>JAYKKT010000075.1:19372500-20870000 GCA_036023115.1 Brasenia schreberi
GGTGGTAAATCGGTAGGACCAGATAATATTCCTATAGAAGTTTGGAAAATACTACGAGAAATAGAAATCACTTGGCTCACAAGACTATTTAATGAAATATGAAAAAACCAAAAGATGCTCGAGGAATAGAGAGCAATTACACTTATACCCATATATAAGAACATGAGAGACATTCAAAATTGTGTGAATTATCGAGGTATCAAGTTAATGAGCCATACTATGAAATTGTGGGAAAGAATTATCGAACGTAGGTTAAGACAAGTATCAAGTACAACAGAGAACCAATTTGGATTCATGCCAGGCAGATCTACTCTTGAAGTGATTCACCTTTTGAGACATCTTATGGAACATTTTAGAGCAAAAAAGAAAGACCTTCACATGATATTTATTGATCTAGAAAAAGCTTATGATAGAGTACCGAGGGAGATTCTTTGGAGAACTTTGAAAAAAGAGGTATCCCATTGACATACATTAACCTTATAAAAGACATGTATGATGGTGCAAAAACATGTGTGAGGACTCATGAAGGAATGACAAATTTCTTTGAAGTTAATATTGGGTTATATCAAGGATCAACTTTAAGTCCATACTTACTTGTAACTTCTTTTGATCTTCTTTCTACGTGTCCAAACCACCTTAAACGATATTCTCTCATTTTATCCTCTATTGGTGCCACACATAATTTATTTCTAATAACCTCGTTACGTATACGGTCTTTTCTTGTCTGACCACTCATCCATCTCAACATCTTCATTTCTGTCACAAACATCTTTTGTACATATTGATGATTAACTTCCCAACACTCAGAACCATAAAACATGGCAGGCCTAATTGCTGCTCTATAATATTTACCTTTTAACTTTAATGGTATCTTCTTATCACAAAGAATACCTGATGCGCTTCTCCATTTTAACCAACCAACATTAATTGTATGCGTAACATCGCCATCAATTCTTCCATCACTCTGAAAAATTGACCCTAGGTATTTAAAACTTTTCTTTTGGGGGATGCAATGTGTGCCAATTTTAATTTCTATGTTCTTTGAGGTAACAAAATGATCAAACTTACATTCCATATATTCTGTCTTTGTTTTACCAAGTCGGAGGTCTTAGCATTCTAATGTTTCTCTCCATAGTTCCAATTTTCTATTAACTTTTTCCTTAGACTCCTCCCCTAATACAATGTCATCTGCAAATAACATTATAACATACACCATGGTACTTCATCTTGAATATGTTTTGTTAACTCATCAATCACCAAGAAGGTATGAAAAGCTAGATTTTGAAAGTATTAAAAGAGGTAGAGGATGATCACAAAAGTGTTGGAAAGAAACAATAAAGAATGATCTAGCTTATTGTGAGTCAACTGCTAGCATGGCATATGATAAGGATCTATGGAAACAAAGAATCCATGTAGCCAACCCCGTCTAGTATGGGAAAAGGCTTAGTTGTTGTTGTTGTTATTGTTATGCATAAACATGTATGTATGTATATATCTATATATGTATGTATATATGTATGTATGTATGTATGTATATATCTATATATGTATGTATACATGTATGTATGTATGTATGTATGTATGTATGTATGTATGTAACTGTATATATATATATATATATATATATATATATTTATGTATATATGTATGTATGTATTTATGTATATATGTATGTATGTATTTATGTATGTACATACATACGTACGTATATTGTATATGTATGCATGTATGCATATGTGTATGTATGTATGTATGTATGTGTGTGTGTATGTATGTATGTATATATGTATGTGTGTGTGTATGTATGTATATATATATATGTATGTATGTATGTATGTATATATATGTATTTATGTATGTATATATATGTATATATGTATGTATGTATGTATATATGTATGTATGTATGTATATATGCATGTATGGATGTATGTATGTACGTACGTATGTACATGTATGCATATGCATATGTATGTATGTATGTATATGTGTATGCATATGTGTATGTATATGTATGCATGTATGCATACGTGTATGCATATGTATGTATATGTATGCATACGTGTATGTATGTATGTATCTATCCATATGTGTGTGTATATGTATACATGTGTATGTATGTATGTATGTATGTATGTATGTATGTATACATATGTGTATGTATGTATGTATGTGTGTGTGTGTGTCGGAGTGTTCATGTTTGTGCGCTGATTATGAGTTGTTTCTAAAAGTATATACAGAGATTATGATCTATGAGTTCTATGAATATGTATGAGTTTATCAGCTGAGAGGATGTCATGTCACATCTTATCATCTGCAAGACTGTTGCGGGACAGTTTGTGCTTCTTTTGGTGCCACATTGACTTGATTTTCAAGTCGGTGTTGAAGTGGAACTTGTATTGGAGTCTGGACACGCCACCCTCTTCTTATGTCTATGTGATATAGTGGTTACCATATGAAAACCAAGAGGAATGATACAATGGCTTCACAGTCACAAACATTTGAACAAACTTGGAGGCTTAAGAAAGCACAATTACCACATTCGTCCAGTCCAAGCGTCCACCCAACCCAACTTCCAGAATTACCACATCAACCTAGAAGCATGAGAACATATTGTCAAGAATTATGACACATTAAAACATATCGTCAATCCAGGTAGTTAACCTACCCTTCCTCAACCAATCGTTCAAGCAGACTAGCTGGGGGATCAGCTAGAGATGCAATACAAGGACTTCATAAGAGGTAAACATCCTATTACAGTTCCAACAAAAACACACATCAGAGTTTTGATGATATGTGGTGCATTAGTAGTGAAAAAATCACTTCCCCTACAAAGGACCTGACCAAGTTTTATGGGTACCTAATGTAACCCTCCGCCCTGGTTCTACACCATTTTAGAAACTAATTCCATATATATCCCTCTGGAAACTCGTCTTAAAACACATACCTACATGGATGGATGTATATATATTCAAGCCCTTCATGCATGTACCTTCCCATCAACATTTCACTAATTGTTTTGCGTAATTAGGATGCTTAACCTTTCATCATGAAACAAATATTTTAAAATTAATTGTCCTGGTTGAAAAAATCAATGGACAGAATGTTGACAAAAGAGTATATGCGCAAAGGATTACAAGAGGGTTATATATGTAACACAACTATATAGATAATTCTATCAATTAAATACCTATTCTTGCGACCTTGAAAATTGACTTCTCTTCTGCAGCTAGATACAATCTCCTTCTATATTTGCTTTAACCTACCTTTCCTTAAGCAAGCTTTTAAATGCACTATGAGGTAACAGCTAGAGAGTGCAGTAGGACTTCAGAAGGAGGTCATACGTCCTAGTATTATTCTATCCCAAACATGCCCAACTCCAGAGTTTCTGCGAGATCTGGTGCATTAGTACTGGAAATATTGCTCCCACTTCATAAAAGATGTGAGAATGTTTTAGTTTGGTTTTGTGCATAAAATAGGATAACAGAAACATTACAATAAGATGGCTCTGGTGCGGTCGACAGTGAGAGTGCTGCCACCACCTACTGCACTTTATTATTTTCTCTCTTCTTAAGATTACAGCTGATAGGGTTTTCACCCTTTAAATAGCATTATATAAAAAGATTAATTTACCTAATTGCCATTAATAAAGCTTATTTAAAGCTACCTTTAAAAATGTACTTAAATGAAATAAGAAAGACAGAAATACTAGACTATTAAGTGTCATCCACTCTTAGAAGCTCCAACACTCCCCCTCAAGTTGGGTGAAAGATCGATGTTACACCCAACTTGCTACATAGGGTAGCAAATTTCTGTTAAGAGCATTAGTTAACATGTCTGCACATTGATTATCAAAGTGACAATCAATCTCAATGTGTTTTGTTCTTTCATGGAATACTAGGGTTCTTTGAGGCTATATGCAAAGCCGCTTGGTTATCACACACAAGTTTCATTGATTGCTCTTTAAAGATTCCTAATTCCTTCCGGCAGTAATTGCTTTCAACCATATAAGTTCACATGTTGCCACCGCCATTGCTCGATACTTCTCCTAAGCTTCAAAGACTTGATCCGGGCAACAACAATTTGCTTCTTACTTTTCCTGCATATGATATGTATGGGCCTGTAATAGTTAAATATATTAATTTTCCAACTAGTTATTGATATCTTGTTACATCCACTTTATCTGCTCCATCCTCCAATTGCAGCTTATGATTAACATCCATGGGAGCATAAATTGGTTTACAACTTTCCATCTTAACTTCTCACAATAAATCCAAGGTATATTTTCTTTGATCTAAGCAAATATTTATACCTAAGTAAGCTACTTCAATGCACAAGAAATAATGTACTTTTCTGAGGTCCTTGATATCAAATAGCCGATGAAGATCTTGCTTTAGCCTTTGGATTTCCTCAAAATCATCTCTTGTCACAATAATGTCATCAACATATACTAGTGTTGTCTGACGCGTATCATATCGTGTAAGAATGTAACTTTTCTCCTTTTTTAAAGAATAATGTGTGATCACTCACACTCTTTTGATAACCCAAGTAGTGTTGTCTGACGCGTATCATATCGTGTATTGCTGGGCTCCACGATACGGGCATATCGTATCGTATCATACTTTAATATTAAAATAATGCAAAAATTAATTAAAAATCAATAAAAATTAATAAAAATTAATAAAAATCCAAAAAAAAAATTAAAAAAATCAGGAAAATTTCAAGAAAAATCTGGTAATTTCTTTAAATTCATATAATGTAAGTTTAGTACAGATTAAGCATTCAACATTAAACAATTGCATCCAAATTTACATATTTTGAATCCAAAAAATGAAATACAGACACAATTTACAGTTACAATGTTACATTTTACAAATTGTAATCAGGATCATCAACTAAATAATCTTTATCTTCTCCTTGTTGAAGATTTTCATCATCATCAGCGACACCTTCTTCGAAATCAAAATCTTCATCTCCTTGATGTTGTTGCGCTCCTTCCAAATTAATCCAGGCAATGTCTTCTTCAGTTAGGAGGACATTTTCTTCAGTGACTTCCATAACCCAATCTTCTAATATATCAAAATTATCCAAGCTTATTGGATCAAACTGACTTTCTTCAAGCGATAAGCTGTTATATACTATACACATAGGTGTACGTACGATACGGTGCAATACGGATAACATTGCTTTGAATATTGTCAATAAATAGGCGATTATTCATATTTGATACATAAATTTGGTTGGTACATGTATTATATAATGAATATTTTTTCATATACGGGCATATCGCGTATTTGACAATTTGGTTAGTTAAGCTTCTCTCTAATGAAATTTACATGTTACATACACATTTTGCAATCTCAAATAAGCATATCGAAGGATGCCTTAGAGAAAAGTGAATATAGGCAAAGAGAGGTCAGAAACCTTCAAAAAAATTTGGAAAAAAAAAAATTGGGGCGTATCGCCCATATCGCACGATACGGTGCGATATTCACCGTTTTACGATACGGATTAGCCCACGATACGATACGCACTGAACCCAAGTTTATAATATTATTGCAAAATTTCTTAAACCAAACTCTAGAAAATTGTTTTAGTCCATTGATTGCCTTCTTTAATCTACAAACTTTGTTTTCAGGATTCGAATAACTAGTTCTTTTTTGAGCTCCCCATGCAAGAATGTATTTTTCACATAAGTTGCCACATTGTCAAACTTTTCTAAGTTGTGATACTAATAATAACCCGTATAGACACGAGCTTTGCCACTAGTGCAAAAGTCTCCTCATAGTCAATTTTATGTGATTGACTATAACCCCGAACCACTAATCTTGCTTTGTATTTCTCCAATGTGCCATTTGCTCTGAATTTACGCTATACACACATTTACAACCAACTGCCTTTCTGTCTTATGGTAGATCACTAACATCCCATGGCTGATTCTTTTAAAGTGCCTGCATTTGGATGATAACTGATCATATGAGATAAATCGTATGAGATGCTTCAAGAAAACTTTTAGGAACTTGGTATAATTAAGTTTTTAATACAAAATTCTAATAGTTGGATGATACTTGATCTTATGAGATAAATCGTAAAATTGGGTACTTACCACAGTGTTTGTTACGCAGAGGCGGCCGATGGATGCAGTCGCACAGAGGCGAATGGTGGACATAGTCACACAAAAAGGGCCAGTGAATGCAATCACGCAAAGGTGATCGGTGGCAATCGGGAGGTGGGAGAGGGAGGCGTGAAAAAGAAGATGATGCTGAGAACTGAGGGTTTTAACTTATTTAAGTAGGTTGGGTCAGGTAGGTCCAATCGACCCGACTCAAATATGAATGTCTGATACCAGTGCTATAATTGACCACTATAGTGGCGCTATAGCAGCCCTGGTGGGTCGCCCGCTAATGGTCACCCGCTATATCATTTTATGTAATGCTAAAATATTATAGCACGCTATATTGGCTGCTATAGCACGTTATTGATAAACTAACTTCTATTAACTACTTTCGTAAGAAAATCTATCCTTTTATCTTCATATTTAACATAAACTAATTTGAACTCTTGACTTGTTATTTTTTCTCTTATAAAATGATAATCGATTTCAATATGCTTTGTCCTCTAATGATAAACAGGATTTGATGTCATTTGAATGGATGTTTTGCTTTTCCAATATAGGAAAATATGGCACACCACCTCCATACCAATCTCACGTATAAGGGACATTAACCACAAGCCTTCACATATCACTTGAGTAATTGCTCTATACTCTACTTCAACACTAGATCAGACAACAACAAATTGTTTTTTACTCTTTAATGAAACTATACTGCCTCAAAGTAGAATGATATATCTTATAGTAGATTTTTTGTCATCTAGAGACTCAACTCAATCTGCATCTGAATATACTTCAATATCAAGATGTCCAGAATTAGAATAAAGAAGACCAAACCCAAGACTAGCCTTCAAATACCACAATATAAGATAAACATCTATGTGTCTTTGTTGGAGCATAAATGAATCGACGAACCATACCAACCAGTGGTATCCGTATCGCACCGTATTGTATCATAGGATTCCACAATACGATATAGGATATTGTATCGGACTAGCGTAAGTATCGTGTATTATCATGTGAAACGGCACTGTATCACCCAATACGACAAGTATCACCTGTATCATACGATACGGGCGATACTGTCAGAGACCCTTATAAAGGGTCCTTGGCCGAACAAAAACACGCAAAAACGTAGGTTTATGGTTTTTGTTTAAGGCTTCGTCCGATGGCTCCCCCCTCCGTGATGTTGAAGGCTCTAAAAAAAAGCTCTATGACATCCATGCAAGGCTCCCAACCCGGATTGTGGTATATTTTTGCGTTTTTCAAAATTTGTCTTTAGTATTTATTATTTTTTGGTGTTATTTCGTTTTTCTTTTTTGTGAATGACAAAATATGAAGTTATAAAGTGTGTGGTATGATTTTTATTATATTCATGAAGTGGGAGATACTTTATTTAAGTGTTATGTTGTGAATGACAAAATATGAAGTTATAAAGTGTGTGGTATGATTTTTATTATATTCCTGAAGTGGGAGATACTCTATTTAACTGTTATGTGAAGATTGGGGATTTATGAAGTGCTTTTATTTTTATGTTTTTTATTTGATTGAAGTGTTCAATTGAGATGGCAGGAAGGGGTTTTAGAGACTCTCAATCTTAGTCTGATGATCCAGCATGACAGTAGGATACCGCAATTAACATATTAAAGATCAAATGTTTATTTTGTGAGAAGGTGGTTAGTGATGAAATTTCATATTTGAAATATCACCTAGTAGGGACTAGAAAAGAAGTTGCTCCTTCCACTGGCAGAGTTAGGGAATTGTCAGAAGTCATTAAATGGTAATATCTACAAATGATTGAGAGCATACATAAGAGAAGACAACAAAAGGATGATTTAGAAATGTTTGAAGAACAAGATGATGATGCTATTGGATTGGATGATAGTATTCCTTCTAATGGTAGAACAGAGGTTGGTAGTAGTAGTTTTCGACTATCAACCAGGGAAAAGAGGGTTGTTGAAGATTTTACGAGTCGAAGTGGTAGAAGAGGAAGAGTTTCTCTGGCATACAATCATTTTTCTCTCTTAACGCTACACATGGTGCTCAATCTGGAATTCGTATTGCTATGGCTTCAGAACAACTACATGAGCAAGCAAACGCTACAATAGGAAGATGGTTTTATGATACATGCATTATATTCAATGAAGCAAAAAGTTTTCATTTTCAAGCAATGATAAATACAGTTGCTAACATTGGTTCACGGTATAAGATGCCCTCTTATAAAAAGTTGAGAGGAAAGCTATTAGAAAAGATTGTCCTTGAAGTGCAAGAATATTGTTCGACTTTGAGAGAGTCATGGAAGGAGACATGATGCATTATCATGGCAGACGGATGGATAGATATGTGAGAAAAGATTTTGTTAAACTTTCTTTTCTATTATCCTAAAGGACTCATCCTTTTGAGATCTTTAGCCATATCCGTGAAGAGGTTCTAAGGCAAAAGTTTGATAAGGTGATATCTCAGGTTGGGTTAGAGAATGTAGTCCAATTCATTACAGATAATGAAGCTAACTATAAAGCAGTTAAGAAGGAGTTAGCAGATACTTATGAGACTTTCTATTGGGCACCATTGTTTAGGTCTTATCCTTAAGGATATTGGTGAGATGGATGAGATAAATGCAACAACTGAGTGTTGCCAAGATATCACCAAATTTATTTACAACCATGCATTTGTATTATGTATGACGAGGAGATATACAGATGGTGTAAACTCCTTCGTACAGTTGCAACTCGGTTTGCAACTAATTTCTTATTTGTACAAAGCATTGTGAAACAAAAGCAAGCATTAAAGAGAATGTTATCCTCAAATGAGTGATAACAATTTGCAGAGTTGCCTCAAAATAGAAAAACGGAAAGTTAAATGAGATTTAAGAGAAAGTCTTATGGAGTATATTTTGGAATGCATGTGTTAGACTATCGAGGATTACATGTTCTTTAGTGAAGGTTTTGAGATTGGTTAATAGCAAGAAAAAAACATCTATGGGCTATCTTTGTGAAGCCATGGATAGGGCAAAAGAAGTCATTAGAAGTAATTTCAAAGGAAGAAATAGGAATTATGTACTCGTGTGGAACATTATAGATAATATATAGAACAAACAATTGCATAAGCCTATTCATGCAACGGTTTATTACCTAAACCCAACATTAATGTACTTAGCAAGTTTTAAAAGGGATGGTGAACTAAATCGAGTACCATTGATTGTACAGACAGATTAGTCCCTGATGAGAGTAGAGCAGATGTTATACATCAAGAGATGGAAATCTTTGATAATGCTCTTCACTTGATGAGTTTAGTAAAATAGGTTTAGATGTGATTGTCCAAACCTTAGAGACTTTGCATTAGGAGTTTTGAGTCAAACTTGTAGTGCAACGGGTTATGAAAAGAATTAGAGTGTCTTTTAACACATCTACACAAAAAAGAGCAACAGGTTGGAACATAAATGACTCAATGACTTAGTTTTCATCCGTTGTAACATGCGGTTCCGACATAAATAATTTTATATTAGTTACTACTTAAAGATTCATTTTAATATTTTGTTTGACTTCAATTGTTAATGTTATTTACTAATTACTTATCTTTCTTTCATGCAAGTAATTAAAAAAGCTAAACAAAGAAGAAAACCAATTTTATCCAATAAGTTTGGATAATTTTGATCTATTAGAGGAGTGGATTATGGAAGATAATAAAGCAAATACACTCCTAACCGAAGAAGATATTACATGGATTAATTTGAAACAACATCATTAAGGGGATGAAAATTTTGTTCTTGAAGGAGAAGGTGGTGAGGATCTTTAGCAAAGAGAAGATGAACATTATTTAGTTGATGATCCTGATTACAATGTGTAAATGTATTTTTACTTCAAAATATGTAATTCTTTTTCAATTGTTGAATGGTAAATGAAGAATATGTATTAAACTTTTGCATTATATGAATTCTTTGTAATTATTAGATTTTTCCTATTTTTTCTATTTTTTTGGATTTTTACTAATTTTTTAGTATTAAATTACGATACAGATATCGTATACACGTCAAACAACACTGATACCAACTACATAAGTAATGTTTGAATGAGTAATGGTTAGGTAAATTAACTTCTCAACCAATCTTTGATACTCACATCTTCATACTTTAAGTCATCCTCAATGTGTAGTTTCTGATTTACTTCCACAAGAATATCACTCTTCTTGTAATCTATAATATTTGTGACCCTCAGTAAATTCATAGTGTACTTTCTTTGAGTTAGAAATACACCTTTACAACCTTTAATTCCAAAGAAATAGTGCGGTCTACCTAAATCCTTTAAATAAAATAGGTAATATAATTGTCCCTTTAGCCTTATGATTTCTTTATATGACAATGATATCATCTATATAGACAATTAGAATAGCTAATTTCTTACCCTTTTTAATAAATAATGTATAATCATTACTCCTATAGTATCCCAAATTGTTCACTCCACTAAATTTTTAAAATCATGCTCTAAGGGATTGTTTGAGACCATAGATAGCCTTAATGTAAACTTCTTCATTAAGATTTACTGACAAAAATGCATTCTTTACATCTAACTGCCACATATCTCAATCTTTGTGAGTTGCAAGACTCAAAATAACTTTAATAGAAGTAAGTTTTGCCACAAAAGCAAATGTTTCGTTATAATAAATTCCTTAGAAGTGGTTGTAGTCCTTTACAACAAGTTTTGCTTTATATCTTTTTATATCTTTCAAGACTGACATCAACATTATATTGTATAAACCCATTTGCAGCCCATTGGTTTTTTGCCAAGAAGTAAATCAACAATGGTCCAAGTGTTCTTGTTTAGAGCATCTAATTCAACTTGCATAGCATCCCTCCACCGAGGGCTTTTATTGGCTTCCTCAACAGTTTTAAAAATGGGATGTAGCTCATTATTCATAACAAAATTTTGATAATTTCCAAAAGTACATCTATAAGAACCATACTGAGACATAGGATAGAGGGTACATGTTCTTTTATCTTTTCGAAAGTCAACAGATAACTCAGAATCTAACTCGATGGGAAGCTTAGAATCTAAATTAGAAGAGAGATTTTTGGTCACGTCAACCTGATTTTGGAACGTTATTACATTCTATAGAGAGTGCATGTTCTTTTACCTTTTCAAAGGTCAATAGATAGCTCAAAATCTAAGCTTAGGATCTAAATTAGAAGAGAGATTTTGGTCACGTCAACCTAATTTTGAAACGTAATTACATTCTTTTCTCAATGTTTGTACACCTTGGTCTCTTTAGGAGCATATTCAATCTCATCAGGATCTCATTCTAATTCTACGAGGCACATTAGAAGAACATTCATAGGTTTACTCACTTGATCCACAAGCTCTCCCTTAACGAAACGATAAAAGTAGACTACAAAACGGTGACATCCAGAGAAACATAAGTTTTCCTATGGATTTGATCATAGCATTTGTACCATTTCAATGAATTGGAGTATCAAAGGAATATATACTTGATAGCTCTAGGGTCAAGTTCATCTCTGATATATTGGTGGATATGGACATAACAAGTACGACCAAAGACACAAGATAACATGAAACAATTTTGTGTCATAAATAAGAATTTTCCATGGAGTTTTACCATCGAGTACTGAACTTAGCATTCTGTTGATTAAATAGACTAAGGTTAAGACAACTTCACCCCAATAAAACTTAGGAGCATTGCACTCAATAAGAAGGGTGCAAGCTACTTCCATAATGTATATGTTCTTTATTTCAACTATCCCATTTTGTTGAAAAGTATTTGGACAAGTAGTTTGATGAATAATGGCATTTGCCATGTGTAAGATATAGTCCTACAATTGGCCAAAAAGATACTCCCCACATTGTCATACAACAAACAACAACAACAACTAAGCCTTTTCCCATACTAGACGGGGTCGCCCACATTGTCATAATAAAGAATTTTTTTACAGAGGAATGAAATTGGGTTTGGATAAGCTTAGAGACAATTGGAAAGATAGTTTAAATTTTAGCCTTTGATTTTATTAAATATAATATTACAAATCTAGTATAATCGTCTATGAAGGAAACAAAGTATTTAGGACCACTAAAAGAAATGACCGAGCTAGGACCCCAAACATCAGAATAAATCAATTCAAAAGGTTGCGACCTCTGATACTCACTACCAGGATAGGAGACAGGATGATGTTTAGTCTTTTGATACATCACATTCAAGAGGTACATTATTGGACTCAAGAGAAGAACTACGAATCACACGACTGATTTTAGATACAAGTAAGTAATCCAAACTTTCATGTTATAATCGGTTATTTGCTCCACTTGTGGTCATAGCAGAAGATGTACCAAAAGGACAGTTAACCATGCAATCGTCAAGTATGTATAGCCTCCTTTTCAAGCTATAATAACCAAAGACCTTCCCCATATTTAGATCCTTAAAAACACCACCGGAGGGGAGAATGTGAATGAATAATTAAGATTTTTTTTTAAAGAGTTGACAGATAATAAGTTAACAGAAAAGCTTGGGACATAAAATACATAAGGTAAATGGGCTAATAAAGTTTATACACACCCACAATTAGCCTGAAATTGATTTTTCTCAAGGAAAACAGATTTATCAGCTTCAATAGTATTCTCATTTTCCAATCCCCTTTTATCTTCTTCTCTTAGAAGTAGGGAATACACGATTCTAAGAGAATCGTAGTTCTCTTCCAAGGATGTTGACTTTAATGGCTTCATACTCTAAGGTAACTCCCAATAATAAATCAAAAACCTTACGTTTTTCCGATTCTTCATTTCTCTCCTTAGAACAAGCAACAAGCAACAAGCATAGCATTTGGCATTAGTATAAAATTGTAGCTCATCCCATAATTCACGCAGCTCTGCATAATAGTCATTGATAGTTCTAGTTCCTTGCTTATACTTTCTGATTTTCTCTAAGATCTCATAATCTTTTGCAATATTTTTCCTTCGAGAATAAGCCTTAGATACATCTTCCCAAATATCACTGACTGAATCTAGGTATATAATGTTATGTCGATAGGGGAAACCATAGCCCCGTCTAGTATGGGAAAAGGCTTAGTTATTGTTGTTGTTATTGTTGTTGATAGGAGAAACCATAGATTGTAGCAACCAAGAGGATATTAATCCGTTTTCTTTTCTCCATTTGAGATAATTAGGGTCACTATGATAAGGATGTTATTGGTGCCCTGTGAGATAATTTTATCTTCCTCTAGTAATTATTGCTAATTCGATAGATGTGACCCATTCAAGATAATTTATGCTGTTCAATTTAATATTAGTAATCCGAAAATTATCAACCTTCTCTCCTTTTGGTAGATCAAAGCTAGCATATGGCATTTCAATGTGTTTGCCCTTATCTGTCATACTTTTCCTTCAATAGAGCATAGAATAAGATGTAAAAAATATTAAGGCTGCAGAATTTTATGCAACCACACACAATTGCTGGAAAGATTCTCCTTTCTTGGGAGTTGACTGCTTAAATGCTTCGATTTGACCATATCTTAACAAATTACCCTCATGCACCTCTTTTATGGATTTCTGAAACTTGCCCAGTTATTTAACTTCTAGGGTTGGGTAGCATTCACTAGATGATCAAACAAAAATCAAGAAATGTCTACTACATGGATTTCTAGTTGTAGTTGTACTTGATCTTGTATTATATTTCTGTTCGACTCCCAAAAAGAGAAATTATCTTATTGTTTCCTTCAAATAATTTTGTCTTTCTCCCCTTCTTTAGAAGTGTGTCCCATCTAATTTTTCATATCTTCTCACCGAAGCTCCATTTCGCTGCCTTTCCAAATGTCCAAACTACCATAAGTTGGTTGCCTCTGTACATGATCAGAAAACACTTCAATATGTGTCTAGTAAACAGATTGGGGGTTGTTCTCACAGAAAAATTCACCACGTAGCTGCGAGTTCTCCGGCCTTTCTTCTCTTTTTCATGAGCTAACCTAGCTCTGATACCACGTAGAAGGAATCTTATTGATGATCAACAGAAAAATTACAAAGTATGATTGGGAATCAACTTCCAATCTCAAAAAGAAATGCGCGATGTAGTTTGTGGCAGCCTTCCTAGCTGCTGCCGATTTTCACCCTACTTAACCCTACCTCTAATGTTGACATTTATAAGGTGCTTATAACCTAAAAGACTAATATGCTCTTATTTACTCATACTTAACAATTGGACCAGGAGAACAATGATAAATCCTATATCCAACTGACCCGATATCCACAAAGCTAAGTTACTTCTCAACAGGAGTCTCACAATGCAGTCATGAAATCAAATGTGAAGCATACACATATTTCAGCCAAAACATTTGTTAGGCTGTAGAAAGGGTCTCTATTACCTTCTCAAGTGTGAAGATCCGAAATGCCAACAGTGTCAAGAACTGGAAAAGGGGAGGCATTGGTGAATCCTCTGCTATATTTTCCTGAAGAAAAAAGAAAAATATATACCAAGGTTACATATGCTAATGTTAACAAAGAAGCTTCATATTCTTTTGCTTACATATTGTCTTTGTCTAACAACTAACATGTCCACAAGACCAGACCTGCATTCACAAAAGAATCACAGATGCACTTGTAAAACCTGCAAACGATGGCCAACAAAGCTCCTCATGTTAGGTTTGTTTGTTTGAATCATGAGCCGCACTTGTTTTGTCCAGTGACACCCAATAAAAAATGTCATTGCTTGCATACCGATTTGCTTATCTGTTTAATATTGTCAACAATTTTTTATGTTAGTCAATGACAGCCTTTGACAAAATCGGTTCAATCTTGTCAAAATTCTGAATACATAACTGCTGGACCTATGCACATCTATCTAATGGATATTTGTATATGCATACATATGTATGTAAAATGTAGATAGGGTGGTTCTCCTTTGGTGAAAAACACATTTTCCCATGGTGGGAACTTTTGATCAACGACTATAAAAAGTGGAAACAACCAACCTCTGGATCATGTTTGGAACCACATTTTACTCATGTCATGTGTTAAGGCCATCTCCTTATATATTTACTTTTCTACAGATCACATCAAGTTGAGGAATAATCACAGGAACAGCTAGATAAGAAAATGTAAACTGGAAATGACACCAATATTAAGTGTTGAAAACTGATTTTGGACAAAAGAAAAAGGAAAGGAAGTTACTGACTTTTCATAGTAAGCAAATGCACACACACATATAGAGGAACATTCAATCACTTGTAACAATAGTCCTTTAATAACAAAAATTGATTATTCTTCTTGGAGGAAGAAGAATCAGTTGTGTAGAAAGAATTGGAAGACATGTTTTTCGTTTATAAATAAACTAAATTTCATTAATAACCAAGGGAGTAGTGCACTACGGAGTCACGGACATCAAAATAGAATAGGGTAGGACTGCATAAGCTCTATAAATTCCAAAACCGTCTCAAAATAACTGTCTCCAGAAAACAAAAGACTATCAATTTTTTACCATCTTCATCAAGAGTCTCTCCACCCATAAAAGTTTTTCCATTACTTTCTCTCCAAACAAGCAAAAACAGAAACACAGAAGTGCACCAAAGGAATCATACGATAAAGATGCCCTACAAGGGCCTTCAACCAGTAGAATAAAGGACAAGTTCAATACAATAGGTAGCACATATCAATAATAAGTGAATATTGAGATATGTTGCAAATCAAAAAGATACTTTTAAGTGCTTAGAGTTAGGAGTTTAGGAAAGTGAGAGATCAATTAATATTTCACCCCAGAAAGTAATGGAGGTTGAACAAAATAGGGAGTGGAATTAGCAACTCTATTAAACACAATTTTGTAAACTGCACCAAAAACAGACTTATATTTTTGCAAGGAGTAAGACAAAGGAAAATATCACAAAGCTGCAATAAAATAACAGTATGTGGTGGTTAATGTTAGACAGAACGATTGCCATGTCAGGTAACATTTTTTGAAAGAAGTGAAGATGTTGAGGTGGTTACTTGATTACACTAAGAAATGAAGAAATCGCAATAGGAGGGCCAAGGAAAGTGTCTGTTTGCACTAACGGAAAAGAAACAGGCAGCCACAATCAAAGCAATTTTGATGGAACCGACCTGATGGAGCTCCAGCACAAACATCTAAAAAGTTGTATGTGGTGCATCACAAAAGAGGTTGAAGAAGAACCAAAATGCCGAAAGAAGATCATGAATCATAATCTTGTTTGTCGTAATGTATGACCCAATATAGATAACAATAGGGACCAGATTCCATGTCACTGCACCCACCTAGAGTGGGAGAAGACTTGGTTTTTCAATTGATTTTTGTGATGTGCAGAAAATATATAACCCCATGTTAAAGAAGTATGCGGAACTGGCTGAGTGATTCCCTGGTTTTTCATTGGTTAAATAAGTGGATGGTCCAATTTGAGTCTAATCATTCAAGTCCTTGTTGTATCTCGTCTATACAAGAATTATAGATTATATATCCAGTGCACAAAGTTAGATAGCTGTAAACTAAGTAGTTAATAGCGTGCTATAGCGTATTAGCGGCCAGAGAACCGCTATATCGTTGGAAGATTAGCGGGCGACCTTCTTGGCCGCTAATAGCAGCGCTATGACCGCTATATCGGTCCGCTATATCGGTCCGCTATATCAAGAATAGCGTACAAGATGGTTTATCAATTTTTATTTTGTTATATTTTGACTTGATTTACTTCCACACGTTGATAAATACTTATTTTGTTGTTTGTTTATTTGTATAATGGTTTATCATAATAGCTAAAAGATGTATTTTCAAAATAATAATGTATATCTCATCATGTATTTTACCAATCGAAGCTATGTTAGTGTCCTATAAAGGGATTCATATGGTGTCTCTTGGAGATGTGAAAAGTCATTTGAGTAAACATGTTAGCTTATTTTGTTATATTTTGACTTGATTTACTTCCACAGGTTGATAAATGCTTATTTTGTTGTCTGCTTATTTGTATAATAGTTTATCATAATAGCTAAAAGATGTATTTTAAAAATAATAATGTATATCTCATCAAGCATTGTACCTATCGAAGCTATGTTAGTGTCCTACAAAGGGATACATATGGTGACTCTTGGAGATGTGAAAAGTCATTCGAGTAAACATGTTAAATGAATAAAATGGTCATAACAAAACCTCTACATGGGGAGGTAGTATGCCAAATTGAAGTATGAGATCTTAGCCTTAATTTAGAAAGCATTGTTTATAAACCCTTGCATGCAAAAAGAGCGTGTAGAAGTTTATCATAGTGTTTGTTCTGATTATGTCGAAGAGTTGACCTCTTTCTTTTGTAAGACGAGTAAGAGTTCTTTTGCAGGCAATTGCCATTAGTGTCCTTTGTATCCATACTTGATCCAATAAGTATAATATATATTAGTTTCTTTTACTTATTTTGCCTAATGTATAGAATAATTTGGTTACATTTATGTTTTTGTTTTAAATATAAGTTTAAAAATTCAATATGCATATGCTACATGAAATTTATTGTTTGTCTTCTTAAATTTGTTTATTTAGTTTGATAAAGTAGTAGTTATGTGTTTCTTGATATTTCTTAGAAATGAGTAATCCATTATATATATATAATTATTTAATCATAAATGAAAGTGTACCGCTAAATCCGCTATATCCCCGCTACCGCTATATTAGGGTCAACCGCTAACAGCCCGCTAACCGCTATTGATAACATAGGCTGTAAAAATACCTTCTTTGAATTACAGTTAAAAACGAATGCCCTCTGTTCCTGTTGTTTATTCATAGAAGAATTTCCAGATTTAAGGAAAAATGTAAGGGATTAGGCTTGCATTGTCGGTCTCAAGCATGGATAAAGGAGGAGGGTTGTGTTAGGCTTACAACACCCAACGTAAAACTTCGTCGGATTTTGATAACATGGATTACAAAAATTATGAGCATTACTTTAGGACATCCCCACCTAGCGACGTGTTGCAGAGCCCGAATAAAGTGATAAGTAAGCAAGGGCCACTACATTTTCGCCCGAATGTAGTGAATCAATTGCAGAGAGGGTTCCCACATCATGGACGGGTGTGGATAAAGAAGTTAGTCCCGCTACATTGTCGTCCGAATGTAGTGAATATTTTTCAAAGGGAGTCTCCGCATTTTGAATATGGACGGATGCGGGGGGGTAAGCAAGCTAGTCCTAGATATTAAGATTCGTATTGGTTCTTTGAATATCGGAACATTGGTAGATACTATGATTTGGAGAAAGATTTATATTCTATGTTTCTAAGAGACAAAATGAGTTGGAGAAAAAGCAAAGGAGATAGAGGATACACGTTTTAAATTATGGTACTCAGGTAAAGAAAAGGCTCGAAACGGAGTTTATATTATCATAAATAAAGATTTAAAGGATAGTGTAGTAGACATACAACGATATGGTGATCGAATCATGACGTTGAAATTACTGTTAGGGGTAGAGGTTTTGAATATAGTTTGTGCTTACGCACCCCAAGTAGGATTAGAAGATAGTATAAAGACAACTTTTTGGTAAGAGTTAGATAAGGTTAAGGGAGATAATTTGTTTAGGAGGAGACTTAAATTGGACATGTTGGTAAAGAGGCATTAGGATATCAAGGTATTCATGGAAACTTTGGTTTGGGGGATATAAATGAGGAAGGTAGGAAGATTTTAAATTTTGCTATGGCATTTTATCTCTTTATAGTCAATACAATCTTCAAAAAACGAGATGAACATTTAATTACTTATAACAGTGGCTTATCACAAACACAAATTGATTACTTTATTTATAAAAAAAAGAAGAAGATAGAGCGTGTTATAAAGATTGCAAAGTAATTCCAGGAGAAAGCTTAACCACCCAACATCGACTTTTAGTTATTGATTTACAAGTAAAAAAATGAACAAAGAAGAAAAGAGTGCATTGAGCTATTTGGACTAAACGGTGGAACCTCAAAAGCGAGAAAGAAGATATATTTAAAATGAAAGTCCTTCAAGGAGATATTTGGAATTACGTTGGTACACCCAGTGATATGTGGAACAATATGGCTATACATATTACGAAAGTGGCGAAAGATGTGTTAGGTGTATCTAAGGGAGGTGTACCAGCACAAAAAGAAGCTTGGTGGTGGAGTGAAGTAGTGCAAAATAAAATCAAGGCAAAGAGGGCATATTACAAATTACATTATGCTAAGAAAACTAGTGAAACTTTAAAGGCTTATAAGAAATCAAAAAAGGCCATGAGTGAAGCAAAAGCTAAAATTTGGGAGGATTTATATAAAAAAACTCAACTCAAAAGAGGGTGAAAGAGATTTTTAGAATAGCTAGGGCTAGAGATAAGAAAACTAAAGATCTTAATTATGTTAGATGCATCAAGGACGAGGATGAAAAAATTCTAGTGGCAAATGATGATTTAAGAAATAGATGGAAAAATTATTTTTATAAGCTTTTTAATGAAAATAAAGATGTTAGTATTAGCTTAGGAGAGTTAGCTAAATCAGAAAAGTATATAAACCACAATTTCTACCGACGTATTCAAAAGAATGAAGTCAAAGAGGCTCTTAAACATATGAAGGGTGATAAATCGGTAGGACCAGACAATATTCCTGTAGAAGTTTGGAAAATCCTACGAGAAACAAGAATCAATTGGCTCACAAGACTATTTAATGAAATATGGAGAAACCAAAAGATGTCCAAGGAATGGAAAGCGAGTACACTTATACCCATATATAAGAACAAGGGAGATATTTAGAATTGTGCGAATTATCGGGGTATCAAGTTAATGAGCCATATTATGAAATTGTGGGAAAGAATTATCGAACGTAGGTTAAGACAAGTAACGAGTATAACAGAGAACCTGTCAGACAGATCTACTATTGAAGCGATTCACCTTTTGAGGCATCTTATGGAACATTTTAGAGTAAAACAGAAAGACCTTCACATGATATTTATTGATCTAGAAAAAGCTTATGATAGGGTACCGAGGGAGATTCTTTAGAGAACTTTGGAAAAAAAAAGTATCCCATTGACATACATTAACCTTATAAGAGACATGTACAATGGAGCAAAAACATGTGTGAGGACTCATGAAGGAATGACAGACTTCTCTGAAGTTAATATTAGATTACATTAAGGATTAATTTTAAGTCCATACTTGTTTATAATGGTGATTGATGAGTTAACAAAACATATTCAAGATGAAGTACCTTGGTGTATGTAATTTGCAGATGACATTATGTTAGTGGAGGAGTATAAGGAAAAAGTAAATAGAAAATTGGAACTATGGAGAGAAACATTAGAAAGCAAAGGCCTCCGACTTAGTAGAACAAAGACACAATATATGGAATGTAAGTTTGATCATTTGGTTACTTCAGAGGATATAGAAATAAAAATTGGCACACATTGTATACCCCAAAAGGAAAGTTTTAAATACCTATGGTCAATTTTTCAAAGTGATGGAAGAATTGATGGAGATGTTACGCATAGAATAAAAGCTGGTTGATTAAAATGGAGAGGAGCATCAGGTATTCTTTGTAATAAGAAGATACCATTAAAGTTAAAAGGTAAATATTATAGAGCAGCAATTAGGCCTGTCATGTTTTATGGTTCTAAGTGTTGGGAAGTTAATCATCAACATGTACAAAAGATGCTTGTGACAGAAATGAAGATGTTGAGATGGATGAGTGGTCATACAAGAAAAGACCGTATACATAATGAGGTTATTAGAAACAAATTAGGAGTGGCACCAATAGAGGATAAAATGAGAGAATATCGTTTGAGATGATTTGGACATATAGAAAGAAGATCAAAAGAAGAACAAGTAAGAAGGTATGAAAAACTAAATTTGGAAAGTATTAAAAGAGGTAGAGGACGACCACAAAAGTGTTAGAAAGAAACAATAAAGAATGACCTAGCTTATTGTGAGTTAACTGCTAATATGGCACACGATAGGGATCTGTGAAAACAAAGAATCCATGTAGCCGACCCCGTCTAGTATGGGAAAAAGCTTAGCTGTTGTTGTTGTTGTTGTTGTAAGGGAAAATGTGTTTTGCACTATTGTAGGGATTCATGATTTATAAATCATGTAGTCAAGGAGTTAAAACTGGTACCTTTAGCTTATTCCAACAATCCCAAAAGTACTGCAAAAATTTGTCTTCAGAAACATCCAACCTACAAAGGCAGTTTATGCATCATTAGTAGAGAAAATAATCATGGTTAAATAAGATCAACGAAAAGAGAAAGCTGAAAACTGACGCTAATAATTCTTTGGTACAGATTGACTCAGTGATGGAATTCTAGCATTTACAGACAAGCCAGCTAAGCACACCGAGTTTCATGATCTCAAGATGCAGCAAAGAAAATGAACACTAAAACCGGCATGTAGTACTGTACTTTGCCTAAAATATCTGGCAGATAACAACCAAAAGAAAAAGTCAATCTGAAAGAGTTGACACATGCAGCTGGATAATAAAGTCAATGGGCCATCACTTTGCAACAGAAATATCTGCAGGTATACCAAGCACATTCTTATGAGGTCCATACACTTAGACAACTGCAGAAGTGCCCCAAGATAATCTTCAAGACAAGTAGCAATAAAACTATTCAAAAATAAGGAAACTCTACATAAAGGAATTCTTAGAGCAGTAACTTGCATGTGCTTGCAAGGATGTAAAGGTATATATGGACATATGCACCAAAGTCTACCTCCCTCCCTCCTCCCCCCTCTCTCTGTCTCACATACACACACACACACATGCACACATAGTTGTATTATAATGAAGAGGAAAGCAAACTCATTGAGAAGAGAAGGTACGGTGCACCAACTTCAACTTAAAAGCAAGAGAAGATTTTAATGCACACATACATGTAATGAAATATCACGTCCAGCATGTACTTATGCATCTGTGTAAATCAAATCAAACCAAACCAAGCTTTTTCCCACACTAAGTGGAGACTGCTATACGGATTCTTAGTTTAACACAGAGCTCGACTCAGTGTCATATTCGCATTTAACTTCATAAAGGAACACACACGCTTTGTTGTTTCCTTCCAACACTTCATAGGCCTTGCTCTCCCTCATTTAAAGTGTTCGCTATCTACTTTCTCAGATGTTCTTCCCCAAGCTCGGTCTCGTCGCTTTTCCAAATGTCCAAACCACCTTAGTTGCATCTCACACTTTATCTTTCCTGGATGCTGCGTCAACTTTTTTCTTTAAATAACCTTGTTACAAAACTGGTATTTTCATGTCTCACCACACAACCACACCAACAGCTTTGTTTTCACTTGCTGAAACTTGAATGCATAACAATCAACAGTTTAGAGCATAGAATGTGTTGTCGCTATTATAGAATCAACAACAACTAAGCCTTTTCCTATACTACATGGATTCTTTGTTTCCACTGAGCCCTATCACGTGCCATGCTAGCAGTTAACTCAATATAAACTAGATCATTCTTTATTATTTTTATCCAACACTTTTGTGGTCGTCATCTTACTCTTAACATTTTCACAATCTAGTTTTTCATATCATCTTATGAGAGAGTCCTTGGGTCATCTTTCTACATGTCCAAACCATCTTAAACGATTTTCTCTCCTCTATTGGTGCTACTCCCAATTTGTTTTTAATAACTTCATTATGTATACGGTGTCACTATTCTATATTATTTACCTTTAATATTCTATGGTATCTTTTATTATGAGAGAACTCCCGATGCACCTCCTACTCGTACTAATTCTACATGTGACATCTCAATCAACTCTTCCACATACCCTAAGTACTTGAAATTTTCTATCTTCAGGGTGCAATATATGTCAACTTTTTCCTTGTCCATCCCTTTAAGTACCATACTAAACTTATAATTCTTGTATTCCATCTTGGTTCTACCTACGTATGTGTATGTAAAAGTATGTAGAGGGAGGGAGGGAGAGAGTGTGTTGATAACTGGTCAAGACTTTGATTTGACTCTAGTAACATGAAAATTGTGTAAAGAAACAAGTAAATGCCTGAACCTATTTTATTAAAAATCAAATCTATATGCAATCAACCACAAAGGGCTTATACTTATTGGATGCATGAAGAGTTTATATAGAGAGAAGAATGAAAGCCTACATATGTGTTGCTAGTTGTTGAAGGCCCAATGGCTATTTTACTAGCCGTTGGACCCCTAGTAGCCCTGATGGCCCAGGTGGCCCTGGTGCTAGGTAGCCCTAATTCGAGTGGCCCTAGCCTGGATGGCTTGGTCCGTTGGGACCTGATTACAGATACATACTTATGGGCCCTATTAGCCTAATCCTATTACATTTTAACACCCTCCCTCAAACTTACGGTGTGTATACCGAAAGTTTGTCTAACAACAAAAACGTGAATCTGAGAGGGCACGGCTTCGAAACATCTTTCCACAATCAAAGTATCAATTTGTTTTTCATCCTACATAAAGACAAATGAAGTATCAATACATACATTCGCTAAATTTCTAAAACCATCAAGACAATTTATAATATCTAATCTAGAACCAAAAACGAATCAAATAAGTTCATGAAGTTGATTTCTTCTTATTCAAGAAAGTCATTTGATAGAAAACATTGATATCATCCAAATAGGATTGTCTATTATAGGTTCATAAATCACTACAAAACTTATGATATTATAAGGGAACCTTGGTATATCAATCAAGTTTTTTAATGTTAAGCTCAAAACCTTCTAAATCAAGCAAATTTTTTTAAGGTTAAGCTCAAAACCCGAGTCAAACAAGCTTTCAAGTCAATCTCAAACCTGAGTTTTAAGGACAAACTCAAACCCAAACAAGCTTTTTAATGCAAAGCTCAAAACCTTCGTACATAGAATTACCAAGACCCTTAAATATCCTTTAAACTCAAAAGTAATTATATGATTCCAAAAATAAGATAATCCAGTAAGATGATTAAAAGAAGTCAAAGGAATCAACTTCATATTTTTAAAAAGTCTCACAAGTTTTATCACACAATTCTCTTAAAACAATTTTATCAAATACAAGCTAATCAAGATAACTATAAGTGATTTTTCAATATTGATTACTCTCCAGTGGTCCAACCAAAAGACCAACAACATGAAGCATCTTAATCATAAAGATCATCAACAAAAGATCAAAAAATAGAGATCATAATCTCATGAGAAAAGCAACCTTAAAGTTACGAAGATCACAAATCCTCAAATAATAATAAGTACATCTTCAAATATCAATTAATTTCCAATAAATGACCACCAACATAAAATACCTTAATCATAAAGGTCTTCAACAAAAGGCCAATAACATGGATCTTAATCATTCAAGTATATGCATCTTATTGTCAACAAACGTTTTCCAATTCATTTAACAACAAAGTTTTAATTTTTAAATAACAATAAGTGCATCTTCAAACATTAATTGATTTCTAACAAAAGGCCAACAATATAAAACACCTTAATCACAAAGGTCTTCAACAAAAGGCCAATAACATGGATCTCAATTATATTGGAAGATACAACTTATTGTTTTTCAACAAATACATTTTTTATCTAATCAATAGTGAATCTTGAAATCATTCAAATGTTGTAACACATTTTTCCTCTAAACATGCCAAGAAATAATTGATACAATCAATATTAAAAAAAACAAGTTAGAAAGAGCACGCTTGGATGAACTCGAATCTGAATACCAAGCATCATTAAATTGGATCTGAACATAGCCCGAGTTTGGATGAAGACCAACAAAGACCTCTTATTGAACACAAAATGAGTTTGGATCAAGGACAGGATCCAAGACCTCATTGTATATAAATATGTCCTCTTGACTGCGCATAAACGCGTCTCCTTGGAACTTCGTGGTCAGGATAAGCAGTAGCATTGCTTTCTCTCGCTTCTCTCCTCTCGCAGCATTCTCTAGAAGCAGGACGCTCCATTGAAGGAGCATGAGCAAGAGTCTCCATCGTCGCCATCGTCGTCATATGACCAATCTGCATCGCCATCGTCCCCAACTTCTTGAAGCCATTGACCACTGCCCGTCACCACCCTGTTCCTCTCTCCTCTTCCTTAACCATATCTCTCTCTGTCGATTCAAACACCACAATCCTACCTCGACACCTCCATCATCTCCTGACCATCGTTGCCTAGCTCCTCCCCTCTCTCTTTGTCACCGCTCGGCCACACGCATAGTCCAACACCTGTTGCATGCTCACATCTCGTTCGCCACACACCAAGTTGCCCCACCAAGCGACACATTGATCACCGAAACTCTTGCTCCCCTCCCAATCACATCATTAGGTGGCTCGTCCGCTGAGTGTCGCTGGAGAGCCTCCCGCGTCGGAGGGATGTCGATGGCGGTGAAATACTCCAAGGTCGAGAAGAAGGTGATCTACGACAAGAAGCTCTGCCAGTTGTTGGACCAATACAATCAGGTCCTTATCGTGGCAACAATAATGTTGAATCCAACCAACTTCAGAGCATCCAAAAGGGTCTCAGGTCATGGTTCTAACGGGGAAAAACACTAAGATGAAGAGAATGATCCGTCTCTACTCTGAGAAGGCCGGGAACAAGGCCTTTCCTTTCTCAACCTGATCCCTTTGCTCGTCGGCAACATGGGGCTCATCTTCACTAAAGGTGATCTGAAGGAGAGAGGAAGGTCAGGTCCCGAATGGGGGCGAGGAATTTCTCAACTTTCTTCTCCCTCCCTCTCCCTCTCGCAAACCGGCCTCTTCGCAGTCAAAATTTCAAGAGAGAATACCAAGAGCATCATCACTCGCAAATCCTGCCCAGCAAGGACTCTAACTACCACCGATTGCCTTCGCCATTACCATTGCACCCACCATCGCAGAGGCTCTGATACCATGCAAAGAAACATGTAATTGCCTGAATCTATTTTATTAAAAATCAAATCTATATACAATTAGCCACAAAGGTCTTATAGTGAAGAGTTTATATAGAAAGAATAATGAAAGCCAATAGTCGTGATGTTGGATGTTGGTTGCTAAAGGCCCAACGGCTATTTTACTAGTCGTTAGACCCGTGGTGGCCCATATAGTCCTAGTTCTGGTGGCCCTAGCCTAGATGGCGTGGATCCGTTGGGACCTGATTACAAATACATATTTGGCCCTATTGGCTCAATCCTATTACATTTTAACAAACGGTGCATGGTCCTTTTCTTTTTCCAACATGATAATAGTTTCAACAAAGCCTGAAAGTGAAACAGTGTTTCATTCAATACAAACTTCCAAAATGAGGAAAATGAGTAAACTCCAGATTATTTCTTATCGAAGAGGCTTGAGAATCATTACTTGAGCTTTCCTCAAGAATGGTCCTAAAGAAATAATAATACTTCTATTTATGCTCACAAAGTGATGATCAAATGGGAAGATTTTTACTTAACTAGTTTGACAAGCCTTTAGACATCATAAATGGGCCAGCTGGCCTTTGTTTGTGTATGGATGAAATGCAGTTTCATTTTGTTGATGTCAGGTTTTTCCTTATTTTCAACTGGAATGAGTGACTAAAGGGGTTCCGCTACTGCAAATGCTGCTATAACAACAGAATACCCCTAACTTGCAGCAAAGCAGTAGCTTCTACCAGTGTTGTCCGACGCGTATCGTATCGTGTATCGTTGGGCTCCACGATACAGGCGTATCGTATCGTACTTTAATATTAAAATAATGCAAAAATTAATTAAAAATCAATAAAAATTAGTAAAAATCTGGAAAAAAAAAATCGAAAAAAATCAGGAATAATTTAGGAAAAATCTGGTAATTGCTTTAAATTTATATATTGTAAGTTTAGTACAGATTGAGCATTCAACATTGAACAATTGCATCCAAATTTACATATTTTGAATCCAAAAAATGAAATACAGATTACAGACAGTTACATTTTACAAATTGTAATCAGGATCATCAACTAAATAATCTTCATCTTCTCCTTGTTGCAGATCCTCATCATCATCATGAGCGACACCTTCTTCTTGAAAATCAAATTCTTCATCTCCTTGATGTTGTTACGCTCCTTCCAAATTAATCCAAGCAACGTCTTCTTCAGTTAGGAGGGCATTTTCTTTAGTGTCTTCCATAACCCAATCTTCTAATATATCAAAATTATCCAAACTTATTGGATCGAACTGACTTTCTTCTCTATTTACTTTTTTTAATTGCCTACGACAAACAAAGATAAACAATTAGTAAATAATATTAACAATTGAAGACTCAAGTTAAACAATATTGAATTAAAAATTTGAAAGTAATACAACATTACCTTTCACGAAGGCGCATGTTACAACGAATATAAATTAAATCATTTAGTCTTTTGTGTTCCAACCTATTGCGCTTCTTTGTATGGATGTGTTCAAAAACACTACAATTTCTTTCACAACCTGTTGCACTACAGGTTTGGCTTAAGACTCTCACTGCAAAATCTTTAAGGTTTGAACAATCAGTTCCAAACCCGTTCCACCAAACATCTGTAGAAAAAGACAAACATTATAGACATAATCCACATTAATGTAAGATGAAACTTAAATATGAAAATAAATAATTTACCTAGACGCATCGTAGTGCGATTGCGAATTGCAACACGCAAACCCATCAAGTGAAGAGCATTATCATATATCTCCATCTCTCGATGTATCGCATCTGCTATGCTCTCATCAGGGACTAATCTGTCGATACATTCAATGATTCCTCGATTAACCTCACCGTCCCTTTTGAAGGTTGCTGAGTACCTGAATGATGGGTTTAGATAGTAGGTTGTTGCATGAATAGGTTGATGCAATTGTTTATTCCATCTACTATCAATTATTTTCCACACGGGCACATAATCTCTCTTTTTTCTATTAAAGTTATTTCTGGTCGCTTTTTTTGCCCTGTCCATGGCTTCATAAAGGTAGCCCATAGATGGTTTCTCCTCGCTGTCAGCCAATCTCAAAACTTTCACTAAATGACAGGTAATTTTTAATAATCTAACACATGCATTCTAAAATGAACTTCTAAAAATTGTTTCTGCAATCTCATTCAACTTTCTATTCCTTCTGTTTTGAGGCAACTCTGCAAATTGTTGCCACTCATCTGAGGAGATCATTCTCTTTAAAGCTTGCTTCTGTCTCACAATATTCTGTACACATAAGAAGTTTGTTGCGAACCAAGTTGCAGCTGTGCGAAGAAGCTCTGCACCTTCTGTGTATCTCCTCATCATACACAAAACAAATGCATGGTTGTAAATAAATTTTGTAATATCTTGACAACACTCAGTTGCTGCCTTTATTTCATCCATCTCACCAATATCCTCGAAGATGAGATCTAAACAATGGGTTGCACATGGTGTTCAGTAGAAAGTCTCATAAATATCAGCTAACTCATTCCCAGCTGCTTTATAGTTAGCTGCATTATCTGTAATCAATTGGACCACATTCTGTAGCCCAATCTCCTATATAACCTTATTAAATTCCTGTCGTAGGATCTCTGCAGTGTGCCTCTCCTTTGACATATCTAGAGATCTCAAAAACATGAGTCATTTAGGACAATATACAAGAAAGTTTAGCAATATCCTTCCTCGCCTACCGGTCCATCCATCTGCCATGATAGTGCATCCCGTTTCCTTCCATAATTGTCTCAAAGTCGAACAATATTGATGCACTTCAATGACGGTCTGATCTAATATCTTCCCTCTCAACTTCTGATAAGAGGGCATCCTGTATCCTGGACCAATGTTAGCAATTGCATCTGTCATTAATTAAAAATGAAAACTGTTTGCGGCATTAAATGGAATGCATGCATCATAAAACCATCTTCCCACTGCAAGGTCTGCCTGATCATGCAATTGTTCTGAAACCATAGCAGCACGAATTCCAGGTTGAGCACCAGGTATAGTGGAAGGAGGAAAGAACGAATGTATGGTAAAAGAAGTTCTTCCTCTACTCCTTCTTGAACTTCCTCTTCTGTCACCTCCAAAGTCTTCAGCTGCAACCCTCTTTCCTTTGCTAGGTGCTCGTGAACTACTACTATCAATCTCTGTTCTAGTATCTGAAGGCAAACTATCAGTGAATCCAACTCCAGTGGCAGTAGCATCATCAACTTCTTCACACATCTGAAAATTATCCTTTTGTTGTCTCCTTTCCTGTATCCTCTCAATCATCTGCAAGCATTGCCATTTAATACCTTCTGACGCACTTCTAACTCTGCCTGTGCATGGAGCAACTTCTTTCCTGGTTCATGCTAGGTGGTGTTTCAACCTTGAAATTCCACCACTGGTCTTTTCACAAAATAAGCATCTAATTTTTAACCTAGAACCCTCAACTGGTATACCCCACTACCATGCCGGATCATCAGACTTTGAATGGGAATCTCTACCACCCCTTCGTGCCATCTCAATAGAGTACTTTAATTCAAACAAAAACCTGAAAATAAAAGCACTTCATAAATCCCCAATCTTCAAATAACACTTAAATAAGTGTCTCCCACTTCATGAATGCAATAAAAATTGTATACACACACTTAATAACTTCATGTTTTGTCATTCAAAAAAAATGAAATAACACAAAAAAACAACAAATATAAAAGAAAAAAATGAAAAAAATATTAAAAATATACCTAAATCCGAGTTTGGAGGCTTACACGGACACCGTAGAGCATGATTTTAGAGCTTTCAACACCAAGGAGGCGAAAACTGACTCTTAGGAAGCTTGAGGAACCCAAAAGGAATGAGAAAACCCACGAAAAATCGCGGGTTTCGGTCGACCCGAGACCCTTTAAAAGGGTCCCAGGGCGTATCGCTCTTATCGTACGATACTGGCGATACGCACCGTATCGTGCGATAAGTTGTTAAAAGCGATACACCTAGGTGTATCGTATCGTGGTGGCCCACGATACGGATAACACTGGCTTCTACATCTTCTTACTCTTTTTTGTGTCTAGTAAAATGTTCTACCAGTTATCTTAGTTGAGTTAATAGGGGAAAGACTGCAAAAACACTATCAGGATCAATGACCAAATGCATTACTTGGTAAGATCATGAGAGGACAATGAGGTACTTTGCACAACACTTAAGACACGTTATCTATCACCTTTCTTTCTTTTATATGATATTATTTCTGCATTAATGACAACTTATTTTAAGTCATACTCATCTATGCAGCTTTTTTGTAAAATATTAAATCAGTAGTTTAGAGGACTACCCAATCACAAGATCGGATCTTTCAAATTTTGCAGGACTGAAAACATGTAAAAAAGTTCACCCCGATTGAGAGCCGCGCTTAAAAGTGTTTATTTAACCACATTGTTAATGTGGTTGACCATTTGTAACAAATCCAAGGTGACAAGCACAAATGTGGAAGGAAGCCCAACAATTTTTTTAGGTGGCACGAAGAAAAACTCAATCTCAATATAAATATTTTTGGGTACCAACCCATTAATGCGGAATCTTTCCCTCACGTCAATGAGGTGGGGTGATGTAAACAGTCCTGTGCGAAAGCCACATGCACGTAGAATAGCTTCAGAGAAAGCGCAAGTTGAACCCTGCATGAAATTTGTGAAAACAAAGGTCTTTTAGTAATGCATTTATACACTGCACATATCATTGTACATTAATACCTACAAAGAAAATCCAGAAAACACTTTTATTTAACAGGCACCAAAAAGGCTGTACTCGAATCATTGATTCTATGCAGCAGTTTATATGTCTGTGGACTTTACCAAATGTATAAGAATGCCAGATAGCCAAACTTTTCCAAGTAATGCTAAAAGAAACAAAATCAGATAGTATGTAGGAAATTATGTGGACTTAAGTGAATCCTTCTGTTCATAACAACGTTACCTTTCCTTTAGTTCCAGCAACATGAATGACGTTGAGCTCATCAACTGCATCATCTATATCCAAGATCTGTACACAGGGTACCAATACTCAATACATGAAGCAAAGCTACATAGTGGAAACCAAAGTTTGATATGAAAAAGAAAAACCAAAGTTTGATATGAAAAAGAAAAACCAAAGTTCTCTTTTCAGATGCACAAAATCATTACACTTAGACATAACCGGTACTGTACAACATTTATTTGGAAGTGATGTACTATTGACTTGAATATTGGTGTTGTATCTATTGCCATTGGCATTTTCACAAATTCATTAAACCTTCTATGCTTGCATTATCACATTTTTTCCTTCTTTTCCATATGCAAATGTGAATACAATTTCCAGCAACAGTAAGAAAATGTGATGGCATGCACTCATCTTGAATACACACTTCCTTGGATAGATCCACATTAACGAATAAGATACAACAACAACAACTAATCCTTTTCCCATACTAGATGGGGTTGGCTATATGGATTCTTTGTTACCATAGAATTCGAAAATGTGTCATCCAACATTTAACTCAACACAAGTTAAATCATTCTTTATCATTTCCTTCCAACATTTTTGTGGTCTTCTTCTTCTTCTTTTAACATTTTCACGGTCTAGTTTCTCATACCCACTTACCCGAGTTTCCTTTTTCTCCTTATTTTGTCATCTATTAGATGCCACTGTCAATTTGTTCCTAATAACCTTATTACACACAATAACCAAGAAGATGAGTGTGGAAATCTTTTTTTCAGCTTTGAACAAAGAAATGTATACCTACACATGGTCAGATTGGAACCGGAACCGGCAGTCCAATCCACTAATTCGACCTTTTTTAATTTTATTTGTTTAGATTTTTTGGTTTTGCACAGTTTGTAACCCAACCTGGAACCAGTCTGATCTGCATTCGATTCCAGTTCCTGGTTCAACGAGAATCGGAATGAGCGGTTCAGAACCAGATTACCAAACACGGCCATATCTATGTATAATAAACAGTTAACCAGCTCCTGAAATCTAATTGACATATACAGATCGTTCTTGCACATTGCACTTACCTTAAGATACTTTTCCATTTCTTTTAACCTGTCATTGCCAAGAACCTTTCCAGTCCCATGTTTACGTTCAGAAATAAGAGAGGAGAGTGCTTCCACAGCTGCTTCATATGATGGCAACATTGGTGGAAGACAAGGTTCTTCTTGGTCAACTTTTTTGCTTCCCATTTGCTTTCTTTAACAAATCCTGCACATCAGATCCTGCAGCTAAATAACCATTATCAACTTTACTAACATGACACATTCATATAGAACATTCAACTAGTCTTGCAATCGAGAACAGTGGTACATAAGTTACAATGTTTGACGAGTGAATCAATAAATGACAGGATACAGTCATCCAAGACTGCTCAAAATAACCAAAAAAACTGTCTTTTCCTTAAAAGGTTGTTTCACAAAAATATCATAAAAGGCATGCACTAAGTTTCATAAAAGAATCATAAATGGTATGCACTAAGTTTCACAAAAATGGGGAAGAAAATACCATAAGAAGTCCTTATAAATAACACAACTACTCAATCAACTAAAGCTACGGGTTCCTGAAAGTGTTAAGAGTTGGTGTGGATATAGGAATACAAGCTTTGCAGCACAGTGTGCCAGGTTGTAAGAAAATTGAAAAGCAAGTGTGTACTGATTGGTGAACATATATCCACAAGAACAGGAACAAATTGTCAAGAAAGAATGAGAAGCATAAATCCTAAGAAAACTTACAAATCTTATACAGGAAATGAATATTTCATTAATTAGTAATCAAGAGGATTCAAACTTTCAAACCTTTACCTTACAAATAGGGACACCACTATTTACAGGGATTGGATAGAAGATAGGCAGGTGAATTAAGAGCTAGTTCACTAGTCATTGATACCATGATGACTACATTAACAGGGTGCGAGCTGGTTCGCTGTTACTATTACAGTAACCCGTTCCAAAGACTAAAAGAAGGTTTAAGAAAAAGAAATGCATTCAGTACATTTAGAAACATAGGTCATGAATTTGGCGTATATTCCACATGTTCTTTCCATTCAACATTTATTGACCTTTAAAGAATGGAAAAACAGCCACATACAAAAACATACAACAATTAAATAAAAATGTGTTTAATCATATTTCATTATAACTCCTCCCATGTAAGGGATCACCCTTGCATTGCCGGTCCCAAGCCCGGATAAAGGAGGAGGATTGTGTTAGGCTTCCAACAGCCAGCGTAAAACTTCGTCGGATTTCTACAACATGGATTACAAAAATTATGAGCATTGCTTTGGGGCGTCCCCGCCTAGCGACGTGCTGCAGAGCCCGAATGCAGTAAGAAGTAAGCAAGAGCCACTACATTTTCGCCCGAATGTAGTGAATCAATTGCAGAGAGGGTTCCCACATCATGGACGGGTATGGGTAAAGAAGTTAGTCCCGCTACATTGCCGCCCGAATGTAGTGAAAAATTTTCAGAGAGGGTCTTCGCATTTTGATTATGGACGGATGCGGGGGGTAAGGAAGCTAGTCCTAGATAATAAGATTCGTATTGGTTCTTGGAATATCGGAACATTATCGGGTAAACTAATGGAGGTGGTAGATACTATGATTCGGAGAAAGATTCATATTCTATGTTTACAAGAGACAAAATGGGTTGGAGAAAAAGCAAAGGAGATAGAGGATACAGGTTTTAAATTATGGTACTCAGGTAAAGAAAAGGCCCGAAACGGAGTTGGTATTATCATAAATAAAGATTTAAAGGAGAGTGTAGTAGACATACAACGATATGGTGACCGAATCATGACATTGAAATTAGTGTTAGGAGCAGAGGTTTTGAATATAGTTTGTGCTTACGCACCCCAAGTAGGACTAGAAGATAGTATAAAGACAGTTTTTTGGGAAGAGTTAGATAAGGTGTTTCAAAAGATTCCACAAAGGGAGATGATTTGTTTAGGAGGAGATTTAAATAGACATGTCGGTAAAGAGGCATTAAGATATCAAGGGATTCATGGAAACTTTGGTTATGGGGATATAAACGAGGAAGGTATCACTTGGCTCACAAGACTATTTAATGAAATATAGAAAAACCAAAAGATGCCCGAGGAATGGAGAGCAAGTACACTTATACCCGTATATAAGAACAAGGGAGACATTCAAAATTGTGCGAATTATCGAGGTATCAAGTTAATGAGTCATACTATGAAATTATGGGAAAGAATTATCGAACGTAGGTTAAGACAAGTATCAAGTACAACAGAGAACCAATTTGGATTTATGCGAGGTAGATCTACTATTGAAGCGATTCACCTTTTGAGACGTCTTATGGAACATTTTAGAGCAAAAAAGAAAGACCTTCACATGATATTTATTGATCTAGAAAAAGCTTATGATAGGGTACCGAGGGAGGTTCTTTGGAGAACTTTGGAAAAAAGAGGTATCCCATTGACATATATTAACCTTATAAGAGACATGTATGATGGTGCAAAAACATGTGTGAGGACTCATGAAGGAACGACAGACTTCTTTGAAGTTAATATTGGGTTACATCAAGGATCAACTTTAAGTCCATACTTATTTATAATGGTGATGGATGAGTTAACAAAACATATTCAAGATGAAGTACCTTGGTGTATGTTATTTGCAGATGACATTGTATTAGTGGAGGAGTCTAAGGAAAAAGTTAATAGAAAATTGGAACTATGGAGAGAAACATTAGAAAACAAAGGCCTCCGACTTAGTAGAACAAAGACACAATATATGGAATGTAAGTTTGATCATTTGGCTACTTCAGAGGACATAGAAATTAAAATTGGCACACATTGCATTCCCCAAAAGGAAAGTTTTAAATACCTAGGGTCAATTTTTCAAAGTGATGGAAGAATTCATGGAGATGTTACACATAGAATTAATGCTGGTTGGTTAAAATGGAGAGGAGCATCAGGTATTCTTTGTGATAAGAAGATACCATTAAAATTAAAAGGTAAATATTATAGAGCAGCAATTAGGCCTGCCATGTTTTATGGTTCTGAGTGTTGGGCAGTTAATCATCAACATGTACAAAAGATGTCTGTGACAGAAATGAAGATGTTGAGATGGATGAGTGGTCATACAAGAAAAGACCGTATACATAACGAGGTTATTAGAAACAAATTAGGAGTGGCACCAATAGAGGATAAAATGAGAGAACATCGTTTAAGATGGTTTGGACATATAGAAAGAAGATCAAAAGAAGAACCTGTAAGAAGGTTAGAAAAACTAAATTTGGAAAGTATTAAAAGAGGTAGAGGACGACCACAAAAGTGTTGGAAAGAAACAATAAAGAATGATCTAGCTTATTGGGAGTTAACTGCTAACATGGCACACGATAGGGATCTGTGGAAACAAAGAATCCATGTAGCCGACCCCGTCTAGTATGGGAAAAGGCTTAGTTGTTGTTGTTTGTAATCATATTTCATTATGAAATTTGACATCTAGCAAATGTCAAAAGGGTGAGAAAACTGAAAAACGGAATAGAAAAGATAGTAGCTTCATTCTTCAAGTAATTCACAAAAGGTTATTGTGTCTCCTTTTAGCACCAAACAGGCCAGCTGGTAAGTCTACTAATAATAAGTAAACATCACCATGTCCTAAAAGGCCCAGAGCTTGCAAAGGATTTATTCAGCTGCTATGTCACACGGGTGCGGGTGTGGGATACAGCAAATTTCAAAAATTTTGGGTGCGGCGACACGGCTAAGGTATATAATATTATATATTATGTATAATATTGAAGCTACAACAAGTGAGACATCAATAAACATAAGTATATGACAATAGCAAGTACACAATTTTATATTAAAGCAAAATACATAAATGGTAAACAACTACTAATTTTATCATAATACACAAATCAATCTTCACTATCCGGACCCATTTATCCAAAAAGACCCGAACTTCAAAATCGATACCAAATTTTGAAGCGTAGAATATCCACACAAAAGAAAGTGAAGAAGGTCCGCGTTGAGATATTTTTCTATGTTCATTGGCGGAGTTTCATAGGAGATGATGGAAGACAAGTTGAAGGAGCATTTTGGAAACTATGGTGAGGTAACTCAGGTTGTCATCATGCGAGATAAGGTCACGAGTCGACTAAGAGTCTTCGGTTTCATCATCTTTAAGGATTACTCCCTCTTTGATCAGGTTCTGCTAGATAAATACACCATAGACGGCAGAACCGTGAGTTACACTCCACCCCTTAGAAGTGTCTGTGTGACTTAGGTCAGCTGCAGTAACCTTTTGGCATTAACCGCACATTGTGTTTACAGAAGTAAATAACCACAGCTCCAAACGTGAAACATGTTCGCCCTGATAGATAACAGCTAGCAGCCTTCTTAAGTGAAGTAATATTTATTATGTTTATCATGCTTGCGAGATGATGTTAGGGTATCAAAAAAATATGTTTTTCCAAGGGAGTGTTCAGTAACCAACCAAATACGTTATGTCTCATATTTTGCATCTTTTAGCTTTAGATTCTCTTTTTAAGTAGAAGACACTTCCAGATTCTAACGTTGAAAATTGAAAACAGCTTACAAGCAGAAACCTTACTCCCATCTAGAAAGCACAGACATACCAGAACAGATATCAATTCATCTTCTTTGCACAGAAAGAAATTATTGAGAAGTGGACTCTAACGACAGAGAAAAGATCTAAATTGAAAGCCACTCATAACCCCAATCAGGCATGCAGCTGAAATTGCTAAAAATGACAACCAGAGAGAGACCATCCATCTCCTTCTCAGAGTTACACAAGACTTAGTTAATGAGAAATTACACGATTGTGAAAGCTCAAAGACAGTGAATTTCAACATAAGAACTGGAAAATCAATAAAAGACAGACAAAAGAACCACACACGTGCAAAGCCACAACCATTTGAAACACAGATCGTCCCTCACTCTTCTATGCAAAGAAAAGACACCTGTCATTACTAAACTGAATAAGCAAATAACAAAAAATTGCTGGAACTTATTCAAATAAAAATATAAGAATTTATTATCAGAAAGAGGAGAGGAGGTCCCAGAATGAGATAAGTTCTTGACCATAAAATGTAATAATGGTAACGGAATACACAGGGAGCTGTTCTACACATGAGAGGGCATCTAATCAACAAGAAAGGCATCTGGAAAAACACGATTTCTTCTTTTCAAAAAGATGGGTTTTGCAATTAAGGCCCTCAATAGCGCATTCGAAATCCAACTGATGGTAAATTTCGTTCATCCAAATACAAAAAGTGAAGAGTTAGAGCTTAGGAGAAGGAAATGGAAGGTGGTAACTATCAGATTACCATGATATATTCTGAAAGTTAGGTGTAAAAAGTCATGGATACCACCAGAAATTGCTCACTCCTTCCTCATCCTCTTTGTTTTTGGCAATTGGCACAAAAGATCCAGCACCTTAGCTTAGCCTTTTAGTTGAAGCCAAGTAACCAATCTACCACCTGTGAAGGTGTAATTGCATATGTTGCCCTCTGCTCGTGTGCAGAAATCTCAGTAATGCACCAAATAGTCCAACATCTTAAACCATAATTAAAAATCACAAAGCTGCTGGACGAGAAATATTAGAGGTTTATATCATGTCATCATCATCCTCGTTCATGAATGCAACCTAGCAAGTTTCAGGTCAAGCACTGTTGGTGGTCTTTGTGACCGTTGTCTACCACTAATTGCCTTAAGATTGATTCAAAGAGGAGAAAGAAAAGAAAATGAGGAAAAAAGAATAAAAAGGACAATTTTAGGAGAAAAATACAAAACAGATGGGTAGAGGGAGGGAGAAACGAGGGGGAAGAGAGAGAGGAGAGATCTAATGTGTGCCACATGGTTGCCAATGCTTCTCGCTATGCACAACTAACAAGAAAAGAAATATTAACAAAATAGAGAGAGGATGGGGGATATAGAAGCTTGATATCGTGGTGCTCTCTCTGTCTCTCTCTCTTTCTATATATATATATATAACAACAACAACTAAGCCTTTTCCCATACTAGAAGGGGTCGGCTACATGGATTCTTTGTTTCCACATAGCCCTATCATGTGCCATGTTAGCAGTTAACTCTCTCTCTCTATTTATCTATCTATATATATATATATATATATATATATATATATATATATATACTTTCACTTTGTAAATCTCACTTTCAAAAACACATCTATGGCAACCTTACTAACATATGTATAGACATGGAAAAATACTTTGCATGGTAATCTCTATGATGTGATGTCACGACACAACTGTGCAATAAGTGTGTACAGTAAAGGTCTTACGTCCCTCTCTATTTCCATAATATTTCTTTTTCTTGGTAGTAGCATATAGCGAGATGCATTGGCAACCAAGCATGACACACATATCAAATCTCTCCCTCTCTCTTTCCCCCTTGTTTCTCCTGTTAATGTAATAGGGTGCACGGGCCCTTAGGGCCCGTGCCATGATGGGAAGAAGGGTCACGCCGGCCCTGGCCACAGTCGCTGGGGGCCCCCAACGGCTAGTGCTCAACGACTAGCCCTCCTCTTGCTTCATGTTGCTCTCCTTTGCTCTCCATTCTAAACCAATGTAAAGCCTATAAATATGTGATGATTTCATTAATAAAAGTATGCAGTCTAGCACTGCTTTTTGACTTATTTTGTATGTGCTTCCGCTCTTGTTGATTACTCTTAAGATCGGCATTCGTGATTGAATGTCATTTGACTCTTGGCGACTTGGTGATCTTGATTCGTGCAACATCAACCTTCGTTCATTGACAAATATTTACATGGTATCAGAGCCTCGGATCAAAGAAATCGAGTGCATTGGGAAGCATGCTATCGGTGCAAAATTTGAAGAATTTCACCAAACTTGAGGTTAGTTCATAATTCTTAATTTCACACAAAATAGAAGGTAAAAATGAGTCGTTTAGATGCATCCTAGACCCGAAATGTTACCAAAGTTAGGCTAGGACCATGAAAAAGTATTTTTTGTCAAAGGATTTTTGGGATTACATCGATGGAACCATAAAAGAACAAATTTTGAACATTGATGATTTAGACGATGATGAAATCGTCAAAGCCCATGAAAAATACAAGTTAGATTTAAAATTGTAGGAAAAGATGAACGCAAAAATCACATGAATTATTTGCCAAGATGTGAATGAAAAACTTAGAAATAGGATTAATGCTTTTGAAAACGCTTTTGAAACTTGAGAATACTTGAAAAAACTTCATTCTCAAAATGACTTTGTTTTCCAAATTGATTTAATAGAAAGAATGGTAATGCTTAAACAAGAAAACCTAAGCATTAGAGATTACCATAATGAATTTTCGGTGTTATGGACTCAATTGAGAAGTTTTGACAAATTTGGAAATCTTTAAAAATTAGATGAATTTTAAGAATTTCTAGACAACCAATACTTCTTTTTGTTTATGCGTGGGTTGAGAGATGAATTTGAAAATATTATATCGAACCTTATACATAGAAAACCGAGACCTAGAGGGGATTCCTTTTTGGCCGATCTTGTTATGGAAGAAACTAGATTGAAGAATATGAATGTGGCTAAGGAAGTCGTGCTTGCCGCATCAAAACCGGGAGCAAACTTGAAGACCTATAAGCCTCCGCATGCAAAGAACAATGAAATTATGTCAAGAAAGCCAGTGGGACCATGACCCAACAAAGACACTATTTGCCACTATTGCAAGGAAAGTGGACATATCAAAACCACTTGTCCTTTACTTCGGAAAAGAAGTGGAAATGCGAGAGCCGTAGAAGAAGGGGGTGTCTTGCCCAACAACATCAAAGCATATATAGAAGAAATCTTCAAGAAAAAAGCAAGCATCTCCGGGAATGCTCTATCCACTTCTCAAGGTATGTCTTGGTTTTTAGATTCCGGTGCATCCTTTCATATGACACATAGTGAAGATTCTTTGATTAATTCTTGTGAAACCATTTGAAAGCATGTGTTTACGGCCGATGGAACAAAACTCCAAATCAAAAAATTAGGAAACCTTTAAAAACAAGACTTTAAAATTAAAAATATAAGTTTTATACCTAAACTTAATTTAAATCTACTTTCGGTTGCTCAAATATGTGATAACAATTGTATAGTCACTTTCTCATCCAAACATTGTGTGGTGCAGGATCACCTATCGAAGAAGGTGATTGGTAAGGCCATAGAGAAAGTGGACTATACAAAATGGACTATCTTGTTATGCCAAATTCTGGTTTTTGTAACATAATCCAAGATGCTACACTTTGACATATAAGACTTGGACACTTGAACTCTCAAAAATTATGTAATATTCCTTTGATGAAAAGCATTAGAGAAAAAAAAATTGAATGCAAAGATTGTATTCTTGGTAAAATGCATCATCTTCCCTTTGGAGAAAGAAACTATGTACCAAAGAAAGCTTTTGATCTAATACATTCGAATGTTTGGAACCCCGCGCCCGTTGTTTCTAAAGGAGGATTGCAATACTATGTGATTTTTGTAGATGACTTTACTCGTTTTACATGGATATATCTCTTAAAACATAAATCCGAAGTATTTGAAAAATTTGTAGTATTTTGTAATATGATCAAGAACCAATTTGGAGCAACCATTAAAATCTTTAGATCTGATTCGGGAGGAGAATACATGTCTAATGAATTTCATAAATTTATTGAAACTAATGGTATTGCTCATCAAAAATCATGCACTAAAACACCCCAACAAAAATGGTCTAGCGGAAAGAAAACATAGACATATCATTGAAACTTGTAGAACCATGCTAATTGCTAGTAAGGTTCCTAAATTCTTATGAGCCGAAGCTACCCTTACCGTAGTATACCTTATAAATAGAATGCCTTCATCTAACCTTGAAAATACTTCACCTTTCGAAAAATTGTACATCTCTCCATACTATGAACGACTTAGAGTTTTTGGATGTAGGTGTTTGGTGTATACAGACAAGAATGACAAATTGTCACCTAGAGCTATTGAATGTGTCTTCCTTGGTTATGGCATTGACAAGAAGGGGTATAGGTGTTTTGATCCCATTGAAGACAAATTGTATGTGTCCAAGGATGTAAAAATTTTTTAGAATGATATTTATTATGAGTTCAAATCCTTGGAAAATTGTGAACCTTTCATTCTTGAAGATGTTTTTGAGCTAGAAGAAGATAATGATTGTGACTCAGTAGATCATCGAGACATTCAAGAGGATCATGTTGAAGACAATGACACCTCACACACAACAGTTGATACTAGGTCAATTGTCGAACCCTTCCCCTCACATTATACAAGACGACCTAGAGAAACCAATGATGTCCACATAGAGCATGATATTATAAGATTAGAACCCAGGTTTCAAGACCTCCTCAGCGATTTGTGTCCTATGAATCTTTTGAACCACAATGAAGAAATTTGATTGCCAACCTTCGTCAAGTTAAGGAACCTAGGTTCTATCATCAAACTAAAGGTATTCCAAAATGGGAAGATGCTATGAAAGATTAACTCAACGCCCTAGACAAGGCTCAGACATGGATAGTTGCACCCATACCAAAAGATAAGAAAGTCATTGGATGTCGATGAGTATATAAAATCAAAACTCACAGCAATGGTCACATTGAGAGATACAAGACTAGACTAGTTGCTAAAGGTTATGCCCAAGAATATGGAATTTACTATGATGAAACTTTTGTCCCAGTAACTAGAATGACCACAATTAGAATTCTCATAACCATTAGTGCAATTAAGCAATGGAACATATACCAACTTGATGTCAAGAATGCTTTCTTGAATGGTTACTTGAATGAAGAAGTCTACATGAGTCCTCCTCATGGTGTCAATCTCCCTCCTGGACATGCTCTTAAATTACGAAAGGCCTTGTATGGTCTGAAACAAGCTCCGAAAGCTTGGTTTGACCGATTTGAAAAATTCATGCATTTGCATAATTTTGTGACTTGCTATACTGATACTACATTGTTTGTACGAAAAACACAATCTGGTATTATTATCTTGCTTTTGTATGTAGATGACATGATCATCACAAGAAGTGATGAAGTAGGTATTGCTGAAGTTAAACTTAATCTCCATCACGAATTCGATATGAAAGACTTGGGCTTACTAAATTACTTTTTAGGTATTGAGATAACCAAAAATAATTGTGGATACTTTATGTCCCAAACTAAGTTTGCTAACGATATTATTGAAAGGTCTGATATTACAGATACTAAGGTTGTTGACACACCAGAAATCCTAGGCACCAAACTACGATCCACTGATAATGAGAAATTGGAAGATCCCACTCCTTATCGACAGCTCATAGGTGCACTCACTTATCTTACCATTACTAGACCAGATATTTCTCATGTAGTACACACAGCAAGCCAATTTCAACAGGCACCCACTTCTATTCATATGAGTGTTGTCTTGCGCATCATTCGATATATTAGAAACACTGCCCACAAGGGGGTCCTCTTAACTTCCTCTTCATCTTTTGATTTGTCTGTATATACGGATGCTGATTGGGGTGGAGATGTCAACAATAGACACTCTACGATTGGTTTTTGTGTGTTTTTAGGTGAATCTCTTGTTTCTTGGAAGTACAAAAAAACAACAGAAGGTGTCCCTCTCATCCATAGAAGCCGAATATTGAGTCATGGCTACAGTTGCGATGGAGATTTCTTGGATCACAGCCATTCTAGCAGACATGGGAGTCAATGTACAACATCCTGTCATCATGTATTATGACAACAAAAGTGCCATGTACATTGCCTCCAACAACACTTTTCATGAGAGGACAAAGCACATCGATATGGACTGTCACTTTGTTCATGAAGAATGTCTAAATAAGATCTCGCTTTGTTATGTCACATCTGAGATGCAGCTCGCAGACTTCTTCACCAAGTCCCTTTCAGCTTCTCGATTTCAATTTCTACTAGACAAACTTTCAATGTATACCCTGTAAGTTTAAGGGGGGTGTTAATGTAATAGGGTGCACGAGCCCTTAGGGCCCGTGCCATGATGGGAAGAAGGGTCAGGGTCACGCCGACCCTGGCCACAGTCGCTAGGGGGGGCCAATGGCTACTAGCCGTTGGGAGCACCCCCAATGGCTAGTGCTGGCCGGCCAGCACTAGCCCTCCTCTTGCTTCATGTTGCTCTCCTTTGCTCTCCATTCTAAACCAATGTAAAGCCTATAAATATGTGATGATTCCATTAATAAAAGTATGCAGTCTGGCACTGCTTTTTGACTTGTTTTGTATGTGCTTCCGCTCTTGTTGATTACTCTTGAAGATCGGCATTCGTGATTGAATGTCATTTGACTCTTGGCGACTTGGTGATCTTGATTCGTGCAACATCAACCTTCGTTCATTGACAAATATTTACATCTCCCTCTTTCGGTCCATTTTTACTGCATCTTTTTCCTAAAATCTTCCTTTATTTTCCCCTCGTATTTGTTTCCTCTCCTCTCTCTAAGTCAATCTTTAGGTAATTAGTGGTAGTTGGTGCCTGAGATCAATCTAACTAGGTCGCGTTCATGAACAAGGATGATGATGATGAGACACAAACATCTAAAGGGGGATGATTGAAGCAACTCCATTATCGAATGCAAGGAAGAGTATCAAAACATGAAGCTCCAATTTCAGGTCAGTTTGATCCAAGACCCATAACAAAGGGGCGAAATTATCGTTAAGGAGATCCTTTTCATGATAGAGGCAAAGGTGAGAGATGCCCTCTCTATCCCTCTCACTCTCACACACACAAAAGGGGGATAGTTGAAGGGGCTTGTTTTCGTTCCTGTATCTCACACACAGAGCACCATACATCGCTCTCTGTCCATAATCGTGAAGAGGAGCAGACAATTCAATATAGAAGTGGGAGGTATGCTTGGATCAGGAAGAGAAATTCCACAAGATTATATGGCACATTTCATTGTGCAGGAAGTTAGTCAACATTTATGTTTTGTTACTCCAAACCAGGCTTATTGAATCAGAGTTGTCACTGTCACAAACAATTAGTGAAACCACCCTTTTTTGCTTCAGTCATTATTCTTGTTGTTCAGATGGGTCGTGAGTGTCAAATATACATGCCTAGATGTATGTCAATTTGAATTGTCTATAAGCATTTCTGTAAATCGAGTAGTTCTTTATCTGATTTTGCTTTGTTGTAATGACTGATTTTGGATGTTGCTATCATGGGATTAGATTAGTATTCGTGAAGGCTTGTCATTTGGTTTCAGTTAAACGTGTGGGTAGCCAAAGTGTTTGATGGTCATAGTATGTATTCGAAAAAATCCTGCAGGTTTAGCAGGTACTCCACAGTCCATACTATCATTGTTATATATTGTTAGTTCCCTGTTATCTTGATATCGTTTCATTTTGTTCTATTATGTAGCTTTTGCAAGGGTTAGATCACAGCTCATAGTAATTGGGATGCTCACATCTTGACAAGTATAACGCTAAACTTCCTTGTTACCTGGGCTCTTTAGCTCGATGACAATCCTGACTGGTGTCCCTTATTTGTCAATATAGACCTCATATATGATGTCCTTTGGAGTGCCTATTCTGTGTCCAATCTGTAATTTCGTTCAATGTTCTTTAATCTACGCGAGGTACCAATCATAGTACCTACATTTTACCTAACAATTCCTTGTTCGCACCCTACAATCTGACCTTTACCTAAACCTTAAACTCTCAACCTCGCCTAAACCACATATGCAATCAGTTGATGATTAGCCAGGTCCAGTCACATGGGTTTTTGTATATGCTCAGGACCTTAAAAGCACGTTTTGCTGGTTCACTATTTGAGCAATTCAGCTCATGGAACAGCTTGATATTGAAAGCCCCAACAGGTATGATCGGGCTGAGATGGATCAGAATTACCAGTTGATCTGATTCTGAAGTTTGCTAAATCCCAGCTATTAGCATTGAGATAGACTCTTGGTTATTTGTCGCTTGTCAGCTCCTTTCGCACTGAACTTTATGTCTACATTGTTAAATGCTAATAAGAACCCTATCCTTCCTATCTATGTCACACATACACCTCTAAGAGGTGAAGTGTCGGCACCGACACTGGTACGACGACACCGTGTCGGTGCGGCACAGACACAGTGTTGTGCAGCTTTGACATGGTCAATGTGTCGAAGCCACTTTTTGGGTAAAGATGCATACATTGGTGTCAACTGAAAAAACGATGTAGTCCCTTCAGTTGATAGTAAAGATCTATGATTTCTCAGGTAAAGGTTCATTTTATTTATCAAACATTAATATTTGATTTCCTTTTATCCTGATTTATGTTTACAATTATGATAAAATTAGTAGTTGTTTACTTGTTTTGCTTTATATTGTGTAGTTACTATTGTCATATACTTATACTAATTGATGTCTCACTTGTTCTAGTTTGAATATTACATATATATAATATTATATACCTTAGTCGTATCTTCGGACCCAATATTTTTGAAATTTGTCGTATTCCACACCCACACCCGCACCCGTGTGACATAGCTTCCTATGCTCCATAATACAGTCTTGGTTGGGTGTTTGGGTATGTGCAAGTGAAAGAAGCTTGAGGAGCCTATTGCTTAGGAATCCCTCACCTGTTGGGAAGTTTGTGAAAAACATGGCTTCAATTGTGCACTAGTGGGTGATTGTGGATACTTAGTAGCTAATCTCTATGTCAAGAGCATTTTCGGTGATGAGCTTTGAGAAACAAGCAAACAGTAAGCTGAGTGAGTACATTAGGATCAGAAGCAAGACACAGGGAATCCCTTTATGTTTATGATGTCACTACAGTTTGCTACACCATACATGTTATATCTCATGGTACTTGAATTGTTTAAACTTTCATATTGAATGATGTCACATGGTACACCATACAAGCAAACAACATATCCCTTTATGTTTATGATCAGAAGCAAGAACAATGGTATATCTCATGGTACTTGAATTGTTTAAACTTTCATATTTTTGAGATTTTTAAATTGGAAAAAGTAAGATATGTTCAGTACGCTACACCATACATGTTTAATCATCTTGAATGATGCAGATGATCTTTTTCTTCTTCGATTCTATAATAGAAAAACGAGATTAAGTACTTTTGTTGTTCAGATGATTATGAATTTATGGGAACTCAAAACTTAGAAGTTAATTTACGCTTCTACCTAAAGAAAGTTTTTTTGTTCAAACATATTTTGTTTATGATGTCACTACAGTCATCAATGCATTTAAGGTTTCTGAAATGTTGTAATCATTCTTCAAGCTCCGTTCATGTGGTAGCATAATCCTTCGTTAGTTTTGAAGAATCCCTTACTATTCATGAAGTCAAGTACAGTTCTGATATGATATGTGTACACGCTGCAGGAGTTCACAAACACTGCATCTGCACTTCCTTTTTTATTGTAATTGAAGTTGATCAAGGTATCTACTTTCTCCAGAAAGTATCGTCAAAGTTTTGATTGTCGTCTGTAAAGTTTAGCAATATGTGTCAATGAATCATAGAAGTTCCAGATTCATAACACACACATGCATACACATATACATACATACATATATATATATAGAGAGAGAGAGAGACAGAGAGATATCAACTGGTTTCCTGTAGGAAACAGGAATCGCAGACAAACCACGTTAGAACTTTTTCCCCAACTTCGATGCTAGAACCACGTTATTGAGCTATAGAAGAGCTTTTATCAAATTCTTCTCCAACGTAGACACGGAAAAATTCCACCGATCAGAACATCGAGATAAGAAAAAGAATCATAGGAAACGAACAGAGAAGCGAACAAGAAGTTGATCGCCTCCAAAACGAATAGTAAGCGTATGAAATAGAGGAAAGAGGGAAGCAGGAACCCAAATTCTGAAACGCTAAACAAAGTTTACAAGGAGAAAAGAACAAAGAGAGCGATCAACGTACCTCTGGTAGAGGAAGACGGGCGTGGTAATCGATCTTCAACGGCGCTACACCACCACTGAGACGGAGGAGATTGATTCTCCAAAAAATGGAAAAAGAGGGAAGGAGGATAAGTTGATGTCCCCTTTGCATCTGTATTTAACGGCAACCATTTGTTTTTCACTTACATTTTTATTCCCTACTTTTCTTTTGTGTTCCTCTTCCCTTTTTATTTAAAGGAGAGGAGTAGTCAGGAGGAAGGTCGACTCAGAAGATAGAGCGGCGAATTTGTTAGCGGAGACTTCGGCATACTCTGCTTCGGCCTCGGCCTCGGCCTCCCTTCGATAGAGTAAAAAAAACAAATGCCTTTTCGGGAAAAAAACGAGAAAAGGAAAAATGGAAGAGGAAAGGGTTAATTTTATTTCCTATTCTTATTCATTTTTTTCCCCATATTTATTATAATAAATTTAAAAAAAAGAGAGAAATCTTTCCACCGCAAAGTTGACGAGAATCTACTACATGATCCTGCCCTACGACGGAAAGAAACCACATTGCGTCATAATCTCCAATCACTAGCCATCTGGGGGGACCTGCGTGGGGTCGAGTAAACCAATCTGCTTCGCCATTTGAAACTTGCTCCGAGTCCACCACAACCAATGGGACGGACAACCTTTCGGGTCCAACCGGTTTGGTCCTTCCCTCGTGTCGTGCCTTTTCATTTCTCAGCACTCCCTTTTCAAGTCAAACAATCCATACGTTTAGATGAGGCATTTGGAATCTGGCTGAGTTAGACATGGGTCCGGACGCTGTTTAAAATGGACGGCCACCTCACTGGGGCCTAGCAGTTCAGTGCAGTGCCGTGGGCTTGCTGAGCTGATTCCATTGGACACGTTAGTGTTTTGGTCTCTCACCACCCAAGAATGAACCGAGAAATTCATGAATGGGGATCCTCATGAATATAAATATAAATGGTCCAATGGCAGCAAGAATTTTCAGGAACATTTGAAGCATTTTGTTTGTGAATGGAAGAACCATTTTATTTCATTGGATGTTTGCCTTGGGTGCAAAATGTTTGAAAATGGGTTCCTGCTACATTCCTCCCTTGGTGGATTAAGTGAACAAAAAATATCTAAAAATTGACCAAGGGGAAGAAAAGATTGGCTAAGAACCGTAACTTGGAATATCTCAAAATATCTAGAAATTGCTGTCAAATCATATAATAGGCCAAAAATTCACAAATCTTGCAGAGAGTAGGATCACTCACATGCTCCAAAGACATGCCAATTTGCAGTTCAAGAGACAACAGTGGATTTGGCTAAAAGTTGGGCGTATCACACACAACACATACAGTAAAACTGAGTAGACCTAAGAAATTTGTGAAAAGAATTTATGAAAGACACAAATTTGAGATTTATAGCTTGAGACTTCTTGCCAAAAGGCAGATCCAAATTCAGGAGCCATTATTTGAGAGAAATAAGATTACACACATTATTATTGACTCCAAGCAGAGATTTAGCACAATTGACAGAAATCTGTTTTAGAAATTTGAACTCGTAAATTCGGTATAAATTAATGTACAACACTCAAGCTTATAAAAAATTGAGGTTTAAAAGATTGAAATGTATAAACCTCATATACCCAAAGTCAAACAATAATAGTTCTACATAAAATGTCGGTATTTCGGTGAAAAGTGCAAAGCAGAGTTTGAACGCGTTGTTAAATTCCTGAAATTATTCCCGTGCAACGAGAGCACAAAATTTTAAAAGAAAAATGTTCTGCAAATCCGAGAAATCCTCTAATGTGGAAAATAAAGATTAGAACTTTCTTATTTCAGTATGAGAGAAATTCCGACTGTTTGTTTTGGAAAGAATCTATATATGCAGAGGCAAGAAAGCTTCGGATTTTGCCGTATTTTTCTAGATCACTCCAAAAACCTTTTTGATCAATTCAAAAGCCTATTCTAAGCACAGTATTTGTAGATTGTGGGAATAAGTTTCCTACAACTTTTCAAAGAACTTATGAAGCGAACTTTCAAGTTCTCCAAAATCTGCATGTGCAGATCCGTGTAACAAAAGTCACTCAAGATTTGCTTGGTCATCCTCTCTTGGCTCAATTATCATTAGAATGTGTTGCCATTTCAGATCTATCCTCAAATTAGCCTTGAAAGTTCATTTATTTTAGCTTTTATTCCTTTTTCCTTCCAAAATTCATTTAAGTTTTCTTGAACCGAAATTCTTTTAAAATTCTCTTCAAAAGTTATGAAATTGAATAATTTGACTTTTCAGTAAGTTTTCATAAGGTCAAAAACTGGTTTTGTTTTAGAATTTTAAAGTTCAAAAAGTTTAATGCAAGAAAAAAAATTTGAAGGTGTTTACAGGATCTCAGGTGAAGCGAGAAAATTAGTCGCTAGTGGACTTGATTGAGTTACTAAGAGCTCAATCTACCAAGAGAGGTAACAGACTCCTTAATTTTCCATTATTTGCATCAACATCTAGCTATGACCACCATGATGGGACCCCACTATAGATGATTGACATGTAAAACGGTTGATGGTGGAGGAAAATTCTGAATGTGCTGAAATTTTTCGTCCATTCTTTGATGGGGGTGTGGACATACACACTCATCAAATTTGTTGACATTTAATATTAGTGCACTATTTACTAAATGTTACAAAATTTATATTAATTCTCAATTAATACAACAACAAAAACAACTAAGCCTTTTTGGTTATATGGATTCTTTGTTTTCACATAGCCCTATCATATGTCATGCTGACAATTAACTCAATATGAGTTAGATCATTCTTTATTGTTTTTTTTTCAACACTTTTATAGTCTTTCTCTTCCTCTTTTAACATTTTCACAATCTAGTATTTTTATATAATCTTACGGGTTGTCTTTCTATATATCCAAATTATCTTAAATATTTTCTCCTAATTTTCTCCTCTACTAGTGTCACTTCCATTTTGTTTCTATTAATCTCATTATGTATATGGTCTTTCCAAGTATGATTACTCATACATCTCAACATCTTTGTTTATGTCACAAATATTTTTTTGTACATGTTTGATGATTAACTGTCCAATACTGAGAATTATAAAATATAGTAGGTCTAATTATTGCTCTAGAATATCTACCTTTCAACTTTAATGGTATATTCTTGTCACATAAAAGACTTTATGCCTTCTCCATTTTAACCAACCTACATTAATTCTATGTGTAACATCTCAATCAATTTTTTTATCATTATGAAAAACTGATCCTAGGTATTTAAAACTTTTTTTGTGAGGAATATTTAATAACAAATGAATTAATTAATATTCATCAAGCATTAAGTTTTTATCTTATTAAATATTAAGTATATATTGAATATTTTAATACTAATTAAGTGTTGGATTGTCTAATATTAGATTTTGATCTGATATTGATGTGTGTACTAGATAATCCTACTGTACTTAGGCACATGTTTTAGTTTTCGATTTCAAGTGATGCCATTAAATTTTTGGACAACAACAACAATTTCTAAAATCACAAGGAATCACATACTCAAAACAAACCACATGGACTAAATTGAAGAACAAAAAACCACATGGACAAAATGGATCTTAGTGCCGATTGAGGCAGGCGAATAAACATGACATCAATATAATCATGGTATTAGTTGTTTTTCACTTGGATGCCCATCTATTGTAGATGCTACTAATAACTACTTTCTTGAACTGTTATGTAGTTTTTTCATGTTATTTGTTGAGAATTGCTTTATGATGTATATGTTAAATAGTAGTGATGCATGTATGAGTGTATTGTTAATTGTGTGGGTGCATTGACTTAAATGATATTGATGGACATTGTTCAAGAGATTAACTGTCTAATGTAAGGATACAATTGTGTTAAAATACTTGTTTTATTGTGTATTGTTGTGTGTGAGTTTTCTAGAGATTCAGTTGTTGTGGTAACCATTGGATGATTCAATGCATAGTTGACACTTTGTGTTTAAGACAGGTCTTGAGGTTTGAACGACTCTTATGGTCTTAGTTTTAGCACTATATGGGCCGTAAATTATTGAAACTAAATCAGTTGCACTTGTGGGTGCGTATATAGATGTGCATGCTTGTATGAGTTTACTTTGGTTATAAAATTTGTGTTGCATCTTGTGGCTTTATCAACCTTATTTATGCATATCATTGATATTTAAAATGTACATGCACTAAGTGTTATCCTATTGGACTTCATATACTCGCGTGTGGTGTGAGTTGGATTTTGCTCACCCTTTTCACCTCAAGTAATAAGAGATGGACTAACTCCATCTCTATCCTATGACAAGTATAATCCAATACTCACCACACACACACATATACCCTCACCAGAAACCAGATCGAGTGCATCTATATGTGTGTAGCATTATTGAAGGAAGGGCATCCCAGGTAGGTAGGTCCTTGAGCCATTGTTGCAAAATGCATCCCATTTGTGTGGCGATTGACAAGCAATCCGCCATTGCGCTATCATCCAAGGGATGAAGGAGGGCACCTGTCACTGGACTGACACCGGTAACTGGCATTGGCACCCGATGCCAACCATCTTCACCAAAAGGGAACTTAGATGATGGGCGACGTGCCCCTTTGAGCAAAACGTCTACTTGACATATTATGTTGGAACTTAGTGAAACCCACGGTTTGCCCCGTTTACAGAAATTTTTCTAAGGCATAAGAGAATTCAAGTCCCTTATAAAGGCATACAAGAGAGAACAAGTCCCTTAAGTTTTCTATTAAGATAGATACCCGAAAATACCTTGCGAAACCAGGTTCGGCCTGCCCAAAGGCCTACCTAAGAGAGTCCATGCGACTGTTAAAGGAACCGCCCGATAGTCTTTCCCTTTCACAGTCTGGGCTCTACCAATGGTGGCTTAAAGGTAATGGGGTCAGCCCAAGGAGACTGTTGTATGCGCCTCCTTGTCTTCCTTGTTGAACTCCTTTAGTCCTTAGAAACTTCTTTAGTATGTTTGGTTTGCCTTAGCCATTTGTCGGGTTCCTTCCTTGGAGCTACTTTCTCTTTCGAACTTCACTCAGACCCTTTGTTTTGACCTTCCACCAACTCCCTTTGCCGTGGTCATCCAACTCCCTTTTATAGATCAAGGGGATAGAATACCTTGACCACTTGACTTAGACTGGTCAACTGCCCATCTGTTGGTCAGGTGACACTCCCTTCAGACCTATCCTGACTAGCAGACTAACACTGGCCAGGGGACCCTACGAACTCTGTTATGACTTTGAACCCCTCCTGATCAGTCGACTAACACTATCCAGGAGACACTCTACTGAACCCTGTCTTGGCTAGTCGACGCCCCCTTCACCCTGTCTTGCACCCAAACTCCTTACGGTGGGTTGCCTTCATGCGCCCACTTTCCCGAATTGGCCGAGTTGTCTCCTAGCATCACTGTTTTGGGCAAAGCTAGTTATGTTGTGGTCTCGCTTCGGTAATCCTTGTGGGTTCTTCTTGTAGGTTGGCAAACGCATACCTGTTTGGGCTTCCCACAAGTGGTCCTGGTGCGGAGCCATCAGGATGGCTGTTGTCTTTCCTTGTGTGGCATCAGGGTGGTGCAGCTAACTTGGGCGTCTCGTGTGGTCCATACCAACCTACCTATCACAACTCACTCCTTAACACCCCTACACACTTCCATGGGACTTTGCCTTAGCTTATTCACATCACACTCATGCCTTAGCACTTTATTTCATCCCGTCTTCAAGACCACTCAATTGTGCTCTTTTGGTGCTATGTAGAGGGGTGCGGTCCTTTGGTTGCAACAACTTGGGGACCACCCTATTGGGCAACTAACTCAAGTTGTGCAGCAAGATATCATCCTTGGAGTAGAGTTCTAGTTGGGTCTTCCAATCGTGTGGCACTTTCGTGCGCCATGGCATGGGACCTTCAGGGTTCTGCAACAATTCTCCCTCACTGGCTTTCGGGTTGATCTTCCAGTACGTGTAGGTTTATCAGTTCATTATACTCCCAAAGGTCGGTCACAAGTAGCCAAGAATCATGCTCTTCATTTTTTTCCATCCAACGTACTAAGTACAAGTAAGTTGTCTAGGCCCTTTCCCACGCACTTCATAGTTAAGCACCAACTCGTTTAGTAGAGTTTTCTTAAGTTCACCAATATTTGAGACATACAATTACCCTTGCTGCATCCAAAGTAACCCTTCCTTCAACACATATTTTTCGTTAAGTTGGCCTTCACTTGTTCTCGGCTTTGAACATAAGACTCATCTTCCTCGACATATTGGCGCACATGGTTCAGTATGTCACCCTCAATTCGGTGTAGGCCGCAACCACTTCCTTCACCCATTTTCTATTAAGGACATCAACAACTAAGTTGTCCTTTCGGGTCTATACCACCATCCAAAATCATATTCTTCCAGTAATTTCAACCAACGGGCCTGTCTACTAGTAAGCTTCTTCTATGTCTTTAGGAAGGTGTTAACAACGTTATTCGTTACAACTGTAAAAGGGACCCCCAACAATTAAACTCTCCACACTTGGAGGCAGGTGCACTACCTTCAACAACTCCTTTTCATGCGCCAGGTAGTGGTGTTTAGCATCTTTCAACTTCCGGCTTTCATAGGCCAGTGAATGACCTTCTTGAGTTAGGACTCCTACTATAGCCACATAGCTAGCATCCATGTGAACTTCAAACGACACAGAGAAGTTGGGTAGCCGTAACACCGACTCACTCATCACAATCACCTTCAACTCTTCAAAGGTGTGTTACTGCTGGCCTGCCCACTCCCAGACCGAGGACTTCTTCAATAGGTTCGTTAAGGGCAGTGAGCTTGGAGAACCCCTCAATAAAGTGCCGATAGTAATTTGATAAGTCGAGAAAGCTTCTTAGCTCCGTTAGACCTCTAGGTGGACCTTCACCTTCCGTCCATCCATCCTCACCATACCGTGCTCAATGATATGTCTAAGGAAAGAAATTTCCTTCCTTGTGAATTCACACTTCTTTTGTTTTACATAAAGAGAGTGTTCTCTTAACTATCCAAAGACTTGGCGTAGGTGTTCAACATGATCTTCTAAGGACCGACTATAGACAACTACATCGTCTAAGTACACTACTACACATTCATCCAATAAGCCGTGTAAGACCTTGTTCATCAACCTACTTAACGTGATTGGGGCGTTCGTTATACCAAAAGGTATTATTAGACTCATCTCTAGGTGCAATCCTCACTTGCTAGCACTCGGATCTTAAGTCCATCTTCAAAAACCACTGTGCCTCACTCAACCTATCAAAGAGATCTACCACAAGAGGTAGGAGGTATCGGTCACGCACCGTTACCTTATTGAGTGCCCTATAATCAATGCATATCCTTTGGGTGTCGTCTTGCTTCCTTTGAAACAATATTGGTAAGCCATGTGGGCTCCTAGATGGTCTCACCATGCCAATGTCTAACAATTCTTCCAATTATCGCCTCAACTCGGCGAGCTGTAAGGGACCCATCCAATAGGCACCTCTATACAATGGTCGAACATCTGGCATTAACACAATGCCATGATAAGTGTCTCTTCACGGGGGTAGTCTCTTAGGCAATTCTGGGGACAACATATCCCCGAAGTCCCTGAACACGGCTTGAACTACCATAGGTATTGTGGTTGAGTCCACCATAGGGTCAATTTCCAAGTTAACTGCCAACAATGTTGGCAAACTCTTCTTTAGTCCATCTTCAACTTGAATGGCTGAGAGAAAGCCCACGTTTTCTACCGTCTTCGGAACCTTAGGAGAATCGATGGGCTTGACCACCTTAATGCCATAGGAGGATTGCAATACAACACCTTTGCTACTGCTTACGCTCGGTATCTGCCTTAGCTTGGGTACCTTAGAGCTCGGTGTGGCAGTAGGCTACGCCACTGCTGTAGGGGGTGCAACAGTTGGGGTCTCGGTAGGGGCCTTGTTGAGGTCATAGTGTAGCATAAAGCCAGGTTGCATCTCATTGGTAATCATCAAGTCATCGAGATGGGGAGCGAGCATGGCCTTGGCCTTCCGTAGGAAGTCTATGCCAAGGATTAGATTGAAGTCGTCTAATGCCATCACAATGAAATCCATATGACCACTACAACATCCCACAACTACTCTTAGTGTCTTGGCTATTCTATGTATGCCATCGGCAGGTGCATTCACTGACTTCAATCTTTCATTTGATGCAAGCATTGTTATTCTGGTCTCCTTAACCTTTGTTGAAGCTAGGATAGAATGGGAAGCACCCGTATCGATCATAGCCTGAATTGAACAAGGGCCAATTTGAATCTTGACGTAGAGCAACGCCAATCTTATTGGGCGCTCTATAGTAATCGCGTTTAGAACTTAGAAGGGGGTGGGCACCACTTCATTAGTTTGGTCACATGCAGGTTCATTCACTACCGCATTTGCAACGGCACGATTAGGACACTCTTTGGCAAAGTGCAACCCTCCACACTCAAAACATCCTTGGTCATGCCCCACCTGTCTCTGGGGCAGGCATCTTCCATGTCATGACCCTCTTGGGGGTCTCTAGCCTCCGGGAGCCTAGCCTCAGCCAGCTTCCCCACCCGTGCCTTGGCCTCCATGGTCATTCTAGTTTCTTGATCCTCCACAATCAAGCCCTCGTCCATGACCTCTTTGGCCAGTCTGATCGCCTCCTCTTAAACTACCTTGTTCCTTCCGGTCCCCTTTGTTTCCATGCAAGTCTACTAAGCCTTCCACATCCACCAGATGATGTCGCTTCATTTATATTTTTGCCTAGGGTTGGAGCCCATGGGCAAACATAAATAGCTTATCCTTTCCGTTCTTATCGTTAATGTCCAATGCTGAGGAAAATATCCTCACATACTCCCTTAAAGTTCCAATATGCTTTACATGTAAGATGACTTCCCTTGCTTTCCAATCCGTGTAGGTGGGCATAAACTGATGTAGGAACTCCTCTTAGTTTTGCCCACAAGTTGATGGTTGGTTGGCCATCAGGTCTAGTTACTCGTTGCTTAATCTGCCACCACAACTTGGCATCACCCTCTAGGTATAGAATTGCGGTTAGGAGCCGGTCATCTTCAGGGTCAAGGTGGCTTCAAAAAAGGTATCTAAATCATACAAAAAAATTTCAACAATTTTAGCATCTCTTAGGCCATTGAACTTTTTTCGTTCAGACACCTTGGGTCTTTGCACTTTCGACCCATTTGAGGCAGTCCCATGGTCTGTCGGCCTTATAAGTGCTTGTAGGACTTCTACCGTTAAGACCACTTAGGGTAGGGTTGAGTTAGAGGTGGTTGGTTGGGAGTTAGCACGGGCTTGGTTCAACTCATCCTAGAGTCGTCTTAGCTGTTCCTCCAAGATAGCTACTCGGTCCACCGACCTGGGGACAACAACTCCATCATCTTCTTCCATTGCTTGAATGACTGAGTGGGTCTACACCATTCTTGAAGTCTTAAGATTTTCATAGACAAGTTCTGAATCGGGTGTCTCAACCTAAGCACTAGTGAAGCTTCCTCTTCCGCAACTGCTCCTCAATAATACCTTGCGTTGTTAGGCATCACTTTCAGACCTTGTCTTTCCTTCAGACTTCACTAAGACCCTTTGTTTCAACCTTCCACCAGCTCCCTTTGCCTTGGTCATCCAGCTCCCTTTTATAGACCAATGTGCTGAAATGCCCTGACCAATCCCAACTTGACTCAAACTGGCCAACTACCCATTTGTTGGCCGGGTGATACTCCCTTTAGACCTATCTTGGCCAACAGACTAACACTGGTCAAGGGACCCTATGAACTTTGTTTTGACTTTGGACCCCTCCTAGCCAGCCAACTAACATTGGCCAGGAGACACTCTAGTGAACCCTGTCTTGGTCAGCCTACTTACACTAGCAAGGAGACATCCCTTTACCTTGTCCAGTGCCCTGACTCCTTACGACGGGTTGCTTTCATACGCTCGCTTTCTCGAATTGGTCGAGTCGTCTCCTATCCTTGCCTACACTCCTCTGGCATCACCATTTTGGTAAAGCCAGTTATGTTGTGGTCTCGCTTTGGCCATCCTTATGGGTTCTTCCTGCAGGCTGTCAGACGACAGACCTATTCGGGCTTCCCACAAGTGGTCCTGGTGTGGAGCCATCGGGATGGTTGTTGTCTTCCCTCGTGTGGTGTCAGGGTGGTGTAGCTAGTTGAGGTGTCTTGTGTGGTCCATACCAACTTACCTATCACAACTTACTCTTTAACACCCCTAGACACTTCCATAGGACTTTGCCTTAGCTTATTCACATCCCACTCATGCCTTAGCACTTTATTCCATCCTGTCTTTGGGACCACTCAACTATGCAATCCTTTGGTGTTGTGCAGAGGGGTGCAGTCCTTTGGTTGTAGCAACTTGGGGACCACCATGTTGTGCAGCTAACTCAAGCTATGCGACTAGATGTCGTCCTTGGGGTACAGTTCCAATTGGGTCTTCCAATCATGTGGCACTTCCATGCGCCATGACAAGGGGCCCTTTAAGGTTCTACAAGCACCTTCCTGTGCTATTTTCATATGGCTTACCCATCTCACTCACTCTCTATTACTCTTCCTGCTACTCTTTTCTGTTCTCCGTATCCCTCAAAAGAGAGAAAATTCTCTCATAGAATTCTACTCGACATTAAGCTCGGGCACCATAGGCTTGTAGGGTTGCGGGCAAACATCCCATGCTGACATCCATCTTATTTTTCCCTTCCCAATAGATGTGAGAACCTTCTTCTTGCAGTAGAGTCTTCTTGCAGTAGAGTAACGGAAGTGCTGGGAGGCGCACCTAAGACGCCATTGTAGTTTTGCTGTGGAGGGTTCCATAGTTTGTGTTAATGGACCAAGGTCCCTCAAATCTCACGTCAAACAGCCATGGATGGAAGTGCTTGGTCCTCGCATCAAATTGTCCTTTACCTAGCAGATCCAACACCAATTCACAAGGTGGAATTGGTTTAATATAAACGAACTAAAAGATCGAGTGAATGGATGTAACATTAGGCTCGGTGTATAATACTTTAAACTAAAAAGGTCAAAGTAATAAATCATGTTTAATGTACTGTCTCACTACCTTACCGTTTGAACGTTGGTGTTCACTAACGCATCAATGAGACAGAAGAAAGTGTCAATACCCTTTCTCTCATAATGATTACTCTTATAACAAAGTTAACAAACGTAGTAAAAGAATGAGAGTTATGAGGACATTTTGTCCTTATATTCATGCTTCATGGAAATACATCCCGACGCATACATATATAAGACCAGCCTAATACCATAGTTCTTCATGCACACAAGTCCCCAAAATAACTTGATTAAGTTTAGTATTGATTCGCGTATGAAAATTGACATACTCTAGAATACGGAGGCAGAATATGTTCTTGGAAATAGAGCCATTATGAAGACTTCGTCGAGAGCTTTTCAGTGGTATATACATATGTATGTATATACAATATATAAATAGATTGAAAAAAAGACGATGCAATCTTGGTCAACTGAGTTGATTGTGCTCAATTAAGGGCGCGGTCAAGTTTTAGTGAAGATGGATCTGGTGTGGGCTTGGGACTGGATTTAACAATAGGATCTGATCCAGAAGGCTTGCAATTATATAGCCAGGTAGATGGGGGGGGGGGGGTTCACGCTGGGTTGATTGAGAGGAGAATGGGAGGTGGTGGATCCCTCCAAAGGATGACCAGAAACTAGACGGTGGTCAATGGGCTCCATCGTAATAGGGCGACGCTCGAGGGTTGGCAGTCGGGCTTATATGGTGGCAATTGGCATCGAACCACGAGATGGGGAAAATACGGTTGGGATATAGATATAGCAATTAGGTGAAAATGTTGGATTGCAGAATGAGCTTAAATAGAGATGGGCAAAGAGGCTTTGGATGATGCCGGTTGTTGGCAACAATAGTGTGGTTGATATCATAGTGATCGGCTAAAGTTGGGCTTGGGAAGGCTAGTAGATGACTAAGCTTTTGGGCAGAAGATGGTGACGATCAACAATATGTTAAGTTGTGGCCATTCTCGGTAATCCAGCACAGGTAACGGTTGGACTGGACATCCAGTCCATTACCTGAATCTCGGATTGAAGATATGGTGGCCATAACAACTAGACCGTTACTGAGATTTTCGGTAACAGTCCGGATAAGAATGCTCTGGATGAGGGAAGCCCAATAGGGATCATTGGGAAAGGGGGAGCACACACTGCTCTATAAATACACACCAGCGCAAATGGAAAAAACACAGATATACAGTGAAAAATCTTTCTCTTGAAATCTCAACTACGTGAAAACCTCAAAAACCAACAAAATCACATACCTTTGTTCCGCTGCAGGCGTACCTAGAAGGCTTGACGGAGGACACGAGAAAGGCGATGGACTCCGGCAACTGGCTTCAGAAAACAACCATCAGTGGTATCAGGGCCTCGTTTTTAACCTTGCAAAAAAAAAAGGGTATGCATCATCGTTTTGAAAGAAATAGAAGAGGAGAGAAGGGAAGAGAAACAAAAAAGGGGAAGTAGGCAAGCCGGAATGAAAGCCATGGTCGGCAGGTCGGAATGAAATCCACAATCGGTCATAGGCTGAATCAAAGGCGTCGGTTGAAGAACGCGTTCGGCCGAAGGCCAAGACGCATTCGGCCGAAGCCCAAAACCAGAACGAAGACTAGTTCGGCCGAAGGCCAAAGCCAGAACCAAGAACTCGATCGGCAAAAGGCTAAGACTGGAACCAAGCCGCGAAGGCTGCTGACCGCCACAGAAGGCCGCCACAAAGGGCCAAGGAGCGGAGCAGGACTCCACCTGCCTCACCCTCTCTCCCTCTCTCACACTCTCTCTCTCCTCATTTTTACGTTACGAAAACCGCCCCCAGTTTTCAGATATTACAACACTACCCGTAAACAAAATTATGAATATATCCAGATATTTTTTGGTAAAAAGATTGTTTTGTCCTTATTAAGTAAAAAGTCGGTTTTACCTTCTAGCAGTTTATGAAAATTATGAAATACCGAGCTTTAGTTTGACGTTACTGCCCTTCCTGATTTGAGTTAATTTCCTTTCTGCCATTGTGTCAAAAGACAGGTTTGTCCCTTTACTTTTGAGAAAATTACACAATCGTGCTGAGGTTTAAAATTACAATTTTAACCCCAATCAGTTATGAATTTTACAGAAATACCAAAAAGTAATTTTACGAGTCTGTCCTTAGACTTTTCAAAAAAATTTAAAAGTGGAAAGATACTTAAAATTACTATTTTACCCTTGGTATTATTTGAAAAATTCTAAAGGCAATTTTTTTGGGAAAATTGTAAATTTGTCCCAAATTGCTTATAAAATGTCTTTAGTTTATTTTTATGATATTATGCATCATTCTAACATGGTCCTTGCTATGTGTGTTTGTTACTTTATGTTTATTTTCTTTTTAGACTATCTAATTGTTATAATTGCTAAACACATAAAAATAAGTTCTAGAATATGTGTGTATGAATTGGCAAATACTAAGAAACTGAACTGTCTGAACTTTCAAACATGGAAGAGAAGAATCCTACTTACTCTAACACTTGAGGGTGTTGAGTACGTACTAAAGGAAACCATGCGTCCGCCACCACCAGACACAACTGAGCAACAAATAGAAATGTATAAAACATTTCTAAAGGATGACACAATAGCAAGGACAGTCATGTTGACCTACTAAATGGAGGATGACTTGATTAGGGTCTTCAAAGAATTCGAGACTGCCAAAGAGTTGTTTGATTTAATAACAGCTAAGTATGACACAACTGCCAAATTAAATGTACACTTGCCACTACAAAAGTACAAGTTCTTCAAAATGAAAGAAGGGGATAATGTAGTAAAACATGTAAACCATATGTTAGTAATGGCTAGGGACTTAGTCGTGGCAAAATCAGTCATCCCAGAATCGATGCAAATATCAACAATATTAAACAGTCTACCCCCGTCATGCAACATGGTCACCACTGCCGTCAGATTAGGGTGTGAAATTAACCTTTCTAAATTGCCCCTAAAACTAGCAATAGAGCAAGAACATATGATTAAAAACAAGAAAGAAAAATTGTTAGTGGTAAAGGATGAGAAAGGGTCTAGCTCCAAACCCAACAAGCAGAAAAATAAACCAAAGAAGAAGTTTGGCAAGAATAACAAGAAGGATGGTCAAAATTTTAAGAAATTGCAGGAAACTGCTTCTCTTGTGAAGTACTTCAACTGTGGGAAGACGTGACACTTCAAGAGGGACTGCAACAATAAGAAAGGTGGTGGAAACAATCCACAGCGCGGACAATTAGAGAAGCAGAACATAATCTGCATGATTTTAGAGTGTTTATACATGGACCACCTGGTGACAGGTTGGTGGATAAACTCCAAAGCTACACGACACATCTTAAAGACTAAGGAAGGGACAATAAACCTAAAGGAATACAAACCCGGCAAACATCGAGTCTACATGGGTAATAATACCTTCTTGGATGTTTTGGGTATCGGGTTCTTTAGGATTTATGTATAAGACAAACCAATTGTATTAACTGATGCATTAATTGTGCCAACTATAAGGCGCAATCTGGTCTCGGTCTCTGCCTTATTAAAGAAAGGTTTTGAGGTCAGGTTTATTCTTGGGAAGGTGATTATGGGAAAGCATGGGAGAATATTATTGTTTGTGGAATTTGATGTAGAGCATGGACTGTTTAAATTTTGTGATAATGAAATTGGTACTTCTTCTGCTTATATTAAGTGTGCCTTTACTGTTGATCTGAATATGTAGCATAAACGCATTGGGCATATAAGTCTGGAAAAGTTGAGGAAATTATCCAACTTTGACTTACTGCCTGGATTTGAGGAAAATAATTTCAACAAGTGCAAAGCTTGTATACAAGGAAAGATGACAAAGAAAGTTTTTCACAAGGAATCAACAAGGGCAACAACCCTGTTGGAGATTATTCACACAGATTTATATGAACCTTTTAGAGTAAAGTCACATCGTGGAAAGCCTTTATCGATGATTGCTCTAGATATATGCATTTATATTTTTTGGCACAGAAATCTAAGGCACTGGATGTTTTTAAAGAATATATCAATGATTGCTCTAGATAATAATAGTTTCAAGGCAGTTTCGAAATCAAAACTATAACCAAAACCATCTTAAAACCACTAAGATCCTTCTCAGGTGCTTCCTATCCACCTATGATAATAATAGTTTCAAGGCGGTTTCCAAATCTATATGTTACCCTCTACCCTCAAAAGGGATATTGGGTTCGTTTGAGATTACGCGAGCTATAGTTTTTTGGAAATCCTTGACCAAAAGATCCTCAAGTGCTTGTGGGATTCTTGGAAACAGAGCTTTATACAAAACTTCTATCTGTCTATACTAGAATTGTTCCTAAGGCTAAGGAAAGAACAAAAAAAAAATTAAGTGGTTATCATCTTCACTAAGTACACCTAGACTATAATGAAAGCTAAGCTAAAATAAAGCAAGAAATCAGAACGATTGATCAAATGTTCTTTAAACTCCCTTTGTCTCCTTTTCATAGAAGCTCCTACGGCTGTTAGAGAGGGTTTCTAAAAGTTCCAACCGATTCTTCTGTTACAGAGTGGCCATTCTCGGCAACTCAGCACGGTAACGGCTAGAATGACCGTCCAAACCGCTACCATGTCTCGAGTTAGAGATAGGGCTAGGTAACCGATGGACTATTATCAAAAAACTCGGTAACATTCCGGTTGTGGATGCTTCGGATGAGAGAAACCCAACTGGAAAATCGGGAGACATGGAGCAGGTCTATATATAAGAGCATAGAAATATACATGAAAAATACAAAAAGGTCTCTTTGGAAAAAGCCGCTTTGAGGAAACCTCAAACGACATACAACATTTCCGCTGTAGGTGTACTTGAAAACTGGACAAAGAACAGAATCTACATCGGGCTTCGGCAACCAGAAAGCTTCAGTCGGCCTCGCAAACGCCATCACTGGTATCAGGGCCTCGTTGTTGACCCTGCAAAAAAACAAACACAGGAACACTTTACTGTTTAAAACAGGAAGAAGGAGAAGAAACAATATATATAACGAGTGAGAGAAGCAGTCGGCCGAAAGGCTAGATGAAAGTCACAAACGGTAGTCGACCGAAAGGCCAGACCAAAGCCGTAGAAGGCAGTCGGCCAAAAGGCCAGACCAAAGCCATAGGCCGTAGACGGCCGAAAGGCCAAGGAAAGGAAGGCAGCGGTCGCAGGCTATAAAAAGAAATAGAAGGTCGCCGACCGCCATACACGGCGAAAAACAAGTCGTCCGCCGCTGGCTGGGAAAGGAAACATCAGGACACCGGTTGGCGACGGCCGCCACACAGGGCCGCAGGTCACCCTCTCTCTGTCCCTCTTTCAGATCAAATTCACTCTCTCTCTTCGTTTAAATAGACCCCAAAACCGTGAAACCGCCTCGGACAACTGATTGAAAAGTCCGTTTTGCCCTGACCAGTTTTTTGATATTACAAAACTGCCCTTAGACAAAAGACTGTGTTACCTTATTGAGCGAAAAGTCATTTTTACCCTCTAGTAGTTTGTGAAAATTACAAAATACCGGGCTGTTGTTTAACATTATTGCCCTTCTCAAATTAAATTATTATTTTTCTCTCATTGTGTTAAAAGACAGGTTTGTCCCTATACTTTTGAGAAAATTACTGATTCACAATGAGGATTAAAATTACAGATTGAACCCCTATCAATTACGAAATTTATAGAAATACCAAAGAGTAATTTTATGAGTGTCGTTAGGCTTTTCAAAAAATTTCAAAAGTGGATAAATAGTTAAAATTATAGTTTTACCCCTGGTATTATTTTTGAAAAATGATAAAGGTAGAAATTTTTGAGAAAACTACAAATTTATCCCAGGTTGCTTATAAGTTATTTTTAGCTCGTTTTTATGATATTATGCATAATTCTAATAGGGTTCTTGCTTTGTGTGTTTGTTGCTTATTATTTGTTTACTTTTTAGACCGTCTAATTGTTATAATTGCCAAACACACAAAAGTGAGTTCAAGAATATGTGTGTTTGAATTAGCAAAAACTGAAAAACTGAACGGTCTGAACTTCCAAACAGGGAAGAGGAGAATCCCACTTACTCTAACACTTGAAGGTATTGAGTATATATTAAAGAAAACCATGCGTCCGCCACCACCAGAAGCAACTGAGTAAAAAAGAGAAATGTATAAAACATTTCTAAAAATTAACACAATAGCAAGGACAATCATGTTAACATGCATGGAGTATTACTTGATTAGAGTCTTTGAAGAATATGAGACCGCCAAAGAGTTGTTTGATTTAATAACAGCTAAATATGACACAACTGCCAAATTACATGTGCAGTTGCTACTACAAAAGTACAACTCCTTCAAAATGAGAGAAGGAGATAATATAGTAGAACATGTAAATCACATGTTAGTAATGACTAGGGACCTAGCAGTGGCAAAATTAGTCATCGCAGAACCGATGCAAATATCAACAATCCTAGCAGTCTACCCCCATCATAAAACATGGTCACCACTGCCCTCAGGTTAGGGCCAAAGATTAACCTTTCAGAATTGCCTTTAAAACTAGCAATAGGGTAAGAACAATTGAACAAAAACAAGGAAGAAAAATTGCTAGTGGTACAAGATGAGATAGGGTCTAGCTCCAAACCCAACCAAAAGAAAAATAAACCAAACAAGAGGTTTGACAAAAATAACAAGAGCGGTCAAAATTTTAAGAAATCGCAAAAAACCGCTTCTCGGGTCAAGTGTTTCCACTGTGAAAAGATGAGGCACTATAAGAGGGATTGCCGCAACAAGAAAGATGGAAGAAACAACCCATAATGCGGACAGTTAAAGAAGTAGGATATAATCTGCGTGGTATCAGAATGTCTGTACATGGACCGCTTGGTGACAGGTTGGTGGATAGACTCTAGAGCTACTAGACATATCTCAAAGACCAAAGAAGGGGCAATGAATCTGAAGGAATACAAACTAGGCGAACATCTAGTGTACATGAGTAATAACACCTTCTTGGATATTTTGGGTACTGGGTCCTTTATAATCTATATACAAGGCAAACCGATTGTATTAACTAATGTATTAATTGTGCCATTTATAAGGTGCAATCTGGTCTTGGTCCATACCTTATTAAAGAAAGGTTTTGAGGTCGGGTTTATTCCTAGTAACATGACTGTCAGAAAACATAGGAGAATATTATTCTCTAGGAAATTTGATGTAGAGCATGGACTTTTAAGTTAAGTGATAATGAATTTTCTGCATGGACTTTTAAGTTAAGTGATAATGAAATTTCTACATGGACTTTTAAGTTAAGTGATAATGAAATTGATAGTTCTTCTGCTTATATTGAGTGTGCATTTATTGTTGATGTGAATATGTGGCATAAACGCCTTGGGCATATAAGTCTAGAAAAGTTGAGGAAATTATCCAACTTTGACTTATTGCTTGGACTTGAGGAAAATACTTTCAATAAGTGTGAAGCTCGTATACAAGGAAAAATGACAAGAAAAGTTTTTTCCAAAGAATCAACAAGGGCAACAATCCTATTGGAGGTCAATTATATAGATTTATGTGGATCATTTAGAGTAATGTCACATCATGGAAAGGTTTATTTTATAACCTTTATCGATGATTACTCAAGATATATGTATTTATATCTTTTGGCACATAAATCTGATTCACTGAATGCTTTTAAAGAATATAAGTAGGAAGTGGAAAACCAATTAGGGCATTCAATCAAAGTCTTAAGATCAGATAGAGGTGGTGAATATACCTCTACGGAATTTCTTGAATTCTGTAAAGACTTTGTTATTGCAAAGCAAAATACAATGCCTAGGATATCTTAACAAAATGGTGTAGTTGAAAGATACAAAAGAACCGTTTTAAATATAACAAGGTCAATATTAATCGATGTCTCTCTACGAAGAATATTTTGGGGAGAATCAGTAAGTACAATGGTTTAAATACTCAATAGAGTACCGTGTAAAGTTGTATTCACTACACCATATGAGATGTGGTTTGGAAGAAAACTCAATCTAAGTCATCTCACGAGGTGGGGATCTATTACACATGTAAAGATCCTTGATCAGTCTAGAGATAAGGTAGACAGTAGGTACTTAAGATGTATATTCATTAGATATCCAAAAGGTTCAAAAGGATATCGTTTTTTTTATAAGGAACACAGACTAATTGAAAACAGAGATGTTGATTTCTTAAAAGATACTAAGAATGAAATCTTGGAAAATAATGATGAATATATTGATGATCTAGTAGACCTAGATCAATCATCTTTTGAGCTCATAGAAGACCTTCCTGAAACAACCGAAACCTTAAGTGGACATAAAAGGCCAAGGAGGTACTCTGTCATACTTAAAGGATTATCACACTTATCTTGCAGAAGAAGTGTATAATTTAGTGGATTTAGATGAGTTAACTGATAACTTGACTTATCATCAAGCTATGAACTCATCGAAAGCATCATACTGGGGGAAAGCCATGGATGGGGAAATTAAATCCATTGAGAAGAACCAAGTCTGGGAATTGGCTGATTTGCCAAAAGGAAGGAAAGCCATAGGCTCTAAATGTGTTCTGAAAAGAAATATAAGGTCGATGGTTCAATCGAAAGTTTAAAGCGAGGTTGGTTGTAAAGGGCTTTTCGTAAAAAGAGGGGATAAATTATGTTGAGACATATTCTCCAGTTATAAAATTTGTATTCATAAGAATAATTCTGACAATATCTATAATTTGGACTTACATCAGTTAGATGTAAAGACAATATTTCCAAACAGAGATTTAGATGAAATCATATACATGCAACAACCCAAAGGATTTGTGGTTGAAGGTCAAGAAGATAAAGTATATAGGTTGAAAAAATCTCTATATGGCATAAAACATTCACCTTGCCAATGGAATTTGACTTTTCAAAATACCATTATAGAACTTGGGTTTGTGGCTAATAAACTTGATCACTTTGTCTTCCTATCATTATATGTAGATGACATATTGTTGACTGGAAACGATAACAAGATGAATGTCAAAACTAAGTCATGGTTAAACTCAAAGTTCGAAATGAAGGATATGGGAGAAGCATCCTATATTATAGGTATAAAGATCTATCAAGATAGATAATCTAGACTCTTATGCCTGAGTCAGGAGTGATATATTGACTATATCCTCAAGAAGTTCAAAATGGGTGAATACAAGTCTGTTGTTACAGCTATTGCAAAAGGGGTTAAAATTGGTAAGGTTGATTGTCCTGGTAAAGGAGATGATAAGCCTAATGTTCCTTATGCAGAAGCTGTGGGTAGCTTGATGTATGCTATGTTATGTACAAGACCTGATATCAGTTTTGTTATTGGTCTTCTAAGTAGATATCAAAGTAATCTTGGATAGAAATACTGGATAGTTGTAAAAAGGATTTTAAGATATCTTAAAGGAACAAGAGACTTCAAACTGTGTTTTCAAGTAGGTGAACTGAAAGTGGTAGGATACTTAGATGCTGACTTTGGTGGGAGCAAAGATGACAGCAAATCAACTTCGGGTCAAATATTCTTGTTTGGAGGTGGTGTTGTTTCTTGGGCATGCAAGAAACAGGGTTGTTTAACATTGCATACACAGGAAGTTGAGTATGTAGCTTGTTGTATGGTTGCAACGAGTGTTGTCTGGATAAGTTGCTTCAAACATGATTTGAAGTTGGAAATAACCGACAAGCCAGTTGTCATTTACTGTGATAACAATGCAGCAATTACTCTTATCAAGAGTGGAGCTGATTGCTAAAAAAGCAAGCATATAATGGTTAAATACCACTATGTTCATGATATGGTTATGAGAAAGGAAATATCCATCTCATACATGCCAACAAATGATATGTTGGCAGACCCCTTGACTAAAAGCATAACAAAGGAACTATTCTCAAAACATGTTGCGAACATGGGTTTGAGATATGTTTGATTATTGTGTAGGGAAATAACCACACAACGGGTAGTGATTGCAGCAACAATCATGAATTGACATTATAGGTAAACCCTGCAAAAGTGGGAGGAAAACCAGTATGTTAATGCACTTGGCTTAAATGACCATGTGGGAGATGTTAAAGAGTGGTCATTCTTGGCAACTCAGCACGATAATGGTTGGATTGGCCATCTAGACCGTTATCGTGTCTAGAGTTACAAATAGGGCCAGGTAACCGCCGAACTGTTATCGGAAAACTCGGTAACAGTCCGGATGTGGATGCTCTGGATGAGGGAAACCCAGCTAGAAAATCGGTAGATATGGAGCAGGCACTGTTCTATAAGTAAGAGCAGTGCATATACACAAATATACATGAAAAATATAAAAAGGTCTCTCTGAAAAAAACCACTGTGAGGAAACCTCAAACTTTAGTGGGCTTTGTACACGCCATCATCTTCTTCTCATGAAATGTCTTTACAGGTTCCACTTCATTCTTTTTCCCTTAAAAAGTTCTCTTGAATTCTTATCTTTTGGCTTTCTATATTGATTAATTGCCCTTCATGTTGTGGAACATTTGTTTCTATAGCCACATATGTTGGTGATTGACCTTTGCGGACCTTTGTGGATGGCCTTCACATATGTTGGTTAAAGAAAGAGAAACGTTCAGCCACGCTTGCCACCGTCTATGTAAAGCTACTCTTGAGAATGACAAACCGTGTTATGAGTTTGTTTTCAGAGAGAGGGAGAAAGGTCTATCACCAATTTATCATTTGTTTAGTAACAACCATTTTTGAGGTAGCTTACGGTGTGTGACATTCTTTTGGTTTTTATATGCTCGCACACTACCTAAAGGCATACATTCCTTTTTACTAAACATACATCCTTTTTATCACACTCTTACCGTGCACGTTAAGCGCATCTTTTTATTATTTTTTTCAAAACTCTTTTTTTATAAATTCTTGATACGGACACCATTTTCTAAAAAAAAAGGTGTGCTTACAGTGCATCACATTTCAAACAGGGACATAAAGTGCATCAACCTTCATGCAGTAACGCACCTTGTATGCGTCTATCATTTTAATATAATATATCTTAAGCTTGTTTCATCATTGAATATTTTGATATAAAAAAGACATGCTCATGGTGCATTGCTCCTCAAATAGTGATGCATTGTAGATGCGTTTGCCTCTTAAATAAAATGTGTCTTAAATGTGTTTCATCACATGTTTCTTTCTTCATCAAAGACTTTTTTCATAACTGACGATTATAGTTTTATTTTCTATCGATTTTTTGTGAGATTTATATTTAGATCAAGATAAAGATTGAGAATAAAAAAGAAAGAAGTCTTAAAGAGATTAAGAGATTGATAAAAAGATCAAAAACATCATTCATCAAAGTTAAAAAAGGAATTAAAAGAGTAAAATATACATAAAAATCAAACGATTGACATTAAAAGAGACTGTTGGTGAAAATAAGATAGAGAATGATTGTTGAAAAGAAATGAGAAGTCAATAAGGATCATTGGGGGGAGAAAAAACCGGTAAGAAATTAGGAGAAATAGGTAAAAAGAGAGTAGAAATAATTTAATACGTAATGTGGAAGTTTTTTAAAAGAAAGTGTTTAGTAAAAAGGATGTATGAATAGAAGTTATATATAGATCTTAAGTTGTAGGATTTTGGAACATATGAAGAAGAAGAAAAAAGTAAGATTGCTTTTCGGAAAGACAATCACAAGATCATTTTCAAAGAAAAGGATGAGCATTCTGGACATTAGCTCGATTAGCCTGCCAATAAAAGAAGAAAAGAAAAGTCTCTGCATTGTATGACTTTGTTTAGGAAGCAGAGAGAACGGTGGCCTTGAGTCTAGGCTCTAGTTATATTTGTCCATGAACAGAATACTCGTATGAATAATTTCACTGGTTGCACCATCTCTCCAAGGCATCAGTAGTAATGAAGAAAGTCCAAGTGTAGTAGGAGTTGAAGGGAAGACTAGGGCTACTCTCGAGATCCCCTTCAAAACAGCCAGCATGAGTGGGAAAATGACAAAACCAAGTTGAGGATATAAATAGCAGGTTGGGAACCAAAGCTCTGCGCTCTCCCTCTCTCTCTCTCAGAAGCATTGACGTTAAAGGTCGTTAGCAATTCATAACACTACTTCGTCTTCAAAAGGAAAGGTTTTGCTGTTGCGGCACAGTGCATGAAAAAAGAACAAGGCTTCAAGGTATAGCTACACCATATATCCTTTGATTTTTTGAACTGGGTTTTGAGGGGTCTGCTGATATATTCACGTTCTACTTCAGAAATGGGAATTGAAGGTATCCGTCCATTGCGATGGCTGTGCCAGGAAAGTAAAGAAAGTTCTACAGAACGTTGATGGTCAGCAATTCATTTGCGTATCCTTTCCGGTTTCCCAATGAAAGCCAGTAGGTTTAAATCTATTTGTGAGACTGGGCAACTCAATTTTGTGCGTGTTCGTGCTGATTATTATAGGAGTATGCAGAGTAAGTGGGGATACGGCCAAGCAGAAGGTGATAGTAGAAGGCGATAGCAAAATGAATCCCTATCATATAATAAAGAAGTTGGCGAAGATGGGTAAACCTGCCGAGTTGTGCTCGGAGGATCCGAGACATAAGCCTCCAAACGACAGTAAGAAGATGTCAGTCATCCGAGAATATAATGAATATTAGTGGTGGTGCAGCTGCTCAGAAACAGGAGAAAAAGAAGACAGACGAAGGGAGAGATCAAAAACATCAGCAGGGAAGAAAGCCGAAAAAGACGCTGGTTGCAACAACGCCGCCGCATCGGTGGTCCCTGCTAACTGCAGCGGCGTTGTTGCAGACGTTAGACAGGTTTTAACCCACCCACTTCCGGTAGAGAGTCTGGGCACGTTGCCTTTGAACCCCAGCCAGGTTCACTACACGGTGCAGTACCACGCGGTCGATCCCTGCGCCGTCGTGCAACCTTACAATATTGCGGGAAGCCATCCCTATGGGTATGGGCAGCCATTGTATCCTAATTACGGCTGCGTGCCACCAGCGACTACCTACCAACCACCGCCTAACGTTCGATTCAACACGGACATGTTCAATGATGGGAACACGCACAGCTGCACATTGATGTGAAGCCTGACACAGCTGATTTGTCACCAGAATCTTCTTCCTCTGTCATCGGGAGGACTCATTCAGAAAGACCGGTATTTCTTTTGTACTGTCATGAGAGAGAGGGGTATGTACCTGGTTAACTGAATAATTAAACCTCATCCTTTTCATTGTTACCATTGTTGAATCAATTTTTCTTTCGTTGGTATTCATTTCAACAGTATCTTCACCTCGAGCCTAGAGATTATATTGCATTACACCTAAAAACTTAGATCTTGTGCCATAACACACACATTGAGGGGATTGTCATCTAGGGTATGTGCCCCAAGTGGCATATGTTATGTATTGTCACCAGATGCAACTTCATAGTTTTGACATATATCTATCATGGTCTGGAGCACATATTGTTGGATTTAATGTGGATTAATGACATTTAATTCATAAATATTTAAATGATATATGTGAACGTCCTTAAGTGTAAAGTCGACTTGTGCATGTGATGACCAAGAGAAGACAAAGTTTAGTCCCATATTTAAAAACATAACAAACTTACGTGTCATTTTATATAGTTGTTAGCTCATGAACATTAGTTTAAAGAGCTTGGGGAGGACATGCTAGACCACACGCATGCACGCGCCACGCCGAGCTTGGGAATTGTCTTCGATCTATATTTTTGCACGAAATTCTTTTGATCTAACGGTCAAGAGTGCACATGAGAACGGTCATGGGCCTCAATAGTTATGATGGTTGGATCGGATCTGAGGTCCGTGATCCATCACTCATACTATAAATAGGGGATTAGGGATGCTATCACATTTACTTGCTTTTTTGCACTCTCTCTCTCATCTCCTAGTTTCCTATGTTTCCTCTATGTGTGACGTTTTCCAAAACCCTCCTTCTCCAGTCATAGGCGATTGAGGCATTGGTCGCGATCGACTCGAAGCCAAGTACGTGCTCTTCAAGTTATGTGTGCGTTTTATCCTAGGAGGAAGACGAAGGTACCCGTACATACTCATAGCAGGGCACTAATTTCTCTAAGGTAAGTTCATAAGATCGACTCACACAAATAAGTTTATGATTTCCGCTTATGCCTTTGCTTTCCGTACGGCTTGATTATAACTTATTTTGGACCTACAATTGTTGTTTACGATTGGGACATGTTTACATTTGTTGTATATTATTTTATTATACATGTATGTCTATGATTTTTTTCAATACATACACCTCTCAAAGTTTGAGAGAAAGAGGGCCTTTGGCTTCCTTCAATCTCACCTTCTCTTTGATGGGCTATGACCGGGGTTGCTTCTACTGTAATTGTCGGAGTTTGCTGCGAAAAGTGTTGAGAATATCTATAAAGAAAAGAAAAAAAAGGAGAAGAAGAAGAGGGTGATTGAACACGGTTTCCCTCAAATAGATGACTTTATCTTCCTTGCTTTCACGTCTGGGCTTTCCGTTACAAGTCGTTTTGTGTCTTTAACATTTTTGCTTTTATCTTTTGTAACGTTTTCATTCATTTTATTCTCATGTAATGTTTTATAGTTAGAGAATGACCATTTTTTGTTACATCTCTCACTTGGTCATTCGAGCCAAGTATCTCGACATACTGGTTTTACCTTCCACTTTTTATAGGGTTTTTCAAGTTATGTCATGTATGATTGTTATTTCAATTATTACCCATTGTGTGGTTTTTTACTTACACAACATTCAAACATATCTCAAGGCCATGTTTGTAACATGCTTTGAGAAAAAATCTTCTGTTATACCTTTTATCAAGGGGTCTCCTAACATATTATTAGTTGGCTTATATGAGATGGATATTTCCTTTCTCTTGACCATATCATGAACATAGTGGTATTTAACCATTATATACTCGCTTTTAGAGTTATCAGTTTTACTCTTAATTAGAGTAATTGTTGCATTGTTGTTATAATAAATGACAATTGGTTCCTTGGTTATATCCAGTCTCAAATCACATATGAAGCGACTTATCCAAACGACACTAGTTGTAGTCATACAACAAGCCACATACTCAACTTCTTATATATGCAATGCTACACAACTTTGTTTCTTGCATGCCAAAGAAACAACTCTACCTCCAAATAAGAATATTTGTCTAGAGGTTTATTTGTTGTCATCTTTACTCGCAGCAAAGTTAGCATCTGAGTATCCTACCACTTTTAATTTATCTGCTTGAAAACATAGTTTCAAGTCTTTTGTTCCCTTAAGATATCTTAGAATCCTTTTCACAACTATCCAATGATGTCATCTAGGATTACTTTGATATCTACTCACAAGACTAACATCGAAGCTGATATCAAGTCTAGTACATAACATAGTATACATCAAGCTCCCCACAACTTGTGCATAAGAAACATTAGGCTTATCGTCTCCTTCATTAAGACAATCAATCTTACTTAATTTAACCTCTTTCACAACAGGTGTAAATGCATACTTGCATTCACCCATTTTAAACTTCTTAAGGATATAAATGATATATCTCTCCTGACTTAGGTATAGAAGTTTAGATTCTCTATAATTAGAAATCTCTATACCCATGATATAAGATACTTCCTCCATATCTTTTATGTCAAACCTTGAGTTTAACCATGACTTTGTTTTGACAATCATCTCATTGTCATTCTCAATCAACAATATGTCATCTACGTATAACGATAAGATGACAAAGTGACTCTCACTGTTTAGACATATACATAGTAGGCAAGTTCATTAGCCACAAACCCAAGTTCAATAATGACATTTTGAAAGGTCAAATACCATTGACGAGGTTACTGTTTAAGGCCATATAGGGATTTTTTTCAACCTATATACTTTATCTTTTTGGCCTTCAACTTTGTATCCTTCGAGTTATTACATATATATGATTTCATCTAAATCTCAATTTAGGAAAGTAGTTTTTACATCTAACTGATGTAAAGCCAAATCATAATATGTTGATATCACCAGGATTATTCTTATGAATGCAAATTTCGCAACAGGAGAATATGTCTTAATATAATTTATCCCCTCCTTTTGCAAAAAAACTTTTTAACCTATATCCTCATCGCTTGTCACCTCTCTGCTTCATCGCTCCCTTCTGGATGAGCTTGCCTCACTGCTTGTTGCCTCTCTGCTTAACCGCTCCCTTTTAGCTGAGTTTGCCGCTCTACCCCACCGCTTGCCTCTATCTTTCTTTTGACTCTGTCTTTCAGTCAAGTTTATCTCTGTTTTTCCCTTTGCTCTGTCTTTCAACCGAACTTGCCCCTGTTTTCCCTTTGCTCTGCCTTTTGGTCGAGCTTGCCTATATCTTTATTTTTCTTTTGCCTTTCGGTCGAGCTTGCCTCTGTCTTTTCCTTTGTTCTACCTTTCAGCCAAGCTTGCCTTTCTCTTTGTTTTTGCTTTGCCTTTCAGTCAAGCTTGCTTCTGTGTTCTTTTTGGTCCAGCTTGCTTGTGTCTTTCTTTTTGCTTTGCCTTTCGGTCGAGCTTGCCTTTATTTTTTTTTTCTTTTTTTTTCTTAACTATATGCGGTGTACAGTTTCCTGACAACCAGGCTCTGATATTAATGATGGGCTATAACAGACCTTGCTTCTGCTGTGATTGCCAAAGTTTGCAGTGGAAAGTGTCAGGAATATCTATAGAGAAAAGAAAAAAAAGAGAAGAAGGAAAGGGTGATTGAACACAATTGGAAACATTTCTTATTCTTTTTAGTCATATTCTACTGTATTTTTGTACATTATTTATAGATGACTTCATCTTCCTTATTTTCACATCTAGGTTTTCCGCTACAAACCGTTTTGTATCTATAACATTTTTACTTTTATCTTCTATAATGTTACCGTTTATTCTATTCTCATGTAATGAGAATAATGACCATTTTTCGTTACAATCTTATCCCTTCTTGTCTCAGTAAAGAGATTGAGTGGAATGGTAAAAAAGAGTGGATCAAAAAGAAGAGTGTGGTGGGTTGGTTTTCTATTGATTAACTCCCAACAACCTCTTTTTTTTTTCTTTTCTATGGAAGGTTTTAGGTAAGTTATTCATGCGTCAAAAACAATCCAGGAGAACGAATCATTCTGTGGTCATTTGGAATGTCATGGTGGTGGTGCCCTCTGAAGATGGACAATAATCTTGTGTGGGTAATTTTTCACTTTTTCATTAACATGTATAATATAATTTTATGTATTTCTTCTTGAAAAATCCCCTTTGATGATTGTATGCTTCAATACGGAGCATGTTTTTTAATGTTCTTATCTTTGATTGAAAAAAATTACCTGGATTGATGCAATATACTGAATGTCGGATTTGCTCTGAAACTTGAGGCATTAGTAATCTGACTATGAGTGCATTCAGGAAGGTTCAGTTTGGCGGTCACTCTACGAGGCCAGCGGTACCGTACTCAAATATGTAGCCCATAAGATTTTACCATGAAGAAAGCTAAACCGGAAACTGTAACGATACCGCAGAACAAATTACGTTAGCATCTTTGTGGAGGACCAATGAATTAGTCCATGTTGAAGGATGGGTTTCTGTGTTAGCTAGTATAAAACACATTCTCTGATCAGTACATAACATTTTGCTCATTTACCTCAACTTTTTCTTTATGTTACGAAACCTTATTAGGGTATTTTTAATCTCGTTTCCATTTATAGATCGGGGGGTTCATCTTCTTAGGTGTCATTTGTTGTGAATGACATCATCTCTGATTGTTCTTTGCTTGGAACTTAATGAACGAAAGATGTAAAACTAAAGAGCAATCCTTCATTTACACGGTTTTATACAGATTGTTCCTTGCTTGGAACTTAATGAACGGACACAAAACTAAAAGATGAATCCTTCATTTACATGTTGGTTGCCCACTTTAATGAAATTTGTGAATCAGAAGTTGGCAACTTTACCATCAATTTTACCACTTTAAGATGATCTTTTTCTTAGCTTCACTATCAAATATGAACAAGTCCAAAAGGTTGACGAGAGAATTGACTGGAACTAAGTTTGTTTGGAAGGAAAGAGGCATCTACAACCAAGCGATGAGGCATAAATCCCTCCTCATTGAATGATCTACTTTAAACATATCATTAGAAGAGCCATCATCTTCTTGCAAATTGTAACTGGAGCGGGACCCGCATTTCCTTCGACAAGATTGTCAGCACTCAGATTGTCCAACGAAAGATGTCCGCGCAAAGTGAATCCCTTTGCTGGGTGTATATTCTTTTTTTGCTTTTCCTGTTGCCCTTTTGCAGAATGGTTCGTCGTGATGTTATATCAAGTACAAAAAGCTAGATGCCGATGGCACTAATGTGCGCATTGAATGTGATATTCCTTGTCCTCTCAAGCTATATATTGACTGTCAACAATATTTTGAAAACCATTTTCTCAATTGAGAGATATGATGGTGGCTTTCTAGGCGGTTAAGTTGAGAACAATCAATAGCAGCATATCCTATCATGCATTTCCAAGACAACAATTGAGAGAATTGATTGTTCCAAAATATAGCGAGAATTTTATGGTGAGTTAATTAAACCCATGTACATTAATAACATGTAATTAATGTTGTTATCCCTAAATATTCAATTGATGTATATCATTGATATATATATGAAAGTCCTAAAGTGTATAAAGAAATCACCTGTGAGGGGACAAATATTTCCAACTGTATATGGCTACCGTGTTACAAGTTGGGAATTTTTTTGTTTTGATCTTGACAAAACCAAAATCAATACATCAAATAAATAAATGACAAAAAATGTATCAAATCAATAAAATATTCCACTGAAACCTTCTTAGAATCAACCCCCTTCTGTCTCTTTTTTTTTGGTTGGATTCAAAACACTATAAGACGGTGGATGGTTCGATATCATACATTGGATCAAAGTTCAAGTCATAGGTTACTCGAGAAATTTGAGCTTTTAGGCATGAGTCACCAAAGAAATGGTATGGAACGATCGATGGGAAGATGAGAATCTACAAAGAGACAAAGTTTAAGACGATCAAGAGCATTAGGATAATTTTTGGATTTTAGCATGAGCAAAATAAAAAATCATGATAAAAATGGTATGGATAGTAAAAAAGGTGCGACTACCAAACAACACTTTTGTCCACTTCTTGCCTGATTTCAGTCGATTTGGCGAACTTGTGGCCTGCAAGAAATCCCCAACAATTCAATAGCCATTCATATGATCTCTCAGCCAACCCACCCTAGCTAACTTGCTTCCAGATTTGGTGCATCAAGGAAGAGGGTGGCAATATGATCGATAAGGGTGCTCAACAACATCGAATCCAACCAATCATTGAAGATTCTTTTGGGATCGTGCAAAGGGTACTTCTATCTTTTAAAACCCTATACGAACCCATCTATCACCTCAAAAACGAACTTTATTGCCATTTTTCACAACCCAAGAGGCATCATCAAATCAACTCGACTCAATGATTGAGTATTGTCCTTCCCTTCCAAGAACACGAGATGGACAAAGCAAACCCAAGTTGCAATTGCTCATAATTTTGATTTCTATACTTACTCGTCAATACCTGAACACAAAGCTCATGTAGGTGGATGCATATTTACACACTTGATTTAAGTTTTGAAAATTAAAAACATCACAACACAGGAATGAAAAACCAAGGTTATACGGGACATTCGACACCCCACCAATGGCTTCAGATATCGAACCATTGCTCACATGCTAGACTCATCCCAATATAAGGTATCCTATCTTGCATTTTCCTCCATACATCTCATATGGTGACACCATGATACTAGCATGATCATTGTTATTATAAGTGAACTTGATTATAGACAAGCGTTCATCATAATTACCTTAATCAAGTAGCATGCCTAGAACATTACTACAAGAAAACCTAGAATTTGTCCCACAACGAAGGAAGTTGAGAGAGGGAAGTTGAAGCTTGTTAAGTGCATGCCTTATCAGTGAATGCCACATCACAATTTCTATGGGTTTTAGGTTTTGTTGAGGCTACCACCAAATTCCGTAGGGCACCACAGATTAGAGATCTTGTTGTGCATATCCTCAAGATTTAAAATTGTTTTGTTTGCATGATCACCTGTCTCCGAGTGAAAAAACTATACTAAATTATAGTTTTATTCTCCAAAACATGTGTAAGCTCCTCCAAAAATGTGAAGTAAACCCTATATCTATATTTAAGGTAACAGCTTCAAGTACTCTATAAAATTTGTGTATCTTAGCTAGTGGAGAAAGAGGTATGTTCCTCTTCCTAGGAATAAACTATGTCATCTTAGCAGGCCAACCAACAAGCACCCAAATAGCATCATTGTTCTTTAGACTTTTAAGGAGTATGATTACAAAATCTATATTAATATGGTGTCATTTATTCTTCCGCACATGTGGGGGCCTCAAAGACCCTGTAATGCCTTGATGATTCACTATCATATTCTAATAAGCCAAATACTTAACCATAAAATCCTCCACTACCTCTTTCATGTCTGTCCAAAAATATTGCTGATTTAAATGATTTTACATCTTCGTACTGCCAAGATGGATATTGCATCAACTACATAGTGTGACCTCTAAAATCTCATGTTGTAAAGACTTATCTCAAGGAACATAAACATGTCCTTCAAATAGTATGAAACCACCATCATCATCAATCTCATAGCTAGGTATGCCACCTATAGGAATCTCTTCAACTACAGCTCGAAAGCTAGGGTCATTCTTCTATGCTAACAAAACTCTCAACCACAAATCTTGTGTGGCTCGCATTAAGGTGAGGAAATGAACTACTTTTTTCTTTTCTTTTCTTCTAAGGGCATCTATTGTAACAGACCTTACTTAGATGATAAATAATATGATAGCCATAGTTCCTTAAAAACTCTAGCCATGACATTTGATGTATGTTCAAATTATCTTGTGTAAACAAATGCTTAAGGCTTCCATTATGATTGAATACCTAAAGTTCCATGCCATAAAGATAATGCTACCAAATCTTTAATATAAACGCTACTGAGATGTGCTCGAGATCATGGACTAGATAGTTTACCTCATGCTTCTTTAGCAATTGTGATGTATAAGTTGTATTTGTTATGTTACATCAAAACATAAACAAATCTCTTGAGAGATCCACCATTGTTGGATGGGAGAGCCATAGGTCAATTTTACATTTAACTCATCAAAGCTCTTCCTAAAAGCAATTTACTCATCAAAGCTCACTTCCCTTAAGGATGTTGGCAATGTGTTGATACAATGTGATAAAGTTACACAAGTGCAATGGTCAATCCTCATTGCTTTATCGCAGAGTCAATAGAAGTGTATTGATCAACCTTGCCTTCAGCTCTTCTCATACTCATCAATCCAGAGAAACTTAGCATCCTTGCATTTTCATGAGCAGATTGACAACATTCTAGAATCCTCAAAGAATCGATTATAATATCCAATTAATCCTAAGAAGTTACAAACCTCAAAAGCATTCTTTGGACACTCCCAATTAACAACTTATATCTTACCTGGATACATTGGCAGTCCTTCCTTAAGATGAAATGGGAAGGAAAATCAACATCGTTAAATCAAAACTCACCCTTGCTCAACTTAACATTTAAACAATTCTTTTGCAGCACTTCAAGTACAAAGCATAGGTACTCGACAATGCTCATCTTTACTTATCGAGCACACTAGAATGTCATCAATAAATACAGTAATGAACATAGATAACTAACCTTAGAATACTCAATTCATAATTCATAAAGCCAGTCACTAGACAATCCGACCTACCCAACAAGAAACTTGTAATTCCAATACCATGTCCGAAATGTAGTCTTAGGTATATCCACAACTCAAACCTTCAATTAGTAGTAGCCAAAGCACAAGCCAATCTTTGAGAAAACACTTGTATCCTGCAACTAGTCAAATAGGTCGCTAGTTCTTGAAAATAAATATTTATTCTTCACAGTTACCGAGTTCAATTGTCTGTAATCGAGACAGGTACAAAGAGATTCATCCTTCTTTTTCATAAATAATACAATAACACCTAAAGGCAACACATTCCATTAGATGAATCCCTTCTAAGATAGCACCTATAACTGCATTTGCAACTCTCACAACTTTGTTAGGGTCATACAATATGGAAGTTTAGAAAATAGACTGTTATATGAATAGTAAATTGTACTTCTCAATTCGAAAGTAGACTTACAAATCATCACAAACACGTCAATAAACTCATTCACCACAAGAATATGCCAACACCTTCTCTTTACTATCTAGATGCGTAACAAATGTCAAATGTCCCTCACAGCAAGCATGTAAATGACAAGCAACTTGTATGGTTGAATCATTGTGATCAAATTCTAAATACACAATCTACATAAGCAACTCAAGCAAGGATAAAGAGAAATCTCCAACTAGGCATCATTCTTATGCAACCCATCTATGTTGAAGACGATATCATAAGTCGAGTTGCCTAAGACCATAAAGTCCACACACAAATCATTGGTCCAACATCATCGAATAGTCTCGTTAAAATCTAATGAGACCATAATATATCTACTCAATCAACTCACAAACAATGGCAACTCAAAATAATGTGAAGCCTCAAAATCCAATAGAAGATATGCAAGCACAACATTCAAATAAAGTATTAATCAAGCCTCTACAACTACATAACACGAATCTAGAATGTAATATGGTAACAACACATCAGAAAATAACACACTTTATTAAACAACACATACTAATGTATATACCTACACGTAAAACACTAGCAAACAAGCATAAGGTTTTGGTACTTTGCATTTCATTGCTCGGTAGAAAAAACACATTCTCTATTTGCTTGTAGTTGTGGTTTTTGAAGAATGAAGCTTACCAAAGTTGCAGTTCTAGCCTGCTTCTAGCTGATGAGGCAATGTCATTGCTACACTACTCTAACTAGACTATGAGGAGTTTTGATATAATAATCAGCTATCCTATGCCACACCTGCTTACACATGTAGCAACAATCCTTCTAGTCCACATCACATGCAGGTGCCACCACTACACATGATGTTATTTTTCTATTAGAGCTCAAAATTTGAAATCTTTAGATATGCGGTACTTTGATGAATTTTCAAGTTATTTTAGTTTTCAAAGCAATTTCCTTTTAAATATCTTTTTTAAAGAAATTTTTGAGGTACTTACGGATATCTTTTCATTATGTAATTATGAAGGTCTTATGTGTAAATAAGGTTATAGATATTTGTAAATAATACAAATCATTATCCTCTCTTAGTAATTTGTAATATCTAAAGTCAACATGTAGTTTATTTGGATTTGGTGGGTTGTATATTTGTAAATATTAGTCTACATCTTGGAACTTGTTTAATCTCATATTTCGGGTTTGTGTGCTACATATGACAGATCACCGTAGGGTTGAACAAGGTGAGTCCCACACACAAGGTGTGACAAAGTAGTATTCGGGTACAAGATAATAGTATCTTGGGTTCAAAGGATTATAGTTTATGATTTTTGGAAGATTTTGTGTAATAGTGATGGTGTTTATGATTGGTAATTTACTAAGGCCTAGTTTTAACATTACTTTTAGAATCTAAATTGGGTGATATGATTTCATGTTTTTGATGAGCTTGTCAAATATTTTTAGAGTTTATGTCATTTTATATCTTGTTGTTAAATTATTTGAACTATTTACTATGATATGTTGTATTGAAGATTATTAACTATCAACTTTGACAATTTTATAAAGTTTTGGTAAGTTTATTTTATTGGTTCTAATTTATTTGAAAGAGTCAAGGCACCAAAATTGAAATACTTTTGTCAATTATATGATAGTTTGCTTTTGGTATAATTGAAATTATGTACTTTATTTTAAGCAAAGATTGACAATGTATATTTTTGGAATTATGTAGGGATAAACACAATTTAAAATTTTGCTAGCTTTTGCTTGCTTGAGTTGCAATTGCCTTATATGATTTCATTGGTGATACTCATGACTATGTAACATGCCAAGGTGTGATAAAGAATTTTCATTCAGTTAAAATTAAAATTTATTTTTAGACTTCTGCGGTTATATCCAAGGGATTTGACCAAGATTTTAATTAAAAGAATACGCTTTGATTTGATTTTGATACTATGAATTTGGTTTTACAAAATTAAAAGAATTATTTGACTATATATACTTTAATGCAAGTAAAGTAATAGACTAAGCTTTGAGCTAATTATTATATTTTGGTTTGTGTAAGTGATGGTCAATTGTTAGATTTGCAAGTTAAATATATGCTTAGTGAGTTTGATTGAATCAAATTTCAAAAACAAAATTTCTTTAAGGGGTATAGATTGTACTACCTAGGTCAAAGATAACAAGAACATAAGAAAATCTATTGATTTGTTAGGGAAAGGATTTCCTTGCAAATTGTTGTGCCACATATATAAATAGTTGTTGGGCACTTGTTTCAACCTTATACTAATGCTAGTCGTTGATAGAGGGACTTGATGTGGTAGTGGAATCTACTTACATGCAATGATTTTAGGTAAATTTATTTTCTTTCAAGACTTAACTATTTTAAGAATTCACCAACTAGAGATATTGGAGGAGCTGAAAAAATTAGCCTTTAGTAGAGGGATTGTAAGAGGTGTTTAAAGACTACACCAACCCTTTTGGTGGAATATTGACCAAAAATTAGTGAAAACGAAGCTTATGGATTTAGATTTGTAGTATGTTTGTGTTCTAAACCGTATTTCTAGTCATAGAGTGATTGATAGATGATAATATCAGTATTATTAGGTAATAGTTGTCGGGACAAATTTTGGTATGCTAAATCACCTATTTTGTTTGTGAAAATAGACAAGAATCAACTAGAAAATAATTGTGGCTATCGGTCATCAAGCACTCATTAAACAAGTTAGGTTTTATCGAGCTGATCCATTTTAGGATCAAAATACAAATTTTCCACAATTTCATAGTTGTTTGAGCTCCTATTCAAGTATGGTTTAAATTGCTAGATTTGCAGTTGAATAAGCTATAGAAACATTTCACAAAACAACCTTATAGTTTTCCAAAATTCACATCTTGGGAAACTTCTCAACCATTAGAAAGGATATGAGGTTTTCTTCATTCTTAGAAAGAAAACCTAAGGTTTCTATATATAATCAAATGGTAATATGAGGTTCTTACAACATATACAAAAGCTAATAAGCTAATGTTGTTAGCTACAAGGTTTCTATTTTATTAACCATTGAAACTTCATATCCCTAATTTATTAATATAAAAACCATATGTTCCTCCTATAATGTTGATAAATTGAGGTCTTAAAGTGCAAAATTTTGAAAACCGCAAGATACTTTTGTGAATATTTTCTTTTTATTTTATATGATAATTAAATTAAAATAGATTTACTAAATAAAATTAGATCTAGGCGTCTTTAGTGTGATCCAATTAGGATATCTTGATGGTTGTGGAAGCGTTTAAACCTTAATTCAAGAGTAAATTATAACCCAACGCTCAAGTGAGGTGCTTTGGAGATGTTTCTTATGGATCTTGGTGTCTAAGGATGGCAATTTAGGTAAGCTTGTTATTTATGGGTTGTGTATGTTTTGTTTTGTGTCCAAGTCAACCTAAATCGAACATGGACCTATTCACAAGCATGTCTCATTTTGTGAGCTCATGCACAATCTGCCCATTTTTGTATTAATAATGCATCTCATACATGTAAATGCCATAGTGAGATTCTTATTACTTAACATAAATATCAAAGTCTACAACAAAAAGTATACGTGAACCTATTTGTCTCATTGTGTAAATGTGCCTCTTTGTACTAATATTCAAATCATAAAGATGCTTTAATTATGAAAAAGTATGCTTAAGCTTATAAGGACTTTTGTTTATCTCTTTATCATATTGTACTCATTACTCAATCTATTTGCAAATGCATGCACTTTTAAATACAAACTTAGTAGGCGGTTATCCGTACCATTAACTACATTCAATCCCATAAATGATTGATTTCAGCTTCTAATGTAATTTAAAATGGAGCATTTCACCTTTCCGTACTAGTCTATCTATAACTTTCAACATAAACTTTTTTGTTGCTTTTATTTTTGTCCTTTTTTGTTGTTTTTATTTTTGTCACTTCTTTTATAACTAAGTCATACCTTACTTCTTGAGCCTTTGCTTTTCGAACAAACAACAATGATAACATTGGCGTACTTCCTCCTAATATCTCTTACTCACTAAATCAGGTCAACTCAATCGTAGAACATTACATATGTAGTAAACCTAAGAGAATAATCAAGTTCATCACCCTACAACAAATAAATATATCATCACATATATCATCGGCCAACTAGTCAATAAATTGATCATTTGGTCTCCTGTAATCAGCCTTAGCGTCATTGTTTGTTTTTTGAACATCCAAAATATCCACCATGATATACACTTTCATCATTCATCATATATCCAAAATATAGTACAGCATAATGACGCTTTCACTCGATTTGTTTGACATCCTACAACATACATTAAAGGATAATTGAATAAACAAAGTATAACAAAAATGATTGAATAAATAATTGCAAGTTGAGAAGCATACTTAAGTACATATGTAATATATATATATATATATATATATATATATATATATATATATATATATATATAGAGAGAGAGAGAGAGAGAGAGAGAGAGAGAGAGAGAGAGAGAGAGAAACTAGTATATGCTAGTAGTTTACGTGCAAGCATATACCAACATATCTGAGCCATTGAGATGGATGATCAGAAACAAGGGTTATTAAATACACATGGGCCTTTCTCTCTCCCCCCAAATCACTTCTACATTCTCCATTCTCTCGCCTGCTCTATAGAGAAGAGAGAGAACGACCGAATGTAGATGGTGTTAATCACTCAGAGAAGTGCAGTGATAACCGTTCATGAACCAGACTCAAGAGAACATAGAATGCATAAGTGATTTGGGGGAGAGAGAAGGGGCCATGTGTTGTTAAAAAACCCTTGTTTATGGCCATCCATCTCAACGGCTCAGATCTGTTGGTATATGTTTGTAGGTAAACTTCTAGCATATACTAGTTTCTCTCTCTCTCTCTCTCTCTCTCTCTCTATATATATATATATATATATGTGTGTGTGTGTGTGTGTATCTTGATAGGGTAGTGGTAGACATGGATGGTTTGGAACCGGCCCGGCGGTTCAAACCGGAATCGTACCAGTTTCAGAACCGGCGGTAGCCTGAACCGTATGAATCAGATGGCCCCAGAATTGTAAGTGGAGCAGGGTATCCCCGGTTTTGTTACGGTTCATCCTTTTCAGGAACCAGCTCGGAACCAAAACCGATGGTTTTAAACCGTTTTTAAATTATTTATATATATATATATATATATATATATATATATATATATATATATATATTATAGAGATATTTACACAAGTTGAAGACTAGCTCAGTAGTAGACAGTGACTAATGATTGAGCTAGGCATGGGTTCATCTTCCATGGGGAGTTAGGCTTGTTTTTTTTTTAAAAAAAAATTACCGGTTTTGGAGTGGTTCTAGATCCGAAACCGAAACCACCCCAAAACTTAGAAACTGCTCCTAGAGCGGTTTGGTTCCGATTCCCAGTTTCAGGCAACCCAAAACGGGACATGTCTAAGTAGCAGGCCTCAAAAGCGTTACAGTTATTTGAAAGCGACACTCCTCGGTTGCACCAAAGAAATGGCACAGTTGCGTTGCGAACGCTTTGAAGAGTATTGCACCTAGAGCGCGTTCTTTTCTGAAAAGGATCACACCCGCGTCACAGTGCTCTACACATCGTGATGCATCACGGGTGCGTCCACCTACTCAACAAAACGTGTGTTTCTTGCAACTCTTTTCCGGCCATCGATATTCACCTCGCTTTTATCTTCTGTCAACAAATACTACCGAAACCCGAACTTTCTTTAGATTTATACTCACCGTTAGATCGATAGAGTGCTTGTGGTTGATGCATGAAGAGGTCTTGTGGAGATCAAATGTGGTAAAAATTAAATCAAAAGATACTGAAAATGGGTTGAACGAATATATCGAGAGAAGAAAAGCTGCCGGTGGAGTACAACTGAGAACCGCAACGATGTCCGGTCACATGGGTTGATGTATATGCTCAGGACCTTAGAAGCACGTTTTGCTAGTTCACTATTTGAGCAATTCCGTTGATGGAACAACTTGATATTGAAAGCCCTGACAGGTGTGGTCAGGCTCAGATGGATTAGAATTACCAGTTGATCTGATTATGAGGTTTGCTAGATCCCAACCATTAGCATTGAGATAGTCTTGGTTTTTTGTCGCTTGTCAGCTTCTTTCGCACTGAACTTTATGTCTTCTTTGTTAAATGCTAATCAAATAAAACGAACCCTGACCTTCCTGTGCTCCACAATACTGTCTTGGTTGGGTGTTTGGGTATGTGCAATTGAAAAGAAGCTTTGTTGTCTTCTGTATAGCTTGTGCATCAATTAAGGGTCTCCTCCTAAAGCCTTCTTGGTTACTTTTTGTGTTTAAGGCATGCAGGTTTGATGGTTGATAGTGTTCTTTGAGGAACCTACTGCTTAAGGAATCCCTCATCTGCAGGGAAGTTTGTCAAAAACATGGCTTCAGTTGTACACTAGAGGGTGATTGTGGATACTTAGCAGCTAATCTCTACGCCAAGAGCATTTTAGGCGAGGATACTCTATAAGCATTGAGAAACAAGCAAATGGTAAGCTGACTGAGTACATTAGGATCAGAAGCAAGGGGCAGAGAATCGCTTTTAGCGTAGGTGACAAGATAACCCTCAAGCAGAAAGGCGGTTAATCTTCCGTTATATTATGCACACTGTTGATGCCCCATCATGAACTTTTGATGGGTTCTTCTTAGTATCATGTTCCTTTGTATTTGTCTTTGATTGCAGCAGCAGCATTGTATTCATTTTGCTTATCAGCCAGCAATCTTACAGATGTTTCAAGAGGATAGAGTTCTCAGAAGACTCATGTTTTTTCTCTTTGCCTTTCTTTTTTGCTTGAGCCAATTGGGGTTACTTAGTTTTATATTTGATAATATGTCAGTTTGTAGCACCTATATAGAATTGGAGTCACGCTTTTCACTTATTGAAATTTTGTTACTCTTTTCATCATTTGTAATTTGTCTTCTTTGACACTCTTCTATTCTGAAGAAGAAATCACGGCATTGAAGTTTATTCACCAACACCTAAATGAATATGAACCCATCTTGGAAATTGTGGAACCTATTTTTTTTTCTCACAGTTAACTTTCTTTCATTCTCTTGGTTATCTTTGAAATATATGAGATGGCCTATGACAATTGATACACTGTTCACGATCTGCAGAGTAAACCACCAGAAAATTAAATCTGTCCAGATGCTAGGGCTTACTCCTTCCTATGTTAAGCAAAGTTTCCACTCTCTCCATCAACATCTTTTAAAGCAAGAGTTTCATCTAGCACACAACAACCAGTATCCTTTAGTTTGATACATGAATCAAGAGATTTGGCGTGGCATCTCCTGCTGCTAAAAATATGATCACAGAGACCAATCCAGCTGCAGGCCCTTCACTGTGTTTATTCCTCTTTTTTATTTCCTCACTGGTTTTCTATGTACCAGCTGAAGCATAGACAGTGTCCTGCTTGACAAAGGGTGGACTTAGTGGCTCCATTGACAATATGGAGATACTTTTCAAGATTCATACCGACAGTTCAACCATGCCCGAGTGCATGCCCAGATTACTGAATTGGTTGCATCAGGACTTATGGATTGCTTCTTCAAACTGCACGTTATCTACAATAACCTAAAAGACTGCTCCGGTTCAAGCCTAAGTGCTTAATTATGTGCTTGCAATGGTACGAAATCCTTCAACCCGCTGTAGTTGCATGGTGAAAGGATGCCAGAGAGGGTGCTGTGATTGGGACTTGAGTGGGTGTTTACTATTCTTTAGAATAATCCGATGGTGGTTGAGTTGTGCCTGTCCAGTCAGGGGCCCCAATTGACAAACTTCTACGCGACTAAACTTGATTCTTGTATTCAAACATCTCAGCAGTTTTATGCCGATAACAGCATCTCTTATGACAATGTGTCAGTGTACTGATTTAAGGAACCTTTTGTGTCTCCGAGTTCTTACAATGCAGTTAATGCAGTGGATGGATCAATGGCAACTCACAAATGTGAGTTTCATTGGCTTCTTGCTTTCCTTTTCCGATGAGTTAAAAAGAGATCAAGTGCATTCATTAAATTCTGGGCATGAGCAGATAAGTATCATCTCTTCATTTTAGGCGTTAGCAGGACGCGGTATTGAAATTGTTGATTGCATGTATTCTATAGTGGATTAGGTAAATCGATCTTCGACAGATCATTTCTCTTTGTATCCTTTTGTAAGTATACTCTAAGGTCAATCAGCAAGAGTACTCTATGTTAGTCATTGACGGCAGACAATAATAAATCAAGTTTAGGTTACACCAACCCGAAGTTATATGCCTAATTCATAATATCCTGAGTGTGCAGAAGCTGCGGCACACTCCCATAGTTGGGAGATCCTCTGGTTGATGCATCGGACGGCTGCACCCACTAGCTTCTCATTTCAATTTGTAGCTGGATCAAGAAGAGTTTGTTAGAGCTGGGCAAATAGCCCATGAGCCTGTTCAGGGTGGGAGAAAGTACGTATTTGTCGACAGATTAAATCATGGATACATCACTATATATTCTTTTTTTTCTTTTAATTTGGGTGGGAAAGACACCCTACCTTAGCTCATCATGGATACATCTTTGACAGATCATTATGAGTCATGAATTCAACCCTGATTCATACTTAGGCTCCGCTAAAAACCATGGGATTCTGTTAAAAGGAAAAAAAAATCACTTGATTCAGATAATCAATGTACACTGAGCCAACATTGATCCTGTTGTACATTTCACGATCAATATAACGTGTTCTTACGAGATCTATGCCAGCTGTTCAAATAAATGTAAATCAAATAGACTATTGTGCCAATTACGCAAATAAAAGAACATGGACGTTCTTAAGTTCAAACACGGACTATATTCAGGCCCCTCTGACCACAACTGTAGCAATAAACGAGAACAGTTGAATAAATCCACTTTCTAATTAAAATGAAAATGTGCAGCTTTCTGGAAAAGTACCTTTGGGAAAGGTAAATAATAGGGACTTCTGCATGCCATTTCTTATGAGTAATCTTTTATTGTGTTGAACCTTCCCAAGAAGCAAACACCCATGACAAGTTTGCGGTTGAAAACAGAAATTAGAAGATGAGAAAAAGATCATGGAATCATGAAATGTGGTTGCTAATCCCAAGGAATGGACAAATTCAGGCCAAAATAATAAGTTGATGAATTTAATGTCGTTAGAATTGAAACAAGCCATGAAATGAATAAAACAAACTGAAAACTTTTTTTGTTACAATTACAAATGTACGACAAAATAAATGGTTGGAGCTGGTTTGTCACCTTCTAAGCAGCTTCAAAACATCTCCAACCAGGTGCAGCGATCCTGTCACAAGAACCTGCAGCAAAATGTCATGATTGATTCCCCAAGGATAAGCATTGGTACCAAGCGATTAGATTCGAGACTTTCCCCGGCTTAACTTGTGACCATGTCACGATGTTTGCTTCAACAAACATCTGGCAGCTAGAAACACAAAGCATAAACCAAAATATAAACATGACGAATGAAAACAACCCTGAAACAGAATAACTCGTTCACCCGTCTCAGAATTCTGAATGGAGGTCTTCAAATTATCCCACTCATGCTGTCAATGAGTATGAGATAGCCAAGCAAACTTTTATTTGCTTATGCCAGAGTCTAACAGTTCCGACACTGGGTGTACAGATCAGACGGTCAAGCATGAGAGAGAGAGAGAGAGAGAGAGAGAGAGAGAGAGAGAGAGAGAGAGAGAGAGACGTTTCTCATGTACATATCAGATCTGATGTTAACGAGATGTGAAATTTTAATCAACTAGCTATGTTAAAGCAGTTCACAGGAATCACAACTCATCAGAAGTTGGCAGGACTACTTTTGCAAAGAATCCGACACGAATGCAGTGCACGAAAGTTATTTGTCCATGTAAGAGAAAAGAGGGGCACTTTGGCATTGAATGGACAAACCTTAACTCTGAGAGAAGGGTGTTTGCTTTACACATTCCCTCAGCCACGTAATTGTCAGTGGCAATGAGGGGATGACAGCACTGGATATCGCTTTGCCGTCTGGATCACATTTTAGAGGAGGATCATCTATGAGAAACTCGTACGGAGTAGTAGTATGAACAGCACGCAGGTATGAACTTTCTTCTACTTGTATATCTGATTCAGATATAAAAATCATGATCAAAGCAGCTCAAAATGAAGAAAGAGATTCAGATCATGAATAACAAATCTAAAAGATAACTAATTGAGCAGAAGACCAAAAAGATAGTTACCTTTTCCATGAATAAGTTTCTCCCATATTCTTTGGAGATTAAACTGCCAAGACAAATCCTTCACTATACCAGTAGGTATTGGCGACATAGAAGAGGTGACCTTGTTGTATGTAGACAAGCTTGGAACAAAAAGTGCCTTGGAGAATTGAACTCCTGACCGGACACAGTTAAAAAGCAGTCAGATGCTTGCGTGCACAGACGAATAACACAAACACAGGGATACACACAAAAGCACAAATACTTCCGAGTTTTTAAAACTGCAGGTCAAAGACAGAAAACTTGTTGGAAATGGAGCTGTTTCTCCAATGAGAGAAAAATCAAGTGTGCCAACACCCACAAAACTACTATTTGCAACTCCATTTAAATAACCGTGTACATCGGTGACAGGCATTATTACCAAAAGAAGCACAAGTATTGATGAGCCGTGGAAGAAGGATATTAGGATCCCTGACCTCCATGCAGTTAAACAAAAGAATCTACAGTACAATTTGGTGCGTCATGCACATTAATGATCCTTGACAAATAATTATGTAAGCCATCAGCAAGAATATTTACATTTCCTGAAGCAGAAAGGAAAAACTCACGTTGGGACCATTTGATTTCCTAAGTTCATTTTCTTCCACGTTCCTTGTCCCAGATTTCCTATATTCTTTTACAGCATGAGAAAACCAATTTGCACATGCTTCCATGCTCTCTGGACTGTGTGCCCCGTCCAGGTATTAGATCAAATCACCTAAATTGCTTTCTTTCCTTTCTGACAGATCCTTCACTGGAGTATCATAAAAAATCTGAGCACGCCCATTAAGAGTTGCAGCAGAAAGACCTTTAAGAAATACATCAGGTAGTTCTCCTCTCCAATTTACCTAACAGGGAAATCCTTCATTGGAAGTATGAACTACTAAAAGCTAAGCTTTATAATCATTGCATACTATATCTAAACATCCCCAAAATAATTAAAAATAACTTTTTGAAACATTCATATACAAAGATAAATGAATCATCATAGGGGTGGCAAACTGGCATTTGGACCCGAGTGACAAACCAACCTGAACCTGATATGAAGAATCCATATTCACGTAAATTATTAGGTACCTCAAGTTGGGTCCGACAAAATTGACACGGATATCAATTTATACTTTATATACTTATATTCATAAACATGTGTATTACATTGTATATATATATATACAGAGAGAGAGAGACAGAGGAAACTGTGCACACCTCTGGCAGTGAGCACTCATGCCTCCCGATTACATTTTGGGGTGTAAGTGTAATAAATACGGTTGTCCCTTTTTATTTTCAAAATACCCTTTAAGTTTCTAAATTACACTCATACTCTATCCAAATAAAGGGGAGGCTTGAGTGGACACAGTTGTGCATGAACAAGTCACTCTATATATACATATTCAATGTAGAATATATATATTATATATACATGTATGTAATACATAATACATATATACATACATATGGTGTTGTACTTGGGTGGACCGGGACCCAACCCAAACTCAACCAAGGTCTGGGTCACATCTGGGTCATCAAAGTGGACGAGTGTTATCCGTACCGTACGTATCGTATCGTGGGCCACCACGATACGTTACACCCCTGTGTATCGTTTTTAACAAGTTATCTCACCATATCATGCGAAACAGGCCGTAGGGCCGACCGAAACCCACGATTTTTCGCTGGTTTCCTCTCTCCTTTTGGGTTTCTAAAGCTCCCTAAGAGTCGGTTTTCGCCTCCTTGGTGTTCAAATCTCTAAAATCGTGCCCTACGGTGTCCGTGCAAGCCTCTAAACTCGGATTTAGGTATATTTTTAATGGTTTTCTATTTTTTTCTTTTATATTTGTTGTTTTTTTTGTTATTTCATTTATTTTTTTTTAATGACAAAATATGAAGTTATTATGTGTGTCTATATGATTTTTATTGCATTTATGAAGTGGGAGACACTCCATTTGAGTGTTATTTGAAGATTGGAGGATTTATGAAGTGCTTTTATTTTTAGGTTTTGGTTTGAATTAAAGTACTCCATTGAGATGACAGGAAGGGGTGGTAGAGACTCCCATTATCGGTCTGATGATCCGGTATGTCAGTGAGGTATACTAGTTGAGGGTTCCAGGTTAAAGATTAGATCTTATTTTGTGAAAAAGTGGTTAGTGGTGGAATTTCATGGTTGAAACACCACCTAGCAAGAACTAGGAAAGAAGTTGCTCCATGCACAGGCAGAGTTAGAAGTGTGCCAGAAGGTATTAAATGGCAATGCCTGCAGATGATTGAGAGCATACAGGAAAGGAGACAACAAAAGGATGATTTTCAGATGTGTAAGGAATCTGATGATGCTACTGCTATTGGAGTTGGATTCACTGATAGTTTGCCTTCAGATGCTAGAACAGAGATTGGTAGTAGCAGTTCACGAGCACCTAGCAGGCGAAAGAGGGTTGCAGCTGAAGACCTTTGAGGTGGCAGAAGAGGAAGTTTAGGAAGGAGTAGAGGAAGAGCTTCTTTTACCATACATTCGTTCTTTCCTCCTTCCACTATACCTGGTGCTCAACCTAGAATTCGTGTTGCTTTGGCTTCAAAACAACTGCATGATCAGGCAGACCTTGTAGTGGAAAGAAGGTTTTATGATGCATGCATTTCATTTAATGCAACAAACAGTTTTCATTTTCAAGCAATGACAGATGCAATTGCTAACATTGGTACAGTATACAAGATGCCCTCTTATCAGAAGTTGAGAGAAAATATATTAGATTAGACCGTCATTGAAGTATAGCATTATTGTTCGACTCAGTGTTATCCGTATCGCACCGTATCACGTATCATATCGTGAGCCACCACGATATGATATGGGGGCCAGTATCGTGAATGCGGGTGTATCACATTGTATCATGCGATATGGGCTATATCGCACGATACGGTGTGTATCGCTCATATCATACGATACGGGCGATACGCCTTGGGACCCTTATAAAGGGTTCCTAGCAGACCGAAATCCTTGATTTTTTGTCGGTTTCTTCTCTCTTCTTGGGTTCCTCAAGCTTCCTAAAAGTCAGTTTTCGCCTCCTTAATGTTCAAAGCTCCAAAATTGTGCCCTACGGTGTCCGTTCAAGCCTCCAAACTCGGATTTAGATATATTTTTAATGGTTTTTCCATTTTTTCCCTTTATATTTATTGTTTTTTGTGTTATTTCATTTTTTGTAAATGACAAAATATGAAGTTATTAAGTGTGTGTCTACGATTTTTATTGCATTCATGAAGTGGGAGACACTCGATTTGAGTGTTATTTGAAGATTGGGGAATTTACGAAGTGCTTTTATTTTCAGGTTTTTACTTGAATTAAAGTACTCGATTGAGATGGCAGGAAGGGGTGGTAGAGACTCCCATTATCGGTCTGATGATTCAGCATGGCAGTGGGGTATACGAGTTGAGGGTTCCAAGTTAAAGATTAGATGCTTATTTTATGAAAAGGTGGTTAGTGGTGGAATTTCAAGGTTGAAACACCACCTAGCAGGAACCAGGAAAGAAGTTGCTCCATGCACAAGAAGAGTTAGAAGTGTGTCAGAAGGTATTAAATGACAGTGCTTGCAGATGATTGAGAGCATATAGGAAAGGAGATAACAAAAGGATGATTTCCATATGTGTGAAGAAGCTGATGATGCTACTGCCATTGGAGTTAGATTCACTGATAGTTTACCTTCAGATGCTAGAACAGAGATTGGTAGTAGCAGTTCGCGAGCACCTAGCAGGGGAAAGAGGGTTGCAGCTGAAGACTTTGGAGGTGGCAGAAGAGGAAGTTCAGGAAGGAGTAGAGGAAGAACTTTTTCTACCATACATTCGTTCTTTCCTCCTTCCACTACACCTGATGCTCAACTTAAAATTTGTGCTGTTATGGCTTTAGAACAACTGTATGATCAGGCAGACCTTGCAGTGGGAAGATGGTTTTATGATGCATGCATTCCATTTAATGCAGCAAACAGTTTTTATTTTCAAGCAATGACAGATGCAATTGCTAACATTGGTCTATGATACAATTGCTAACAGTGGTCTAGGATACAAGATGCCCTCTTATCAGAAGTTGAGAAGGAAGATATTAGATCAAACCGTCATTGAAGTACAACAATATTGTTTGACTTTGACACAGTAATGAAAGGAAACGGAATGCACTATCATGATAGATGGATGGACCGATAGGTGAGGAAGGATATTGCTAAACTTTCTTGTATATTATCCTAAAGGACTTATGTTTTTGAGATCTCTAGATATGTCAGAGGACAGGCACACTGCAGAGATCCTATGACAGGAATTTGATAAAGTTATACAGGAGGTTGAGCTAGAAAATATAGTCCAATTGGTTACAGATAATGCAGCTAACTACAAAGCAGCTGAGAAGGAGTTAGCTGATATTTATGGGACTTGACACCATGTGCATCCCATTGTTTAGATCTCATCCTCAAGGACATTAGTGAGATGGATGAAATAAAGGCAGTAACTAAGTGTTGCAAAGATATTACAAAATTCATTTACAACCATGCATTTGTTTTGTGTATGATGAGGAGATACACATAAGGTACAGAGCTTCTTCGCACAGTTGCAACTCGGTTCGCAACAAACTTCTTATCTGTACAGAGTATTATGAGACAGAAACAAGCTTTAAAGAGAATGTTCTCCTCAGATGAGTGGCAACAATTTGAAGAGTTGCCTCAAAATAAAAGGAATAAAAAGTTGAATGAGATTGCAGAAACAATTTTTAAAAGTTCATTTTGAAATACATGTGTTAGATTATTAAAAATTACCTATCCTTTTGTGAAAGTTTTGAGATTGGCTAACAGCGAGGAGAAACCATCTATGGGCTACCTTTAAGAAGTCATGAACATTGCAAAAGAAGCGATCAGAAATAACTTTAATAGAAAAAAGAGAGATTATGTGCCCGTGTGGAAAATAATTGATAGTAGATCGAATATACAATTGCATCAACCTATTCATGCAACAACCTACTATCTAAACCCATCATTCAGGTACTCAGCAACCTTCAAAAGGGATGGTGAGGTTAATCAAGGAATCATTGAATGTATCGATATATTAGTCCTTGATGAGAGCATAGCAGATGCGATACATCGAGAGATGGAGATATATGATAATGCTCTTCACTTGATGGGTTTGCCTGTTGCAATTCACAACCGCACTATGATGCGTCTAGGTAAATTGTTTATTTTCATATTTAAGTTTCATCTTACATTACTGTAGATTATGTCTATAATGTTTATCTTTTTATACAAATGTTTGGTGGAACAGGTTTGGAACTGATTGTCCAAACCTTAAAGATTTTACAGTGAGAGTCTTAAGCCAAACTTGTAGTGCAATAGGTTTGAAAGAAATTGGAGTGTTTTTGAACACATCCATACAAAGAAGTGCAACAGGTTGGAACACAAAAGACTAAATGATTTAGTTTATATTCGTTGTAACATGCGCCTTCGTGAAAGGTAATGTTTTATTACTTTCAAATTTTCAATTCAATATTGTTTAACTTCAATCTTCAATTGTTAATATTATTTACTAATTGTTTATCTTTGTTTGTCGTAGGCAATTAAAAAAAACAAATAGAGAAGAAAGTCAGTTCGATCCAATAAGTTTGGATCATTTTGATATATTAGAAGATTGAGTTATGGAAGACATTGAAGAAAATGCCCTCCTAACTGAAGAAGACGTTGCTTGGATTAATTTGGAAGGAGCGCAACAATAACATCAAGGAGATGAAAAATTTGATTTCCAAAAAGAAGGTGTCACTGATGATGATGATGAGGATCTGCAACAAGGAGAAGATGAAGATTATTTAGTTAATGATCCTGATTACAATTTGTAAAATGTAACTGTGTCTGTAATCTGTATTTCATTTTTTTGGATTCAAAATATGTAAATTTGGATGCAATTGTTCAATGTTGAATGCTCAATATGTACTAAACTTACAATATATGAATTTAAAGCAATTACCAGATTTTCCTAAATTATTCCTTCTTTTTTTTTATTTTTACTAATTTTTATTGATTTTTAATTAAATTTTGCATTATTTTAATATTAAAGTATGATACAATATAATACGCCCGTATCGTGGAACCCAGCGATACACGATATGATATGCGTCAGACAAAACTGGTTCGACTTTGAGACAATAGTGGAAGGAAACGAGATGCACTATCATAGCAGATGGATGGACCGATAGGCGAGGAAGGATATTACTAAACTTTCTTGTATATTATCCTAAAGGACTCATGTTTTTGCGATTTCTAGATATGTTAGAGGAGAGGTACACTATAGAGATCCTACGATAGGAATTTGATTAGGTTATACAAGAGGTTGGGCTAGAGAATGTAGTCCAATTGATTACAGATAATGCAACTAACTACAAAGCAGTTGGGAAGGAGTTAGCTGATATTTATGAGACTTTCTACTGGACACTATGTGCAGCCCATTGTTTAGATCTCATTTTATAAAGGCAACAATGAGTGTTGCCAAGATATTACAAAATTTATTTACAACCATGCATTTATTTTGTGTATGATGAGGAGATACACAGAAGGTGCAAAGCTTCTTCGCACAGCTGCAACTCGGTTCGTAACAAACTTCTTATCTGTACAGAGTATTGCGAGATAGAAGCAAGCTTTAAAGAAAATGTTCTCCTCAGATGAGTGGCAACAATTTGCAGAGTTGCCTCAAAACAAAAGGAATAGAAAGTTGAATGAGATTGCAGAAACAATTTTTAAAAGTTCATTTTAGAATGCATGTGTTAGATTATTAAAAATTACCTGTCCTTTAGTGAAAGTTTTGAGATTGGCTGACAGCGAGGAGAAACCATCTATGGGGTACCTTTATGAAGCCATGGACAGGGCAAAAGAAGCGATAATAAATAACTTTAATGAAAAAAAGAGAGATTATGTGCCCGTGTAGAAAATAATTGATAGTAGATGGAATAAATAATTGCATCAGCCTATTCATGCAGCAGCCTACTATCTAAACCCATCATTCAGGTACTCAACAACCTTCAAAAGGGACGGTGAGGTTAATCGAGGAATCATTGAATGTATCGATAGATTAGTCATTGATGAGAGCATAGCAGATGCGATACATTGAGATGGAGATATATGATAATGCTCTTCACTTGATGGGTTTGCTTGTTGCAATTCGCAACCGCATTACGATGCTATTAGGTAAATTGTTTATTTTTATATTTAAGTTTCATCTTACATTACTGTGAATTATGTCTCTAATGTTTGTCTTTTTCTACACATGTTTGGTGGAACAGGTTTGGAACTGATTGTCCAAACCTTAAAGATTTTACAGTGAGAGTCTTAAGCCAAACCTGTAGTGCAACAGGTTGTGAAAGAAATTGGAGTATTTTTGAACACATCCATACAAAGAACGCAACAGGTTGAAACACAAAAGACTAAATGATTTAGTTTATATTCGTTGTAACATGCGTCTTCGTTAAAAGTAATATTTTATTACTTTCAAATTTTCAATTCAATATTTTTTAACTTGAGTCTTCAATTGTTAATATTATTTATTAATTGTTTATCTTTGTTTGTCGTAGGCAAGTAAAAAAAGTAAATAGAGAAGAAAGTCAGTTCGATCCAATAAGTTTGGATAATTTTGATATATTAGAAGATTGGGTTATGAAAGACATTGAAGAAAATGCCCTTCTAATTGAAGAAGACGTTACTTGGATTAATTTGGAAGGAGCGTAACAACAACATCAAGGAGATGAAGAATTTGATTTTCATAAAGAAGGTGTCGCTGATGATGATGATGAGGATATGCAACAAGCAGAAGATGAAGATTATTTAGTTGATGATCTTGATTACAATTTGTAAAATGTAACTATGTGTGTAATCTGTATTTCATTTTTTTGATTCAAAATATGTAAATTTGAATGCAATTGTTTAATGTTGAATGCTCAATCTATACTAAACTTACAATATATGAATTTAAAGTAATTACCAGATTTTTCCTGAATTTTTCCAGATTTTTTTTCCAGATTTTTACTAATTTTTATTGATTTTTAATTAGTTTTTATATTATTTTAATATTAAAGTACGATACGATATGATACGCCCGTATCGTGGAGCCCAGTGATACACGATACGATACGCGTCAGACAACACTGAAGTGGACACAATTAGGAAATCGGGCTGTGTTCAAGTGAACCTGCTTTTGACATAGACCCTTACACGACCCTTAATCCAATTTGCCACCCCTATATCCAAACAGTGATAGACAAAGAATAAGGACAGTAAACAACAAAGAAAGCTTCAGCCAAAGTCAAACACAAATAGATAGGGCTTAGTATGCATAAAATAAAATCCAAAAATGGAAACCTAAGAAATTCTAAGGTAAGAAACTTGGAACAGAAAACATAATAAATGGAGAAAGACTGACAGGATAGAAGAGGAAGAGCATATCAATTAGCATCATGCAGTGTTTGCCTACCGTGAGAGAAGAAACACCGTTATGACTATATATCAAAAAGTAAAGATGATCTTTGAAGGAACAAAACAGAAGTACAGTGAAGCAAACTGCATCAAAAGAATGACAATTTATAGACTAGAGATTTGAAAACAATGGGCTGTATATACAAATATAACATTATCACTGCATTTGTACACAATCTTTTGAGCACCATTCTTCAGGGTTGATGGAGAAAATTAAATTGATAGCATCAAAATATCAAAAGTAAGCAATCTGACATACAACAAAACGACAAAATAGTGTACGGTTTTTCATCAATATGAGAAAATATTATGATTATGTTGAATATTCTTCCACCCAGTAATAAAAAACAAAGATATTGATAAAGAAAGAGGTTATGACACATACATCGGTGAGATTAAGCTCTTTGTGGTGGTGTCCCTTTTTTTCAATCCAACATTGGCACAGTGACTGTACATAAGTAAAAAGACCAAGCTATGCTTACAGATGTAGTCAAGAAACATACTATGTAAGGAACATATCTATGCTCCCCTAAACTAAACATGATGCACGAGAATCATTTTTAAATAGAAAGAACAAGATAGATGTCATGGAATGGGCGCCTTTGTAAATCGTTACCTATCCTCCATCTTGTTTAGTCCAGTACAAGGTTTGACACAACAAAGTGGGAAAATTTTCTTATGCTAAAACTCTCGTTGGTAAAAAGTAGATGCTCACGGGAGAACAGTACTCATCTCATGAAGACCAATTAGTACACAACCTTGTGATATGTGGAACAATACGACTATACATATTAGGAAAGTGGCGAAAGAAGTGTTAGATGAATCTAAGGGAGGTGTACCCACACAAAAAGAAGCTTGGTGGTGGAGTGAAGTAGTGCAAAATAAAATCAAGGCAAAGAGAGCATGTTACAAATTACATTATGCTAAGAAAACTAATGAAACTTTAGAGGCTTATAAGAAAGCAAAGAAGGAAGCCAAAAAGGCCGTGAGTGAAACAAAAGCTAAAATTTGGTAGGATTTATATAAAAAACTCAACTCAAAAGAGGGTGAAAGAGATATTTTTAGGATAACTAGGGCTAGAGATAAGAAAACTAAAGATCTTAATTATGTTAGATGTATCAAGGACGAGGATGAAAAAATTCTAGTGGCAAATGATGATATAAGAAATAGATGGAAAAACTATTTTTATAAGCTTTTAAAGAAAATAAAGACGTTAGTATTAGCTTAGGAGAGTTAGCCAAATCAGAAAAGTATATAAACCACAATTTCTACCGATGTATTCAAAAGAATGAAGTCAAAGAGGCTCTTAAACATATGAAGGGTGGTAAATCGGTAGGACCAGATAATATTCCTATAGAAGTTTGGAAAATACTACGAGAAATAGGAATCACTTGGCTCACAAGACTATTTAATGAAATATGGAGAAACCAAAAGATGACCAAGAAATGGAAAGCGAATACACTTATACCGATATATAAGAACAAGGGAGACATTCAGAATTGTGTGAATTATCGGGGTATCAAGTTAATGAGCCACATTATGAAATTGTGGGAAACAATTATCAAACAGAGGTTAAGACAAGTAACGAGTACAACAGAGAACCAATTTGGCCAATTTGGATTCATGTCAGACAGAGCTACAATTGAAGTGATTCACCTTTTGAGACGTCTTATGGAACATTTTAGAGTAAAACAGAAAGACCTTCACATGATATTTATTGATCTAGAAAAAACTTACGATAGAGTGCCGAGGGAGGTTCTTTTGAGAACCTTTGAAAAAAGAGGTATCCTACTGACATACATAAACCTTATAAGAGACATGTACAATGGTGCAAAAACATGTGTGAGGACTCATGAAGGAACGACAAACTTCTTTGAAGTTAGTATTGGGTTACATCAAGGATCAACTTTAAGAACATACTTAATTATAATGGTGATTGATGAGTTAACATAACATATTCAAGATGAAGTACCTTGGTGTATGTTATTTGCAGATGACATTGTGTTAGTGCAGGAGTCTAAGAAAAAAGTTAATAGAAAATTGAAACTATGGAGAGAAACATTAGAAAGTAAAGGCCTCCGACTTAGTAGAACAAAGACATAATATATGGAATGTAAGTTTGATCATTTTGTTACTTCATAGGACATAGAAATTAAAATTCGCACACATTACATCCCCCAAAAGGAAAGTTTTAAATACCTAGGGTCAATTTTTCAGAGTGATGAAAGAATTGATAGACATGTTACGCATATAATTAATGCTAGTTAGTTAAAATCGAGAGGAGCATCAAGTATTCTTTGTGATAAAAAGATATCATTAAAGTTAAAAGGTAAATATTATAGAGCAACAATTAGACCTGTCATGTTTTATGATTCTGAGTGTTGGGAAGTTAATCATCAACATGTACAAAAGATGTTTGTGACAGAAATGAAGATGTTAAGATGGATGAGTGGTCATACAAGAAAAGACCGTATACATAATGAGGTTATTAGAAATAAATTATGTGTGGCACCAATAGAAGATAAAATGAGAGAATATCGTTTAAGGTGGTTTGGACATATAGAAAGAAGATCAAAAGAAGAATTGGTAAGAAGGTACGAAAAGCTAGATTTTGAAAGTATTAAAAGAGGTAGAGGACGACCACAAAAGTGTTGGAAAGAAACAATAAAGAATAATCTAGCTTATTGTCAGTTAACTGCTAACATGGCACGTGATAGGGCTCTGTGGAAACAAAGAATCCATGTAGCCGACCCCATCTAGTATGGGAAAAGGTTTAGTTGTTGTTGTTGTTCCTTTGGATTTTAATGCTAATGAGACACAATAGAACACACGGGCAACTAACAGTCCGTGCAACCAACCTATACATGTTATGGGGATGAGGCTTTGGTTCAGTTTTTTATTTTCTTTTTGATACGTTCTTGCTCATATCAATGAATTTGTGAAAATTTACCTTTTCCTTTGTAATTATGCATCAAACACACAGCATGCACGTGGATGCATGAGTGCACACATGAGAACATACAATTCTCGTTTTGTTTTAAGCTATGCTTTATTTATGAAGAAAAAGAAAAGGAAATTGAAACAACATTACCACCAATTCAGATGCTCTCTTTTGAAGAACCGCCATAGCTTCAGCAGGTTGCGGCACTGTAAATGCAGGAACTCCAACCTTTGTGACAATGAAGATCAAATAGATTACAGAGTATACACAAAATGCATAATGTAAGTCACCAATACTACTTTTAAGACGCTATATAAGAGATTCCACAACTAGATATCATTCATATTAAAGATGCAACATACCTTGAAAATTCCTGCCTTTTCTGATGATATTTTTCCAAGGGTATCTCCTGCAATAAATTTCTACATTATGAAGATTTATCCAGCAATCATCCTTTTTGAAAAGAATAGTAAAAGATAATCCTTCCAAAATCAGAATTAACAAGTAAAACATTTGGACAGCTTCTGAAGTGTTAACCATTACACCTCCTACTTCTAGCAGTTTTAGATAAACATGAAACAAAAACAACCAAAAGGTTAAAATAATGGCTGAAAGCACATGCATCAGCAGAATAGTAGGGACAGTTGTTATCCAAAACAAGTCTTACTTACTTGGTGAGCTTTTCATACTTCTGAAAGTTCCATGCTTACATATGTGTAGACACGAAATTTTTCAATTCAAAGCTTATGTAGAAACTTGAAGCGATAATTCCCTATCTACTTAATTGCTAGAGCGTGTCAGCTAGTTTACAAAACTAGCAAAGTTTTGAAAAATCTGATTTCTTTGGCGATTGTGTATAAGCGAACTCTTTTTGCTTCTAGACCTTCTTGAACCGATGCTGAAGGGTCAGTCTAAGCGCTTAGGAATTTTAATTTTTGAAAAGGGTGAACTCCAATTCACGTGAAGAGTTCGTGTTTTTAAAAGAAGTGAATGCACTTTGGTTCAAAACTTTTAAAGTGAACAAGTCTTGAAAACATAATGTTCTATGTTCAGGGCTTGTTTCCCGAATCGATCTTAACACCTTATAGACCTCCGAAAATCACCAAAATTTTATCAGGCATAGCCTATGGTGTGGAGGATCTGTAGCACTTTATAGATATCAACTCGGAGTTGTTTGGAAGTAAAATTAAATCAATGAATCAACCTTGCTCAGGTGCCTAGAACTGTCCTGTTACAAAAATACAGAGACTCAAATATGAGTCTGTATCTCAGCTATCTAAGTTCCAAATTTGGCGAATTTGATATTTCTGGAAAGTTATGAATGTCAGCTTTCCAATGAATCAAAATTCAACCAATTTGGAGACTTACAGATAGAGTTATGGGATAAAAACCCAGCCTCTATTGCCTCTATTGCAGGAAAACTGAATGTGCAGACAGTGTAAAGGTTTCTACTCGATTTTGCCCAATTTTATTTACGTGACTGAACAACCCTAAAATTCTTGAAGATTTTATTTAGAGTGGGTTTGTGTATGTAGAATAAGTGGACAAAATTTTAGATAAGTGGGAGCAAGGATTCAGGAATTAAAATTGTAACAAACAACGTATGCAAAGATGCTGAAAATTCAGTTTCAGGTTTTTAAAATATACATGATGCAAACTCACATGAATTGAAATTGCAACAACTCTACATCACGAAGGAAATGAAGAAAAATATTAATATAAGCATAAGCATAGAGGGGGTAGAGAGTATAGAGTATTTATGGATTATATTGGGGTAGAAATACATAAGCAAACACATAGAGTGCCTGTGTGCAATAGTGAAAATTCAGCAACGTAATTGAAATGCATCAAATCTAATCACTATTCAAATGTGGGGGGAGACAATGCTCCATTAATACAACCCTAATTTAATTGAATTAAAGGAAGAAGAAGAGATTTGAGATTGAATTACGAATGCTACTTACACGATAAGCCAAATCGAAAATATTTTTATTTTGAAAACAACTACCATTTTGTTTAGGAGGAAGAACAAATAGTCAAACTCATCTAACTAGGAAACTAATCAAAGAAAAAGGCAAGAGGATGCTTGAAAATTGAGCCACATGACTGCACATAAGTAAAAAGACCAAGCTATGCTTACATATGTAGTCAAGACCAAACTACGCATGTTACAAATTACATTATACTAAGAAACCTAGTGAAACTTTAGAGGCTTATAAGAAAGCAAAGAAGGAAGGGAAAAAGGCCGTGAGTGAAAAAAGCTAAAGTTTGGTAGGATTTATATAAAAAACTCAACTCAAAAGAGGGTGAAAGAGATATTTTTAGGATAGCTAGGGCTAGGGATAAGAAAACTAAAGATCTTAATTATGTTAGATGCATCATGGACGAGGTTGAAAAAATTCTAGTGGAAAATGATGATATATGAAATAGATGAAAAAACTATTTTTATAAGCTTTTTAATGAAAATAAAGATGTTAGTATTAGCTTAGGAGAGTTAGCCAAATCAAGAAAGTATATAAACCACAATTTCTATCGATGCATTCAAAAGAATGAAGTCAAAGAAGCTCTTAAACATATGAAGGGTGGTAAATCGGTAGGACCAGATAATATTCCTATAGAAGTTTGGAAAATACTACGAGAAATAGGAATCACTTGGCTCACAAGACTATTTAATAAAATATGGAGAAACCAAAAGATGCCCAAGGAATGGAAAGCGAGTACACTTATACCGACATATAAGAACAAGGGAGACATTCAGAATTATGCGAATTATCGAGGTATCAAGTTAATGAGTCATATTATGAAATTGTGGGAAAGAATTATCGAACGTAGGTTAAGACAAGTAACGAGTACAACAGAGAACCAATTTGGCCAATTTGGATTCATGTCAGACAGAGCTACAATTGAAGTGATTCACCTTTTGAGACGTCTTATGGAACATTTTAGAGTAAAACAGAAAGACCTTCACATGATATTTATTGATCTAGAAAAAACTTACGATAGAGTGCCGAGGGAGGTTCTTTTGAGAACCTTTGAAAAAAGAGGTATCCTACTGACATACATAAACCTTATAAGAGACATGTACAATGGTGCAAAAACATGTGTGAGGACTCATGAAGGAACGACAAACTTCTTTGAAGTTAGTATTGGGTTACATCAAGGATCAACTTTAAGAACATACTTAATTATAATGGTGATTGATGAGTTAACATAACATATTCAAGATGAAGTACCTTGGTGTATGTTATTTGCAGATGACATTGTGTTAGTGCAGGAGTCTAAGAAAAAAGTTAATAGAAAATTGAAACTATGGAGAGAAACATTAGAAAGTAAAGGCCTCCGACTTAGTAGAACAAAGACATAATATATGGAATGTAAGTTTGATCATTTTGTTACTTCATAGGACATAGAAATTAAAATTCGCACACATTACATCCCCCAAAAGGAAAGTTTTAAATACCTAGGGTCAATTTTTCAGAGTGATGAAAGAATTGATAGACATGTTACGCATATAATTAATGCTAGTTAGTTAAAATCGAGAGGAGCATCAAGTATTCTTTGTGATAAAAAGATATCATTAAAGTTAAAAGGTAAATATTATAGAGCAACAATTAGACCTGTCATGTTTTATGATTCTGAGTGTTGGGAAGTTAATCATCAACATGTACAAAAGATGTTTGTGACAGAAATGAAGATGTTAAGATGGATGAGTGGTCATACAAGAAAAGACCGTATACATAATGAGGTTATTAGAAATAAATTATGTGTGGCACCAATAGAAGATAAAATGAGAGAATATCGTTTAAGGTGGTTTGGACATATAGAAAGAAGATCAAAAGAAGAATTGGTAAGAAGGTACGAAAAGCTAGATTTTGAAAGTATTAAAAGAGGTAGAGGACGACCACAAAAGTGTTGGAAAGAAACAATAAAGAATAATCTAGCTTATTGTCAGTTAACTGCTAACATGGCACGTGATAGGGCTCTGTGGAAACAAAGAATCCATGTAGCCGACCCCATCTAGTATGGGAAAAGGTTTAGTTGTTGTTGTTGTTCCTTTGGATTTTAATGCTAATGAGACACAATAGAACACACGGGCAACTAACAGTCCGTGCAACCAACCTATACATGTTATGGGGATGAGGCTTTGGTTCAGTTTTTTATTTTCTTTTTGATACGTTCTTGCTCATATCAATGAATTTGTGAAAATTTACCTTTTCCTTTGTAATTATGCATCAAACACACAGCATGCACGTGGATGCATGAGTGCACACATGAGAACATACAATTCTCGTTTTGTTTTAAGCTATGCTTTATTTATGAAGAAAAAGAAAAGGAAATTGAAACAACATTACCACCAATTCAGATGCTCTCTTTTGAAGAACCGCCATAGCTTCAGCAGGTTGCGGCACTGTAAATGCAGGAACTCCAACCTTTGTGACAATGAAGATCAAATAGATTACAGAGTATACACAAAATGCATAATGTAAGTCACCAATACTACTTTTAAGACGCTATATAAGAGATTCCACAACTAGATATCATTCATATTAAAGATGCAACATACCTTGAAAATTCCTGCCTTTTCTGATGATATTTTTCCAAGGGTATCTCCTGCAATAAATTTCTACATTATGAAGATTTATCCAGCAATCATCCTTTTTGAAAAGAATAGTAAAAGATAATCCTTCCAAAATCAGAATTAACAAGTAAAACATTTGGACAGCTTCTGAAGTGTTAACCATTACACCTCCTACTTCTAGCAGTTTTAGATAAACATGAAACAAAAACAACCAAAAGGTTAAAATAATGGCTGAAAGCACATGCATCAGCAGAATAGTAGGGACAGTTGTTATCCAAAACAAGTCTTACTTACTTGGTGAGCTTTTCATACTTCTGAAAGTTCCATGCTTACATATGTGTAGACACGAAATTTTTCAATTCAAAGCTTATGTAGAAACTTGAAGCGATAATTCCCTATCTACTTAATTGCTAGAGCGTGTCAGCTAGTTTACAAAACTAGCAAAGTTTTGAAAAATCTGATTTCTTTGGCGATTGTGTATAAGCGAACTCTTTTTGCTTCTAGACCTTCTTGAACCGATGCTGAAGGGTCAGTCTAAGCGCTTAGGAATTTTAATTTTTGAAAAGGGTGAACTCCAATTCACGTGAAGAGTTCGTGTTTTTAAAAGAAGTGAATGCACTTTGGTTCAAAACTTTTAAAGTGAACAAGTCTTGAAAACATAATGTTCTATGTTCAGGGCTTGTTTCCCGAATCGATCTTAACACCTTATAGACCTCCGAAAATCACCAAAATTTTATCAGGCATAGCCTATGGTGTGGAGGATCTGTAGCACTTTATAGATATCAACTCGGAGTTGTTTGGAAGTAAAATTAAATCAATGAATCAACCTTGCTCAGGTGCCTAGAACTGTCCTGTTACAAAAATACAGAGACTCAAATATGAGTCTGTATCTCAGCTATCTAAGTTCCAAATTTGGCGAATTTGATATTTCTGGAAAGTTATGAATGTCAGCTTTCCAATGAATCAAAATTCAACCAATTTGGAGACTTACAGATAGAGTTATGGGATAAAAACCCAGCCTCTATTGCCTCTATTGCAGGAAAACTGAATGTGCAGACAGTGTAAAGGTTTCTACTCGATTTTGCCCAATTTTATTTACGTGACTGAACAACCCTAAAATTCTTGAAGATTTTATTTAGAGTGGGTTTGTGTATGTAGAATAAGTGGACAAAATTTTAGATAAGTGGGAGCAAGGATTCAGGAATTAAAATTGTAACAAACAACGTATGCAAAGATGCTGAAAATTCAGTTTCAGGTTTTTAAAATATACATGATGCAAACTCACATGAATTGAAATTGCAACAACTCTACATCACGAAGGAAATGAAGAAAAATATTAATATAAGCATAAGCATAGAGGGGGTAGAGAGTATAGAGTATTTATGGATTATATTGGGGTAGAAATACATAAGCAAACACATAGAGTGCCTGTGTGCAATAGTGAAAATTCAGCAACGTAATTGAAATGCATCAAATCTAATCACTATTCAAATGTGGGGGGAGACAATGCTCCATTAATACAACCCTAATTTAATTGAATTAAAGGAAGAAGAAGAGATTTGAGATTGAATTACGAATGCTACTTACACGATAAGCCAAATCGAAAATATTTTTATTTTGAAAACAACTACCATTTTGTTTAGGAGGAAGAACAAATAGTCAAACTCATCTAACTAGGAAACTAATCAAAGAAAAAGGCAAGAGGATGCTTGAAAATTGAGCCACATGACTGCACATAAGTAAAAAGACCAAGCTATGCTTACATATGTAGTCAAGACCAAACTACGCATGTTACAAATTACATTATACTAAGAAACCTAGTGAAACTTTAGAGGCTTATAAGAAAGCAAAGAAGGAAGGGAAAAAGGCCGTGAGTGAAACAAAAGCTAAAGTTTGGTAGGATTTATATAAAAAACTCAACTCAAAAGAGGGTGAAAGAGATATTTTTAGGATAGCTAGGGCTAGGGATAAGAAAACTAAAGATCTTAATTATGTTAGATGCATCATGGACGAGGTTGAAAAAATTCTAGTGGAAAATGATGATATATGAAATAGATGAAAAAACTATTTTTATAAGCTTTTTAATGAAAATAAAGATGTTAGTATTAGCTTAGGAGAGTTAGCCAAATCAAGAAAGTATATAAACCACAATTTCTATCGATGCATTCAAAAGAATGAAGTCAAAGAAGCTCTTAAACATATGAAGGGTGGTAAATCGGTAGGACCAGATAATATTCCTATAGAAGTTTGGAAAATACTACGAGAAATAGGAATCACTTGGCTCACAAGACTATTTAATAAAATATGGAGAAACCAAAAGATGCCCAAGGAATGGAAAGCGAGTACACTTATACCGACATATAAGAACAAGGGAGACATTCAGAATTATGCGAATTATCGAGGTATCAAGTTAATGAGTCATATTATGAAATTGTGGGAAAGAATTATCGAACGTAGGTTAAGACAAGTAACGAGTACAACAGAGAACCAATTTGGCCAATTTGGATTCATGTCAGACAGAGCTACAATTGAAGTGATTCACCTTTTGAGACGTCTTATGGAACATTTTAGAGTAAAACAGAAAGACCTTCACATGATATTTATTGATCTAGAAAAAACTTACGATAGAGTGCCGAGGGAGGTTCTTTTGAGAACCTTTGAAAAAAGAGGTATCCTACTGACATACATAAACCTTATAAGAGACATGTACAATGGTGCAAAAACATGTGTGAGGACTCATGAAGGAACGACAAACTTCTTTGAAGTTAGTATTGGGTTACATCAAGGATCAACTTTAAGAACATACTTAATTATAATGGTGATTGATGAGTTAACATAACATATTCAAGATGAAGTACCTTGGTGTATGTTATTTGCAGATGACATTGTGTTAGTGCAGGAGTCTAAGAAAAAAGTTAATAGAAAATTGAAACTATGGAGAGAAACATTAGAAAGTAAAGGCCTCCGACTTAGTAGAACAAAGACATAATATATGGAATGTAAGTTTGATCATTTTGTTACTTCATAGGACATAGAAATTAAAATTCGCACACATTACATCCCCCAAAAGGAAAGTTTTAAATACCTAGGGTCAATTTTTCAGAGTGATGAAAGAATTGATAGACATGTTACGCATATAATTAATGCTAGTTAGTTAAAATCGAGAGGAGCATCAGTATTCTTTGTGATAAAAAGATATCATTAAAGTTAAAAGGTAAATATTATAGAGCAACAATTAGACCTGTCATGTTTTATGATTCTGAGTGTTGGGAAGTTAATCATCAACATGTACAAAAGATGTTTGTGACAGAAATGAAGATGTTAAGATGGATGAGTGGTCATACAAGAAAAGACCGTATACATAATGAGGTTATTAGAAATAAATTATGTGTGGCACCAATAGAAGATAAAATGAGAGAATATCGTTTAAGGTGGTTTGGACATATAGAAAGAAGATCAAAAGAAGAATTGGTAAGAAGGTACGAAAAGCTAGATTTTGAAAGTATTAAAAGAGGTAGAGGACGACCACAAAAGTGTTGGAAAGAAACAATAAAGAATAATCTAGCTTATTGTCAGTTAACTGCTAACATGGCACGTGATAGGGCTCTGTGGAAACAAAGAATCCATGTAGCCGACCCCATCTAGTATGGGAAAAGGTTTAGTTGTTGTTGTTGTTCCTTTGGATTTTAATGCTAATGAGACACAATAGAACACACGGGCAACTAACAGTCCGTGCAACCAACCTATACATGTTATGGGGATGAGGCTTTGGTTCAGTTTTTTATTTTCTTTTTGATACGTTCTTGCTCATATCAATGAATTTGTGAAAATTTACCTTTTCCTTTGTAATTATGCATCAAACACACAGCATGCACGTGGATGCATGAGTGCACACATGAGAACATACAATTCTCGTTTTGTTTTAAGCTATGCTTTATTTATGAAGAAAAAGAAAAGGAAATTGAAACAACATTACCACCAATTCAGATGCTCTCTTTTGAAGAACCGCCATAGCTTCAGCAGGTTGCGGCACTGTAAATGCAGGAACTCCAACCTTTGTGACAATGAAGATCAAATAGATTACAGAGTATACACAAAATGCATAATGTAAGTCACCAATACTACTTTTAAGACGCTATATAAGAGATTCCACAACTAGATATCATTCATATTAAAGATGCAACATACCTTGAAAATTCCTGCCTTTTCTGATGATATTTTTCCAAGGGTATCTCCTGCAATAAATTTCTACATTATGAAGATTTATCCAGCAATCATCCTTTTTGAAAAGAATAGTAAAAGATAATCCTTCCAAAATCAGAATTAACAAGTAAAACATTTGGACAGCTTCTGAAGTGTTAACCATTACACCTCCTACTTCTAGCAGTTTTAGATAAACATGAAACAAAAACAACCAAAAGGTTAAAATAATGGCTGAAAGCACATGCATCAGCAGAATAGTAGGGACAGTTGTTATCCAAAACAAGTCTTACTTACTTGGTGAGCTTTTCATACTTCTGAAAGTTCCATGCTTACATATGTGTAGACACGAAATTTTTCAATTCAAAGCTTATGTAGAAACTTGAAGCGATAATTCCCTATCTACTTAATTGCTAGAGCGTGTCAGCTAGTTTACAAAACTAGCAAAGTTTTGAAAAATCTGATTTCTTTGGCGATTGTGTATAAGCGAACTCTTTTTGCTTCTAGACCTTCTTGAACCGATGCTGAAGGGTCAGTCTAAGTGCTTAGGAATTTTAATTTTTGAAAAGGGTGAACTCCAATTCACGTGAAGAGTTCGTGTTTTTAAAAGAAGTGAATGCACTTTGGTTCAAAACTTTTAAAGTGAACAAGTCTTGAAAACATAATGTTCTATGTTCAGGGCTTGTTTCCCGAATCGATCTTAACACCTTATAGACCTCCGAAAATCACCAAAATTTTATCAGGCATAGCCTATGGTGTGGAGGATCTGTAGCACTTTATAGATATCAACTCGGAGTTGTTTGGAAGTAAAATTAAATCAATGAATCAACCTTGCTCAGGTGCCTAGAACTGTCCTGTTACAAAAATACAGAGACTCAAATATGAGTCTGTATCTCAGCTATCTAAGTTCCAAATTTGGCGAATTTGATATTTCTGGAAAGTTATGAATGTCAGCTTTCCAATGAATCAAAATTCAACCAATTTGGAGACTTACAGATAGAGTTATGGGATAAAAACCCAGCCTCTATTGCCTCTATTGCAGGAAAACTGAATGTGCAGACAGTGTAAAGGTTTCTACTCGATTTTGCCCAATTTTATTTACGTGACTGAACAACCCTAAAATTCTTGAAGATTTTATTTAGAGTGGGTTTGTGTATGTAGAATAAGTGGACAAAATTTTAGATAAGTGGGAGCAAGGATTCAGGAATTAAAATTGTAACAAACAACGTATGCAAAGATGCTGAAAATTCAGTTTCAGGTTTTTAAAATATACATGATGCAAACTCACATGAATTGAAATTGCAACAACTCTACATCACGAAGGAAATGAAGAAAAATATTAATATAAGCATAAGCATAGAGGGGGTAGAGAGTATAGAGTATTTATGGATTATATTGGGGTAGAAATACATAAGCAAACACATAGAGTGCCTGTGTGCAATAGTGAAAATTCAGCAACGTAATTGAAATGCATCAAATCTAATCACTATTCAAATGTGGGGGGAGACAATGCTCCATTAATACAACCCTAATTTAATTGAATTAAAGGAAGAAGAAGAGATTTGAGATTGAATTACGAATGCTACTTACACGATAAGCCAAATCGAAAATATTTTTATTTTGAAAACAACTACCATTTTGTTTAGGAGGAAGAACAAATAGTCAAACTCATCTAACTAGGAAACTAATCAAAGAAAAAGGCAAGAGGATGCTTGAAAATTGAGCCACATGACTGCACATAAGTAAAAAGACCAAGCTATGCTTACATATGTAGTCAAGACCAAACTACGCATGTTACAAATTACATTATACTAAGAAACCTAGTGAAACTTTAGAGGCTTATAAGAAAGCAAAGAAGGAAGGGAAAAAGGCCGTGAGTGAAACAAAAGCTAAAGTTTGGTAGGATTTATATAAAAAACTCAACTCAAAAGAGGGTGAAAGAGATATTTTTAGGATAGCTAGGGCTAGGGATAAGAAAACTAAAGATCTTAATTATGTTAGATGCATCATGGACGAGGTTGAAAAAATTCTAGTGGAAAATGATGATATATGAAATAGATGAAAAAACTATTTTTATAAGCTTTTTAATGAAAATAAAGATGTTAGTATTAGCTTAGGAGAGTTAGCCAAATCAAGAAAGTATATAAACCACAATTTCTATCGATGCATTCAAAAGAATGAAGTCAAAGAAGCTCTTAAACATATGAAGGGTGGTAAATCGGTAGGACCAGATAATATTCCTATAGAAGTTTGGAAAATACTACGAGAAATAGGAATCACTTGGCTCACAAGACTATTTAATAAAATATGGAGAAACCAAAAGATGCCCAAGGAATGGAAAGCGAGTACACTTATACCGACATATAAGAACAAGGGAGACATTCAGAATTATGCGAATTATCGAGGTATCAAGTTAATGAGTCATATTATGAAATTGTGGGAAAGAATTATCGAACGTAGGTTAAGACAAGTAACGAGTACAACAGAGAACCAATTTGGCCAATTTGGATTCATGTCAGACAGAGCTACAATTGAAGTGATTCACCTTTTGAGACGTCTTATGGAACATTTTAGAGTAAAACAGAAAGACCTTCACATGATATTTATTGATCTAGAAAAAACTTACGATAGAGTGCCGAGGGAGGTTCTTTTGAGAACCTTTGAAAAAAGAGGTATCCTACTGACATACATAAACCTTATAAGAGACATGTACAATGGTGCAAAAACATGTGTGAGGACTCATGAAGGAACGACAAACTTCTTTGAAGTTAGTATTGGGTTACATCAAGGATCAACTTTAAGAACATACTTAATTATAATGGTGATTGATGAGTTAACATAACATATTCAAGATGAAGTACCTTGGTGTATGTTATTTGCAGATGACATTGTGTTAGTGCAGGAGTCTAAGAAAAAAGTTAATAGAAAATTGAAACTATGGAGAGAAACATTAGAAAGTAAAGGCCTCCGACTTAGTAGAACAAAGACATAATATATGGAATGTAAGTTTGATCATTTTGTTACTTCATAGGACATAGAAATTAAAATTCGCACACATTACATCCCCCAAAAGGAAAGTTTTAAATACCTAGGGTCAATTTTTCAGAGTGATGAAAGAATTGATAGACATGTTACGCATATAATTAATGCTAGTTAGTTAAAATCGAGAGGAGCATCAAGTATTCTTTGTGATAAAAAGATATCATTAAAGTTAAAAGGTAAATATTATAGAGCAACAATTAGACCTGTCATGTTTTATGATTCTGAGTGTTGGGAAGTTAATCATCAACATGTACAAAAGATGTTTGTGACAGAAATGAAGATGTTAAGATGGATGAGTGGTCATACAAGAAAAGACCGTATACATAATGAGGTTATTAGAAATAAATTATGTGTGGCACCAATAGAAGATAAAATGAGAGAATATCGTTTAAGGTGGTTTGGACATATAGAAAGAAGATCAAAAGAAGAATTGGTAAGAAGGTACGAAAAGCTAGATTTTGAAAGTATTAAAAGAGGTAGAGGACGACCACAAAAGTGTTGGAAAGAAACAATAAAGAATAATCTAGCTTATTGTCAGTTAACTGCTAACATGGCACGTGATAGGGCTCTGTGGAAACAAAGAATCCATGTAGCCGACCCCATCTAGTATGGGAAAAGGTTTAGTTGTTGTTGTTGTTCCTTTGGATTTTAATGCTAATGAGACACAATAGAACACACGGGCAACTAACAGTCCGTGCAACCAACCTATACATGTTATGGGGATGAGGCTTTGGTTCAGTTTTTTATTTTCTTTTTGATACGTTCTTGCTCATATCAATGAATTTGTGAAAATTTACCTTTTCCTTTGTAATTATGCATCAAACACACAGCATGCACGTGGATGCATGAGTGCACACATGAGAACATACAATTCTCGTTTTGTTTTAAGCTATGCTTTATTTATGAAGAAAAAGAAAAGGAAATTGAAACAACATTACCACCAATTCAGATGCTCTCTTTTGAAGAACCGCCATAGCTTCAGCAGGTTGCGGCACTGTAAATGCAGGAACTCCAACCTTTGTGACAATGAAGATCAAATAGATTACAGAGTATACACAAAATGCATAATGTAAGTCACCAATACTACTTTTAAGACGCTATATAAGAGATTCCACAACTAGATATCATTCATATTAAAGATGCAACATACCTTGAAAATTCCTGCCTTTTCTGATGATATTTTTCCAAGGGTATCTCCTGCAATAAATTTCTACATTATGAAGATTTATCCAGCAATCATCCTTTTTGAAAAGAATAGTAAAAGATAATCCTTCCAAAATCAGAATTAACAAGTAAAACATTTGGACAGCTTCTGAAGTGTTAACCATTACACCTCCTACTTCTAGCAGTTTTAGATAAACATGAAACAAAAACAACCAAAAGGTTAAAATAATGGCTGAAAGCACATGCATCAGCAGAATAGTAGGGACAGTTGTTATCCAAAACAAGTCTTACTTACTTGGTGAGCTTTTCATACTTCTGAAAGTTCCATGCTTACATATGTGTAGACACGAAATTTTTCAATTCAAAGCTTATGTAGAAACTTGAAGCGATAATTCCCTATCTACTTAATTGCTAGAGCGTGTCAGCTAGTTTACAAAACTAGCAAAGTTTTGAAAAATCTGATTTCTTTGGCGATTGTGTATAAGCGAACTCTTTTTGCTTCTAGACCTTCTTGAACCGATGCTGAAGGGTCAGTCTAAGTGCTTAGGAATTTTAATTTTTGAAAAGGGTGAACTCCAATTCACGTGAAGAGTTCGTGTTTTTAAAAGAAGTGAATGCACTTTGGTTCAAAACTTTTAAAGTGAACAAGTCTTGAAAACATAATGTTCTATGTTCAGGGCTTGTTTCCCGAATCGATCTTAACACCTTATAGACCTCCGAAAATCACCAAAATTTTATCAGGCATAGCCTATGGTGTGGAGGATCTGTAGCACTTTATAGATATCAACTCGGAGTTGTTTGGAAGTAAAATTAAATCAATGAATCAACCTTGCTCAGGTGCCTAGAACTGTCCTGTTACAAAAATACAGAGACTCAAATATGAGTCTGTATCTCAGCTATCTAAGTTCCAAATTTGGCGAATTTGATATTTCTGGAAAGTTATGAATGTCAGCTTTCCAATGAATCAAAATTCAACCAATTTGGAGACTTACAGATAGAGTTATGGGATAAAAACCCAGCCTCTATTGCCTCTATTGCAGGAAAACTGAATGTGCAGACAGTGTAAAGGTTTCTACTCGATTTTGCCCAATTTTATTTACGTGACTGAACAACCCTAAAATTCTTGAAGATTTTATTTAGAGTGGGTTTGTGTATGTAGAATAAGTGGACAAAATTTTAGATAAGTGGGAGCAAGGATTCAGGAATTAAAATTGTAACAAACAACGTATGCAAAGATGCTGAAAATTCAGTTTCAGGTTTTTAAAATATACATGATGCAAACTCACATGAATTGAAATTGCAACAACTCTACATCACGAAGGAAATGAAGAAAAATATTAATATAAGCATAAGCATAGAGGGGGTAGAGAGTATAGAGTATTTATGGATTATATTGGGGTAGAAATACATAAGCAAACACATAGAGTGCCTGTGTGCAATAGTGAAAATTCAGCAACGTAATTGAAATGCATCAAATCTAATCACTATTCAAATGTGGGGGGAGACAATGCTCCATTAATACAACCCTAATTTAATTGAATTAAAGGAAGAAGAAGAGATTTGAGATTGAATTACGAATGCTACTTACACGATAAGCCAAATCGAAAATATTTTTATTTTGAAAACAACTACCATTTTGTTTAGGAGGAAGAACAAATAGTCAAACTCATCTAACTAGGAAACTAATCAAAGAAAAAGGCAAGAGGATGCTTGAAAATTGAGCCACATGACTGCACATAAGTAAAAAGACCAAGCTATGCTTACATATGTAGTCAAGACCAAACTACGCATGTTACAAATTACATTATACTAAGAAACCTAGTGAAACTTTAGAGGCTTATAAGAAAGCAAAGAAGGAAGGGAAAAAGGCCGTGAGTGAAACAAAAGCTAAAGTTTGGTAGGATTTATATAAAAAACTCAACTCAAAAGAGGGTGAAAGAGATATTTTTAGGATAGCTAGGGCTAGGGATAAGAAAACTAAAGATCTTAATTATGTTAGATGCATCATGGACGAGGTTGAAAAAATTCTAGTGGAAAATGATGATATATGAAATAGATGAAAAAACTATTTTTATAAGCTTTTTAATGAAAATAAAGATGTTAGTATTAGCTTAGGAGAGTTAGCCAAATCAAGAAAGTATATAAACCACAATTTCTATCGATGCATTCAAAAGAATGAAGTCAAAGAAGCTCTTAAACATATGAAGGGTGGTAAATCGGTAGGACCAGATAATATTCCTATAGAAGTTTGGAAAATACTACGAGAAATAGGAATCACTTGGCTCACAAGACTATTTAATAAAATATGGAGAAACCAAAAGATGCCCAAGGAATGGAAAGCGAGTACACTTATACCGACATATAAGAACAAGGGAGACATTCAGAATTATGCGAATTATCGAGGTATCAAGTTAATGAGTCATATTATGAAATTGTGGGAAAGAATTATCGAACGTAGGTTAAGACAAGTAACGAGTACAACAGAGAACCAATTTGGCCAATTTGGATTCATGTCAGACAGAGCTACAATTGAAGTGATTCACCTTTTGAGACGTCTTATGGAACATTTTAGAGTAAAACAGAAAGACCTTCACATGATATTTATTGATCTAGAAAAAACTTACGATAGAGTGCCGAGGGAGGTTCTTTTGAGAACCTTTGAAAAAAGAGGTATCCTACTGACATACATAAACCTTATAAGAGACATGTACAATGGTGCAAAAACATGTGTGAGGACTCATGAAGGAACGACAAACTTCTTTGAAGTTAGTATTGGGTTACATCAAGGATCAACTTTAAGAACATACTTAATTATAATGGTGATTGATGAGTTAACATAACATATTCAAGATGAAGTACCTTGGTGTATGTTATTTGCAGATGACATTGTGTTAGTGCAGGAGTCTAAGAAAAAAGTTAATAGAAAATTGAAACTATGGAGAGAAACATTAGAAAGTAAAGGCCTCCGACTTAGTAGAACAAAGACATAATATATGGAATGTAAGTTTGATCATTTTGTTACTTCATAGGACATAGAAATTAAAATTCGCACACATTACATCCCCAAAAGGAAAGTTTTAAATACCTAGGGTCAATTTTTCAGAGTGATGAAAGAATTGATAGACATGTTACGCATATAATTAATGCTAGTTAGTTAAAATCGAGAGGAGCATCAAGTATTCTTTGTGATAAAAAGATATCATTAAAGTTAAAAGGTAAATATTATAGAGCAACAATTAGACCTGTCATGTTTTATGATTCTGAGTGTTGGGAAGTTAATCATCAACATGTACAAAAGATGTTTGTGACAGAAATGAAGATGTTAAGATGGATGAGTGGTCATACAAGAAAAGACCGTATACATAATGAGGTTATTAGAAATAAATTATGTGTGGCACCAATAGAAGATAAAATGAGAGAATATCGTTTAAGGTGGTTTGGACATATAGAAAGAAGATCAAAAGAAGAATTGGTAAGAAGGTACGAAAAGCTAGATTTTGAAAGTATTAAAAGAGGTAGAGGACGACCACAAAAGTGTTGGAAAGAAACAATAAAGAATAATCTAGCTTATTGTCAGTTAACTGCTAACATGGCACGTGATAGGGCTCTGTGGAAACAAAGAATCCATGTAGCCGACCCCATCTAGTATGGGAAAAGGTTTAGTTGTTGTTGTTGTTCCTTTGGATTTTAATGCTAATGAGACACAATAGAACACACGGGCAACTAACAGTCCGTGCAACCAACCTATACATGTTATGGGGATGAGGCTTTGGTTCAGTTTTTTATTTTCTTTTTGATACGTTCTTGCTCATATCAATGAATTTGTGAAAATTTACCTTTTCCTTTGTAATTATGCATCAAACACACAGCATGCACGTGGATGCATGAGTGCACACATGAGAACATACAATTCTCGTTTTGTTTTAAGCTATGCTTTATTTATGAAGAAAAAGAAAAGGAAATAAAAACAACATTACCACCAATTCAGATGCTCTCTTTTGAAGAACCGCCATAGCTTCAGCAGGTTGCGGCACTGTAAATGCAGGAACTCCAACCTTTGTGACAATGAAGATCAAATAGATTACAAAGTATACACAAAATGCATAATGTAAGTCACCAATACTACTTTTAAGACGCTATATAAGAGATTCCACAACTAGATATCATTCATATTAAAGATGCAACATACCTTGAAAATTTCTGCCTTTTCTGATGCTATTTTTCCAAGGGTATGTCCTGCAATAAATTTCTACATTGTGAAGATTTATCCAACAATCATCCTTTTCGAAAAGAATAGTAAAAGATAATCCTTCCAAAATCAGAATTAACAAGTAAAACATTTGGACAACTTCTGAAGTGTTAACCATTACACCTCCTACTTCTAGCAGTTTCAGATAAACACGAAACAAAAACAACCAAAAGGTTAAAATAATGACTGAAAGCACATGCATCAACAGAATAGTAGGGACAATTGTTATCCAAAACAAGTCTTACTTACTTGGTGAGCTTTTCATACTTCTGAAAGTTCCATGCAGTGTTATTTGACATGTATCGTATCGTGTATCATTTTGTTTCATGATACAGGCGTATCGTATCGTACTTTAATATTAAAAAAATATAAAATATAAAAAAATCAGGAAAATTTAGTAAAAATCCAAAAAAAAACCAGAAAAAATTAGAAAAAATTTAAGACAAATCTAGTAATATCAAAGAATTCATATAATGCAAAGTTTGGTACATATTGATGATTTCATCATTCACCATTGAACAATTGAAAAAAATTTATATATTTTGAAGCAAAACATGAAATACATTTACATATTGTAATAAAGATCATCAACTAAATAATCTTTATCTTGTTCTTGTTGAAGATCCTCATCATCACCTTCTGCTTAAAAATCAAAATCTTCATCTCCTTGATAATGTTGTTGCGCTCCTTCCAAATTAATCCATGCAACATATTCTTTACTTAGGAGGGCATTTTCTTAACTATCTTCTATAATCTAGTCTTCTAATATATCAAAATTATCCAAACTTATTGGATCAAATTGGCTTTCTTCTTTATTTATCTTTTTCAATTGCCTACAAGAAAGATAGATAAGTAATTAGTAAATAACATTAACAATTGAAGTCAAACAATATATTGAATTGAATTTTTAAGTACTAACTAATATAAGATTACCTTTTGTGAAGCCGCATGTTACAACAAATGAAAACTAAGTCATTTAGCCGCTTATGTTTCAACTTGTTGCGCTTTTTTGTATGGATGTATTCATAGACACTCTAATTCCTTTCATAACCCGTTGCACTACAGGTTTGACTCAGAATTCTTACTACAAAATCTCTAATGTTTGGACAATCACTTCCAAACCTATTTCACCAAACATCTGTAGAAAAAGGCAAACATTAGAAATTTAATCCACAACAATATAAGATTTAAGAAACTTAAATGCAAAGATAAACAATTTACCTGGGAGCATATTAGTGCGGTTGCAAATTGCTACATGCAAACCCATTAAGTGAAGAGCATTATCATAGATCTCTATCTCTCAATGTATAGCATATGCTATGCTCTCATCAAGGACTAATCTATCTATACAATCAATAATGCCTCGATTAACCTCACCGTCCCTTTTGAAGCTTGATGAGTGCTTGAATGTTGGGTTTAGATAATATGTTGTTGCATGAATAGACTAATGCAATTGTTTATTACATCTATTATCTATAATTTTCACACGAGCACATAATCTCTTTTTTTCTATTAAAATTATTTCTAATAGCTTCTTTTGTCATATCTATGGCTTCATAAAAGTAGTCCATAGATGGTTTCTCCTTGCTATCAGCCAATCTCAAAACCTTTACTAATGGACATGTAATCCTTAATAGTCTAACATATGCATTCCAAAATGTACTTTTTAAGACTGTCTCTAAAATCTTATTCAACTTTCTATTTCTTCTATTTTGATACAACTTTACAAATTGTTATCACTCATCAAAGGAGAACATTTTTTTGAAGGCTTGCTTTTGTCTCACAATACTCTGTACAGATAAGAAATTAGTTGCAAACCAAGTTACAGTTGTACGAAGAAGCTCTGCACCATCTGTATATCTCCTCATCATATATAATACAAAGGCATAGTTGTAGATAAATTTGGTGATATCTTGGCAACACTCAGTTATTTTATCTCATTCATCTCACCAATATCTTCAAGGATGAGATCTAAACAATAGGTTGTGCATGGTGTCCAATAGAAAGTCCTATAAGTATCTGCTAACTCCTTCTCAGTTGCTTTCTAGTTAGTTGCATTATCTATAATCAATTGGACTACATTTTCTAGCCCAACCTCGCATATCACCTTATCAAACTCTTGCCTTAAGATCTCTGCAGTGCGCCTCTCCTCTAACATGTCTAGAGATCTCAAAAACATAAGTCCTTTAAGATAGTAGACAAGAAAGTTTAGCAAGATCCTTCCTTGCCGTCTGCCATGATACTGCATCCTGTCTCCTTCCATGACTCTCTCAAAGTCAAATAATATTTTTGCACTTCAATAACGGTCTTATCTAAGATCTTTCCTCTCATCTTCTGATAAGAGGGCATATTGTATCCTAGACCAATATTAGCAATTGCATCTGCCATTGCTTGAAAATCAAAAGTATTTGTTGCATTAAACGGAATGCATGCATCATAAAACCATCTGCCCACTACAAGGTCTCCTTGATCATGTAGTTATTCTGAAGCTATAGCAGCACGAATTCTAGGTTGAGCACCAGGTATAGTGCTAGGAGGAAAAAATGAATGTATGCTACAAACAACTCTTCCTCTACTCCTTCCTGAGCTTCCTCTTCTACCACTTTAACTTGCAAAATCTTCAGCAACTCTCTTTTGCCTGTTTGGTGGTCGAGAACTACTACTACCAATCTCTGTTCTAGCATTTGAAGGATTACTATCAGTGAATCCAATAGCATCATCATCTTACTCAAACATCCCTAAATTATCCTTTTTTGTCTCCTCTCTTATATACTCTCAATCATCTAAAGACATTTTCATTTAATGCCTTCTGGCAAACTTCTAACTCTGCCTGTACAAGGATCAACTTCTTTTCTTGTTCCTGTCAGGTGATGTTTCAATCGTGAAATTCCACCACTAACTACCTTCTTACAAAACAAACATCTGATCTTTAATCTGGAACCCTGAACTGGTATACCCCACTGCCATGCCGGATCATCAAACCGACAATGGGAGTCTCTAACAACCCTTCCTGCCATCTCAATTGAGCACTTTAATTCAATAAAAAACCTGAAAATAAAAGCACTTCATAAATCTTCAATCTTCACATAACACTCAAATAGAGTGTCTCCTACTTCATGAATGCAATAAAAATCATATTCACACACTTAATAACTTTATATTTTGTCATTTAAAAAAAGAAAAATGCAAAAAACAACAAATACATGTATGTATGTATGTATGTATGTATGTATGTATCTATCCATATGTGTGTGTATATGTATACATGTATATGTATGTATGTATGTATACATATGTGTATATATGTATGTATGTATGTATTATGTATGTATGTATGTGTGTGTATATGTATGTATCTATCCATATGTGTGTTGTATACATGTGTATGTATGTATGTATACATATGTGAATGTATGTACATATGATGTATGTGTGTGTGTCGGAGTGTTCATGTTTGTGTGCTGATTATGAGTTGTTTCTAAAAGTATATACAGAGATTATGATCTATGAGTTCTATGAATATGTATGAGTTTATCAGCTGAGAGGATGTCATGTCACATCTTATCATCTGCAAGACTGTTGCGGGACAGTTTGTGCTTCTTTTGGTGCCGCAGTGACTTGATTTTCAAGTCGGTGTTGAAGTGGAACTTGTATTGGGGTCTGGACACTCCACCCTCTTCTTATGTCTATGTGATATAGTGGTTACCATATGAAAACCAAGAGGAATGATACAATGGCTTCACAGTCACAAACATTTGAACAAACTTGGAGGCTTAAGAAAGCACAATTACCACATTCGTCCAGTCCAAGAGTCCACCCAACCCAACTTCCAGAATTACCACATCAACCTAGAAGCATGAGAACATATTGTCAAGAATTATGACACATTAAAACATATCGTCAATCCAGGTAGTTAACCTACCCTTCCTCAACCAATCGTTCAAGCAGACTAGATGGGGGATCAGCTAGAGATGCAATACAAGGACTTCATAAGAGGTAAACATCCTATTACAGTTCCAACGAAAACACACATCAGAGTTTTGATGATATGTGGCGCATTAGTAGTGAAAAAATCACTTCCCCTACAAAGGACCTGACCAAGTTTTATGGGTACCTAATGTAACCCTCTGCCCTGGTTCTACACCATTTGAGAAACTAATTCCATATATATCCCTCTGGAAACTCGTCTTAAAACACATACCTACATGGATGATTGTGTATATATATATATATATATATATATTCAAGCCCTTCATGCATGTACCTTCCCATCAACATTTCACTAATTGTTTTGCTTAATTAGGATGCTTAACCTTTCATCATGAAACAAATACTTTAAAGTTAATTGTCCTGGTTGAAAAAATCAATGGACAGAATGTTGACAAAAGAGTATATGCGCAAAGGATTACAAGAGGGTTATATATGTAACACAACTATATAGATAATTCTATCAATTAAATGCCTATTCTTGCGACCTTGAAAATTGACTTCTCTTCCGTAGCTAGATACAATCTCCTTCTATATTTGCTTTAACCTACCTGTCCTTAAGAAAGCTTTTAAATGCACTATGAGGTAACAGCTAGAGGGTGCAATAGGACTTCAAAAGGAGGTCATACGTCCTACTATTATTCTATCCCAAACATGCCCAACTACAGAGTTTCTGCGAGATCTGGTGCATTAGTACTGGAAATATTGCTCCTACTTCATAAAAGATGTCAGAATGTTTTAGTTTGGTTTTGTGCATAAAATAGGATAACAGAAACATTACAATAAGATGGCTTTGGTGCTGTCGACAGTGAGAGTGCTGCCACCACCTTCTGCACTTTCTTATTTTCTCTCTTCTTAAGATTACAGCTGATAAGGTTTTCACCCTTTAAATAGCAGTATATAAAAAGATTAATTTACCTAATTGCCATTAATAAAGCTTATTTAAAGCTTCCTTTAAAAATGTACTTAAATGAAATAAGAAAGACAGAAATATTAGACTATTAAGTGTCGCCCACTCTTAGAATCTCCAACACTCTCTCTGAAGTTGGGTGAAAGATGGATGTTACACCCAACTTGCTACATAACATGGGCAGCAAATTTGTGTTAAGAGCATTAGTTAACATGTCTGCACATTGATTATCTGGCTTCACATATTCAAGCTGAAATTCTTTAGTCTGTATGCATTCCTATATAAAGTGACAATCAATTTCAATGTGTTTCGTTCGATCGTGTTGACACGACGGAGGTTTATGAGCTTTTGCCTGACTTATTATCACAATAAAGCTTCATAGGTCCATCCCATTTAATCTTCAAATCTTAAGATAATCTTGAGCCAAAGTAATTCACAAATTGCAACATTGTGCTGTACTAGCAATATTCGGAACTCCAGTGACTTCGGCCTAGAGCTTGAGCCCGCAAACCCGACATTCTATCTTTTTACTCCTCCAAGTTACAGATTTCACCAAGAAAAAGTGCATACAATACCTGTAAAGTGGATCTCAGATGCGATGTGGTTGATCTGGCATAATGAGCATCGGTATAAGCCTCAAGGGTTTGCATTCCCATTCCTTTTAAATAAAAATTCCTCTTCCTAGAGTTCCCTTGAGATCTTTGCATAAAATCCTATGAGCGCACATTGTAAATGAACTTAACTTTTGGGTTGTGCCTAAATTGACTAAGCTAGACTTACAATGCCAAATGCAATATACGGTCTTATTATTGGGAAAGGTAGAATTAATTTCCCAACCAATCATTGATACATTTCTTTATCCACCCAATGCACCTTCATCTCCACATCCTGACTTATTGCTTGAATCTATAGGAGTATCCACGGGTTCTGACAAGCTGTGTTTTCTTGTTTCCTTGAAATAGGCTCTGAGATGTGAAATAACACGTTGAGATATGAAAATACCCACTTTTTGAGTGAGCCACCTCAATTCCTAAAAATACTTCAGCCTCCCAAGAGTTTTTATTTCAAACTCTTTTTGCTAAATCTTTGACTAAAGAGACTTGTTGTTCCTTCCAGTAATTTCCGAGTCCAACTTTATCATATCATCAACATATACTAGCAAACCTTTGTCAACTCCCCCTAGAAGTTGAGTGTTTAAAGAATAATGTGTGATCACTCACACTCTTTTGATAACCCAAGTTTATAATACTATTGCTGAATTTCTCAAACCAACCCAACCTCTAGGAGACTATTTTAGTCCATAGTTTGTCTTCTTTAATCTATAAACTTTGTTTTCAGGACTAGAATAACCAGGTGGTAATTCCATGTAGACTTCTTCTTTGAGCTCCTCCTGCAAGACTGCATTCTTCACGTCAAGTTGTCACATTGTCCAACTTTTCTGAGTTGTGATACTAATAATAACCCATATAGATGCGAGCTTTGCCACTAGTGAAAAAATCTCCTCATAGTCAATTTCATATGATTGACTATAACCCCGAGCCACTAATCTTGCTTTGTATCTCTCCAATGTGCTATGTGCTCTGAATTTTACAGTATACACACATTTACAACCAACTGCCTTTCTGTCTGGTGGTAGATCACTAACCTCCCATGCCTGATTCTTTTAAAGTGCATGCAGTTGGATGATAACTAATCATATGAGATAAATCGTATGAGATGCTTCAAGAAAAGTTTTAGGAACTTGGCATAATTCAGCTTTTAATACAAAATTCTAATAGTTGGATGATAACAGATCATATGAGATAAATCGTAAAATTGGGTACTTACCACAGTGTTTGTTACGTAGAGGTGGCCGGTAGATGCAATCACACTGAGGCGAATGGTGGACATAATCACACAGAAAGGGCCAGTGAATGCAATCACGCAAAGGTGATCGGTGGCAGCCGGGAGGTGGGAGAGAGAGGCAGGTGAGGTGGGAGAGGGAGGCATGAAAAAGGAGACGATGCTGAGAACTGAGGGTTTTAACTTATTTAAGTAGGTTGGGTCAGGTCGGTCCAATCGACCCAACTCAAATATGAATGTCTACTACCAGTGCTATAATTGACCACTATAGTGGCGCTATAGCAACCCTGGTGGGTCGCCCGCTAATGGTGACCCGCTATAGCATTTTATGTAACACTAAAATATTATAGCACGCTATAGTGGCCGCTATAGCACATTATTGATTTATTGATAAACTAACTTCTATTAACTACTTTCGTAAGAAAATCTATCCTTTTATCTATATATTTAACATAAACCAATTTGAACTCTTGACTTGTTACTTTTTCTCTTATAAAATGATAATCAATTTCAATATGCTTTATCCTCTAATGATAAACCGGATTTGATGTCATTTGCTTTTCCAATATAGGGAAATAGGGCACACCACCTCCATACCAATCTCACGTATAAGGGACATTAACCACAAGCCTTCACATATCACTTGAGTAATTGCTCTATACTCGGCTTCAACACTAGATCAAACAACAACAAATTGTTTTTTACTCTTTAATGAAAATATACTGCCTCAAAGTAGAATGATATATCTTGTAGTAGATTTTTTGTCATCTCGAGACTCAACTCAGTCTGCATCTGAATATTCTTCAATATCAAGATGTCCAGAATTAGAATAAAGAAGACCAAACCCAAGACTTGCCTTCAAATATGACAATATACGATAAACATCTATATGTGTCTTTGTTGGAGCATAAATGAATCGACGAACCATACCAACCCGTGTTATCCGTATCGCACCATATTGTATCATAGGATTCCACAATATGATACAGGATACTGTATTGGACTAACGTAAGTATCGTGTATTATCATGTGAAACGACATTGTATCACCCAATACAACAAGTATCGCCTGTATCATACGATATGGACGATACTGTTAGACACCCTTATAAAGGGTCCTTGGCCGAACAAAAACCTGCAAAAACGCAGGTTTATGGTTTTTGTTCAAGGCTCCGTCCAATGGCTCCCCTCTCCTTGATGTTGAAGGCTAAAAAAAAAGAAGCTCTATGACATTCATGCAAGGCTCTCAACCCGGATTGTGGTATATTTTTTGTGTTTTTCGAAATTTATTTTTAGTATTTGTTATTTTTTGGTGTTATTTGCATTTTTCTTTTTTGTGAATGATAAAATATGAAGTTATAAAGTGTGTGGTATGATTTTTATTATATTCATGAAGTGGGAGATACTCTATTTAAGTGTTATGTTGTGAATGACAAAATATGAAGTTATAAAGTATGGTATGATTTTTATTATATTCATGAAGTGGGAGATACTCTATTTAACTGTTATGTGAAGATTGGGGATTTATGAAGTGCTTTTATTTTCATGTTTTTATTGGATTGAAGTGTTCAATTGAGATGGCAGGAAGGGGTGTTAGAGACTCTCAATCTCAGTCTAATGATCCGGCATGGCAGTAGGATACAACAGTTGAGGAAAATATATTGAAGATCAAATGTTTATTTTATGAGAAGGTGGTTAGTGATGGAATTTCATATTTGAAATATCACCTAACAAGGACTAGAAAATAAGTTTTTTCTTCCACAAACAGAGTTAGAGAATTGTCAGAAGTCATTAAATGGTAATATCTACAAATGATTGAGAGCATACATGAGAAGAGACAACAAAAGGATGATTTAGAGATGTTTTAAGAACAAGATGATGATGCCATTAGATTGGATGATAGTATTCCTTCTAATGATAGAACAGAGGTTGGTAGTAGTAGTTTTCAACTATCAAACAGGGAAAAGAGAGTTGTTGAAGATTTTACAAGTGGAAGTGGTAGAAAAGGAAGGAGTAGAGGAAGAGTTTCTCTAGCATACAATCATTTTTTCCTCTTAACACTACACATGGTGCTCAATCTGGAATTCATGTTGCTATGACTTTAGAACAACTATATGAGCAAGCAGACCCTACAGTGGGAAGATGGTTTTATGATACATTCATTCTATTCAATGAAGCAAAAAGTTTTCATTTTCAAGCAATGATAAATACAATTGCTAACATTGGTTCACGGTATAAGATGCCCTCTTATAAAAAGTTGAGAGGAAAGCTATTAGATAAGATTGTCCTTGAAGTGCAAGAATATTGTTTGACTTTGAGAGATTCATGGAAGGAGACATGATGCATTATCATGGCAGACAGATGGATAGATATGTGAGAAAAAACTTTGTTAAACTTTCTTTTCTATTATCCTAAAGGACTCATCCTTTTGAGATCTTTAGCTGTATCCGTGGAGAGGCATATTGCAGAGGTTCTAAGGCAAAAGTTTGATAAGGTGATATCTCAGGTTGGGTTAGAGAATATAGTCCAATTCATTACAAATAATGAAGCTAACTATAAAGTAGTTAAGAAGGAGTTAGCAAATACTTATGAGACTTTCTATTGGGCATCATTGTTTAGATCTTATCCTTAAGGATATTGGTGAGATGGATGAGATAAAGGCAACAACAGAGTGTTACCAAGATATCACCAAATTTATTTACAACCATGCCTTTGTATTATGTATGATGGAAAGATATACAGATGGTGCAGAACTCTTTCGTACAGTTGCAACTCGGTTTGGAACTAATTTCTTATTTGTACAAAGCATTGTGAAACAAAAGCAAGCATTGAAGAGAATGTTGTCCTCAAATGAGTGACAACAATTTGCAGAGTTGCTTCAAAATAGAAAAAACAAAAAGTTAAATGAGATTTAAGAGAAAGTCTTATGAAGTATATTTTGGAATGCATGTGTTAGACTATCAAGGATTACATGTCGTTTAGTGAAGGTTTTGAGATTGGTTAATAACAAGAAAAAAACATCTATGGGCTATCTTTGTGATGCCATGGATAGGGCAAAAGAAGCCATTAGAAGTAATTTCAAATGAAGAAATAGGAATTATGTGCTCGTGTGAAACATTATAGATAATATATAGAACAAACAATTGCATAAGCCTATTCATGCAACAGTTTATTACCTAAACCCGACATTCATGTACTTAGCAAGTTTTAAAAGGGACGATGAACTAAATCGAGTACCATTGATTGTATGGACAGATTGGTCCCTGATGAGAGTAGAGCAGATGTTATACATCAAGAGATGGAACTCTATGATAATGCTCTTCACTTGATGAGTTTGGTAAAATAGGTTTAGAAGTGATTGTCCAAATCTTAGAGACCTTGCATTAAGAGTTTTGAATCAAACCTGTAGTGCAACATGTTGTGAAAAGAATTAGAGTGTCTTTTAACACATCTACACAAAAAAGCACAACAGGTTGGAACATAAATGACTCAATAACTTAGTTTTCATCCATTGTAACATGTGGCTCCGACATAAATAATTTTATATTAGTTATTGTAAACACCCCAAAATCCCACGATTTTCCCAAATCACCTGGTTTTGCAAAAAGCGGCTAGCCCCAAAGGGCTATTTTGAGTCTGGAAACCTAGGAGCCTTCCAAGAAATCCTATAAATATGTTCAAACTATATATGTTTTAAAATATGTATAATATAGTTTTAAAACCTTTAAAAAGGTATTTTCAAACCTCGGAAAGCGACTTGGCCTGATGAAAGTAGGACCAAAGGAGCAAAAGAGAGCTCGAAACCGGAGCATATGTCGAACCCGACACATCAACTCTCGTATTAGATTCATCCCCAGAATCTTGAACATCTAAGCCCCTATTATCAGCAAATCTATCGAAATGAACTCCAAAAGGTGAAAACAGAAGCGGACGACCATGTTGGCGAAGACCCAACGCAAGACGGAGTACTGATGCTGTCAGGCCCCGCACAAACCGTTCATTTCGAACATACCCTGAAGGAGCCAGAAATCAGATTTGAATCGGATCTGGACCATATATATCCAGATCCAAATCCATCCAATTCCAAATCCAAACATACATGGGGATTCAGATTTGGATTTGGATCCAAAGATCCAATCCAATATCCACATCCATGGCCCACATCACCTTCTCATAAATGGAGGTGGGGCCCACAAGAAAATCACGTGGAAAGCTTGGGCATGAAAGAGCATGGGAGGATTAAATATGAGTGAACATGTATTAAGCTTGACTTGTATGTCAAGTTTTGGGTTAATCATGTGGGTTAGCCTAATGAGTGTGGGTTTAAGCTTGTATGCACCTACACCTAACCTAGGGCTGCACCAACTGGATGCAACTACGTCCATGGGTCATGCAAAGGGATGCTCCTAACCCTAATCGTAAGCTAAACCCACCTTACCTAGCCGTTTCCCCCTAATCCTGACCTAATCTTAGCCTAATCACCTAACCCACTTTCCTAATCCTTCCCTAATCACCTAACCCACTTCCCTAAACCTAGCCTAATCCCCTTAACCTCACCCTAATCCTAACCTAAACACCTAACCCACTCCGCTAAACCTCACCCTAAGCCCAACCCACCTAAATCCCTAGCACACCATATCCCCAAAACCACCCAAGATAAATATCTGGCCCACCTAAAAGCCCGACCCACCATATCCCCAAACCACCACCACCATACCCCTAAACCACCCCCCCAATACCAACCCAAACCGACCCACTAAAACCTATAAACCGCCCCCCCCCCCCTCCCCCTTGTGGGCGGGTTTTGCATGAAATGCATGGGCAATTCAGCACTTCCTCTCCTCTCTCATCCCTTTCTCTCTTCTCTCACCTGCTCCTCCTTTGGAACCCGGCCAACTCCACTCCACGCCACCTCCATCCTCCGGCCAACTCCACTCCACGCCACCGGCTGCACCTGCCACCTTCCCTCAACTGGCTACACCTTGACACCCGCCATCTCACCCTTTGGCTAGCCTTCATCCCGGTTAGTACCCCATCCCAGCGCCACCTTTTCTTCACTCCCCCTCCATTCTTAGCCACCATCTGCCACCCTTCCTTAGTCTGGCCAGCACCTCATCCAACCGGCCACCACCTGCCACCTTCCACCGTTCGGCCAGCATTACCCGACTGCACCACCTGCCCCTCCTTTCCCTTAGACTGCCCCTAGCTAACACCCTCAGCCTTACCTCTCCCTAAGACTTGCCCCATACCTTAGTGACACACCTTAGCTCCCCTTACCTTCCTTAAGCACCCCAACCCCAGCCAAGGCCGCACCCCATCCACTTGGCTAGCGCCAAGGCGCCACCCGCCGCACCTTTGCCATTCGGCCAGCACACTCACTTGTCACGCCCTTCCAAGGAGCTCCCTCTTGCAGCCCAAGGCGACTCTTTAGCCCAAGCGCAAGCAACTCACACTCGGACCAACTATACGTAAGTGCCTAACTCGGTCCTTGTTATAGACTTGCTTATGCTTAATTAAATTCGATCCGGGGTTGTAATAATGGAGCGTTGTCTCCCCCCGTTTGTAATAATGTGGTTTGGCACACCCACACACACATGCACTTGAGCCTATTCCGCTCTTAGCTGCACACGATTTTGACACACACATGGGCCTAATCAGCCCTTAAGATATAGCTATACGTATATAATTTAAGTTGCGTGGGTTTCCTTTAAGTTGTGTGTATTGTCTTTTAATTTTCACACTCATATACATTGAGCTTTCACTCTTATTTTCAAGACCCTAGTAAGAGCCTATTGCAATTTCGTTTTGGGGTATTTTACTTCAAGTTGTGTGCGTAGTATTTGAATTCTACACTCACATACATTGAGCTTTCGCTCTTACTCCCAAGACCTTAGTCAAGGCCTATTGCAATTATATTTGGGTTTTATTTAAGTCGTGTGAGTTGTCTTTTCAATATACACACAACACCCACGCACACGTTAGCGACCTTCGGGCCCATATATATTATAAGTATTTCCCTTTCGGCTATGTCTTTAAGATTTGGGTTTTAAGGTTCAGCAGTGTGCGTAGTCTTTACATATATACACGGCACACACTTACACAATTGAGCCTTTCCGCTCTTAAGATATATCCATATTTCCCTTTTGCAATTTACATTTAAGTCATTTCCCTTCCGCATTGTCTTTCAATTCGGGTTTTCCCTTTGGAGTTGCGTGAGTTTGCATTGCATATATGCCATACCACGAGTTAGGATGCATATTGCATCAAAGCAAACCCCACTCTCCCGCTCAAAATTGCCCCACTTATGTCACGTGTACATACACACACCTAGTTGGCCCGAAAAGGGATAAAAAGAAAGACATAGGCACGTGCAAATCCACATGAAATAAAACTTGAAACCATACAAAATCAGCCCGAATCGAACACCTCAAACATTTTTCTAGGTTATCAGGTCAAAAACTCGATTTTCTAAGCGTACAGACCGACCCTTGCGCATCGGTGCAAGAAGGTCTGTGACGAAAAGAGCTTGCTTGCTCACAGTCGCCACGATAGAAGTCAGATTTCAAAATATTTCTTCGCTAGCTTAAGCAAGCTAGCCGGCACACCCTTTTGCTTAAATAGGACTTAGACACATGAAAAGATTCGCTTCAGGCCTAAGAACCTAGAGGCGGGGATTTTTCAGCGTCTATAGTTACTACTTAAAGATTCATATCAATATTTTGTTTGACTTCAATTGTTAATGTTATTTACTAATTACTTATCTTTCTTTCATGCAAGTAATTAAAAAAGTTAAACAGAGAAGAAAACCAATTTTATCCAATAAGTTTGGATAATTTTGATATATTAGAGGAGTGGATTATGGAAGATAATAAAGCAAATACACTCCTAACCAAAGAAGATATTGCATGGATTAATTTGAAACAATATCATTAAGGGGATGAATATTTTGTTTTTAAAGGAGAAGGTGGTGAGGATCTTCAGCAAGGAGAAGATGAATATTATTTAGTTGATGATCCTGATTACACTGTGTAAATGTATTTTTACTTCAAAATATGTAATTCTTTTTCAATTGTTGAATGGTGAATGAAGAATATGTATTAAACTTTTGCATTATATGAATTCTTTGTAATTATCAGATTTTTTCTATTTTTTCTTTTTTTTTTTGGATTTTTACTAATTTTTTAGTATTAAATTACGATACAGATATCGTAGACCAAAACGATACACGATACGATACGCGTCAAACAACATTGATACCAACTACATAAGTAATGTTTGAATGAGTAATGGTTAGATAAATTAACTTCTCAACCAATCTTTGATACTCACATCTTCATACTTTAAGTCATCCTCAATGCGTAGTTTCTGATTTACTTCCACAAGAATATCACTCTTCTTGTAATCTATAATATTTGTGGCCCTTAGTAAATTCATAGTGTACTTCCTTTGAGTTAGAAATACACCTTTATAACCTTTAATTCTAAAGAAATAGTGCAGTCTACCTAAATCCTTTAAATCAAATAGGTAATGTAATTGTCCCTTTAGCCTTGTGATTTCTTTATGTAACAATGATATCATCTATATAGACAATTAGAATAGTTAATTTCTTACCCTTTTTAATAAATAATGTATAATCATTACTCCTATAGTATCCCAAATTGTTCACTCCACTATATTTTTAAAATCATACTCTAAGGGATTGTTTGAGACCATAGATAGCCTTAATGTAAACCTCTTCATTAAGATTTACTGACAAAAAGGCATTCTTTACATCTAACTGCCACATATCTCAATCATTGTGAGTTGAAAGACTCAAAATAACTCTAATAGAAGTAAGTTTTGCCACAGAAGCAAATGTTTCATTATAATTAATTCCATAGAAGCGGTTGCAACCCTTCGCAACAGGTTTTGCTTTATATCTTTTTATATCTTTCAAGACTGCCATCAACATTATATTACATAAACCCATTTGCAACCCACTAGTTTTTTGCCAAGAAGTAAATCAACAATGGTCCAAGTGTTCTTGTTTAAAGCATCTAATTCAACTTGCATAGCATCCCTCCACCGAGGGCTTTTATTGGCTTCCTCAACAGTTTTAGAAATGGGATGTAGCTAATTATTCATAACAAAATTTTGATAATTTCCAAAAGTAAATCTATAAGAAACATATTGAGACATAGGATAGAGGGGGCATGTTCTTTTATCTTTTCGAAGGTCAATAGATAGCTCAGAATCTAACTCGATGGGAAGCTTATGATCTAAATTAGAAGAGAGATTTTTGGTCACGTCAACCTGATTTTGGAACGTTATTACATTCTATAGAGAGTGCATGTTCTTTTACCTTTTCGAAGGTCAATAGATAGATCAAAATCTAACTCGATGGGAAGCTTAGGATCTAAATTAGAAGAGAGATTTTTGGTCACGTCAACCTAATTTTGAAACGTTATTACATTTTTTTCTCAATGTTTGTACACCTTGGTCTCTTTAGGAGCATATTCAATCTCATCAGGATCTCATTCTAATTCTACGGGGTACATTAGAAGAACATTCATAGGTTTACTCACTTGATCCACAAGTTCTCCCTTGAAAAAATGATAAAAGTAGACTAGAAAACAGTGACATCCATAGAAACATAAGTTTTCCTTGTACAATTTATGTGAATTGGAGTATCAAAGGAATATATACTTGATAGCTCTAGGGTCAAGTTTATCTTTGATATGTTGGTGGATATGGACATAACAAGTACGACCAAAGACACGGGATAACATGAAACGATTTTGTGTCATAAATAAGAATTTTCCATGGAGTTTTACCATTGAGTACTTGTAAACACCCCAAAAATTCCAATTTTCAAAACTCCCAAAACTTCAAAAGCCACCTTGGGGCCAAAGCAAGAGAAAGAAGAAAAATTCAAGCTTGTTCAGAGAAAAGCCTGACAGAAGGCCAAAATCGTAATTTGAGTCAAAAAGCAAAAGTAGCTCTAAAGTGCATAAAGAGGCCAAGAACCTGATGAAGTCGACAAAAGTCCAAGACACGACCCGTCAGAATGAAGAACGGAGTCCGTGGGGAAATCTGAGATCGATAGCACAAAAAACCGGCCAAAAACAGAAAAAGGCAGATCAAAATAGATGCTAGAATGTCTTGAGAAGCAGAACATCAGTCGATAAAAGAACTTGGGGAAAACCCAGGCCGAAATTGGGTCGCCGAGGAATCGGAGCCCGCTCAAAATCGACTATGGAAAGTGCCAGAAAGTACTCAAAGAAAGGAGTAGAAAATTTTGGATTGGATCTGGACTAAAATATCCAGATCCAAACCCAAATAATATTTGAATCGGATCTGGATCCCAATATCCAGATCCAAACCCAAATATATTTTAATCGGGTCTGGATATCAAAACCCAAATCCAAGATTCAGATCCAAACCCAAATAATATTTGGATCGAATCTGGATTCTAAGATCCAAATCCAAGATCCAAACCCAAGACCCATTCCCTTACCTATAAATAGAGGTGAGGGGTGGATAAAAAGGGGGTTCACATATTTTGCTTGGGAGGAGAGAGAGTGAGAGAGTGGGTCTTGACCATGGGTCTTAGCCATGTGGGCTCGGTCAAAGGGGCATGGGCTTGAGCCATGTTGGACCTAACCTAGTCAAGGGCTGCACCAAGTGGGCTTGGATCGAAGAGGAGGCTGCAACCAAGGTGGGCTCAGCATGGACTGCACACGGTGGACCAGCTCCAAGAGGTAAGTCCCCTAAAACCTCACCCTAACCTAGCTTAGGCTCGACCTTTGACCTAACCCACCTAACCCAAACCTAACCCTAAGCCCAAGCATGCCCTGTGCTGCACCCGGCTCCACCCCCTACTGCCGCAGCGTCCTGCGCGCCACCTTGTCGCAGCATCCTACACGCCACCTGCCGCGTGCCCTCCGCGTGCCACACCACCTGCACAACCCCCATCAACACCCACCTAACCTAGCCCACTTCACCAACCGTGACCCACCTAGCTCCTATCCCACTTGACCAAACATACCCCCCACGGCTCAGCCTAACCTAGACCTAACTAGGACCATACCCACTTAGCCACCCTACACCTTAACCGAACTCACTCCCTACAAGACCCGAACCAACTTGGTTGCGCCCAAGTGAACCCCAACTCAAGCCTCACTCCTCGACCTACCAAAGGGGACCTAGCTCGTGGCTGCCAAAGGAGGACGGACCCGAGCAAATTTGAGAGGAAAAGCCGACCACTTATAAGTGTTTAAATTCAGTTTTTACCTTACTCATTTGAAATTAAATTCAATTCGATACGGGGTTGTAATAATGGAACGTAGTCTCCCCCCGAAATGTAATATTTGTGCTTGATACACAAACCACACACGTACACTTGAGCTTTATCGTTCTTAATCGTACACAAGGGACACCCACGTGCACTTGAGCCTTTCCGCTCTTAATGGCACACACATTGAGCATTTTCGCTCTTAAGCTAAAGTATATATATTTCTCTTTGGGTATTTACTTTAGTGAAAGCTATGTGAGTTGCAATTCAATTCGGGTTGTTACATTCAAGTCATGTGAGTTTGTCATTTAAATTTCACACTTGCACACAAAAGCACTCAAGCCTTTGCTCTACACTCTCATGCATATTTTGAGCCTTTGTTGCTCATAAGATATAACATACTTATATACTTTCAAGCTGCGTGAGTTTTACATTAAGTCGTGTACGCACTCACATTCCGGGTGGGTTTAATTTAAAGTTGTGTGAGTTGTCATTTACATTTACACGCCAAAAGCACTCACTCACAATTGAGCCTTTCCGCTCTTACTATATACTTATATTTCAATTTCGGTAAGTTCAATTCAAGTCGTGTGAGTTGTCTTTTCCATTTATACATGAAGCACACTCACTCACAATTGAGCCTTTCCGCTCTTAAGATATAAGTATATTTCAATTTTGTAATTTACATTCAAGTCGTGTGAGTTGCTTTACATTTCGGGTATTTACCTTAAGCTGCGTGAGTTGCACTTTCAATTTCGGGTATTTACATTAAGTTGTGTGAGTTGCTTTCAATTCGAGCCTAGCTCACATCATCATCTCAACCCGAAAAATGTTTGTGCATCCTTGCATTTTCAAAGAAACCCCGAATCTATGCTCAAACACGCTGAAATTAGGCCACTTGTACACACACATATCCAGCCTAAAATAGCTAAAACTCAAAGACTTGGAATCGTACAACCCCGGTATATAAAACTTGCAAACATAGGCATAACTCGAGTTTTTCAAAACACTTGTCTCTTTTCCAGAGTCCAAATTGTTTTATCAAAGTCCATAAGCGCTTAAACTGACCCTTGAACATCGGTTCAAGAAGGTTTAAAGCGAAAAGATCCTGCTTGCTCACAATTGACTCAAAAAGTCAGATATTTCAAAAATCTTCGCTAGCTTGAGTAAGCTAGCTGGCACGCCCTAAAAGCGATGTAGGCATGAAAAGGTTTATTTCTGGTCTTATAAACTGGGAGTAAAAATTTTTGTTGTTTACAGTACTGAACTTAGCATTGTGTTGATTAAATAAACTAAGGTTAAGACAACTTCACCCCAATAAAACTTAGGAGCATTGTAGAACAAGCAACAAGCATAGCACTTGGTATTAGTATAAAATTGTAGCTCATCCCATAATTCACGCAGCTCTATATAATAGTCATTGATAGTTCTATATCCTTGCTTACACTTTCTAATTTTCTCTAAGATCTCATAATCTTTTGCAATATTTTTCCTTCGAGAATAAGCCTTAAATACATCTTCCCAAATATCACTGGCTGAATCTAGGTATATAATGTTTTGTCAATAGGGGAAACCATAGCCCCGTCTAGTATGGAAAAAGGCTTAGTTGTTGTTGTTGATAGGGGAAACCATAGATTGTAGCAACCAAGAGGATATTAATCCGTTTTCTTTTCTCCATTTGAGATAATTAGGGTCACTATGATAAAGATGTTATTGGTGCCTTGTAGATAATTTCATCTTCCTCTAGTAATGATTGCTAATTCGATAGTTGTGACCCATTCAAGATAGTTTATGCCATTCAATTTAATATTAGTAATCCGAAAATTATCAACCTTCTCTCCTTTTGGTAGATCAAAGCTAGCATATGACATTTCAATGTGTTTGTCCTTATTTGTCATACTTTTCCTTCAATACAGCATAGAATAAGATGTAAAAAATATTAAGGCTGCAGAATTTTATGCAACCACACACAATTGCAGGAAAGATTCTCCTTTCTTGGGAGTTGACTGCCTAAATACTTCGATTTGACCATATCTTAACAAATTACCCTCATACACCTCTTTTATGGATTTCTGAAACTTGCCCCGTTATTTAACTTCTTGGGTTGGGTAGCATTCACTAGATGATCAAACCAAAATCAAGAAATGTCGGCTACATGGATTCCTAGTTGCAGTTATACTTGATCTTGTATTATGTTACTGTTCAATTCCAAAAACGCAAAATTGTCTTATTGTTTCCTTCAAATAATTTTGTCTTTCTCCCTTTCTTTAGAAGTGTGTACCATCTAAATTTTCATATCTTCTCACCGAAGATCCATTTCGTTGTCTTTCCAAATGTCCAAACTATTATAAGTTGGTTGCCTCTGTACATGATAAAAAAACACTTCAATATGTGTCTAGTAAACAGATTGGGGGTTGTTCTCACATAAAAATTCACCATGATAGGCAGTCTCCTTCCTTTCTTGTCACACTGAACTTTCAATGGTCCGATCTCCTTGTCTGTTAACTAGCTGCGAGTTTTCCGGCCTTTCTTCCTTTTTTCACGAGCTAACCTAGCTCTGTTACCACGTAGAAGGAATCTTATTGATGATCAACAGAAAAATTACAAAGTATGATTGGGAATCAACTTCCAATCTCAAAAAGAAATACGCGATGTAGTTTGTGGCAGCCTTCCTAGCTGTTGCCGATTTTCACCCTACTTAACCCTACCTCTAATGTTGACATTTATAAGGTGATTATAACTTAAAAGACTAATACGCTCTTATTTACTCATACTTAAGAATTGGACCAGGAGAACAATGATAAATCCTATATCCAACTGACACGATATCTAGAAAGCTAAGTTACTTCTCAACAGGAGTCTCACAATGCAGTCATGAAATCAAATGTGAAGCATACACATATTTCAGCCAAAACATTTGTTAGGCTGTAGAAAGGGTCTCTATTACCTTCTCAAGTGTGAAGATCCGAAATGCCAACAGTGTCAAGAACTGGAAAAGGGGAGGCATTGGTGAATCCTCTGCTATATTTTCCTGAAGAAAAAAGAAAAATATATACCAAGGTTACATATGCTAATGTTAACAAAGAAGCTTCATATTCTTTTGCTTACATATTGTCTTTGTCTAACAACTAACATGTCCACAAGACCAGACCTGCATTCACAAAAGAATCACAGATGCACTTGTAAAACCTGCAAACGATGGCCAACAAAGCTCCTCATGTTAGGTTTGTTTGTTTGAATCATGAGCCGCACTTGTTTTGTCCAGTGACACCCAATAAAAAATGTCATTGCTTGCATACCGATTTGCTTATCTGTTTAATATTGTCAACAATTTTTTATGTTAGTCAATGACAGCCTTTGACAAAATCGGTTCAATCTTGTCAAAATTCTGAATACATAACTGCTGGACCTATGCACATCTATCTAATGGATATTTGTATATGCATACATGTGTATGTAAAATGTAGATAGGGTGGTTCTCCTTTGGTGAAAAACACATTTTCCCATGGTGGGAACTTTTGATCAACGACTATAAAAAGTGGAAACAACCAACCTCTGGATCATGTTTGGAACCACATTTTACTCATGTCATGTGTTAAGGCCATCTCCTTATATATTTACTTTTCTACAGATCACATCAAGTTGAGGAATAATCACAGGAACAGCTAGATAAGAAAATGTAAACTGGAAATGACACCAATATTAAGTGTTGAAAACTGATTTTGGACAAAAGAAAAAGGAAAGGAAGTTACTGACTTTTCATAGTAAGCAAATGCACACACACATATAGAGGAACATTCAATCACTTGTAACAATAGTCCTTTAATAACAAAAATTGATTATTCTTCTTGGAGGAAGAAGAATCAGTTGTGTAGAAAGAATTGGAAGACATGCTTTTCGTTTATAAATAAACTAAATTTCATTAATAACCAAGGGAGTGCACTACGGAGTCACGGACATCAAAATAGAATAGGGTAGGACTGCATAAGCTCTACAAATTCCAAAACCGTCTCAAAATAACTGTCTCCAGAAAACAAAAGACTCAATTTTTTATCATCTTCATCAAGAGTCTCTCCACCCATGAAAGTTTTTCCATTACTTTCTCTCCAAACAAGCAAAAACAGAAACACAGAAGTGCACCAAAGGAATCATACGATAAAGATGCCCTACAAGGGCCTTCAACCAGTAGAATAAAGGACAAGTTCAATACAATAGGTAGCACATATCAATAATAAGTGAATATTGAGATATGTTGCAAATCAAAAAGATACTTTTAAGTGCTTAGAGTTAGGAGTTTAGGAAAGTGAGAGATCAATTAATATTTCACCCCAGAAAGTAATGGAGGTTGAACAAAATAAGGAGTGGAATTAGCAACTCTATTAAACGCAATTTTGTAAACTGCACCAAAAACAGACTTATATTTTCGCAAGGAGTAAGACAAAGGAAAATATCACAAAGCTGCAATAAAATAACAGTATATGGTGGTTAATGTTAGACAGAACGATTGCCATGTCAGGTAACATTTTTTGAAAGAAGTGAAGATGTTGAGGTGGTTACTTGATTACACTAAGAAATGAAGAAATCGCAATAGGAGGGCCAAGGAAAGTGTCTGTTTGCACTAACGGAAAAGAAACAGGCAGCCACAATCAAAGCGATTTTGATGGAACCGACCTGATGGAGCTCCAGCACAAACATCTAAAAAGTTGTATGTGGTGCATCACAAAAGAGGTTGAAGAAGAACCAAAATGCCGAAAGAAGATCATGAATCATAATCTTGTTTGTCGTAATGTATGACCCAATATAGATAACAATAGGGACCAGATTCCATGTCACTGCACCCACCTAGAGTGGGAGAAGGCTTGGTTTTTCAATTGATTTTTGAGATGTGCAGAAAATATATAACCCCATGTTAAAGAAGTATGCGGAACTGGCTGAGTGATTCCCTGGTTTTTCATTGGTTAAATAAGTGGATGGTCCAATTTGAGTCTAATCATTCAAGTCCTTGTTGTATCTCGTCTATACAAGAATTATAGATTATATATCCAGTGCACAAAGTTAGATAGCTGTAAAAATACCTTCTTTGAATTACAGTTACGAACGGATGCTCTCTGTTTGTGTTGTTTATTCATAGAAGAATTTCCAGATTTAAGGGAAAATACAAGGGATTAGGCTTGCATTGTCGGTCCCAAGCCCAGATAAAGGAGGAGGGTTGTGTTAGGCTTCTCACACCCAACGTAAAACTTCGTTTCATAATATGGATTACAAAAATTATGAGCATTGCTTTGGGGCATCCCCACCTAGCGACGGGCTGCAAAGCCCGAATGCAGTGATAAGTAAGCAAGGGCCACTACATTTTCGCCCGAATGTAATGAATCAATTGCAGAGAGGGTTCCCACATCATGGACAGGTGTGGATAAAGAAGTTAGTTCCGCTACATTGCCGTCTGAATGTAGTGAATAATTTTCAGAGGGAGTCTACGCATTTTGAATATTGACGGATGCGAGGGGTAAGCAAGCTAGTCCTAGATATTAAGATTCGTATTGGTTCTTGGAATATCAGAACATTATCCAATAAGCAAATGGAGGTGGTAGATACTATGATTTGGAGAAAGATTTATATTTTATGTTTCTAAGAGACAAAATGAGTTGGAGAAAAAGCAAAGGAGATAGAGGATACACGTTTTAAATTATGGTACTCAGGTAAAGAAAAGGCTCGAAACGGAGTTTGTATTATCATAAATAAAGATTTAAAGGATAGTATAGTAGACATACAACGATATGGTGACCGAATCATGACGTTGAAATTACTGTTAGGAGTAGAGGTTTTGAATATAGTTTGTGCTTACGCACCCCAAGTAGGATTAGAAGATAGTATAAAGACAACTTTTTGGGAAGAGTTAGGTAAGGTGATTCAAAAGATTCTACAAAGGGAGATAATTTGTTTAGGAGGAGACTTAAATCGACATGTCGGTAAAGAGTCATTAGGATATCAAGGTATTCATGGAAACTTTGGTTTGGGGGATATAAATGAGGAATGTAGGAAGATTTTAAATTTTGCTATGGCATTTGCTCTCTTTATAGTCAATACAATCTTCAAAAAATGAGATGAATATTTAATTACTTATAAGACTGGCTTATCACAAACACAAATTGATTACTTTATTTGTTAAAAAAAAGATAGAGCATGTTGTAAAGATTGCAAAGTAATTTCAGGAGAAAGCTTAACCACCCAACATCGACTTTTAGTTATTGATTTACAAATTAAAAAAATGAACAAAGAAGAAAAGAGTGCATCGAGCTATTTGGACTAAATGGTGGAACCTCAAAAGCGAGAAAGAAGATATATTTAAACAGAAAGTCCTTCAAGGAGATGTTTGGAATTACATTGGTACACCCTGTGATATGTGGAACAATATGGCTTTACATATTAGGAAAGTGGCGAAAGATGTGTTAGGTGTATCTAAGGGAGGTGTACCGGCACAAAAAGAAGCTTGGTGGTGGAGTGAAGTAGTGCAAAATAAAATCAAGGCAAAGAGGGCATATTACAAATTACATTATGCTAAGAAAACTAGTGAAACTTTAGAGGCTTATAAGAAAGCAAAAAAGGCCGTGAGTGACAAAAGCTAAAATTTGGAAGGATTTATATAAATAACTCAACTCAAAAGAGGGTGAAAGAGATTTTTAGAACAGCTAGGCCTAGAGATAAGAAACTAAAGATCTTAATTATGTTAGATGCATTAAGGACGAGGATGAAACAATTCTAGTGGCAAAGGATGATATAAAAAATAGATGGAAAACTATTTTTATAAGCTTTTTAATGAAAATAAAGATGTTAGTATTAGCTTAGGAGAGTTAGCCAAATCAGAAAAGTATATAAACCACAATTTCTACCGACGTATTCAAAAGAATGAAGTCAAAGACGCTCTTAAACATATGAAGGGTGATAAATCGGTAGGACCGGACAATATTCCTGTTGAAGTTTGGAAAATCCTAGGAGAAACTGAAATCAATGGGCTCAAAAGACTATTTAATGAAATATAGAGAAACCAAAAGATGCCCAAGGAATGGAAAGCGAGTACACTTATACCCATATATAAGAACAAGGGAGACATTCAGAATTGTGCAAATTATCGGGGTATCAAGTTAATGAGCCATATTATGAAATTATGGGAAAGAATTATCGAACGTAGGTTAAGACGAGTAACGAGTACAACAGAGAACCAATTCACAGAAAGACCTACTATTGATTCACCTTTTGAGACATCTTATGGAACATTTTAGAGTAAAACAGAAAGACCTTCACAGATCTATAAAAAGCTTATGATAGGGTACCAAGGGAGATTCTTTGGAGAACTTTAGAAAAAAGATGTATCCCATTGACATACATTAACCTTATAAGAGACATGTACGATGGTGCAAAAATATGTGTGAGGACTCATGAAGGAATGACAGACTTCTTTGAAGTTAATATTGGATTACGTCAAGGATCAACTTTAAGTCCATACTTATTTATAATGGTGATTGATGAGTTAACAAAACATATTCAAGATGAAGTACCTTGGTGTATGTTATTTGCAAATGACATTATGTTAGTGAGGAGTATAAGGAAAAAGTTAACAGAAAATTTGAACTATAGAGAGAAACATTAGAAAGCAAAGGCCTCCGACTTAGTAGAAGAAAGACAGAATATATGGAATGTAAGTTTGATCATTTGGTTACTTCAGAGGACATAAAAATAAAATTGGCACACATTATATACCCCAAAAGAAAAGTTTTAAATACCTAGGGTCAATTTTTTAGAGTGATGGAAGAATTGATGGAGATGTTACGCATAGAATAAAAGTTGATTGATTAAAATGGAGAGGAGCATAAGGTATTCTTTGTAATAAGAAGATGCCATTAAAGTTAAAAGGTATATATTATAGAGCAGCAATTAGGCTTGCCATGTTTTATGGTTATGAGTGTTGGGCAGTTAATCATCAACATGTACAAAAGATGTTTGTGACAGAAATGAAGATGTTGAGATGGATGAGTGGTCATACAAGAAAAGACCATATACATAATGAGGTTATTAGAAACAAATTAGGAGTGGCACCAATAGAGGATAAAATGAGAGAATATCTTTTGAGATGGTTTGGACATATAGAAAGAAGATCAAAAGAAGAACAAGTAAGAAGGTATGAAAAACTAAATTTGAAAAGTATTAAAAGAGGTAGAGGATGACCACAAAAGTGTTAGAAAGAAACAATAAAGAATCATCTAGCTTATTGTGAGTTAACTGCTAATATGGCACACGATAGGGATATGTGGAAACAAAGAATCCATGTAGCCGACTCCGTCTAGTATGGGAAAAGGCTTAGTTGTTGCTGTAAGGGAAAATGTGTTTTGCACTATTGTAGGGATTCATGATTTATAAATCATGTAGTCAAGGAGTTAAAACTGGTACCTTTAGCTTATTCCAACAATCCCAAAAGTACTAAAACAAATTGTCTTCAGAAACATCCAACCTACAAAGGCAGTTTATGCATCATTAGTAGAGAAAATAATCATGGTTAAATAAGATCAATGAAAAGAGAAAGCTGAAAACTGACGCTAATAATTCTTTGGTACAGATTGCCTCAGTGATGGAATTCTAGCATTTACAGACAAGCCAGCTAAGCACACCGAGTTTCATGATCTCAAGATGCAGCAAAGAAAATGAACACTAAAACCGGCATGTAGTACTGTACTTTGCCTAAAATATCTGGCAGATAACAACCAAAAGAAACAGTCAATCTGAAAGAGTTGACACATGCAGCTGGATAATAAAGTCAATGGGCCATCACTTTGCAACAGAAATATCTGCAGGTATACCAAGCACATTCTTATGAGGTCCATACACTTAGACAACTGCAGAAGTGCCCCAAGATAATCTTCAAGACAAGTAGCAATAAAACTATTCAAAAATAAGGAAACTCTACATAAAGGAATTCTTAGAGCAGTAACTTGCATGTGCTTGCAAGGATGTAAAGGTATATATGGACATATGCACCAAAGTCTGCCTCCCTCCCTCCTCTCCCCTCCCCCTCTCTCTGTCTCACACACACACACACATGCACACATAGTTGTATTATAATGAAGAGGAAAGCAAACTCGTTGAGAAGAGAAGGTACGGTGCACCAACTTCAACTTAAAAGCAAGAGAAGATTTTAATGCACACATACATGTAATGAAATATCAGGTCCAGCATGTACTTATGCATCTGTGTAAATCAAATCAAACCAAACCAAGCTTTTTCCCACACTAAGTGGAGACTGCTATACGGATTCTTAGTTTAACACAGAGCTCGACTCAGTGTCATATTCGCATTTAACTTCATAAAGGAACACACATGCTTTATTGTTTCCTTCCAACACTTCATAGGCCTTGCTCTCCCTCATTTAAAGTGTTCGCTATCTACTTTCTCAGTTGTTCTTCCCCAAGCTCGGTCTCGTCGCTTTTCCAAATGTCCAAACCACCTTAGTTGCATCTCACACTTTATCTTTCCTGGATGCTGCATCAACTTTTTTCTTTAAATAACCTTGTTACAAAACTGGTATTTTCGTGTCTCACCACACAACCACACCAACAGCTTTGTTTTCACTTGCTGAAACTTGAATGCATAACAATCAACAGTTTACAGCATAGAATGTGTTGTCGCTATTATAGAATCAACAACAACTAAGCCTTTTCCTATACTACATGGATTCTTTGTTTCCACTGAGCCCTATCACGTGCCATGCTAGCAGTTAACTCAATATAAACTAGATCATTCTTTATTATTTTTATCCAATACTTTTGTGGTCGTCATCTTACTCTTAACATTTTCACAATCTAGTTTTTCATTTCTTATGAGAGAGTTCTTGGGTCGTCTTTCTACATGTCCAAACCATCTTAAACGATTTTCTCTCCTCTATTGGTGTTACTCCCAATTTGTTTCTAATAACCTCATTATGTATACAGTGTCACTATTCTATATTATTTACCTTTAATATTCTATGGTATCTTTTATTATGAGAGAACTCCCGATGCACCTCCTACTCGTACTAATTCTACATGTGACATCTCAATCAACTCTTCCACATACCCTAAGTACTTGAAATTTTCTATCTTCAGGGTGCAATATATGTCAACTTTTTCCTTGTCCATCCCTTTAAGTACCATACTAAACTTATAATTCTTGTATTCCATCTTGGTTCTACCTACGTATGTGTATGTAATAGTATGTAGAGGGAGGGAGGGAGAGAGTGCATTGATAACTGGTCAAGACTTTGATTTGACTCTAGTAGCATGAAAATTGTGTAAAGAAACAAGTAAATGCCTCAACCCATTTTATTAAAAATCAAATCTATATGCAATCAGCCACAAAGGGCTTATACTTATTGGATACATGAGTTTATATAAAGAGAAGAATGAAAGCCTACATCTGTGTTGCTAGTTGTTGAAGGCCCAATGGCTATTTTACTAGTCGTTGGACCCCTGGTAGCCCTGATGGCCCAGGTGGCCCTGGTACTAGGTAGCCCTAATTCGAGTGGCCCTAGCCTGGATGGCTTGGTCCGTTGGGACCTGATTACAAATACATTCTTATGGGCCCTATTGGCCTAATCCTATTACATTTTAACACCCTTCCTCAAACTTATGATGTGTATAACGAAAGTCAAACTTACGGTGTGTATACCGAAAGTTTGTCTAATAACAAAAACGTGAATTTGAGAGGGCACAGCTTTCTTCGAAACATCTTTCCACAATCAAAGTATCAATTTGTTTTTCATCTTTCATAAAGACAAATGAAGTATCAATACATACATTCACTCCATTTCTAAAACCATCAAGACAATTTATAATATCTAATTTAGATCCAAAAACGAGTCAAATAAGTTCATAAAGTTGATTTCTTCTTGTTCAAGAAAGTCATTTGATAGAAAACATTGATATCATCCAAATAGGATTGTCTATTATAGGTTCATAAATCACTACAAAAGTTGTGATATTATAAGGGAACCTTGAAATATCAATAAAGTTTTTTAATGTTAAGCTCAAAACTCGAGTTTTAAAGACAAACTCAAACTCAAACAAGCTTTTTAATGCAAAGCTCAAAACCTTCTAAATCAAGCAAACTTTTTTAAGGTTAAGCTCAAAATCCGAGTCGAAAAAAGCTTTCTGGTCAATCTCAAACCCGAGTTTTAAGGACAAACTCAAACCTAAACAAGCTTTTTAACGGAAAGCTCAAAACCTTCGTACATAGAATTACCAAGACCCTTAAATATCCTTTAAACTCAAAAGTAATTATATGATTCCAAAAATAAGACAATCCAGTAAGATGATTAAAAGAAGTCAAAGGAATCAACTTCATATTTTTAAAAAGTCTCACAAGTTTTGTCTCACAATTCTCTTAAAAAAAATTTATCAAATACAAGCTAATCAAGATAACTATAAGTGATTTTTCAATATTGATTACTCTCCAACTGTCCAACCAAAAGACTAACAACATGAAACATCTTAATCATAAAGATCTTCAACAAAAGACCAAAAACGGAGATCATAATCTCATGAGAAAAGCAACCTTAAAGTTACGAAGATCACAAATCCTCAAATAATAATAAGTACATCTTCAAATATCAATTAATTTCCAATAAATGACCACCAACATAAAACACCTTAATGATAAAGGTCTTCAACAAAAGGCCAATAACATGGATCTTAATCATTCAAGTATATGCAACTTATTGTCAACAAACATTTTCCAATTCATTTAACAACCAAGTTTTAATTTTTAAATAACAATAAGTGCATCTTCAAACATTAATTAATTTCTAACAAAAGGCCAACAACATGAAATACCTTAATCACAAAGGTCTTCAACAAAAGCCCAACAACATGGATCTCAATTATACAGGAAGATACAACTTATTGTTTTTCAACAAATACATTTTTTATCTAATAAATAGTGAATCTTGAAATCATTCAAATGTTGCAACATTTTTTTCCTCTAAACATACCAAGAAATAATTGATACAATCAATATTAAAAACAAACAAGTTAGAAAGAGCACACTTGGATGAACTCAAATCTGAATACCAAGCATGATTAAATTGGATATGAACATAGCTCGAGTTTGGATGAAGACCAACAAAGACCTCTTATTGAACACAAAATGGGTCTAGATTAAGGACAGGATCCAAGACCTCACTATATATAGATATGTCCTCTTGACTGCATATAAACGTGTCTCCTTGGAACTTCGTGGTCAGGATGAGCAGTAGCATTGCTTTCTTTCACTTCTCTCCTCCCGCGGCATTCTCTAGAAGTAGGATGCTCCATCGAAGGAGCCTGAGCAAGAGTCTCCATCGTCGCCATCCGACTAATCTGCATCGCCATCGTCCCCAACTTCTTGAAGCCATTGACCACCGCCCGTCACCACCCTCTCAGACTCCCTTCATCTCTCATCTCTCTGTCGATTGCAACACCACAGTCCTTCCTCGACACCTCCATCGTCTCCTAACCATCACCTTGTCGTTGTTGCCTAGCTCCTCCCCTCTCTCTTCGTCACCGCTCGACCACACGCATAGTCCAACACCTGTTGCATGCTCACCTCTCGTTCGCCACACACCAAGTTGCCCCACCAAGCGACGTATTCCTCACCGAAACTCTTACTCCCCTCCCAATCACATCAATGGGTGGCTCATCCGCTTAGTGTCGCTAGAGAGCCTCCCACGTCGGAGGGATGTCGATGGTGGTGAAATACTCCAAGGCCAAGAAGAAGGTGATCTACGACAAGAAGCTCGAACAGTTGTTGGACTAATACAATCATGTCCTTATCGTGGCAATGATAATGTTGGATTCAACCAACTTCAGAGCATCCAAAAGGGTCTTAGGTCGTGGTTCTAATGGGGAAAAACACCAAGATGAAGAGAATGATCCGTCTCTACTCCGAGAAGGTCGGGAACAAGGCCTTTCCTTTCTCAACCTGATCCCTTTGCTCGTCGGCAACATGGGGCTCATCTTCACGAAAGGTGATCTGAAAGAGAGAGGAAGGTCAGGTCCCGAATGGGCCGACGAGGAATTTCTCAACTTTCTTCTCCCTCCCTCTCCCAAACTGACCTCTTCTCAGTCAAAATTTCGTGAGAGAATACCAAGAGCATCATCACTCGCAAATCCTGCCCAGCAAGGACTCCAACTACCACCGATTGCTTTCGCTATTACCATTGCACCCACCATCGCAAAGGCTCTGATACCATATAAAAAAACATGTAAATGCCTTAATCCATTTTATTAAAAATCAAATCTATATACAATTAGCCACAAAGGGCTTATAGTTATTTGAATACATGAAGAGTTTATATAGAAAGAAGAATGAAAGACAACAGTTGTGATGTTGGATGCTCATTGGTGAAGGCCCAACGGCTATTTTACTAATCGTTGGACCCATGGTGGCCCATGTAGCCCTAGTTCAGGTGGCTCTAACCTAGATGGCGTGGGTTCGTTCGGACCTGATTACAAATACATACTTGGCCCTATTGGCTCAATCCTATTACATTTTAATAAATGGTGCATGGTCCTTTTCTTTTTCCAACATGATAATAGTTCCGAGAAAGCCTGAAAGTGGAACAGTGTTTCATACAATACAAACTTCCAAAATGAGGAAAATGAGTAAACTCCAGATAATTTCTTCTCCAAGAGGCTTGAGAATCATTACTTGAGCTTTGCTCAAGAATGGTCCTAAAGAAATAATAATACTTCTGTTTATGCTCACAAAGTGATGATCAAATTGGAAGATTTTTACTTAACTAGTTCGACAAGCCTTTAGACATCGTAAATGGGCCAGGTGGCCTTTGTTTGTGTATGGATGAAATGCGATTTCATTTTGTTGATGTGAGGTTTTTCCTTATTTTCAACTGGAATGAGTGACTAAAGGGGTTCCGCTACTGCAAATGCTGCTATAACAACGGAATACCCCTAACTTGCAGCAAGGCAGTAGCTTCTACATCCTTCTTACTCTTTTTTGTTTGGTAAAATGTTCTACCAGTTATCTTAGTTGAGTTAATAGGGGAAAGACCGCAAAAACACTATCAGGATCAATGACCAAATGCATTACTTGGTAAGATCATGAGAGGATAATGAGGTACAAATAAGGGAGGCAAGATCCATTTTTGCACAACACTTAAGACACGTTATCTATCACCTTTCTTTCTTTTATATGATATTATTTCTGCATTAATGACAACTTATTTTAAGTCATACTCATCTATGCAGCTTTTTTGTAAAATATTAAATCAGTAGTTTAGAGGACTACCCAATCACAAGATGGGATCTTTCAAATTTTGCAGGACTGAAAATATGTAAAAAAGTTCACCCCGATTGAGAGCCACGCTTAAAAGTGTTTATTTAACCACATTGTTAATGTGGTTGACCATTTGTTACAAATCCAAGGTGACGAGCACAAATGTGGAAGGAAGCCCAACCATTTTTTTAGGTGGCGCAAAGAAAAACTCAATCTTAATATAAATATTTTTGGGTACAAACCCATTAATGCGGAATCTTTCCCTCACGTCAATGAGGTGGGGTGATGTAAACAGTCCTGTGCGAAAGCCACATGCACGTAGAATAGCTTCAGAGAAAGCGCAAGTTGAACCCTGCATGAAATTTGTGAAAACAAAGGTCTTTTAGTAATGCATTTATACACTGCACATATCATTGTACATTAATACCTACAAAGAAAATCCAGAAAACACTTTTATTTAACAGGCACCAAAAAGGCTGTACTCATACGAATCATTGATTCTATGCAGCAGTTTATGTCTGTGGACTGTACCAAATGTATAAGATATTGCCAGATAGCCAAACTTTTCCAAGTAATGCTAAAAGAAACAAAATCAGATAGTATGTAGGAAATTATGTGGACTTAAGTGAATCCTTCTGTTCATAACAACGTTACCTTTCCTTTAGTTCCAGCAAAATGAATGACGTTGAGCTCATCAACTGCATCATCTATATCCAAGATCTGTACACAGGGTACCAATACTCAATACATGAACCAAAGATACATAGTGGAAACCAAAGTTTGATATGAAAAAGAAAACCCAAAGTTCTCTTTTCAGATGAACAAAATCATTACACTTAGACATAACCAGTACTGTACAACATTTATTTGGAAGTGATGTACTATTGACTTGAATATTGGTGTTGTATCTATTGCCATTGGCATTTTCACAAATTCATTAAACCTTCTGTACTTGCATTATCACATTTTTCCCTTCTTTTCCATATGCAAATGTGAATACAATTTCCAGAAACAGTAAGAAAATGTGATGGAATGCACTCATCTTGAATACACACTTCCTTGGATAGATCCACAATAACGAATAAGATACAACAACAACAACAACAACAACTAAGCCTTTTCCCATACTAGATGGGGTTGGCTATATGGATTCTTTGTTACCATAGAACTCGAAAATGTGTCATCCACCATTTAACTCAACATAAGTTAAATCATTCTTTATCGTTTCCTTCCAACACTTTTGTGGTCTTCTTCTTCTTCTAACATTTTCATGGTCTAGTTTCTCATACCTCCTTACAGGAGTTTCCTTTTTCTCCTTATTTTGTCATCTATTATATGCCACTGTCAATTTGTTCCTAATAACCTTATTACACACAATAACCAAGAAGATGAGTGTGGAAATCTTTTTTTCAGCTTTGAACAAAGAAATGTATACCTACACATGGTCGGATTGGAACCGGAACCGGCAGTCCAATCCACTAATTCGACCTTTTTTAATTTTATTTGTTTAGATTTTTTGGTTTTGCACAGTTTGTAACCCAACCTGGAACCAGTCTGATCTGCATTCGATTCCAGTTCCTGGTTCAACGAGAATCGGAATGAGCGGTTCAGAATCAGATTACCAAACACGGCCATATCTATGTATAATAAACAGTTAACCAGCTCCTGAAATCTAATTGACATATACAGATCGTTCTTGCACATTGCACTTACCTTAAGATACTTTTCCATTTCTTTTAACCTGTCATTGCCAAGAACCTTTTCAGTCCCATGTTTACGTTCAGAAATAAGAGAGGAGAGTGCTTCCACAGCTGCTTCATATGATGGAAACATTGGTGGAAGACAAGGTTCTTCTTGGTCAACTTTTTTGCTTCCCATTTGCTTTCTTTAACAAATCCTGCACATCAGATCCTGCAGCTAAATAACCATTATCAGCTTTACGAACATGACACATTCGTATAGAACATCCAACTAGTCTTGCAATCGAGAACAGTGGTACATAAGTTAGAATGTTTGACGAGTGAATCAATAAATGACAGGATACAGTCATCCAAGACTGCTCAAAATAACCAAAAAAGCTGTCTTTTCCTTAAAAGGTTGTTTCACAAAAATAATCATAAAAGGCATGCACTAAGTTTCATAAAAGAATCATAAATGGTATGCACTAAGTTTCACAAAAATGGGGAAGAAAATACCATAAGAAGTCCTTATAAATAACACATCTACTCAATCAACTAAAGCTACGGGTTCCTGAAAGTGTTAAGAGTTGGTGTGGATATAGGAATACAAGCTTTGCAGCACAGTGTGCCAGGTTGTAAGAAAATCGAAAAGCAAGTGTGTACTGATTGGTGAACATATATCCACAAGAACAGGAACAAATTGTCAAGAAAGAATGAGAAGCATAAATTCCAAGAAAACTTACAAATCTTATACAGGAAATGAATATTTCATTAATTAGTAATCAAGAGGATTCAAACTTTCAAACCTTTACCTTACAAATAGGGACACCACTATTTATAGGGATTGGATAGAAGATAGGAAGGTGAATTAAGAGCTAGTTCACTAGTCATTGATACCATGATGACTACATTAACAGGGTGCGAGCTGGTTCGCTGTTACTATTAGAGTAACCCGTTCCAAAGACTAAAAGAAGGTTTAAGAAAAAGAAATGCATTCATTACATTTAGAAACATAGGTCATGAATTTGACGTATATTCGACATGTTCTTTCCATTCAACATTTATTGACCTTTAAAGAATGGAAAAACAGCCACATACAAAAACATACAACAATTAAATAAAAATGTGTTTAATCATATTTCATTGTGAAATTTGACATCTAGCAAATGTCAAAAGGGTGAGAAAACTGAAAAATGGAGTAGAAAAGATAGTAGCTTCATTCTTCAAGTAATTCACAAAAGGTTATTGTGTCTCCTTTTAGCACCAAACAGGTCAGCTGGTAAGTCTACTAACAATAAGTAAACATCACCATGTCCTAAAAGGCCTAGAGCTTGCAAAGGATTTATTCACGTGCTATGTCACATGGGTGTGGGTGCGGGTGCGGACACGGGTGCAGGATATAACAAATTTCAAAAATTTTAGGTGTGGTGACACGACTAGGGTATATAATATTATATATTATATATAATATTCAAGCTACAACAAGTGAGACATCAATTAACATAAGTATATGACAATAGCAAGTACACAACTTTATATTAAAGCAAAACACATAAATGGTAAACAACTACTAATTTCATCATAATACACAAATCAATCTTCACTATCCAGACCCATTTATCCAAAAAGACCCGAACTTCAAAATCGATACCATATTTTGAAGCGTGGAATATCCACACAAAAGGAAGTGAAGAAGGTCTGCGTTGAGATATTTTTCTATATTCATTGACGGAGTTTCATGGGAGATTATGAAAGACAAGCTGAAGGAGCATTTTGAAAACTATGGTGAGGTAACTAAGTGGTCATCATGGAAGATAAGGTCACGAGTCGACTAAGAGTCTTCGGTTTCATCATCTTCACAAATTACTCCCTATTTGATCGGGTTCTGTAGGATAAATACACCATACACGGCAGAACCGTGAGTTACAAAAAAAAATTACATTTTTTTTTGTCATGCCGCACCGACACGGTATCGGTGTCGGTGTCGCACCCGTGTCAAGGTCGACACTCCACCCCTTAGAAGTGTTTCTGTGACTTAGGTCAGCTGAAGTAACCTTTTGGCATCAACCGCACATTGTGTTTACAGAAGTAAATAACCACAGCTCCAAACGTGAAACATGTTCGCCCTTATAGATAACAGCTAGCAGCCTTCTTAAGTGAAGTAATATTCCTTATGTTTATCATGCTTGCGAGATGACGTTAGGGTATCAAAAAAATATGTTTTTCCAAGGGAGTGTTCAGTAACCAACCAAATACGTTATGTCTCATATTTTGCATCTTTTAGCTTTAGATTCTCTTTTTAAGTAGAAGACACTTCCAGATTCTAACGTTGAAAATTGAAAACAGCTTACAAGCAGAAACCTTACTCCCATCTAGAAAGCACAGACATACCAGAACAGATATCAATTCATCTTCTTTGCACAGAAAGAAATTATTGAGAAGTGGACTCTAACGACAGAGAAAAGATCTAAATTGAAAGCCACTCATAACCCCAATCAGGCATGCAGCTGAAATTGCTAAAAATGACAACCAGAGAGAGACCATCCATCTCCTTCTCAGAGTTACACAAGACTTAGTTAATGAGAAATTACACGATTGTGAAAGCTCAAAGACAGTGAATTTCAACATGAGAACTGGAAAATCAATAAAAGACAGAAAAAAGAACCACACACGTGCAAAGCCACAACCATTTGAAACACAGATCGTCCCTCACTCTTCTATGCAAAGAAAAGACACCTGTCATTACTAAACTGAATAAGCAAATAACAAAAAATTGCTGGAACTTATTCAAATAAAAATATAAGAATTTTTTATCAGAAAGAGGAGAGGAGGTCCCAGAATGAGATAAGTTCTTGACCATAAAATGTAATAATGGTAACGGAATACACAAGGGAGCTGTTCTAGACATGAGAGGGCATCTAATCAACAAGAAAGGCATATGGAAAAACACGATTTCTTCTTTTCAAAAAGATGGGTTTGCAATTAAGGCCCTAAATAGCGCATTCGAAATCCAACTGATGGTAAATTTCGTTCATCCAAATACAAAAAGTGAAGAGTTAGAGCTTAGGAGAAGGAAATGGAAGGTGGTAACTATCAGATTACCATGATATATTCTGAAAGTTAGGTGTAAAAAGTCATGGATACCACCAGAAATTGCTCACTCCTTCCTCATCCTATTTGTTTTTGGCAATTGGCACAAAAGATCCAGCACCTTAGCTTAGCCTTTTAGTTGAAGCCAAGTAACCAATCTACCACCTGTGAAGGTGTAATTGCATATGTTGCCCTCTGCTCGTGTGCAGAAATCTTCGTAATGCACCAAATAGTCCAACACCTTAAACCATAATTAAAAATCACAAAGCTGATGGACGAGAAATATTAGAGGTTTGTATCATGTCATCATCATCCTCGTTCATGAATGCAACCTAGTAAGTTTCAGGTCAAGCACTGTTGGTGGTCTTTGTGACCGTTGTCTACCACTAATTGCCTTAAGATTGATTTAAAGAGGAGAAAGAAAAGAAAATGAGGAAAAATGAATAAAAAGGACAATTTTAGGAGAAAAATACAAAACAGATGGGTAGAGGGAGGGAGAAACAAGGAGGGGGAAGAGAGAGAGGAGAGATCTAATGTGTGCCACATGTGGTTGCCAATGCTTCTCCCTATGCACAAATAACAAGAAAAGAAATATTAACAAAATAGAGAGAGAATCGGGGATATAGAAGCTTGATATCGTGGTGCTCTCTCTCTCTTTCTATATATATATATATATATATATATATATATATATATAACAACAACAACTAAGCCTTTTCCCCATACTAGACGGGGTCGGCTACATGGATTCTTTGTTTCCACATAGCCCTATCATGTGTCATGTTAGGAGTTAACTCTCTCTCTCTCTATTTATATATATACTTTCACTTTGTAAATCTCACTTTCAAAAACACATCTATGGCAACCTTACTAACATATGTATAGACATGGCAAAATACTTTGCATGGTAATCTCTATGATGTGATGTCACGACACGACTGTGCAATACAGTGTGATGTCAAGGTCTTATGTCTCTCTCTATTTCCATAATATTTCTTTTTCTTGGTAGTAGCATATAACGAGATGCATTGGCAACCAAGCATGACACACATATCAAATCTCTCCCTTTCTCTTTCCCCCTCTTCCGGTCCATCTTTTTCCTAAAATCTTTCTTTATTTTCCCCTTGTATTTGTTTCCTCTCCTCTCTCTAAGTCAATCTTTAGGTGATTAGTGGAAGAAGACAATCATTAAGACCATTGGTTGGTGCCTGAAATCAACCTAACTAGGTCGTGTTCATGAACAAGGATGATGATGATGAGACACAAACATCTAAAGGGGGATGATTGAAGCAACTCCATTATCGAATGCAAGGAAGAGTATCAAAACATGAAGCTCCAATTTCAGGTCAGTTTGATCCAAGACCCATAACAAAGGGGTGAAATTGTCGTTAAGTAGATCCTTTTCATGATAGAGGCAAAGGTGAGAGATGCCCTCTCTATCCCTCTCACTCTCACACACACAAAAGGGAGATAGTTGAAGGGGCTTGTTTTCGTTCCTGTATCTCACACACAGAGCACCATACATCGCTCTCTGTCCATAATCGTGAAGAGGAGCAGACAATTCAATATTGAAGTGGGAGGTATGCTTGGATAAGGAAGAGAAATTCCACAAGATTATATGGCACATTTCGTTGTGCAGGAAGTTAGTCAACATTTATGTTTTGTTACTCCAAACCAGGCTTATTGAATCAGAGTTGTCACTGTCACAAACAATTAGTGAAACCACCCTTTTTTGCTTCAGTCATTATTCTTGCTGTTCAGATGGGTCGTGAGTGTCAAATATACATACCTAGATGTATGTCAATTTGAATTGTCTATAAGCATTTCTGTAAATCGAGTAGTTCTTTATCTGATTTTGCTTTGTTGTAATGACTGATTTTGGATGTTGCTATCATGGGATTAGATTAGTATTCGTGAAGGCTTGTCATTTGGTTTCAGTTAAACGTGTGGGTAGCCAAAGTGTTTGATGGTCATAGTATGTATTTGCTGGAATCCTGCAGCTTTAGCAGGTACTCCACAGTCCATGCTATCATTGTCATATATTGTTAGTTCCCTGTTATCTTGATATCGTTTCATTTTGTTCTATTATGTAGCTTTTGCAAGGGTTAGATCACAGCTCATAGTAATTGGGATGCTCACATCTTGACAAGTATAACGCTAAACTTTCTTGTTAACTGGGCTCTTTAGCTCGATGACAATCCTGACTGGTGTCCCTTATTTGTCAATATCGACCTCATATATGATGTCCTTTGGAGTGCCTATTCTGTGTCCAATCTGTAATTTCGTTCAATGTTCTTGAATCTACGCTAGGTACCAATCATAGTACCTACATTTTACCTAACTAATCCTTGTTTGCACCCTACAATCTGACCTTTACCTAAACCTTAAACTTTCAACCTCGCCTAAACCATATATGCAATCAGTTGATGATTAATCAGGTCCAGTCACATGGTTTTTTGTATATGCTCAGGACCTTAAAAGCATGTTTTGCTGGTTCACTATTTGAGCAATTCAGCTCATGGAACAGCTTGATATTGAAAGCCCCAACAGGTATGATCGGGCTGAGATGGATCAGAATTACCAGTTGATCTGATTCTGAAGTTTGCTAGATCCCATCTATTAGCATTGAGATAGACTCTTGGTTATTTGTCGCTTGTCAGCTCCTTTCGCACTGAACTTTATGTCTACATTGTTAAATGCTAATAAGAACCCTGTCCTTCCTATCTATGTCACACATACACCTCTAAGAGGTGACACTGGTATGACGACACCGTGTCGGTGCGGCACAGACACAGTGTTGTGCAGCTTTGACATGGTCAATGTGTCGAAGGCACTTTTTGGGTAAAGATGCATACATTGGTGTCAACTAAAAAAAGGATGTAGTCCCTTCAGTTGATAGTAAAGATCTATGATTTCTCAGGTAAAGGTTCATTTTATTTATCAAACATTAAGATTTGATTTCCTTTTATCTTGATTTATGCTTACAATTATGATAAAATTAGTAGTTGTTTACTTGTTTTGCTTTATATTGTGTAGTTACTATTGTCATATACTTATACTAATTGATGTCTCACTTGTTCTAGTTTGAATATTACATATATATAATATTATATACCTTAGTCGTATCTTCGGACTCGATATTTTTGAAATTTGTCGTATTTCGCACCCACACCCGCACCTGTGTGACATAGCTTCCTATGCTCCATAATACAGTCTTGGTTGGGTGTTTGGGTATGTGCAAGTGAAAAGAAGCTTGAGGAGCCTATTGCTTAGGAATCCCTCACCTGTTGGGAAGTTTGTGACAAACATGGCTTCAGTTGTGCACTTGTGGGTGATTGTGGATACTTAGCAGCTAATCTCTATGTCAAGAGCATTTTCGGTGATGAGCTTTGAGAAACAAGCAAACAGTAAGCTGAGTGAGTACATTAGGATCAGAAGCAAGACACAGGGAATCCCTTTAAGCCTAAATGACAAGATAACCCTCAAGCAGAAAAGCGGTTAACCTTCCGTTATACATGCACACCATTGATGTCCCATCACAAACTTTTGATGGGTTCTTCTTAGTATCATGTTCCTTCGTATTTGTCTTTGATTGCAGCAGCAGCATTGCATTCATTTTGTTTCTCAGCCAGCAATCTTACAGATGTTTTAAGAGGATACAATTCTGAGAAGACTGATCTTCTCTCTTGCCTTTCCTTTTTTGCTTGAGCCAAGTGGGGTTACTTATAGTTTTATATTTGATAATATGTTGTTTGCAGTACCTATATAGAATTGGAGTTATGCTTTTCACTTATCGAAATTTGTTACTCTTTTCATGCATTTGTAATTTATCTTCTTTGACACTCAACACCTTCTCAATGAACATGAACCCATATTGGAAATTGTGGAACTTATTTGCTTTTCTCACAGTTAACTTTCTTTTATTTTCTTGGTTATATTTGAAACATATGAGAAAGCCTACGACAACTGATACACGTCTCTTGGTTCACGATCTGCGGAGCAAACCATGAGGAAATTCAATCTATCCAGATGCTAGGAATTAGTCCTTCCTATGTTAAGCAAAACTTTCCATTTTCTCTCCATCAACATCTTGGAAAGCAAGAATTTTATCAGGCGCATAACAACCAGTATCGTTTCCACTAGTAAAGCAAGCCAATGCATACTAGAGGGGTTACTATGTCCACTAGCTAACAACACAGAAGCAAACCGACCCAAACTATAATTGATTCGAGCACGTAAAAGCTATTATCAAGCAAAATATATTGGCAAATCTACGAGGAATGTCAAAATCGAAACAATATATGTACGAAACTGTTGCTTGTTTTATCTAACAAAAGCATTTTCCTCGTCAAAATGAAAAATGGAAGCACTTCCGATGATTAAGATCATCGAATCTGAATAAGAGCATTTTAAAGAATAATACCAGATCATCTCAGAATATGTCAGACACACACACACACATTCGCACAAACCTTGCCAGAGTGGTTGAGGTGAGAAGCATAGGCCTTAACAAAGTCGTGAGGAGACTGTAAACACCCCAAAATTTCCAAATTTCAAAAACTCTCAAAACTTCAAAAGCCATCCCAAGGCAAAAAGCAAGAAAAAGAGTGAAAATACAAGCCCATTCGAAGAAAAGCCCGACAGGAAGCCAAAATCATAATTTGGGTCAAAAAGCAAAAGCAGCTCCAAAATGCATAAAGAGGCCAAAAACTTGATGAAGTCGACAGAAATCCGAGACACATCCCGTCAGAATGAAGAACGGAATCCGTGCGGAAAGCTAAGATCGATAGCACCAAGAACCGGCCAAAAGCAGAAATGGCGGATCGAAACAGATGCCAGAACGTCCTAAGAAGCAGTACATCAGTTGGGAAAAAACTTGGGGAAGACCCAGGCCGAAGTTGGGTCGCCGATGAACCAGAGCCCGCTCAAAACCGACTGTGAAAAGCGCCAGAAAGGACTGAAAACAAAGGAGCAGAAGAGTTTGGATTGGATCTAGATCCAAATATCCATATCCAAATAGTATTTGGATTGGATCTAGATCCAAAATATCCGAGATCTGAGATCCGAGATCTAAACCCAAATAAATACTTGGACTGGATTTGGATCTCAAATATCTGAGATCCGAGATCTAGATCCAAAGAGTGATTGGATCGGATCTAAATACCTAGACCCAAATCCAAGACCCATATCCAAGACCCACCTCATTTGTCTATAAATAGAGGTGAGGGGTCTCCAAAAGGGGGGACGTGAAATCAAAAGGTGGAGCTTGTTCACGTGAAATCAAGGGGAGGAGAGAGAGAGAGAGAGGCAAGTCAAAAATGGTGGCTTGACCTCACCTTTTTGAGTTTGGGACTGGGCCATTGTGGCATGGGCTGCACCAACGTTGAGGAGTTGCACCTAAGTGATGTGAAGCCCTTTCAAATGGCGTGGAGCTGCACCTTGGACGTGGTTGGTTGCGTGGAAGAGCTTGGGGCTTGGCTGCAAACTAAGGTTAGTTACTAAACCTAATCCTAAGCTCTTCTTTCCCTAACCCTCTAAGCTACCTAAACCACATCCATTTAAACCTACCTAAGCTCGGCCAAGTGCTAGCCGTGCCTTGTTTAGACTCCCCCTAAAACCACGTAAACCACACCCATTTAAACCTACCTAAGCTCGGCCAAGTGCTGGCCGAGCTCTACCCAAAACAACCTAAGCTCGGCCAAGCTCTCCCTAAAGCCCCACACGGCCTGCTAGTGGAGGCCGTGCTCCATTCCTTTACCAAGAACCAAGCCTACCACTCGGCAGGTCACCTATCCCTAAACCACACGGCCTGCTAGTGCAGGCCGTGCTCCACTCCTTACCAAAAACCCAACAAGGCCTTGCCACTCGGCAGGCCCTCTCCCTAAAGCCCCACGCGGCCTGCTGGTGCAAGCCATGTTCACTTAAAACCACTTGAGGCCTGCCCTACTTGGCAGGCCATCTTTCCTCAAAACCCACAGCCTGCTGGTGCAGGCCGTGTCCCACTTATAAAACCTAAACCTATCACTTGGCAGGTGACCTCCCACTAACCTATCCAAGGCGCGCCTGCCGCATCTTGTTGAACAACCAAGGCGCCTAGCGCACCTTGGCTCCCTGCCCTTTCACTGCCCAACGATGCCCAGCGCCATCCAAAACCGTGCCGACCTACTGCCACTCGGTTGGGAACTGATCCTAGCCGAGCTGCTCCAAGGCCAAGTTCCAAACTTGGCCGAGTTCACCAAGATTCGGCCCACCAAAACTAGCCCTAAGCCAAACAAAACCTAACCTACTTTAGGACTTAAACCTAACTAAACCTAACCTAGTTTAGGACTTAAATCTACCCCAAACCGAAACCTAGTTAGGACTTAACCTAACTAGGAACCGGCTACCTAAGACAAATTCGGCCAACTCCCTTGGCCGAACCCTTCAAAACCACACCCATTCGAGCCACCCTTGGCTCGAGTCATCCTAAAGCCCAAGCCTACCAAGACTCAACCTCTGCCCACCTTGGCTCGAGTCCTACCAAGACCTAAAATCGGGCTGCACCAAGTTAGCCCAAGTCATCCCCTATCAAAAACCACTCGAGCCACCCTTGACTCGAGTCAACCTAAACCAAGCTCATCTAAAAACCCTACCCAAACATCAACTAACCTAACTAAGACCAGCCCAAGTCCAAGGCCCATACAAGCCCACGTTCAAGGCCATCTAAACACCTCTCTCAAGCCCCAAATCCTTCCTAGCACAAGCTCGGCCAGCCACTTCACGTCTCAAGCTCCAAAGAGGACATTTTCGTGGCTGCCAAAGTGAACCAAGTCCGGGTAGATTGGAGAAGAAGTCCGAAACCACTTGTAAGTGTTTAAAATTCGGCATTTTACATTGCTTTTCCCTTATATCCAATTCAATTTGATACAGGGTTGTATTAACGGAGCGTTGTCTCCTCCCGAGATGTAATATTGGTACTTGATACACGAGACACACACGTGCACTTGAGGCTTAGCTCTTATCTCGTACACTAAGCACCCACGTACACAATTGAGCTTTCGCTCTTACTCCAAAGACTCTAGTAAGAGCCATATAAGCTGCAATTTCATTCGGGTTGTTACTTTAAAGTCGTGTGAGTTTGTCATTTCAATTCCACACTCGCACCCAAGGAACACCCGAGCACTTGCTCAAGCACTCACGCACCTTTTGGCCTCGGCAGCCACTAAGATATAGTCCTATCTATATACTTTCAGCTGCGTGAGTTTTCCCAATTTAGCTGCGTGAGTTTTCCTGGTTCAGCTGCGTATGTCTTTAAATTCCGGGTTGTTAAATTTCAGTCGTGTGAGTTGTCTTTACATTTATACACAAAATTTCAAAGTCGTGTGCGTGAGTTGTCTTTCAATTTATACACCACACACACGAACACATTGACGCCTTTGGCTCATATATATATATGTATTTCCCATTCCGCACTTTACATTTAAGTCGGGTGGCTTTTAAATTCAAGTCATGTGAGTTGTCTTTACATTTATGCACAACACACACACGCACATTGAGCCTTTCCGCTCTTATATCTATATTTCCCCGTTCTGCAAGTTAAATTTTAAGTCGTGTGTGTGAGTTGTCTTTCAATTTATATACCACACACATGAACACGTTCACGACCTTCGGGCTCATATATATATACTTATTTCCCATTTCCGCACTTTACATTTAAGTTGGGTGGCTTTTAAATTTAAGTCGTGTGAGTTGTCTTTCAATTTATACACAACACACACGCACACATTGAGCCTTTCCACTCTTATATCTATATCTCCCTTCCGCAATTTACATTCAAGTCGTGTGAGTTGCATTCAATTTGGGTATTTTCCTTCAGCTATGTCTTTCAATTTTGGGTTTTACCTTCAAGTTGTATGAGTTGCATAGCATATCCGCCAAACTTGAGATATTGCGCATACTTGCATTCAAAGAAACCCTGAATACCCCATGCAAACACGCCAATCTTAGGCCACTTGATGCACACACATCTCGTCTAAGTAGATAAAACCTAAAGACTTAGATACATGCAACCCCACGTAAATAAAATCCGCAAATAGGCATACAATCGCTCAAATACTTTCGTATTCTTTTCAAAAGTCCATGCTTGTTCAAAATCGATATTTTCTAAGCGTGTAAACCGACTATTGAGCACCGGTTCAAGAAGGTTTACAACGAAAAGATCCCACTTGTCCACAGTCGCCCCATAAGTCAGATATTTCAAAAATACTTCGCTAGTTTGAGTAAGCTAGCTGGCACGCCCTAAAGCGACTTAGACATGAAAAAGGTTCACTTCAGGCCTAAGAACCTAGAGTGAAAATTTTCGCGTGTCTATAGAGACACATCCTCTCTCTCTCTCTCTCTCTCTCTCTCTCTCTCTCTCTCTCTCGGGGAAATGTGGGGTTTCTGAGCGCCACCCATTGAAACGACGCTTACGGCTAAGAGGGGTGATGGATGGGTTGAGTGTGACCCTAACCTGGTTCGTGGTAAGCCTGTTTAGGAAAGTTTTGCTTCTCGGACCCTGTTCATCTCCTGGCAAGGTATACCGCGGCAAAGCACCATAGCGGATCCTATATATGAAATCTGGATCATGTCAGTCTTTTGAGTGGTATGGAGTGTAATTTAAAATTTGTTATGGTTTTAAGAAAATGTAAAGGACATTATACTCAGACCAATCATTATATATAATATATAAAACATGTTTATGTATTTATATGATAACATTACATTCTAGAAACATATTTATTTATATGATAACATCACATTCACAAAAATAAATGTAAATATTACTTTAAATTTAAATTTTGATATCAATCGTCCAAGTGGGTGTTTGGTTCACCCAATTCCTCTACTTACGTGTTTCCTTATCTTTTGAGAAAGCGTACTACTAAACTTATTTCCTCTAGATTTTTTTAATGATGTTCTCTCCCTCTCTGGTTCTTTCATTGATGTTATTGACGCATCAGCATAAAGGTCGCTAGGAAGTTTGCAGCACAAGGCAGCAAAGAAATTGTTTAACTAGCTTCATTTTCGTGTCCCCTCTCTTTCTCTTTATCTCCTTCTATCTATATTCTATCTATAGTATCATCGTTCAGAGATTTGGTATACTTAGTATTATTTTTCCTTCTTTTTTCTCTTCTTCCTCCTCTTCTTTTTCTCTCTACTCTTGTTGTTTGAGCAAGAAAATATGATTACATCAGGAAAGAGGCACACCTAAGCTGCAATTGTTTTCTACAAACCACATCGAACATGGCTCGTTAGAATAGTCAGCGTAGCTAGGCCATGTTGCTCTATTTCGAAGGTTGCAGCTAAGTTGCATCTCTTTGCTTTGTCTTCCTAGTTAGATTGATAAGACTATCAAATTGGTTGAATAAGACAAACAACAAACTTCCCTTCTGAAATTCTTCATTAGGAGGACCGGTCACATTAGGCCTTAGAAAGTGAACCCTCGTAATGCATAAGGTCACCTTTATGAGCTGAATCTCATCCAAAACCAACTACACGCACACCTTAGGGTAGACTGAGCCACTAGATTCAATTGCTTGTGAACGCACCTTGTTGCATGCGCCACACGATGACTCCAACTTGAATCCCACATGTTAGTTTAGGTGTAAAGATGAATTTTAATTTCTATTTGAGTAAGTTTGTTCACATTTTGAGTATGTTCGATATTGTAAAGATATGGAGCAAGTATTCATTAATTGTCACATGCCACATGACAAACATCATAGAGATTTGATCTATTACCACACAAAAAATTGCAATCATGCCATGTGAATGAGGCTAGCAAAGCGAGCGAACCAAGCCAAAATAGTGACTATTCAAAAGGTTTAAGGTTTCATGTAACAAGGACATCATGAATCAAAATGACCTCAATATGTTACGAGTGAGTACATAAGAAAAAGGTTATTGTGATGAGTAGTACCACTTGAAAGGCATGTGGAGCAACTCTCCACACACCACCATGTTGTACTTAGTAGGTCCAAATGAACTTCTAGTCCCATCAACTTAAAAGAATGACAAATGTCATGAATAAAAAGGAAAAATGAGAAATAAATTCTTTTCTAAAGTGCATCAAGCCAAGCATACCTATGTGTACGTGTAAAGAAATGATTTTATGCAAGTAATATAAGAATTACATCAAAATATTTAGGAAATCACTTCAATCCTATGCACCGAGACTCTATTCACAGTAAAGGCACTTATTAATCAAGGAAGGTCTTAAACAATCTAATGTCCAAGAGTTAGAGTTTATTTATTAGAGATTAGATGACGAAACTTCTTTATAAATCGATGAGACCCTTCATTATCAAAAGCCCTAAGAATAAGGGTGTTGACAACTTTTGTCATGCAAATTTTCCTCTATATATTGAGAAACATTAACTTACTAATAAAGCCTCCACCAAATAAAATAAGTGTTCAATTTCCAATTTATTTCTTTGTATATCATTATTACTTTTCTTTTCATAGAAAACTATAATTGAGATCCTTTACTAATCTTGTCCTTTTAGCCATGTGTTCCTATGCTACCTTTAAGAACAAACATTTGCTAAAACAAATTGTGATCCTTTCCTAATGGGAAGCTTTATATATACCAACAAATGTGACTTATTCACATAAATATGATATTATACCATATAAAGGTTTAGAATTACCTACTTTTGCCAATCCATATACATAATATGACTTGCAAGGTTGGGGAATAACTTTGAGATAGGGGAGAGGTGATATTGTCACCCGATACAGGATATTCATCAATTTTATGTCTTGATGATGCTCTAAAAGACCAACTTACACATGATAGCATATGAATCTACCACATAATCTATCTAAATATCATGATCCATCATATGATGATCTACTAGTGACAACCCCATATGTCCCCTACTATATACCAACCCAAAAGCCTTCCACCATCTCGATAATGCCATAACAATGTGGCCTTCTAGTTGATTGCCTCCGTATGCTATATTGCCATCTCTTCGAACCATTCATATTATAAAATCCAAAAGCATTTTTCATTATGATATGTGATTGTGCAAAAAACTATGCAATATAGCAATACAACATTTAGATGTTTGAGGAACATTTCAAACTAACTTGCAATTGAAAAATACCTTGAGGAGGCATATGAAGAGAATAATTTGAACTAATAATTAGGAGAAAATCGAATGGCAGCATATTGTAAAGCAATATAGTCTCTAAGTAATTATGTTAGTTGGAATACTAGATGAAAAATGTTGTATTAATGAGTGGCGTATGGTGATTGATGTCACTTAAAAGATATCATACAATTGATAAGTTATTTTGATTGATATGGTGGTTGAAAAATGTTGTCTATTGGTAAATGATTGTGGTCCAATAACTACTTATGTTAATTACACTATAATGGTTAATAATTGTTGATAACCTTCAATAGATTAGATGCATCTAAATAGAAATCACCATATTTCTTTTTCAGTATGCAAATGATGAAATGCAATGAACCACATCATATTAGTAGTTTAATCCCTCCAACCCATATAATCTAGCACACATCAACAAGAGGATGCTTATAAGATGAATCACAATATATACCTAGTATTATAATTGTTTAAACAATGAACCACCTATGTAATCCCATACACATAAGAAAACTTATTAGCCATAGAAAACATAGACATCAATGTTTATTTATGATAATATTATAAGGTTAATTAATATAGTATAGTTCACATAATATTACAAATCTCTACATGAATTATAAGCTTTGGACAACAAAGAGTTGATCTAATCTCCAAAAAAGATTGTTCTTTAAGCAACTGAGATACAACCACATCCTTTGTGATGACCTCAAAAAGATAGCTCGAGGTAACTATTTATTTTACATTCTTCTCATTGCTTTTTGTTTATTTCCTACAAACCTCTTGAAAGATCCCAATCATAATTAACACTACCATGTTGATAGGGACATAAATTTTCTCCAAAACACTTGACGAATCATGCAACTTAAATACGTATAGTTGTTACTATGAGGCATCAATTTAGAAGATATATAGAATACTTCAAAGTCAAAACTGATTACAAAATTTCAGAATTTAAAGATTCAAAACATTTCTTGGGTTATATCTTAGTTTTACTAGTTATAACATGATTTCATCGTTCTTGGTATGAACCTAGTCTTTAAGTTAACATCCTATTCAACTAGCCTTATCTAAATATATTAAAGTCCTCAAAGAAAATTGATACCAATGCAGCTAAAAACTATTATGAGAGGCTACAAATAATAGGATTTCAATGTATACAAGCTGAATGTTAAACGTGAACACTTAGAGAATTGAAGAAAAACTATACAAACCTACACAACTAAAGATGATTACAAGACTGAAAAAGTTGAAAAATGACTTCAACAAAATAACTATCAAGCATAGTATGTGAACTAAAATACTATATGATACAAGTATGTAATAGAAGTAATCTGAAACAAAACTAGGTAAGACTCTTTCAGGTCCTTGGTTTGTCACATGAACAAAAATAGTCATAGACACAAAAAAAACTATAGCTGCCTCAAACATTCTTATGCCCTCTCAAAGATTCTTAGAACAAGAAACTATAAAAGGTAAAATATGCCACTCTATTACAATTGAAGCATTGAAGCAACATATATATATGGAGAAAAAGAGACAGAGAGATATACATATGCATGTATACATATAGATATAGATAGAGACAACAAGATTTAGTTTGAGGCAGTAAGTCACCCACTAGTTGTGAATGCTCTATGGAGATCATTGGTCATAATTTGCGCATCAAAATAATTATATAATGACATGGTTTTGAAAAAGTTGATATTATAATCTCTCTCTATGTGTGTGCATGCATGTGTGTGCACATGTGTATATATTCCTTCTCCATCATCTTGTCTTGTCATGCCATGTAAGCTAGGTGAAACCTTGCATGGACAAAGTTTTGTACATATGTATGTATGCATTCCTTCTTGTGATGTCGGGTTGGATCGGGCCATATTGGGCTTGATCCAGACTTGCATATGACCTGAACTGGGGTCCCTAGGCTTGGATAGGAGCCATCACAAGATGTGGTGACTATCCTGCTACTACAACAGAATGACAGAGAGGGGGAGAATGTGTGAAGAAAAAGAGAGAGAGAGAGAGGAATGGAGAAGAAAAAGGGTCCATGGGAGAAATTCTATGCTTTGAGGGTGTACCAAAATAATTGAAAAATGATTAGATTTGAGATAAAAATAGGGTTTTTTATTTCATATTGAGCTTTTCACAAACCGTTGCTTACCACTGATGGTTCTTTGAGAGAAAATGATGGTCAGTGGTTTTAGTTCCTGACCATGTCCTTGATAAGCAAGAAACACCACTAGAAATGGTAGGCCCCAAAGCAATTATGAGTTTTGAGTGTGATGTATTGTGTCCTCTCTCTTTGTGTTGTGTTAGACAATATCATACATTATGGTGTCTTTGTTATGTATCTTGGGGCAACACGGTTCAACTCTAGGCCAGTTCTAGGTAAATCCATAGCAAAATGACAGAAACTAGACTCTGATCCTTAATTAGATCTTCATAAATCCAAATAAATTAATATTGTGTTTTGGGTCATTTCGAGATCTTTTGAAGTCCAATTTCGATGCAATTTAAATCGTTGAATTCATATTCAAATGTAGAATATTAATATTATATTTTATTGTGATTTGAGACTAAATCAAGGTAATCTAAATAGATAAGCATTATGGGATTTGGATCCATATAAAAGTGACATATAGGTGGATGTGTTTTCTTTTTAGATACATACTAAAGATGGTTTTACTTGTTTCAAATTATATATAAGATTATGAAATGTTTGTTAATGCTTTGAAATGATTAAATTTGTATTGGTTTTATTAGATGTGATTGTGAACTACTTCTTATCTGCATTTATGCAATGCATGAGTGTGCATGAGTGAGAGTGAATATTAGTGGATATAAATCCACTCTCTTAGTGGATATTGGTTTTCTTATATGTGATTGTGGACTACTTCTTATCTGCATTTATGCAATGCATGAGTGTGCATGAGTGTGCATGAGTGAGAGTGAACATTAGTGGATATAAATCCACTCTCTTAGTCGATACCGTTGAATGGTGGATGGTCGCATTCGCTAGTGCTAACTTATGGGTCTTAGTGGATATAGGTGAACTATGAGTCGGTATGGATCCATAATTCGTAATCCTAACTATTGGGGTGTATTGTATCATCAGGACAAGAAGGTTATGGGTTTTCAGATGAACGTGTCAGTCACGTCGATGCTAGCCCAATTGGTTACTTCATCGGTCCAATGTGCTCACATGTAGCTTGCATTTAGCAAGTTGTGTTAAGTAAGGTATGTTAGGTTGAGGACATGTTGAGCCGTATGACAAACTAGCACGAGTAGAGAGTGTTTTAAAAAGAAATGGTTTTAGATATTGGATCTAGATATATGATTTGGATACTTTAAAATGAAAATGTATTGTGGACTCCTATGGATGCCTTGAGACTAGGAGATGTTCATGGTGCAAAGGTATGATTTTGAGTTTGTTTATGTAATTGTGTGAAAGCATGACCCTTCTAGTGTGGTCTTTTAAAACAGTTTGCCATATAGACCCGAGGAGTAGATCTTGATGAGCTATTTTACAATTCGTCAAGATTTGGGGCCTGATAAGTTTATGTTATGGCTATCAAAGAACACACGTCGGGACATGAGGAAGGATAAGGGGCCTCCTATGGTGTGGTGGTGGTTGGAAAGGGTATTGGTCCTGATTTTGAAATTAAATTGCATTATTGGGATGTGTTTGGTTATGCATACATATTTAGCTGATATTGTTTATTTAAATTGTGATATAATTTTATTTGATAATGTGTGATTTGAAACATGCATGTCTTTAGTATGATTATGATTGTAAAAATATCACATCCATCTATGAGTACTATTGTTTGTGCTTATAGCTTATTACATTATAAGCTCCGGTCAATAGAGATGTTGAGAGAGGTGGTGAGGTAATACCTATAGTATCAATACGTAATGGTACTTAATTAGTTGTATTCAAATAGTTTTACTATTTTTGTGATACCACCACGTGTACTTAAACTTTGATTGTAAATAAATAGATGTATGTTGACTACATATTTAATTGTATGAGCTATGCCACCATTGAATTGTCAACGGTATACAAAATTTGGTCATGTGGCATGGATGAAACCTATGTCCATGTTAGATGAGTTTTATGGCTCATTACACTTTTGCATCATCCCGACTTGATAGACCATTTTGGACACACACAAAACATGCCTCTAGGTTTAATTACCATGTACCTCACAATAAAAGCAAAATGACAAAAGATTGATTATCATAAATAAAAATTAAATTGAAAGAAATTAATTGATTACCAAATATGATGGAACAAAGAAACTCACTACACAACATTCTACAATATCATCTCTTATATCCACCTCTTATGTCATGCTCATAAGAACATCACAGACATCAACTCGCTTCAACTATATTTATATTTTTGGGTTTATATTTCTCAGCTCACTTCTACACTTATTATGGTGCATGTCTTGCTCATTGACAAACTCTTAGCTATGGTCAACTCAAATCCAAGTATAGACACAACAAGGTCAACCATCAAGAGAAGTAGATGCCATGCCATGCAAGAAAAATAGTCACCCCTAAATACTTCTGATAAAAAGGAAGAACATATCATCTAAACAAAGTTATCTTCTTAAATAGACAAAGAACATTAAAGATAGAAAGATAGGTAAATTAGACATGTCCAGTTTTGATTTGTCTAGAACTAGAACCAACCCATCTCGGGGTTGGTTTTTGGTTAGCCACCCTGAAACCACCTTGAAATATAAGGTTAAAGCACCCTCTCAAAGTCATAGTGGGGGCGCTCCCTAGTTGAGCTAACCACTTGTTTGTGAGATAAAGTTTTTCGAAAAAAAATATTTAAGACATACTTAGGGAGCAGTTTGGAACTACCAGTTTCAGTTCCGGACTAGTTTCTAGAGACCATGAACCGGAGGGTCCTCGGTTCCAATTACTGCCAGTTTCATGAACAGTTCTGTTCGAACCACCCATGTCTAGATAAATAGATACATAGATAGGCATATATGCATGTAGCTATGTACCTCCAAATAGTGAATGACGATTACTTTTCCTTCACAAAACCATATACTTGCTCATTATGAAAGGAAAGGAAAGAACATGTGATCAAAATAAAGTAATCATCATGAAAATCCTCACCAGGAAATCAAAAGACAAAGAACATGTGATTCAAACAAAGTAATCTTCACGAAAAGACAAAGAACATAATATAATATAGCTATGTTGAAGGAAGCAAATTGATTATGTATGTATGTATCTATCTATCTATATAGATTCATTGGCAAAAAGGCATCTCTATACATGGACAAACAAGGTTATGTACAGATATGCATAAATTCAAGATAAAATAGAAACAAAATCAATTGGGTTGAATCAATGGATCAACTCTCAATAGAGACTAATGGGTCTAAATTGTAATTTTTTCAACTTAACTTGCCCATCGCCTAACAAAAGATCAACATCAGTGTTGGCTAACCAATAAACATGTATAAAGTGTGTCCCTTCATGGGCAATATAGACACAAACATATTTAACAATGTCTTTGAATATATGAAATTGCCAGCATCTCAACTTGTCACACTTTAGTCATCTTGATTGTGCCACAAAAACCTGCAGTCGATGTTGTATTTCTGAATCTCAAGAGACCACCAATACAAGATCTACCTATATGTTGAGAGACACTTGCATCAATATTTAGCCTGACATATTTCATGACACTTTTTTGGTATTATCTTGGGACTTTGATAAAAATAGGTGCTTTTTGGATAAATCGGTTTTTTAGGAGAATTCAATTTTTTTGCTTGTAAATATTGAAAAACTTGGGGCCTACATGAAATCAGCCTTTTACTGGAAGATATCGGTAAATATGAATCTAATACACTAAGGTGGTTGTTATAACTCCTTTACGTGCTTAAGGAATTGCAATAAATTACTTAAAAAATTTGATTAAAGAAACAAGAGTACAAAGAGAAAAACCTTAAAACAGAATCAATGGGGAGATTGTAAGAGTATCTATATGCACCTTTAAATGTTCATTTTTTTTTTTTAATTCTATTGTTTCTTGCACCATTGGCTTAAGATCATTATTTATCATTATCAAAATCTAGTTCATGAGACAAACAAACCTTTTCTAAGGGGTGCACCCATTCAATATTTGTGAAAAACTTGCTTCTCAAGCCATAAGCACATAATGTTAAAGACTCTTTGTGTCTGTGTAACTATTGTTCACCAACAAATACTAACCCAAAGTTACCACCCTTTCAATAATTATTGCTTATTTTGAAAATCTTCTCATATCTTTGAACACTCAATAGTTGCAACCATTCATTGGACCTGGCCAAAATATAGACCTCCATGAACTCTAATAGGAAATCATGTTCATCAAGACTAAGATTATTATGCCGACACATTAACCATAAAGTCCTACAAATACCTTGCTATTGGAAATTGGAATGCCTTGTTGGATCCAGTTACCATGTTAGGCTCATCAAAAGTGATTTATAGTCTTTTTCTTCTATTTTGGAATGAGGACTAAGAGTATCTCTATAGTTCCCTTTAATTCTCCTAATCTCAAAGTCATTCTTGACAAGTTTATAAACATCTTTACCTATACAACAATTAAGTCAGCTATATCGATTATTTGTTTCTAGAGAGCTTGATTATGTCCTATATTGACACTTAGCTCAATAAAAACTAGACAATTCTTTATTGTTTCTTTTCAACACTTTATGCTCTTCCTCTTCCTCTTTTAATATTTTTACTTTCTTATACCTTCTTATTGAACATACTTAACATTTCCTTTTGAGGGAGTTAATGTCTGTCAATCTTAATTTTCATGTAATTTGTAGTAACCAAATGATCAAATTTACATTTCATATATTCTATTTTTGTTCTACTAAGTTGAAAGCTTTTATTTTCTAATGTGTTTCTTTCCGTAGATTCAATTTCTTGTTAGCATTTTCCTTAAGCTTCTCACTAATACAATGTCATTAGTAAATAACATACACCAAGGTACTTCATCTTAAATATAGTTTGTTAACTTGTCAATAACCAAGATAAAAAAATATAAACTTAAAGTTGATCATTGATGTAATCCAATATTAACTTTAAAGAAGTCTACCATATCTCTTATAAGATTGATGTACATTCAATGTGATTCCTCTCTTTTCTAAGATTTTCCAAAGAATATCTTTTGTTACACATCCTAAACTTTTTTTATCAACAAATACCATGTAAAAGTTCTTCACCTATAATGTTCCAATAAATTATAAACAAAAAAATAAGGAATCTGTCAAAACCAGCGCCTTTAAGGAGTTAGTTATCCAAAATACCTTCTTCATTTCATCTTTCATGATCAAGCCAATAAAAATTGAGCAACCGACTTCAGCGAGAGTAGGACACAACCTTTGCTACCTCAAGTTTAAGTGTATTTTCCTTGCTATATCGTTTTTGATGAAACTTTAACACCATGTTCATAATTTAACATCTTGTGTACACCCAAGAGCCATCTTCAAGCAGCAGACCGGATATCATGTTTCTCCTTTGGCAAGCCATTGTTTGAGCACGAAAGTACTTGTTCCAATCACCAACTTTAAACCAGCCTTCTCTTGATTTTTCATACAATAAGTACTCCCTACAATAAAACTTCATTGTAATCCTCTAATAATATAGATTGAAGATGAAGATGAGGGGAGGCATGCCCTTTTAGTCTTTTCCGTATATCCCATATAGTCGAGCTACAACAACTAAGCCTTTTCCCATACTAGACGGGGTCGGCTACATGGATTTTTTGTTTCCATAGAGCCCTATCCTGTTCCATGTTAGCAGTTAACTCACAATAAGCTAGATCATTCTTTATTTTTTATTTCCGAAACTTTTATTGTCGTCCTCGACCTCTTTTAATACTTTCAAAATCTATTTTCACACCTTCTTACAAGTTCTTCTTTTAATCTTCTTTCTATATGTCCAAACCATATTAAATGATATTCTCTCATTTTATCCTCTATTTGTGTCACTCCTAATTTGTTTCTAATAACTGCATTATGTATATGATCTTTTCTACTATGACCACTCATCCATCTCAACATCTTCATTTATGTCACAGACATCTTTTGTACATGTTGATGATTAATTGCCCAACACTTAAAACCATAAAACATGGCAAGTCTAATTGCTGCTGTATAATATTTATCTTTTAACTTTAATGGTATCTTCTTATCACAAAGAATACTAGATGTTCCTCTCTATTTTAACCAACCAGCATTAATTGTATGCGTATCATCTCCATCAATTCTTCCATTACTCTAAAAAATTGACCATAGTTATTTAAAACCTTCTTTTTGGGGGATGCAATGTCATGCCAATTTTAATTTCTATGTCCTCTATAGTAACCAAATGATCAAACTTACATTGCATATATTTTGTCTTTGTTCTACTAAGTCGGAAGCCTTTACTTTCTAATGTTTCTCTTCATAGTTCCAATTTTCTATTAACTTTTTCCTTAGACTCCTCCACTAACACAATGTCATCTACAAATAACATACACCAAGGTACTTCATCTTGAATATGTTTTGTTAACTCATCAATCACCATTATAAATAAGTATGAACTTAAAGTTGATCCTTAATGTAACCCAATATTAACTTCAAAGAAGTCTGTCATTCCTCCATGAGTCCTCACACATGTTTCTACACCATCATACATGTCTCTTATAAGGTTTATGTATGTCAATGGGATACCTCTTTTTTCTGAGGTTTTTCAAAGAACCTCCCTCGATACCCTATCGTAAGCTTTTTTTAGATCAATAAATATCGTACGAAGGTCTTTTTTTTACTCTAAAATGTTCTATAAGACGTCTCAAAAGGTGAATCGCTTCAACAATAGATATATGTGACCTGAATCCAAATTGGTTCTCTGTTGTACTCGATACTTTTCTTAACCTACGTTTGATAATTCTTTTCTATAATTTTATAGTATGACTCATTAACTTGATACCCCGATAATTCGCACAATTCTAGATGTCTCCCTTGTTCTTATATATGGGTATAAGTGTACTCGCTCTACATTCCTCAGGTATCTTTTGGTTTCTCTATATTTCATTAAATAGTCTTGTGAGACAAGTGATTTATGTTTCTCATATGATTTTTCAAACTTCTATAGGAATATTGTTGGGTCCTACCAATTTATCACCCTTCATATGTTTAAGACCCTCTTTGACTTCATTCTTTTGAATACATCGGTAGAAATTGTGGTTTATATTCTTTTCTGATTTGGCTAACTCAACTAAGTTAATACTAATATCTTAATTTTTATTAAAAAGCTTATAAAAATAGTTTTTTCATATATTTTTTATATCTTTATTTGACACTAAAATTTTCTCATCCTCGTTTTTTATGCATCTAACAAAATTAAGATCCTTAGTTTTCTTATCTCTAACCCTAGCTATCCTAAAAATATCTCTTTCACCCTCTTTTGAGTTGAGTTTCTTATATAAATCCTCTCAAATTTTAACTTTTGCTTCATTGACAACCTTTTTTACTTCTTTCTTTGCTTTCTTATAAGCCTCTAAAGTTTAACTAGTTTTCTTAACATAATGTAATTTGTAACATGACCTACTTGCCTTGATTTTATTTTCCACTACTTCACTCCACCACCAAAATTCTTTTTGTGCCGGTACACCTCCCTTAGATTCACCTAACACATCTTTCACCACTTTCCTAATATGTATAGCCATATTGTTTCACATATCACAAGGTGTACCAACATAATTGGAAGCATCTCCTTGAAGGACTTTCTTTTTAAATATACCTTCTTTCTTGCTTTTGAGGTTCCACTATTTAGTCCTAATAGCTCGATGCACTCTTTTTTTCTTTGTCTATTTTTTTACTTGTAAATCCATAACTAAAAGTCGATGTTGGGTGGTTAAGTTTTTTCCTAGAATTACCTTGCAATCTTTACAACACACTCTATCTTTGTTTTCTATAAATAAAATAATCAATTTGTGTTTGTGATAAGCCACTCTTATAAGTAATTAAATGTTCATCTCGTTTTTTGAAGATTGTATTGATGATAAAGAGATCAAATGCCATAGCAAATTTAAAATCTCCCTACCTTCCTCATATATATCCCCAAAACCAAAGTTTCCATGAATACCTTGATATCCTAATGCCTCTTTGTCAACAAGTTCATTTAAGTCTCCTCTTAAACAAATCATCTCTCTTTGTGGAATTCTTTGAATTACCTTATCTAACTCTTCAACAAAAGTCATCTTTATACTATCTTCTAGTCCTACTTGGGGTGTGTAAGCACAAATTATATTCAAAACCTCTGCTCGTAATACTAATTTCAACGTCATGCTTCAGTCACCATATCATTGTATGTCTACTACACTATCCTTTAAATCTTTATTTATGATAATACCAACTCCATTTCGAGTATTTTTCTTACCTGAGTACCATAATTTAAAACTTGTATCCTTAATCTCCTTTGCTTTTTCTACAACCCAATTTGTCTCTAGTAAACATACAATATGAATCTTTCTCCGAATCATAGTATCTACCACCTTCATTAGCTTACCGGATAATGTTCCGATATTCCAAGAACCAAAACTTGGTTTTTGATCATATGAACCCACCTGACCGACTTTGGTACTTGTCTTGGACAGTGAAATAGAACCTGGCTCAACCTAATGTGAGCTCAGGGCTAGTGGTCCTCTACAAATGGGCCAAATTACTCCTATAAATTTTCAAAGCTTCTAGAAAGACAATTCAAGATAAGGATCAACCTATTTTTAAAGCAGTTGGTACTTAATTTTTACAACCCATTGAGATTCACTCTTTCTAGGCCATATTCATTGACATTTTCGATCAAGCAATATATACTCTTTCTTCTCTCTCTCTCTCTCTTCGTTCCATTTTCTGCTCATATATTTTTCATTTTCTTTGCCATTGGTGTGTGCACATTGTAAGTTACATTGGGCAACTTGGTGGCCATGAAAGACTTTTGTTAAAACTCTCATGAAATCAGAAAAGAAATAGCGAAATAACCCCTTTCCTAATTTCGTGAGATACATTTCCATATTTAAACCAAAATAATTATACAAAGTGCTTTCATTTATTTACATAAATAACTGAGGTTTAACATAACCGTTTTTCTCTCAAAATAGGGAACAAAAAATCCCATAAGAGAAGAAAAGAAACACTCATATATCTATCTATCTATCTATCTATCTATCTATATATATATATATATATATATATATATATATATATATATATATATATATATATATATATAGATATATATATATATACACACACACGACTAGCCTTGTATGAAATAGACACAAAGAAAAACAAAAGAAGTTCTTTCATTTGCGATAAACCTTTTGGAAGGAAATTGACTTCTTCGACCATTTTTTTCATTAGCTCATCTTCACCAATGCTTTCGCTCTTTAGAGGGCTCTTCTTTACTTTATTGGTATTAGAGCGTACAAACACTCCTTGACCTCCATTTGGTGTTGCCCAATCTAGATAGGTATGTCTTTATTGTGTTCATAAGAGAGAGTAGTTGTTAGGATTGTGCTTAAGAGTTTCTTTTTCTGGGCAAGAGAACAAAAGGTCTTTGATAAATCCTCTTTGTTCTCTATTCAAAAATTGATAAGAATAAGAGGGCATTTTGTTTATGACTTTAAAATCAAACAAATGGAAAGGAATATATATAAATATAAAATAATATAGAGCTTCAAAATTATTTGATCTTATCTTAGAAAACAATGTTTTCTTGATTCGTCCATAAACCTTGGGTTTTTATCAGATCGCCTGTAACATAGAGAGCAATAAGTCAGTAACCAAAGCCGTGCACTATATTGCTCATCTCTCCTAAGAGAGATGGCTAAAGGTAGTCCATTGGAGATGAAGGAAGCAAAATCAGCCTGCCCTCTTCATCTTCAACAATGTGCTCACTGCTCTCACAGTTCACCCCTTTCTTCTCTCTCCACTCTCCCTCCGTCTCTCTCTCCCTCCATCTCCTAACTGTTATGTCTAGTCAGTCTCTGGAAATTACAGTTTACCACTATTGAAAATTATGATTATCTTAAGATATTTTCTTGTGAATTTATAGAAATACCTTTATATTGATTTTACTTTTTGAGCCCTATACTATTACAGAAATTACAAAATTGGATATAGTTGTGTTTTAACTATTGAGTCTCGTTGCTTTATTCAAATCATAGAATTACTAGACTATGAAAATATGTTTCTGCCCATACCTTTTTCTTACAGAATTTACAAAAACATAATCAATGCAAAATTACTATATACCTGATTTGTTTACTGAATCTACTGTGAGAAATATTAGTTTACTCTTATGTCGCTGTTACTTTGCTAAATTACAGAATTTTATTTGAGAAAGGGTATTAGATCTACGTAATTTTCGAATGCCTATATATAGACTGTCTTGTTTGTGGTTGGTGGATGAATTCTAAAGCAACCCTGATATCTCAAAGAGTAAAGGAAAAGCTTTTAACCTAAAGGAATAAAAGTCGAAGAACATCATGTTTATATTGATAAATATTTTGCTGATATTGTAAGCATTGGGTCCTTCAGGATTGACATAGGATGCCTAGTTGTTTATATTGATTTATTAATTGTACCATTTTTTAGGTGCAATTTGGTGTTTATCCCTATGCTTGTCAAGAAAGAGTTTGATGTTAGGTTTGTTCCTATAAAGGTTACTAAAGGAAAACATGAGTGCATTTTCTTTTCTAGTTCATTTGATTTAGAACATGATTTATTTAAGCTAAATGTTAATGAAAATGAACCTTATGCTTGTATTGATTGTGCCTTCATTTGATTTAGAACATGATTGTGTCTTTTGAGTTTTTAAGATCTTGTACCTTTTCTCCTCTATGTTTCAAGTCTGGTTGTACTATTTTTTGTCTTTTTAATTCAAATATTTTTGTTGGAGTAAAACAATCATTTTACAAAGTTTTATAGGTAGAACTTATTTTGGTACCAAATGCCTCATTTTGACTTCTACAACTCCTTTAAAGAAATCATGCTTAAAATAGTGAAATTTCACCAATACATTCTCAAGGACAAAATAGTCATTTTTGGATTTTATAAAAGTTCAAAATTTTTTTGGTCGGGCTTGAAGTACCCACTCATTTTGAGATTCCCATAAAATTTTGGATGTTTACAGATACCCCTCTTTGTCATTGGCCAAATTTTTTTGATTATTGTTAAATAATAACACCACCAATTTTTTTTCTTCTTATGAACACTAAGATTTTATTTAAGGATTCAAACTTTCCCTTTTCTTACTAAGGGACTCGGTTTTTGAATTTGGGCTATCCTAATTCTAGGAGAAGACTCCTAACCAATGGGGACCCAATATTGATGATTTTTGGAGCGACGGTCCTGGCCGACCAAGATGAGAATCCAATCAAAACATGACCATTATAGATGTACATGAGCATGAGTTATGTGGCATGCAATGGATGAATCAAGTGTGTTGGCTTTTGAGAGCTTGACGAGATCCCATGAAGGTTGGATGACCTAGGGGATGACTCCTACGCTCATTTTCTTGATACTTTGGGGTTTTGCAAAATCCTTTTTGAAAGATGTTCTCCTTTAGTTTTAATAGATAAGACTTCTATCTCCTATTTTCTCTTAACTTCGGTCTTAGTTCTCCGTTACTCTTATGGTAATTTTTATTGTTGTAAAAACTCAACATCATTTTAAAACTCTATTTTCCACACAATAAAGCCTAATTCTAAAATAAAATGAAATCCAAATTGGTAAGGTCCTATTCCTACTGTACGATTATATTGATAGACTTTTTTTCTTTTACGATAAGTGATATAGGATATAGGGAGAATTCTCGTGGTTCCTTCTGAAGCATCCCGTCGTATAAAGGAGAATTTTGTAGAAAAATTTCTTAATCTTTGATTTTCAGATTTTCTTAAGACCTTTCTTTCTATCGTAGGAAGACCTCTATATTGGATGTTGATTTTTTTTTCTTTCTTTCTTTTTTCTTCCAGCTTTCGACGCATTGGGCCTTTGCCCATTTTCTTGGAGAGAGTGAGATGAGGAAACAACTTATCCATCTAGATACTTGATATAATCAAGTATGCCTTCCTTAATAATAGCACATGCTATTTGAAAATATTTTCCTTTTTTGAACTAGGAATTATCTTGTAAAATAAGGACTTTTGAAGTGTTATTCAATGATTTTGAAGATACTCAACTCTTTTATAGAGCATTAATTCTTACTTAAGAAATGTATACTCAACTTGGTCCCCTTTTCAAGAAACTAAAGACACTTTTTTGCAAAATCATTTCAAAAGAATTGATGGTAGACTCTAAACATGATATTTTTTTAAATATTGGGTGTTTATAGGGTTTACCAAGTTTCTTCCCTCGGCATCAATTAGCCAATATGAATTGTGGGCTGTTGCCTTTCTTATGACATAGGTCTAGATATGAAAATTTCACTCCAAGCCTATGTAGAGACTTGAAATAAACTTCTCAAATCTACTTCGTTTGCATAAACGTGCCATCTAGTTTTAAAAACTAGCAAAGTTTATAAAATCTAACTTGTTTGACGATTGTGGCTAAGCAAGATCTTGTCACCTTAGGCCTTCTTGAACCGACACTCAAAGGTCAGCCTAGGCGCTTTAAAGAGTCATTAGTGAAGGTGTGAATCCAAATTCACTTCAAGAAAAATTTGAGAAAACTTGATCAAACTCGTGCACTAGGTGTTTCACAATAACAACTAAGCCTTTTCCCATACTAGACGGGGCCGACTACATGGATACTTTGTTTCCACAGATCCCTATCGTGTGTCATGTTAGTAATTAACTCACAATAAGCTAGATTATTATTTATTGTTTTTTTCCAACACTTTTGTGGTCGTCCTCTAGCTCTTTTAATACTTTCCAATTTTAGTTTTTCATACATTCTTACAGGTTCTTCTTTTGATCTTCTTTCTATATGTCCAAACCATCTTAAACGATATTCTCTCATTTTATCCTCTATTGATGCCACTCCTAATTTGTTTCTAATAAACTCATTATGTATACAGTTTTTTCTTGTATGATCACTCATCCATCTCAACATCTTCATTTCTGTCACAAACATCTTTTATCCAAACCATCTTCAAACTCATGCACTAGGTGTTTTGGAAGACAAAATTTTACCAAGTTTTGAAAAACAGAAACTGGTTATGTTTTCAGACTTTGCTTTCTGATTTTCTTTCAGTGTCTTCCAAGTTTCCAATAATCGTGAAAAATTCACGGTGAATAGGAGAAAGTATAGAGGTTTTGAAAATATTTTTGTTCTATTTTTGTAAGCTATGATTATTTAGAATTAAATTCGGAAAGTATCTTTCCTCATATACTGAGGATTGTTCTGTCACAACAATATAGAGACTCACAAAAAAGTTTGTATCTTGGTGCACAGAGCTCCAATTTTGGTGAATTTGATTTTATTGTAAAGCTATAGATGTCAGCTTCCCAATGAACCAAGGTTTATCAATTTGAATCACTACACACAGAGTTATGGGATGATTACACATGATCTGTTTGTAGGAAATACAATTTGACAGAAATGGTTCTAGATTTTACTAATCTCACACACTTTTAATTATGGGGTTGCACGACCCTAAAATTCGTGCAAATTTTATCCTAGGTGGGCTTGTGTGTGTAGATAAAGTGTTTCAAATTTCAAGTTGATCGGAGCCGAATCCAGGAAATGAAAAATAGAAACTCAGACATATGCGATTATGTTGAAAATAGTTTTTTTCAGTGTTTACAACATACATTGTGCATAATTCCAAAATTGAAATGAAACAATCACATCAAACTTGAAATAAATTGCTGAAGGGAAATATATGTATTAGCATAAACATAAAGGGGGATAGGATTTATAGGTATTTTATAGAATATAGAGAGGTAGATTAGCCTAGATGAGCTCGTCTAGAATGGGCCAAGATGGATTAGGTAGGCTAGGTTAATGTGGCTTGGTTCGAACTTGATGCCTTGAACTTGAATCCACCGTCCATGCTTGAGCCAAGTCTTCATGAAGATTAGCCTAGATGAGCCCCATTGGTCCAGTGATGAAGTCTTGCTTCGTGGGGGTCCACTTGAGCTCATTCCTTGCTTGGGCCTACTTTAATCGAATCCTTGATCCTCGCTGATTCTTCGGAAGGGAGGATTCATTTTTATCTCTATTTATGGTTTCAAATATTTCCTTATTTAAAACCATTTCATTTTGAAATATATTTGAAAATATTGAGTTTTGTCAAAATCTTCAAATATTCTTTTGAAAACAACCGAGTTTTATTCCCAATGTTTGCTTGTGTGGGTGACCTGCTTTTCACCCCGTGAGTTGGGCTTTACCGTTTCAACCACTTTAACCCTTTGTTGGGTGTAGGGTATCAAACCACTTTAACCTTAGATGGGTGTAGGGTATCAAACCACTTTAACCCTAGATGGGTGTAGGGTGTCAGACCACTTTAACCCTTGATGGGTGTAGGATCTCGGAGTAGGATACTTCTTAATTGGGCGAGTTTTTTAGGCCTGATTTGGACTTAATTTGATTTCAAAAGGTTTTTGACATTTAGCAACATTGTTTAGGTTTTGTTCCCATGTTGCCCTTGGATATTTGCCAAGGACATAACTTCAACCCATTTCGAAACATACTCAGTAGCTTCTAGGATGAACTTGTGTCCATTCGATTCTATTAGGGAAATTTACCCTATAATGTCAAATGCCCACATGGTGAACTGTAGATGTGAAAATTTCATTCCAAGCCTATGTAGAGACTTGAAACAAGCTCTTCAAAACTAGTTTATTACGCGAGCGTGTCAGATAGTTTTCAAAAACTATCAAAAGTTTTAAATTTGATTTTAGCGATTTTGGCTAAGCGAGATCTTTTAGCTTTAGGCCTTCTTGAAGTGATGCTCAAGGGTCAGCCTAAGTGCTTTGAGGATTTATATGTAAGATTTCAAATGCACTTCCAAAGAAACCCGAGAAAATGTGAACCAACTCGTGCGCCAAGTGTTTTTCGAAGATAAGTCTTCATTAAGTTCTGAAAAACAGAAACTGGTTCTGTTTAGAACTTGATTTCTTATTTTATTTCAGTATCTTCCAAATTTCCAAAAATCATAAAAATTTAATAGTGATCAGACACCTCTGTGGATCTTCCAAAACTATTTTTATCTTATTTTTTGAGGCTATGGTGATCCAAAATTAAATCAGAAAAGTATCTCTACTCAAACACTCAAAACTGTTCTGTCACAGAAATACAAAGACCTAAAGAAATATCTGAATCTCAGTGCAGAGAGCTCCGATTTTCATGTATTTAGTCTTGTTATAAAGCTATAGATACCAGATTTCTAATGAATTAAGCTTCACTAAATTTGGACAACTACAGACAGAGTTATGAGATAATTACCTAGGCTTTGTTGCAAGAAAACAATTTTGACAGAAACATTTCTAGATTTTTCTCGATTTTACACACCTTTTATTACGTGGTTGTGTGACCCTAAAATTTTTACAAATTTTATCACAAGTGGCCTTGTATGAGTAGATAAAGTGAAATTTCAAGTTGATCGGAGTAACATTTTATTAATGAAAAATAAAGCAATGAACATATATAGGAATGCATGAAATCAAATTTTTTGGTTTTTTATAACATACGTGATGGAAACTCACCCGAATTTAAATTGCATCAACACAATATCTCAAAGTAAATTGCTTAAGGAAAATTAATGAAAATATATAGATTAACTTAAGCATAGAGGGGATTAGGAGTTATAGGATTTTTATAACATATAGAGAGATAGAATCAAGAACACAAACAATTAGAGTGCATAAGCAAGAATCGAAAATTGCAGCACATCTACTTCTTATTACATCATGGGGGGAGGTAAAGTTCCATTAATATAACCTCTTTTGAATTGAATGTTAAGAAGAGAATAGAGAGGAATAATGAATGAGGAATACTTACTTGATTACCTCCAAGAATCAGCTTACAAATGAAGCACATAGCCCTCACCTTCTCATTTCTTTTCTCTCTTCTTTTCTCACTCTTACTCTCTAATCTTGCAACACTTGCCTACCTTTCTACACTCCCTCTCTCTCTACTCTTCCCTAGAGGAGACTCACAGAATGCCTTAGCCAAGGATGCCAAGATAACCACTCAATGCTCAAGATGTTAGAAATCATCTGCCTTGGCCTCTATTTATAGGCCAAGTTAGGCCTTTTCTAGATGGTTCTTTGGAGCGGGTGCTCCATGGCCAAAACCCAGCCCTAAAGCTTGGTCTTCATATGGTCTTGTGGTCCCATTTGGTCAAGGTTGAACCAGCCAATGCAGCCCCAAGTGGGCCGGTTAGGTCTTGGCTCGAGCCACCTTGGAGCTTGATCCCATCGTCTAGTCATGGGATGGTTGTGTTTAATGAAAAAAATGGGCTAACTGAGATGGGTTCGGTAAAGGCTAGGTAAAAGGGATTTCAATTGTGGTTTAGCTAAAGAATGTAGGGTGGATATGGCTGAGGTGAGTCCAATTCGGTCTAGTTAAGGTCACTTGATTAGAGCTAGACCATGAATCATGGTTAGCCTAGGTGAATCAAGTCTAGGCTTTAATCAAATTCAACTAGGTTAAGTTGGTGAGGCTACCCACTTGGCTTGGTCTTTGATGGGGTCGTGCCTTGACTTGATTTGATCCACTTCCTTGATCCGTATCTTGATCTACACGAGCTTGATCTTGGCTTGATGCGGGCTTTGCTCAACCGTCGCCTTCATCTTCACTCCCATCTTGATTTGTTTCTATCCTCTGTGCTTCATCCCTTCAGCTTTCTCCATTGGTCCGGCTGGGTGCCCTTTTTCATGGGTCCTTAACTAGGTTTGGACTTATATTGATTTTGCTTTTGCCAATTTGTCTTTATCTCATGCTTTACTCTCTCTTGGATTTGGTTCACAGCTTTATCCTTGAATCGGACTTTAATCCTATGCTTGATTTTAGATTAATGGTTTCAAATATTTCTTTTGATTATTTAAAATTGTTTCATTATATTTGAAAATATTGAATTTTGTCAAAATCTTCAAATATTATTGTTTTTGAGAATAACTAAGTTCCATTCCTAGTGTTCGATTGTATGGGCGACCTACTTTCGTCATGTGAGTCAGTCTATAACTACATTGACCATTTAACCCTTTTCATGGGTGTAGTGTGTCGAACCACTTTAACCACTTCAACGGGTGTAGGGTATCGAGCCACTTTAACCACTTTAATAGGTATAGGGCATCAAACCACTTTAACCCTGGCTATCAGGTCTCAGAATGATACTATTCTAAACCGGATGAATTTCTGAGGTCTCATTTGGATTTGATTTGATTCAAAAGATTTTGATAAACTTTATATTTAGCAAACATGCCAATGTTTCATTTTCAATTATTTCATTGAAGAAAATTGTTTGAAACCATCATTTCTTTGGATGAAATCTTTGAAAAGGCAAAATATTGCCAATTTGGGCCTGAGGGCAAAGCAATCATTTTTTTGGCTCTTTGTCAAAATTTGATTTTTCTAAGAGGGATGCCATTTACCTTTATTTTTAGGCTGCCACGAAATTTTGGTGCGAAAATGAATTCATTTAAGGTATTTTTATTTGAAAACCCTTAAAAGACCCAAAATCGTGATTTTTCCATAAAAAGGCAAAATTTCTAAAGATCAAATTATTTTGAGAAAATTTTTGGGTGTTTACAGTAACATAATTTAAAACTTTTATCCTATATCTTCTTTGCTTTTTCTCTAACTCACTTTATCTCTTATAAACATAGAATATGAATCTTTCTCCGAATCATAGTATCTACCATCTCCATTAACTTACTGGATAATATTCTGATATTCTAAGAACCAATACAAATCTTATTATCTAGGACTAGCTTTCTTACCCCCCTATATCTATCCATATTGAAAATACGGAGACCCTCTCTGTAAATTATTAACTACATTCGGGCGACAATGTAACGGGACTAACTTCTTTACCCACACCTGTTTATGATGTGGGAACACTCTCTATAATTGATTCACTATATCGAGAAGAAAATGTAGTGACCCTTTCTTATTTATCACTGCATTCAGGCTCTGCAACACGTCGCTAGACGGGGACACCCCAATGCAATGCTCATAATTTGTATAATCCAAGGTATAAAAATCCAACAAAGTTTTATAAACTAACACAACCCTCCTCCTTTATCCGGGCTTGGGACAGGCAATGCAAGGGTGATCCCTTACATGGGTGGAGTTAATCAAATCAATATTAGGAAAAGAAAAATTATCTTTTAGAGTGGCTTTGTTCAAGTTTCTAAAATCAATGTAAATCGTGATTTTTTCATTCAACTTTTGAACAATAACTATATTTGAAAGCTAATGGGAATAAGCAATGAGTTTTATAAACTAACTTTTAAAAGATCTTCTAAACCGTCTTTAACTTAGTGGTAAATATTGGGGTGAATTTTTCTAAGTTTTTGCATTATTAGGCTTAACACTAGACTCCAAAGGTAGGCAATGTTCCACGACTTTAGAGTTTAATCCGGGCATATCCTCATAGGTCCATGCAAACACATTGATGTATGATTTAAGGAACTCTACGAAGGATGCTCTTTCAAATTCATATAAGCAGGTTCCTATTTTGACACACTTAGGATTATACTCGTTTCCTAGGTTAATTTCAAAAAAATTCCCTCCCACGAAACTTCAAGGCTTTTCCAAGTCAAGAATTTTATGGAATTTATTGAGCTCGGCAATTTGATCTTCTTTCGTGAGGGATCTTCCTCCTTGAATTATTTGGCTTTTAAGAAGAATTTTCTAAAAGAGAAGATGATCATTCATAAGAGCACAATTTTGTGTTGATGATGTATAAAGGTTTTGGCAAAATCATACTTTTGGATGGCATATGATTTTGAAAAACTGATTTTTGATGAAATTTTTTATTTTTAATATTTTTATTATTTTCTTCAGGCTTTCTCGTATTTTTGGTATTTTCGAGACAAGCTTTCGGCAAAGAAATGTAAACTACTTTCCTTTTGGTATTTTCAAATTTTGCATTGTTTTCATGTTTTCCAAAAAAATTCGTTGTTTTTTATTTTTGAAGATTTTTAAAATGTTTTTAGTTTTTTCAAATATGCATTTTTGGGGGGGTTTGATAAAGGAAAATGTATTTTTCATTAAGCATATATAGAAAACACTACAAGTTTGGTTCTAAAGAAGAGATCTAGTTCATAGGTTTTAGTTTTATTGGACCTTAGGCTACCCCAAACCCAAATAGTTTTGGGTGGGGGTTTGAGAAGTTTCAATGGGTCAAAGCCTAACTCATGTCATCCTTGGTTTGTTGATGGAACAAGGGGTTTCAAACGCCCTTGGCTCTCTACTCCTAAACCTTGGTAAGGTGTGTAACCCAAGTTTAGGATCATGTTCTAAAACTTTTCAAGTTTGAAAAACTTGGGATAGAGATGATTTTGAAACATGCTATCATCGATCGAATGGGATGTTCTATATACCCTAAGTCTTTGGGAGTAGTGTAGGAAATGGATGTTTGGGGTGGGGGACAACCCACTAGGGATCGACCCCATGATGACTTCCTCCTTCTTCTAATTTAGGTGTTGACATGGTTCACTCTTGATGCATGATGAGTTTGGACTCCTTTGAAGTTCAAGTCACTCTCCTCGAATACCACTATGACCTTATCTTCCCAAGAGATTTTGATACATTAATAAAAGGTTCAAAGGACAACTTTGAGGGAGTGTATCCAAGGCCTTCCCAGCAACAAGTTGTAATGATGGTTGATATCTAAGATATGAAACAACCCTACATGTTAGATTGGGCTGACTTCCATCTGAAGTTCAATCGATTTAAGGAAATTGAAGGAATTGTCATCATACCCCATGATGACAATCATGCTTGGTTCGGGCCTCTCTAATGAAACTCCAACTTGGAGTGCTATGTGCAAGGGGATGATGTTTAGGCCCATGCCACCATTGACTAGACACTTCTCCACAAAATGGTGATTCAAGACCACCTCTATATGCAAGGCATAGTTGTGGATTGCTATTGTTCAACTAACCTCGTCTTCAAAAAAATAATTGGAGTTTGAGTGAGAATAGGTGAGACCAAGAAGGACAATGACTCGTGAGTTATGGATGTGCTAACTTTTGTTTTCTCTAAAATTCCATCCAATATTTTTTTATGTTTAAGCGAGATTTTGATCCTCTAAAATAAACATATTGATTGAAAGTTTTGATAAATATTTTTTAGATCATATGGAGGGAACAAAGCATCTATACCCTTATCAACACCATGGGATGAATGAGGAATGATGCACACTTTTCAAGGGTTAGGTAAAATAACTACCTTCTCGCTTGATTCGTTCCTCAAGTGCGGGGATTTGTAGATCCTTTCGGACCTAGTAACCTCCTCGATATTTTTTCTACTGCTCAGTCCTAATTGGGCTCTATTTTGGTGTGGAGAGTTTGGTATACCATGAATGACTGTCAAGGCTCTAGCCAGGTGTGAGACACTAAGCGCTCCCCAGATCACTTTTTTAAATATTATGGTTGAACCATGTGGTGTATGGCAAGTAGAGTAACCTGCATGCAATGCATGATCACAACAAGTATGAGCAACCATTTCATAACAATTCTTGAGGGAGAAATGTACCTCTTTTGATCTTTGATCCATGCTTCCGTGTTTGGGGAAAGACTCCTTGAAAATAGGTTGAGAAGGCTCCAACTCCAAAGAGATATGGAGCTTGCCTTGCTCAATCAAGTCCTCTATTTTATTTTATTTTTAAAAATAATTATTTGTATCATGGCCCTTTAACCTATCATACTTGGAAAACTCATTGAGAAATCGTTCCTTAGGGGTTTCCCCTTCTGGAACTGATGATAAATTCAACAATGCTTGGGACAAAAGAATTTTTAGGACCTCTGTGAGTAGTTGTCTCAGATGTGTAATCTCTTTTTGTTCTTTCATACTTTTTTTCATTTTTTTGGACTTTAGAAATGAACGGTTTGAACATAGGAAAGGAAGGTTTATTGGGGTTAGATGGAGAAGTTTCAACCCTAATACTCACTATCTTTTGAGACTATACTCCTCTATTCAGGGTAGGCAATCCATAGCCCGCGGGCTTTGGTTTTGAAGAGAAGCTCTTAGCTTTCAAAAGTTCATTGTACACTCCCTTTTTCAAGTTTTATTAAGAAAGAGAACTTTTTGATAAGCTTTTCAAATGTGCTAATTTTATGGAGAGAGAGGAGGACTTTCAAATCAGTTTTTTTTTTTTTAAATCAACAATATCGTACAACCCTTGGATATTGGCTTCTTGACTTACTCAAACAAAGATCTCCATCTCATAATGAAGGCATGAGCGTTCTCATTATGAGCTTGTTTAGCATCTCTCAAAGAGTTAAGAGTCGAGACAACCTAAACATTGTATAAGAATCTTTGCATGAAGCAATTGATAAGCTATTCAAATGTATTGAATTGACTCAAATCATGTGAGGCCAACCACTTGGACGCATTTCGCATGAGGGAGTGTGGGAACCAATAGACCCATTTAAACGGGTCCTTCTGTTTCTTATAGGCCTTTTTAGAAAAGAGTTACAAATGGGATCTAAGATCCCATTACCATCATATAAGTTAAAGCTTAGCATTTCATCATTGTTATCGGTTTGATAACGAGGTGATAAGAAATTTGATAGCGAGTATACCCACTTTTCTTTTGATTGGTCTTTTACCAATTGTTGTATGACCCTCCTATCTTTAACGGTGAAGGATTCAAGATTTGGCTCTCCTTACTCAAATTTGGAGGTTGATTTGGTTATTTGGATATGATTTATCTTCCTATGGGCCCGAGGTTATTTTTTATGGAAAGAACATGACTCGACCACGTTGACCTCTTGGATTAGGGTGACAATCTCTCTTTCAGTTTTTAATTCTCTTAACTCTCTTTTTAGAGAGACGACCCTATCATCTAGGGTTTGCGATAGTGACCTAAGAGATTTTTGAGTTGTTTTTGAAAACTGAATTTTAGAACTTGAAGATGCCTTGCTCGACACATCTCCGAATGAACCTTTTAAACTCAACATGACGTATGCTTGGAAGTTTTGAGATTATAATTAGAGGTTTTGGTCCAATAACAAGTTTTGAAAAGAGTTTAGAACAAGGTTATAAAATCAACTTATTTTGAAAGAACTCAACAGGATTGAAATGATTCATCTAAGACCTAAGTCCCATTGGGTGTGCCATTTATTTTGTAAATAAATTTTTTTGGTCTCGTATGAACTTAAAACTTGGCTTGCAAAAATCATGCGCAAGCATGCCACCAAGTTTACTTAAACTTGAAAAGGTTTGGAACTTCTTAGGCGAATGTGAGAAAGTAAGTTCTTATTAATGTAAACCTTCTTAAAAAGTGTGCTAAAGGTTCAACCTAGACACTTAGGAGGAGTTATTTTGAAATCCAAAGTTTTCTTAAAATATCTTCTATTCAAAAGAGCCTTTGCAAAACTATGTTCAACTCTGTGAAAACATAATCTATTCCATTTTCATAGGATTCACATTTTATCGAGGCATTTTTAGAGGTCCAAAAATCCGGAAAATCTTGTCCAAGCAAGTACAAGGTCTCCCTTTTCCTGTTGGCTAAAGTTTCCTATTTATAGACACCAAACCAAAACCAGATTTTTTCAAGGTTATTGAGACCGATCTGGATCTAAATTCAATCCATCAAGGGACCATCTCTACTGCATAGCAGGTAGGGGACATCCACATGTGGGAGGAGCAGTTGGACATGTGTGGCACATGGGAAGAGAGTTGGAGGAGCTGGACGACGTGAGGACATTGGCGCGTGACGACGCGTGGGAGTTAGGCATCGCACATGCATATAGGGGCGTGGCCGTCCCGCTCTAGCACATGCAATGGTAGTGCTTTTGGTGGTCAGCGGTGGTGCGCGAGGTGTTTGGCGGTGACACTTTACCCTTTCTTGCTTTGTGAATTGATCTCTTTAACATTTCATGATCACTTTAACCTTCTCATGAGTGTAGTGTTACTTGACATAGGATCTTTCTCGGTGGGGGGTATTTTATAGTTTTCTCTTAATGCTTTTCGATTGAGCTTGGACCATCGCCGAACTTGTCTTCTCAGTTTCTTAGGTCATGTTCCTATTCTCCTCTACCTTTCATGCCTCTTTGTTCTATTTTTTGTCTTTTTAATTCAAATATTTTTGTAAGAGTAAAACAATCAATTTATAAAGTTTTATAGGTAGAACTTATTCGTGTGCCAAATACCATATTTTAACTTCTACAACCCCTTCTTTGAAGAAATAAGGCCTAAAACAATGAAATTTCACTAATAAAGTCTCAAGGGCAAAATGATCATTTTTATATTTTTTAAAATTTTGATCTTTTTTGTGGTAGGGTATGAAGTACCCCTCATTTTGAGATTTTCACAAAATTTTGGGTATTTACATAACCCAACCATAATTACCATTAAATCCCATAATCCCATAAAGTAATAAAGTGTAAAGTACCCTACCAAACTAACCATCATATTATGCTTTCAGTAATGATACCTTCCAGTTTGAACCGTTAACTTAGTTATTCAATATTACTCTTAGAACAACTAAGTAAACATACATTTTGAACTTGAACCATGGGTGTAAAGGTATCTCTTGGTAACAATATGATAAAAAATTATAGTGTGATCTTTAGGAGTGATACATTAATGGTTATGCATTCATATCATATATCATGATTCACTTTAGGGAGCAATCTAATTTCCATATTGCGGCCTCACAATATAAATTACTTAGCTAGGCATATTCAAGGATGTACTACTAGCATCCTTTCTTAGAACTCGATCTCATTTATATAATAATCTCTTGTTAAACTTTTAGTCATAATACTTTAGGTTTACAAGCGATAGATACATAGGTATTGATAGTATTTTATAATACAAAGTGTCATCCTATTCTCCAATAGCTTATTACTACCATATTGAACCTACTTCGTTGGATCTTCACTCAATTAGGTTACGTTGTCACTGTTTGTGAATAAATTATGGGTTTGAATCTCATCCCCAACCTAGATTTCTCAAATAATAATACTATGAGACTCTTAGTAAAAGGATTATGTGTATTATCTTTGGATCCAACAAAATCTACAAATATAATCCCATCAGACATAAGAGCCCTCAAATCCACAAATTCTCAATTACCATTGGAGAGAATTGATTGTATTTCATCGTTAACAACTTTCTTTCTAAACTTAATCTTAGATGAAGTCATATCATGGTGAAAAGTCATAGGATCATCCTTGACATTAAAAGTAATAAAGTCACTTCCAAAGTCCTTTGATATCCTGGACAGTTTACTTCTCCTTGATTCAATTAATCATTTAATTTGAAAGTAATATAATTAGGGTCACCTCTCACTTTTGTCACCTATTAGTCATTCCATTAAACTTACAAGTAATAGTGTACAAATCCAAAATTTCAGATTTTCTATCAACCGTATGAAAAAATTTCATAGGTTACTTAACTTTTACATATATAAAACATTTGTGCTTTCTATCTATGAAAGTCTTAGGAATAAGGTTTAAGTTCATTATTCTTTTTATGAAGTCAAAGTTTGCATAACACGACCTAGCATGATATACATAAGATGACTTAATGTTATACACTGAAGAAGAAGAAGAAGCAGAAATAAAAACTTTATTAACATTAAAATTCATATAAGAATCAACAATTGATTCTACATGAATTATAAACAGATCCTCTACATAAAAAAAATAACCTTTCTCAAAGAAACACTCTATACTAAGTCATGTAATTATGACTTTATTACATTTGCAATCTAACTTAACCCCTCTTTAACTAAAGCAAAATCACTGAGGATATTTTGATGAATCGTTGGAATGTGTCTAACTCCCTAAAGAGTTAGAACCTTGCCCAAAGGAAACTTTAAGTTTACACACCATTTGCCTTTGATTTTAGCGGTCAAATGATCTCCTAAGGTTACAGTTTTGCCACAAACAGCACTGTAAGATACAAACAGAGACTAGTGAAGACAAGCATACATATTTTGCCAAGTGCCTATAATCTAGTATTGTAGTTTACAAATAGAAAGGAAATGAGGTTTAAGAGATAGATACTTATCATTAGTAGTGCCTACAATTCAATATTAGCTTATAAATAGAAAAGAGATGGGTTTAAGAGATAAATACCTATCACTAGTAGGCGCAATGGTCACCATATTGTTGATCATAGCTCCCTCAACGGCTGCAAGTTTTTTGGCTTTCTTTGAAGAACAATCTCTCGCCCAATGTCCAACCTGACCACAAGGTTTGTTCTTTCATTTCTTTTGGATCTTGGTTTTTTATTTATACTTTGCTTGTTTTTTCTTACGATCACTAGGTTGTTTCATTCCAATGCTCAGGTTTATCTTATGTATTGTCTATAGGTATATCGGGTTTCTGACTTTTATGCTTATTTTCTATTGCTATATCGGGTTTTTTATTTATACTTAAGAAATTTCTCAATAATAGACATAATAATAAACTTGTCAAGAAGCACTATCTCGGCTTCCTTCAAATCATGACATAAAAACTGAAACTCATGGGCTTATTCGATCATAGAATTCTCCAATACCATTTGATACTTGATGAACTTGTCTACAAAAATATTAGTATTGTATTTCCGATCCAAGGCGGCCCACAAATATTTTACTATTATGGAAAGAGAAGAACTATAAACATCGAATAAAACATTTGATAGTACTGATAATATGCAATAGAGGAACAAGGTGTCCTTCTCCTTCCACTTGGTGATTTTATCTAAAGCTTCTAGGATGAGTGTCATCGGGTTGGGGACAAATCAACTTAAAATACAAATGCAACCCTAACATGGTTAACCAGATTTTCATACACTGCTCTCAACATTTGAAATGAGGACCAAAAAACATTTTCGACATCGAAGTCAAGTCGACTTTAGGCTGGTGGGTCGCTGACGAAGACATGCCTACTACACTTAATAATTATTTCTCTAAGATTGTTGAAAAATATTGTAGAAATACATGCATAAAAAACCAATATACAACAATTAGAAACATGCCCTAATCAAATATAATCGCAGATCCAAACTAAGCAATAAAAAAACTGCATAGGAAAACACAAGAAAATAGAAATTAAAAGGAAAATAATGTACCTTGCTTTGAGTAGACATCGACCATGCTCAGTCGCCTTTGGCCAAAGTGGAAGAAAGGTAGGTAGTAGTCACCGCAGGCAGGGAACATCATGACCAGAGGGAAATGCACGCTGAGAGCCGAGACGAAGGAGACAGAGTGTTTTTACAAGTGTCGATTAGGGACCCCTAATCCCTTATTTATAGGTTGTGTGATGGATCACGAATCCGATCTAAATGATGCACCTCTCCGTTCCATAACCGTTTCGTAAAGACAGTTTTGATATTTAGATTAAAAGTTTTTTGTACAAAAAAGATAGACCGAAGATCGAAGATAATTCCCAAACCCAAACTTGGATCGGCTCGGCACGCACATGCACGGACATGTATGGTCTAAACATGAATTAAATGATACTAATGTACATGAATTTTAATTAACCTAATCATAATTAACATTAAATTGAACATAACTATCATAATAAGTGTAAGCTTCGCTGCCCGACAGTATTCAGTACTGACCACACCGAGGGATATGTCCTGAAGCGAAGGATGGAAACGAGCCGAATCAATGTGTTCCAATTTCTGACCTTGCACCGACCATCCAATGGACCATAAACTACACGGCCACTGCCTGAAATGAAAGGACTATGTTGAGGGGACCGCCTCTCCCTCACACAAGGTACATCTTGCTTCCATGGGCCGCTATAATTATCCTTTCACTTAGGCCTCAACAGATCAACTATGGTTGACCATACAGATCCTAGACTTAGCCGAATCCAATCAATCACATCCCAAAGCTTACCTCACTCCCTTAGCCTGAAACCCAATCTAACTCTACTTGGAAACTGACTAATAAATACCTCGCCTATCAACCAAACATAAGCCAGTTCAAAAGCCCTTCTACGACCAGCTCCTCACAACCAAGTCAAATCGACCTTGTCCAACCTACCAAACCCTAAAACTTTGGGCTGCCTTAGCCAGCCTATACCTAAGCTAGCGAACCCTTAGGAGACCCTTTCAAGTAGTCTGCATCATGACAAATTGAAAATAATAGATTCTCTTTGGAGTAAAATAAAATAGCTTAAAAGGAGGAGAGGTAATATCTTGAGTGAATTGAAACATTGTGAGAAGATCTTAAAAGAAATTCTTAAAATATCACCTAAGCACAACTTGGGTTCAATTCTCAGGAAACTTGGCAACTTTTTACTTCAACCTTCGTATAGTAAGTCATGCTTTGCAAAACGGGTTAGCCGGCCACCAACTTCAGTTCTTCAGACCATGAAAGCAGAAACGTGGTGCCTTTGAAGGATGGGATCTTTCCAACGGTTACTATTTAAGATTTGAGGAACACTTTGGTTTTGTAAACTAGGTCGCCCTTCTCAAGGAGCACATGCATTTCCAAGTACTCTGCAAGAACATTTAGAGTAGCCATAAGCGGATGGAACTTGAGGCCCTCGGCTTATCTTGTTCATTCGTACTTAAGTAGGGGTTGTGAAATTTGATGTAGGACCTATGGTCACGAATGATTCGCCTTATGGGGCATGTCTGGGAAAGCGTCGCATTGATGTTAAAGAGTTTTTTAGTTGGAAAGGAAAATTGTATTGTAGTCATGCATTTACAAATATCAACAAATCATGTTTTCTTCTTCCATATGAGAAGAATATAATTATGAATATTTTGTAAAATAATCAACTCTAATAAGACCTTGAATACTATGTGACCAGAAATTATGGATGGTGATGTGAAGCGAATATCTATCCCTCACGATCAACTTATTCTAACGCATCATAACTCACATACATAAAAAGGGATCTGTCATCTTTTCATTAAAATAACACCGGGTACCTAATGAAGACTCTAAAGGATGAATAATTCCAACTTTAAGAAGTTCTTCGATATTTTTTCATAATCCAATAAGCTCATTGAGGCACATATGATAAGCTGCCTTTGCTTAGGAACCAGTTCGAATGAGTGATCAGTCTATGCCACGGTGGTATAGTTCATGCGGCATAATGTTGCAGTAACACAACAATAACTCTGCAATAGTGCCTGGAAGACACATCAAAATTTTATGCCAGCTGTTGGCGCTCCCTATTCCCATTCTCCTTTATGAGGCTTTGGGAATAATCGTCTGCTCTACTTAAATCATCCAGAGCTAGGTAACAACAATATGCTTGTGGAAAGGCCACGTCGATTGAAGACAATATGAAGATCGACAATCCTGTGTAGGAGCGATCATTAACGTGCATGTCCCCAAAACTTTCTAGGGACAATGTTAGAAGTTTCCAATCTGGCCCGATAATTGTAAGCCAGGCCTGTTTGAATGACTATGAAGAATGCCAATGAAAATGTAAATAGGCTTGCCGTTTAGTGCCTCATTATTTTGTAGCAACAACTGTCCCTGATTCTGTGAAATTTGGTGCAAGGACCTGAAGCCAAATCCCCTCATAGAGGAATATGCTTCTTCAAGGAGAAGTATGCGCGATCTCTCTTGTCCCAAAGCACGTCGAGCTCTCAAATCTTGTGCCTCATTCGTAGCCGAAGCTCCCGTCGCTGTCCCCGCCCCCGCCAACAAGAAGATTTTGCACTCATTGGCTCATGATGACTCTCAAACCACTGCTGCAGTTGAGAAATCTCCGGGAGGATTGTGTCATGGAGGTATTGCTTTTGGTCCTGATCATTATGATTTTCTTTTACAGTCGAGCAATAGCTTGAATCCGTTGAAGGAAATCCATGCACTCCTGACCACTATGGGTTTTGTTCGGACTTGTCCCCACTTGGCTTCTCGCCTCATCATCCATTACGCTGCTCTTGGCCTTTTGAGCGGTGCTAGATCTCTCTTCCTTTCTGTATGCGGCAGAAATTCGTTCGTTTGGAATACCATGATCAGAGGATACGCCAATGCTGGTTTCTGCGAGGAAACTCTTGAGCTGTTTGCTCTCATGCACAAGTCAGGTGTCCCCACCAACAACTTCACTTTCCCCTTTGCTCTCAAGGCTTGCGCAATGGCGTCGCTGCTCTTCGCAGGAAAAATGGTTCATGGGCAAATTCTTAAGACCGGGTTTGAATCGGATAGTTTCGTCGAAGCTGGTTTAGTCGACATGTACGCCAAGTGCACTCAGATAGAGGAAGCTCGGAAAGTGTTCGACGAAATGTCTGAGAGAGATTTGGTGTCCTGGACGAGTATGATTACTGGTTATGAGAAGTCCGAACGTGCCATGGAATCCTTGAAGATGTTTTCACAGATGCAAGGGGCAGGGCTTAGGCCTGATTCAGTAACGGTAGTGACCGTGGCCTCAGCTGTTGCTCAGTTAGGAGCTCTTAGGGAGTCAAAATCTGTTCATGCATTCATTATCCGTAACAGTTTTGAGAAGGATCTTGCAGTGGAGAATTCTATTATAACCATGTATACTAGATGTGGAGATGTTGATCTTGCACGCGCTGTGTTTGATAGAATGGTAGATAGAGATCGTATTTCGTGGAACTCCATGATTTCAGGTTATACCCAAAATGGATACGCCAGAGAGGCTTTGCTTCTTTTTGATGAAATGAAACTTTCTGGTATCAAACCCAACTTGGTCACTATGTTGATTGTTGTCTCTGCATGTGGGAGCCTTGGTTCTTTGCGAATGGGCAAGGAAATTCACAAGGCTGTAGTCGAAAGCAGAATTGAGTTTGATACTACCCTTCGGAATGCAGTTCTAGACATGTTTGCCAAATGTGGGGATTTAAAAACTTCAGTTCAGCTCTTTGAATCCATGCATGAAAAAAATGCCACCTCATGGAACGTCATGATCTCTGGGCATGGAATGCATGGATATGGAAAAGAGGCAGTCGCATTGTTCTATCGAATGCAAGAAGAAGGCTTCAAGCCGGATCACGTTACCTTCACTTGTCTCCTTTCTGCGTGTAGCCATTCCGGACTTCTAGATGAAGGCAGGAAATGCTTTTATGAGATGCCGCATACGAGCATGATGCCTACAGTGAAACATTATGCTTGCATGGTTGACATGCTTGGTCGTGCTGGCTTTTTCGATGAAGCTCGCCATTTGATATCACAGATGCCGTTGGAGCCAAACGATAGCATATGGGGGGCCTTGCTTGGTGGATCGAAAATCCACAAGAATTTGGAAGTCGGGGAATATGCAGCGAGCAAACTGTTCCACGCGGAGCCAGAACATCCTGGGTATTATGTCCTTATGTCTAATGTCTATGCTGCTACCGAAAAATGGGACGAGGCAAGAAAACTGAGAGCAGTGATGAGGCATAAAAGGTTAAAGAAGCCAGCTGCATGCAGTCTCATCGAGTTGGGTGGCGAAGTTCATGCGTTCTATTCATCAGATCGCTCTCATCCTGCACTTGAGCTGGTTTATGAGAAAACGGAGAAACTGATCACTGAAATAAGAGGACTTGGTTACATCCCGGAAGTAAGCAGCGCACTGCATGATGTTGAGGAGGAAGACAAAGAACATAGTTTCAGTTTCCACAGTGAGAAACTGGCCGTTGCCTTCGGTTTGATGCATACGGTTGCCGGAATGCCGATACAAATAACCAACAATCTCAGGGTTTGCGGTGATTGCCACTCTGCTTTCATGTATATTTCAAAAATCTACGGGAGGAAGATCACCTTAAGAGATGCGAACCGGTTCCATCATTTCGAGAATGGCCTCTGCTCGTGCGGGGGCTACTGGTAAGGCTGAATGAACATCTGCTTCACACCAAAACTCCAGCATCGGCGGCTCATATTGATGAAACCAGAAGACGAAGAACACCGGAAGAAGAATGAAATCCCACGAAGAAGGAAATCCCAGAGAGAACATGGCGAGACTGGGAATAGCACGGTTTCCGTTCAGAAGGCTTTCACAAAAGGTTGATCTATGTGTCTTGTTGCTGAGAGAAATTCGAGAAAACTTGTTCTCGTATATATGTTTTATACTTTTTCGTTTTGGTTTACCGTTTCTAATAAGGGGAAAACGGCTCCAAAATTTCCCTCTTTGTATTTAGTAAAGGAAAACATTATTATTTGTAAATCCATTTTGTTTAATGGATAAACACATTCCTTCAAATCAGTAAAGAGGGACTTTTTTTTTCAGATTTCAGGGGAGGATGAACGTGGTTATTTGTTACTCCTTTTTTTTTGGTTGGTCATGTGGTTACTTGCGGACCATTGTAATTAGTGTCGTTTGGATATAACAATCTCATGGTTTTCATATGTAGTTATTTGTTACTCTTTGGGCGTATATTATATTGTATCAATTTACTAGGAGCAAAAAAATGTAATTATTATAGGTTATACTTATACGGCTTTTATAATCAATATATTTTCTGTGTACATGTATTTCTATACTAACACTTGTTGGCATATCTCAAATTCATGAGACTTTTAAGTGTATCCCAAACACATGTATATACATGTTTAGCAAAGAGATATTTAGATATGCCTTTAGACAAAGGGTCTTCTATTATATATTTAGTAGACATATAAAACATTGATGTTTAGTTTTTTTAGCATATTATATATATAGTGATATTTTATCATTATATACTTCTCTTGGAGCTATCAACTCTATTTTGTTATCAAACTTATAATTGTACTATTATCATAATAAATATGAACGGATTCATTAGCTAGATCCAACTTCAAATCATGAATGAGGTTGGTTTATCCAAACGGTACTAGTTACAATCATATTGTAAATAACATACTTAATTTTTTGTATATTTAAAGCTACACAACCATGATTCTTACATGACTAAGAAACAAATCTTCAAATAAGAGAATTTGGTGAAAGGTTTTATCTGTTATCATATTTGCTCCCAACAAAATCAACATTGAGTATCCGACTACTTTTAGTTGAGCAGCTTGATAATATAATTTTAAGTCTCTAGTTCCTTTTAAATATATGAGAATCCTTTTTATGATAACTTGATGTTGTCAACCAAAACTACTACAACAACAACTAAGCCTTTTCCCATACTAGACGGGATCGACTACATGAATTCTTTGTTTTCATAGAGCCTTATCATTTGCCATGTTAACAGTTAACTCACAATAAGCTAGATCATTCTTTTTTTTTTCCAACACTTTTGTGGTCATCTTCTACCTCTTTTCATACTTTCAAATTTTAGTTTTTCATACATTCTTATAGGTTCTTCTTTTGATATTCTTTCTATATGTCAAAACCATCTTAAACAATATTCTCTCATTTTATCCTCTATTGGTCACTCCTAATTTGTTTCTCATAACCTCATTATGTATACGATCTTTTCTTCTATGACCACTCATCCATATCAACATCTTCATTTCTATCACAGACATCTTTTGTACATGTTGATGATTAACTACCCAACACTCAAAAACATAAAACATGGCAGGTCTAATTGTTGCTCTATATCATTTACCTTTTAACTTTAATGGTATCTTCTTATCATAAAGAATACCTGATGCTCCTCTTCATTTTAACCAACCAGCATTAATTTTATGTGTAACATCTCTATCAATTCTTTCATCACTCTAAAAAATTGACCTTAGGCATTTAAAACTTTCCTTTTTGAGGGATGCAATGTGTGCCAATTTTAATTTCTATGTCCTCTCAACTAACCAAATTATCAAACTTACATTCCATATATTTTGTCTTTATTCTACTAAGTCAGAAGCCTTTACTTTCTAATGTTTCTCTCCATAGTTCTAATTTTCTATTAACTTTTTCCTTATACTCCTCCACTAACACAATGTCATCTGCAAATAATATACACCAAGGCACTTTATCTTGAATATGTTTTGTTAACTCATCAATCACCATTATAAATAAGTATGAACTTAAAGTTGATCCTTGATGTAACCCAATATTAACTTCAAAGAAGTATATCATTCCTTTACAAGTCTTCACACATGTTTTTGCACCATCGTATATGTATCTTATAAGGTTTATTTACGTCAATGGGATACCTCTTTTTTCTAAGGTTCTCTATAGAACCTCATTCGATACCCTATCATAAGCTTTTTCTAGATCAATAAATATAATGTGAAGGTCTTTCTTTTTTGCTCTAAATTGTTTCATAAGACATCTCAAAAGGTGAATTGCTTTAAGAGTAGATCTGTCTGGCATGAATCTAAATTGGTTCTCTGTTGTACTCGATACTTCTCTTAACCTATATTTGATAATTCTTTCTTATAATTTCATGGTATGACTCATTAACTTGATACCCTGATAATTCACACAATTCTAAATGTCTCCCTTGTTCTTATATATGGGTATAAGTGTACTCGCTCTCCATTCCTCGGGTATCTTTTGGTTTCTCAATATTTCATAAATAGTATGGTGAGCCAAGAGATTTCTATTTCTCCTAGTATTTTCCAAACTTCTGTAGGAGTATTGTCTGGTCCTACCGATTTACCATCCTTCATATGTTTAAGAGCGTCTTTGACTTCATTCTTTTGAATATGTCGGTAGAAACTGTGGTTTATATTCTTTTCTGATTTAGCTAACTCTCATAAGTTAATACTAATATCTTCATTTTCATTAAAAAGCTTATAAAAATAGTTTTTCCATATATTTCTTATATCATTATTTGCCACTAGAATTTTCTCATCCTCGTCTTTGATGCATCTAACAAAATTAAGATCCTTAGTTTTCCTATCTCTAGCCCTAACTATCCTAAAATTATCTTTTTCACCTTCTTTTGAGTTGAGTTTTTTATATAAATCATTCCAAATTTTAACTTTTGTTTCACTGACAGCTTTTTTCGTTTCCTTCTTTGCTTTCTTATAAGCCTCTAAAGAATCACTTGTTGCTTAGCATAATATAATTTATAACATGCCCTCTTTGCCTTAATTTTATTTTGAATTACTTCACTCCACCACCAAGCTTCTTTTTGTGTGTTGTTTCGCCACTACCCGTACACCTCTCTTAGATTCACTTAACACATCTTTCGCCACTTTCCTAATATATATAGATATATTGTTTCACATATCACAAGGTGTACCAACATAATTCCAAGCATCTCCTTGAAGGATTTTCTGTTTAAATATATCTTCTTTCTCGCTTTTGAGATTCCACCATTTAGTTTGAATAATTCGATGCACTCTTTTCTTCTTTGTCTATTTTATTTTATAAATTGTTAACTAAAAGTCGATGTTGGGTGGTTAAGCTTTCTCCTAGAATTACCTTGCAATCTTTACAACACACTCTATATTTTTTTCTTCAAATAAAGTAATCAATTTGTGTTTGTGATAAGCCACTCTTATAAGTAATTAAATGTTCATCTCATTTTTTGAAGATTGTATTGACTATAAAGAGATCAAATGCCTTGGCAAAATTTAAAATCTCCCTACCTTCCTCATTTATATCCCCAAAACCAAAGTTTCCATGAATACCTTGATATCCTAATGCCTCTTTACCGACAAGTCCATTTAAGTCTTCTCCTAAACAAATCCTCTCTCTTTGTGGAATTTTTTGAATCACCTTGTCTAACTTTTTCCCAAAAGTTGTCTTTATACTATCTTCTAGTCTTACTTGGGGTGCATAAGCACAAACTATATTCAAAACCTCTACTCCTAACACAAATTTTAACGTTATGATTTGATCACCATATCATTGTATATCTACTACACTATCCTTTAAATATTTATTTATGATAATACCAACTCTGTTTCGAGCCTTTTCCTTACCTGATTACCATAATTTAAAACCTCTATCTTAAATCTCTTTTGCTTTTTTCCAACCCACTTTATCTCTTGTAAACATAAAATATGAATCTTTCTTCGAATCATAGTATCTACCACCTCCATTAGCTTACTGGATAATGTTCCGATATTCAAAGAACCAATACGAATCTTATTATGTAGGACTAGCTTCCTTACCCCCGCATCCGTCATTATTGAAAATGTGAAGACCCTCTCTGTAAATTATTCACTACATTCGGGTGGCAATGTAGCAGAATTCAATTCTTTACCCACACCCGTCTATGATGTGGGAACCCTCTCAATAATTGATTCACGACATTCGGACGAAAATGTAGTAACCCTTGCTTACTTTTCACTGTATTCGGGCTCTACAACCTTCATTTAAAACTATTTAATAACATATTTATTTTATTAAGTAAATATAATAATTTGTTAAGTATGATGAAATAACTCGTAGCCTCTTATGTATGCTTAAAGTATCACTTTGTAGGGAAAGGTAATTTTGATCATTCTCCATGGGTTTAAATGATGTTTCATCAAGATTTATAAGATTATTAATATTTTTATAATCATTCGTAAGGATATTATTCCTGAAATCTTCTTAAAACTAAACATTTCTACTTTCTATTAAACCAAAGTTTTTTATATAAAATCGATATCATTTGGAATATTTACATGTGCAATGAATCTCCACCTTTGTAGGTGGCTTAGGTTTGGTTTTTTACCAAACTATAACCCATATAGTGTAATAGATAACATGATCCTATATGTAGAACATACATAGCTATAGACATTGCTTCTCATAAAAGATTTTAGGTAGAGAACAATGTCATAATATAGACCTTATCATATTCAATGGTATCTTCTTATATTGTTCAACAAAACCATTTTGTTGAGATGTTTTATGTATGATATTGTGTTTTACAATTCCAAAGTCTTTACAGTATTCTAAAAAAATAGTAAATGTGTATATATGGATTTTTCGATCTTAAGGAATCCCAACCTACAACACGATCCTCTTAAAAAGAAATGACAAGAGGATTAGGGAATAAAGCTTGAAAAGGGAATACCACCCAATGGTCCTTGTATGATGTGAGCTAGTACATATTCTTTTCACCTAAGTTCTTCTTACTCCGTCGAGTAAGAGTTGATCTCTGGCGCTCCCAAATTACTTGCTTTGAAAAATCAAAATTACTTTGAATTATGTGTTTGGTGAGCATTTTTGAAACCTGCAATTGGCTATGTGGTGCAAGTTGTGATTATTGGGGATGGATAATGCGAATAGGATTGGTTTTGATTAAGTCCGATTCAGTCCAACTAAGGATATTGAGTGATTGGATTGGTTTTGAGATCTCTCTAGAAGTGGATTGGATTTAAGGCTAAGGAAATTGATTCAATTTTACATAAGTGGAGGACTTTTTTTATATCTAGTTGAGGTTGAGGAGATCTCTAGCCAAAACCAGATTTCATATCATTAGCACAAGTCAAGTCCAAATAGAAATGGGTTTGGGTCTGATTGAAATAAATGGGTTGGTTTCGATTATAGATTTTTGGTTTGGGTTATGGATCAATCTAGATTCTGCTAGGATCGGGTCTTACGGGATTTGATTGGGTTGAATTGGATCTGGATGAAGTAGGACTTAATTTGTGGCTTTTAATGGTGAAACCAAGTGATTTTAGGTCAATGTGATGGATCGGATTTGAGATGGGTTGAATGAGATGTGAATGAAGTAGGATTTGGTTTGGGATCTCAAAAGGCAAAATGAACCGCATATTGTTATGATGGATCGAGTCCAATCGATTGGACCTCATCCAATTCGACCTTTAACAGATAGGGCACAATGTAGCATGAGAGAGGGGAAAAGCTTGGACGAATGGGTGGCAATGAGGTGATATTGATGGAGGCAAGGATGATCGGCTTAGTAGCGGTCAAGGTGCAAGACGAGGGTGGGAACAACAATGGAGATGGCTCGATAGTAGGCTTGGGCACAACGGAAGGAATGACGTTGGTGAGTAGATGGATCTTAGTCGAGGGTGAATAATGGTAGTTAAGGTGGTGAGAGGCCGATTAGGGCGAGATGGTGGTGGCGTGGGTTGTTTCTGATAGAGAGGAAGTGAAGATGGGGATGGGGTGTATGACTCGTGGGCTAGCAGGTTGACAATGGTGGTTTTTGGGTGATAGACAAAACAGAAGACGAGGGTTAAGGACAATGGGGGGAACCGGCAAGGAGGATAATGACATACGACAAAGTTTTATGATGGAGGAGAGTTCCGGCTTGTGGTTTCTTGTTCACAAACACGCATGCATACACAGACACACAGAGAGTGAAACGATCCATGCCAACTTCTGCTTCTTCTTCTTTCTATTTTTTTTGTCTTACTAGGTATTCATAAGAAAAAACGAAGTGGAAGGGCCACGACTTGTAGAGAGGGGTGCCTGGTGGTTTTCAACTAGGCATACACACAGTGAAGCCTGGATCAAGTCGCTCTTCTCAACTTCTACTTTTTCTTGTTTTTCGCTTTTGCAGGTAGGATGATTCAGGATTAGAGATCTCTAAAGAAAAACAAGTGATTTGTGGAGTCAAGAGAAGATAAGATTGCCCTCTTAAATATTGTTACAGATAGATGCTGGAAAGATGATTGATGCAAGAGTTTGCCATGGCTTCTTATAGACACAGCCAACCACTTCTCATTCAAAGCATTCATATTGAAATCACGTTTTAGGTGCACCTCAGCATGTTTCAAACACCCTTCAGTTAAACCTTTTGGTTTCTTTTGCACGATCAAATTTTGGTGGAATAGTAAATAGTTGAGAATTGTTGACTATGGAAGTTGTGTGGGTTATAGCCTTGTAGCTAAAAGTTGGCAGGAAGCCTTGTGTTTTGAATTTTTCTTGTGACACATGTTTTAGGTTATATTTTGAGCTTCTGACGTATGAGGCATCTTGGATGCTTCTGTTATTGTTTTTTTTTTGTGTTGATATTAATTGGTTTGAGACATTCTTCCCTTGTAATAATTATGTTGTCCATCATATTGTTAATATACACTTAAACTTCTTTTAAGTGTTCTCCAAGCACAATTGGATTTATCTTTAATGGTATGTAGATCTTGAGTCTTGTGAGCTTAATAAAAGTCCCAACTTTCGATCAACTTGTAGGACCTTGGACCTGGATTTTTCTTTCCTTGACATTCTAATCAATTTCTACACTCATAAAACTAAGATCTAAGGATACATTTCTTTGAGAATCATTTTAATAATAGTGTTTTGCTTCTGTTGGGGGAAATCTTAGGTGTTGATAGATGTTCCTCTTTGACACCATGTCAAAAAAGTAAATACTAAAATTTGACTTATTAAAAAGAGGTTGGCCAAAAATCAATTTTGAACAACTTGACAACCTTGATGAGATTTGGAGTGAAAGTATACTGTTTGAGAGAAAATATCATGAAACCATATTATGATCTCACCAAAGCAAAATGATGCCTTGTCGTGAGACATATCAGGAATCATGAGAGATATTTATGAGAAAGATGATTGATTTAATAAAAAATACAAGTTGACTTAAAAAAATTCATCAAACCTAAATTAGTAAGGTTGCTTTTTGAAACACCACTTTTAAAAGAGAAAAATAGTAAACATCCTTTTTGGAAGCTCTTACAAAATAGATTTTAGGTTTTTTTCGAAGAATGAGTTTCAAAACATATTTTAAAAATAACAAATTCGAAAATACCATGAGAATAGGGCTTTAAACCTTGCGAATGCACAAAAGCTTGACAAGAATGGCAGTTTGAATCTCTCCCTCTTGAATTGCTCGATGCGTCTATATCCAATCATTGTTGAGTCTTTTACGAAGCATCCTCAAAAAATATATATGTAAGTTACTAGTCCCTTATGAAGTGTCCTCTGCTCCTATATCGATTTTTCTTAACATGTAGATCCATCTTTCACCTATCCCTATAATATATTAACTTAGTCAAGTACTAGAGGTGGGTCTGACTTAGGCAGCATGTACCACGGGTACCTAACCAAATTTGTGAGATTCTAAAATATAGTAAAAAATCTCCTCTAACAATATCGAGTAAATGTATCCTAGTTAGGGAGAAAAGAGTAACATACACTCTAAATAGTACAAAAATACTAAATAGGAATGTGTTCTTAATGGAGAGAAGTCATAATAGATTCATTGGAAACTCTTTGGATCAAAAGACCATCATGTGCATCAAGAAAAAATATCTTGACCGTAGTAAGAAGAGATTGTGGCTTCTAATGCTAAAGGGATTAACTCGTAAGACAACTCAAAAAAAAAAAAAAGGTGTCCCAACTTCTAAGGAAATGCATCATGTACATGACTTGATATATACTCTTTGACAATAATAACATGTGATTCCAAGTGCTAGTGGGACAAGTGATACTCTTGTCAGAATGCCATGATGAAAGGTAGCTAAATAAAGAGACAAGAAAAGACAGACCTAGTTATAAACAAGAATGAACATGCCAATCAATTCTTTGTAGATATCATTGCTCATATGCTTATTTTAGAAAATCATAAAAAAAAATTCGAAAATCAACCCCACTTTACATAAACAACTTCAAATAATACCCAACAAAACAAAAGCACTTTGACTCATACTCTCTATCTTAAAGTACTTATAAAGAAAATAGACATTACCAACTTTAGAGAGTAAAATCTTAATTTTTAAAACACAAAAAACAACTACCTCTTGGCCCATAAAAGAGTAAACATGTTAGAACATCCTCACTTAGAGTATAGCATGAACTTTTCCCTAATGTAATAGACTCTAACGACCGATCACATAACAACTAGGAAAGATAGATAATGAGAGTTCACTTGGTCCCTTCTAAAGAATCCCAAGCACATAAAAGGAGTAGAACTCAAAAAAAGAGTTCTTTGTATTTTTCAAATTTTCTTTCCTTTGATTCATTTTTTATAACCTTTTAGCTTTCATAACAAGGTATCACATAAAAAAAAACTCTTTAAATACATCAATAAAGCACCGAGGTAAAAAATATAATAAAAAACCTATTACACTAAGAAAAATTTAAGTAGAGACAATTTGTTTAATATTCAAAACCAAATCAAAAGACACAAGCAATAAAAGTAACATAATATATCACAATAAAAAAAATTAGACCTGCAGGCACGAAAGCGAGCACAACATTTCAGTGACTGACTGACTGATTCTGTAATATTTTGTAAAATTGATGAGCAAAACCGTAAATTTATCTCCTTAATGGAATTCAACCCCCCGTTTCCACAAAACCGCGGGTGAGTTATCGAGAAAATTGGAGGAAGAATGAGGGAAAGAAGCCGAGACTGAGAACAGAGGGAGACTGACGGACCGAAACAGAGAACGAGAGAGTCACCGGACTGTGCTCTCCAATAGATCAACGTTGCTGTTCGTGAGCCGCCTGCTAGGGAAAAGACCACAGCAAAGACGCCTTCTTTCCCGGCCGATAAGTCTCTATTTTTACCTTCTTCCCCATTTTCCCACTTTTCCTTTTCTTTTATGAGTATCGTGGTCTGTTTCATAGATCATAATGTATTCTCTTCTGTATAAAGCTTCAGATTTCGACAGTGAACAAAAGAAATTTGAGTTTCTCTCTTTTTGTTTTTGTATTAAATGGACAAAAACAAGCAGTAAATATTAATAAAAAAAAGAACCAACAGATACAGATCAGTTTAAGAATATTTTTGTTTGATCTCTAGTTTTTTATTCAAGATAGAGAACCGAAAAAAGGTCTCTATCTTTTCTATTTTTTTCTCTAAAAGAGTTCTTTCTTCTTGATGAACAGAAAATCGTACCGGGGGAAGTTCCAATAACTTTGGACAGCACTACAACTCAGTTGTGGATCGTGATCGCTTTGATACCAATGATGGAACCAAAAGATGAAGAACGGAAAAAGAAGGAAATCCCAAAGAGGATGTCGCAAGATTGGGAATCGCTAAGCACGGTTTTTAATTTAATTTCTCACCGAAGGAAATTAATCCCAGAGAACAACTGCATCATCCAATTCCATCCGTCCTTGGTCACAATCATCTAGCTCTCCATAATTTAATTTCTCAACGAAGGAAAATGTGGTTTTTAAACTAACATTTTTTCTGCCTCTAATGACAGGTAATTCTCGTGATGTAAAGAAAACAAACGATTTAAAGTGAATTCATTTCATCTCACTGACAATGCATTAAGCAGAGCACTACAACCCAAGCCGGACTAGTTGTTTACTCCAATCCATGATCTATTAGTCATGCATCTCGAAACGGCGTCAATGACTTGTCAGTGCGGCCCATGAACATGAAACCAGAAGTAATAAAGCATTCTGATTATTGGAAAAGATGTTTATTATACAGCAAAAGTGTCTATATATAATGGCCACTTTCACAAATCTCATATTCATCTGAAAGTGCATGAAAGACCAATTCTTCTCTTATGCTGAGACTTACTAATAGGCTAGCAATCCTACTAACTATAATAGGCAATAAATATGACCATCAGTAATCCCTGTTTTCCGTCCACTTACCCATGTAATAGCAAACTGATCTGTACAATCAATATACTTCATGGGATATCATTTATCAGTATATTGATAGCATCTACAAGATAAAGCACGGACACAGCCAATCTTTTCAAGGCATTGGAACCATCTAAGGTGTTGATGCGGTAGACGTCCGCTGTTTATTTCCAAGCATTATAACGATCACAGTAACATCGTCATGATACTTTCTCCTTCTTCCAGCAGGGATTCTTGCCAATTCTTCTCTAGTCATGCCTAGAAAAGCAAAACAAGAATAGTTGTGCATCTTAAGTTTCAAAAATTAATAAGGGTAGTAAATACGGAAATAAATAGAAACAGCACCAATAATCTGAATTAGTAAAAGGTTACAAGTATATATGACAAACTATAGCACAAGTTAGGATGCCTACACAAAGCCCATGATCTTCAGCCAACATTGCAACACAGATCACTGAAAACAAAGAGTCCTAAGTGAAGAATAAACCTGCTTTCACAGCAGCCCTCAGCAACAGCTCCTCCAGCAGGTACTTTGCCGGATCACTGCATGGATTATTCCAAATGAAAAGGTATACCAGATGAACAACTTCGCTATTGGTGAAGAAATCAAAAAGTCCATCACTTCCAATAACAATGAATAGATCATTGTCCGACACTGTATGGTTCATTACAGATGGTTCAGTGGAGACATATGGAGGGCTGAGCAAGTCGTGTACACGAATAATACCCATCAGTGCATCATTCATGATTTTCTGGAAGAAATAATCATGCTATTAACGTTCAGAGATCATAAAAACGTAGATTAACACACAAAAACTTTATATTAGCATGACTATAAGACCTTTTTCAAGTACCCAACTCCAAATGCACGGGTTAGTTTCAGTTTTCCTTTCACTCTTCCCTGAACAATTGTCGATGATTCACCAGGGTGATCGGCCAAAAGCTGAGCACGTTCTGACTCATTTTCAACTGTATGTGTTTCACTTAGTTGCACAGCTTTCAGCAGACCATCTCCAGATGCATTGACTGTTGCCAGCACGGCTCTGCTGTCTCCAAGATTCAGCGTATAAAGGTTATTACCATGAAGAAGTACAACAAGCACACATGAACCAACACATACTAAATCTGGACGTCCCTCCATTTCCTGTTCAACCATGCGCATAAAGTCATCTTCTGCTTGAGCAACTGCACTCCTCAAGCAATCCATGACACCTTGACGGAACGGCTCTGATGATGTTTCCTCAGAAGATTGGGGAAACATATTCCCATTGAGACCGCTAACAGAATCCTGAAGCATGCTTCCATCTTGATCTGCATTTTGAAGAGAACTGCTCAGTGTCAAATCCCTTTGAAGCAGCTGTTTTTGCAACAAATGCAGGCCAAACCCAATGCTTTCATAGAGGGTTACAGCCAAAAAATCAGCAGCATCACGTCCATTGAAACCGTCATAAACTCCACAGAATAGCCATCCATTTTCCTCAGAGCAAACAGCCTGGACTCTGTCTTCGCCAGCAGCTCCACCGGCTATTCGTGCATCCACCATGGCATTTAGAAAGCCTGATGCCTCAACACTAGCCGGAATGCTCATGCTTCTTGAAATATCTTTATCAGCTTCAAGGAAATCATTATCTGGTGATACATCTAACAAGGCAGAGATATTGTTTTGGGAAGATGACAATGGATCCAACCTTGAGAGGGATGGAGAAGATGAAACTGGTCGGAATGAATTAGGGGAATCCAGACCAGGTAGTATTTCCTCACCAATAAGACCATGCAATATATTTGTGTTTGCTAAAGTTGCATTAGCACTTAAAGCAGCACCAGACAAACAAGAAAAACTGCTAGTCCTTTTTAAGGAACCCAGACTGCTGATGCCTATACTCTCAAGTTCATCAAAACGTGGAGATCTGTCTCTACAATAAACATGGCATTGATATTCAAAACTAACAGAAAGTTCAGCTGAAGGCTTAAAAGTGTCCTCAAATCCTAACATCTCTTCTGACAATGAAGAAACTGCTTTTCTTTTTCCCTGAGGCACACTTGTACTTTCATCAATACCATTGCCTGCTCCCATATTCCATCAAGATTTACAGGAGCGAATGCTAGCCTGCAAAAGACTAACAGAATACTGTCATTATGATTTACCAGCAAGTCTTATTTTAAAGTGGACAACCTTAAGATGTCCATTCGAACAAGAAGTAGAAGGGGTTTTGTAATTCAATCTTCATTTAGTAACAAAGGTGATGCAAGTAACCAACTCACATTGAATCTATAAATGTATTACATATAAGTACACACACACATATATATAGTTATATGGTGATATAGTTATATATATGAAAACAAATTGATGTTGAAGACCATGGTCACTCATTGAAAGAAAACACAAAATAAAGGATGAAGACCATGAAAGTAGCATTAAGGGCACGTGCTGGATCTTCCAACACATGCCATTTCTTCCCATAAGTGTTCATGAAGCATCTCGTGTCATTTCACATAAGACATAAATGCTATAAGGTGCTTATGAAGCAGAACAAAAATATCCATCTCGTTGACACACTCTAAGTACTTCTAAGTTCCAAATGCATCCATAACGTTTGAATTTTCCTAAACTTGTAAATGCCCTTTTTAAATGCACCAAAGTTTAGCTTTTAAATAGAAAGATGCCTGTTGTGAGAGATTCAAACGTGAACTGTACGAAAAGTAGTACGGTGATCATGTTACTTATCAAGATTCTCACAACATCAAATGAGTTGTGCAATTAGATCATCTCCACCCATAAGTCCCTCCTTGCTGTTGTTTTTGTGTTGCTTGCATAGTTTGTTCACTTCTTGCTCTCGTAGCTTTCAAATATTTTATATTTCATGACAGACGTCATGTATGGCTTCATATTAGAACTCATCTCATGAGATGATTCTTCATAAATATTTGTGGAAAACACGGTTGTAGAAGTTACATACAAAAATCATTTCCTTGAAGAATTGGCAAGTGGTAATTCATAACAAGAACTCTTCTTATAGAGGCCATTGACAGAAAAATCATTTGGGCTCACCCAAAGGGCTTGAATTTCAAAAAGTCCCTAAGATTTCACAGTGATTTGACAAAGATATTAGCTTAGAAAAGGTTTTGGAGAGAAAGGGGATGCTAAAATGAGCAACCTCACCCTAATTTTGGGGTTCAAAAGCATCCTGTTGTCGTTTTCTAATGATGAGGAAGGGACTTGAAAAATGAGCCTTGTACTATATGGCACGAGGTATATGCAGCGGTCTATTGGTGCCTATGATTAATGTATACTACTTGTATCAATTCAAGTACTGATATATGATAGTGTTGTATTTATAATATGATATAATATTTATACATTTTATTGCATTTTTTACTTATGGCAACTCTGTAAAAGTATATTTAGACGTGGAATTACTTTATCTTCGATGTCCACGAGAAAAGGTTTATAAACTTTTTGAAACATAATATCCTTTTATGGGCTTTGAAAAATGCTGGCATTTGTCCGACTATTATGTAGAAAATGTATTTTGACCGTGTAACTAGACTAAAGAACAATGGTATATCTCATGGTACTTGAATTGTTTAAACTTTCATATTTTTGAGATTTTTAAATTGGAAAAAGTAAGATATGTTCAGTACGCTACAACATACATGTGTAATCATCTTGAATGATGCAGATGATCTTTTTCTTCTTCGATTCTATAATAGAAAAATGAGATTAAGTACTTTTGTTGTTCAGATGATTATGAATTTATGGGAACTCAAAACTTAGAAGTTAATTTACGCTTCTACCTTAAAAGAATTTTTTTTGTTCAAACATATTTTGTTTATGATGTCACTACAGTCATGAATGCATTTAAGGTTTCTGAAATGTTGTAATCATTCTTCAAGCTCCGTTCATGTGGTAGCATAATCCTTCGTTAGTCTTGAAGAATCCCTTACTATTCATGAAGTCAAGTACAGTTCTGATATGATATGTGTACACGCTGCAGGAGTTCACAAACACTGCATCCGCACTTCCTTTTTATTGTAATTGAAGTTTATCAAGGTATCTACTTTCTCCAGAAAGTATCGTCAAAGTTTTGATTGTCAATGAATCATAGAAGTTCCAGATTCATAACACACACATGCATACACATATACACACACATATACATACATACACACATATATATATATATATATATATATATATATATATATATATATATATATAGAGAGAGAGAGAGAGAGAGAGAGAGAGAGAGAGAGAGAGAGAGAGATCAACTGGTTTCCTGTACGAAACAGGAATCGCAGACAAACCACGTTAGAACTTTTTCCCCAACTTCGATGCTAGAACCACGTTATTGAGCTATAGAAGAGCTTTTATCAAATTCTTCTCCAACGTAGACACGGAAAAATTCCACCGATCAGAACATCGAGATAAGAAAATGAATCATAGGAAACGAACAGAGAAGCGAACAACAAGTTGATCGCCTCCAAAACGAATAGTAAGCGTATGAAACAGAGAAAAGAGGGAAGCAGGGACCCAATTTCTGAAACGCTAAACAAAGTTTACAAGGAGAAAAGATCAAAGAGAGCGATCAACGTACCTCTGGTAGAGGAAGACGGGCGTGGTAATCGATCTTCAACGGCGCTACACCACCACTGAGACGGAGGAGATTGATACTCCAAAAAATGGAAAAAGAGGGAAGTATTTAACGGCAACCATTTGTTTTTCACTTACATTTTTATTCCCTACTTTTCTTTTGTGTTCCTCTTCCCTTTTTATTTAAAGGAGAGGAGTAGACAGGAGGAAGGTCGACTCAGAAGATAGAGCGGCGAATTTGTTAGCGGAGACTTCGGCATACTCTGCTTCGGCCTCAGCCTCCCTTCGATAGAGTAAAAAAAACAAATGCCTTTTCGGGAAGAAAACGAGAAAAGGAAAAATGGAAGAGGAAAGGGTTAATTTTATTTCGTATTCTTATTCATTTTTTCCCCCATATTTATTATAATAAATTAAAAAAAAAGAGAAAAATCTTTCCACCGCAAAGTTGACTAGAATCTACTACATGATCCTGCCCTACGACGGAAAGAAACCACATTGCGTCATAATCTCCAATCACTAGCCATCTGGGGGGACCTGCGTGGGGTCGAGTCAACCAATCTGCTTCGCCATTTGAAACTTGCTCCGAGTCCACCACAACCAATGGGACGGACAACCTTTCGGGTCCAACCGGTTTGGTCCTTCCCTGGTGTCGTGCCTTTTCATTTCTCAGCACTCCCTTTTCAAGTCAAACAATCCATACGTTTAGATGAGGCATTTGGAATCTGGCTGAGTTAGACATGGGTCCGGACGCTGTTTAAAAATGGACGGCCACCTCACTGGGGCCTAGCAGTTCAGTGCAGTGCCGTGGGCTTGAGCTGAGCTGATTCCATTGGACACGTTAGTGTTTTGGTCTCTCACCACCCAAGAATGAATCATGGCTCGAACGTCTGCACGCGCGTGTAGAGTCTGATTCATTCCTAGTTCGTTCACCACCACGTTTGCAGGAACGGATGTATCACCCCTCCTCTAGTAGGGTAGGGTTGGGTTACTTTGGGTGCATGCATCAATCGGGCATCTTGCTTAAGACAGAGATGGACGGATGTTGATGCTTCTTAACCCTTTCATTCTAGAAATCCAACCGTCCAAACTACGTGCTTTGCTTTTCTATTTAAAAATTAGCATAAAACAGCTGATTCGCCGATAACAATGACACTTGTGGTTGTCGCGATTTGGATTTGTATTTAATTATACGGGGAGGATGAACTTATCAAATTGCTGATGAAGCTGTGGCGAAAATTGATCGTGCCCGTTTTGTTTAAAAGATGATCATGACTCGCGATAAGTTGATTCAATCTATATAATAGTGAGAGCAAAGTCATCTCCTCTAAAGTGTCAAGTGATTTGATAATACCAAATGTCAAAACGGTAGTATTAGGGGATTTGAAGGAGAAACGGGGTGTGATAATAGTGGCTCTCTCTTTGTCAGACCCTTCTTTGCTGTGCGTGCTAATAATAAATAATATTTTGGCCAGGGCCCTTGCAGTATAACAAATTTAATTCATCAGACCTGAAAATGGTTGTAAGAAGACATGAGTTGATGGCACCATCTATGTGTGCGGGCGGATATAAGTTGAGTTTGTTGAAGATTATGAGTTTAGAGTCAGTTTTAGTAAATTTGATGTTTTTAGGTATTATTGTAATTGTCCGAAGTCGTAAGGGTATTTTAGTAATTTTCTATACTAATGATATTTTGGTCATTTTACGTTTTTACAACTCCTTATATAAGGGATGATAAGTTGTATTAGGGTTAAGAGTCTGTGATTAAGAAAGAGAGAGAAAGAGGGGGGGGCCTCCATTGGAGGCCCGCCTCCTCCTTCGATCTCCATGTTTTTTCCTCTTTATCTTGTATTGATGTTTTCTACTATTGATTATCCGCTGCACAGCCATATTTTTCAACATGGTATCAGAGCATAACAGTGAAGATCGTGGACGTTTAGATTCAAGAGATCATTAAATCAATAGTGGTTGAAGCGTGGAAGGCGTAATCTGTCTTGGAGTGAAGAAAAGTTATGAAATACCGTCATTGAAATGGACAATCTGAGGAACTCCACCCTATGCAGAAAGCATTGGTTTCTTTGATGAAGAATAATCTGAAACATAGCAAATGGGACTCTCAAAGCTCATCTTTTATAGCAGTAATCTCCCCAGTCTTAGTTGGAAACAAAGGCTGAATATTTGCATTGGTACAACAAGGAGACTTCACACAGCTTCTGCGCAAGGTATCATCGGTCGTGAGGTGAAGTCTGCTAATATTCTGCCTGATGAGAATTTGATGGCAAAGGTTTCAAACTTTGGGCTCTCAATGTAGGTCATCATTTGGATTAAACTCATGTGAGCCCCCACTATCAAAGGGATCTTTGGTTATCTGGATGCTGAGTGTTGCAGACAGCAAGAGTTGACACAGAAATCAGATCTATACTCATTTCATGTTTGGTGTTATATTGCTTGAAGTCCTCTATGCAAGGCCCGTGATCAATCCCTCTCTGGAGGTAAACATAGTAGAGTGGGCAATGGAATTTCAATAGGAGGGACGATTGCAACAAGTTATTGATCCTTATCTTTTCAGTACTATGAAATCTTGACCAAGCAAAGTATCTGTTGCAACAGGGAAGATTTTATAAAAAGAAGGCCAATGAATTAGACGAACGATCTGGGAAGTTCTCAAGGAAGAATAAGAAGACGAATGATCTGGGAAGTTCTCAAAGAGGGAAAGTAATTGGCTACCAAAATGATGATGGTGTTCCAGATTTTTTCCAAAAGAAAGGTTACACAAAATCCTGAAAAAAAGAAGATTTGAATCTTTTAAAAGAAGGTAAGTTTATTTTTTGAATTTCAAATGCTGGAAATGGCAGTTACAGATTATATTTCCTGATTTTGTGGAAAGTAAACCAGAAAGATAGTTATGAAAACTTAATTTCCTAATTTGGTGGAAAGGAAAAGATTATCCCATGTTTTTTTAGGAAAGAAAATAATCAACTGTTGCCCATCATTTGTTACAGAAAAAGAAAGGATAGAAAATATAGTCTATCCGAGATTTTATGGGTGTGCTAAAAAAGAAGAATCGTAGAGATTCAATGTGAATGCAAGTTAGAGATCAATGAGGATGAAGTTGCAAATGACTATGGGGAGAGTACTTGTCCTACTTCCAGATTTCTTCTAAAGGATTACTTAAACGTTGCATTGGACCTTTTTTTGAAGGACATCTAGCGCCTGGAATGTGGACTTTACTGGAGATAGAAGCCTGCCTAGATCCTGCATATGCAAATTTAATTTCTCCTAAGCTATGCGAACTTCTGAGCATGATTAGAGGACTTGGAAACCAAGAGCAGGTACTCTGCATGATTTTTTTGTTGAGCAAATTGTTACAGCAAAAGTTATCTCATAGTTGATAGAAAAACTGAAGTTCTTGTCTCACCTATCATGTACATACTTAATTGGAAGTACCTCTGTTGTTGATGGGCTGACATTTAAGAAACAAAAAAAATATTATGGAATCTTTTCTTGAAAGGGAGGTAAATTTGTTGCTTACCAAAATCCATCAGAAGCTATATCCAATCACGTGGTCGTGCTCGTCAAGCTGATTCTTTATATGTCTTGATGCTTGAAAAGGGAAATGAACAGCAGAGAGATTTGTTATATGAAATTGTTAGGAGTGAGAGGTCGATGTGGGATGCAACCTCAACTAGAGCTTTGGATGCATGCATTCCAAAATTATCTCCCAAAGATGAGACTCCTATATATAGAGTTTCATCCACAGGAGCAACCATAACTCCTGACTCTAGTGTTTGTCTCATTTATAATTATTGTCAGTGACTTCCTGGGGACCAGTACTTCATTCCTAAGCCAATTTTCAGCTATGATTTATACAGAGGTCTTTATGCATGTAAATTAACTTTGCCCTCCAATTCTCTGTTTCAACATTTAAAAGGCTATCCAGCTAAGAAGAGCCATTATGTAAAGCACCTTATATGTTTGGACGCATGTAAAAAGTTGCATCAATTGGGAGTGTTGGATGATCATTTTCTTCTAGTAAATGAACTACTGGTGGATTGCTAATTGCCAAAACTAGAAGCAAAATCAGCACCAGGGGCAGACTGTTAAAGTTTGTATGAGGAAGGATGAAGTTGTAGAAATTTGCAACTATGAAAGCTGTTGAAAAAAAGACTACCATGAAGGTCGATAAAAGTGTGTTGCAGTCATGAAGGCTGATAAAAGTTAATTTACAACAATGAAAGTTGATAAAGAAAATAGTGCAGCCATGCAGCTGCTAAAGATGAATAGCTAAGAAGGCTAAGTTGAAGAAGATTACAACCATGAAGGTTGCTGAAAAGTGTTGCAGCAAAGAAGATTACTTGGAAAATGGACAACCAAGGGGTCGAAAAATTCAGAAAAATGCAAAAAAATACAGAAAATATGAAGTCGTACGTAGTAAGTGTCTTCTTATGTGGTCAAACAACAGAATTGGAAATAGAAGAGAAAGATATAATGCAAGAAAATCAATCTTTTTCACTACATATGAATGACAAATCAAATCATAGAAGAGGATAGAGGAATTGATTGGTATGAAATGTGGCAGTATCACCAAGAAGCATGCAAGTTAAAACCTTGAGTTGCTGAAGTAAACAACTAGGAGGGTTAAAAAAAATGGTTGCAGTCACCATGTGAAGAGGCGCAAACCGACTAGTATAAACAGATGTTTGTATTCTGCTATTTGAGTGGTAGAGAGAAGGTACCCAACCAACACACCGGTTGTAGCCACCATGTGAAGGGGCGCAAGGAAAGCCGTGTGAAGTGTGTATGGTGGAGTAGTACCTCTTATCACAAAATATCAGCTTTCTTAAGAGTAGAAAAACATGACTTTTGAAGTGTAGCTGCCGAATCACTTTATGAGAAGAAGAAAGAGAGAGGAAGTAACCGATACCCATAGAAGGGTTGTGTGCTACCCATGTATTCTTGATTGTTAAGTTGTTTTACAAAAGCCTCGAAAAGATCGCTAGTATACGCGTGGTGAAGTCATGTTGATGATCAGCCAGGAAGGCTGAGTTGATGTTGCAGCAATAGATGCTGCTTGAGATGATTAGCCAGGAAGGCTAAGTTGATATTACAGCCAGAAATGTTGCTTGATATGATCAGCCAGGAAGGCTGAGTTGAAGATGTTGCAGTCAAAGAAGCTATTGAAGATTAGACCAGTGATGAAGACACATGAAGAATGTTGCAGATAGATAAAGTTTTTGGCAAGTTTGGAATTCGAAGTATCTCACTCCTAACTTGAGGGGGGGTGTTGAAGATTATGAGTTTAGAGTCAGTTTTAGTAAATTTGTTGTTTTTAGGTATTATTGTAATTGTTCGAAGTTGTAAGGGCATTTTGGTAATTTTCTGTACTGAGGGTATTTTAGTTATTTTATGTTTTTACAGCTCCTTATATAAGGGCTGATAAGTTGTATTAGGGTTAAGAGTCTGTGATTAAGAAAGAGAGAGAAAGAGAGGGGGTGGCCTCCATTCGAGGACCACTCCCTCCTCCGATCTCCATGTTTTTTTCTCTTCATCTTGTGTTGATGTTTTCACTATTGATTATCCATTGTGCAACCACGTTTTCCAACAGAGTTTACTTTCTTCTTCCTTATCTTTAGATTTCCTTTGGGGTGAAAATAAAATTAAAAGGATGAGTTAAAGTCACCCACATTCGAATTGGAGACCTTCCGTTTTCGCACTTTTTGCAGTCAAGTGATGGTCACATAAATAGCATCTATGATTACGGAAGAAATCTTTCGAATAGATCCAATGTCAACTTCAAATATGGAATTCGAAATCATATAGCTATCAACCAACATTTATCGAATGTGAAAGAGTCAAAACAAATGGTTTGATCCTCTTATTTCTCGAATCGAGAAATTCATGAATGGGGATCCTAATGAATATAAATATAAATGGTCCAATGGCAGCAAGAATTTTCAGGAACATTTGAAGCATTTTGTTTCTGAATGGAAGAACCGTTTTCTTCGATTGGATGTTTGCCTTTGGTGCAAAATGTTTGAAAATGGGTTCCTGCTACATTCCTCCCTTGGTGGATTAAGTGAACAAAAAATATCTAAAAATTGACCGAGGGGAAGAAAAGATTGGCTAAGAACCGTAACTTGGAATATCTCAAAATATCTAGAAATTGCTGTCAAATCATATAATGGGCCAAAAATTCACAAATCTTGCAGAGAGTAGGATCACTCACATGCTCTAAAGACATGCCAATTTGCAGTTCAAGAGACAATAGTGGATTTGGCTAAAAGTTGGGCGTATCACACACAACACATACAGTAAAACTGAGTAGACCTTAGAAATTTGTGAAAGGAATTTCTGAAAGACACAAATTTGAGATTTATAGCTTGAGACTTCTTGCCAAAAGGCAGATCCAAATTCAGGAGCCATTATTTGAGAGAAATAAGATTACACACATTATTATTGACTCCAAGCAGAGATTTAGCACAATTGACAGAAATCTGTTTTAGAAATTTGAACTTGTAAATTCGGTATAAATTAATGTACAACACTCAAGCTTATAAAAAATTGAGGTTTAAAAGATTGAAATGTATAAACCTCATCTACCCAAAGTCAAACAAATAATAGCTCTACATAAAATGTCGGTATTTCGGTGAAAAGTGCAAAGCAGAGTTTGAACGCGTTGTTAACTTCCTGAAATTATTCCCGTGCAATGAGAGCACAAAATTTTAAAAGAAAAATGTTCTGAAAATCCGAGAAATCCTCTAATGTGGAAAATAAAGATTAGAACTTTCTTATTTCAGTATGAGAGAAATTCCGACTATTTGTTTTGGAAAGAATCTATATATGCAGAGGTAAGAAAGCTTCGGATTTTGCCGTATTTTTCTACATCACTCCAAAAACCTTTTTGATCAATTCAAAAGCCTATTCTAAGCACAGTATTTGTAGATTGTGGGAATAAGTTTCCTACAACTTTTCAAAGAACGTATGAAGCGAACTTTCAAGTTCTCCAAAATCTGCATGTGCAGATCCGTGTAACAAAAGTCACTCAAGATTTGCTTGGTCGTCCTCTCTTGGCTCAATTATCATTAGAATGTGTTGCCATTTCAGATCTATCCTCAAATTAGACTTGAAAGTTCATTTATTTGAGCTTTTATTCCTTTTTCCTTCCAAAATTCATTTAATTTTCTTGAACCGAAAATTCTTTTAAAATTCTCTTCAAAAGTTATGAAATTGAATAAATTGACTTTTCAGTAAGTTTCCATAAGTTCAAAAACTGGTTTTGTTTTAGAATTTTAAAGTTCAAAAAGTTTAATGCAAGAATTTTTTTTTGAAGGTGTTTACAGGATCTCAGGTGAAGTGAGAAAATTAGTTGCTAGTGAACTTGATTGAGTTACTAAGAGCTCAATCTACCAAGAGAGGTAACAGACTCCTTAATTTTCCATTATTTGCATCAACATCTAGCTATGACTACCATGATGGGACCCCACTATAGATGATTGACATGTAAAACGGTTGATGGTGGAGGAAAATTCTGAATGTGCTGAAATTTTCCGTCCATTCTTTGATGGGGGTATGGACATACACACTCATCAAATGTGTTGACATTTAATATTAGTGCACTATTTACTAAATGTTACAAAATTTATATTAATTCTCAATTAATACAACAACAAAAACAACTAAGCCTTTTTGGCTATATGGATTCTTTGTTTTCACATAGCCCTATCATATGTCATGCTGACAATTAACTCAATATGAGTTAGATCATTCTTTATTGTTTCTTTTCAACACTTTCTCTTCCTCTTTTAACATTTTCATAATCTAGTATTTTTATATATTCTTACGGGTTGTCTTTCTATATATCCAAATTATCTTAAACGTTTTTCTCCTAATTTTCTCCTCTACTGGTGTCACTTCCATTTTGTTTCTAATAATCTCATTATGTATATGGTCTTTCCATGTATGATCACTCATACATCTCAACATCTTTGTTTATGTCACAAATATTTTTTTGTACATGTTTGATGATTAACTGTCCAATACTCAGAATTATAAAATATAGTAGGTCTAATTGTTGCTCTAGAATATCTACCTTTTAACTTTAATGGTATATTCTTGCCACATAAAAGACTTGATGCCTTCTCCATTTTAACCAACCTACATTAATTCTATGTGTAACATCTCAATCAATTTTTTTATCATTATGAAAAACTGATCCTAGGTATTTAAAACTCTTTTTGTGAGGAATATTTAATAACAAATGAATTAATTAATATTCATCAAGCATTAAGTTTTTATCTTATTAAATATTAAGTATATATTGAATATTTAATACTAATTAAGTTTTGGCTTGTCTAATATTAGATTTTGATCCGATATTGATGTGTGTACTAGATAATCCTACTTTACTTAGGCACGTGTTTTAGTTTTCAATTTCAAGTGATGCCATTAACTTTTTGGACTACAACAACAATTTCTAAAATCACAAGGAATCACATACTCAAAACAAACTACATGGACTAAATTGAAGAACAAAAAACTACGGACAAAATGGATCTTAGTGCTGATTGAGGCAGACGAATAAACATGACATCAATATAATCATGGTATTAGTTGTTTTTCACTTGGATGCCCATCTATTGTAGATGCTACTAATAACTACTTTCTTGAACTGTTATGTAGTTTTTTCATGTTATTTGTTGAGAATTGCTTTATGATGTATATGTTAAATAGTAGTGATGCATATATGAGTGTATTGTTAATTGTGTGGGTGCATTGACTTAAATGATATTGATGGACATTGTTCAAGAGATTAACTGTCTAATGTAAGGATACAATTGTGTTAAAATACTTGTTTTATTGTGTATTGTTGTGTGTGGGTTTTCTAGAGATTCAGTTGTTGTGGTAACCATTGGATGATTCGATGCATAGTTGACACTCTGTGTTTAAGACAGGTCTTGAGGTTTGAACGGCTCTTACAGTCTTAGTTTTAGCACTATATGGGCCGTAAATTATTGAAACTAAATCAGTTGCACATGTGGGTGCATATATAGATGTGCATGCTTGTATGGGTTTACTTTGGTTATAAAATTCGTGTTGCATCTTTTAGCTTTATCAACCTTATTTATGCATATCATTGATATTTAAAATGTACATGCACTAAGTGTTATCCTATTGGACTTCATATACTCGCGTGTGGTGTGAGTTGGATTTTGCTCACCCTTTTCACCTCAAGTAATAAGAGATGGACTAACTCCATCTCTATCCTATGACAAGTATAATTCAATACTCACCACACACACACATATATACACTCACCAAACTCACCAGAAACCAGATCGAGTGCATCTATATGTGTGTAGCATTATTGAAGGAAGGGTGTCCCAGGTAGGTAGGTCCTTGAGCAATTGTTGCAAAATGCATCCCATTTGTGTGGTGATTGACAAGCAATCCGCCATTGCGCTATCATCCAAGGGATGAAGGAAGGCACCTGTTACGGGACTGACACAAGTAACTGGCATTGGCACCTGATGCCAACCATCTTCACCAAAAGGGAACTTAGATGATGCGCAACGTGCCCCTTTGAGCAAAATGTCTACTTGACATATTATGTTGGAACTCAGTGAAACCCACGGCTTATCCTGTTTACAGAAATTTTTCTAAGGCATACAAGAGAACTTAAGTCCCTTATAAAGGCATACAAGAGAGAACAAGTCCCTTAAGTTTTCTATTAAGATAGAGACCCAAAAATACCTTGCGAAACTAGGTTCGGCCTGCCTAAAGGCCTACCGAAGGGAGTCCACATGATTGTTAAAGGAACCACCCGATAGTCTTTCCCTTTCACAGTCTGGGCTCTACCAACGGTGGCTTGAAGGTAATGGGGTCAGCCCAAGGAGACTGTTGTATGCGCCTCCTTGTCTTCCTTATTGAACTCCTTCAGTCCTTAGAAACTCCTTTAGTACGATTGGTTTGACTTAGCCATTTGTCGGGTTCCTTCCTTAGAGCTACTCTCTCTTTCGAACTTCAATCAGACCCTTTGTTTCGACCATCCACCAACTCCCTTTGCCTTGGACATTCAACTCCCTTTTATAGACCAAGGGACTAGAATACCTTGACCAATCCTGACTTGACTTAGACTGGTCAACTGCCCATCTGCTGGTCAAGTGACACTCCCTTCATACCTATCCTGGCCAGGAGACCCTCTACTGGTCAGTCGACTTTGGACCCCTCCTGGTCAGTCGACTAACACTGTCTAGGAGACACTCTACTGAACCCTGTCCTAGCCAATCGACTTACAATGGCTAGGAGACACCCCTTTCACCCTGTCCTGCACCCAAACTCCTTATGGTGGGTTGCCTTCATACTCCCGCTTTCCCGAATTGGCCGAGTTGTCTCCTGTCCTTGACTGCACTCCTCTAGCATCACTATTTTGGGCAAAGCTGGTTATGTTGTGGTCCCCCTTCGGTCATCCTTGTGGGTTGTTCTTGTAGGTTGTCAAACACATACCTGTTTGGGCTTCCCACAAGTGGTTCTGGTGCGGAGCCATCAGGATGGTTGTTGTCTTTCCTTGTGTGGCATCAGGGTGGTGTAGCTAACTGGGGCATCTTGTGTAGTCCATACCAACCTACCTATCACAACTCACTCCTTAACACCCCTACACACTTCCATGGGACTTTGCCTTAGCTTATTCACATCCCACTCATGCCTTAACACTTTATTTCATCCTGTCTTTAGGATCACCCAGTTGTGCACTCTTTTGGTGCTATGCAGAGGGGTGCGGTCCTTTGGTTGCAACAACTTGGGGACCGCCCTATTGGGCAACTAACTCAAGTTGTGCGACAAGATGTCATCCTTGGAGTAGAGTTTCAGTTGGGTCTTCCAATCGTGTGGCACTTTCGTGCGCCATGGCATGGGGCCTTCAGGGTTCTGCAACAATCTCCCCCATTGGCTTTCAGGCTCATCCTCTAGTGCGTGTGGTATCAGTTTATTAGTTCATTATACTCCCAAAGGTTTGTCACAGATCCAATGTACTAAGTACAAGTAAGTTGTCTAGGCCCTTTTCCACGCACTTCATGGTTAAGCACCAACTCGTTTAGTAGAGTTTTCTTAAATTCACCAGAATTTGAGACATACAATTGCCCTTGCTGCGTCCAAAGTAACCCTTCCTTCAACACATATTTTTCTGTTAAGTTGGCCTTTACTTGTTCCTGGCTTTGGACATAAGACTCGTCCTCCTCGACATACTAGAGCACACGGTTCAGTATGTCACCCTCAATTCGGTGCAGGAATCACAACCACTTCCTGCACCCATTTTCTATTTCTATTAAGGACATCAACAACTAAGTTGTCCTTCCGGGTCTATACCGCCACCCAAAATCGTATTCTTCCAGTAGTTTCAACCTACGGGCCTGTCTACTAGTAAGCTTCTTCTGTGTCTTTAGGAAGGTGTTAACAACGTTATCCGTTACAATTGTAAAAGGGACCCCCAACAAGTAAACTCTCCACACTTGGAGGCAGTGCACTACCGCCAATAACTCTTTTTCATGCGCCAGGTAGTGGTGTTTAACATCTTTCAACTTTCGACTTTCATAGGCCAGTGAATGACCTTCTTGAGTTAGGACTCCTACTATAGCCACATCGCTAGCATCCATGTGAACTTCAAACGACACAGAGAAGTCGGGTAGCCATAACACCGACTCACCCGTCCCAGTCACCTTCAACTCTTCAAAGGTGCGTTATTGCTGGCCTGCCCACTCCCAGACCGAGGACTTCTTCAATAGGTTCGTTAAGGGCAGTGACCTTGGAGAACCCCTTAATAAAGTACCGGTAGTAATTTGATAGGCTGAGAAAGCTTCTTAGCTCCGTTAGACCTCCAGGTGGACCTTCACCTTCCATCCATCCATCCTCACCATATCGTGCTCAATGATATGTCTAAGGAAAGAAATTTCCTTCCTTGCGAATTCACACTTCTTTTGTTTTACATAAAGAGAGTGTTCTCTTAACCATCCAAAGACTTGGCATAGGTGCTCAACATGATCTTCTAAGGACCGACTATAGACAACTACATCGTCTAAGTACACTACTACACATTCATCCAATAAGCCATGTAAGACCTTGTTCATCAACCTACTTAACATGATTGGGGCATTCGTTAGACCAAAAGGTATTATTAGACTCATCTCTAGGTACAATCCTCACTTACCAGTACTCGAATCTTAAGTCCATCTTCAAAAACCACTATGCCTCACTCAACCTGTCAAAGAGATCTACCATAAGAGGTAAGAGGCACGCACCGTTACCTTGTTAGTGCCCTATAATCAATGCATGTCCTTTGGGTGTCGTCTTGCTTCCTTTGAAACAATATTGGTAAGCCATGTGGGCTCTTAGATGGTCTCACCATGCCAATGTTTAACAATTCTTCCAATTGTTGCCTCAACTTGGCGAGCTCTGAGGGACCCATCCAGTAGGCACCTCTATACAATGGTCAAACATTTGGCATTAACACAATGCCATGATAAGTGTCTCTTCGCAGGGGTAGTCTCTTAGGCAATTCTAGGGGCAACATATCCCCGAAGTCCCTGAACACGGCTTGAACTACCATAGGTATTGTGGTTGAGTCCACCATAGGGTTGATTTCCAAGTTAACTGCAAGCAATGTTGGCAAACTCTTCTTCAGTCCATCTTCAACTTGAATGGCTGAGAGAAAGCCCACGTTTTCTACCGTCTTTGGAACCTGACTCTGGACCCCTCCTAGCCCGTCGACTAACATTGTCCAAGAGACAATCTAGTGAACCTTGTCCCGGCCAGCCGACTTACACTAGCAAGGAGACATCCCCTTTACCTTGTCCTGTGCCCTGACTCCTTATGGCGGGTTGTTTTTGTACACCCGCTTTCCTGAATTGGTCGACTCGTCTCCTATCCTTGCCTACACTCCTCTAGCATCACCGTTTTGGCAAAGCCAGTTATGTTGTGGTCTTGCTTCGGTCATCCTTGTGGGTTCTTCCTGCAGGCTATCAGACGACAGACCTGTTTGGGCTTCCCACAAGTGGTCCTGATGCGGAGCCGTCAGGATGGTTGTTGTCTTCCCTTGTGTGGCGTCATGGTGGTGTAGCTAGTTGGGGTGTCTCGTGTGATCCATACCAACTTACCTATCACAACTTACTCTTTAACACCCCTACACACTTCCATGAGACTTTGCCTTAGCTTATTCATGTCCCACTCATGCCTTAGCACTTTATTTCATCCTGTCTTCAGGACCACTCAGTTGTGCAATCCTTTGGTGTTGTGCAAAGGGGTGCAATCCTTTGGTTGTAGCAACTTGGGGACCACCCTGTTGTGCAGCTAACTCAAGTTGTGCGGCTGGATGCCGTTCTTGGGATACAGTTCCAGTTAGGTCTTCCAATCATGTGGCACTTCCGTGTGCCATGACAGGAGGCCCTTCAGGGTTCTATAACAACACCTTCTTGTGCTATTTTCATATGGCTTACCTGGCTCACTCACTCTCCACTGCTCTTCCTGCTACTCTTTTATGTGCTCTATACCCCTCAAAAGAGAGAAAATTCCCTCATAGAATTCTACTCGACATTAAGCTTGAACACCACAGGCTTGTAGGGTTGCGGGCAAACATCCCCTTCCCTTGTCTCACCATGCTGACATCCATCTTGTTTTTCCCTTCCCAATAGACGTGAGAACCTTCCTCTTGCAATAAAGTAATGAAAGTTCTAGGAGGCGCACCTAAGACGCCATTGTAGCTATGTTGTGGAGGGTTCCATAGTTTGTGTTAATGAGCCAAGGTCCCTCAAATCTCACGGCAAACAGCCATTGACGGAAGTGCTTGGTCCTCGCATCAAATTGTCCTTTACCTAGCAGATCCCGCACCAATTCACAAGGTGGAATTGGTCTAATATAAACGAACTAAAAGATCTAGTGAATGGATGTAACATTAGGCTCGGTGTGTAACACTTTAAACTAAAAAGGTCAAAGTAATAAATCATGTTTAATGTACTGTCTCACTACCTTACTGTCTGAACATTGGTGTTCACCAACGCATCAGTGAGACTGAAGAAAGTGTCAATACCTTTTCTCTCATAATGATTACTCTTATAACAAGTTAACAAACGTAGTAAAAGAATGAGAGTTATGAGGACATTTTGTCCTTATATTCATGCTTCATGGAAATACATCCCGACGCGCACATGTATAAGACCAGCCTAATACCATAGTTCTTGATGCACACAAGTCCCCAAAATAACTTGATTAAGTTTAGTATTGATTCGTATATAAAAATTGAGATACTCTAGAATAAGAAGGCAAAATATGTTCTTGGAAATGGAGCCATTATGAAGACTTCGTCGAGAGCTTTTCAGTGGTATATACATAGGTACGTATATGCAATATATAAATAGATTGAGCAAAAGACGATGCAATCCTAGTCAACTGATACGATTGTGCTCAGTCAAGGGCGCGGTCAAGTTTTAGTGAAAATGGATCTGGTGTGTGCTTGGGATTGGATTTAACAATAGGATCTGATCCAGAAGGCTTGCAACTGTATAGCCGAATAGATGGGGGGTTTCACGCTGGGTTTATTGAGAGGAGAATGGGAGGCGGTGGATCCCTCCAGAGGATGACCGGAAACTAGGCGGTGGTCAATGGGCTCCATCGTAGCAGGGCGGCGCTCGAGGGTTGGCAGTCTGGCTTATATGGTGGTGATTGGTATCGAATCACGAGATGGGGAAAATACGGTTGGGATATAGATATAGCAATTAGGTGAAAATGTTGGATTGCAGAAGGAGCTTAAATAGAGATGGGCAAACGGGCTTTGGATGATTTTGGTTGTTGGCCACAATCATGTGGTTGATATCATAGTGATCGGCTAAAGTTGGGCTTGGGAAGGCTAGTAGATGACTGAGCTTTTGGGCAGAAGATGGTGACGATCAACAATATGTTAAGTTGTGGCCATTCTCGTTAATCCAACACAAGTAACGGTTGGATTGGTCATCCTATCCGTTACCTAAATCTCGGATTGAAGATACGGTGGCCATAACAACCCGACCATTACCAGGATTTTCGGTAACAGTCCGGATAAGAATGCTTCGGATGAGAGAAGCCTAGTAGGGATAATCGGGAAAGGGGGAGCACCCGCTGCTCTATAAATACAGACCAGCGCAAACGGAAAAAACATAGATATATAGTGAAAAATATTTCTCCTGAAAACTCAACTGCGTAAAAACCTCAAAAACCAGCAAAATCACATACCTTTGTTCCGCTGCAGGCATACCTAGAAGGCTTGATGGAGGACAGAAGAAAGGCGACGGACTCCGACAACCAGCTTCACAAAACAACCATCAGTGGTATCAAGGCCTCGTTCTTGACCCTACAAAAAAAAAAGGTATGCATCATCGTTCTGAAAGAAATAGAAGAGGAGAGAAGGGAAGAGAAGAGAAAAAAAAAGGGGAAGTAGGCAAGCTGGAACGAAAGCCACGGTCAGCAGGTCTGAATGAAAGTCGCGGTCTGCCATAGGCTGAATCAAAGGCATCGACCGAAGAACGTGTTCGGCCGAAGGCCAAAAGCCATAACCAAGAATGCATTTGGCCGAAGCCCAAAACAAGAAAGAAGACTGGTTCGGTCAAAGGCCATAGCCAGATGCAAGAATGCGGTCAGCAGAAGGCGAAGACCAGAACCAAGCTACGAAGGCTGTTGACCGCCACAAAGGGCCAAGGAGCAGAGCAGGACTCTGCTTGCCTCACCCTCTCTCACACTCTCTCTCCCACTCTCTCTCTCCTCATTTTTACGTTATAAAAACCACCTCCGGTTTTCAGATATTACAATACTACTCCTAGATAAAATTAAGAATATATCCAGATATTTTTAGGTAAAAAGATTGTTTTGCCCTTATTGAGTGAAAAGTCGATTTTACCCTATAGCAGTTTGTGAAAATTACGAGATACCGAGCTTTAGTTTGACGTTACTTCCCTTCCCGATTTGAGTTAATTTTCTTTCTGCCATTGTGTCAAAAGACAGGTTTGTCTGTACTTTTGAGAAAATTACACATTTAGGCTGAGAGTTAAAATTATAATTATAACCTCAATCAGTTACGAATTTTACAGAAATTCCAAAAAGTTTTTTTATGAGTATGTACTTAGGCTTTTTAGAAAATTTCAAAATTGGACAGATACTTAAAATTACAATTTTACCCTTAATATTATTTGAAAAATGTTAAAGGCAAAATTTTTTGGGAAAATTACAAGTTTGTCCCAAGTTGCTTATAAAATGTCTTTAGTTTATTTTTATGATATTATGCATCATTCTAACATGGTCCTTGCTATGTGTGTTTGTTGCTTTATGTTTATTTCTTTTTTAGACCATCTAATTGTTATAATTGCCAAACACATAAAAATAAGTTTCAGAATATGTGTGTATGAATTGGCAAAAACTGAGAAACTGAACTGTCTGAACTTCCAAACATGGAAGAGAAGAATCCTACTTGCTCTAACACTTGAGGGTGTTGAGTACGTACTAAAGAAAATCATGCGTACACCACCACCAAACACAACTGAGCAACAAACAGAAATGTATAAAACATTTCTAAAGGATGATATAGTAGCAAGGACAGTCATGTTGACCTACATGGAGGATGACTTGATTAGGGTCTTCAAAGAATTCGAGACTGCCAAAGAGTTGTTTGATTCAATAATAGCTAAGTATGACACAACTGCCAAATTACATGTACACTTGCTACTACAAAAGTATAAGTCCTTCAAAATGAAAGAAGGAGATAATGTAGTAGAACATGTAAACCATATATTAGTAATGGCTAGGGACTTAGTCGTGGAGAAATCAGTCATCCCAGAACTGATGCAAATATTAACAATATTAAACAGTCTACCCCCGTCATGCAACACGGTCACCACCACCCTCAGATTAGGGCGTGAAATAAACCTTTATGAATATCCCCAAAAACTAGCAATCGAGTAAGAACATATGATAAAAAACAAGAAAAAAAAATTGCTAGTGGTAGAGGATGAGATAGGGTCTATCTCTAAACCCAACCAACAGAAAAATAAACCAAACAAGAAGTTTGGCAAGAATAAAAAGAAAGGCGATCAAAATTTTAAGAAATCGTTGTAAACTGCTTCTCTAGTCAAGTACTTCAAATGTGGAAAGATGTAACATTTCAAGAGGGACTACAACAACAAAAAAGGTGGTAAAAAAACCTACAATGCGGATAGTCAAAGAAGCAGAACATAATCTACATAATTTTAGAGTTTTTATATATGGACCGCCTGGTGACAGGTTGATGGATAAACTCCACAGCTACACGACACATCTTAAAGACCAAGGAAGGGGCAATGGACCTAAAGTAATACAAACCCGGCGAACATCGAGTCTACATGGATAATAATACCTTCTTGGATGTTTTGGGTATCGAGTCCTTTAGGATTTATGTACAAGGCAAACGATTGTACTAACTGATGCATTAATTGTGCCAACTATAAAGTACAATCTGGTCTCGATCCCTGCCTTACTAAAGAAAGGTTTTGAGGTCAGGTTTATTCTTGGGAAGGTGATTGTGGGAAAGCATGGGAGAATATTATTCTCTGTAGAATTTGATGTAGAGTATGGACTATCTAAATTTTATGATAATGAAATTGGTACTTCTTCTGCTTATATTGAGTGTGTCTTTACTGTTGATGTGAATATGTAGCATAAACGCATTGGCATATAAGTCTAGAAAAGTTGAGAAAATTATCCAACTTTGACTTACTGCCTAGATTTGAGGAAAATACTTTCAACAAGTGCGAAGCTTATATATAAGGAAAGATGACAAAGAAAGTTTTTCACATGAAATCAACAAGGGCAACAACCCTGTTGAAGATTATTCACAAAGATTTATGTGGACCTTTTAGAGTAAAGTCAAATCGTGGAAAGGGTTATTTTATAGCCTTTATCGATGATTTCTTTAGATATATGCATTTATATCTTTTGGCACATAAATCTAAGGCACTGGATATTTTAAAAAAATATAAGTAAGAAGTGGAAAACCAATTAGGGCATTCAATCAAAGTCTTAAGATTAGATAGAGGTGGTAAATATACCTCCGCAGAATTTCTTTAATTTTGTAAAGACTTTGGTATTGCAAAGTAAAATACAATGCCCAGGACACCTCAACAAAATGGTATAGCTGAGAGATACAACAGAATCTTATTGAATATGACAAGGTCAATGTTGATTGATGTCTCTCTACTAAGGGTATTTTGGGGAAAAACAACAAGTACAATGGTTTACATACTCAATGGAGTACCGTGTAAAGCTGTATTCACAACACCATATGAGATATGGTTTGAAAGAAAACCCAACCTAGGTCATCTTAGGAGGTGGGGATTTGTTGCACATGTAAAGATCATTTATTAGTCTAGAGATAAGCTAGACAGTAGGTCCTTAAGATGTATATTCATTGGATATCCAAAAAGTTAAAAAGGATATCGGTTTTATCATAAAGACCACAGACTAATTGAAAGCAGAGATGTTCAATTCTTAGAAGATACTAAGAATGATATCATGGAAAATAATGATAAATGTGTTGATGATCTAGTAGACCTAGATCAATCATCTTTTGAGCTCATAGAAGATCTTCCTGAAATAACCGAAACCCTAAGTAGACATAAAAAGCCAACGAGCACTCCGTCCTACTTAAAAGATTATCACACTTATCTTGCAGAAGAAGTGTGTAATTTGGTAGATTTAGATGAGTTGACTGATAACTTGACTTATCAACATGCTATAAACTCATCTAAAGCATCAGACTGGGGGAAAGTCATAGGTTGTAAATGGTTCTTAAACAGAAATACAAGGCCGATGGTATAATCGACAAGTTTAAAGCGAGGTTGGTTGCAAAGAGTTTTTCACAAAAAAAGGGGATAGATTATGTTGAGATATATTTTCTAGTTGCGAAATTTGCATCCATACGAATAATCCTAGCAATATCTGCATACTATGATTTGGATTTACATTAGTTAGATGTAAAGATAGTGTTTCTAAACAGAGATTTAGATAAAATCATATATATACAGTAGCTTGAAGGATTTGTGGTTGAAGGCCAAGAAGATAATGTATATAGGTTGAGAAAATTCTTATACGGCCTGAAATAGTCGCCTCGCCAATGGTATTTGACTTTTCAAAATGTCATTATAGAACTTGGGTTTGTGGCTAATAAACTTGATCACTGTGTATATCTATGGAACAGTGTGAGCCACTTTGTCATCCTATCATTATATGTAGATGACATATTATTGACTAGAAATGACAACGAGATGATTGTCAAAACCAAGTCATGGTTGAACTCCAAGTTCGAAATGAAGGATATGGGAAAAGCATCCTATATCCTGGAAATAAAGATCTCTCGAGATAGAGAATCTAGACTCTTATGCCTGAGTCAGGAGAGATATATTGATTATATCCTCAAGAAGTTCAAAATGGGTGAATACAAGTCTGCTAATATACCTGTTGCAAAAGGGGTCAAAATTAGTAAGGTTGATTGTCCCGATGAAAGAGACGATAAGCCTAATGTTCCTTATGCACAAGTTGTGGGTAGCTTGATGTATGTTATGTTGTGTACAAGACCTGATATCAACTTTGTTATTGGTCTTGTAAGTAGATATTAAAGTAATCCTGGATGGCAGCACTAGATAGCTATAAAAAGGATTTTAAGATATCTGAAAGGAACAAGAGACTTGAAACTGTGTTTTCAAGCAAATAAACCCAAAGTGGTAGGATACTGAGATGCTGACTTTACTAGGAGCAAAGACGACAGCAAATCAACCTCGGGTCAAATATTCTTATTTGGAGGTGTTGTTGTTTCTTGGGCATGTAAGAAACAGGACTGTGTAGCATTGTATACATAGGAAGCTGAGTATGTAGCTTGTTGTATGGCTGCAACGAGTATTGTTTGGATAAGCCACTTCATACGAGATTTGAAGTTGGAAATAATCGACGAGTCGGTTATCATTTACTGTGATAACAATACAACAATTACTCTTATTAAGAGTGGAGCTGATTGCTAAAAAAACAAGCATATAATAGTGAAATACCACTATGTTTATGATATGGTTATGAGAAAGGAAATATTCATCTCATACATGCCAACAAATGATATGTTGACAGACCCCTTAACTAAAGGCATAACAGAGGAACTTTTCTCGAAACATGTTACAAACATGGGTTTGAGGTATGTTTGATTGTTGTGTAGGGAAATAACCACACAATGGATAAAAGTGTTGTGCAAGTAAATAATCACACAACAAACAGATTGTTGTGAAGGAAAATAACCACACAATGAGTATTGATTGCAATAGCAATTGTGAAATGACATTACTAGGTAAACCCTGCAAAAGTGGGAGAAAAACCAGTATGTCAGTACACTTTGCTCGAATGAACAAGTGGGAGATGTTAAGTTGTGGCCATTCTCAGCAATCCAGCACAGGTAATGGTTGGACTGGTCATCGAGTCCATTACCTGAATCTCAGATTGAAGATACGGTGGCCATAATAGCCGGACCGTTACCGGGATTTTCGGTAATGGTCTGGATAAGAACGCTCTGGATTAGGGAAGTCCAGTAGGGATAACCGAGAAAGGGAGAGCACGCGTTGCTCTATAAATACAGAGCAGCGCAAACGGAAAAAACACAGATATACAGTGAAAAATCTTTTCCCAGAAAACTCCATTGTGTGGAAACCTCAAAAACCAGTAAAATCACATACCTTTGTTCTGCTGCAGGCGTACCTGGAAGGCTTGACGGAGGACAGAAGAAAGGCGACGGACTCCCGCAATCAGCTTCAAAAACAGCCATCACAATAATGGGCATAATCTTTAGATGGTTTGTCCAGTATGGTTTTGGTTTGGAATTGAATGAGAAGAGGCAAACATCTATGGAATTGATTAAAATGGGGTGGAGGTTGTTCGGTGCAGATGATGAAGACTCCTAAGAGGTCTTGGGCACAGGGGAATCTGGCGAGAAGGATCTCTGGTGGATCAGTTGGCAAAGTCTCGAGGCTGAGACGCGACAATGGTTTGAAGCATGATAGTAGCTAGCATTAGGAATGTAAATAAGTCTGCAACTTCATTTGCTACGGCTTATTGCTAATTGCCATAGCAATTAATGAAATAGCACAGTAGAGAGGTATCTTCATGGGAGAAAGAGAGAAGGAGGGAGAAAGACCATAATAGATACGTACCTCAAGATTGAGAGAAACAATTGATAAAGGGATTCAATCATTTATTTCCAAACCATGTCTTTATGATGGAGTAATCTTCTATTTGTAGACTTCAATTTGTAAAACCCTACAAAATTTGTCTCATGTGGACATAGGGCCGCATATGTCATGTGGTCAAATTGCATGAACTGTTGACAATTCAACATAACCTAATAAAATATAAAATGTAGTCAATATTTATTTATTTACAATCAAAATTTAAGTACACATGATGATACAACGAAAACAGTAAATATTTACATCCTAACTAGGTATCACGTCGATACTGATTCACTATCCCCGACGCTATAACCGACACAATCCTCTCAACCCCTTTGCTAACTAGATCCTACAATATTGTAAAATATGAGCACAAATAACCGTTCTCGTAGGTGAATGTGATGTATTTAGGACTAAAAACATACTAAAAATATCATATAAAATAAAAATCTATATCACAGTTTAAATCTACATTATTAACTCAAAAATGTATGCATAACTAAATACACCTCAGTAATACAAATTTAATTTCGATATTACGACCACTACTATGTCCAACCACAATCAGATCATAGGAGGCCCCTGATCACTCCTCCTATCTAAGCTTACGATAGCCATCACACAGGCTAATCGGGTCTCAAACCTTGACGAATTGTAAATAATGCATCAAGTTCTACCCCTTGGGTCTAGATGAAAAACTTCATGATTTTCATCATGCTTTCAAATAATTATGTAAACAAACTCAAAGCCGTATCCAATCATCTGGGACATCTCTTCGTCTCAATTCATTCACAATAACCATTTTATATTTTCATCTTTAAGTATCAAAACCATATATCCAAATCCAATATATAAAACTATTTCCTTTTAAAATCTCATTGGTTTACCATACGACTCAACCATGTCTCCCAACTCATCGTTGATCATCAAGGGCCTTACTCGAACATAACTTTCACAGTTAAAGCATTTCCACATTTACTATTTTCAAATGCTCACGGACAACTCGTTACTCTGGCTGTGCTACACTACCGAATATATCCGTATGATGATTTGTTGTGCCCAGCCATTCAGCTCGCCTAGGAGATAAAACGTGGCCATCCAACAACCACTCCGTGTCAACTAATGTGTCCATCACAATACCTAACGGGTTTATATCAACAGACACAGCAACCTACAATCTGTACCAACCTGACAATATCACGCTGAACTTGATATCAGAAACAATTCCATGTCTATTGCACAAGCATACACATACACAAAACTTATGCATAAATAATTTCATTCGAAATGAAAGAATCATAGGATTTTAAGCGCATTTCTGGATCGCAACACACACGTCAGACTCTATTTCAATGTAGTAACTAACACAATTTCTCAATAATGCACTTACTCAAAGGCCTCCAAATCCATTTCGCAAGTACTCGACCCACCATTCTGGATCCAAGAAAATCAAAGTATCCATCAGATCATTTTCAGCTCATTTCTAAATCACCACTTGTGAACCCTCACTTCGAAGCAGTCACAATACATTCAAGGACATAAAATAACTAATAACATACCAAGACTCGTGTCGGAGACGAAGAAGACATGTCCACCATGGACACGACTCTTTGTCGCATGATCTCATCAATTTTCCAACAATTCACAAACAACGATTGGCAAAACGCTACCTTGCATCCTCTTCCCAAACTGACAAACTCTGACCATTTTAAACGGACTCTTTGCACACCCAAGGTTGAAGACAACCTTAGACAGACTAAATGACCTTTGAGAAGTCAATTTTGGATAATCTCACTCACCGGTTCAAAAAAGAGAAGGCACATTGAAGTTTAGAAATGGTTATGCTCATGGTTGGCTTGTACTGGCGCCCGATTTGGTTCACGGGCTTATTATAATTTCATTTGGGGTCAAAGCTTTAGATTCGCATCTTTAGAAGCTCTGAGTTGATGAGCCAAATCTGACTGGATTAAAGAACTTCAATATTCGGTAGGTCAAACCAGAATCCAACCTACGTCACAATGGGTCCGTGATTGAAGAAACACCATATTGCAAGACACCAGGAATGTCTTTTCTTTTCTCTTAGCCAAATCCCTCAACAAGGTTGAACTACCAACGGAAAGATCATACGACTTCCCCCAACAGGATGACGTGTATATGCCAAGAGATCAAATACATCCACCCATCTAAATTTGAGATAACGTTTGCTACTTTTCAAACTTCGCCCATCTAAAGGATCACCCTTGCATGACCGGTCCCAAACCTGAATAAAAGAGGAGGTTTGCGTTAGGCTTCCAACAACCCGCGTAAAACTTTATCGGACTTGTCTATCATGGATACTACAACATGACACGTGATAGAGCTATGTAAAAACAAAGAATCCATATAGCTGACCCCATCTAGTATGGGAAGAGGCTTAGTTATTGTTGTTCGATACTTTTCGGTTTCATGATTTTTCTACATAGAGTAAGAAAGAAAGGTGTATTTCTTATCATGGTAATCATATTTGTTTTGGTAGATGTGTTCAAGCATTTGAACCTAGGGGTGTGCATCGATCAGTTTGGTTCAACAACTGAACCGAAATAACCAAAACCCAAATTCCTTTAAATTTGAAAATTGAACCCGAACCAAACCAAACCGAATTATTTTGATTCGGTTTGGTTCTATTATTCAATTTACCCTCTATGACTTAATTCTATATATATATATTCATTTTATTCAGTTTTCAAGGTTTGAAAATTGGACCAAACCGAACTGATATTTTATAAAAGTCTAAACTGAAACCAATATGAATTTCAGTAAAACCGAACCAAAAAAAATTCTGGTTCAATTCAATTATATCCAAGCTCACCCCCACTTGAACACGCTTGATTAACATCTAGACGAATAGAAATAGAGTGGCTTGCCATGACACGATATGCCCATGTAGACGTGAAATTTTCACTCCAAGCCTATGTAGAGACTTGAAATGAAATTTTCAACTCTACTTGGTGCGCGAGCGTGCCAACTAGTTTTCTAAAAACTAACAAAATTGAATCCAATGGGCGATTGTGGTTAAGCGGACTCTTTTCGTATTAGACCTTCTTGAACCGATGCTCAAGAATCAGTCTAAGCGCTTAGGGATTCCAACTAAATAGGTAAAACTTTCAAATTCACGTGAAAAGCAAAAGTGTTGAGAATGAAAACACGTGGATTTAATTCAAGTTTCAAAATCAGCAAGTTCTGAAAAACAGAAACTGGTTATGTTTTCAGAGCTTGTTCCCAAAAATTTTCTGATAGCCTAGGGATATCCAAAATTCACAAAAATTTTATAGGCTATAGCCTGAAATATTGAGATCTTAGACCACTTTTATTTTGAATTTTGGGACAATAAATCTACGTAATTAAATCGGAGACTGGACTCAACTCAACAGCTTTAGGGCGTTCTGTGAAAGAATTATAGAGGCTCAAAGAATCCTCTGTATCTCTGTGTACAGAACCCCAAATGTTATGATCTTAGTCTTTTCGGAAAGCTATGGATGTCAGCTTTCCGATGAGACTAATTTTATCAAATTTGGTTTTCTACAGACAGAGATATGAGACTTTTACCTAACCCCTATTGTAGAAAAACTAAATGTGCAGAAAACATAACTGAGTTTGTCTGATCTTGCACAATTTTATTCACGTAGTTAGACAGCCCTAAAATTCTTGCTAATTTTATTTCTAATGTGTTGTGTGTGTAGATGTTGTTCCTAAAATTTCAGAGCATTCGGATTATAAACTAGAAAATGAAAATTACGGTAATCAAGGTATGCAGATGCTGAAAAACAGAATTTTGTTTTTAGAACATACATGAATGCAAACTCACCCAAATTTAAATTGCAACAACCCAACAACACAAACCAAATTGCTGAAGGGAAATGAATGAAAATATATATCTTAGCTTAAGCATAGAGGGGATTAGAGAATATAGTGTTTTATAGAATATATTGAGGTAGAATCACAAAATCAAACACATAGAGTGCGTAAGTAAGAATAGAAAATTCACAGCACATCTACTTCTTATTACATCATGCGGGGAGACAAAGCTCTATTAATACAACCCCTTTCAAATTGAATAGGAAGAATAGACATGTAGGAATCAATGATGAGAAATACTTCCAAAGTTCTCCCCAAGGATCGGCTCCAAGAGATATTCTCTGCCCACACTCTCCTTGATTCACTCTCCTTGATCTCACTCACGTTTTTCTCCAAGTATTTACAGCACTTAGCCTAGAATCTACCCTCTTTTCTCCTCTCTCCACTCTTCCCTAGCAACCCACAAATTCCCTAGGTGCAACCCTTCCTTGCTAATGCAGTCCTTCCTTAAACCCCTCTCTTGATGAGTTTCACGCCCCCCTCCCCCCTCCTGGTCCTATTTATAGGCCAAGGAGGCTTCTTTTAGGCCCTTCCTTGGGGTGGGCCTTTCATGGCCTATATCCAACCCCAAGGTTTGATCATGTGGTCCCCCTTTAGGCAATATGGACCCGCCCCATGTGGGTTGATTCTTGGCTCCCATTAGACACGCCTAGCCCTAGCCAATTGAGTCCAAATGTGCTCGACTAGGTTTGAGGGAGGGTCTTGATCAATCTCCAGCTCACCTTGACCTTGTTTTGCTTTTATCTTGATATATGGGCCGAATATGATCTTGATAAGTCTTGGGAATTAACCCCAAAATGTCTATCTTCTTCAAATTTGAAATGGACTAGATCATCCTTATCTTATCCAAATGACTCCTTGATTTTCGTAATCAATTCGATATGCTTTGTTGATGGCCATGTAACTTGATTTGTTTGAGGAAGATATGCCTTTGACCTAGTCCATCCCTTTGCTTTCAAACTTGAGCTTGATCCCGGATTGAATTGAGTCTCACTTTCATCTGATTTGCTTTTAATCATATAGGCTTTTTAACTTAATTTAAAATCTTTATTTTGAAATGTTTCTAAAAGATTTAAACTTTTAAAAATGTTTTAAATTATTTAAATTTTCGAGTTTGAGAAAATTTTAATTGAAAATTTTGATTTTGAGTGTTTACAGCCCAAAATGGCAGAAAAATTATAGTTGATTCCAACAATATTTTTGGCACGATATCACATTCACGTATAATGGTACTTCTGGAATCGGAATCTAAACTTTTGAACTATTTGCTATAATCTGCCACAGCTAGTGGTAGTGAACAATTTGATTGATGCCATATCGTGATATATGTGAGAGACAGAGACGTGCTCCTGCAGTTGCTCAAGGACATTTTCTTTTTGCAAGTAACCTGGGTTGACCCCCCACAGATGCACAGCCAGGTATAGACTTTGACCTTCCACCAGAGAGCTAGCCCGCTAGACAGTGGCGCAGCTCAAGTACCCTGACTTTATTGGGTCGAACATGTAAGGTGTGGCACAGGCAGACATAATATCCACACTGATCAATGGCAAGGATTGAAATCTAGACATTGTGGTCCTCCCTTTCTTGTAACAAACTGCAGATAGCCAAAATCTCCTTGACTACTACCATGAAGTTGCTGCAAGGATTTTGGGTCAAATGACGATTCTAAATAAAAGGTTTTATGCTTCCGTCGATCAAGCTAACCCCACATCCGTTTTTCTACATTTATGCAGCAGGCACAAGTTCAATACAAAACTATCATGATTCATTAACTTGACAGAAAATGAAGCACGAATGATCGCAAACTTCTCAAGGGACAACAAATATTTTCTCTGAGCTCTATCTTAGTGTCCTATCGGGATTAGGAGAAAGTAGTTGCCAATTTGGAATACAAAAATATAAGAATGAAAAGAATCCAGATGCCAGAGAAGGTCGGACAGCAAATTTCTAGCAGCATCATTTCCTTTCATTCAATTTCAGGTCCCTGGAGAGAAGAAACGCCCATAAAAAACAGTAACAAAGAAACGCATATTTACAATATTGGCAGTTTGCGTGTCATACCTTTGAATGTGGTCAAGAATCAGAAGCCTTGGTCCAGGTGGGACCTTCACATCTCTCAGTGCACTGAAATAGTTGGACAGCAACAAAGGTTAGGCAAGATGGATGTTCCCACTAAAGACAGATCTCAGTGTCTGTGTGTGTGTATCTACTGGTGCCCCTATATGCCTATCGCATGCCATGTAAAAGAGAAATATTAACAGAGAAGTTATTAGCCATTAAAGTCCAGGTGCAAATAACTACTGGTTCCCCTACGTGCCTATCGCATGCCATGTAAAACCAATATATTAACAGGGAAGTTATTAACCATTAAAGTCCAGGTGCAAGTAATGATGGAACTTACCTGTCCGTAAGCAGTGGTAAAGTGCGATCTGTCAGCAACCCTTTCTTGAAGTTCTTCTCATAATTCTCCAGACCCAGAGAAGTTAGCATAGATCGAGTTCTGAAATAAGATATATCTTCAGTAGGTGGTTGAGAAAACTTCTGGCCCAACTGCAATGACAAAGAGAGGTTATTACAGAAGGAAGTTCAACCCCAACATGCATTTTCCAAGTAACTGAATATTGCTCCGCCCGTAGTTTTCTTCCAAAATTTGCCAAACCAATACCAATCAAATCCATCCTTGCATTTCTGATAGCCCTTGAACTCCCAACATAGAGTAGTAACCAGCACCTGATTCTAAAAGTAAACATTATCTTAAACCACAAATTTTCAGCTAAAATGATAACTGGTCATTGGGTTTTCTATCTTTGGGTAAAGTGACACATGGCCTCCATTAAATGCTCGTGGAAGACCAATTAAGTGAGCACAGCAGCACATTGCAATCTTATGGCCAGAAGATTGCTTAAACTACCTTTGCTGGATCTAGAGCTAGCTAGCAGATTCAAAATTTGTTGAAACAGAAAGACCGGTCAACAAAACTAATTTATTCTCTGTAGGTTTTCATGTATTAGTGGAAAGCACCGGTTGGCACTCTCATCCCAGGAGATGAGCAAACAAGCATCCAAGGTTCACCATCATAGAACTTCCATCAGCGTATGAACTTTGGCGGATTCTTATTTTTGGATGAAAGATTGTAGAAAGGTAGGGAGAGGATGGAAAGGGGAGGAGTTGATTGGTAGGGATTGTGCAGATGTGATATGGTATGAAATGATTTACAATCCAAGTTCACCCATGCAGTTTTTGTGCATTAAGAGGCGTTTCCTTGTTATAGATCAAAATGGTTAGATATCGAGCATGTTTCTTAACGAACAAACCATTGAAAATACATCATATTGCAATAATCTAAAACATAATGATCATCTAGGGATCCACATCAATGTTGTAAATATTGTATTGGACCCCATATCATATGGGGCATCAATACACCCTTATTGTACCATACCGTAAGTACAGGTTATTTTTAAATTAATTTTTTAAAATATTAAAAAATGTTAAAAATATTAAAAAATATGTAATATGTACCATATCAAGAGACAATAGATTCCGTGTCAAAACAAACTAAATCACATGTATACACTGCTCTTGAGCCTTACTTTCAAACTTAGGATTGAATGTTGAATATATATATATATATATATGAGATTTTTAGAGACAAAGTAGTTGGTCTTGAAGAGAAGAAGGGATAGACATGGAAGAAGAGCCAAAGAAGCTCATCTAGAAGGGTCAAAACATACCTGAACTATGTTTTTTTTTCAAATATGAATTTTGAAACTTATACTGTATCGTACGATACAATATGGTGTGATAAATATAATTTTTTTATACAGGTACCTGAATCGTATCGGTTCAGGTATCGATACGCCTATATCGCATATCTTACTGTATGATAAGATATGATTTTATAACATTGATCCACTAAGCAATATTTACCCCCCTCTTATGGTCTATGGTCTGTGTCATATGGGTGTGGGAGCAGACATGAACGCAGAACATGACAATTTTGAAAATCATGGCAGCATGGGCATGGCTATATGCAAGCATAATTCATATATATTGTTATATATAATTGATAATATCTCATATAACTAAATATGACTATCACATAATGTGAATCAATCCAAATTACCCCTTTTTATAACAAACTAATGAAGTAATAATTGATCAATATTCATCATGTTTCTTAGTCACATAGGGCATGGGAAAAATGCAGGTATTGAGTGTTGGAATGTTCAACGTGTGTGTGGCACCCTAGTAGAAGTGTCAATGTGACAAAGCTTATGCCAAGACATAACAAACCATAAATCATAACCGGCATTTAAATCATAACCCGCAGCTGATGGCTCCTGTACATCTCATGACCAAGCTAACATTTTCAATCTAAAAATTGGGCTACTCTTCCCAAAACTCATCAAAGAAGCTTTATAAACCCCACAACTCAAAACCAATGCTATGAGGATGGAAACAAGATACAATCAATTTCCAAAACCATGAAATAGAAGAGTTCTCTCAAAATTTAATCTCATAAATCAAGATCCAGGAATCAGAAAAACAGCAAGCTATAGCAGTAGAATCATGAGTTGAACAAACACACACAGTTGTTCCAACAATTAGAGGCTACAAAAGTTGATTAGTACAACGTTACCTTGAACAGGCCACCTTGAATAAGTGCAAAGAACAGCCCAGATGTAACCATATTAGTTACTTGATTGGGCCCACCCATCCCACTGACAAGAGAAAACATTGCTCCAGAACCAAAAGCAGCAACCATACTGCAATAAGTTGTTGATTTTAATGCATAATTTTTAACAACCAACAAACATAGAGAGTCTGATACAAATGCAGAAAGAAAGGGACAAAAACCAGCAACAACAAATATATTTCTTAAACCACCAAAGAACAGGATACCACAGAGTTTTGAAAAACCGCCCCTGCCATTGTCTCCTGCAAATTGAGTAATTCTGCCCAGGAACTCACCGGCATCAGGATAAGTGGCTGTGTACTGCAAGGATCTATGTTGGGCATGTCTTCGTAGGACCATGCGAAAACCTCTGAGTACTTTAATAAACTCAAGAACTCCAGAGGAGGTTTACAACCAAAGCCAACATAAATGAACAGTATGCCCTCGCTATCCAATCACATGGTCGAAAGCATCATCCTAATATTTAGAGCAGACTCCATTTCCATAAGATTTATAAACAACAACAACAACTAAGCCTTTTCCCATACTAGACGGGGTCAGCTACATGGATTCTTTGTTTCCACAGATCCCTATCGTGTGCCATGTTAGTAGTTAACTCATAATAAGCTAGATCATTCTTTATTGTTTCTTTCCAACACTTTTGTTGTCGTCCTCTACCTCTTTTAATACTTTCCAAATTTAGTTTTTCATACCTTATCCAAACCATCTTAATCAATATTCTCTCATTTTATCCTCTATTAGTGTCACTACTAATTTGTTTCTAATAACCTCATTATGTATAAGATCTTTTCTTGTATGACCACTCATCCATCTCAACATCTTCATTTCTGTCACAGACATCTTTTGTACGTGTTGAGGATTAACTGCCCAACACTCAGAACCATAAAACATGGCAGGCCTAATTGCTGCTCTATAATATTTACCTTTTAACTTTAATGGTATCTTCTTATCACAAAGAATACCTAATGCTCCTCTCCATTTTAACCAACCAGCATTAATTTTATGCGTAACATCTCCATCAATTCTTCCATCACTCTGAAAAATTGACCCTAGGTATTTAAAAAACTTTCCTTTTGGGTGATGCAATGTGTGCCAATTTTAATTTCTATGTCCTCTGAAGTAACCAAATGGTCAAACTTACATTCCATATATTCTGTCTTTGGTCTACTAAGTCGGAGGCCTTTGCTTTCTAATGGTTCTCTCCATAGTTCCAATTTTCTATTAACTTTTTCCTTAGACTCCTCCACTAACACAATGTCATCTGCAAATAACATACACCAAGGTACTTTTTCCATAAGATTTATAGCTAAAACTAAAACATGAGATAAAAAGTATAATGCCTAGGTCTAGGTTAGGCCAAGAACCAAACTCATGATAGATCCAAATAAATAAAAAAAAGAGGAAACCAAGCTATTAAGGAAATCTTGGCTGATTTCATTCTCAATTTCAGATAAGAGGGCCCTCATTCCTCACAAACCCTAGAGCCTGGAGGAATCAAGAGCGCTGGAAATTGGTGGTAGACGGCAGCATAATTGGTTTGCAAACAATAGTTTTTTTTAGGAACTTTAAGTTTTTCTAATTTTCTTTAATTTTCCAAGGCGACTAAGGTTAGGGTTTTGAGAGAGTTGGTCGGGTTGAGACGAGTGCATAGAGACTAAGATCAGCTTCTTTCATGACAGATTTGGCCAGAGTTTGGGGAAAAAACATCTAAAGTTTTCTATTACTGCTCTCCTTGTTTTCCAAGCAAGTTTTTCAGCCACTTGAGGAGCAATCACTCCTGATATTGGTATACCAAAGTATAGCGCTCTCCAAAATTTTAGGTACAATCCACGGACAGGTTGACCAGGGTCAGGTCAGGGTGGATCCTTTCAAGATCCATATCCAGACTCATTTATTATTTTCACGATTCCGGAGTTATTCAATCTCCGATTCAAGAACGGTTTGATCCATCGGACTCGTAGCTAAGCTATAATTTTATGATATTTTTATGCTACATTAGTGACTAAATTCATGTAAATTTAGTGAAAAAGATTGGATTTAGAGGCTTTTAGTCAGATCCAATTTAGTATTTTGAGAATTTAAGAGCTGCTTCGACTCTGACAAGCATGCAGTTTGAGTTGTTGCTCTTATTATTATATAAGATTTGTACTAATCTGATTTGATGCGTACATAGGGATTAAATGAGATGAGTTGGAGGCAATACATTTGGGTAACTGCTTCTTGAGATAATTTGGATATGGATTTCTGCTCCAATTGAGGTGGAGGTAAACTTTTCTCTGTAGGATCATGCTAGGGTTTATTTTACGTTGTTTTTAGTGTGCATGTTTTATATGACAGGCTATAGCCTTTATAAATGTTGAGTTGCTTACAATATCTGTTGAAAACTGTTTTGAAATGCACATGTTTGACAAGAGTCATGCCTATGCATGTTATCAGTTGTGACTGCATACATTGGCAATGATAGAAATGAATATGCTTTTTTCATAAAAGACTTGTGAATAACATAATTGTAAAAGTACTTGCCATATTGTATTTTCATGTTATGTAAGATTTCAAGAGATTCGGTTGAGATGTGGAACCTATAAATATTCAACCAAGGGAGTGAAGGTTGTGCCCTCATAGTACTAACCGTATATATAGATGGCACCGTGTACCAAAAGGATGTTAAGGAATGGCCAACAACTCGTGCAGCCTTGATTTTGGCACTATATAGGCCATAGTTATGGGAACTAAATAAGATTTGTATGTTAATGTAAGTGTATAAGGATGTTTAGATGTGGATGCATGTGTGGTTTTATTACCAACTTATAAATTTGTCTCGTATTTCCTGAATTTGATAGTAGTGGATATGCATTGTAACTTTAAACATGCAGGCTTCCAGTACATAGCCTTATTGGGGTTACATATTTCTACCAAACACGTGTTGGTTTGCTCACCTCATTACTATAACCATTTTATAGGTTATATCTCAAGTTCATACATGTCAGGTTGACTTAGCGAGAAGAGCAAATAAGAGATATTTAATAGGGCAAGAAAGTCATCAGTTTAGAAAGGTCGTAATAATGTCTTTAATGTAAATGTTAATTTATAATTTGATAATTTACAAACATTGAGTTGTAGATTCCTTTGGACCTCAATGATGTGTAATTTGTTTCAATCATGATGAGATCAGATATAATGAAGAAAATATTGTCTCTATTACAGAATTTTAGCATCTCATGCCTCAGGCTTGTGGTGCTACATCAGGCCGGTCCACATAGGGATGGTCGACACAGGGTTTGCAGTGTAACAATGTCATATCAAAGCATAGAGTAAGAGTTACTGGGTTAGGATCATCATAATGTTTACAGTAATTAGTGTTCAAATGATTATGATAGAAATTAACGTTTAACACATGAATAATAGAGATTATTAGAGTTTATTGAGACAGTGACACTAACAACAAACATGTGGAATTAATGAGAGCTAGAATGATGAAAATATCGCTTCAAGCATACAGAAATAGTGAAAGAATGATGATTATAGTCATGTTGACTGTTAGAGTCTAGAAGTTAGAATAGCATACTGCTATGATGGGCCTTGACTTTGACAGAAATGAAATATGTATTAATTAATGCATGAAATAATGTACGAAACTTATACCATACAAGAGTTAATGTAAAGAAAAGGAGTATGTTAATTCAAATATTGCAATAAAGCTTTGGTATGTGGTTGATGTTATGAGGATCGACAATATGGAGAGGATTTTGTTTTCGATGGTTTATGGAGCTTTCTGTATTTGTCTAGAGCTTAGTAGTTTGATAAATTTTGAGTTGTGATTTGAAATGCATGTTAACTTGAGTCAAGTTTTGTTTACTAAGTGACTTATCATTTTGATGCAGCACAAGCGTCATTGATGGACTTGATATTGTTCAAGTGGACGAAGAAGACTTGATTTCGTTCAAGTGGACGATAAAGAGAACTTTCTTTAACAGAACTTGCAAGATAACAAAAGAATACAAGAAACAAGGAACTGGCTGCTGAAACCTTTGGCAGACAGCAACTTTTATAGGCTATCCTATTGGCAGACAGCAACTTTTTTAGGCTATCCTATGGGCTGTCAATATGAATGCTATATGTCTATTATCATTCCCAAGGCATTGATTCCTGTAATTTCTATTCTTACAATACCTATTCTTGGTCGGCTTATCTATTCTTGGTCTGCCTCTTTGGAATCCACAATATCTATTCTGGTATGCATCATTAGTCTCTTTGGAATCCACAATATCTATTCGGGTCTGCATCATTAGACTCTTGGAATCCACAATATCTATTCGGGTTGGCTTCATTCTCTCCCTTCTGATTGGAACCCACCCTTGAGTTGTCTTCATAGAGCGGTTTTTCGGGGTGGTACAGAGTAACGTCAGAAACATTAAATGTTTTAGAAATACCCATAGCAGGTGGGAGTTCGAGGACATAAGCATTGTCATTGATTTTCTTCAGAATTTTATAGGGTCCATACTTTCGTTGCTGCATTTTACCATGAGAGCCTTGAGGTGATCGTTCCTTGCTCAAGAACACCATGACTTGGTCTCCCTCCTGAAATTGTACTGCCTTCCGAAATTTATCAGCGTGTTTCTTATATTTTTTTTGTTTGCTCTTCCAATGCATCCTTAACCTGCTGAAAAATGTTACAGTACTTTTCAGCTAAAGTGAAAGTAGTTAAAGATCCTGCACCTGGGGGCAGCTTGATTAGGTCGACCACATGTCTAGGAACTTTGGTATAAACAATGGAGAAGGGGCTTCGTCCAGTTGACCGATGCATTGAGTTGTTATAGGCAAATTCAGCATGTGCCAAGGCCAAGTCCCATCATCCTTTTCTTGTTGCAGCATATGCATCGACCGAGGTTGCCTAAGGATTTATTAACAGCCTCCATCTGCCCATCTGTTTGGGGACGGGCTGTGCTGGAAAATATGAGTTTTGTACCAAATCGTTTTCATAGAGTAAGCCAAAATGCGGCAAAAAACTTACTATCACAGTCTGACATGATAGAAACAGGAACCCCATGCAACCTTGTAATCTCTTTAAAAAAAAAAGTTTAGTGACATGGTGCGCATATGTAGTCTTACGGCGGGGGACAAAATGAGCCATTTTAGAAAATATGTCGACTACCACGAAGAAGGAGTCGCTGCCTTGCTGGGTTCTAGTCAGTCCCAAGATAAAGTCCACAGAAATATCTTTTCAAGGTGGGTTGGGAATAAGTAAAGGCATATATAGGTCGTTGTTATGTACATATCCCTTATTTTGTTAACATGTTGGATACCTAAGAACAAACTTTCTGGTATCTCTTTTGAGTTGGGGCCAAAAATAACAGAATTCAAGATTGGTAATGGTCTTGTCTCATCCCATATGGTCATTGAATCTTGGGAATGCATTTCCCGTATAAGTTTGTCTCGTAGAGAACTCCTAGGAATGCATAAACGATTACCTTTAAAGAGAAAACCGTCTTGGACCGCAAACTCACTTGGTAAGTGGTTTGTATGGCATTTTGACCAAATTTGATTAAGATCTTCATCATCAGGGTAATAGTGTTTAAGCTCTTCCAAACCATATGGAAAGAAATTAGAAGAGTTGATTGTCAACTAAGAGCATCTACTACTCGATTGTAAACCCCAGATTTATACATAATCACATAATTAAATCTTTTCAAATAAGCTGCCCATCGGGCCATCATACGATCCATATGCTTTTGATTTTGGAAGTGCTTTAAAGCTTGATGATCCTAGAAGAGAATGAACTCCTTAGGTAATAAGCATGATTCTCATGTCTTGAGGAACCTAAAGACATCATAGAGCTCTTGATGGTACGTACTCCACTTTTGGAGTGCCTCACTTAGTTTCTCGCTAAAGAATGCAATAGGTTGCCCTTCTTGAGATACTATACATATGATTCTCACGACACTCGTGTCACATTCCAATTTGAATGTCTTATTGAAATCAGGTAGTGCTAGGACTATAAACTCCACCCATGTAAGGGATCACCCTTGTATTGCCGGTCCCAAGCCCAGATAAAGGAAGAGGGTTGTGTTAGGCTTTCGACAGCCAGCGTAAAACTTCGTCGGATTTTACAACATGGATTACAAAAATTATGAGCATTGCTTTGGGGCATCCCCGTCTAGCGACGTGGTGCAGAGCCCGAATGCAGTAATAAGTAAGCAAAGGCCACTACATTTTCGCCCGAATGTAGTGAATCAATTGCAGAGAGGCTTCCCACATCATGGACGGGTGTGGGTAAAGAAGTTAGTCCCGCTATATTGCCGCTTGAATATAGTGAATAATTTGCAGAGAGGGTCTCCGCATTTTTATTATGGACGGATGCGGGGGTTAAGGAAGCTAGTCCTAGATAATATGATCCGTATTGGTTCTTTGAATATAAGAACATTATCCGATAAGCTAATGGAGGTGGTAGATACTATGATTCGGAGAAAGATTCATATTTTATGTTTATAAGAAACAAAATGGGTTGGAAAAAAAGCAAAGGAGATAGAGGATATAGGTTTTGTAAAGAAAAGGCTCGTAATGAAGTTGGTATTATCATAAATAATGATTTAAAGGATAGTGTAGTAGACATACAACGATATAGTGACCGAATTATGACGTTAAAATTAGTGTTAGGAGCAGATGTTTTGAATATAGTTTGTGCTTACACACCCCAAGTAGGACTAGAAGATAGTATAAAGTCAACTTTTTGAGAAGAGTTAGATAAGGTGATTCAAAAGATTCCACAAAGGGAGATGATTTGTTTAGGAGGAGACTTAAATGGACATGTTGGTAAAGAGGCATTAGGATATCAAGGTATTCGTGGAAACTTTGGTTTTGGGGATATAAATGAGAAAGGTAGGGAGATTTTAAATTTTGCTATGGCATTTGATCTCTTTATAGTCAATACAATCTTCAAAAAGCGAGATGAACATTTAATTACTTATAAGAGTGGCTTATCACAATCACAAATTGATTACTTTATTTGTAGAAAAAAAGATAGAGCGTGTTGTAAAGATTGCAAGGTAATTCTAGGAGAAAACTTAACCACCCAACATCAACTTTTAGTTATGGATATATAAATAAAAAAATAGACAGAAGAAAAGAGTGCATTGAGCTATTCGGACTAAATGGTGGAACCTCAAAAGCGAAAAAGAAGATATATTTAAACAGAAAGTCCTTCAAGGAGATGTTTGGAATTATGTTGGTACACCCTATGATATGTGGAACAATATGGCTATACATATTAGGAAAGTGGCGAAAGATGTGTTACGTAAATCTAAGGGAGGTGTACCGGCACAAAAAGAAGCTTGGTGGTGGAGTGAAGTAGTGCAAAATAAAATCAAGGCAAAGAGGGCATGTTACAAATTACATTATGCTAAGAAAACTAGTGAAACTTTAGAAGCTTATAAGAAAGCAAAGAAGGAAGCGAAAAAGACCGTGAATGAAGCAAAAGCTAAAATTTGGGAGGATTTATATAAAAAGCTCAACTCAAAAGAGGGTGAAAGAGATATTTTTAGGATAGCTAGGGCTAGAGATAAGAAAACTAAAGATCTTAATTATGTTAGATGCATCAAGGACGAGGATGAAAAAATTCTAATGGCAAATGATGATATAAGCAATAGATAAAAAACTATTTTTATAAGCTTTTCAATGAAAATAAAAATGTTAGTATTAGCTTAGGAGAGTTAGCCAAATCAGAAAAGTATATAAACCACAATTTCTACCGACGCATTCAAAAGAATGAAGTCAAAGAAGCTCTTAAACATATGAAGGGTGGTAAATCGGTAGGACCCAGTGTTATCCATATCGCACCGTATCGTGTGATACGTATCGTATCATAGAAAGCCACGATACGATACGGTAACCTGTATCATAAGATACAGGTTATCGTGCTGTATCATACGATACGATTCTGTATCGCACGATATGCCCAAAAAAAATTCTAAACATTTTTTTTTCCAATTTTTTTTTTGCAGGTTTCTGGCCTCTCTTCGGCTCTCTTCACTTCCCTCCAAGGCATCCTCCGATATGCTTGTAATTTGGGTTTATAATTTCATTTATTGAATAAGAATAATTTATGAACAAATAAAAATTGTGACAAAATCATTTTCCTTTCTGTTGCCAACTTTTAGGTATATTTCTTCTAGCAGTTTCTAATTTCATGAGATCGCAAACAATTAAAAACATTTGGTTGTCTCGGTTCATTGAGTGGGCATTTCACAACTTCACTATTTTAGGGTTCACCTTACATGACTTCCATTGAGTTGAACGTGATCAACGTGTGTGAGGCTTAACTCAGTCTATGAAGTGAGAAATGAAGCTCAAGCATTAGTCAAAAAGCTAGTCTCTAGTAAGAGAAAAAGGGGATATCATCAAGCAATAATATCAAATCACTGAGGTGTCATAGACTTAATAATCAAAGAAATTAAGCTCATTGTTTTGCTCACATATGAAAATTAGCAAATATGACAACTACAAGTACAAAGATAGCAGATTGTTAATTTTGATATATTAGATGAGTGGATTATGGAAGATAATGAAGAAAATGCACTCCTAACCAAAAAAGACATTGCATGAATTAATTTCAAGTGCAACATCATAAAGGAGATGAAGATTTTCATTTTAAAAAAGGTGATGAGAAACTTTGAATCTTTATTAAGGAGAAGATGATGATTATTTAGTTAATGATACAACAACAACAACTAAGCCTTTTCCCATACTAGACGGGGTCGGCTACATGGATTCTTTGTTTCCACAGATCCCGATCGTGTGCCATGTTAGCAGTTAACTCCCAATAAGCTAGATCATTCTTTATTGTTTCTTTCCAACACTTTTGTGGTCGTCCTCTACCTCTTTTAATACTTTCCAAATTCAGTTTTTCTAACCTTCTTATAGGTTCTTCTTCTTATCTTCTTTCTATACGTCCAAACCATCTTAAACGATGTTCTCTCATTTTATCCTCTATTGGTGCCACTCCTAATTTGTTTCTAATAACCTCATTATGTATACGATCTTTTCTTGTATGACCACTCATCCATCTCAACATCTTCATTTTTGTCACAGACATCTTTTGTACATGTTGATGATTAACTGTCCAACACTCAGAACCATAAAACATGGCAGGCCTAATTGCTGCTCTATAATATTTACCTTTTAATCTTAATGGTATCTTCTTATCACAAAGAATACCTGATGCTCCTCTCCATTTTAACCAACCAGCATTAATTCTATGTGTAACATCTCCATCAATTCTTCCATCACTTTGAAAAATTGACCCTAGGTATTTAAAACTTTCCTTTTGGGGAATGCAATGTGTGCCAATTTTAATTTTTATGTCCTCTGAAGTAGCCAAATGATCAAACTTACATTCCATATATTCTGTCTTCGTTCTACTAAGTCGGAGGCCTTTTTTTTCTAATGCTTCTCTCCATAGTTCCAATTTTCTATTAACTTTTTCCTTAGATTCCTCCACTAATACAATGTCATCTGCAAATAACATACACCAAGGTACTTCATCTTGAATATGTTTTGTTAACTCATCCATCACCATTATAAATAAGTATGGACTTAAAGTTGATCCTTAATGTAACCCAATATTAACTTCAAAGAAGTCTCGTTCCTTCATGAGTCCTCACACATGTTTTTGCACCATCATACATGTCTCTTATAAGGTTAATATATGTCAATGGGATACCTCTTTTTTCCAAAGTTTTCCAAAGAACCTCCCTCATTACCCTATCATAAGCTTTTTCTAGATCAATAAATATCATGTGAAGGTCTTTCTTTTTTGCTCTAAAATGTTCCATAAGACGTCTCAAAAGGTGAATCGCTTCAACAGTAGATCTGCCTGGTATAAATCCAAATTGGTTCTCTGTTGTACTTGATACTTGTCTTAACCTACGTTATATAATTCTTTCCCATAATTTCATAGTATGACTCATTAACTTGATACCTCGATAATTCGCACAATTTTGAATGTCTCCCTTGTTCTTATATATGGGTATAAGTGTACTTGCTCTCCATTCCTCGGGCATCTTTTGGTTTTTCCATATTTCATTAAATAGTCTTGTGAGCCAAGTGATTCCTATTCCTCCTAGTATTTTCCAAACTTCTATAGGAATATTATCTGGTTCTACCGATTTACCACCCTTCATATGTTTAAGAGCCTCTTTGACTTCATTCTTTTGAATATGTCGATAGAAATTGTGGTTTATATACTTTTCTAACTTGGCTAAATCTCCTAAACGAATACTAACATCTTTATTTTCATTAAAAAGATTATAAAAATAGTTTTTCCATCTATTTCTTATATCATCATTTGCCACTAGAATTTTTTCATCCTCGTCTTTTATGCATCTAACATAATTAAGATCTTTAGTTTTCTTATCTCTAGCCCTAGCTATCCTAAAAATATCTCTTTTACCCTCTTTTGAATTGAGTGTTTTATATAAGTCCTCCCAAATCTTAGCTTTTGCATCACTAACGGTCTATTTCGCTTCCTTCTTTGCTTTCTTATAAGCTTCTAAAGTTTAACTAGTTTTCTTAGCATAATGTAATTTGTAACATGCCCTCTTTGCCTTGATTTTATTTTGTACTACTTCACTCCACCACCAAGCTTCTTTTTGTGCCGGTACACCTCCCTTAGATACCCCTAACACATCTTTCGTCACTTTCCTAATATGTATAGCCATATTGTTTCACATATCACAGGGTGTGCCAACATAATTCCAAACATCTCCTTGAAGGACTTTCTGGTTAAATATATCTTCTTTCTCCCTTTTGAGGTTCCACCATTTAGTCTGAATAGCTCTATGCATTCTTTTCTTCTTTGTCCATTTTTTATTTGTAAATCCATAACTAAAAGTCGATGTTGGGTGGTTAAGCTTTCTCCTAGAATTACCTTATAATCTTTACAACACGCTTTATCTTTTTTTCTACAAATAAAGTAATCCATTTGTGTTTGTGATAAGCCACTCTTATAAGTAATTAAATGTTCATCTCGTTTTTTGAAGATTGTATTGACTATAAAGAGATCAAATGTCATAGCAAAATTTAAAATCTCCCTTCCTTCCTCGTTTATTTCCCCAAAACCAAAGTTTCCATGAATCCCTTGATATCCTAATGCCTCTTTACCGACATGTCCATTTAAATCTCCTCCTAAACAAATCATCTCTCTTTGTGGAATCTTTTGAAACACCTTACCTAACTCTTCCCAAAAAACTGTCTTTATACTATCTTCTAGTCCTACTTGGGCGTAAGCACAAACTATATTCAAAACCTCTGCTCCTAACACTAATTTCAATGTCATGATTCGGTCACCATATCGTTGTACGTCTATTACACTCTCCTTTAAATCTTTATTTATGATAATACCAACTCCGTTTCGAGCTTTTTCTTTACCCGAGTACCATAATTTAAAACCATTATCCTCTATCTCCTTTGCTTTTTCTCCAACCCATTTTGTCTCTTGTAAACATAGAATATGAATCTTTCTCCGAATTATAGTATCTATCACCTCCATTAGCTTACCCTATAATGTTCCGATATTCCAAAAACCAATACGAATCTTATTATCTAGGACTAGCTTCCTTACCCCCCGCATTCGTCCATAATCAAAATGGGGAGACCCTCTCTGAAAAATTTTCTCTACATTCAGGTGACAATGTAGCGGGACTAACTTCTTTACCCACACTCGTTCATGATGTGGGAACCCTCTCTGCAATTCATTCACTACATTCGGGCGAAAATGTAGTGGCCCATACCTACTTCTTACTGCATTCGGGCTCATGCAGCATGTCGCTAGGCGAGGATGCTCCAAAGCAATACTCATAATTTTTGTAATCCATGTTATCAAAATCCGATGAAGTTTTACGTTGGCTATCGGAAGCCTAACACAACCTTCCTCCTTTATTCGGGCTTGGGACCGGCAATGTAAAAGATTATTTAGTTAATGATCCTGATACAAATTTATAATATGTAAAATGTAAATGTATTTCATTTTTTGCTTTAATATATGTAATTTTGGATGCAATTATTCAATATTGAATGTTCAATCTGTGCTAAACTTTACATAATATGAATTTAAAACAATTACCAGTTTTTTACTAATTTTTCTTGATTATTTAAATAATTTTTGTATTATTTTAATATTAAAGTATGATACGGGTGATACGATACGATATGATACACCCGTATCATGGAGCCCAGCGATACGCGATACGATACGCGTCAGACAACACTGATAGGACCAGATAATATTTCTATAGAAGTTTAGAAAATACTAAGAGAAATAGGAATCACTTGGCTCACAAGACTATTTAATGAAATATGAAAAAACCAAAAGATGCCCGAGGAATGGAGAGCAAGTACACTTATACCCATATATAAGAACAAGGGAGACATTCAAAATTATGCGAATTATCGAGGTATCAAGTTAATGAGCCATACTATGAAATTATGGGAAAGAATTATCGAACGTAGGTTAAGACATGTATCAAGTACAACAGAAAACCAATTTGGATTCATGTCAGGCATATCTATTGTTGAAGCGATTCACCTTTTGAGACGTCTTATGAAACATTTTAGAGCAAAAAAGAAAGACCTTCACATGATATTTATTGATTTAGAAAAAGCTTATGATAGAATACCGAGGGAGGTTGTTTGGAAAACTTTAGAAAAAAGAGGTATCTCATTGACATACATTAACCTTATAAGAGACATGTATGATGGTGCAAAAACATGTGTGAGGACTCATGAAGGAATGAGGGACTTCTTTGAAGTTAATATTGGGTTACATCAAGGATCAACTTTAAGTCCATACTTATTTATAATGGTGATTAATGAATTAGCAAAACATATTCAAGATGAAGTACCTTGGTGTATGTTATTTGCAGATGACATTGTATTAGTGGAGGACTCTAAGGAAAAAGTTAATAGAAAATTGGAATTATGGAGAGAAACATTAGAAAGCAAAGGCCTCCGACTTAGTAGAACAAAGACAGAATATATGGAATGTATGTTTGATCATTTGGTTACCTCAGAGGACATAGAAATTAAAATTGGCACACATTGTATCCCCAAAAGGAAATTTTCAATTTTTTAGAGTGATGGAAGAATTGATGGAGATGTTACGTATAGAATTAATGCCGATTGGTTAAAATGGAGAGGAGCATCAGGTATTCTTTGTGATAAGAAGATACCATTAAAGTTAAAAGGTAAATATTATAGAGCAACAATTAGGCCTACCATGTTTTATGGTTATGAGTGTTGGGCAGTTAATCATCAACATGTACAAAAGATGTCTGTGACAGAAATGAAGATGTTAAGATGGATGAGTAGTCATAGAAGAAAAGACCGTATACATAATGAGGTTATTAGAAATAAATTAGGAGTGGCACCAATAGAGGATAAAATGAGAGAATATCGTTTAAGATGGTTTGGACATATAGAAAGAAGATCAAAAGAAGAACCTCTAAGAAGGTATGAAAAACTAAATTTGGAAAGTATTAAAAGAGCTAGAGGACGACCACAAAAGTGTTGGAAAGCAACAATAAAGAATGATCTAGCTTATTGCGAGTTAACTGCTAACATGGCACACGATAGGGATCTGTGGAAACAAAGAATCCATGTAGCCAACCCCGTCTAGTATGGGAAAAGGCTTAGTTGTTGTTGTTATCTATAATGATTCACCTCATCTTTATTTTTGTCTCGAGCTAACGCCTAAAAGATGGTGCTTCGTCATAAGCCTATGGATGTTTTCAGTCTCTACTGCTAGCAGCTAAACCCTAAACCCTAATTTCATAGGCAGTTGTACTGCATTTTTTTGACTCTTGATCAATGTTATAAAAATCGTATCGTATCGTATCATACATACGATACGCGATACGGGTGTATCAGTACTTGAATTGATACGATTCAGCTACTTGTATCAAAAATTACATTTATTTCCAGGTTGTGTTATATCTACTCCTATCAATGGCTTAAGAATTTATTTGCATATGTAATTTTGAGTCCCCGATTTGAAAAGTTACCAATGATTAGCCACAAATTAGAATATTTGAATCAATGTGATTTTATTGACAATTATATTGATATGTAGCATTTGTGGCTGTCGTGAGATGATTATATTCAAGCTCGAAGATTTGGTTTGAGGCCTCGAGATGCCACCCATATGGTCGATGGGTTGGTACCACACGAGCAATTCTTCGTGATGAAATAGTCATAGAGGAATGGCTCGTGTTACATAATTTGACTCCTTTTATTAAATAAATTACATGGTAAATTGATTATTGTCTTGCTTCGTTACTTCTGCACACTATAAATTATTTTGCAGGGCGTAGATGATGGAACTTCTCACGAGAGTGAATAATGTAGGGTGTGGCTTAGGATATAGTAATTAAATAAGAATTTTTGTGGATCAACTATTTTTATTGTGCTTAGAATTAATCTATGTTATCAATAGCGCGCTATAGCGTTTTAACGGGGTTTAAAATGCTATATCGGGTAACCCTTAGCGGGTGACCCACCAAGACCGATATAGCGCCGTTGACAGCGCTATAGCGGCCTGCTATAACACTATAAGCGGACATTATACTTTATATTGGATCGGGTCGGGTCGATCCTGATCGATCCAATCCAAATGATATAAAAATGATGAAACCCTTGTCCCTGTCCCGCCTTCTCTCCCTCTCGGGTAACTCTCTCTCTCTCCCGCCTCTCCCTCTGCCGCCTCCAGTCCCGCTCGTGTCCCGCCACCTCTCTCTCTCAGGTAACTCTCCCTCTCGGATATCTCTCTCCCGATAGCATGGTGAAGCACCAGATGGGAGCTTGATGCTTAATGTGGAGCAAGAGCGTCGGGAGGCAGGTTCATAGTTGTATAGAAGCAGAAAAGAAGCCGTATAGCATCTTACTTACAGATAGATGGCACAGTAAGCAAGAGCTTTCTTCGAATGTAGTACAGTAAGAGGCTCGGCAGCCATGGCGAAAGCTTCGGGTTCCCCTTTCCTTGCCTGACAGGGAATGGAAGAAGAAGAGCTAACTTGCTGAGGACTACTGGTGGCTGGACAGTGATCACGTGACAACCCTTGCCCAATCCATTACAACTTATAGCCTAGCAGTGCCGCACCTCCTAAATCCACTTCTCTCTCCGCCTGCTAATAGAAAGAAGAAGACCATGGTCTGCAAAAAGGTAAGCTCCTCACCTCAATTCCAAACAAGTCGGGTATGCAAATGGGCAAGCTTCCTCAAAGAATCGGTCTTCTCTCGACCCACTAAGAAAGTGGCCTTGACTTCCCGTCCAAACGTTGAATTGATGCACATGGATAGTCATGACCATCAGACTCTTTATTGGAAGAACCCCTGCACAGCATACTTGAATTGCACCTCAAATTGAGGTGGGAGATTGATCAACTTCCACTTCCTAGGCAAGGCTAGTTCACCTTCGGGAGGGTGACAAGTGCAAAATCTGAAGGATCTTAGATGAGATAGAGGAGATAAGTTGATGCTCGATTGCGAGGTCAAGATTCACACACAATTCTTCCTTCTTAGTGTGAGCTCATGCAGATGAATGGATATTCTCACAAGTCTATGCTAGCCCTTCAGAGAGATATTTCAGTAGCGGCAAGGCCTTCCACAGTTATTGCTCTCAATAAACCGTGGCTAGTTGCTTATGGAACTGTCTCTTGAATCGAGAATCTTTTATTCATTCATGTGACTATAATTTGGTATAATCAGGTTTACCAATTCAGAGGAATAGGTCTAACGCATTGATTTCATCTCCCATTTCCATTGATAGTCTATGATGGTGTATGACTTTTTTGCCATGTTCCAGGTAAGAAATGATTTTATCTGGGTGCATGCCAGATAAAAAGGCCAAGGCAATGTTGCGGTCAACACTTCATTACATGAAACAAACACTATTTAACAGTTGATGTCCACATTAGACATGCCTTCAAAACGTAGAGCTTGAGCATGTTTTCTTCTGCTGTTGACATGGAAAGACATCAGCTTTTCTACAAATTGTTGGTAATTCCTAATCTATCTATCAAAAGAGACGTTGATATTAGCATACGTGATCACACTTATATGAGTTGTTAAAATGTGTTTGCTTGAACGTTCATGTTTCAGGAAGGAACCAATTGTTCTGCTCTGAGAACACGGAGATGTATTCTTCCCAAGTAGCTTTCCGTAAAAGTCAGGATATTAGCTTTTGCATATGTTTTCTGTTCATGCGTGATGTTGTTAGTTGTCAATCTGCATTTTCTTGTTCATTGTTTTGCCAAAAGAATTGGATCCTTATACGCATCGAATGAGCCAAATTCATCATTGCTAGCACTAGTTAGTTGGACCCTGTTTTATTTATTTTTCAAATACATAATCTCTAATAGTTATTCACATGCAGGAAATATATTGTTGATCGGTTGAAGTGGGTTTCACATCTCAATCGAAGTTCAAACATTTGGATAACGACAAAGATATTACTCGAGCAGATAATGAGCAGGTTTGCTCCCTTCTCTTCAATTCATTCTTTGTTCATGGTTGTCCTATTACTCAAATTTTTAATGCATATGGCATGTAATTTTGTAGTTTAACATCCGTTGGATTCCTCTACTTGTGCAAGTATCATGTGTTCTTGAGATTGTTGGTAGGTGCTACCGTGCTTGATTAGTTGTTGCAGCTGATGTGTTATTATCTATTCATGGCAATAATCTACTTAATATCTTGATATTTTTTAGAAATGAGAGAACCCATTATATATATATATATATATATTTTAATCATAAATAAAAGTGTACCGCTATATCCCCGCTATCGCTATATCAGGGTTGACTGCTAACAACCCGCTAACCGCTATCGATAACATAGGAATTAATATTGGTTTATTAAAATGGAGAGGAGCATCAAGTATTTTTTGTGATAAAAAGATACCATTAAAGTTAAAAGGTAAATATTATAGAGCAACAATTAGACCTGCTATGTTTTATGGTTCTAAGTGTTGGGCAGTTAATCATCAACATGTACAAAAGATGTCTATAACAGAAATAAAGATGTTGAGATGGATGAGTGGTCATAGAAGAAAAGACAGTATACATAATGAGGTTATTAGAAACAAATTAGGAGTGACACCAATAGAGGATAAAATGAGAGAATATCGTTTAAGATGGTTTGGACATATAGAAAGAAGATCAAAAGAAGAACCTGTAAGAAGGTATGAAAAACTGAATTTTGAAAGTATTAAAAGAGGTAGAGGACAACCACAAAAGTATTGGAAAGAAACAATAAAGAATGATCTAGCTTATTGTGAGTTAACTGCTAACATGACAAATGATAGGGCTATGTGGAAACAAAGAATCCATGTAGTCGACCCCGTCTAGTATGGAAAAAGGCTTAGTTGTTGTTGTTGTTGTTTTTTATTTCATGATACTTAAGTTTGGGGTGTATTTGAGCATGAAAAGAAAGGTCATGAAGCTATACTTTGCAATTTATATTCCACTAAGTTGGATTGAGCAGTTTTCTTGGTTTTGGTGTGTAGTCATTGCCTTGTATAATTACTGTAGGTGGCGTAGGTAGTATGCCATACACATGGGTAAGAATCATATCAAGCACGACAAAATAATAGCAACTTACTGATGAAAACATATTTAAAGTCGAGTGATATATTAGGTCACAATGATTTAACTGGAAATGTTTTAACTTCATTTATAAAGGTGTTTCCTTGTCGTTAAACCGAGATAAAGTAAAAATTTTGCCACAAGGTGGATACTGCTATGGGACATAGATAAGCTCCTACCAGAGAATGTGCAACATGGGGTATAATTATGGTTATTGCAATTAAAGAGGGAGCCTTATTTTAAGGCATGTATATTTTAAGATTGTATTTGACTTTCTACTTTGTAGGTATTTCTTTAGTGGCATTTGAACTTGGATTTGGATTTAAACTTAGAAAGAAAGATTAATGAGTATAGATATAATATTAAGATGAACTGTACAGGTTTGGTGGTTTTGCTATGTTTGAGACTTGAGTAGTCATAACTTAATATGGATGTATATGGTGCAGATGGGCCCCTATTCACAAGTAAAATATATGTTAAGGTATGACAAAGGTACTGTAGGAAATGATGTTTTGGGGCATGACTCAGGGTATTTTGAGTTTTATCTACTCTGAAGGTGCATTGATACTTTTTTAGTTGACTGAACTTGCAGACAGTCTTGTTAAGTTGAAAAGTTATGAGTCAAATAAATATGAAATTGTTATAAATATTAGATAAGAGTGAATGCAGTAACTATCTTTATACAAGGTGGAAAAAGTAGGGAATATCTCTGCCTTGATATGTAAAGACTATGAAAGACAGGCACAGTTGAGTTGTTCGACCTTAAGGTAGTACTTTGTCTCCATCAATGGTGACTGTGTAGAACCTAAAACGAGAGGGCTTCGATCTACACAAGCCTAGAGGAATCAAGAGTGGTGGCAATCAGTGGCTGACAATGGCAAAGCAAACGATGTTTCTTTGAGGTACTTTAAGTTTTCAATAATTTTCTTTGATTTTCCAATGACCTACAGGCCAAGGGGAGCTTGGCTAGGGTTTTGAGAAGGTTGAGACGAGTAAATAGAGACCAAGATCGGCCCCTTCCATGGTTAGATTTGGCTAGAATTTGGGAAGAAGAAGACACCTAGGGTTTTCTAGTACTGCTCTCCTCGTTTTCCAGGCAAGTTTTCTAACCACTTGAGGTATGAGAGCTCCCAATATTGGTAATGAAGTATAAAGATCCTCGAGAGCTTTCTATCGAGTATAGGCATGCCCCTTTGATATGGCTAGAAACAGCCAAACTTTATCTAAATCACCCTTGTCGACTTGTGCGTTGACATGGGTCAGGTTGGATATGATCCATCTAGGATCCAGATCAGGAGCTTGTTTACTTTTTTTTCAATTCGGAAGTCACTTGAACTCTGAGACAGTTGAGTGATCCATTGGAACCATACTTTAGCAAGCTATAATTTTATGACATTTTTATGCTAAATTAGTGAGTAAATTAATATAAATTTAGTGAAAAAATTGAATCTAAGGGCTTCTTGTCAAGTCCGATATACTATTTTGGGGATTTCAGAGCTGTTTGGATCTTGATTCACATGCAATTTGAGCAGCTGGTCTTGTTATTGTATAAACTACACACTCATATTGGTTATGCTTAACTAGGGACTAATTGAGATAACTTGGAGGCATTATATGTGGGTCATTGCTGGTTAAGATGGATTTGGATATGGATTTGTGCTCCAATTGAGATAGGGGATATACTTTTCTTAATAGAACCACGCTAGGGGGTGTAAGTTTAAAGTGCATGTTTTATATGATCTGCTATTGCTTTAATAAATGTTGAGTTGCTTATGATATCTAATGAGAACTGTTTTGCAATATGCGTGTTTAATAAGAGTTGTACTTCTTTGTGCTGTAGGTGTGTGAGTGCACACATTGATGACAATAAAAATGAGCATGTTTTTCTTATGAGAGACTCATGGATATCGTGTTGGTATTCATGAATGAGTTATATATGACAGGTAAACATGAATGATAAAGAGGACTGGGTCATACTGTATTTGTTTGTGTGGGATCGAAAGAGATTCAGTTGAGACGTGCAATCCTTGGACGTTCGACAAAGTGAGTGAAGAGTTGGCTCCAGGCACCCCAATCGTAATATTTGGATAGCACCATGTGCCCAAGGACTGTTGTAGAGTTGAACGACTCATGCAATCTTCATTTACTACATAGGCCATAACTGTTGGAACGAAATGAGATTTGTGTGTAAATGTGAGTGTAGGTGTATAGGTATGCATCAATGTGTATGTGTAATATTTAATGAATTTGACATTCATGGATATGTATTGTTATCTCAAATGTGCATGCTTCTAGTATGTAACCTTTTTGGATTTGGGGTATATCTTTCTATTTCATACTTGTAGGTGTATTCACCCCATTATTATTACCATTTTACAAGTTATGCCTCAGGGTGATGCATGTCAGGTTGACTTTGCAAGAAGAGCAAATATGCCATAGAGCAAAAAAGTCATAAGTTCCGAAAGGTTGTAGTATTTAATGTAAATGTTGGTAGTTAATTTATAATTTAATAATTTATATGCATTAAGTTGTAAATTTCATTAGAACTCAATGATATATAATTTGTTTCGATTATGAGGAGATCAGCTATAATATATCTCTACTTGGTAACTTTTAGCCCACTCCTCGGGCTCATGGTGCCATGTCAGGCAGATCAACATAGGGTTGACCAAGGCAGGCCCTTGGAACCAAGGTGTGACAAAAAGAGCAGATGCTTAACTTGGTATGTGCTCTATTTTATGATTATACATCACAAGAAATTACCTTATGTGGTTGTGGTGGAAAATACATTTTGGTTGTTGAACTTTAGCTCATGTAATTGTGGTGTCATCACACAGTGAGTTGACCCACAGCATTCCAGAAAGCAAAATATAAAAAGAGAAGGCAATTCCTAATTTGGTCTTCAGCGGGAGTCATAACTACAGAATAAACTAAAATATGTCAAGATGTATGACAAAATCAGAGGCTGACCTTGTCTGAACATCCTCTACTCCTCGTATTCTTTTCATGACACAGGATATACCTGCATTCACACCTGTCATGACTGCAAAATTGCGAGCTTGCACTAGCGGACCTCCAGCAAGAGCCTGCAATAGAACAATGAAGATGAAACTGTTAACTCAAGCTGCCAGACAAAATCCTTGATGATCAAGTCTTCGAGAGAATGTAAGAGATTTATTAATTTTCATATGAAAACCAAGTTCTAGAGAGAACTTTGTGGTCTTCATGGAAAAAGAAAATTTTCAATTAAGAACCAGTGTAAATTGTTTGCGAGATGTAATCTAATAAACAACTACCAAAAAACTGTTCCTAGTCTAACCTTAATATCAACCTAATTAGCGAAATTGATAAAGAAATCTAAAAGCCAATGCACTACAGAGAGGTACATAAACCAACACACTGCAACCACATCCAAGAAGAGGTAAAATGAATGCATATCAACTACAACTTAAAAGGAGAAAATCAAGCTCTATGAAACAAGTATAATCCGGTTTGGCGTGAATGCATCAGTTTTGGGCATGGGCAGGTACATGAATAGAGTATATATAAATATATATGTATGTATACTCTCTTCTCTGCCATCTAACCAAGATACAAGACATGCCTTTATCAGCTTCTTTCAGCTCATCCTCTTTGTCAGCTCATATAAATCCTCACAAAAAGTGAGAGTTCTTTCATTATTTTAAAAGCTGTTGAAAATACTGTTACAGATAGTTGGAACATTTACTGGCTGTGTCAGTGTTGGTGTCATGATGTATAAGTTGAACTGCACCTAAGTGACATGTTTCTGTGGCAGGCTAATAACTAATTTCGTGTTATTTTGTTCTCCTGTGGTACTGGAAGCCCTCACAGCTTGGCAATATGATACATGTGTTTATGTACGAATTATGCCTAAATCACAAATGTTGTAAGTCATGCCAGATTGTTCACCAAATCCAAATCCATGAAGGACCAATATTATTCCATGCTTTGAACTTAGACAGGCGAAATTAATTCAGCATAATCAATGTTATTGCATGTGGCTTGATTTTTCCATGCATTGAACCATATATCGAGGGGAATTTTGTCCTTTAATATGAACATCCAACCATAGGCTATATATTTTTTAGTGTAGCCCTAGACTGCATCGTTATTTTCCAGCAATTCAATGAAATAGTTGATGATTTTTATATTCATTGAAATTCCTTGAGCGTTACAACCATGGATTTTGTCTTCTTCCTCTTTGTCAGCTTCAAACCAACTTAAACTCATTCATCCATCACTTTCTTGCCAAGATATTCTCTCGTGTCAAACCCTTTTTCACAAACAAGATCCCAGTTTTCTTAGGCTTTCACTCCCAAAAGTGCTCTAGTTGTGAGCAGTGAGCATGTTATTAAATAACTGAGGAACCCTACTTTTATTGGGCTTTTCACTGCCAAAAGTACAGGAATCCTGAGCTTGTTCTTGAAATAAGCCGAAGACTTGCTATTGCAGTCCCTTTTAAGTAATAAGACGAATTTTGGTCATAGAAGGTGTCAAAACCACTAAACATATTGATATGGAACTTGTACCGCTCATATTTGTCAATATGTTTCCCCAGCTTAATGAGGTGGTCTTCATTACTACAAACAGGAGCATGCCATAAAACACTATCATGCAGAAAACAATGACTGCACATTCAGTGTGCACTGCCCAATGACGGACACTGTGCAATGAGTTTGTTTCTTTCAGGTTCCTTTTACTTAAAGAACGGGTTACATGATCAGCACGATATTGATACAATATTTTGTGATACACCTATGTATCTTGACAATTTATTGACAATTTGTCCATTGATACAATATGTACATATGGTGTCATCCCCATGATACATTCAGGTCAGCGTCATCTTCAACTAACCATGCTCCTTGGTTGCTAACTGTTCCCTTCCAGCAGTTGACCAGTTGCTCAATTCCTACACAACTACCAGACTGCAATCTGCACGACACCAATCCCACAACTACAATTCCTATGTTTATATTTTATACTGCATTATACTACACTTAGTCTACGATCATTTTACCTGAACAGAGATCCAACCAGCCCTCAAGAAGTTAGGTAAATCCTCGAGTGGATTCTCATGTACTTGCATCACTTTTGGGCCTCAAAGGTTGAGTTTTTTCCTGCATTAGGATGGCTCTTTATTATTTCAGAATATATAAATGTTATGACCTGCCCAAAGTCTTTTGTTTGCTTTTGGAGGACGACATGGACTCTCACTCAAAAATTCACATTCATCTAGCATCAACGACCTGCAGTAAGTCTGAAACTGAATTCAATTTGAATTCAAATATTACCACCTAATTGCAATTAATAGTCTACAGCATAACTGTTATATCAATGGAGAGTACCAATCAAAATAAATATGGTAGAATGGAATAACGACATTTCAGAAAAGTTCTTCTATATTGTATGAAACTTATGGCTTCCATTGAAAAGAATTCACTGTGAACTCTTTCAGTAAATGACTCCATATATACATGAAATTTAATCTCATGAAGGACCATCTGGTGCCTCCTCATAATTTAGGTCCTCTAATCTTTGTTGGCCCTCTCTAGGAGGCATGCACCCTTTATGAAGTGTTCCCACTTCCATTTGAAGTATTTTTGTGAAGTTCATCTCAAAACTTGTTTCTACCTCAATCTGTTCTGCTCCGGATCAAATACTGTTGGTCTTCTAGAAGGAAGTGATAGTGGTTTGATGAATACATATCCTCCTCCACCTTGAGGCAGATATGTTTTGCCATCCTTGGAATGGTTTAAGGTGAGATTGGATTTTGATCTGTTTCCGCATTCGTGCATCAAGTCTGCAAAGTATCTCAACGTGAATAGAAGTCAACATGCTCATATGTCCTACGGCCACCTGAGGGATCTACAAGAATTAGAAGATGAATGTTACGAATGGTGGGATGATGCATTCTTGCAACATTAGATTCCTATGTTGAGAATATTGAGATCCAGTCCTGCAATGGTCAAACGATGTGTTGTCAAGCCCAAAAAGAGTTTACAGTGTAGACAAGTTTTGAGAGTCCTCACATGTTGGATGACTTTCAGAATTGCAGAAAAAGAAAAATTAGAACTCCCCTATGCAGGAGCGCCAAGGCATTTTTATTATTCACATAAGCCAAAACATGAAAGAATTTATATAAAAAGCTCAAAGTCCAATACTGATTATATTTGTCCTATCTACCTTTATCTGACCTCAGCTCACTGTCAAGCCTCACCCATGATATGGCCTAGTCCTACTCCAACCCAAATAAAGCCCAGATTACCATAGTAGCATGACAATCCCCTAAACCAGAATAGTTCATTTATCCTAAGTTGAACCAGAAATTGAGTCCAATTCTTAAAGAACGCCTCAGCAAAGACTTAAGAACTTGATAGATCTCTTTCAAGCTTCCGTCTGCCCAGACTCAATTTAACAGAAGGTGTGCACCTACTAGTTTGCATCAGCACTTATGCGACAGTTATTACCATGTAAAATGCCAGATTAATGAAAAAACTTATTTAGGAAGCTAAGCCTATATAACAAGATTTGTATTGATACTTGGAATATTGGAATAGTGGTGGTGGATATTATGATTAGGAGAAAGATTCATATTTTATGTTTATAAGAAATAAAGCAGGTTGGAGAAAAAACTTAATATATTGAAACCACAGGTTTTAAATTAATATATTCGGAAAAAGAAAAGGCTCAAAATGGAATAGGTGTTATTGTAAATAAGGGTTTAAAGGATACTGTGACAAACATTAGCGACACTGTGACTGAATTATGATGATGAAATTAGTTTTAAGAGTATAAGCTTTTGAATAGTTTGTACTTATTCACCTCAAGCAGGTCTGGAAGAAAGTATATAGACGAAATTCTGGGATGAGTTAGATAAGGTGATTCAAGGAATTATATATTGAAAGATGATTTGTTTGGAAGGAGATCTAAATAAACATGTGAATAAAGAGACATTAGGATATCAAGGTATTCATGGAAACTATGGCTTTAGGGATTTAAGCTATATATGATACCTTTATAACCAATTTAATATTCAAAAATATGATGAATATTTAATTACTTATAAGAGTCGCTTGATATGGCTATTTAATTACCTAATTACTTGATTGGAAGACATATTTAAACAGAAAGTCCTTCAAGGAGATGCTTTGAATTATGTTGGTACACCTTGTGAGATGTGGAACAATATGGCTATACATATTAACAAAGTGGCGAAAGATGTGTTAAGTAAATCTAAGGGATGTGTACTGGCACAAAAAGAAGCTCGTGATGGAATGAAGTAGTGCAAAATAAAATCAAGGCAAAGAGGGCATGTTACAAATTACATTATGCTAAGAAAACAAGTGAAACTTTAGAGACTTATAAGAAAGCAAAGAAGGAAGCGGAAAAGGCCGTCAGTGAAGCAAAAGCTAAAATTTGGGAGGATTTATATAAAAAAACTCAACTCAAAAGAGGGTGAAAAGGATATTTTTAGGATAGCTAGGGTTAGAGATAAGAAAACTAAAGATCTTAATTCTGTTAGATGCGTCTAAGATGAGGATGAAAAAATTCTAGTGGCAAATGATGATATAAGAAATAGATGGAAAAACTATTTTTATAAACCTTTTAATGAAAATAAAGATGGTAGTATTAGCTTAGGAGAGTTAACCAAATCAGAAAAGTATATAAACTACAATTTCTACCGATGTATTCAAAAGAAGAATGAAGTCAAAGAGGCTCTTAAACATATAAAGGGTGGTAAATCGGTAGGACCAGACAATAATCCTATAGAAGTTTCAAAAATCCTAGAAGAAACAAGAATCACTTGGCTCACAAGACTATTTAATGAAAACTGGAGAAACCAAAATATGCCCAAGGAATGGAGAGCGAGTACACTTATACCCATATATAAGAACAAGAGAGACATTCATAATTGTGTGAATTATCAAGGTATCAAGTTAATGAGCCATACTATGAAATTGTGGGAAAGAATTATCGAACGTAAGCTCAGAAAAGTATCAAGTACAATAGATAACCAATTTGAATTCATGCCAGGCAGATCTACTATTGAAGCGATTCATCTTTTGAGACATCTTATGAAATATTTTAGAGCAAAAAAGAAATACCTTCATATGATATTTATTGATCTAGAAAAAGCTTATGATAGGGTATTAAGGGAGGTTCTTTAGAGAACCTTAGAAAAAAGAGGTATCCCATTGACATACATAAACCTTATAAGAGACATGTACGATGCTGCAAAAACATGTGTGAGGACTCGTGAAGGAATGACAGACTTCTTTGAAGTTAATATTGGGTTCCATCAAGGATCAATTTTAAGTCCATACTTATTTATAATGGTGATTGATGAGTTAACAAAACATATTCAAGATGAAGTACCTTGGTGTATGTTATTTACAGATAACATTGTGTTAGTGGAGGAGTCTAAGGAAAAAGTTAATAGAAAATTGGAACTATGGAGAGAAACATTAGAAAGTAAAGGCTTTCGACTTAGTAGAACAAAGACAGAATATATGGAATGTAAGTTTGAACATTTGGTTACTTCACAGGACATAGAAATTAAAATTGGCACACATTGCTTCCCCCAAAAGGAAAGTTTTAAATACCTAGGGTCAATTTTCCAGAGTGATGGAAGAATTGATGGAGATGTTATGCATAGAATTAAAGTTGGTTGGTTAAAATGGAGAGGAGCATCAAGTATTTTTTGTGATAAGAAGATACCATTAAAGTTAAAAGGTAAATATTATAGAGCATCAATTAGACCTCCCATGTTTTATGGTTCTGAGTGTTGGGCAGTTAATCATCAATATGTACAAAAGATTTCCGTGATAAAAATGAAGATGTTGAGATGGATGAGTGGTCATACAAGAAAAGACCGTATACATAATGAGGTTATTAGAAATAAATTATGCGTGACACCAATAGAGGATAAAATGAGATAATATCGTTTAAGGTGTTTTGGACATATTGAAAGAAGATCAAAAGAAGACCGTGTAAGAAGGTATGAAAAACTAGATTACTAGATTTTGAAAGTATTAAAAGAGGTAGAGGACGACCACAAAAGTGTTGGAAAGAAACAATAAAGAATGATCTAGCTTATTGGGAGTTAACTGCTAACATGGCACATGATAAGGCTATGTGGAAACAAAGAATCCATGTAGTCGACCCCGTCTAGTAAAGGAAAAGGTTTAGTTGTTGTTGCAAGAGAAAAGATAGATAGTGTTGTGAGGATTGGAACGTAATTCTGAGAAAAAGTTAAACCACCCAACGTCAACTTTTAATAACAAATTCATATATAAGAAAGTGAGAAAAAAAAAGGCAAATAATATATCGAGCTACCCAAATCAAATGGTGTAAGCTAAAAAGTAAAAAAGAAGAGAGATTATTTAAAAAGAAAGTTCCTTGAGGAGCTTGAAATATGTAAGAATAGCTACTGCATATACAATAATTTTATAATACATATTGAGAAAGTGGCAAAAATGTGTAGGATGAACATAAAGGAGGCATACCAACATAAAAGAAGGCTTGGTGATGGAGGGCGAATTCCAATGTACTGCAGGTGGGGGGTCGAGGAAATAAACATTATCATTGATCTTCTTCATAATTTTGTAGGATCCATACTTTTGTTGCTGATTCTACCATGAGAGCCTTAAGGTGATTGTTCCTTGCACAAGAAAAACATGACTTGGTCCTCTTGAAATTGTACTGCATTCCAATGTTTATAAGCTTGATTTTTATATTTTTATATTTGTTTTCCAATGTATCCTTAACCTGCCGAAAAATGTTAAGAGTAGTTGTGAGTTAGAGCAAGAGCGATTTAAGATCCTGGACCTGGAGGCAGCTTGACTAGGTCGACCACATGCCTAGAAACTTTGGTATAGACAATGGAGAAGGGGCTTCGCCCAATAGACCGATGGATTGAGTTGTAATAGGCAAATTCAACTTGCGCCAAGGCCAAGTCCCATTGTCCCTTCTTGTTGCCGCACGTGCATCGAAGTAGTTGCCTAAAGATTTATTAACAACCTCAGTATGTCTTATCTGTTTGAAGATGGGTTGTGCTGGAAATTTGAGTTATGTACCAAATTGTTTCCATAAAGTAGGCCAAAATATTTGCTATCATGATCTGACACAATAGAGGTAGGAAATCCATGCAACCTGATAATTTTCTTATAAAACAATTTTGCAACATGGTGAGCATCTTTAGTTTTACGACAAGAAACAAAATGGGCCAACAACAACAACTACAACTACAACTAAGCCTTTTCCCATACTAGATGGGGTCGGCTACATGGATTCTTTGTTTCCACATATCCCTATCGTGTGCCATGTTACCAGATAGCTCACAATAAGCTAGATCATTTTTTATTGTTTCTTTCCAACACTTTTGTGGTCGTCCTCTAGCTCTTTTAATACTTTCCAAATTTAGTTTTTCTAACCTTCTTACGGGTTCTTCTTTTGATCTTCTTTCTATATATCCAAACCATTTTAAACGATATTCTCTTATTTTATCCTCTATTGGTGTCACTCCTAATTTGTTTCTAATAACCTCATTATGTATACGGTCTTTTCTTGTATGACCACTCATCCATCTCAACATCTTTATTTATGTCAAAGACATTTTTTTTACAAGTTGATGATTAACTGCCCAACACTCAGAACCATAAAACATGGCAGGCCTAATTGCTGCTCTATAATATTTACCTTTTAACTTTAATGGTATCTTCTTATCACGAAGAATACCTTATGCTCCTCTCTATTTTAACCAACCAGCATTAATTCTATGCGTAACATCTCCATCAATTCTTCCATCACTTTGAAAAATTGACCCTAGGTATTTAAAACTTTCCTTTTGGGGAATGCAATGTGTGCCAATTTTAATTTTTATGTCCTCTGAAGTAACCAAATGATCAAACTTACATTCCATATATTGTGTCTTTGTTCTACTAAGTCGGAGGCCTTTGCTTTCTAATGTTTCTCTCCATAGTTCCAATTTTCTATTAACTTTTTCCTTAGACTCCTCCACTAATACAATGTCATCTGCAAATAACATACACCAAGGTACTTCATCTGAATATGTTTTGTTAACTCATCCATCACCATTATAAATAAGTATGGACTTAAAGTTGATCCTTGATGTAACCCAATATTAACTTCAAAGAAGTCTGTCATTCCTTCATGAGTCCTCACACATGTTTTTGCACCATCTTACATGTCTCTTATAAGGTTAATGTATGTCAATGGGATACCCCTTTTTTCCAAAGTTCTCCAAAGAACCTCCCTCGATATCCTATCATAAGCTTTTTCTAGATCAATAAATATCAAGTGAAGGTTTTTCTTTTTTGCTCTAAAATGTTCCATAAGACATTTCAAAAGGTGAATCGCTTCAATAGTAGATCTGCCTGGCATGAATCCAAATTGGTTCTCTGTTGTACTTGATACTTATCTTAACCTACGTTCAATAATTCTTTCTCACAATTTCATAGTATGGCTCATTAACTTGATACCTCGATAATTCGCACAATTTTGAATGTCTTCCTTGTTCTTATATATGGGTATAAGTGTACTTGCTCTCTATTCCTCGGGCATCTTTTGGTTTTTCCATATTTCATTAAATAGTCTTGTGAGCCAAGTGATTCCTATGTCTCCTAGTATTTTCCAAACTTCCATATTTCATTAAAATGGGCCATTTTAGAAAATCTATCAACCACTACGAAGATGGAGTCGCTGCCTTATTGGGACCCTGGACAGTCCTAAGATAAAGTCCATAGAAATATCTTCTTAAGATACACTAGGAATAGGTAAAAGCATATATAGGCCACTCTTGTGTACCTGTTGTTTGCCCTATTGACAGGTCAGACACCTAAGAACAAATTTTCCTATATCTCTTTTGAGTTGAGGCCAGAAATAACGAGATTCGAGATTGCCAATGGTTTTGTCTCATCCCATATGGCCGATGAGTCCACCAGAATAAATTTCCCATATAAGTTTATCTCGTAAAGAACTCCTAGAAATACATAAACTATTACGTTTGAAGAGGAAACCATCTTGAACCACAAACTCACAACTGAGTGGTTTCTATGACATTTTGACCAAATTTGGCCAAAGTCTTCATCATAAGGATAGCAATCTTTAAGCTCTTTCAAACCAGGAAATGTTGCATGTAAAGAAATTAAAAGAATTAATCGTCGACTAAGAGCATTTGCTACTCGATTGGAAACCACGGATTTATACATAATCACTTAATTAAATCTTTCCAAATAAGTTGCCCATCGGGCCATCATACGATACATATGCTTTTAATTTTAGAAGTGCTTCAAAGCTTGATGACCTGAAAAGACAATGAACTCCTTCCATAATAAGTATGATTCTCATGTCTTGAGGGACCTAAAGATAGCATAGAGCTCTTGCTGGTATGCACTCCACTTTTGTCGTGCTTCACTTAATTTCTTGCTAAAGAAAGCAAAAGGTCCTCTTTCTTGAGATAATACAGCTCTGATTCCCACATCACTCGCATCACATTCTAGTTTGAAAGTCTTATTAGGAGTTATCTCTTCCTCGATGTGTTGCATCCACATCATACTGCCATGGCCTCCCAAGTAAGATGTGGCATGCATCTATTTCCACCACGTCGCATAATACGGTTGACTTATAATACTTTCTAAGCGAAAGTGACAGCTTGCATTGCATAGTAATTTTTATGCTGGGCCTTTCTTGATCTAACCAATATCATAAGGATTAGGATGGGACTGGGTTGAGCTCACAAGATCACACTCATTTCCTGAATGTTTAGAATTCTTTATGAGATGTTTAGGAAACAGCTGCGCTGCAGAAGAAGGAAAGGCACAAGTTTAGCAGAATGCATAAGACACACAGAACACTCGGAGGGTGTGTCACCATTAATGTCATATCTAAAAGTTCCTCTAGTTATATCTTTACAGAATCTCATATAGATCCTTTTGAACCCTTTGTTAACCCACATCCAGACTACCCATACCTGCGAACTAAATACAATTTCTAGCTACTTATAACGCGTACCAGCTGAGACTACATACTTTGAGAGAATAGAACAGTGACAACAATCATAAATTAAGATTCTAGAGCATCTCAACACTTGTCACTACTATCAGTTCTGCCATGCCTCAAAAAGCACATAGCCCAAAAGATGAAAAATATGGAAATCCAAGCATAAGAAATTTCAATTAGAGTACGAAACCATGTACATCATGGGGTACTTATATAATCTAATCATACATATAATTTTCCATAGTATGATACTTTTTTTTCTTCACTAAATGGAGAAGAAAATAATTTTGAAAATTTAACAACCAAAATAGTTGTGAAATTTCAAGAAAAACTGAAAAAATAAATATACAACAACAACAATGAAGCCTTTTCCCATACTAGACGGGGTCGGCTACATGGATTCTTTGTTTCCACAGATCCCTATCGTGTGCCGAAAATGTAGAAACAATGCGAGAACCAGACAATACTAGTACAAAAAATCTAGAAGGAAACAATTAAACAATATTTAGAGTTTCCAACATCAAAACAATCACACCGAGGGCTCCTTCAATATTATAACGAAAACATCAAATTAAATCAATTTCAAACTCTATAATCTATGATTATTGCAAGGGAACATGACTGGTTTGGAACCAGCCTAACAGTTCTATTTCTAATCAGAACTAGCCAGGAACCAACTGGAACCAGAACCGGTCAAATCAGACTGCAACCTGGGACCACTTAGTTTGGTCCTGGTTCCACCTACCATGGAACCGGAATTGAAATTGGCTTGAAACTATTGGTTCCATAAACTTTTCAATTCAAATTATTTTGATACTTTTTCAGGTTCCAAATGGTTTAGGATTCAAACCAAAACCAGAACCGAAATTGATATTTCCGAACCAGAAATGAAAGGTTCGGAATCGGGACAAGCTTGGTCCCGGTTTGGTCCCAGTGTACCTGGAACATGCCATATCTAATTACCAACATCATTATGATCACTCTTTATTCTTTGTCTTTCATTCATAAATCCCAAGCTTGAAGCATTTTGTACTTTATGGTTATTATATCCCGGTGTATGGTTTTACATTATTTTCTTCTCATTAATATGATGCTCAATAGGCAAGATTCTAACATTGAAGACAATAACAAAAGTTTCATATCTTAATCATTTGATTCCCTTCAAAAATCGGCTGGCAATAGTTCCAAGTTGACCTCTGTTAGGAACCATCATAAGCACATGGTTCTAACACAATATGAAAAATTATTCATAAAAGTTTAAAGCTCCTTAAATTTTATGGAGATTTTATTGTAAACATAAAGGTAATCATTTAATCCATTTGTAAACTTGCAAAGGTTCTAAGTCGAACCTCTATTGAAGGCCATCATGAATACAATCTTTCTCCCAAAACACAAAACATAGTGCACATGAATTTACAAAATCCTCATATTTCTTGGTGATTTTGTGATGAAATGCAAAAGGAGTAAGCTTGGACAGGTGAGGAAGCTCAAGCCTCACCATATTCTCATTGTTTTCTAATGATTTTGTGGTAAAATATACCATACCTTTTTATGGTCAATTCATGAGAGAACACTAGAACCCACATCTCTAGAAGGAACCTTCTAGAGAAAGCCTGAAAAATGAAAACCTTGCCTATTTGATATTTATATATCTCCATGGTAGATGTAGAGAAAATTTAGAAAAATGAGTGTACTCATGTGATGAATGTGATTCAAGTTGACATTAGTAGCATTGCAAGATAGGTATTTGGATCATCTGTGCTGCGTCCAGTGCACAAACATGGCCCAGTCACACTGGATGACCTGACTACGTTAGTAATGATCAACTTAGAAGGAGACTCACCTACAGAAAATTAACAAACGAGCGTAGGTAAAATGGGAGATTCATTCATATAGGTTGGAAGACCATTACTTGGCAAAGGGAAGATATGAGAGAGAGAGAGAGAAGAAAATTGGAGAAGAAGACTCAATTCAATTAATTTTCAAAGCTTGATAAAAAGAGAGGTTACCAGATTAAGAAGCTTGAGAATATATTCAACACTACGCTGTAAATTTTAGAATCAAAAGTCTGTTCCTTCTTCTTGTGATATGCAACAGCTTTCAAGTATGATCTTTCTTCTAAACGTTACGTTTCGTATAGAAAGGCCCCAGTCTTATATTCACTCTTCACAAAGCAAATTATGCAAGCAGATCTATGTGCACTTTCGCACACAGCAAATTCACTTTCAGGAAGCTAAATTTAAGTTGGTGGTGCTGTGTCCTACACCCACTCAATTACAAGTTGTAGAGATCATACTTCATGTCCTAAACAAATGCATCTGTTGTCTTGCACATGTAAGATTATGCCAAGAGACGCAGGGAAGTTACACAAACTGGATGATTATAGGAATCGTATGAGCGGGTTCACGCAAAACAAGGATGACACAACCATTCCCCTGCCTCTCCGTGCCGATTTATATAGTACGAACTCTGGAGGACATTTTCAAAAGATTCTTCAACGACTTAGCCTGCATATGCCCACCTACCATTGGGAGGAGCACAAGCAAATTTCTAGGGCCCAATATTTAGGTGAAACGCATAGCGAAACCACGCTTCCGCCAGAGAACCATAGCCATAACAGAAAAGAACCTCGAAATCATACAACTAGCTCGCTCCGAGTTGAAAACAAGAAAGAAAAACCAAAAAAAAAAGGTTCCCCCCAAACAGAAAAATCCTGTAAATAATTCATCTGAAGAAAAAGGAAAAAGGGATAGAAAGTGGGGGAATACCTGAGCCTGCTTAAGAGTGGCCATGGCTTGGGGATTGAGAGAAGCACCCTGCGGAGGGGTGGCCAAAGGGGAAGAGATGTCGTTGGTGAGGGTGCCCATGAAGCCGCCGATGGCCGCGCCCTGCACGGCGCTCGTGACGGTGACGATGGCCGCTTCGACTGGGAGGGATTGCTTGCTGAGCCAAGTCCTGAACCCATTTTCTAACTCCTTAAGCCTCAGCTGCAGCTGAGAGATAGGTCCGTAAGCAGGAAAGCCAAGCCCTTTCTTGTTCGTTGCTGCCTCAGCCGCCAAAACCTGCGTCCCTCCTCCCATTGATGATCTGCAAACTCTAACCTAACCAAGCAAACGAAAATCACCTCTCTCTCTCTCTCTCTCTCTCTCTCTCTCTCTCTCTCTCTCTCTCTCTCTCTCTCTGTGTGTGTGTGTGTGTGTGTGTGTGTGTGAGGGATAACGCTCTGTCGCTGGAACAGCAGCTGCAGCACAGCTGCAAGGCGCTCACGAGTGACGTCCGCTACTTAGTAACATGGTGCCTAGAACTGCACGCACAGACGGTCTCCTAACGATGGCAATGTATTTGGTTCGCAAGTGGAAACCGCTTGTGTTTTGGTGCGGCATAAGAAAGTAACATAAGAAACACAAGAGAGAATGGGGGAGTGGGTTTTCGTGCAAGTCCACGGGTTCAATTCTTGTGGCCCATCATCTCCTTTCGTACTTACATGTTTTATTTAAATGAAAAAAATCACATTGATACCATATGGTATACCAAAATTCACTCTAATATTTTCAATTTCACTGTTTCAATCTTAAAAAACTTATGTTTGAAAAATTTTATGTTTTGGTATTTTAGAGTTGGCGCCATTAGATAGACGAGAATGTGTGTATGTTGTTGAGTGAGCATGCTTGTCAACCGTATAAATGGATCATCATCATGCACGTCAACCATATAAATGGCTCATGATCCGTTTTAGATCCGGTATTAGATATCTATAGTTTCTTGGATATTTAATGAGAGATCCAATTGATCTACATATTCATTCTCCCCCAAAATTTTAATCCTTAATTTTCTTCTCCCCTAATCTCTAAGAGAGGCATATTTGTTAGTGTTTTCATCTTCTATATATTTGTATTTGTCTTCATCTTTTTTCTATTCGTTCGATTTGGAGTTTCATTAATAGAGGCACACTCATTTGTGTAAGAGTTTGTGATTTCTTGCATTTTTTGTATGAAACAATGAAATACTTGTTATGGTATCCCATGAAAGGATGGTTTTTACTTTAGTATAGTCTATTTGTCATGTTAGTACCTTATGGTCATGCTAGTTTATATATTAGCTTGTGTATTCATCTTTTAGTTTATATTGTGTCTTTATTAAGAGGGTTTTTTGGTGTATACAATTGTTGGGAAGATTGTCATAGCAAAATAAGTACAAAAAGTTGTATATTGTTCATTTCAATATGAAGATGATGTGGATGTTGCATTTACAAGATATGTTGAAGAAATGTTATGGTATGACAAGTTTTCCACACAAGTTTATATCAAATGTAACGCTCAATGAACATCCAAAATTCCAAATGTTGAGACACAATTGAATATCATTTCTTTCATTGTTGAAACAATGTTAGTGAAATGAATTTTTGTACCTTATTACAATTAATTTGAAATATTATGTATTTAATTGTATACGTGTATCTTTTTATTTTCGGAATGCAAGTATATAATATGGGTTATTGATTTAAAAGGCAAAAAAGAGCCTCATGTTGGTCAAATTGAAGACGTTTTCATTACAACAAACTTTATTAAGATCATAAGTGCAAAAGATGTATTGAACTTGAAATAAAACTTCAAAAAGTGACAAAGGAGTGAGATCTTGCAATAGTGAAATGTATAGTTTTCAAGAATGTATTAACTGCGATAAAAAAAAATTAATATTAAAGATTGTTAAATGGAGCATATTATAGTACAAAGAATATATTAATCACATGAAGCATTTCACTTATTACACCTACATTGCATTTCCAATAATAATATTAAACACCATATATCCCAGATCAAATCTACAATCATGCATCAAACACAAAAAGCATTTCACTTATGATACCTGCATTATAGTTATCACACTTGGAAGCATTCACTTATCATACTAACATTTCAATTATCACTCTTGCAAGCATTTCTAACAACAATATTAAACATCATATTCCCACACATGGAGCATTTCACTTATATGAAAATCATACATCACACAATAATATCAAATACTATACATCACACAATAATATAAAACACCATACATTAATATAAAACACAAGGTATCATATCAATACGACATTTATATTTTATCAGATGACATCAAACAATAATATATAATGTGGTGAGAATTCACTTTATCTGACCATTATAGGCCAACCATCAAAGTACGATAATATCTCATAAAAGTATGAGTTCAAATAAATGACAACATTATTTGGTCATACATAAAATGATAACATAGTACATGGTTTTATATAGTTTTTTGAGCCATTATAGGTCAATCAAACAAAAAAATCTGTATCATAACTTCCATGGTGGATGTTGTAGATCTCTACTTGATGAACTTGCTTCTCTTTAGTCCTTTGCTTACAAATAGGGGTGGAACAATTGATGTTATTCATATAGTGAATGTTTGTGATAAAATATTTTTTGGTAGTGGAGAACTAAAACTAACCTTCAGTCTCTTGCTCCTTCTACCCTTACAAACATATAGATTATAATACAAGAAATAATATTATGAGCACAAATATATTAAAATTAGTAGAAAATATTGCAATAATGTCATATATATCAACCGAAATAAAAGAATCTATCTAAAACCTGTGAAGTAGAGGAAGATGCATTCCCTTCATGCTCCTCATCCATCCTCGTCCTATGGTAATATAACTCTCCAATCCAACCCACTTTACACCCTCTAGAACTGTGCGTAGGTTATTTGCAGTGCCGACATCTTATTATGCTGCAAACTCTTGTTACCTTATCACCATATAGTAGTTCATCTAGTCTCCTATTTCTCATTTTTTAGGTCTACTTGTTGACTTTCTAATCATTGGAGACCTAGGTTAACCAAAGTATAAACCTGAAATGTTTCCAATGGGACCTCTTTTAATTAAATTGGTTTACTGTAAACAAAGTTATTAGATTGTAACCTAACCTCTATTACAGGATATGCAAAGTTTATAGACTCTGATACGTTTTTATTTGGTCTTCCCCAATTTTATTCATGGCCTTAAACGATTATAAAATTCTTGCAAATTTTACAAGAAGTCGACCTGTCTGTAGATCGGGTATACCAAATTTCAATGCATTCAGATCACAGAGTAAGAAAAGAAAAATTAGCAATCAGACATATATATGATGCATAAAACAAAGTTTCAGTTTTTAGAAAATACGTGAATGCATTCGGCCGAATTGAAATGTCATCTACAACAATTAAATCATAAGAAAATAAAATAATTAAAGAAAATTAGCATTATAGCATAAGCATAGAGGGGATTAGGGGATATAAGATCTTAGAATGTATATTGGGGTAGAAGAAACTATGAATCAAACACATAAAATGTATCAACAAGCATGAAAGAAATTGGGTAGCATAACCCTTCAAATATTACTTCAAAGATGAAAACATAAGTCCCTTAATTACAACCCCTTTGAATTAAATGGAAATGAATGAAAGAGTTGGATTGGCACGATTGGCCTTGTACAAAGATCTAATTAGAACTTTGAGTTGAACTCTGCCTTGATTCATTCCTGAGTTGGGTTGGCATCTTCACTTATCTAGATTGGGCCGAGCCTTGGTTAGCTAGACTTGGTCTAGCCCTGAGTCGTCTTTTTACTTTATTTGGATGTGTTTGCCTTTATAGATTAATTCTTATCTCTTCCTGAAACTTACGTCTCCTGTTGATTCGGGCCTCACTCTATTTTTAGGCAAATTAGTATTTCCTTTTGCATTTCAAAATTTGAATTTTAAAATCTCGGGGTTCCAAAATTTTTCTCCAAAAAAATTTTAATTTGAAAATGATATTTGAGATTTTATGAAATCCATAGGGCATGTTTAAATCATGGATTTTTAAAATATGCCCCAGTTTATTTAAAAAAGTATTTTTAGGGTGTTTATAATTATTCACTAGTAATCTATCTTGCAATGCTCAGATAAATATGATCTACACCACATGCTAGGCCCATTTTCCATCAACCATGCATAAATAGCCTCCCTATCAGGCAATGTTTTCAACTTTTGTACATGATATTCTCTTTCATTTATCAAGCATGTAGGTGCAATATCTAATAATTTCCTCTTACACTCAGATCCAAGTAAGTACACAAATTATTACAATTAACATTCTACTCTTGTGACAAGATAACCCACTTAATTTCATATGGAGATCCATAGTCAACCACTAACGTTTGAAGAAACCATTTCCAGTTTTCTTTGTATTCAATATCAACTACTGCAAGTGCTAATAAATACATATCATTGTTCTCATCTTATTCAACTATATACAACATCTCTCCTCTAAACACACTTTTCAAATGACATTCATCATGGCCAATAAAGGGCCAAATGCTTGACAAATAATCTCACTTTTGTACATCAAACCAAAGATACATATAAAGAAATAAGGAAACTATCTCTAACGGAATATATGATAGACAATTTTGGTCACTGGTCGACTCTTAAAATGATCATTAACAAACACCAGTTTTGTTTTGAGTTTACAATAACTTCCAAGGTTGGTTACTATTGGTCATAGGCTATATTTGGGAAAGCATTAGCCCCTGCGCAATACCCGTCTTACTTATCCCAAAGAAAGATGAAACCTAGAGAATGTGTGTAGATAGTCGAACCATAAACAAGATCACCATCACATATTATTTTCCTATTCCCAGCCTTGATGACATGCTAGATCAACTTAACGGTACTAGGCTATTCACTAAGCTAGACCTGAAAAGTTGCTACCACCAAATTCGAATCAAGCCAAGAAATGAGTGGAAGACTCCGTTTAAAACTCAAGATGATTTGTATGAATAGTTGGTGATGCCTTTTGGCCTATCCAACGCCTCTAGCAAGTTCATGTACTTAATGAACCAAGTACTTTGACCCTTTATCTCACAATTCATAGTCATATATTTTGATAACATATTGATTTATAGTAAAAATGTGGCTGAACATTTTAAACACATTGGAACGGTGTTTTCTATATTAAGGAAGAATGAGTTGTATTTAAACATGAAAAAGTGTGTTTTTATGCAAACTTGGTTGGTATTTTTGGGTTTTGTTGTTAGTAATGAAGGAGTTCACATAGATGAAGCAAAGGTAAACTCTATTTACGAATGATCAACTTCCAAATCATTAATGAGGTAAGGAGTTTCCATGGACTAGCAACTTTTTATCGCAGATTTATCACGGACCTTAACACTATTATGGCACCACTAACTCACTATCTCAAGTACAATTTTTTTTATTGGAGTACACCAACAACAAAAAGTTTTGACTTGATAAAAGAAAAGCTTTCAACTACCCCAATACTAGCTCTACTTGATTTCAATAAGACATTCAAACTAGAATGTGATGCAAGTGCGGTAGTAATTAGAGTTGTATTTTTTCAACAAAGGCGACCTATTTTCTTTCTTTAGCGAGAAATTAAGTGAAGTGCGTGAAAAATGGAGTATGAACCAGCAAGAGCTCTATGCTATCTTTAGGTCCCTCAAGACATGAGAATCATACTTATTATGTAAGGAGTTCATTGTTTTTTAGGATCATCAAGCTTTGAAGCACTTCCAAAATCAAAAGCATATGGATCATATGATGGCTTGATGGGCAACTTATTTGGAAAGATTTAATTAAGTGATTATGCATAAATCGGGGTCTCCAATCAAGTAGCAAATGCTCTTAGTCAATGATCAATTCTTTTAATTTCTTTTCATGCATAATTTCCTGGTTTGGAAGAGCTTAAAAATTGATATCTTAGTGATGAAGACTTTTACCAAATTTGGTCAAAATATCACACATACCACTCGATGGGTGAGTTTGTGGTACAAGATGGTTTCCTCTTCAATGATAATTGTTTATGTATTCCTAAGAGTTCTCTACGAGACAAATATATATGGGAAATACATTATGGTGGACTCAACAGTCATGTAGGGCGAGACAAAACCATTATCAATCTAGAATCCCATTATTTCTAGTCCCAATTCAACATAGATTCAAAAAATTTGTTCTTAGGTGTCCAACTTGTCAACAAAGCAAAGGACAAGTGCACAACAGTGGCCTATACATGCCTTTACCTATTTGTAGCATACCTTGAGAAGATATTTCTATGAACTTTATCTTGAGATTGCCCAAGACCCAACAAGGTAGTGACTCCATCTTTATGGTGGTTGACTTATTTTCTAAAATAACCTATTTTTTTCTCTACCTTAAGACTACTGATGCTTATCATGTTGCATGGAGTTCATGTCTCCATTGTCTCAGATCATGATAGTAAATTTCTTATAGCATTTTGGCATATTTTATAGAAAAGATTTGGTACAAAACTAAAAAATTCCAATACAACCCATCCCCAAACAGATGGGCAGACGAAGATTGTCAAATCCTTAGGCAACCTACTTTGATACATATGTGGCAACAAGAAAGAACAATGGGACTTGGCATTGGTACACACTGAATTTTCCTATAACAATTAAGTACATCGGTCTATTGAGCGGAGCCCCTTCTTTATTGTCTATACCAAAGTTTCAAGACATGTGGTCGACCTAGTGAAGTTGCCTCCAGGTGTAGGGTCTTCAACCACTCTCACTCAAACCAACAACTACTCTAACATTTTTCAACAGGTTAAGGATGCTTTGGAAGAATAAACAAAAAGATATAAGAAACAAGCTTATAAACATCAGAAGGCAATACAATTTTAGGAGAGGGACCAAGTCATGGTTTTCTTGCATAAGGAACGATCACCTCAAAGCTCTCATGGTAAAATACAACAACAAAAGTATGGATCCTATCAAATTTTGAAGATCAATTACAATGCTTATGTTATCGACCTACCGTCTACTATGGGAATTTCTAAAACATTTAATGTTGTTGATCTTACTCTGTACTAGCTCTAAGAGCCACTCTATGAAGACAACTTGAGGGCAAGTTTCAATCAAGAGGGAGAGAATGATGCAATCAAAGATGAGTCATATCAAAATTAATAGTTACTACATAAACCAATGTCTGAAGAAGATCAAAATGCATAATTAATGCTTATTGCTAGAAACAATGTCTGGAGACTTTTAATAGACAAGAATAAAGATTGTTGAAACCAATGCCTAGAGAATGTCAACAAACCAAAATAAAATTGTAAGAACCCATGTTTGAAGACTCTTAATAGACTAGAATAAAGATTGTTGGAACCAATGTATGGGGAATGTTAACAGACATACAACATTAATGTTTGCAAGTCCTTAGGATAGCCTATAAAACCTCTGGGGTACAAAGAATTTCGACAGCCTTTTTTTTGTACTTTTGATTCTATTATTTTATTCTATTAAGAAAAGCTTTGTTTGCATCCACTTGAACGATATCACATCAGCTCATGATACTTGAGTTTTACAAGGTCTAGGAAGAGACAATGTTTAATAACTTCTAGGTTCAACCCAAGCATGTCTGAACATGCCCATGCAAACGTGTCTTTGTTCTTTCGTAAGTACTTGGTGGATGCCTCTTTCTCAGGTTTAGTTAGGCAAACACCTACCTTGATCATTCTAAGGCTTGGGCTCGAGGTTGACTATGACAAAGTCTCCTCTTACTATATTAGATGGTTTCTCTTAATATTCTAAGAATTGGCTAAATTCGAGGAGGATAGCGATCTCAACATTTTCCTCTCTAGACGCAAGCACTATATCATCAATATTTTGATTCTCTCCCATCTTGTTGCTATGAATGATAAGGAGAAACTGCAAGGTGATATTTAGGGTCAAAATGATTGTGTATGGTATGGTGAAGTGATGTGAATATGCTATGATATAGATGTGATATGAATAGAAGCAAATGCAGTAATATAGATAGAAAGAGAGGCATGATTAGGCATAAAAGCAAAAAGACTAAGTATCAAAAGAAATTGTTGAAAGTTTGTTTTTGTATTTTTCATGTCTTATATTTTTGTAGCTTTTCTAAGTTTTTTTTTTCCAGATGTTCAACTTTTTTGGAATTTTTGGATTGAATATATATAGGTCCAGGTAAAGTGAGAGGATGCACCTGGTTGCGCCTCATGAGTGGGTCCATATCAAGTTATTGAGAAACCTCTTACACCTAAGAAAAGAGAGGCAAACCAAGGTAAGCATCAGAGGGTAGTCAAATAAATAAGAATTTGAGGCCATAACATTTAGATTGAGGGTCATTAGTAACCCTTTGAGTAGAGAAGATGGGTGAAGGATTATAAATTGTATACCCATGTATCCAAGTAAGAGAACAAAATGGATGATGTTCTATTTCAAAGAGAGGGTCATAATCTAAGCCATACCAACCATGGTGGACTCTAGGTTTCTTGGGTGTAGAAGGACTCTATGAGTGGGTACCGAGACCTTTAAAGGAGAGTACCCTACAAAAAGGAGCATCCTCGAAGCCTTTTCAAAATGACTAAAGGTTGGATATTCAAGATTGAAGGGATGAGTCATCAATCTTATCTCTCAAGTGGATGACCTTTGGCTTATCTGTGTGATCTATAATGAAGACTCGAATGGAGGGAGTGTTAAGAAGCTTAACAGGATCTACAAATAGAGAAATGAGAGTATATGGGCCAGCTTGTGTGGGATAAGATATGAAAGAGGGGAGATCAGAACTAGGGCCCCATAACCATGAAATTAAATGTACTATCTTCTCCTACGACTACCATAATTTGGTTGTACCATGGGATCTTCATACATCAATGGTAAGTAGATAGTATAACTTTTAGGTCATGAATCCCAAGACGACCTAAGAGAATATTACATGTGGAGTTTTGGTCCATAACATGGAACTAGGCTTGATGAATGATAGGACCTATCTAAATAGTGAGGATGATAGTATCCTCAAGAATGGAAGCATGACCGTTGTATCCTATAATTTAGATATGAGTGGGAGTCAGCATTTCTTTTAAGATTTTCATATGAAAGACAACTCAAAAGGGGAGAATGTTGAGGCCTCCACCTCCATCTACAAGACACCTAGAAATGGATTTGCCAAAGACCTATAGTCCTATGTATAGGGCTTGATCATGCCAGAGTATTGGTTTAAGCGTACCAATATTTGAGGAAGTCAAAGGTGTTTGTGTTAGAATGGATGACATTAGAATGACCAAGGATTTTGGAGAAGTGTTTTTTAGGACCTTGACCTTATTAAGTATACCTTCCATCACCTTCAAATATGTAGGTGAGGACCTTATCAGCTTGAGGATGGACATGTAGACTTCTGTTCGGGCTAGTTGGTTCTCAAAGTTATACTTGGGTAATCACTCTTTTACCATGTCCTATATTAGTGTCGGAGCTCGAATCCTATTGGGCTCTTGTCTGGTAGGTATGTGAGGGTTCTTGAGATGTTTAGGTTTGTAGATCCTCTGAGATCTCGTGATTTCATTCACATAGGGATGATGGGAGGATGAAGGACCCTCGCTTTGGGGAGCCGATCCTCATAGTATAACAAGACTTTGAGATTCTTGATTTGCAATAGTAGGAGATATATCAGGAGTTATTCTTCTAGTGAGTTCATGGAAAAGGAATGGTCCAAATTCATGTTATTTGAAAGGGAATACCCCAGGTCTAGATGAGGACCATGAGTTTGACTGAGATAGACTTGAGTAAGAACCTTGGTGGTAAGTAGAAGATTGAAAAGGTGAATTAAAAGGAGTGGTTGAGTGATACTAAAGAGAAGAGTAACAAGGGTATGATGAAATCTTCGGGACACAATCTAGGTAGATTAGAGGAGATTATGGGATGTATTTCAAAGAATTGAGAGATATCATCAAAGTATAATATGAAGAGGCAGGGAGGAGTCGGAGGAGTGAATTCCAGTAATTTAAGAGTTTTCAGAGTGTACTTCGATGATCTAAGGGGTGAAGGATTGGGTGAATGTGGTTAAGGTGAAGATAAAAGTGAACTAAAAAATCTTGACTTGTTTGATTTAGACTCATTTGGAGTTGGGCCTTTAGAATGACAATGGTAGCTTAGGTCCTATACTGTTGAAGGAAAGGGTTCTTGAATACCTCTTGATCTATGTTTTCCTCATTGGGTTCATGCTCCTTTGAGACCTTGAGTTTTTCTTGATCAATTAGGTCTTAGACCCGATGCTTATGAAATATGTCCTAGAGCCTATGAAACTCACAATCATGGTATGGGTATCACCCTTTATGAATGGGATTAAGAAGAGCAAATGAAAATGCATCCCATAATCTCCTCTAATCTACCTAGATTGTTTTAGGAGAGTGATTTTTTTATTGAGTTTCCTTGTGTTTTTTCAAAATATCTTTGTCTTTGGTTTCTTTTTATCCTTAAGCCAAGGCTTAAACTTAGAGAAAATTTTGGGTACGAATCTTGAAGGTTGGGGGTTTGATGTGGAGGGGCACTTTGGTTTCTAACTGAACCTAAATGCTTAGTCTTTTGCTTTATCTTGGTTGGTGATATAGATCCTAGGTTGATATTTGATACATTTGAGCATGATAAAAATCATCACAGACACCCTTCATAAGGTTGGACTCTAATAAGATAGCTTTTTTGATGAGTTTTTCAAAGGAGAAAATCTCATGTAAGGCTTACATGGCTCAAAGGGTTGAGTGATATTTTTGAGAATGAGCATAACTCTTGCATGTCTCTCCATCGGGTTATAAAGGTGTTTGCATGCTCACCCTTATGTTGTTTTGTATCTCTCTAAATACTTGTCTAGATCTTCAAAGGTCTGAAAGTAGCATTGGGCATCTACTTAGAAGCCTCATCCTATGAGGAAACCAATATATTCACTTAGTACTATCTTTCCTCTTTTTAATAGCTTTCTTAGTGAATAATTAGAGGTGTGAGTTAGGATCTTCATGACCATCAAATTGGTGGAACTTTGGGTTCTCATCCTCACTATTGGTCTCGCAACAATGGTAGAAAATTATGCATATAGTACCTTCATTTGTCCTTTTTTTCCCTCAGATACTCTTAGCACATCCTCTTTACCTTTTCCTCTAACTTTTCTTTGATTTGCTTTGGTTCTTTCTTATGATAAGTCATCTCCTTGAGTTTTATCGTTTCCCTTTTCCTAGGATCGATCTCCAACTATGATTCATATTTCGTGGTGCTTTCTTAAAGAGAGTTATGATCCTCATCTTCTTACCTAGTTTTGGTACTCTTTTGCTCTTCACACTCTTTTTTTAATAGCATGATCTTGTTGGCAAGTTGTAATTCTCTGAATTAATTCTTTAAGACCTTTCGTTCATCCTCATCATCTCTAGGGGAAGCTTTAGGTAATGAGATCCTAGAGGAGCTATGCTTAGGTCTAACAGGTTTCTTACTTGATGATGTAGCATCATCGATTAGCTCATGATCTAATCCTTTGGACTTTCTAGATTTCAGGGAACCATGTGACAATAACTTTGCTTTACTTTGAGATCGAGTATTATAATGATGTTTGGAAGTTATTTTGGATGAAAGAGAAATTTTTGTTAATCCTAGTATGGATGAGTGTGTGTAGGTATTATAAGCAATCCAATACACAAACAAACAAATGAGAGCAAAAGTGTGTATGCACGTGTGTTTCTACGTGGGTGTATGCAAAAGTTAATGGTGCTCTACACATTGTACAATGCATGAAAGTGCCAACGAAGGTACTCACCGAATGAAATAAGAATATTCAAATTCAAAATTCAAAAATATTGGTAGACCAATAGGTTCTACCGAATATGCCAAAAGGGAATTGTATGCAAAATTTCGGTCTCGAGAAACCTCCACTTACAATATACTCTTTTTAAAAAAATGATGGAGAATTAAGAAATAAAACTCGAAAAGAGAATTATCTCTAAACTCTTCTCGTGCGATGTGGGCCTGTAAAAGTTCTTTTTGCTCTATTGAGTAAGGGTCGATCTACAATGCTTCTGAGGTGTTTGTTTTGGAGAAATCCAAATTCTTTGAGTTATATGTTCAAATGACCAATTGGGTTGGAGTGTGGGTTTTGGTTGATCTCAATTGGATTTCAACTTAAAATCAGACTTTAAATAAAACGGAATCCAATTGGGAATGGATTTTCTTTGGATGAAGGGGAAGTTGGGTCAAAAGGAATGGATCGGATCTTGATCCGATTGAATCCAATAAATATTGGTTCGAGATTTGATTCAAATGGATCCTACAAAGGGAACCCATACCCGATCCAGTTTTCCACTCAAAAAGGAAATCCCACGATTTCCTTATTGAGAGAAAACATAGAGGGGGTGATCTAGGGCAAGGGTGATGGCGGTAGCGGCAATGATGGTAATCTGGCGGCGACAGTGGTGGAGGTGAGCTCACGTGTGGGCAATGAGACGTCAGTGAGTGTTGAATCGCCAGCAATTTCAATAGTAAGTGCTTCTTCTTTGTTTCTTTTTTTTGGCAAGGAGATGGCGGGGCAGCAATGGCGCCTCTTCTGTGGTGGTCGGGCGGTGTTGAAGTACTGTCTTCGTGGAGGACGATGGCAGCCTATGCCTGATCGGCGAACTTGGCAGTGATGAAGAGAGAGGTGCTTCCTTGCGATTAGTAGAGAGAGAAATGTGATTATGTATGAGAGAATCGGTTGCTATTCTGTGTGAGAGAGACGGGTAATGGGGGCTCTACGTTCAGTAGAGAGAGAGGAGGGTGATGGGGGTCTGCGTTTAGCAAAGAGAAAGAGATAGCGATGGAGAGATTGTTTCGGCAGAGTGCGAAGGAGAGATGGTGGTGATCGTTAGCAACACACTCACTAACACACACTCATAGAAAGATCTTTTCCTTCTTCCGTTTTTAAATTTGCAGGAAATACACTAGCAATGAAAAGGGAAGTGGGATCCGATTTACAGATTTCATGCGAGAGAAGGATAAGATTTGTAGAACACAATCAATTGATCAATCTTTACAATGAAGGCGTGAGGGATTTCTAGAGATCAACGGAAAGCACTCGAGAAAAGGGGCAGAGACAACTCTTCTCCAACAACGTTACACAAGATAGATGAGACAAGATGATAGAGAGATCCTTCACTTCAAATATGTAATTCTTAGCCCAGGGAAGGATGCTCGTGATGAGCATTTGCCACAGGTTTTTATCTCTAATGCATCAGCTGGTACTCTTCATTGCAGGCTGTTGAGTGGTGACTGCATTTGTTGAGAGGCTGTAATCGGCTGTAGAGTGGCTGTGTGTGGGCTAGGATAGCCTTTTGCTGTTCTTGGTGATCTCCTCCTTGATTTCCATTTCTTGTCTACCGTTCAAGTTCACCATGTATTTTTGACTTTGGTCAAAAATGGCTGTATTGTACGCCCTATGATTGTATTGTATGCCTTGTAATAATTCTTCCTCTTTTTCTTTTGTGAATAGTCCCTTGGTTACATATTGATCTCATTGTCGTATGCTTGACCATAATTAATATGGCATTAATGAGTTTGCATGAAGCTTTGGAATCAATAATACGGTATCTCTGCTTTTCTCCATTTGATTTTGAGCTTAATTTTCAAAAACTTTGAAGGCTTAAGACCCTATCTCACGTATTTTTGAACATAAACTCTTTTTTTTTACATTATATGAGAAATTTTAGGTATTTACAGCAGTCCAAGCTCACAAGCCAACTTGCTAATTTTCTTGATGATCTCTATAGTATTTGAGAAGCAACTTCAATTGTAGCAAGCTGGTTAAGTTGCAGGCATGGCATGGATGAGACTCGAGCCATATCGGCTCTCCAACTCTAAATCCATGATTTAGTTGGTCCTTGTCATTTGAGCTTTCATGCACTCTTGAGCTCTAGTGATGTTCATGTACAACATGGGGACGGGCTATATACACGTATGGGGACAGAGTTCATGTACAATATGGGAATGGGCTTTATACAATATGGGGTTGGGCTATATATCATGTTCATGTCCAACTCTTCAAAATGTCACCATATTGATACAAAGAAACATCAACTTTTTTATGCAATACACCTATCATGTTCATGTACAATATAGGGATGGGTTATATACCCATAAAAAACCTTAAAAGAAGTCATTTTGGTCAATGTATGATAGCTGGTATTACAAGAAAGTTCAACCTATAGAAGGAGGTTTGACCATTCTCTAGGTTTACCTTTTAGAAAATATGGAAGTTATGTCTCAAGAACTAGGTATGCCACTTTAGTTTGGCTATGAGCTTGAGGATGACAGGCCATACTAAATGATAGTTCAGTTCTTGATTGGTACATATACACCTTCCAAAATATTAAAGTGAATATTGTATCTAAAACACTAACTATGGTCTTAGGAACCTCATATAAGCTAATAAAACTTTCATTAAAGCTTTAATGACTTGGTTTACCCCCCTCCCCTCAATTTGGCTGAGTGGTTTGAAGTTGACATATTTGTTGTACTGGCTACAACCACATGTATGATTTCATACCCATTGGAAGAAGGTAAGGCCTCAATGAAGTCTATGAAAATTCTTGGATTCCCAAGCTTGTAAAGGTATAAGTAATGTATTAGAGTGCTTGGAGCCTAATTGGACTCATATTTTTGAGATTGGAGCCAATGGTGGAAAATAGGGTGTTCACAGTTCGGTTATGAACCACAATTATACTTGAATTGATGCCCAGTAAACTCCCGTTCTTGCTGCAACAAGTACATTTACCTACCATGGACCATGATCCAAGTACGTAAAAGCCATATTCTTGTATACTCCATATATCAAGAATAAACCTAAGAATATTATGGTATCACATATGCTAAACATTAAATACAAGGGGGAAACAAAAGAGTCATAGAAAATGACAATATTCCAAATTGTCGCAAGCATTACATTATCAATAAACAAAATTGGTCCCATTTTTGTCCAAAGAAAAAGCTACATTCTCTCCTATCATAAAAGAAGCTACATACTCAAGTACATGAATCATGGATATAAGAATAAAAGCCGTTCCATGACACAGAACAACAAATATATAATAATAATCAACAACAACAACTAAGCCTTTTCCTATACTAGACATGGTCGGCTACATGGATTCTTTGTTTCCATAGAGCCTTATCATGTGCCATATTAGCAGTTAACTCTCAATAAGCTAGATCATTCTTTATTGTTTCTTTCCAACACTTTTGTGGTCGTTCTCTACCTCTTTAAATACTTTCCAAATTTAGTTTTTCATTCCTTCTTATAGGTTCTTCTTTTGATCTTCTTTCTATAAGTCCAAACCATCTTAAACGATATTCTCTCATTTTATCCTCTATTGGTGCCACTCCTAATTTGTTTCTAATAACCTCATTATGTATACGGTCTTTTCTTCTATGACCACTCATCCATCTCAACATCTTCATTTCTGTCACTGACATCTTTTGTACATATTGACGATTAACTGCCCAACACTCAAAACTATAAAATATGATAGGTCTAATTATTGTTCTATAATATTTACCTTTTAACTTTAATGGTATCTTCTTATCACGAAGAATACCTGATGCCCCTCTCCATTTTCACCAACCAACATTAATTTTATTTATAACATCTCCATCAATTCTTTCATCACTCTGAAAAAAAGACCCTAGGTATTTAAAACTTTCATTTTTAGGGATGCAATGTGTGTCAATTTTAATTTCTATGTCCTCTAAAGTAACCAAATGATCAAACTTATATTCCATATATTCTGTCTTTGTTCTACTAAGTCGGAGGCCTTTACTTTCTAATGTTTCTCTCATAGTTCCAATTTTCTATTAACTTTTTCCTTAGACCCCTTCACTAACACAATGTCATCCATAAATAACATACACCAAGGTACTTCATCTTGAATATGTTTTGTTAACTCATCAATTACCATTATAAATAAGTATGGACTTAAAGTTGATCCTTGATATAACCCAATATTAACTTTAAAGAAGTCTGTCATTCCTTCATGAGTCCTCACACATGTTTTTGCACCATCGTACATGTCTCTTATAAGGTTTATGTATGTCAATGGGATACCTCTTTTTTCTAAGGTTCTCTAAAGAACCTCCCTTAATACCCTATCATAAGCTTTTTCTATATCAATAAATATCATATGAAGGTATTTCTTTTTTGCTCTAAAATATTTCATAAGATGTCTCAAAAGATGAATCGCTTCAATAGTAGATCTGCCTAGCATGAATTCAAATTGGTTCTCTATTGTACTTGATACTTTTCTGAGCTTATGTACGATAATTCTTTCCCACAATTTCATAGTGTGGCTCATTAACTTGATATCTTGATAATTCACACAATTATTAATGTCTTCCTAGTTCTTATATTTGGGTATAAGTGTACTCGCCTTCCATTCCTCAGGCATCTTTTGGTTTCTCTATATTTCATTAAATAGACTTGTGAGAAATGTGATTCTTATTTCTCCTAGTATTTTTTAAACTTCAATAGGAATATTGTCTGGTCCTACCGATTTACTAGCCTTTATATGTTAAAGAGTCTCTTTGACTTCATTCTTTTGAATATGTCGATAAAAATTATGATTTATATACTTTTCTGATTTGGCTAACTCTCCTAAGCTAATACTAATATCTTTATTTTCATTAAAAAGCTTATAAAAATAGTTTTTTTTATCTATTTCTTATATCATTTGACACTAGAATTTTTTCATCCTCGTCTTTGATGGATCTAACAATATTAAGATCTTTAGTTTTTTTATCTTTAGCCCTAGCTATCCTAAAAATATCTCTTTCACCCTCTTTTGAGTTGAGTTTTTTTATATAAATCCTTCCAAATTTTAGCTTTTGCTTTACTAATGGCCTTTTTCATTTTTTTTTTACTTTCTTATAAGTCTCTAAAGTTTCACTAGTTTTCCTAGCATAATGTAATTTGTAACATGCTCTCTTTGTCTTGATTTTATTTTGTATTACTTCACTCCACCACCAAGCTTCTTTTTGTGTCGGTACATGTCCCTTAGATTCACTTAACACATTTTTCGCCACTTTCCTAATATGTATAGTCATATTGTTCCACATATCCGAAGGTGTACCAATATAATTCCAAGCATCTCCTTGAAGGACTTTCTGTTTAAATATATATTCTTTCTTGCTTTTGAGGTTCCACCATATAGTCTGAATAGCTCGATGCACTATTTTCTTCTTTGTCCATTTTTTTATTTATAAATCCATAACTAAAAATCGATGTTGGGTGGTTAAGTTTTCTCCTAGAATTACCTTCCAATCTTTACAACATGCTCTATCTTTTTTTCTACAAATAAAGTAATCAATTTGTATTTGTGATAAACTAGTCTTATAAGTAATTAAATGTTCATCTCATTTTTTGAAGATTGTATTGACTATAAAGAGACCAAATGTCATAGCAAAATTTAAAATCTCCCTACCTTTCTCTCCAAAGTTTCCATGAATACCTTGATATCCTAATGCCTCTTTACCGACATATTCATTTAAGTCTCCTCCTAAACAAATCATCTCTCTTTGTGGAATCCTTTGAATTACCTTATCTAACTCTTTCCAAAAAGTTATCTTTATACTATCTTCTAGTCCTACTTGGGGTGCGTAAGCACAAACTATATTCAAAACCTCTACTCCTAATACTAATTTCAACGTCATGATTCGGTCACCATATCGTTGTATGTCTACTAAACTATCATTTAAATCTTTATTTATGATAATACTAACTCCGTTTCAAGCCTTTTCCTTACTTGAGTACAATAATTAAAAACCTGTATCCTGTATCTCCTTTGCTTTTTCTCCAACTCACTTTGTCTCTTGTAAACATAGAATATGAATCTTTCTCCAAATCATAGTATCTACCACCTCCATTAGCTTATTGGATAATGTTTTGATATTCTAAAAACCAATACGAATCTTATTATTTAGGACCAACTTCTTTATCCCCCGCATCCGTCCATATTGAAAATACGAAGACTCTTTCTGTAAATTATTCACTACATTCGGGCGGCAATGTAGCGGGACTAACTTCTTTACCCACACCCATTTATAATATGGGAACCCTTGCTGCAATTGATTCACTACATTTGGGCGAAAATATAGTGACCCTTGCTTACTTATCACTGCATTGAGGCTCTTCAATGCGTCGCTAGGTGGGGACACCCCAAAGCAATGCTAATAATTTGTGTAATCCATAGTATAAAAATCTAATAAAGTTCTACGCTGACTGTCAAAAGCCTAACACAATCCTCCTCCTTTATCTAGGCTTGGGACCAGCAATGCAAGGGTGATCCTTTATATGGGCAGAGTTAAATATATAATAATAATAACAAGAAAAAATAATCATCTAAGGGCTCTTAATCTTTGATCATCACATTCATGCGCTTCCTTCAAAATTCATTGTTGATGTCAAAGAAAAAGGTTTTAGGCAATTATATGAAGAAAATATTCCTTATTTTTGAGTTCTATCTTAATTTAGTATTTACAGAAAATTGTTTTTCATTATACTTAACATCTCCATCAATTTTTTCATCACTTTGAAAAATTAATATTAGGTAGTTAAAATTTTCCTTATAAGGGTAATCTTAATTTCTATATCATTTGAAGTAACCAAATGGTCAAACTTGTATTTCATATATTTTGTCTATATTCTACTAAGTCAAAAGTCTTTACTTTCTAATGTTTCTCTCTATAGTTTCAATTTTCTATTAACTTTTTTCTTAAACTCATTCGCTAACAAAATGTCATCTACGAATAACATACACCTAGGAATTTCATCTTGAATATGTTTTAATAACTCATCAATGATCAATACAAATAAATGTAGACTTAAAGTTGATCATTGATGTAATCCAATATCAACCTCAAAGAAATCTGTCATTCCTTCATGGGTCTTAACACATGTTTATGCACTATTATAGATATCTCTTATAAGATTTATGTTTATCAATGGAATACCTCTCTTTTCTAAAGTTTTCCAACAAATATCTCTTGATATCCTTTTCTATATCAATAAATACCATGCAAAGGTTCTTTTTTACTATAAAAAAGTTCTTTTTCATTTTTCTCATTTCTATATATAGAAGTTTACTTCTTAAAAGCAAGAGTTTGTTGATTCTTACCGTAGACCTCTTATATGATGGGATTTCTAGCATTGTGTTTTCAAGTGCTTCCACTTAGAACTAGTCCTCAATTTTGAGTCACATGAATAACATGTACCATGATAATTACAATATATTTTACTAGCACCTATTAGCAACATTTTCTTTCTTAAATATGATTTCATACATTTTCTTTTACCAAGATTTGATGAACTATGAGTGTACCTCCACATCTTCAATTTCAACATTATGAATCATATCATTTTCATCTTGGTTCCCCGTCTAAAAAAGGTAATAATAAAAAAGTCAAATGAAGTATAAAAAATTCAATGTATTATATACAAAGTTAAATATCTTTGTGAATTTGAAGACATAACTAACTTACTAGGAAGAATTATGAACACACAATAGGTGTTGATCAGCGGACAAAATTGTAATAACAAATACATACAATAGAATGCAAAAATATATATGTGTGTGTGAGTAGGATTCACCCTTTCACTCATCAACCCCTACTCAATTTGATTATCCCTAAAATCAAATTTGAATATGCATTGTGTTAGGCTGTTAGCAAATGGCTACAAACAAAAATGTGCTACCTATTAGATTTTGATAATAAAATATTATGAAGTTTGAATTTGAACATAATTTTCAAAGAATGGTATTGCATCACAAATTTTGAGACTCTATTCATAAAGGTCCTAATTAAGGTTTTTGAAAGTCAATACTTTTTGCTAGCAGAGTACGTCCCTCTGCGACCTAACTAGAGCTTCTATGATGATACAAGTTCTTTGCATTTTTGTAAATCTTCAACTCATAACTCAATCAGTTTCTGCAGACATAATGCAAGAATGTTCTTCCATACTACCATTATAATTCTTTTCTATTTCAGTTATTGATAACTCAATCTATACTTCATACCTTAGATTGTTAGACAACTTTGCGTTCATCCATTAGCCTTTTGAGGAACCATGTTGGAATAGATTTGAACAGTAAGAAGCAAGGCATTCTGGCCAAAATAAGAAGACAAGATAATCTTAAAAGAAAAAGCCGAGACATAATGAAGATACAATTAGACATCGCTAGTTCAGAATCGGTCCAATAGTTCGACCCAGAACCAAACTAGATAAAACTGAACCCGATAGTTTTAGTTCTAAAACCATAACCAAACTGGAACATGTCCCGGTTCGGTTATAGTTTGTTTATTTGGAAAATCGGCCAAGAACCAGAACAATTGTTTGGATTCTGGTTTGAACCATTGGAGCGGCTCCGAGTCCAGTTTCGGTTATGAATCAAACTGTTGATTCTAGGTCTGATTTCAAATCAAACTACAGGTTTCGGGTCCGATTTTGAATCAAATAATTGGTTTTGGCTTTGGTTTTGAATCAAATCACTAGTTTTGGGTCCAAATTTGACTCGGATCCAAAGTAAATGATGAGATAGACCATCCAATGAGTATCACATGGTGCTCGTTGACCGGTTGGGACAATCAACCCGGCTCTAAGTGGGCACCGCATGGCGCTTGCTAACCGCCAGGGTAGCCAATCCGACTATCGATGTGTGCCATGTGGCGCTTCAGATTTTATATATATATAATATATTTAAAAAATATAAATTGTTAATGATTTATAAATAACAATCTTCAAAAACAAAACTCACATGCTCTTGTTCTTTCATAATTCCTTTTGCCCTTGTTGTGGCAACCCTACTTTTCGTTTAACTATTGAATTCGATTAATTTGAGAGTTATATTTTGACAACATATATAGAAGTCACATTTTATTGGTTCTTAAATTTCGTCATCTATTTTTTATATCATTATATTTATATTTTATTTATTATTTAATTTGTTTAGTTATTTTTAACAGCTTACCATGGTGATGGTTCTTTTAGTTCTAAAAATAAAGGGAAAACTATTTTGAGCAGAAGTCAGAGCTACCATATTCCTCAAAGACCTATGATGTCGATACCATTTAGTCAAGAAATCACGATGAATATAGGTAGTGGTACAAGTATTAATATATCATTTGCACTGGACACAATTTTACAAGTAGTTCAACAAATACAATCTACACATGGAAGATTCTCTCCAAAAGCTAAGTTACATGCATCCGTTTTATTTAAAATTCACTTTGTAAAATTATATGATGATCAATGCGGTGTAAATTAGGTGAAGTGCAACTACTGTGATTAGGTATACAATTTTAAGCTAGGAGATGGTTGTGGTACACTAAAAAATCATGTTATGAAAATACATTCAGCAACAATGGGTTTAAATGTTCATCAAGCTCAATTTTCTATACAGAAAAGTTCCTTTGCTAGTGGATTTGCTTCTATGAGCCTTTTCTACTACAACTCTACTCGAGATAGAGAGGAGTGTGCACGTTTTGTTTTCATAAAACTTTTTCCTTTTAATTTTGGTCAAAAACTTGGATTTGTTCATTATGTTAAGGATGCTCATAATCCTTTAACTACTCCTATTTCTAGGTAATCAATTAGCAGACATATTCGTAAATTAGATAAAGAAGAAAAAAAAGAGTTAGCTTTAATTCTTGTTACTTTCGGCGTAGTGTATCACCATGTGCTGATATATAGACTGATAATTGTTAGTTTCATGCATATATAGGTGTTACTGTTCATTGGATATACGAGAGTTGGTTAATTAAAAAAACATCTTCTAGCACTTCGTTGTTTTGATAAATCACACTTTACACAATATTTGCTATATATTAAAATCAATTTTTGAAGAGTATCAATTCAAAGGCTCTTGAATGTCTCATTTATGCATATTTGAAAGGAGTTCGAAGTATTGGTGAGTATGAAGGGCACAACAAAGAATTCATAATGACCCTTATGTGTAGTCTTTAGAAATCTTCAAGAGCCATACAAATTTGGTGATAATCAATATGAAGGCCCAACTTAGAGAAATATCATGTTCTATATAACTCATCAAATAACTCTTCAATGATGGGTATAGGAAAATTATCCTTCACTGATACACTATTAAGAATTCTATAATCAATACAAAATCTCTATGAACCAATTTTTTCTTTACTACTAAGACCGATATAGAGAAATGACTAGAGCTCAACTTGATGATCTCTTGCTTTAACAAAAATGAGATATTCTATGACCTCTTTTTGAGAACATGCATACCAAATGGGGCTTCAAGACTATAGGATGATCAAGGCTTAAGATGGAGGAAAGCCTTTTGGTTCAGCCACCAAATCACATTAGTCTTCAAGAATACAAGCCATTGACTCAACTTTAAGATCAACTTCAATCAAGAGGGTCAACTCTAGGGTGAATTATTCATCCATAGTGTGTCACAAAACTGGGAGTAGGCTGCGAGGTGCTCAGGAGTTGCATGGCATCAAGGGAGGAAGCCAGGAGGGATGCTTGTTGGTTAGCTGGGTTGGAAGCTCCCATAGGAGGATCGACCAAGGTATAAGTGTGTATGACTCAATAACAAGATTTGGGTATAGGGCTTGTTTAGGCTTGACTTCACTAAGGACTATTTTCTTGGCTTTTAATGTATAAGATAGGCCTCAATAAGTGAAGATAATATGCATGTTTGTGTAATCTCAAAACCTACCCCCAATTTCCTTGAGTCATCTCATGTCTATCACAATGTCAACTCCTTTGATAACAATAGAGTAGAGGTCGACCTTGGTGCCAAACCCTTGCATGGATAAGACTAGCTTTTATATAGTTGGTTACAAGGTACAATTTTCCCATCACTGTTTACTACATTGAAGGAGTCCATGGTTTCAAAGGTACATCCTAGGACCTCTATAAAGGAAATTACAGAAGAAATTATGGGTAGATCCCATGCCAATCAAGACCCAACCTTAAGATCATTAATAAACTCAATTAAGCTCAAGAATTCATGGAAAAAGCACCCTTAAAAGCATGATAAGACATGAAAATCTCACTAGGCATAGAGTCTTCTTCTTCTTTGCTTGATGCATTGGAGTGCTTAGATTCCATCCTTTTATTAATTGACTAAAAATATTTTAGCTTCTTCCACTTACATCCTAGGTCTCACTTTTCATCACATGAGAAACATTGATCTTTCTTAATTTTCAGGGTTGCTTCTTCTTGGATTATTCTTGTTCTTGGTCATGGACTTGCTCTAGGATCTCAACTTAGAGGAGACGGATTCATAAGTCTTGAGTTTTCTCCAACTCTTATGACTCCTAATCTTCACTTTATGGAGTTTGGCAATGGTGAAACCTTCTTGGACATTTTCAATGCCACAGGCAAGAACTTCCAAGCAAAGATCACCCTTTAGTCCTCATACATATTGGCCAAGGAGAGCTGGTTCAACTAGTTGAGGAACCAAAGTTGCTAACCTCTCGAATTTTCTTAGATATTCTTCAAGTGAACCTTCTTATTTTAACTCTTTAATTTTAGCATTCGGGTCATTAAGAAGATTAGTGGTGAAATGATTGATAAGACTTTGATAGAATTTTCTATATATCGGATGCACTTGAGAGGGCCAAATCCATTGGAGCCATTGATATGAATCACCATCTAGCCGATTGAACTCTCACTGATGATTCAAGTTCACATGCATGAGAGACCTTGTGCAACCACATCTTTGGATCACCATTAGAGAACATGCATATCTCTATAGAGATCTTTCTTGTTTGCACTAAATGTAAAGCTCGAAGTAAGGAACTTCTTGCTCATTTTGTGATGTTGAGGTTCATGTAAATCCCAATAGCCAATGTGTTCATAGTGATTGAGATGGTAGGTGTATTTTTGGTCGAGTTTAGAATGAGGTAATTACACCGTGTGACATTAAGGAGGAAGAAAAGCGACCTCTTGGTGGCCATTGATAATCAAATCTTTGTTGTTTTTCAAAATTATCAAAAGAGGTAGAGGAAAAGTAAGTTGAGGGCACTTGCTCAACTCTTTGTGGATGATCTCCAACATGAGGGTGACTAGTGAAAGCAGTTGAGTGAGGTGGCAATACTAGAGCTGGATTGGTTGACTATGGGTTGTGCAGTTGAAAAGTTGGTAAATGAAAGCCCCATCAATAATAGCCTTGAAAGATTTCAATAGAGATGAACCCAATGACATAAACCAATGATCACATTCATCTATCTCAAGCTAAATGAAAGCCCAAAGAGCAGTGTCATATTGGCTCTAAAGGCTGCTATTGCTTTTGTAAGGCTCCCATGGGGTGCTAAAAGTGGCAGCTGCTATGCTTTAAGGTGACTTGACACTCAGGCATATTTTAAGAGAAAGTAATCTAAATGACAATGAGGATCTCCAAAACCATCAAACTTTTAAAGTCTAGAATTTCTTCACCATTGTCTGAAAGTATAAAATTATCAAGGCATAATTCTCCTTTCTTTCTTTCTAGCTCTCTTCTCATTTCTTTCTTAATTATAGCATGATTTTCTCTATTTAAGCCATGAAATCCTCTCTACATCACCATCCAAACTATCATAATCTCTATGATGCCTAGGAGTGGACCTCTTCTTTATCTTTTTTATATTCAAAATCATCATCAAAAGTACCATAAGAATTAGATCTAAATGATTGTATTGTTATTTTGTTTCTTTCTTTTTTCATTTATCTTCTCCTTTTCCTTTTTCATACTTTCTTTCTCTTTTTCTTCTCTTTCTTTTCTTGGTCTTTCTCTTTTTCTTTTTCACTTTCTCTTTTGCCTTCTTTTTGCAACCTTTTGTCTTTCATATATTCCCAAATGTGAAAGGATATCTTGAAAATAGTTTGGTTAAAAGAATTTTATTTGAAATAGTTCAAGGAAAAAGGAGATCAATAGTTTCAAATCAATTCTAGAAGCACATATTAGTAAAAATAATGTCGGTTATGAATGGTGATTTTTGGAATCGAAATCAACAACCCAACAAGATAGAGTCATAGCTACACATCACCAAAGCATTATGTACATCTTTTAATCGAACCATTTTAAACGAAAGCAATAAATCCAGTTAAATACCATAACTGGACTCTAAGAGTAGTGTTTCTAATCATTAAGCTATAAGTGTGTAAGAGAGTTATGCAAATCTCAGCTCTCAAACCATTTTTAAGAAATACTATCTTATCATCCATATGCAACCAATTGTAAAAAGTCTTAGAAAGTTAAGATCCAATAAATATAATGAGTAATATTTCTTTTAATATTGGACATTTATCGAGTCCTATAAATCTTTATTCTCAATATCAATGATCGAGAAGGGGTACTCAAGTATGTAGCAAATCACCTACTCGAAACTTCACTACATAGGAGATGCAAACATAAACACAAAAAGAGGTATGTGAACCAATGCTTATCTTAACAATGGTGATAGTGTATGCAAATACCTATATAGCAATAATGCCAAAACAATAGCAAATGTGTAAGTCGAAGTAGACTAGAAAGTAGTAGTAATACAGAAAAAGATAATGTCAGGAGCACATGAAAATCTCAAATGCTTATGCTAAGGCATATAAGTATGCTAAAGCAGTTAGTGTAAGGGTAAAAAATTAGAGAGGTAGATAAGCATATGTGAACAACTAAAGGTTCATAAGAAGATGAAATCACAAAAGAGGTATGAGATATATAGGTAGACAATGCTGCATGATCAAATGTAGAGGTACGAGCATACAAGGATGCATAAAAAATAAAGATATGTGATGTATGAGTAGATATAAATGCTTGTAGAGAAACATGAAGGTGTGGATGCAGATGCAAGCTTCTTAATACTATAAATATACATAGTATACATCTAGATCTTCACACTTACTAGAAGTGATAAAAAGGGGGTTCGTGCTAAAGAAGGATCAAGAGGTGTGAAAGCATTAGGAGTGCATCCTTCAATAACATGGTCATTGAATATATTTCCTAGACTAAGAGAGTAACAATCAAGGTCACTAGGGACTCATGACTTGATTGCATGATCAATTGATGACATGGTGTATCCCATTACTTAGAATGGAAGAATCAAAGAGAGAAATCATGGAGGTACAAGATTAACTAACTCCATATGTCCTAAATGAAAGAATAACTAAGACTAAGTCCAAGCTCAGTAGGATAACTAACTGACTAAGGAGAGAAGATTAAAACTACATCCATATGTCCTAAATGAATGAGTGGATGAATGACACATGTTGAGGTTAACATCATCAAAATCCATGAATCTATCCTAGCTCAATTGGGCTATGCTTTCTTTTAAAAAATTAGTATGAGAGGTTAAATAGGTGATGACTGGCTCTAGAGTAAGGGAGGTAGATAGTGTAGGTAGGCCCAACTCGGTGGGTACATATTCAAAATCCATCTATACTTGTGGAGGAATGGTTTTATGGGTTGAGAGGTCTCTAACTGACTTTTATCTCATTAGGATTGATGGGACTCTTAGGTTTGTGTATGATTACTAGTGCACCTCTAATACTATAATGTGTTGATTATGAGATAAGTCTCTCATAATGGAAGATGAATAGATCATAGAATAAGATGTTTCACCATTAACTAGACAGTGAAAATGAAGACAATAATGATGTTGGCATCCTAAATGAAGGGAGCTATGATGAAGGAACTATAAGAATCAATATTTTTAGAAACAAATCCTTCGTTATTAGAGGTGAAGACTCATATGGTGGAGACTGAACAAAGTGATTTCCTAAGGAGTCCTAATGTAGATGAAATACAGTACCTACTAGTAGAGTACAAGACACAAGAGAGGATCTCGAGGAGTATCTTGGTGAGGCTTCCGAAGAATACTTCGAAGAAGGGAGTGATATCTCTAGAGGATAATATGGAGATGAAGATGAAGAAGACAAAAGGATCTCTAGGAAAAGATATGGAGGTGTGATAGGAGACTCTACGGGTGTAGACTCCTAGATGACCCGAAGGGTGCTCCACTCGAGGAGCAAAGGAATGCTCCTCATAACTTGACATCTAGAGTTAACCACAAAGATGTGAACTTATATTAGTGAGTACCTACGAGAGACTATTAGATGTTAGAAATGCTCTAAAGGTGAGCTAATACCTTAGAGGTGAATGGTAGGGAGGATACTGACTAAGACTTGACGATAACGGAGTAAACAGAAGGGACTAAAGGAACCCTCGTTGGGAGAACCTGCCAATGCTTGCTGCTATGAGGGTCTCATGATCCGAAATGGTTTTCGGATCGGGGTCCACATCCAAACGACCTTGGAGAAGTTTCTTCCATTGCGTCGTGCGCGTTTGTTCGGATTCCAGGTAGCTCCATTGGCAATTGCGTAGTTTCATTTTCTATCGCGGGCTTTCTCCCGACACTGGAACCACGTCACGAAGAGGCCACTGGATGACGTGGCCTATTTCTATTGGTTGTTGCGAAGGAGATGGAGTTCCTATTGGTTGCTGGGACGTGGGTTCGGCCGGCCCCTGTGGCCAACTCCCTCAACTCTTGATAGTGAATCCCTCTCAATCCAGACGATTCTCAGATCGGGTTTCGGGCACCAGGGTTTGGACGAAGACCGCGTTTTCCGGTTGACTTCCCAGATCGTTTCCGGTGAGTTATCGCCTTAGAAATCCTAATCTTTTTGCAGCTTTCTGAATTGAGATCCTGACTTCAGTCTGCTTCTTGACGCATTCTTTTGAGTGGTTATTTTTTTTCTAGCGCTAATGGTTAGATCTGTTAAACGTTTTCTCTTCAACCCTTGTTTCCCTTTCGTCGTAGGGAAATCCGTTTTATTTCTTTTTGTTTGATTTGTCTTCTAACATGTTGATCTGTTTGGTTCTTTTACATTTTTATGCTCTCGTATAATTGCTTCAGATTATGTGGGTTTTGAATGGCTCAGCTTAGGATTTGTAGGGTTTTCTTAGTATTATTATAGCTCTTTCGAGTTCCCGATTTAGTTTGCCGGATTTGATAACGATTTGTGTGTTGAGGATCTGCTATATGTATCAATCGGTGCAAATGCTTCAAATTTTCTGGGTTTCGAATGACAACGTACGGTTTGTAGGGTTTCTCACCATCACAGCTCTTTCGTGTTCCCGATCCAGTTTTTCGGATTTTATAGCATTTTGTGTTGTGGATCAACATTATTTTCATGCATAGGTGCCGTTGCTTCAGATTTTTCCGGGTTTTGAACGCCGAACTTAGGTGTGTAGGATTTTCTTAGAGTAAGCTGTTTCGAGTTTCCGCAGGGTTGTGGATTTCATAGGTTTTTTATCATGGTCGGCGTGATCTGCAAGCATGATGGGGTATAAATGCTTCAGATTTTAATGTATTTTCAATGGCAAAACGCATGATTTGTAGGTTTGAGATTTAGATTCAGTTTTTCAGATTTCATAACCATTTTCTTTTGTCGTATTCTGCGTCCATCATTGTAAATGCTTCAGATTTTTTTGGGGTTTTGATCATAACCTAGGTTTCTTTAGAATAAGAGCCGTCGCGAGTTTCAGATTCAGTTTTGCGGATTTGATACGGTTTTGTGATCTGGATTGGCGTCATCTGCAGGTTCGTGGCGTTCAGGTTGTCATGATGGGCGGCAAATGGATCCGCATTTCTTCACTTGTTACTCTGATCCTGGTTCAGTGTCTTGCTTCTGTCAACGCCTCAGATGTGGTGAGAATTTTGTTCTCGTTCGCATGTCCTGCTTCTTCTTAGTGCAGATTTCATAGATCTGGTGATCTTCCGTAGGATTCAGTATGGTTGTCTTAAATGCGTTTTTTTTCAGTTGTTCTATGAATCCTTCGATGAAACGTTTGAAGGCAGGTGGGTCGTATCTGAGAAGGATGATTATAAAGGTACGTTCTTCACTAACTTCTGAACATTTTTGCTTTATGGTTCTTACATTATCTGCAATGACTTAATAGGTGTATGGAAGCACTCTAAAAGTGAGGGGCATGATAATTTTGGACTTCTTGTTAGCGAGAAAGCAAAGAAACATGCCATTGTTAAGGAATTGGATGATGCTGTGGAGTTTAAGGATGGAACCGTCGTTCTGCAATTTGAAAGCAGGTTGCAGAACGGGCTTGAATGTGGTGGGGCTTACCTGAAATATCTCCGACCGCAGGATGCTGGATGGATGCCTAAGGAGTTTGATAATGAATCCCCTTACTCCATTATGTTTGGACCAGATAAATGTGGTTCTACCAACAAGGTGCATTTCATCGTGAAGCATAAAAACCCTAAGAGTGGGGAATATGTTGAGCACCATCTTAAGTATCCCCCATCTGTTCCGTCTGACAAGCTTACTCATGTGTACACTGCTATTTTGAAGCCTAATAATGATTTGGTAAATTTTGATTGATGGGGAGGAGAAGAAAAAGGCAAAATTTCTTATCTTCTGAGGGGACTTTGAGCCTCCACTTATCCCTCCCAAGACAACTTTCTGATCCTGATGATAAGAAACCTGAGGACTGGGACGAGAGAGCCAAAATTCCAGACCCAAGTGCAGTAAAGCCTGATGATTGGGATGAAGATGCACCAATGGAAATTGAAGATGAGGAGGCTGTCAAGCCTGAGGGCTGGTTAGATGATGAACCAGAGGAGATTGATGATCCAGAGGCTGCAAAGCCTGAAGATTGGGATGATGAGGAGGATGGAGAGTGGGAGGCCCCAAAAATAGATAATCCAAAGTGTTCAGAAGCAGCAGGTTGTGGTGAATGGAAGAGACCCATGAAGAGGAATCCTGCCTACAAGGGCAAATGGCATGCACCCATGATTGACAACCCCAATTACAAGGGCATTTGGAAACCACAACAGATACCAAACCCCGACTTCTTTGAGCTTGAGAGGCCCAATTTTGAACCAATTGCTTCCGTGGGTATTGAGATTTGGACGATGCAGGATGGGGTCTTATTTGACAACATCTTGATTACAAGTGATGAAAAAGCAGCTGAGATATACCGCGAAAAAGAATGGAAACCGAAATTTGATGCAGAGAAGGCAAAGCAAAAGGCGGAAGAAGAGGCTGCACTCCCAACTGGTCTTGCAGGTTTTCAGGTGATCATTTATATAACAAATTTGCTGTGTGACTTCCTGATGCATACATACTCTGATCTTTGCTGAAAGTTGACCTGGTTCTCGTTTCATCTGCAGAAAAAATTCTTTGATGTCTTTTACAAGGTAGCTGATATCCCATTTTTGGAAGCATACAAGACCAAAATCATTGTAAGTACTTGTATTAATTTGCATTGTTACCTTCACAATTGTTTGTATACTATGTACTACTGCACAACAATAACAAGTGAGCCTTTTTCGATAGATAGTTGTTGCTGTTGTTGTACATTAGATAGTATACAAACAATTGTCATCAAGGTAACCGTGTATGCCATCTAATGTAGGTTAGAATATTCCAGTTACATCTTTTAGCTATGCATGCTATATATGTATGTGGCAGCAATTTGGAGGTCATGTACACGAATACGTTTAGCCATGCAACGTTTTGGTCAAGTTTTTGCTGCTTGGCCTAGTCGACTAAACTGATGTTTGGAATCCTGTAGAAGTTATTCGGTCCTTTGTTTTTTAGCGAATGGCTTACGGGCTGAGCTGCAGGATCTTGTTGAAAAGGGAGAAAGGCAACCCAACCTTACAATTGGCATTTTGGTTTCCATTTTGGTGGTCATCAGCACACTCTTCTTAAGAATTCTTTTTGGTGGGAAGAAACCAGCCGTGAGTTCATTAATCCCTCTTATTGATGTCTCTTGAACCGCAGTCTTAGGTTCATGTTCCTTTAATTCATTAGCTGTGCTCCACTACAAGGCATTCACTAGCCTATTCTCTGCAGGCTGCACCAAAGCCAACACAAGAAGAGAAGGCTGAGGTCTCTCTAGAAGCGGATAATACTACTGGGAAGGAAGATGAGAATGAGAATGAGAATGAGAATGAGAATGAGGACACTGCTGCACCTCGTCAGAGGAGATCTAGAAGAGAGACATAGGCGTCAAGGAGTTGAAGAGTAATTTTGCCGCTGCATGCTCTCTGCCCCTATATACTCGTAGATTGAGGCAGTGGGGCATCGTGTAGATGGTTAATTGCTTTATTTGTCTGCTTTTCTGGATTTTAAACACAAGCAGTTTTATAGTTCTAGAGTTTTTTCTTTCCCGTTCTAAACAGCAAGTTTTGTACTCATTTGATACTGAAAAGTGTGTTCCTAACATTTGTCCTTTGCTTATTTAATGTGCCTGCATTTGAGTAATTCTATGATCAATACCCTAGAAGCAGGCGGTGTACAAATAAAGCATTACGCTGACCAGTGAAAGGGTTTTGGCTGATCTGGATGGTGTCACTATTGTTCCTGCATTTGAGTAATTCTATGATCAATACCCTAGAAGCGGTGTGCAAATAAAGCATTACGCTGGCCAGTGAAAGTTTTTGGTGGATCTGGACGGTGTTGATTTTATCGTGTAATAATATAGATACATGTATTATAATAGACATGTATCACATTTGTATTATAATGTATCGTACAATACATTATGATACAAGTATTATTATGATATAGGTATACATTATGATATAAGTATTGTATCATATAATATTCTATCGCATGATGAAATGCTTTTTTTATGATTTTATGATTTTTTTTATGTATCGTATTGGTTAGAGCATTTCACTATTTACAATTAGGCGATGAGAAATTGCTACAGTTGCATGAAAATCAACTTCAAACATCAAGCATTGTCCTCCTATGTAGCTGATGAGGCCCCGCTGCCTCCTGTAACGTGGATACGGACACTACACCATCATGAGCTGTGGATAAAGAACGGTGCTTTTATGGGAATCTCGGCACCTGGCAAAACCCCTTACCTTAGGTTTGGAACTCCGTTTACCGATGGGACGGACGGAGACTTTCGGGCCACAGTTTTCAAGTTTTGATGCATGCCGCTTGCATCAGGTCCCAACCAGGAGAATTCACTCAATGGAATGGAGCTTCTGGTAAATATGGACACCAAGAAGTCGGATGCTTGTGCTGATAGTATTTTGCTTGCTAATACAGAGTATATTTATCACTCGAGAATTTGCCGTCCCAATCTAACCATCGCCATTTAGGTGGGGAAATAACAACGCTGAATCCTCCGGGAAACCTATTATGATTTGCGAAATATTTCAGTGTAGGTTGGTGCTTTCCATCATTGTGACGCTGTGTGCAGCCTCCAAATGTGGTTGTTGCAACATAAGAAAAACCTGCCGAGTGAAGCTAAGTTGATGGTTCCAAGTCCCTTCGTTAAATTGGTGAAAACAACAACAATATAAGGGGATCATCGAACAACTATTGTTGTGCCTTTTGTCCCCTCTGAACAACCTCCACCATAAAATTCCTGTGACCTGAACCACGATTGCTTGAGCGTGATCAAATCAAGGCCATAACGGTCTGGTGCATAAGTGCGTGACAGTAGGTATGTCTACAGCCCAGGTGATACGGCTTGACTGGAGGAAGGTTTAGTAAGGATGATTGGTCTTTTGTGCAATGTAAGCAAGGCCTGAGTCAAGGTACAGGAACCCTTGGCTAGCCCAATCTTATCTAAAAAGAGGAAGCTTAACGTTTCCTTATTTCTCCAAAAGATTCCTAAGTTATACATGGAAAGGTTATTTATAAACATACCCATCAGCAATGAGAGACCATCAATTTCTTCGCCTCAAGGAGTCAGTATGAACCGTTTATCTTCATGCGAATCTTCTAAGAAATGATTCACGTCTTCTTTCTTCATCGTGTTGGACAAGATTCATGTTAGTCCAAGTCTCGACTGGTGGATCCTTGAGAGCTCCTTTCATGAACTCCTCCCTGGTATAACTTGGAGTTAGTTAAGCATACAAGCTTGGCTTTGATTTGTTGTCATTAAACTTACACAATGTGGGGTTAACGGAAATTTCTTCCAGATCATTGTTGGTTATGGAAGCAGTGTAGGATTGTATAAAAGGTTCCATGTTGATCAAGTGAGGTTAATGGCCCGCTTGATTCTCATGTCATATCTTCTAAAGGTATGGACCTGGTTCTTGGCTTGACTTTCCTGAAGAATCCAGGAGATACGTTTGGGACTTTAGTAGGATAACCATGGCCTTCTCACACTAAGGAAGCACGTCCAAGCCACTTCCGAGAGTAGTATAGCTTGAACTTGACGAACGCCGAAAATAAGTTCCCAATACAGTCTAATTAAGAAATCCATGGAGACGTCAATTCTTGTCCAAAAATTACAAACCAATCCATTGTGGAAAGTTCTAGACATATGATCCGTAGGTGTACTGAACTTGTTGGAAACTACTTAGGTAAGTAGCCGAAACCAATTTCCAGTTCTGGGAACAATTTTCAGAAGTTGACTAAGGTAGAACTGAGGTGAAATTCACATAATCTTAGAGGGTGGCTAAAGTGTCCTTAAGAGTCCTTTGGTTCAAATGTTAAGTAGCTCTCAAGTCGCTCCCCCCCCCCCCCCCTACCCCCACGGCCCCCCAAGTTAAGCCATGTACAAGCCTCCAAGTCTAGTAGATCACTTTGGGGCTTAGTTGGCCCTCCGTCATAGGTCTTGGTCATGTCTTACATGAGCCTATAATCTTGCCTTTGACTTGTCACCATGAAGCTTACAAGTTTGAGCTTTACAATTGACTTTGATTTTGAGTGGACTCACTTAGGATGAGTAATGTTCAATCCTTCTTAGAAGGATAAGCTGAGTTTCATTTTAGTAGACCCCTTGATGAAGGTAAATTTGGGTTCAAAAGGAATAGTGAGATTGACAAAGATGATTGCTGTCATATCTAACAAAAACCGGTCATGATTGGTCGAGTTGCTTAAGCAATACAAGGATTGTTTCATCTAAGAATATCACGAAGTATCATGATTATCTCAAGATTTGGTCAAATTCACCATTCTGTTAAAAGCATGGATGAAACCTCATAGGCAACCGGTAAGGAGATTCAAACCTAAAATGTTGCTGGCCATTAAGCAAGAGATACATCTTTTTGAGGCAAAGTTTATTGGAACAATTCAATATATAGACTTGTTGTCTAATATTGTAACTATCATTAAGAAAAATAGAAATTTGCGAGTATACATTGATTATCACAATCTTAATATCGCAACTCCAAAAGATCAATATGTCATGCCAATGGTAGATATGTTGATTGATGCAACAATTGCCGATGGGATCGTATCATTCAATAGCATTCCAACACCAGGAGTATAGCCAAACCAAGATAAATCTTGTAACATTCCAATACCCAGGAGTATAGCCAAATCAAGATAAATCTCGAGGATACTTATAAAATGACATTCCAATGCCCAAGAGCAGTAGGGATGAATGGGTAGTGATGCCGCTTGGACTTAAAAATACTGGCACCACATATCAACGTGCAATGAACTATATTTTCCATCATCTAATCGAGAAAATCATGGAGATATATATAGATGATATTATGGTCAAGTTTGAATGCTTCAAACATTTTTTTTATCTTGAATAGGTTTTTCGGAAGATGCATCTAAAGATGATTCCTAACAAGTGTTCTTTTACAAATTTCGTTTGACATTTCTTACGTTTCTGGGTACATAACAAAGGGATCATAGTCAACCCAAATAAGATCACAACTATCATTGATACATGACAAGGAGTTATGAACCCTTATTTGGCAATCTAGTTGTCTGTGATGCTTGATTGTTAATGCCATAGAGAAAATGTCCCCATTAACAATGCTACTTAAGTGGGTATGTTCATGCTGTGTTTGGAGTCATGCTTCACTAATAATGAAGCTGAATACCAGGCTTTGATATATGGTTTAAGCCCAATCTTTGTTGGTGGTATGCGAAAGGTAGAAATTTATGGTGATTCTCAAGTAGTACTAAGCCAATTGACAAGAAACTATCAATGTCAGTCCAAATTTGCAACCTTTGCATTAGCACACAAAAGGTTTTTAAAAATCTTTGTCAAAGTAAAATTATCGTATATTTCTAGAGATTAAAATCAAGTGATAAATAATTTTAGCCTAGACTGCCTCCAGTTATAAAAAAATACATGGCCCCGAACAATGATAGCCTCAATTCAAAAGTCAAAAGAATCTAGCCGTTGGAGAGACTTATTCGAAAATACTTGAATCAACTTTTAAAATGTACGGATGTTAAGATCCAATGTTGGGCATTAAGTTATACCTTGTTAGTTGATGAGTTGTATAAGTGAAACCATTAGGCTTTACTTTTCAAATATTTGAGTAAGGTTGAAGCCCGAACAATAATGGCCGAGGTCCATCAAGAAATCTATGGGAGATCATTGGTTAGAGTATAAAATGAAGTGGCTAATATACCAACATGAGTATTATTGACCTATCATGCATCAAGATTACATTAGTAATGCAAAGAGATGCCAACATTGCCAATGTTTTGATCTTCTACAGGAAGCATCTTCGATGGAATTACATCCAATCATCAAACCGTGGCCATTTAGTGGATAGGTCATGGACTTAATTGGAAAGGTCCAGTTGCAATCATCGAAAATGCATGCTTTTATTATAGTGACAACATATTACTTTACTAAATGGGTCGAGGCATTACCATTGAAAATAGTGACCCAAGATTTTCATCAACGACCATATTATCTTCCGATTCAAGATTTCACAATCAATATTTATAAGAGAAAAGGTAACGACTTTTCTCAAGAGCTTTGGTGTCAAACTAGTGCATCCCATATTGTACACAAGCACATGGTGTTACCTCTAGTCCTTTGAGCATATCAAAACTCCAAAGTCTTAGCGACCAATATGACTTCGCTTTAGCTTATATATGGAGATGATGCGATATTGCTGATGGAGTTTAATGTCAAATCATTGCTAGTAGCCAAGAAACATAATTTACAAATTTGATGAATATTTGGAATTGTTGATGATGAAACTCTATTTGGGGATGAAGATCACTTAATAGCCTTACACAATTTACTTACCAATAAACAAAAGGTTGTTCAAGCATACACAAAACATATTCAACTAAAATAGTTTTGAGAAGAAGATTTAATCTAGAAGGTTATCTTACCAATAGCTCTTAAAGATCAACAATTTAGAAAGTGGTCTCCCAATTGGGATGAACCCTATATAATGTTAAGGGTTATACTAGGTGGACCTATAGGTTAGGAGAAATTGAAGGGGAAGAATATTAAGGGAGCATAAATGAAAAATGTTTGAAGAAGTATTATCCTTCAGTTTAGAAATGACAATTTATTTGAAGAATTTTATTAATGTGTGTATACATTTATCAAAGAATTATAAATAATAACAAAAGAATTACAAAGAATATGATGAGCACCGGTTGTTTGCCTATTCCCAAGGTTGTTTGCCTATTCCCAAGTGAAAGCCTTATCAAAAGCAAAAGAGGCAGACCAAGCTAGCTCGACTTGGACTATTGTCGTTCAAGAGTTCTTTTATTCTTGACCATCAATGGTTCTTCCAACACTTCGTTCCTTGAGAGGGATTCTAGATAGGTCTCCTCCAAATCTCGCAGTTTTTGTCACTCCACTTCATAAGCTCCAACAATGACTGTTAGTTCTTGGTAGCATAGGGACAAACAATCATTGAGGGGACAAGCTATAAAGTAAGGAGAGAAACTTTTGTTGAGAGAAAAAGTTACATCCAAGGAGATCAATTCACTCGCAAGCTTCTTGATATCAGTCTACACTATCTTTTAAATTGAAAGCATGAGACCAAAATTTGCCAACAGACACACTTGTCCGAGTTCATTGTTGCACAAGATGGTACAACGTAAAATGGAGATCTGACAAACGTTGACGGTTTATATAGATCATTGGTAATTGATAGTTGATGATCCTTTGAATATCAAAGCAAACTTGATTGATAGATAGCTTGTGAAGGGTAGAAGAAAGAGTGCCTTGAAGACTCGTCTCTTCCTTTGAATTCCTATAGTGTATGCTTCAAATGAAATCTACATTAGTATTGATTCTTGAAGGTTGTGGAGGCATGACTTCTTTTATGAGTACAATGACATCATCATTTGACACATTTGTATCGATTGGAGGATCATCGATAACACCCACCATAGGATCAAATTTTGGTTTAAAAGCAATGGACGCTAACAAACTATCCAAATCAGATTGTGGGGTATTAACAAAAGTAAGCACAAGAGCCCCCTCAAATCTTGGAGACACTGAGGCCTCAACTTGGGTGTCTTTCTAATGTTCCTCGTTAGGAGCCGTCTTGATTGGGATTTTCAAGATCGATGCTGCAACAACCACGACCCAAGATTCCTCTTCTAGAGTCACCTCGTTTAGGAATGTCAAAATCAAGGTTATAGCGAACTTGGCTTGAGCTCCCTTTTCGGGAGCCAATTCGGTTACCAAGGTGGAGCAAAAACTTGGATTTCTTCCTAACAGTGTGCATTGGTAACTATGGTCAAATCAGAGATGCAAGTCATTTCTTGATAGGGTGTCATAATTTCCCTGGTTGAGGTGGAGACTTGGGGCTCTTCCTGGTGAACTGTCTTGCCTTGTCGGATTGGAGGTCATTAAAAAGGGGCCTCTATTTGAAATTGTGGGGCAGGTAGGAGTTTTGGTAACAATTACCTATAGTCGACGATGATATTAAAAGGGAGAGGTGAACTAAAGGTTCAACCACTAAGAGAGCTTACTCTTTTAAGATGTTGACAAACTAATGTGATACCTTCCTCAAGGTCTTCTGCAATCGACTCGAAGGCAGGTTCTTATAGAAAATGTAGTTTGGATAGTTAAGAATCATGGTCATGGTTCTACATGTATAACAACATGAGAATAAAAACAAGGAAGGATACATACACAATGAGTGGGAGAAGGAGAATTGGGGTGAGGATGACTTTATAATAACACATTTTGGTTAGCGAGTACATGCTTGGCGCTTAGTTCGACTGGCGTTGAACTGGTGAAGAGGTGGATAAAATCCTCTCATTCTTTATCAAATATGATATAAATAGCCAGGAACCACTACTCTACTTATGCAATAGTGTCTCCTGGATAGACCGTGAAGCCATCAAAAGAAAATTTCTTGACTAGTTGAGGTTGACTTTAGGCACTATAATGATTGTTGAACTTATCATTGCTATACTACCTTCTAATACCTTGGTCAGATAAATGGGGTTGGGGATTCCTTGGACAAACTCGAATTGATGGGCTAAACATTGAGAGAAATATCTCTCATCTATTGTTCGATTGGTGGAGGAAGAGGATGAACCAACTTTGTTTAACAATTCCTAAAAGCACATGAATCATTGCCACTCCAAGGAAGAGATGTGAGCGAGATTGAATAGTCTTTCTGACATTGTCAAGTCATGAAATTTTCATGCCTCAACAGACAAAAGTCATAATCATTATCAAACTCCAAGTGAAGTAGTTTATTGAGATAAAGTGATAGCACACCCATTTGAGATTGGAGTTTCAATAAAACTTTGCCTAGACAGAATTCTTGTCATTTAAGGTTATAAAGTCTATAACTTGAGAGAGAAATAGAGTTCAGTAGAGGAAAGTACAGATGTATCCAATAATGGAGAAACCACCACGGGCTAGAAGTGGTGTTTGTTGTTTTTCCATTTGAGAGTTCTGTTTAGTGATTGTACTTAACAATAACGTGGTATTCTTTAGTGATACTCAGAGAATAAAGACTCAACGATAACGTGGTATTCTTTAGTGATTGTTGTATACTTCGGAAAATAGTACTTAAGAAAAAGAAACAAAAATCAAAAGGATACTCAGAGAATAAAGACTCAACGATAACGTGGTATTCTTTAGTGATTGTTATGCTATTGAGGGCATATGATGAAATTGCACAATTATAATAAAAGAAAGATAACGTGGTATTCTTTAGTGATTGTTATGCTATTGAGGGCAGATGATGAAATTGCATAATTATAATAAAAGAAAACTAGTGTGTTTATCCTGAGTTACTTCTCAATGCTGCATATTGGCCATTAAAATCTTTTGTAGGGAAGATTCTTGAAAATGAAGGAGAAACGAAAAGAGGAAGAACCTAAGAAATGAAGTTCAAGACCATCGAAAGGAAGATCGATGATGGCATGACATCTAAGAGGGTAGGACCAACCATATCCAGTTTGAGAATAAAACAATTGATTTTTCTACACTATAAACCTAATAAGCTAAAGAGAAGAAGATTCAAGGCAATTGTATCATATCAAAACTTTCCCACCTGTATCAATCGTATGCATGCTTGGTGCTCAGTGGATCCAACCAACAAATGTATTCCTTGGAAGGTTTTGGTCAAGTGTGAAGGTCATTTGAAAAATGATTATACTGGTACCAAATAGCATAGAGGGGAAGGATTTCTTGGTTGGTCATCTCACCATTGACTTTGATTCCATGAATACAGGAAACATAATGGTAGAATCACAATAACAAGAAAACATGGTATTCATCATTCATCACAAGTTTAGTACCTAAATGTCGATGGATAAAGTCGTCCCATGAAAGTTGTAGTTTGAGTTTTGGGATATAAAAATACCAATCAATTAAAGAAATATGATCAACAACATCGATTGAAAGAACCATGATTTCCAAAATGTTTAAATTGGCAGGAGACATCCTTCCAAAAAGGAATCAAAAGTGGTTATATCGGGAAATCCAGAAAGACACGAAAGAATAGAGGAGATTGTCATCAAATTGTATGTCTAGAAAAGGAAACGTGATAAGGTCATAGATATCCCATTGTATCTAGAGGTGGTGTTTATGGTCTTTAATCCTATTTACCCAGTCGTCATACAATCAATTAGTCATGGACTAAGGACAGATAAATTTTGGGTAATAGAACATTACAAAGTTGTCCCAAGTCCAAGATAGTATATATCTATTGCTACATACAATTCTATATATGAGGTTCATGGTATACTTACATATTGCATGACCTATTGACGAGAGTGTAATCCTTGGTGCTGGTAAGATGGTTCATTAATATTAAAACAATCTATCATGCATGAGTGGGAAATGCTAGGTTAGTGGTGCCTATACCATGTATAGATCTATTTCAACCTAGTTTCCTTGCCCAATTTTGAAATAAAGTGCAGTTTGTGGCTGTGGACACTGTCTACAAGTAGTTAATTACATACAATTCTATATATGAACCAGTTTTAAAGAGAGAAAGTATGGGAAAACTGATTTTCCTTCATTCCCTTTGGTTTCCTATTGTGCACACTTAATCTACAGCTCCTTATTGGTACCTAGGTTTTGAAATCAAAGGTTTTGGTTCATGTAATCAAATTTCAAACACTGAGCATCATTAGAAAGATGGTTGTGGTTTTTTGGGCATGTTTTAAGGTACACAATGCATTCACTCATATATGAACTTTTTGCTTGTTGGAAGATCATGCTTTTCATTGTTGACCTAAACATATATAAAATTTTTCAAGATAGCATAATATCCAAACTCCTATGAAAAAACTGGGTGTTCCTATTTCCAAAAATTTATTCAAGGGAAATTTGCATGCTTCATTAATTAAAAGCTTTTTAATCCAAAAAGTCAAAGTATGAGCCCTTATTATGATAAGTTTTACATCAACACTTTAATTAACTCTAGGTTTCATCCATTTCTAGAAATTATGATGAATAATGAGTTCTATTATGGCAAGGTGAAGTTGGATTTTACAAAAGAGAAATTACAAGATTAGAAACAAAAAGTAGATAGGAAAAGTAAACAAGTTGATTGACTGGATCTTTGATACCTAAGGCATTCTTTGGATCTCCTTTTATTGACTCGTTCAGGTGGCACTAGAGAGGCTTCTCCATTCAATTGGTTCCTCTTTGAAATAATTGGCTTTCCTTTAAGAGAACTTCCTTGATTTCAGTTATACATCCTTAATTAGATGTCTTACAAGCATTGTCTCCATGTTCTGCTCTCTTTGAAAACTTGTAACAAATGCTTGTTGTCACAATAATTTTCCTCTCAAGTAGTCCTTGGGTTTCCTTTTGAGGCTCAACTCTCATGTTCGATTCTTGGCATTCACACTTTGAGTCCCTACAACTCATGTATGCAACACTTGAGAAGTTGAGTTGTAATTTTTGGATTTTTTGTTGAAGCTCTTGGCATAATTTTCCAAAATGATTTGTTGTAGAGGTTGTGTTACTATTTGAACGTTCAATGGGAAACTTATAAAAAATATTCAAATCTTCATTTTCTTTCACTAGTTACCGTACTCATTTATACTTATTACTTTCTTCCATGGTATCTCTCTTTCCTTTACCATGGAATCATCTTCTCCAATTTATGGCATTGTAATGTCGCCCATCGTCCATCTTAGGATGGTCTATTCAATTTTCATACTCAAAGCCCTCTTCGTATGGATCGAGAGGATTTTGAACCATTAAGATGCCCAAAGTTCATTAGGTCATAGCTCTTTTGGTATTCCCTTTATTGAAGCTAGCTTGACAAGCTTGCCATAGGGAGAACTCTTGGCTGGATCCAACGGGGTATTTATGACCAGATAATGCTCTCTTTTGCGGAAATTCATTTCGATGGCATGTTTCAATTCTCCTTCCTATCCTTATGGACCTCAAAATTCAACCAGTTTTCCTTTTGCAATAATGTCTCCCATGGTTCTCAATGTCAATGTAATTACTAGGCTTGGGTTGTTGGTACCCACGTGTCATCCTACAGTTTTTCTAGTATAGATCTATCATGAAGTACTCAACCTAAGGCTTATGTAATTTCGACACTTCCTTTTCCTTGGTCATGGTCTATCATTCAATACATTTGGTGTTACAACAAATTCAGTCATTAAGAAAATTTGGTGTTGCAACAAATTCAAAACCATGAGACTTCTTATCGTGTTGGTGGTTTATTATATAGTTCATCCAACTTTGACTTCACTGGTACTTTCTCCAATATGGATTGATAGGTTTGTCTGAAAAGTCTAAGTTTCTTGGTGAGGCTTTAGGTTGCATTCTTGTTTCTTCAATTCTTGCTTCTACTATTCAAGGATATTCTTAATCAATATAACAAGTCTTTGTTGTGTCAGACAAGTGTCAAGCTTCGTGTTCTACCGAATGCTCGCTTGGGATGAATATAAAATTTCTGCATACTAGAGAAAAGATGAGCTCAAAGGGTGCTTGCACTTGCTGTTGTGCTAGGTTGGTAAAGTGTAATGTAGGTTGGCTAGAGTCTTAGGCTTAGATAAAGGAGCTTGGTTCAAGGTGATAACTAGTCGGTCAGGGTCTCATTTGGCTATGCTTAAAAGGATCAGCTAGGGGATCAATATGGTTTAAGGGTATGGTATTAGGTAAACCAGGTGAAAGAGATTTGACTAGACTTGGTAGCGATCGGGTTTTAGCTAGGCTTTAATATGTGTGAGATTACAAGGAGATTAGCCTTGCGGTCGACCAAGAAGGTAGTGACTGAAGAGCAAAAGAGGCTGTAGTTTGAGTAAGGTTATAAGATGATCAAATGGGAAGTGAGACACCAAGCAACAAGGTGATCAAAAGACAATTGACCAGTGTTCTGAAATCAAATGTTGATAACTTCTATTTGAGATAATGGCCATAAGGCCTCACACATAATGGACATACGATAAAGAAGGAGGTCCCTCTTATCGTGTGAACTGTTTTTTCATTACAAAACAAGTGTTTTCAAATAAAAAACAACAGCTACTGTTTTACAAAAGAAACCAAAGAGGCAACACAAGTAGGGAGCTGTTTCACTTAGCTGAAACACACGAAAAGAATGCAAAGATAAAAGGAAATACAGTTTTGATATACACACACATTTTTATGCTCTCTCTAATTTTCCTACAACCTTGAGAAACCTCCTCGAAGAAGGCATGCCATTTGATCGAAATCCAAACGGTGATAGGTCCACTGCAAATCAACAAACAAAAACATCATTGATATCATAGTTTCTTTCGATCCTCGGCATCCTAGAAGAGCTACCCAAAACAATAGATGGACTCCTTAAGATACACATTGTTGTTTTATCGACATTAGAAATATAACAATAAGATATTATAGAAGAGATTACATTAAGCAGTTCATGATTTTATTTTAGACCGCATGTTCTTGTTGCATCTCTTATTGTTGTAATAAGCAGAAATTATCTACTAGTTATCATTAATATATGCATATACTCTAAAGATAAAATTAGGAGTTTTTTGTCAAAGGAAAAACACTCATCTGCTCAAAATCAAGCAGTCAAGCCTCAAAACCGCTTCAACATCTTCCTGATAAGGTTAACTGCACACACAAAAAAGGGAGGGGAGCGGTCGAAGATATTGATTGCAATCTGTTTAAACATAACACAAGTATAGAGATATAATATCATTGAAAAAAAAACTTATTTGAAGTTTGACGATATTTTCTGTCATTCATTTAGATTACTTTCTGTTTGATTACAAAGATAGTGAAGAAATCGGGAACCATCAATGAAAAGAGAACAAAAGGGGCTCGTTTTTCCCTTAAGATCATTTTGTAGTGATAAAGAAAGGAACCTCACAAAAACAAAAGAAGAGGAATACAGTACATGGTCATCATATTCATTCATTGATCTAAAATATGATTTAAAATACCGAAATCCAATTGCTTATGATACTTAATAAGCCGATCAATAAGAGATTGCCTGTGATAGGCACTTTCCATCCATTGATCTACTCATGGTTCTCCATCTAGTTATTTTAGTCGCATGCAAACTTTGGAAGCTGAAAAATATCCATTAATATATATATACAATTAATATAAATAACTTAGTTGTTAAATGATAAAAGTAATTGTATGAAAGATATTGTAGCAAACAATAATAGTACAAATAGGTACTTAGAGCAAAGAAGTATGTTCACTAAGTTGTGCTCATGGATACTTTTCCTAATGTACAAGTAGGTTAATGTTTTACACCCGAAGTATAACTAGCAATCTTCCAAACATCATGTGTCAATAGATGCATGATCATTATTGACACTCTATCTCTAGACTAATCCTCATATAATATACAACTTAGTTGATACAACAAATACAATAAAGCTTTATTTTTGTTATTAGCTCTCCGTCTTGAAAAATTACTTTAGAGTATTTCTAACTTAATGCTCTAGACTTAATCATTAGTACTACTTCATCGGTGCTCATTCACAATATATCACTCAAAATATCTTTCTTGCTTGTAGACATCATATCTTACATCAAGCCAACAAATTGTCTCTCCATTGGAAGACCAAGTATCTTGTGGACCTCGTGAAGTTTGATAGTCATCTCACTTCATGGCATGTGAAAGTTATTTGTGATCGATTACCAACACTTGATAAAAGTAGTCAACAACCCATAATCTATAAATTTATACAACAAACCTTTGTACCCAATCAGACCACTCCTATCTTCAATCTCAACCCAATTATCGGGCCTCACATATGTTGTCTTCACTAACCATGCTCTGCCAATAATATAACATGTATGGGTTGTTATCATTGTAAACAAAATTTTCAGTCTTATATACACTTAAAACTTTCTTACCAAAAAACATTTGCGAGCTTGGTATTAAGTTTACTTAAACTTGTAAAGGTTTTAGTATGACTTTGACTTCTTAGGCGAATGTGGGAAAATATGTTTTTGTCGACATAAGCCTTCTTAAACCGATGCTCAATGGTCAACATAAACGCTTAGAAGGAGTTATTTTGACTTCCGAAGCTTTTTCAAAACAATTTCAATTCGAAATGAGTTTTTTTTAAAACTACATTGGTTTCACTTAGCAACACTACACTCAGTTTTGTGAAAACAAAATCCATTTTGTTTTATATAGAAAACGTTCATATTTTATCAAGATACCTTTTAGGGTCCAAAATTTTTGAAAATTTTATTGAAGCAAGTATTGGGTGTGAGATTTTATTGACAATTTTTGTTTATATTTAGGTCCTTTAGTGATCAGATAAAAAATCAGAGAAAGGTTTTCAACTGAATACTATTCTAGAATTCACCCTCCAAGTCATCAGGTGGTGGTCGTCATGGCTATTGTCTGCTATTATAGTCGTGTCGGGTCCCATGCAGGACCCAAGTTTGGATCAGTTTAGGTTTGTTGGATCAAATTCAGTTCAAATTTCACAGTACAATACCCTCTCCAACATAAACCTATAAATGATTAATCTACCATAAGAGTGATTACATACTCATATCAACAAATGTAATCGGGCAAGTGCGTCCCTCTGATGACTTCTTGAGTTGAGTTGGAGACAATCAATCCATCAAAGAAATGGGAGAGGAGATGATATAATCTATAGGAATAGAATTAAAAGTGGGAGTATAAGATGTAGATATAGTGAGAAAGAATCAATAAAAATTTATAAAGTTTGATAGATTCTTCTCACCTATAGCTCGCTCCTTCGTGTCTCTAGACTTGCCGATCTTTCTTTTGCAATGATGTTCCTCAAAAATTATTGTTTACTCTTTAAATACAATGATTTGAGGCAAGAACCCAAAACTTATAACAATAATGAGACAAAGTATAATCGGGCAAGTGCGTCCCTCTGATGACTTATTGAGTTGAGTTGGAGACAATCAATTCATCAAAGAAATGGGAGAGGAGATGATATAATCTATAAGAATAGAATTAAAAGTGGGAGTCTAAGATATAGATATAGTGAAAAAGAATCAATAGAAATTTATAAAGTTTGATAGATTCTTTTCACCCATAGCTCGCTCCTTTGTGTCTCTAGACTTCGGCAATCTTTCTTTTGCAATGATGTTCCTCAAAAATTGTTCTTTACTTTTTAAATACAATGATTTGAGGCAAGAACCCCAAGCTTAAAACAATAATAAGACAAAGTGAAAAGGGGTAGAGGTGGGTTAAAGCTTTCTTTCTCTTTTCCTCTCTTACTTTTCTTGGACGATGCTCTTTTCTTGAGTTTTCCCTTGGTTGGGGTCTCTTTTTTGGGTTCCTTTTTTTTTTTGGCTTCCTTCCCTTTGATTGTGTCTCCTTTTCTTTTTTTATAAGCACTAAACTAAACTAAATCTTATATAAGTTATTGGGTTTAATTCGAATCCAAATACAATCCACTAAGAGACCAACCTTTTTTGCATAGTTGATGGGAACATCGATGTCGTGTGGGAGGAGCAACTTGACACATGTAACACGTGGAAAGAGGGCGAGGTAGAACACAATCACATGTAGGAGTTGCGTGCCCCATGGGGCACGTGGGAGTTGGGTGGTGGTGGTGGTGGTGGCGGTGGTGGTGGCCGATGGGGGCGCTTGGTGTGAAAGAGAGAATGCGGCCGACAAACACTAGCAAGAACGAGGAAAATGCGATTAGGAAAGTAAAAGAGAAAACGGGAGAGAGAACCGGCCAGCAAGCAGGAACAGAAACGAACGATGGGTGTACGAAATACTTTTGAAAAAAAAGAGAGGTACTTTTGGAAAAAATATCAGGGGGCCGTGTATCTAATAATACAGGTGTCGGGATAGCATAAATTAAAAATATTTTAAGAACGAAATTTGGTTTAATCTGGCGGATGCCGGTTGCGCTTTTCTTGTCCTTTGATTTGAACTCCTCCTATCTAGGAGACACAACCCCCTTCTTCGGCATCATCTACGTCTCTCTCTCTCTCTCTCTCTTGTTATTTTAGGTTGTGGGCGGTCGAAGGATGCTAGGTACGGCAGCTTTTGTGACGCTTAGTTCCCTCCCAAGCACCATTGTCTCCCGTTCGTCTCTAAGCAAGAGTTTTGGTGTCCATCGGCATCTGGAGTCCCCAACATATAATGGCACCGTGTTTAGGCGATCCGCTAAGACTTTCCGAAAGAAGGGAGTTGGTGTTTCCTCTCCATGTATTGCAGGTACTACTCATCCAATCGTTCCTTTTCTGCGTCCATTTGTTTTCTTGCAGTCCGTGGTTATCAACCTATTCCACGAGCACCAAGCCAAACCCGCCCCCTCGGCCTCTTTTTGTTCTACATGTTTAAAACAAAGATTTTGCGTGCAAGTCTTCTGGATGAAACGACCTCTTATCAACCAACAAAGTATTTCTTGTCGGGGGAAACAAAGCTATAGATCTTTTGACATGTTAAGTTGACTAGACAGGCTGATTGGCAGCTTTCATTTTGGTATTTCTGTAGATATATGATGACGATTTGGTCAACCAAAAGTTCTGGTTGACACCATAACTTCCACAATTCATGCTCTCCGGGAACTTTCTCCACACACATAACTAAGGGTATCGTCAAAGTGACTGGCATAAACTTTTTATCTATACAACTAAACCTCTTTCTCATTAATCATATTGGTACAACTAAGGTGTAATATTTTCGATATCTTTTGTGAGTCATATTCACCTTATCAAAGTTCCTAGAAAATTGCACCGAGAGCGTTAGCTCAACGGCAGGGCGCTCTAGCGCCGTTGCTGCTGGTGGGGAGTTCGACTCCCAGTGGTGCATGAGTGGGTCGGTGTGTTATGCTTCGGCCTCCTCTTGTAACAAAAAAAACGTTCCTGGAAAATTACATTTGTTCATTAGTGGGATAGCAGATTCTTCTGCAAGGACGCTGAATCTTTCATGGATTTTATGTAACGATTTAGATGGGATCGTGACACTTGGTTCCTGAATCAACTTGGACCCGACGTGCGTTATATTCTTTTTGCATATCTTTTCCTTCTGATCTGATTTCGATCAGGATAAAATCCATATTTAGTAATTTTGGACAGGATTAACTTAGATAGTACATTTCTTTCTTATAGCGTGAGTTAGAAGAGTTTATTGTCTTGTAAACTATCCATGTGGAAAAAACTGAAAACTGTGAGCTGGGGTACTACTAATTAGGGAGATATGGAAGTTAAACCACGGGTGCTTCTCTCTTTTTCTCTATGGAAGTTAAACCAGGGGTGCTTCTCTCTTTTTCTCCTTAGTGTGATAGTCGGTATTTTGAACAATTTTGTAAAAACCGTATCAGTGCGGTACAACGGCTGTACCATACCGATAAGCTGATTTTTTTTATTAAAAACTAAAAAAATTCAAAAAATTTAAAAATTAAAATTAATGAACAAAACATATATAACACAATGAAGAAGCATTCATACTATAACAAAAACATCTCCTAATGAAGTTATGAATACCATTAACTATTAAGTAACGTAAACAAAATAATGAATAGTGAATACAAAAGGGGTTTAACTTAATAAACAACAAAGTTACAAGTACAACTTATAGTTCCAATCATCAAAGATGAGAACGTTACAAAGTTACAAATAAAAGTTAAAACAAATTACAATCATCTACAACGTGTATCATAATCAACAAAAGCATTATAATCAATGTAGTCAGGATCACCACCATCATCATCATCATCTCCTCTCTCTTCTTCCTCTATAATAGGATCTGTCATTCAACACCTTCATTTTCATCATCTCCAACTCCAAGTTCTACTTCGGCTTGGAGTGTCCTCCATTTTTCATCATCTAAAATGATAGGGGACTCCTCCTCTTCGACCCAATCATCAAGAATATCAATATTTTTGCAACTCAACGGGTCCTATGATACCTTCTTTGTCCTTCTTGCATCCTTTTGCATTTGCTGTAAAGAAAAAATATTCAAATTATAAATAATATCAAAAGCAATATAGTCACATCAATCATTCTTCATTAATAAGATTAAGAAAGAACTAGGCAACAACAACACAATAATCAATGTTTCACTTTTTCGTGTTAATGTGTTTAAAAAAGCTCCAATTCCTCTCTCACCCACTCGAACTACATGTTTGACTCAATATACGTTGAGCAAACCTTGTCAAATTCGGTGCATCTACACCAAAACGAGCCCACCACTCATCTGAAATAAAACACGATAATGATTAATAAGAAACACATGGAGTCAATCAATTAATAACTTAAATGAATATCAATAAAAACAAATACCTGGTCGCATCTGGGAGCGGAGTTGGATTGCAATTGGCCTTCCAAAATCTCCAATACTCTGTATGTATATACTTGCTTAACTCTAAGTGGATATTATAATGAGTAGATGAATCTTCAATAAGGTCAATTGCATTTAATATACCCTTTTTACTTATTCATCTTCCACAAAGTTAGGAGAAAATCGAATAGAAGGGTTAAGAAAATATGCAGCAACATGCAAATCATGATGCATTTAGCGGTTTCAACGTGCATCAATTATCTTCCAAACCTTTTTTAGAAGTGACCGCTTGCAGTTAAGGTTTGCTTGTATTGCAAATCATGCCCTAAACCAACTAATAGAACCCCATTAATCATATGCAAACAATTTTTTCAATACATTTTTCTGTATGACAAGACTTTGCATGGTAATAACATTTTAGCAAATCTTGTCAATGAAAGCCTAATCAATTTCCTTCCACCTGTATGAATTTGCATCAAATGCAATATAGAAGAATGATTATAAATAAACTTTGTAACATTTCTGCATGCATCTATAGTCCCTCTTATTTTATCCATTGCACTCAAATATTCAAGCATTAAGTCTATGCAATGTGAAACACATGGAGTCTATACTAAGGATGGATGGTTTGCCTCAAGCATCTTACCAGTTGCTCTAAAATTTGTAGTATTATTAGTAATGAATTGAATAACATTTGAAACACTTACTTCCTCGAAAATAGGGAGTAAATTATCTGCAGTTTTATCAATATGAGACAAGTCGTATGATTTCAAAAATAATATGCCTTTGGGACAATAGACTAGAAAGTTTACCAAAGACCTATGTTGACCATATGTCCAACCATATGCCATAACAGAATATCTTTTATCCTTCCACGACTCCCTAAATTCAGAACTCCATGCATTAACAATATCAACCCATTTCTACAATAATGTGCCCCTCAAAGCATGATAAGTAGAGACTCTATAACCCAATCCCACATTGGCAATAGCATCCACCATACTTTTAAAAGAAAATGAGTTTGTAACATTGAAAGGGAGTCAATCATCATAAAAAAATTTAGCACACTTAAAATCTACTTTCTCAATTACCTCCTTTAAAGCCATAGTTGATCTAATACCTTGCTGAGCTCCAAGAGTTGTACGTGGGAAAAAAGATGAAGGCATCTCACTAGAACCACTACCTCCTCTTGCTCCTGTAAGAGCTCTTGTAGTGGAACAAGAGCCAACTCCACTACTACTACCACCATAACCTACACTTTTTCCTTTTTCTTTCCTTATTCTCCTCTTTTAAGCTATCTCTTCTTCCATCTCAGCTGCACCATGAAATTCATTACCACCATGACCATATATTCCTTGAGCATAAACATCTTCAAATGGTTGAGACATATCCCTTATGTTATAAATAGCGGTTATCAGGGTGGTAGCGGTTGACCCTAATATAGCGGTAACGGGGATATAGCAGATTTAATGGTACACTTTTATTTATGATTAAAAAATTATATATATTTATATATAATGGATTCTCTCATTTCTAAGAAATATCAAGAAACACATAACTACTACTTCATCAAACTAAATAAATAAATTCTAAGAAGACAAACAATAAATTTCATGTAGCATATGCATATTGAATTGGAGTGGTCATATAAGAAAAGACTGTATACATAATGAGGTTATTAGAAACAAATTAGGAGTGACACCAATAGAGGATAAAATGAGAGAATATCGTTTAAGATAGTTTGGACATATAGAAAGAAGATCCAGAAGAAGAATGTAAGAAGGTATGAAAAACTAAATTTAGAAAGTATTAAAAGAGGTAGAGGACAACCACAAAAGTGTTGGAAAGAAACAATAAAGAATGATCTATCTTATTGTGAGTTAACTGCTAACATGACACATGATAGAGCTTTATGGAAACAAAGAATCCATGTAGCTGACCCCATCTAGCATGAGAAAAGGCTTAGTTGTTGTTGTATATGCATATTGAATTGTTAAACTTATATTTAAAAACAAAAACATAAATGTAACCAAATTATTCTATACATTAGGAAGAATAAGTAAAAGAAACTAATATATGTTATACCTATCGGCTCAAGTATGGATACATAGGACACTGGCAATTGCCTTTAAAAGAATTCTTACTCGTCTTACAAAAAAAGTGGTCAACTCTTTGAAATAATCAGAACAAACACTATGATAAACTCCTACATGCACTTTTTGCATGCAAGGGTTTATAAACAAGGCTTTCAAAATTGAGGCTAAGATCTCATACTTCAATTTGGCATACTACCTCCCCACGTAGAGGTTTTCTCATGACCATTTTGTTCATTTAACATGTTTACTCAAATGACTTTTCACATCTCCCAGAGTCACCATATGTATCCCTTTGTAGGACACTAACATAGCTTCGACAACTACAATGCTTGATGAGATATACATTATTATTTTGAAAATACATCTTTTAGCTATTATGATAAACCATTATACAAATAAGCAGACAATAAAATAAGTATTTATCAACCTGTGGAAGTAAATCAAGTCAAAATATAACAAAATAAGCATTGATAAACCATCTTTTACACTATTCTTGATATAGCGGACCGCTATAGCGTAGTGGTAATAGCGTCGCTATTAGCGGCTAAGAAGGTCGCCCGCTAATCTTTCAGCGATATAGCGGTGCTCTAGCTGCTAATACGCTATAGCACGCTATTAACTACTTAGCATATCCCAACCACCTATTTCTTCCTTCTCTCTCACCCTTAATCTCTTCTTCTCCTTTGAAGCCTTTAATACCTTCTCAATCTCGTACTTCACTGCTTCGAGAACTCGAGGACATGCACTAACATCCTTCTTGGTTCCTGCAAGGTGGTGTTTCAAATGATAAATAACACCATATTTTACAACATTACAAAACATGCACTTATTCACAAGCTTATTGCCTTCATACATCAGAGTGCAATATTTTCAAGCCGGATCGACTCGATCGGAATCCATTAAGACAAGAGTAGACAATCAACAATGAGGAAAAAGCTTTTTAGAGGTTAAGAATCATGAAACTACAAACCTCCCAAATTTTAAGTGAAAAATCGGGTAGAATGTCAAAGGAAAGAAGTATGACACGGATTTGACAAAAATCCTAGAGATACGGAGTTGGATTGGATGAAATACTTGAGAATATTGTGAATAAACTACGAAATCAACAAGAACAAGGTAAGAAGAGTCTGGAATCAAGAGAATGACGTAAAAAAGGGTTTGGGAAGAAGCATAAATGAAATCCACAAGTTTTGGATTTCTGGAATTTATAACATAAAAATTAACATCGACTCATACGATATGATGCGATACACCCTCGTATCGTATGATACGGTATGATACAACACGATAAATCATAATAAGCGATACGTGCCCATGTATCGTACCGTATCTTCATACGATAAGCGATAAAATCGTATTGTATCTTACGATATGATACGATTTTTATAACATTGATTTTGAAAACCAGATAGAGTGAAGGCTATTGAAAGTCACTTACCACGCTACCTATGCTGTGTGGGACAGGAAGAACCAATTGGAAGTTTTCTCACCAGTCTAGACAACAAAGATAGTATCCTTCTTGCCCTGTACTCTTCAAATAAAGAAGCAGCTCTTTTTTCATCCCCCCTTTGGATTGAAAGGAACAGCTTCACTTTCTGGAATCTTAACTCTTTTTTAGGCTGGTTAGTGGGTTAGTGGAACAACTTCAAATATAGTATCCTTCTTACCCTTTATGATAACTCTTTTTGACCTTTGGTGGACATAGAGAAGCGTCTTATTGTCTATATTATGTGCACTTGTATCGCTAGACACAATACCATAAATATTGCATGACACAGTATGAAATTCAAGTTGAAGATTTTTTGACATACTGCGCCAAATAATAATAAGGAAAATTGACTCATAAAATGTAAGGAAAATATTAAATTCTGAAAATTGACTTACATCATTTGTGTTGTAGGATAATATTGCATGACTATGACCTCCCAAGGTCATAAGAACATTTTAATGGATCTCTAATCGGCAATGTCATAAAATCCACTACATCACTATCAAGGGCCAATTTGTATGCATAATCTATTATCCCTTTGTTCACCTCAATATCTATCTTCAGTATCAGAGAGTACGTCAAAGAAGGAAAGAAGAATTTAAGTGTATGTGAGTTAGCTTATCAATCCATGTTTTGTCAATCATTTTCTGCATTTCCTTTTTGTCTATCCTTGGATTTATAAAGATAACCAAATATGTTTTTTAACCTTAAGACCTTCATAAACATAATTCTGATCACTAACAAATATATGCAAGAAACTGGAATGATGCCCAAAAACTACATTTGAAATATCCTTTTTTTCTTATTAGCATCCTGGTTGGGTTTCCATTGATTATATAAGAACATTTGTTGTAGTGCTCTCTTGTTCATTGTACTTCGCAACAACCAAAGAAATTTGTAGCTGACCTAGTGACTATCCTATGAATAAGTTTTACACCATGAAGATATTTTTACATTAAGCTCCCGGATCATGTATGGTTTTAGAGAAGTTCTGTAGTATCTTGGCAATACTCAATTAGTTTTTCCTTTATCCCATCGCTAATGTCTTTATGTCAAATAATTGGGATGCACATGGAGTGCACAAAATCATTCAAAGTGCAAGAGAACCGTCCAAGAATGGAGCCACAACCTGAATATAGAAAGAATTCAGAATATTTTTAAGTGCAGGCTCAAGTACACATCAATGACCACTTAATGACTTTAAACACTAACCAAGACACTTGATACACTTGTTAAATCACTTACTTACAAGTGCCAAAAGCAGGCGTAGAATGCATAGAGAATAGTCCTGTATATAGAGAACTGAATATGAAATGGATAGAGGGGTAAATAGAGGCCCCAATGACACAAACTAGCCATTGAAATGGTTCCAGCAGTTAGCTTACCCTATGTAGAAACATAAACATAAAACAAAAAAATGAAATAAGTAAAATTACATGAAACTCCTAGTTACATTCCTAAACAAAGAATTTAGGGAGTTCAAGTTTGGCAATTTGGTTGAAGCAAATGACAAAAGTTAAACTTGGCACGTCTTACATCCCTAAAAGGATAGAATTTCGCCTTAAGTTTGGTAATTTTTTCAAGATCATCACCAGTAACTATAATGTCATCAATATAAACAATCAAAATATATATTTTCTTACCCCTTTTAATGATAAGGTATGATCATTCACACTTCTATGATATCCTAAGCTGATTATACCCTTACTAAATCTTTAAAACCACATTCTTGGTGATTGTTTTAGACTATAGATAGCTTTTTTCGGTTTGCATAACTTGTCCTTTAGTCTCCTATCATTAAACCTTGAAGGTAATTCCATATAAACCTCTTTATTGAGTTTCCTTATAAAAAATCATTCTTCGTATCTAACTGACATATGTCCCAACCTTTGTCTGTGGATGATAACTCTTACAAAAGTTAGTTTTGCAACGAGGGCAAAGATCTCATTCTAGTTTATACCATATGACTTGCTACATCCTTTAGCTATCAACCTTGTCTTATAATGCTCAAGGCTTCCATCTGCTTTAAGTTTCACTGTGTATATCCACTTACGTCCTATTGATTTCTCTTTAGGAACAAATCAACAATATCCCAAGTATTGTTTTTTCCAATATTGCTAACTCACTTTGCATAGTGTCCTTTCACCATGAGGATTAGTTTGCCTCCTCAATGTTTTTAGGTATAGGATGCAATTTGGCATTCATAACAAATTTCTAATAGCTTTTCGAAATATTGTGGTAACAGACACATTGAGAAATAGTATAATGAGTATATATTCTCTTACCTTTTCGAATGACAGTGGGAAGCTCAAGTTCAAGATTTGTGGGAGGACTTTGTTGTCGTATCTCTAAAGGGGATTTATTAAGATTCTAGGATGAGTCGTTGGTCACATTAACTTGAGAATTGGGCATCATAACCTTCCTCTCTCCACAAGCATGTCTTCATATCATTAGAGATTGCATTAGTCTCTAGACTCTCAATGAACTCAAACTCCATGTCGATTGGACTTATAGAAAGAACAAGAGTATGCTTGACTACGGATCAATGAACTCCCCCTTAAAAGAATAGAAAGGGGTTGACTAAAAGAAAGTGATGTCCATGAAATGTAGGTCTTTCGATTCATTGGATCATAACACTTTATCCTTTTTGAGATTAAGAATATTCAATAAAGATATATTTAGTACCCCTAGGATCCAGAATGGATATGAAACAAATACACTCGAAGATATGAGGTGGAATATGAAACAACTTGTTTTTAGGATTAATAACCTTATATGGAGACTCCCCATTTAAAATAGAACTCGGCATCCAATTAATGAGATAGACAGATGTTATTACCGCATTACCCAAATAAGATTTTGGAGTATTACACTCAATAACTAAGGTTCTTGCGACTTAAAGGATATGTTTGTTCTTCTTTTTAGTCACACCATTTTGTTGTGGGGTATTAGGAAAAGATGTTTGGTGCATGATGCCATATTTATGTAGGTAATCTCGTAACCAATGTGACATGTACTCTCACCATTATTTGAGTGAAGGACTCTTTAAGAGGAGTGAAATTGAGTTACTATGAACTTATTAACCACATGGAAGGCTATAGAAACGTCATCTTTAGATATCATTAAGTAAGCTAGAGTAAAACAAGTACAATCATCAAAGAAAAATAAAATACCTATGACCACTGACAGAAGTAGCAGGACAAGGACTTCAAACATTATAATGGACTAACTCAAAAGGTTTTGACTTTTGATGTTCTGGATTCACTATATGAAAAAGAAACACAATGATATTTTACTTTTCAGAAAATATCACAATGGAAGACTATGTTACTGAGTTCAGAAGAAATATTTGGGACCACCTTTCTGATCTTCGACATGAGCAAGTAACCTAGACGATCATGCCATAGCTTGATGTCTTTTTCGGTAGTCATCATGACTGACAAAATGCTAGCTGGTAGTTTAAGCTGAGGATCTTTTAAGGATAGAAAGTCTGTTTTCCAAGCTACTATGACCAAAGATCTTCCTTGTCTTCAGATTCTAAAAGACAAAAAAAAGGTTATTGAATAATTTAGACTTTTAGCCATGGAACTAATAGATAACAAGTTTAAAGAGAAGCTAGAAACATGGACATAAGTTAGATTAAACACGGTTTCCACACTTCCTTTTCTCGAGATGCATCGGCCAATTTAATTGGCTCACTTTTGTGAAGAAACTTATAGTTAGACAAACAATTTTGATCTCTAACCATATGGTAAGTAGCTCCAAAATCTACAACCCATACTCTAGGTGTTTCTGATATAGATGTCTACTCACCAAGCCATGACTCTAAACTTTCTATGTGTTCGTTAGCCCATTTATGGTATGTTTTTTTCCCAACATACTGGTGTGGTATGCTTTATTCTTATTGAAATTCATCTTACTAATCAGATCCCTCTGGTATTCCTTGATGTGTCGTTTTTTACAACAGTGCTCATCATTAGATAGGATACCACGACCTCTTCCTCCTCAATTACCATATCTACCTCTTTGTCGTCCTTGTTGATTCTGGTTTCTTTCAAAAAAGGAAATCTTCTTTGTATTTGTCACATCTTTCTCAAGGCCTCTTCTATCTTCCTCTCTAAGAAAACATTAAACAGTACCTAATGAGGGTAATTCTTTCTTTTAAAGAATGTTTACTTTAAGTGCCTCATAATCTGAAAAGACTTCCTATAAAGGGTCAAATACTTTATGTTTTTCAGCCTCTTCATTCAGTTCTTTTCAACACACAATGCATTTAATACATGTAAAGAACTGTAATTCTTTCCATACACCACGCAGATCTACATAATATTTGCTTATGGTCCGATTCCCTTGTCTTTATTTTCTATTTTTTTACTATTATCTAGTACTCTTCCACTATTCTAGATATGTCTACTCTCATCAAGGCGTTGTTGTACTTTTATAATTTCATCTCCCTGTAGCAAGGACTGCCAACTCAACGGATCTTACCCATTCAAGATAATTTTTACCATTCGAGTTTGACATTTGTAATATGAAAGGTGTCTAATTTTTCTCCCGACTGACCTTGAGAAGATTGGGAGGCATCAACATGTTTTCCTTTACCAGTCATTCTCCCCCTTTGTATAATTCTTCAAGAAAGAGAACAACCCTTTGCTGTATGCTCCTTTGCGGCACCAGCAACCAGCCACCCAGACGTTGCCACACTGCTCCACAGCAATGCAGCAACACCACAATATGTCATATTCTACACGAGACAGCAACTAGTCCTTCTCTTCTGCGGCAACGTTCTGCCCTCTGAACGGCAACAGTAACAGGTTCTCTGCAGCAACTTCTGATCACGCACAGCATCAAAACATGACTGCAGAACACTCCCATCCCTCCAACAGATGCCATGAGATCTAAAATAGCTCCTACAGTTGTTTTACCACAAGAACCTCTACCGAAATTGACGTTTTTGGTGTTAAATGCTCTGATCCGATGTTAAAATTAAATCCTTTTATTGGAAGAAGTTGATACAGAAACCATACAAGGCCTTCATGTGACGAAGACAACAATCGGGCAGCCGCCCTTTATTCCTTAATCCCTCTCTTAGAGTTTTCAACCTATTTACAGAATTCATATGTAAAGCCTTTTATAACTTGAAAGACTAATTTACCTTTACTCTGATACATAATTAACAAACATTAATTAGAGGCAGATCTGGGAATGTCTCATCAACATATCTTAGTAGGTTTCAACGAGGACTGACAGCGGTAGTGATTTTATCATGAATAAACTGTAATTGGAACAAAGTAGAAGTTCCTAGGTAAATGTTTGTTTGCATAGTGCTTTCATGCATCCAATGCTTTAAGGAGTTCAACAATCTTTGAGAGATGTGAAAGCCTTTTTTGTCTCCAGGTTTTGAGGAAACCTCTTTCTTCAAGAGTTCCCTCCTTGTCTCAGACTTTCTAGATTAGTTGTGAAAATTTATTTATACTATTACTACAAACCCCTATTCCACAAACATGCCTTTATTTTTCGGATAAATTTGTTGATACACCTATTGCTGTTTGTGTGTGTGTGTACCTGCCCACACGTGCGGGAGATCATAAAATTTGCCAGTGAACTCCATGTTCTGTTTTAAATTATTGATGTTATTGACATGGAAAATTATTGACATTAACGAACTCAATTGTGACAGCATTAACTCCTGAACTGAAGTCTACTTTAGATAAAGTGGTTTCATCGCACAAGGTGGTACTTTTTATGAAGGGAACCAAGGACTTTCCACAATGTGGGTTTTCAAACACCGTTGTGCAGATATTGAAGTCACTAAACAAGCCATTTGAAACAATTAACATACTGGAGAACGTAAATCTACGTGAGGGACTAAAGGAATACTCCAACTGGCCCACATTTCCTCAACTCTATATTGGTGGAGAGTTCTTCGGTGGTTGTGATATCACAGTAGGTAATTATTCAAGCCTCATTGAACATTTAAGCATTGCACTCTTTTGCACACATACAAATAAATAAGGACCCTGCACTAATGCATAAGTGCAGGGAGACACACACACACATGAACTATATATGTGTGTGCATGCGTGTGTGGGTTTGAGTGTGTATATAACTGTATATATATGTGTGATGTGTCTATTTTCTCTAGTATATTAGGGCATTCGGACACTGGCATTTCTAACAAAACTTTTCTGTCTGATCACGGCCAAAAATTGTTGGGACTGATTTCACCACTGCACCATTCTTTTGTATTAATGAAGTGTCCAACTGTACCTCTAGCTTTGTTACTACCAAAGCCAAAACCATGCCTTCTTTGATACCAAATGGTGTTGGCTGCATGGATACTTAATCACCATTGTGCTTGATGTGTTGGATTAGCTTTTACCTTCAATAAAGCACGATCGCGTTTTCCTTCCAATACTATTGAGGCTTTCCTTTGCTTCCTTGAAGTGTTACAATGTTATTTCTCACGTCTCCCTAGAGCTACACGGTTACACCATGCTGCCTCTCCAAATACCCAGACCAACTAAACGTCTGTCTCGGTTTATCTTTTATTGGTATGGTACCAAATTCACCTCTGATAGCCTCATTATTGATGGGTCTTTTTTTCCATGACCATACATCTACGTTTAGATCTTCATTTTGAGCATAGGCATCTTGTGCCCGTGTTCATGGTTGCCTGCCCAATACTCGACTCGATAAAACAGTCCTGGCCTTATTGTTTCTTTAAAGCAATTTCCTTCTAATTTGAACGGTATCTTCTTGTTACTGAGAAACCTGATGCACCTCTTCGCTTTTATCAATCTTGCAGTTGTTCATGCATAGTTTTCATGCTAGTACACGTTGGAAGAGTTGCACCCAGAAGTGGTCATAGATGAGCTTCAGGAAAACGTTTGCAACTTTGCGTAGTATCGCAAAAAAAATGTTTGCAACTGTGCGTAGTATCTTTTGCGCTTGTTCTGCTCATCTATTTTACCAAGATCCTGATGTCCTTATCTGGTACTTATGCTAAACATTGTATCACAGAACTTGAAAAGTTTTCTGAAGCCACTGTAGGCATTGTATGTGCACATTAACTTGGAAATTCTGAAATTTTCCTCAAGAAGATAGTCTTATATTTTGCAATCGTTGTGTTCCTTATCCTTTCTATTTAGCCCTTGGTTTAGATGTGGAGCGCATGATATGTTTAAGCATCTTGTTAGAAAAGCAAGTTCATAATTATTTGAATTTTTGAGCAATTATTTGACAAGTTTGTTAAATTGGTTACTTTGATAAGCTTTTCACTTTCAACTTGTCACCGCAGAAGCATACAAGACAGGAGAGTTGCAGGAGGAGTTGGAGAAAGCAATATGCTCCTGATCAGCCTGCAACAGCAGCTATGCTTTGCTTTGTTATTTACCTGTAAGTGTATGTTGGATGGTTGAACAATTGAACATGGTAAAGACGCTATCATTAAGTTGATTCACCACCATGGGGAATATCATGCACAACTGGATTTTTGCTTACTTTAAGTGTGTCTTATATACTAATAACATGTTTAGATGATTGGGTTATGAACCTGAGTTGGTAGCACTATTGAGTTTGAAGTGGTTTAACTCCATAGGCTTATGACTCTCGTGACAATGCCTTGTATAGCAGCATTTCGACATGTGGAAGGTATGACAGATTGCAGTGCCAGCTGTGAAGCAAACCTAAAGTATTTATGTGCAAACTGATGGATCTGCCAATGCCTCTATTTCTAGCCGTTCATTCATGTATCCGAACCTTAGATTGAAGTTATACATTGTTCTTCTAATATGTTTGACTTGTTTGTGCTGTTGATGAACAGAGCTCATATAATCTAAAACTAGAATCCTACATCCATGGTGCGCTTGAGAGAGCCAGCATGGAGGGAATATCAAGGGGGGTCCCCCATGTTCTTATTTCCTCTTTTTTACCAGTATTCCCTTCTTTCTACATTAACGAGTTAATAATTCAAATGAGATCCAGGGCTGAAACAACTCGCTTAATATGGGGTGGCCTTGGGATCTTAAGTTGTTTGGCATGGAACAAAGTCTCTGGAATGGGGTCTGGTTTTCTTTTTGTCGCAAAAAAGAAAAGGAAAAGAAAGAGATCATAAGATATTCTAAAAGACAAAATATTGAATTAGGAGTTCCATTTTTGGCATCCTCATAAAATACTCGATGCAACTCATCATTGGGTCCTCCTGCAAACTCTCGCTTCACTAGGGTTTCTGATGGGAGGGTCTCGTAATGGAGGAATTAACATCTCACGTCATATGAGAGGGTTGATGCTTGTAGAGTGTTTCATTTGGTTGTGTGGGGAAAACCGACTAGAGGGCAACCTTTGTAGTTGGTGTCATGAGACTCTAATTGACTAAGAAGATGCTGCTAGGTGAAGTCAGTAAGTGACAATTTCACCCGGCAGTCTTGATTGAGAAGGGGAGATTTTCCCTTAGGCTTTCTTCGTCCTTTGTCCACTAGCTTTCTGCAGTTGGGGTTTTGCTGAATCTGTCTAAAATGCCTGTTGTTCCCTGGAATTTTTTTTTGCAAGGTGGGGTTAACACTAATAGTTCATGCTCTACATTATTCAACAATGCAAAATATGGAGTTAGCGGAGAAGCAATGGCGATTGGAAAAGCTTAGGGACAAAGGGGAATCCAGACACATTGGCAGTCTAGTTTCTTGAGGCCTTTTAATCACATGCTCTTTGGAATACAATGGAAAGAGTATAGCACTCAACCTTCTCCGGGTTCAAGGTGGGGGGAAATGTGATAGCTTTTGAATTTGGAGGAAGAAGAGACAAAGAGTGTGTTGAATGGAGGGTCGTGGTCTTTGACAAGGAACTGTTGATCATTCAAAACTACAATGGTAAGATTCGTCCCTCCGAAATATACTTCAAATGTTCTTCATTTTGGATATAGGTGGTTAACCTTCCTATTTATGCCACAAGGGAGATGGGGGAACGAAGGATACGAGAAGTGCTTGGAAGTCGATGTTTGCGAGAGTGAGAAAGTAGCGGGAAACCAATTAGGAATTAGAACAGTGATCAATATCATAAAACCACCATGAAGAGGTGTCTTTGTGAAGCTTGATGTGTGTGCATCCCAGCAGTGTTTCTTTATTCAGTATATAAATAAATATATAGAGAGAGATGATAAAGATGTAACTCATGGTATATTATTAATGAGTATAATTGTCACTTAAGAAGGTAACTCTTAAAGTCATAACATGACTGTTAAATGTGAACAAGTTACAGTCATTATCAAGTACTACTAATGAGCACAACTATCACTCAAATAAGTGGCTCTTAATACCAAAATATGACTGTTAAATATTCATGAGTTAGAACCACTATATGTGCTACTAATGAGCATAATTATCACTCAAGTAAATGGTTCTTAAGGCTGCTAAATGTTCATAAGTTGTAGTCATTGCTTCCTACTAATGAGTACAATTATCTCACTCAAGTAACTCTTAATGCCACAACATGACTACAATCATAACCTTCACCAAACATTTTTGGGTATTTTTAAAATCACCCAATACAAGAGAGAAGTGAGCAGTTGACCAAATTTTTCTCTAAGCAGGATTGATGGTTATAATTAACATCCCACTGGCAATGAACAAGCACAAATATTTTTAAACTTTCGGTTCTATGGTATAAGTGAATTAAGGAAGCATATAAACTAGCATGACAAGAGGAGATTGACAGGTTTATGTTGGGGGTGCAAGAATGCCATAACTACCCAGAGATAGCAGCAGGATAAGTTGGTGGAAGAGGATATGGCGTTTACCTATACTGCCAAAGGAAAGGTGTTTCTTGTGGTGACTGTGACATGGCGTCACAACCAAGAAAAGGCTCAGAAGTACAGGAATGTTGGTGGAAGGGCCTGGCCTAACACCTACGTTCATTTGAAGAGGATGAGGAACCGAGAATGATAATGAAGTGCGGATGCCGGAGTAGCTCACAGTAAAACGACTCCGAACTCGGAATGTGAAAAACAGAGGATCCCTTGGAACAAGTTTTGTTCATGTGCATAGTGACACAAGAGGTTATAAGATTGAGTGCCCCAGACATTAACAGGAGCTGTCTGAAGCATGTTGTCTGCAGGCGACCAGCTATTCCAGGATCAGTTGAACAAACTGGCCTTGATTTGGTATCTCATCTGGTCAGAAAGCAACTCGGTTTGGAAAGGGAAAACCCCGATATCACCCATGGTGATTGGCATGAAAGTTGAGCAGTCTCATTAAGTTTTAAAAGATGACGTTAGGAGTGATGGATGGTAATAGGATGTGGAGATAGCTAGAGGAGGGTGGAAATGGTATAAACTTCCTCTGGGCTTTTATAAGATGAATGTGGATGCGCTATTCAAAATTCAAAAGACAGGTGGGGCTCGGTGTAGAGATCCAAGATTGGCAAGGTAGTTTCGTGGGTCGGAAAGCATTCAAACTGCATTGTCTCCGTTAGAATGAGAGGTGCACAATTGACAGCAAAAGGACTGAAGTGGAGACTGCAGCTGGCCTTGCAAAAGGAAGGGGATTCTACAATTGCTTTCGATTCACTACCAGGTGAGGATCATTTGTCTTGCAACTCTATACTTAAGGAACTCTACCTTCTAGCAGCAGGGTTTGATTCTCACATAGCGAACTCCATGAGATTTTAAAAGCATCTGTATTTTCTGATAGTAAAATTGCAGGGAGTAGTCTGAGTTGAGTAGACTGATTTGTCATTTCAAAAAGAATGCCTGTAGACTTCCTTGATATGCTTCGTTTTCAACTTTTATTTTATTACTTTTACTTTATAAGGTAAGGATATCCATGTTGGACTTGGAACCATACCGGGATCTGTCAAACCGAAACCAAACCAGGTAAAGCTCGGTTCGATTACGATTGTTGGTTTCATATCAATCAAAAAATGACAGTCCGCCGGTAAACCAGAACTGGCCATGTATATGTCCACATCTGTGAGGTGGAAGGTTCAAGCACATCATGACCATATATATCATCACGTTTCACTCATCAGTAGCAGCAGTAGTAGAGGCATCCAATAGTCTTGCTTGCACAGTGGGCTTTGCATCAGGCCGAGTGGCATGGTAATCAAGGCAAAGGCAGATATATCATCTGATAGTCTTGCATCCTTAGTGATGGGCTCTGGGAAAGACTTCCTATCCTTCCCATTTAGGTTTGACTCTAATCCTCCTATTGTTCTTTTTCCTCAGGATTGTACACACTAATCCATAGTACTTAACTGCTTCTTGCTTTGAAAAGATCCACGATTGGTAAGTAACCAAGTACCTAGAACAAGTAGTCCTTTTCATGGTTTTTCTAAGTTACGACTTCCACAAACAATTTGGAATGACCTGCCTACCCCGTAGATCAACAAATTGAACGCGGACTTGATCCATGAGACTGCCAAGGGTAGAAGCGTCTCATACGGCTGAAGTCTGCATTCTGTGAGGTACGGACGCCCCTTTGACTAGGCACCAAGAATGTACCAGAAATTACTCATCTTGAATTGGTATTTGATTGAAGGTTAGAAGGTCTGCACTACTCTACGATCTCTGCACAAGTTCAATGATAAAGCTGAAGTTACAAATCAGAAATAGGTCTTACAACAAGAGAAGGTTAGCCACATGCTTCTAAAAATGAATGGGAAGTGAAGTTATGATCAGGAAACTCCCTGGGACTTGGTTATGGTTTACTAATTTCTAACTGTACAGTTGGGCTTGTTTCTCATTATTATATGTATTTCTAACTGTAATGTGAATGGGATTCATAACAATTTGAATCCCGCATCTTGCCAAGTGATTTTACCAAGATCTGGCTCAATCTGGAAAGGTTCCTTGGGGCTCAACTCTTTTGAGTCATGTCACCATCTTCAGCTCTTGGAATCAAGACTATTAGCTGGAACTTCTTAGAGATTCAACCCCTTACTGGAATTCACCAGTCGTAACCCTTTCTCATCCATCTCTATAGGAAAACAAAATGGTTTCGTTCTCTTAATACGGATAGGACTGACAGAATCATCATAATGTCTCCTCTTGGACGTTTCAATTCTTTCTAATCAGTTCAGGTTATTACATTCTTTCAACTGAAGTATAAGGCTTGCGAAATGGTCAGATTTTCGGCCTCCCCAATGAAAGGAGAATTTGTAAACTATGATGTTGACATGGATAGCGATTGATAAAAATAGATCGCTTCCGCCCATTAGCAATTGATTCCCATCATTCTAGGGATGCAAGCAATCATATCATATAAAGGTCGCTTAGTTATCAATTGAATAACTAAAGATAGATAAAAATAGATCGAACATTTGCATTAAGGATGCAAGATATTAAACTTGCCGACATTTATCAATTGAATAGAAGCATTGCCTAGGGAGGGACGACTATCAGATGATAAAAATAGATCACTTCATATCGGAGGTCACAAGAAAGTTCACACATCTTTCTACCTAAATCATTATCAAAAAGGAAGATTAGAAAAATATAAGAAAAGGTCGATTGTGATTCTCTTTCAAACATGAACAATATCCAGACAAGGAAACTTACAGAATTATAAAAAATCCAGAAGGGGGCCTACAGAATTATAAAAACTCCAGAAGGGGGCCGCTGGAAAACGGCAATATCGTGAAAGTGTACGAATCAACCAAGGCAACCTCAACAAAAGAAAAGTTTGAAAAAGCCAGTCATCATCCAGAGACGGCCCCATCCAAGAAGGCTTTTCCAGGTTGCCGATTAGCCAAAGGTCCATGGCAGCCCAAAAGCTTCCCATTCACTCCATCTGGGACGATCCTGTTCTCTTCCTTCCATTTCAGGTAGTCGGTTCTACTGAACTTCGTGAAACCCCATTTCCTACTAACAATGATCTTTTGTCGCCCAGGAAACTTGAACTTGGCCCTCCGAAGAGCCTCCTGAGCATGGAGGCCATTAGAATCCTTACAGCGCACAGACAGCAACACCTGACCAATGGCAACCCTTGCACAGGTTCCCTGTGGCTTCCCAAAGGCACCCCTCATGCCTGTCTGGAGCCTATCAGCTCCTGCACAAGAAAGCATCTTGTTGATCCTCAGAACATGGAAAGGATGAACCCTCACCCTCAGATGGAAGGAGTCCTTTCCAGCAAATTTGGTCATGTACTTGTTACAAGCAATGCGAGCAGCTTCAAGAGCCTCGCTTGTCACATTCTCCTTCTCCCAGCTCACAAGATGCACACAGTAAGGGAACTCGTCCACACCTTTCCTCTTCATGCCAACATCATAGATCCTGATCTTTGGATCTGGAACACCCCGGCAGTACCTTGACTTTGGATAAGGCTTGTTCTTTATCTGCCTGTAACACCTAGCTGGTCTTCTTCCCATTGTCTCACTGAAACACTTGAAATAGAAACAACAGTAAGCTAAACAAAGCAAACTATATATATATATATATATATATATATATATATATATACAGAGAGAGAGTGAAAGGATAATCAATGGGCACACCCCATCCATATGCTCAAATCCACTTTATCATCTGAGCTTTTATTGAGATTGAGATATGAAAGACTGAGGTGAGAAACCAAAAAGCATTTGACAAAAACCATGAAGTACAAAAGGTCCAAGAACATTGATCATTCAAAGAAATTGGATATTTTAAGTAGATTTGGTGATGGGCGGGTATGCACATTTACACCGTCAATCAATCACAAAATATATATCATATATGACAAGTTGGGGTAAATGATCAGACTTAAAAACCCTCATTAACCAGTCATTGTATTCAACAATTGGGTTCAGACAAGGCTGAAACTTTTACTGTTGATTTAATCATTGGGAATTTGGGAGATTCATTTACCAACAAAAATAAGGCTACCAAAAAGAAAACCTTTTTGAAAACCAAATGGGATCCGCTAAGTAGATCACGTCAAATTTTTTGTGACCAGAGAGCTCCAACGTGTCTGATACAGATTTGGGCATGGATGAGTGTGCACATTTACCAACTTTTCATACACATAAATATATATAATAGAGAGAGGTGCGGGTAAATGATAAGACTTAAGCTCCCTCATAACCAGTCATTGTATTCAACAATTTGATTCAGACAAGGCTGAAACTTTTACTGTAGATTTAATCATTGGGAGTTCCATTGATCAACCAGGCGACCAAACAAAAACCATTTTCACACCAAATGAGGTCTGTTACATAGATTAGTCACCATTGAACTCAATATCTCGTCGCAATCTCCAAATAGAAAAACCATCGCAAGAGTGTCATCACTCAAGAAAGAGACATGTCTACATAGTGAAGCTCATCATGAAGATGTAAAGGAAAATCTCTTGGATCTCCCTCAGAACATTCTTTTCAGCATTTTATTTCAGACAAGGCTGAAAGATTAGTTGTTTGGTGAACAATCATTCAAAAACCAGAAAATGTCAAACAGACTGAAGTCGAACAGACTGTATGCATATAGCTAGACAAAAGTTGAGCCCTAAATAAAGACAAAACCAGTGTATAAATACCACATTGCTTTCAAAAATACACATCTGCCAATTAGATGTCGTCAAAAAGAATAACAAGGATCCAAGACTGAACATCTTCTAATAATAACAGAAAGAAATCCTATGGTTGAAAATCATGCACCTGCTAATGCATGGGTAAAAAGAATTATCAATTGAGAAAGTAAAAAACAAAATAAGTCTTGTTCAGTTCAAGGGTCCATACGCTTCAACATGGATATAGTCCTCAGAAGAACTAAGGAAGAGAAAATGAAACAGCATCAGTTCGGTATGATAAAAGAAATAACAGCGACAGATAAGGACCAAAGTGCGATCAACTCATTAAAACACATAACAAAACAATGGTTGATCGAAAAAATAGTCTCTTCAGTTCAGGTCTCCATATGCTTCAACATGGATAATCCTCAGTAGAACGAAAGTTTTGTTTGTTCATCCTTAGAGACTTTGAGGAGATCAAATAAAACACCATCAGCAGTTCAATGCTACCACCAAGACGCTCTTGCTTGAGGTGAAAAACAAAACCATATTACAGAAAAAGAACATTAAAATGTAAATGAAACCATGAAAAAAGGAAATAAGAATAACGTGGAAAGAGGAATCACTCAGAAGGTTATCAATTTCATCAGAAGTAGGATAAGGCCACTACTTTCAGTTATCCAACATTCACCATTGGGATGACTGAAACAGAAGAAACAATCGCCGCTCCATCATCTGCTTCTCACTAAAATGTGAGAATGTTGAGAGGAGAGGGAAACTATGAACTACAAAGACCATGGACCCGACAATCTAGCTCTAGAACAGGTATTTCAGACAGAACGTCCCATAAAACCAACAAATTCTTGCTGAAAAACAGGTTACGTTTTGAAAGCAATGTTCAAATAGAGACACTGGAAATGGATCCTCAAATCACTGGCATGAGCATGTTTTTGGCACCTCAGAAGATGCAATTTAGTAAGCATTGTTTCTCACAGTGTTAACTTGGGATCTGGGGAAGTACGCATTCTCTAAAAGCAACAAACTTTAGTGTAAAGAAAGACTATTACGCTCATAAAAGAGTTTCCAAATATAACTGCATAATTAAAGGCAACACTAAAAGGAGTACGCGGAGAACCCTTTTGATATAAAACTTCTCAGTAGTGATCTGATGCACACGTGGGATATAGAAATGCACGAATAAAGCTGGAGAGAAATGAGCTTTAGAAACAAAAAGAAACTGTGTGCAGAAGCTAAAAAGAAGGATGAACGGGACGCTTTTGAAGAAAACAGCAAATTTGAAAGATTTACAGGCTCCTCAGTTCAGGTCTCCTTATGACTTTCCACACGGTATCTCTCAGAAGAACGAAAGTTTCCATTTAATCATCCCTGGAACCTTAAAAACAAGAGGTAAAGAGAAAGTACCTTCAAAACAAGGCGTAAAGAGAAAGCATTCTGATGAACATCACACAAAAGAGATACACATCACAATAAACAGCCAAAATAGAAACACCCTCCAACACAACTCGTCAAGGATATCTTTTCACATGTTATCAGAATAAGTAATGAATCTCGAGAAAATGACAACAACAATAACCATTCTATGAGAAACATGGTACCGAAAGAAGAAGATGCACTCTTTGGAAGAAGGGCAAAAGGAAACAACCACGAATGGATTTCCAATAGTACTTGAAGGAGAAGGAGAGAGAGAACGTACCACGAAAATCTTCAGCGACGAAGCCCGTAACAAAAGATTAGGGAAGAGATATGGGTCGCATATATAGAGCCAGCCGCTTCTCATTAGGTTTAGGGTTTCTTCCTCCACCGTTGGATGGAAATTTCCAATGTTTGATGGTCGCGATTGGCGGCTCATGCGAATCCTTGAAAGGCCTCGGTTGCATTTCAGGAGTTCAAACGGGTCGGATCCAAAGAGGGTCATGGTCAACGGAAATCCGAACTTATACATATAGAAATATGTTTTTCTCTTTTGGTTACAGTGGGAGAGGCCGAACGCTCTCCCCTAGCTGGAATTGAAAACTCACAGCGGCTAATATTTTAAAATTAAGCATTCAAGAAAACCTCTATTGTAATTGAACTGAACTCTACTGAAAATTTCCAGTTCGGTTCGGTTCGGTTCTGTTAATTGGTTTCTGGTTCTTGACTGAGATAAGGCTACTGCTCCTTCCAGAACCTACGTAAAAGATTTGCTTTCTAGTAAGATACGGTATTATTGTAAGCACAAAGTGGCAATATCAATGACAACAAAAATAAGAATAAAAACAAGGATGAATCACACACACATAGAGGGGGAGAGAGATAGGTGTTGTAACTATCGTATTGTTTAAAGCCAACAACGTCAAAATTAATACTAGGAGAGGGGATAACTTAGAAAGGAGCAGTGAGTCACACGACGACTTCAAGTGTTTGTTGGGGTTGGACTTCCGGACCCAATCACCCTCCAAGTGTTTGTGATTTTGGCTGAATGAATGGATGGTGGCGACAAGTGAAAGAGTGATCAGAACCTGGTCTCAAGCGGTAGGGAACACCGAGATTAACCAAGTTAACAAGGACGCAGAACTAACAATAGAGATCACGAAACACAGCAAGAAGATTTTCATCCCAAATTAGACCTTTGAGGATTAGAAGAAACCTCAACGATAGTGGGATTCAGTGGTGAAGCACGCTATAAAAGGATGGAGTTGGAGTTATCTTTGAGAATTTGAGAAGAAGGTTGGGACATATCGGCAAGCTAAGATTCTACACAGATAAAAGTGGTATGTTTATGATTCAAGTGGAGACAGAGGAAGGAAGATCTTCAACATGCGTCGGGCATTTGGAAACTAGTGGGCAGAACACTCCTAGTGAATCATTGGACTCCCGAACAAGATTGGCGACTAAAACCAGTTTGGATTCGATTGCTTGACTTAATCATTGTCTCTCATGTGAGGCGTTTTTGCATTATCGGCAAATACATAGGAGGCATCTATATTCACATCAATAGCATCTATATTCCTATTCATAATCTTCCGACCGAGATTCAGGTGGAATTTAATGGCTGGCAAACCATTATTTTCCATGCAGAGATTAAGGTTCACATTTCATTTTATGAAAGTTGTTATGGTTCTACTTACCATCGTACATGATGATGTACCTCAAGGGTAGGAGAGTCGGAAATCATAGTCTCAAAATACTTGGATGAAACCAAAATCGCAAAAGGTTTGGAAAGCCAAAGAAAAGATCAAAATAGATTCCTGAAATCCCTTTTTCGTTCTCCAAGACATCACGCTCAAGAATGGCCATACAAGTTATCACCCTGTAAGGTCATCCACAACATATATTGACAAGGAATCCTTAATCCAGTGGCAATCCATATCCGGATACATGTAATGAAAGCAAACCATGTAATGAGACAATTACATGCTATTGATGATGAAAAAGGGAAAGTATTGTAATAAAGTTTAATGTATGTATATTGTGATCAATCCAACTGAAACCAGGCCTTCTTGTTTACTAAATAAGATAAAAATATATATTTTAAATCATGCATTATATGAACTTATAGCTAGAACAATGCAACTGTTTAGGTTCAATGTGAGCCAAAAGCCTAATAGTTTGCAGGTTATAGTTAGAGTGATATTCCAACCATGAAGAATACCCAATTCCAATTCCTTCGTTACCTAAAAATCTATGAGTTTCTGTGGACTTGGTAAGGTTTGAACTAAGTTAGATGCAAAAGATGCTTAAATATTTCTCAATTCAAAACCTGACAGTTTCTTATACACAAAGAGTTCTTTTATTCAAACTTAGATGTACACTTTATTACTAATTTGTTTTATCTGTAAAAAAAGATATATTTGATGTATAATATCACATTTTACAGCCATCTTTATTTGGATTCAACCTAACAAAATATATGTGTTTTATGTAAATGTTCAAATGCTAAACTTTAATTCAAAAATACATGCCTAAAACATAAAAAAATAAATCAAGAAGGTCATATCTAGTATCTACCAAATTAGCCTCAAATACCCAAACTCTTGCATAAAAGTGAGTTTTAATGGACTAGGTGAGGTTTAAACGGAGTTCCTCAAATATTTCCGAGTTGAAAACCTAACAATAATTTTTGAAAAAAAGTTTTTTTCTTATTTTTGTTGTGCTTGGCGAGCATCGAGTATATATAAGGCATACAAATTGTACTCACAGATGTATTAATTGTGCCCTCTATTACACGCAATCTTGTATGAGTTCCTGCCTTAGTACAGAAAGGGTTTAAGGTTAGGTTTGTCCCTCGGAAGGTCATTGTGGAAAAGCATAGTAGGATAACATTTTTTGGTTTATTTGATGCTGAGCATGGGTTGTTTAAACTCAACATTAATGAAAACTCTTATTCTATTTATATTGAGAGTGTTTATGTGATTGATGTGAATGTGTGACATAAAAGATTGTGACATATAAGTGTAAAGAAGTCGAGAAAATTAATCAACTTTGATTTATTGCCCAATTTTCATGAAAACACTTTTAATAAGTGTGAAGCCTATATAAAAGGGAAAATGACTAGAAAATTATTTCTCAAAGAGGTGACTAGGGCAACAACTCTATTAGAGATTATTCACACCGATTTATGTGGATCATTTAGAGTAAGATCATATTGAGGAAAGGTTTATTTTATAACCTTTATCGATGATTACTTGAGATATGCTTATATATATATCTCTTAACACATAAATCTGAGACACTTGAAATATTCAAAGAATATAAGCAGGAAATAGAGAACCAACTGGGAAATATAATTAAAGTCTTGAGATCAAATAAATGTGAAGAATATACCTCTGCAGAATTTTTAGAATTCTACAAAGACTTTGATATTGCAAAGCAAAATACAATGCCTTTGACACCTCAACAGAATGGTGTAGCAGAGAGATACAACAAGACTGTATTGAACATGACGAGATGTATGTTAATAGATCCTTCTATACCAAGGATATTTTGAGAAGAAGCAATAAGTACAATAGTGTATATACTCAATAGAGTACCATGTAAAGTTGTATTATTTATACCATATGAGATGTAGTTTAGAAGAAAATCAAACCCAGGTATCTTAGGAGGTATTGATTTATCGCTCATGTGAAGATCCCTGAATAATTTAGAGACAAACTAGATAGTAGGTCTAGATCAATCATCTTTTGAACCCATTGATGAGCTTCCTTAACAAACCAAATCTTTAAGTGGACACAAAAGACTTAGGGTCACACCGTCTTACTTGAAGGATTATCTCACTTATTTTGCAGAGAAAGTATGTAATTCGATAGATTTAGATGAGCTGATTGATAACTTGACATATTAGTAGGCTATTGACTCATTTGAATCGTCAGACTGGGAAAAAGCTATGGTTGAAGAAATTGAATCAATTGAGAAAATCTAAGTCTGGGGGTTTGCTTATTTATTAAGAGGAAGGAAAGTCATAGGTTATAAATGAGTTCTCAAAAAGAAATATAAGGTCGATAGTTCAATCCAAAAGTTTAAAGCGAGGTTGGTTGAAAAGGGTTTTTCGCAAAAGGAGGGAATATATTATGTTGAGACATATTCTCCACTTGCAAAATTTGTATCCATCAAAATAATCTTAACGATATCAACATATTATGATTTGGATTTATATCAGTTAGATGTAAAAACAACTTTTCAAAATGGAGATTTAGATGAAATCATATATATGCAGCAACCTAAAGGATATATAGTTGAAGGCGAAGAAGATAAAGTATATAAGTTGAGAAAATCCCTATATGGCCTAAAATAGTCACCTCACTAATGGTATTTGAGTTTTCAAAATGCAATAGTTGAACTTGGGTTTGTGGCTAATGAACTTGATCACTGTATATATGTATAGAACAATGGGAGCCACTTTGTCATCTTATCTTTATATGTGAATGATATATTGTTGAGTGGGAATGACAATGAGATGATTGTAAAAACTAAGTTACGGTTAAACTCAAGGTTTAGAATAAAGGATATGGGGAAAGGATTCTATATCTTGGGTATAAAGATTTTTAGAGATAGAAATCAAAACTTTTATGCCTAAGTCATGAGAGATATATTGATTATATTCTTAAGAAGTTTAAAATGGATGAATGAAAGTCTGCATTTATACCTTTTGTGAAAGGGGTTAAATTGAGCAAGGCTGATTGTCCCAGTGAAAAAGATGATAAGCCTAATGTTCCTTATGTACAGGTTGTGGGCAACCTGATGTATGCTATGTTGTGCACAAGACCTGATATCAACTTTGCTGTTGGTCTTGTAAGTAGATATCAAAGTAATCCTAGATGACAACATTGGATAGTTGTGAAAATGATTCTAAGATATCTTAAAGAAAAAAAAGACTCGAAACTTTGTTTTCAATCAAATGAACTGAAAGTGATATGATACTCAGATGCTGACTTTGCTAGGAGCAAAGATGACAACAAATCAACCTCAGGACAAATATTTTTATTTGGAGGTGGTGCAGTTTCTTGGACAAGGAAGAAAAAAGGTTCTGTAGCATTGGATATACAAGAGGTTGAGTATGTTGCTTGTAGTATGGCTGCTACTAGTGCCGTTTAGATAAGCCCCTTCATACGTGATTTGAAGCTAGATATAGCCAACTATCCATTGTTATATATTGTGACAATAGTACAACAATTACTCTTATTAAGATTGGAGTTGATAACTTACGAAGCAAGCATATAATGGTTAAATATCACTATGTTCATGATATGTTCAAAAGAAATGAAATAACTATATGTTATATGCCAACTATTGATATGTTGGCTAACCCCTTAACAAAAGGCATCTTAGAGGAATTGTTTACTAAACAAGTAACCCATATGGGATTGAGATATCCTTAGTATGTAAGTGTAGTAAATAAACTTTGTTGTGAGTTATGCTGGTAAAACATATTGCTTATGAAAAATTGCATAACGGATAAAAGTTGTAATTTAGTTGCAATAAAGAAAAATGATACAACTTGTAAACCCAAAAGTAGTGGGAGGAAAACCAATGTATCAAAAAGATTGGCTCTAGTGGTCAAGTGGGAGATGTAAATAGTGGATGGTCACTCTCAACCCCATTACTAACAACAACCATGAAATGCTTAAAGAAGGGCCCTCTTCCCGGATTTCATGAGATCATATCATTTTGAAAATCAAATGTTTTATAAAACTGATTTATTGTTTTGAAAAGTATACATACATCTCCCAAATAAAGTAAAAATGGCTGTTAAAAATGAAAGCCTACAATGGAAAACTTGAAAGATAGAAAAGCCATGTATAAATACAAAGAACTATACATAAACAAAAGAGATACATATTCATACTTACAATCTTCTGAGAAAACCCTCTGCGGGTAACCTAGAATACAATACACACTACTTTGTTCTTATAATTTACATTATAGGAAATACATGCAAGCAACAAAAACTAGAGATAGAAGCAAACGAAAGGGGACAGACAGCTTCTGCTGCAATACAACCGAACACCAAACGGCTTTGGCGGTCCCAACACAATAATGGTGTGTGTGTGTGAGAGAGAGAGGGTTTGAACGAAGACTTGAAAAAATCTTCATGTTTCCACTAAGACATGTAATGAAGGGGTTTTGCTATTCTCTCATTTTTACCTAACGAAGTCGATAAACTAACCAAACACGATTACTAAGACCTATGAGCCCTCACACTGGATATCTTTATATAGCTTTCATATTTTTGGGGTTATGATGGATTGGTATGCTCTTACAAATTTCAAGTCCGTTTCGCTAAAAGTGACACTAATCCTGCTCCAAGAAGAAGAGAGCCATTGGCTAAGAGTTGAAGTTTCCTGTTAGACATGAAATCAACAGCTAAAAGATCCACAAGCGCCATGTAAATCAATATCCCAGCCGATGCAGAATTGAAGACTCCCTCCACAATAAGAGCTGTTGGACTGTTCTCATTGTACACAGACGATATCCCTAATCCAATGGCAATCCCTACTGGAATTGTAAGGGAAAAGAATAAAGCCATTATGGCAACAACTCCTCGCTTGAATTTGGCCTGCAATAAAAAAATTTACATGTAATCAATGATTTTGAGATGATTACAAAACAGGAATTAAACTAATACAATTAAGCATACGTATTTTATATTCAACCGAGCCTTCTCAGGTACTAAATAGGATAAACAATATATATTCTTAATTAACTATTCATGAACTCGCCTGAACTATGCAGCCGCCGAGTCCCATCCCCTCAAAAAGTTGATGAAAGCTTAATGCAGTAACCAAAGGCCTGATGGTGCACGGGCTTTCAGATGCTCCCAGTGATATTCCAATTATAACAGAGTGAACCACAATTCCCAGCTCCAATACCTGCATTATCCAAATCAAGTCAAGCAACATGACTAAGTTGACTTCACTAAGGAGTCGAATGTCACACGAATGTTGTGTTCGCACGAAAAACAGGTCAACCAAAGCATGTTGCAAGACTGTCATGAACATGGGCCTTTTAGATGATCCAAATGAAGCCAGGTACCGTTTATGAGGATTTTGATTTTCTTCCGCTTATATATATACACACACATATCATATTAATTTTTTTTTACTCCAAACATCTAGTATGATACTTCAATCTAATTAAAGAGAAGAGAAGTAGGATCATGCTTCATCATTTCCTTCCAAACTCTTTCTCAACTTCTTTATGAAAAAGAAGGAAATAACTACGATAAATGATTACGATCAGTTGGAAGGTAGAGATAAACAGTAGGTAGAGCGTCATCCAAAGATTTAAAATGGCAAAATATAACCTTGTGCTGGGTCTCTGCGAGTAGTAATACAGTCCACAGTTCACGTAGGGTTACTTGATTAGTGGCATTTTCAATCCGAGGACTGTTCATCACCTGACCTTAAAATTTTCCTGCCCTTACAAAACCCAGCAAATAGAGCAAAGTGTACCTGAGAAACCACTCGATGACGGACAAGATCGGGCGAAGACTCGATCATGGAGAGTGAGGCGCCCCCACCATGCACATGGCCATGGGTCGCATGTGTTTGCACTTCCATGTGCTGAAGCTCATTCGGGCTCCGACCTTTTTCGTCGTCTGCTATTACAGCCCTATTAACTTTTCTGTGTTGGGAGATCTTATAGTATGATGGAACGACCTTTTGGTGGCGGGCGGTTTTCGGCCTCTGGCGGCTTACAGCTCCGGTCTGCGTCTTCTTCGTCGTGATGTTGAGGCTGACTCTTCAGCGTTTGCCGACCACTTTCTGTACGCAACGGATTTGAGTGAGATTGAGTGCGAGGTTCTCACACAGGGGGGGTTTCCCAGGGATATGTTTTATAGGTATCTTGAGTATCTCTATCTTGATGATATTCTATTTTTGACCTGTAATGGCTACCTTTTATAGGGAGCTCACTCCCTCTCATCTCGGATGCTCCACCTGTGGCTTCCCTCGTTCGGAGCATATCTCGGAGACGTTACGGGAAATCCAGGTAACGTTCGTCCGTTACAACCCAAGCTCTATCCGTTAAGGTAATGGACTGGATGGCCAGTGCAGCCGTTACTTGAGCCGAGAATGGCCACCTTTGTTCTTATTTGTAACATCTCCCACTTGGTCATTTGAGCCAAGTGTGTCGACATACTGGTTTTCCTCTCATTTTTTCAGGGTTTTTCTCTAGTTATGTCATTTCTTGATTACTATCGTAATTAGAACCTATTGTGTGGTTATTTTCCTACACAACAATTTGTCCATTGTATGATTATTTACCTATACAACAATCAAACATACCTCAAACCTATGTTAGTAATATGTTTTGAGAAGAGATCCTTTATTATGCCTTTTGTTAAGGGGTCCGCCAATATATCTTCTGTTGGCATGTATGAGATGGATATTTCCTTTCTCATAACCATATTATGAACATAGTGGTATTTTACCATTATATGCTTGCTTTTTGAGCAATCCGCTCCACTCTTAATAAGAGTAATTGCTGCAATGTTATCACAATAAATAACTACTGACTCGTTTGTTATTTCCAACTTCAAATCTCGTATGAAGCGGCTTATCCGGACAACACTTGTTGCAGCCATATAACAAGTTACATACTCAGCTTCCTATGTATGCAATGCTACACAACCCTGTTTCTTAAATGCCCAAGAAACAACACCACCTCCAAATAATAATATTTGTCCCGAGGTTGATTTGTTGTCATCTTTGCTCCCAGCAAAGTCAACATCTGAGTATCCTATCACTTTTAGTTCATCTGCTTGAAAACACAGTTTTAAGTCCTTTGTTCCTTTCAGATATCTTAGAATCCTTTTCACAGCTACCTAGTGCTGCCAACCAGGATTACTTTGATATCTACTTATAAGACCAACAACAAAGCTGATATCAGGTCTTGTACATAACATAACATACATCAAGCTGCCAACAACTTGTGCATGAGGAACATTAGGCTTATCGTCTCCTTCATCGGTACAATCAGCCTTACTCAATTTAACCCCTTTTGCAACAAGTGTATCTACAGACTTGCATTCACCCATTTTAAACTTCTTGAGGATATAGTTAATATATTTCTCCTAACTCAGGCATAAGAGTCTAGATTCTCTATCTCGAAAGATCTTTATTCTCAGGATATAGGATGCTTCTCCCAAATCCTTCATTTTGAACTTGGAATTCAACCATGACTTGGTTTTGACAATCATATCATTGTCTTTCCCAGTCAACAATATGTCATCTACATACAATGACAAGATAACAAAGTGGCTCCCAATATTCCAAACATATACACAATGATCAAGTTTGTTAGCAACAAATCCAAGTTCTATAATGACATTTTGAAAAGTCAAATACCATTAGCGAGGTGATTGTTTCAGGCCATATAGAGATTTTTTCAACCTATATACTTTATCTTCCTGACCTTTAACCACAAATCCTTCGGGCTGTTGTATATATATGATTTCTTCTAAATGCCCATTTAGAAAAGTTGTAATTACATCTAATTGATGTAAATCCAAATCATAGTATGCAAATATTGCTAGGATTATCAGTATGGATGCAAATTTTGCAAATGGAGAATATGTCTTAACATAATCTATTATCTCTTTTTGCGAAAAACCCTTTATAACAAACTTCGCTTTAAACTTATCGATTATACCATTAACCTTGTATTTCTTTTTCAGAACCCATTTATAGCCTATAGCTTTCCTTTATTTTGGTAAATCAGCCAATTCTCAGACTCGATTTTTCTCAATTGATTCAAATTTCTCATCTATGGCTTTCTCCCAATCTGTCACTTCTGATGAGTTCATTGCTTGCTGATAAGTCAAGTTATCAGTCAACTCATCTAAATCTTCCGAATTACACACTTTTTCTGCAAGATAAATGTGATAATCCTTTAAGTAGGACGGAGTGACTCTTGGCCTCTTATGTCCACTTAGTATCTTCTAAGAATTCAACATCTCTACTTTTAATGAGTCCATGGTCCTTATGATAAAACCGATATCCTTTTGAACCTTTTAAATATCCAATAAATATATACATCTCAAGAACCTACTGTCTAGCTTATCTCTAGACTGATCAAATATCTTGACATATGCAATAGATCCTCGCCTCTTGAGATGACCTAGGTTGGGTTTTCTTCCAATATCCTTTTGAACCATTTAGATATCCAATAAATATATACATCTCAATGACCTACTGTCTAGCTTATCTCTAGACTGATCAAGGATCTTGACATATGCAATAGATCCCCACCTCTTGAGATAACTTAGGTTGGGTTTTCTTCCAAACTATATCTCATATGGTGTAGTGAATACAACCTTACACGGTACTCTATTGAGTATGTAAACAACTGTACTTACTACTTCGCAAAATACCCTTGCAAGAGAGGCATCAATTAATATTGACCTTATCATATTCAGCAAGGTTCTATTGTATCTTTCAGTTATACCATTTTGTTGAGGTGTCTTGGACATTGTATTCAGTTTAGTAATACCAAAGTCTTTGCAAAATTCCAAGAATTCTGCCGAGGTATATTCATCTCCTCTGTCTGATCTTAAGACTTTGATTGAATGCCCTAATTGATTTTCCACTTCTTGCTTATATTCTTTAAAAGCATCAAGTGCCTCAAATTTATGTGCCAAAAGATATAAATACATATATCTAGAGTAATCATCGATAAAAGTTATAAAATAACCCTTTTCCTGATATGTCTTTACTCTAAAAAGTTCACATAAATCTGTGTGAATAACTTCCAACAGGGTTGTTGTCCTTGTTGTTTTCTTGGGAAAAACTTTTCTTGTCATTTTTTCTTGTATACAAGCTTCATACTTATTAAAAGTATTTTCCTCAAATCTAGGCAATAAGTCAAAGTTGGATAATTTTCTCAACTTTTCCAAACTTATATGCTCTAGACGTTTATGCCACATATTTACATCAATAGTAAAGGCACTCTTAATATAAGTAGAAGATGCACTATTTTTATTATCACATAGTTTGAACAGTACTTGTTCTACATAAAATTCCTTAGAGAACAAAATTTTCCCATGCTTACCCACCATCACCTTGTTAAAAATAAACCTAACCTCAAAACCTTTCTTCACTAAGACAGGGACCAATACCAGATTGCGCCTTATTGATGACACAATTAACACGTCAGTCAATACAATTGGTTTGCCATGTATATGTATCTTGAAGGACCCAATACCCAGAACATCTGAGAAAATACTATTTCTCATATAAACTTGATGTTCCTCAGGTTGATATTCCTTCAGATCCATTGCCCCTTCCTTGATATTTGAGATGTGTCTTGTTGCTCATGAGTCTATCCACCAACCTATCATTGGGCAGTCCAAATATAAGCATTTTAAAATCACGTAGATTATGTCCTACTTCTCCGACTATCCACGCTTTGGGTTGTTTCCTCCACCTTTCTTATTGCGACAACCCCTTTTATAGTATCCCATCTTTTCACAGTTGAAACAATTGATCCGAGAAGTAGATTCTTGTGATTTCTTAAAATTTTGATCGTCTTTCTTATTATTCTTGCCAAACCTTTTATTTGGTTTTTTCTTCTGGTTGGTTTTGGAGCTAGACGCTAACTCATCTTAAAGTACTAGCAATTTTTCTTTCTTATTTTTGAGCATGTGTTCTTACTCTATTGCTAGTTTAAGAGGCAACTGAGAAAGGTTAATCTCAGGGCAGTGGTGACCATGTTCCATGACGAGGGTAGACTGTTCAATATCATTAATATCTGTATCAGTTTGGAGATGACTGATTTTGCTACGGCTAAGTCTCTAGCCATTACCAGAATGTGATTTACATGCTCAACTATATTGTCTCCTTCCTTTATTTTGAAGGAATTATACTTTTGTCATAACAATTGAACATACAATTTTGCAGTTGTATCATACTTAGTTGTTATTGAGTCAAACAACTCTTTTGCGGTCTCATATTCTTCAAAGACCCTAATCAAGTCATCTTTCATATAAGTTAACATGATCGTCCTTGCTATGGTATCATTTTTTAGAAATGTTTTATACATTTCTAATTGTTACTCATTTGCATCTGGGGTGGTGGACGCATAGTTTCATTTAATACATACTCAACACCTTCTAGTGTTAGAGCCAAAGAAATTTTTCTCTTCCATGTCTGGAAGTTGAGACTGTTCAGCTTTTCAGTCTTTAAAAATTCTGATACACATATCCTATAACTCATTTTTATGTGTTTGACAAAAGTAACAATTAAGCGGTCTAAAAAGGAAACCAACACAAAAACACAAGCATACATAGCAGGGATCATGTTAGTATGATGCATGATATCAAGCAAATAAGCTAATAATAATTTCCTTGGGAGAAATTTTAAATTTTTCCCAAGGAGTTTCTACATCTATAACCCTCAAATAATACTAAGGTCAACACAATAATTTTGTCTATGTGTCTCCTTTTTATAATTTTGTAAAAACCTGAGGACAAACTCATAAAATTACTCAACTGATCGAGGTTAAAATTGTAATTTTAACCCTCAGGCCGAATTTATAATTTTTCAAAAAGTACAGGGATAAATCTATCTTTTGACTAGATGACAGAAATGAAATTATCTAAACCAGGAAGGGTAAAACTATAAAGTACCAACCTGATATTTGGTAATTTTCACAAACAACTAAAGGGTAAAACAAACTTTTTGCTCAGTAAGGGCATAATAGTCTTTTTACCCAAAAATATCTGAACAAAATGGTAATTTTGCTGAATGACAACAGTGTAATATCTAAAAATCGATCGGGGTAAAACATACTTTTAGTCCATTCCCCGAGGTTGTTTTCTGGAAACCACGACCGATTTTGGAAAACCGTGGTTTTTAATATTTTTTCTTTCTTTCACAAATACAAAAAACAAGATTTACAGGGGCTCAAGAAAAGAGCGAGAGGAGAGAGGGAGAGGGGAAGGAAGAGCAGAGGGGAGAGGGAGGCGGTCCAGCGGCCAATTGAGGGAGGTGGTTCGGCATCTAGTCGATCCGACGGCGGTGATGCAGTGGCGGCGATCCGATGTTCCCGGTTGCCTTATTGGGGCCGTGCCTTTCTTCTGCAGCCTTTGACTTTTCTTTACCATCCTCTAGCTTTTCTTTTTCGGCCTCTAGCCTTTCTTTTCCGGCCTCTAACCTTTCTTTTTCGGCTTCTGTCCTACCGGCTGCCTGTTGTGGTCGCTTGTCTGCCGGCTGCCTGTTGTGTCCGCCTGTCTGTCGGCTGCCTATTATGGCCTCCGGTCTGCCGACTGCCTGTTATGGCTTTTGGCCTATTTTTTTGCCTCTACCAATCGCCTTACTATCTGCTCTCTTTGATTTCTTCTCCTTTTCCCTTTCATGTTTTTTTTCTTTTCTTCTCTTTTTTTTTTCCGCTTACCTGCTCTTTTTCCCTTTCATGTTTTTTTTTCTTTTCTTCTCTGTTTTATGCACGGTTTCCGGCCTCTGGCGGCTTACAACTCCGGTATGCATCTTCTTCTTCCTGATGTTGAGGCTGACTCTTCAGCGTTTGCCGACCACTTTTTGTACGCAACGGATTTGAGTGAGATTGAGTGCGAGGTTCCCACACAGGGGTTTCCCAGGGATAGGTTTTACAGGTCTTTATGAGTATTTTTGTATCTTGATGATATTCTATTTTCGACCCGTAATGGCTGCCTTTTATAGGCAGCTCACTCCCCCTCATCTCGGATGATCTACTTGTGGCTTCCCTCGTCTGGAGCATATCTCGGAGACGTTACCGAACGTTCGTCCGTTACAACCCAGGCTCTATCCGTTCAGGTAACAGACTGGATGGCCAGTCCAGCCGTTACCTGAGCCGAGAATGGCCACCTTTGTTCTTATCTCTAACATAGTATCTCATGGCTATGGCGTCCACCATCAGCGTTCCCAAAACAGACAACATCGCGACGAAGCTTGCAAATGGAAGGTTTTGCCATGGGTTGTCTTTCAAACATGAGGAAGTCAGGTTTTCAAAGGCATCCGGCAAGACATGGATGAAACCAATGGCAAGGATCACTCCGGCTGCAAACGCCTTGTTGGCAAAGGAGAAGTCCCGATCAGGATTCAAGACACAGATGAAGTTGCTTGCTATGGGAAGGCACACACCGACGGCGCTGCACGCAAGGATGGCCACGATGGCCGCTATCTTTAGCTTTGTTGCCTCTTCTTTGTTTCGACAGTTGTTCTCCGAAGCACAAGAGTCGTCGGCTTCATCATCGGTGAAAATGCTGAAAGAAGAAGAAGGAAAAGGAACAGGAACATGAAGACGAAGGTGATGGAGTTCTTCATGGCTGCCGTTGGTACTGTTCTTATTATAGGCAGGAGTGAAGGAGACATGTTTGAATATGCACGACTCTATGGAGGTTGTTTGGTTATATAGGAAAAGGAAGGATATTTACATATCAACATGATAGTGTCGACATATTTCTATTCTCTTCAAGTTCACCAACCTTTTCAGTAATGACCATAACATCCTCATAAATGGGAATAGCTGCTTCTTATTCGGCTTTTTTTATACACAAAAAGGAATTTCACGTATATAAATTATTATAGTTCTTTCACACACGTGTAAGAAAGAGGGAACACACGTATACAAGTCAGGATGGCTAAGTGCTTTTTGTTCTTCTTTTGTTTTCGGTGTAGTTGTTTTTCTTATTTTAGCAATATAAGGTTAAAAGTTCAAACCTGAAATGATAAGATTTCGAAAGTTTTCAATGAGAATTTTAATAAAGTTTAGGATGTGGTTGTGTTCGACAGATAAATGGCAGCTAAATCTTGTTTTAGTTTTAAATAAGCGAAAAAGCAAGCCGATGACCTAGAGGGACTAAGCATGAACTCTCTCTCTCTCTCTCTCTCGTCGGGTGCGTCTCGGGCGATGAAAGATTTGTGAATGTAAGGGACATGACACGAGGCTATTACTTTGATAGTTTAGCATTTAAGTAAAGAAAGCTGTTTATAAAGTCGCATAATCAAGTTTCCATCTTGGAAAAATAAGCAGAGATAACGTATCTCCACGGATAATTTTGATCGATGTTAATAACAACTTTAATAATAATGATCATGATAAAAGAAACTGTTTGTTTTCGGGTTGAGATCTAAACTTGTAAGTTTTATTAGTCGAGTTAGGTGAAGAGCATAATGGTGCCAAAAACTTTTTAACAAACTCACGGACTGGGTTGGTCAGTTCTTTTCGGGAAGACAAAGATTACTTGAGTAGGATGTTGTCATTCATTGAAGCTGAAAATGGACAACTGTGTCCGTGCGATTCATATAGAGCGATTCGGTGCAGGTGAACATGTGGATCTATTGGATTCAATCTTGAAATCAAATCCAATCCGACGAATCCAGCAACCAAAACAAGATTCGGATTCATTTCAAACCTGAATCCAATGGTAATGCTTTGAAGCTGGTTATGGGTCGGATTAGCTTCAAATTTGGAGAAGCAAATCAAGAACCATCAGAAAAACTGATTTCTGATTAAGTCGCCGCCTTATTACTCGGTCATCATCAGCTTGTTTGAGTTTAGCTAGTCTTTGCGATGACGCTGTGTAGCTCCCGCGATGTGACGCCCAACACAATATGATACGAGGTCGGCAACAGAAAAGAAATTAAGAGATCGGCCACGTTATAAGAGCAAAGGATGCTATAAATTTTCCTATAACTCGTATCGGTAGAGAGAGAGAGAGAGAGAGAGAGAGAGAGAGAGAGAGAGAGAGAGAGAGAGAAACGATGGTTTGCCTTGTCAAAATCTCAAGCATCAATTTTAATAGATTTGAGTTTAAAAAATACACATATAAATTAATTAAACCAAAAAAAGTACTTATGTATTTTTCTGTTTTCACTTTTGAACTCCTCAAACCATTTCTAAAATATTCAAACCTCATTCATATTTGAATACGTTTAAACATCTTCGCCATGTTGTCCATTCTTTGAGCAGGTCAAGTTTTGTGTACCTCAAGAAAACAACCTAATTTTATATAGAAGTCGAGCTCAGATTCCCTTTCTTTCACTATTCAGCGAATAGATTTGAAGGTACTTTTGGTGTCATTCTATGCGGTGGTGCACTGGGCTTATCCGCAAAACAATAGAATTGCTATAATGAGGACAATTAATGATTTGCGGACTCGCATTCATTCTGTTATAGTTTGCAGCTTTTATCCAAGTCAAACTCACTGCTTCATCATTTTGTTCACAAACATGTAGCAGATGCCACCCGTAGCATATGAGACGTTCCTATCCAGAACCGACCTTAGTGTGGACAGGACCAGGCCAGGAACGCCCTACTTTCATGTTTCAATCAGGTTGAGCATTTTGAAATACCCAAATTAGATAGAGGAAAACAAGGAAGCTAACTTGTTTGGCTATACATATCAGCTGAAAACCCGAACACTTCATCACTTGTCCAAATATTTAGAGCTTCAGCCTTCTTTTTATCTTCACCAAGTTTTTAATTTTTTCTCCTTTGAATATCTGTCTTATTCTTTATGATAAGATTCTTTGCCTTCTTTATTTATAGAATTATGGTATAGACATATTTTAGTCTATTACCTATTATGTTAAGACACTTAAGTATATAACTCAACAACATTCATTGAAGATGACGAAACCCAGGCAACCAGACTTTCTTTACCTTGCTGTTCAAGAGTTTGTCTGAGTGGCAGCCATGCCACATGGGTGTGGATGCAGCTGTGGATACATCATACAACAATTTCAAAAAGCATGGCTACACACACATATGCAGTGGCGGATCTACATAGAAAGGTGGGGGTGGCTGCTCTCGCTGAAATTTTAACATCTCATTGTAAAAGCTACATTTTACCATTGAATACATGGTTGAGATAAATGCTTCGCCCCCCCTAATACCATGAAATACATATTTCGCCCCCCAATACTATTTTCTAGATCGGCTACTGTATGTATGTATGTATGTATGTATTTCTGTATATGTATGTAAATATGTATGTATCCATATATGTATGTATACATATAAAACCTTATAAGATACATAAAAAAAATTCAAAAGATCTTGAAGAAAGCTCAGTTTTGGATAGGCTATTATTAATATTAAAGTAATAATTAGTCAATATAACAAAACAAACAAATAGAAGAAGTAAAAAGAATTGCTACAAATATCAAGAGTGCCTAAGATGGTACCGTTGTTCATATTGGTGTTGTACCAAAGTTTCCATTTGAAGTATCCCTCTTACATAAAGTGGTAGAATAAGATATCATCTATGATATACTTAGTGTTAAGCTTATCGTCTTGTATTATATTGTATCATGAAAAATCATGATACGATACCATGGTTGTATCACAAACACATTGTATCAGTCTATATCATACGATATATGCCATATCGCATGAACACATTGTATCAGTCTATATCATATGATACATGTCATATCGCATGATGTAGGTACGCATTGTCTGTGTATCATATAATATGGGTGAAACAATCCTTGTTTATAAAGGTGACTCGAGCGCTTACATTTTTACTGCATTTTTCAATGGTTTTGTGTTTTCTGCTTGAGTGCTACATGATTGGAAGGATTTTCTGCTAGGGAGAAGCATCTCTAGTGGTCCGATAGTACCACCATTCGGGTGGCACATTTAGGCACCTTTTTTCCTTGTGGTATATCATTTTTATTTTTTCATATTTATTTTCTAGCTACTTGTGTTATTTATCTTTTTCTTTTTTGAATGATAATAGATGAAGTGAGTGGATATATTTCTGATGAATTTGTGATAATGTATGAAGTGGGTGAATGTCTTTGGGTGTTGTGACAGTTTATGAAGTGAGTGGATTTGTAGTGATTTATGAATTGCTTTTATTTTTAGGTTGATTAAGATTCAAGAAAATAAATTGAGATGTCTGGAAGAGGTTCACATTCTCAATCTCGGTACAATGACTAACATGACAATGGTATACTTCACTTGAGAGAAGCATATTGAGAATAATATGTAATTTTTGTGAGAAAGTCATGAATGGTGGAGTTTCTTTATTAAAACATCACTTAGTAGGAACTAGGAATAATGTTGCTCTTTGTACATGCATAATTAGGAAAGTGTAAGAAGCTATTAAATGGTAAAGTTTACAAATTATAAAGAATATGAGTGAGAAAAGATAAGAAAAAGAAGATAGAGGAAGCTTGAGGAAAGGATGCTGATGGTGATGATAACATCTCTTTTGATGCCAAGACAAATATTAGTAGTAGTAGTTCTACACTAACTAAGAGAAAGAGGGTTATCAAAGAGGATGCAAGTCATAGTAGAGAAAGAGGTAAAGACATATCTTCTTGTTCTGACATCCAATCATTTACCCTCTTGCTATTACACTTATAGAATTTGAGTTGCTATGGCTTGAGAACAATTGCATGAGCAAGCAAACCTTATAATAGAGAGATGGTATTTTATGATGCATGTATTCTCTTTAACGCGGCAAATTCATTTTATTTTCAAGTAATGATAGATGTCATTACTCATATTATATTAAGATATAAGATTCCCTCTTACAATAAGTTGAAAGTGAAATTATTGGATAAAATTGTTATTGAAGTAGAAGATTATTGTTCAACTTTGAAGAAGTTATCGAAACATAATGTACTATCATGACAGACAGATGGATAGATAGGCGAGGAAGGACTCTATTGAACTTTCTCATCTATTGTCCTAAAGGACTTATATTTTTGAGAGATCGTTTCACATGTTAAAGTAGCACCATATTGCAGAGGTTCTAAAGCAAAAATTTAATAAGGTAATATTGGAGATTAGACGTAAAAATGTAGTCGAATTAATTACAGATAATGCAACTAATTATAAAAGAGTTGTAAAGGAGTTAGTTGAGAGTTATGATACTTTTTATTAGACACCAAGTACAACTTATTATATAGACATTATTCTTGATGATATTGGAGAGATGAATGAGGTACATGCAACAATTGAGTAAGATATCACCAAATTTATTTATAACTATGCATTTGTATTATGTATGATAAAAAGGTTGATGATGTAAAGCTCCTTCGTATTGCTATTACTTGGTTGATAACTAATTTTTGGTATGTATAGAGCATTGTCAAATAAAAACAAGCCTTGAAGAGAAAGTTTACTTTAAATGAGTGATAATAGTTTGCAAATTTACCTCAAAATAGAAGAAATAAAAATTAAATAAGATTTCATAGATGGTCTTCAGGAGTAAATTTTAGAACTTATATATTAGGTTATTAAAGATCACAAACCCTCTAGTAAAGATTTTGAGGTTGGTTGACGGTAAGGAGAAGCCATCTATATGTTATCTTTAAAAAGCCATGGATAGAACTAAGGAGATTATTAAGAGTAACTTTAACGGAAGAAAGGGTGATTATGTGCATGTATGATGAATTATTGATAATAGATAGAATAGACAGTAGCATCAACCTATTCATGCAACAAGCTATTAACTAAATCCAACATTTAGATACTCTATAATATTTAAAAGAGATAGTAAGAATCATTTATTATATAGATAATTGTTTTATAATGAGAGTAGAGTAGATGCTATATACATTGAGATATAGAGATCTATAATAATTCTCTTCACTTACTTGTAGCCATTCGTAACCATACTAATATGTGACCATATGAATCAATTATCTTTATATTTAAGTTTTTAAATATTATATTTATAGTAGAATATATCTTTATCTTTATATTTTTGTTAGATGTACGGTGGTGGAATAAGTTTGGAAGTGATTGCCTAAAATTGAGAGATTTCGTAATAAGGATTCTCAACTAAACTTTTAGTGTGATTTGTTTTGAAAGGAATTGAAGTGTTTTTAAACACATCCACACAAAAAAATACAATAAATTGAAACATAAGCGGCTTAATGATCCAATATTCATACATTACAACATGCTACTATGAGAGAGGTAATTAATGGATTAGTTATTAATCAAGTATTCAATTCAAAGTTTCAATTTAAGTTTTTATTCTTTAATTTTTAGTTTTAGTTTTTATTTATTTATCATTTTTGTTAGCAATTAAGAAAGTTATCCTCAGGTAGGTATGATAACCAATTTGATCCAATAAGTCTTGATATCTTAGAGGAGTAAATTATATAAGATAAAATAAATGCACTCTTAACTAAAGAAGACATTCAGTGAATTAATTTAGAAGTAGCACAATAATATCAACATGATGATGACATTGATTTTGTTGTTGAAGGTGATGATCTTAAAGAAGGAGAAAAAGAAGATTATTTAGTTAATGATCTAAATTACAATATGTGATTCTTTCTTTTCAATAACAATAACTGGAGAATATTTACTACTTCAATGATGAAAGTTGTATTTATAATTTGAATTAATGTTCGATGGATAAATGCTGTTGTATTTATAATTTGAATTAATGTTCGATGGATAAATGCTTACCTAAATTTTGATTTATAAGATTTTTTCTTGATTTTCTTGAATTTTTTCTTATTTTTCTTGATTTATAAAATATTTTTTAAAAATTATGATACATTACGGTATGCTAGAATCGCCTTATGGAGAAAAACCATACATGTTATGATATGGTATAGATAACACTGGATATACCTGTCAGAAAAGACCGTAGGATTACATCATAAAAAAATGCAACAATTAGAAATATGCTCAAACCAAAAAAAATAGTAGATCCAAAGAAAGCCATACACAAACCATATGAAAAACAAGCAAATAAGAAAGAGAAGAGAACTTATATGTGCGAATCACCTGAATCCTTGAATCCATTAACCTAAGACAATCTAATAGAGAAACAAGACCACCAACTAGGTTTGTCTTCTATCAAACCTTTTCTCCTCAACATAGGACTCTTGTGACCACCGTTGTATCCAGTAGCTTCCTAGATCTTTCAAGAAAGTTATCAACCCTCAAGAATGACTTAGTGCATACTTTAGAAAAAGCCCAAACTTGGGAGGTGATTGACTTAGTACAGAGTTATGCTCACACAACTACTGAACTAGTCTGGATAAGGAGGCTACTCAATGATCTAGACATAAACGTTGATTTGGCTCCAATTATGTTATATGACAACAAGAGTGGCATGTACATAGCAAATAACACCGTTTATGAATGGACCAAGTACATCGAGATGAATTATCATTATGTTTGAGAGGAATATCTGCAAGGAAATGTTAACCTTTAATACGTTTGTTTAGAATATCAACTTGCCGATGTATTTACCAAGTCTCTTACTGTACCTAGATTTCATTTTCTAAGTGAAACTTTTCGTGATACCCCCATAAAGTTTGAGGGAGGGTGTTCAATGTATTAATATATTTTTCTGTAATTTTTTCCTTTTATTTCTATAATTTCTAACCATCAAGGGTTGTTTTGTAACTTTGGCAGTATGCTACCAACGACAAGTCAAATAGCAGCCTTTGGGACTCTTGTTGCTATTTCATCTTGTAATTAGCCTTATAAAAAGGACTGATTATTACCTCTTCCATATAGCCTTAGTGTTGGGAAATAAAGTTCTTTCTTCTTGTGCTTTCACTCTCTTGTGTACACCAAGTGTTTGTGTTTGATGATTTGTTTGTGAAGATTATGTCGTGCAATTGGTGATTGGTGGACAGTGGTAGCTACCAGTGATTGAAGGCTTGTTTTATTACAGAGACAACACAACTTGGCCCCTACAAGTCACCGAGGACTAACTTAGAAGACCTTGATTTTCAAGACTCACTTGAGGAAAGGACACTCCATGATGTTTGGCTTCTAACAATCATCAAATTTACATTATTTAATCTCTAAAAGATGTCGGGGATGACATTGATAGATTTGTATGAAGGTGGGTGCCCCAACCTTGTTTTATCTTCTATCTTCATAGAGCAGCTGCTCTCTAAGACCATGAGAAACCCTGTCATCTCACTATTAGTACCTAAGGCCCTTCTCATCTTCATATATTGAAAAATATAATAATTGGGTTAGAAGGTCATGGATCATTTAAGTTCATAACTAGAGGAAAACTTATGTAAAACAACTTAACAGGAAAATTGAAAACATGAAGGCCAAATGACAAAGAGAAATAGTGTTTGAACACTCCCAAGGATTGGGGTGTTCAAGCCAAGACGCATCAATCTACAGGTGGCTTGATGTAGGTTATAAAAAGTTGCTTACTATTATTGCATCAATTGCTGACAACATTACTATGTTCTTAGACTTCAACTCTGTGACATTTATTTAGCCCTCCAAGTTACCATCCAAGCCACTTTGATCAGAGTTGGTGCCTCCTGCATAGATATCCTTCTTGTATGGAATTGATTGGTTATGTTCTCCTTTTTATGATTATGTTAGTAATCAATGTATGCTCAACATGACAACTGCTTGATTAGAATGAGTTTTCTTTTACAGTTAGCTGGCCCACTTCTTTTTAGTGTGATGGTTCACTAGAGAGCAAACTTTCAACCTTGGGTTCATTTAGTGACTATTCTTTGATTGTAGGTGATTCACAAGAGAATATTTTCTCTTTTAAATGCATGTGGGCCTGTAAATATGCTAATCTGCTTATACGTTTTGAAATGGGTGTTGAAAGATGTGTTAGGTTGAACGGCCTGACATAACAACATATTGTCAAGGCACTTGAAGAACTTGTCAAGGCTAGAGATCTTAAATCTTGAATTTTACTTGTTTGTCAAGCAAATAAAAATGTACTTCGTCTATGAAGGTACCCAATCTGACCTTTACCATTTTGGCTTTTATTTCTGTTCTTGTGTTATCACCAAAGTGGTGAAGTCCATGGGGTTGCATGTCATGGATTTAGACCAAAGCTGGATGTTTGGGCCCATGACAATTACACTGAAAGATAAAGCCAAAACTGACATGCTCATCAATATGGCTCTTATTAGTTTCTCATGATGCCTTTTGGGCTCACAAATGCTCTTGTCATAAATTGTTAATATAACAACCCACATAACTCATCTGACATAGATATAGGGCCCGACCCATGACATGTGGTCAAATTTTATGAACAATTGACAATTCAATGGTGGCATAATCTAATATCATTAAAAATTCAGTTTGTTATATAAAAAACAAAATCCAAGCACTCGGTGGTACAACCAAACAATTCCTCAACAGGAAAAGTCAAACTATATAAACCTACCAAATCCTACCATATTAAAATGAAAGTCAAGATCCTATCTTCCAACTGCTCTGATCATCTCAATTCCTCTATAGACTAATCTTATAATATTAAATAAAATATGAACACAAAAAATCATACTCGTAGATAGATGTGATCTCTCCACAACCACGATATATTGAAGACGTGTATATCAAACACTCAATAACACCATTACAAATATAACTATAGAAATATATATAACACTTTAAATCAACATCACCATTACAAATATACATGCATAATCAAACACTCAATAACAATGCAGATTTAGTTTCAATATCAAGATCCCTATTGTGTTCAACCACTAATCACACTGTAAGAATCCCCAAACTCTCTTCTTGTCAAGTCGTGTGACCTCTAATGGTGCTCTCAGTATGTTGGATTGAGGACCTTGATGATCAAATCACCGACTCTTAAGGTCTAACTTGAGTTTACTTGGCAATGGCATTAGAATACCATACATATAGTGCTATACCTTCACACAATTAAGCTCAACAAATCTACATATATGTCGGCTTGGGGCCACCTCCGAGGCTTCGTATCTCCATATAAGTCATATCATATGTTCAATTTAAATATCAAAATCTCATATCCATATTCATTATCAAATCCATTTTACTTTAAAACAAGTCACTGCTGTCATTGACTATGTCCATGTGTTCCCAACCTAGGTATACCACATAACCTGATATGAGTTGTCCATGTAAACTACGAACTAGCACACTACCTAATACAACCATCTACTATCATACAATATTCCGTACCATCATGGATAGTAGATCCATATATGATAATGTCCTGCTTGCACATATGCACACTCATGCGATGCATTCATATAATTAATAAAGCATTTCCAATCATTCAGTAACCCAACACATTTATAGTCATTTCAAAATATTAATAAATATTTCATAATTTCATTCATCATTTAAAAGCAAACAAAATAATCTCTAGCATGCATTTTGAGAGGAAACACATCTACCTACCAGTTTCTTCTATACAGATCCAAATCTAATAATGCTTATCCCCTTAAATCACCTTCATTTAGTATCTAAATAAAGATAAAAATATAATATTTGATATTTTACATTCAATTATAGACTCAATAGATTAAACCACATCAAAATTGAACCTTAAACGGTCTCAAGACGGCCTAAATACTCATTTGAATCTATTTTGGGTTGTCAAGATCCAATTAAGAGTTCAAGATCCATTCTTTTTCTTAAACGGGATCTTGGTTCCCACAATATGTGAACCCAACCCCGATATGGATATATGTACTCAAAGTACACCAAATCCTTGTCTAGTATGTATCCCCATCAACTAACATGACATGATAGGGCCAGACACAACACCACTTTGTCGACCCCTGCTTGCCGCCAGTTTCACCTGCCAAAGATTGCATTTCTCAACCTCTTCCACCTTGGCTGCCACCATCAAATGGTCCACCATTGCTCGTTTGACCGTCCCCCACCAATAGCCACCTTCATATGGCACCAATTTCGTGGGTTTTCAAATGATTGTCATGGCCAATAGGGCCCGAGGAAGGCTCGATGCCTTCTACTTTATATTCCTTCTCCTTCCCCATCTCAATGTCCATGATTGCAAATTTTTTACCGAAAAGTCTAACAAAAGATAGGAAAACCCTTACCTCAAAAATCCTAAATTGTTTCATTTCTCCAACACAATTTCCAGCTTCCAAATGCTCTCCTCCTTGCTACGAAACTCCCCCTTGCTCTTTCTCAGTTTCAATCTTTGATTCAAGCTTTGGGAGGGAGATTTTTATTGTCCTTCATACCTTCCATTCAAGCTCGATGTGTGACTAAGTTCTAGTTAGGCGTGATTGACACAATTTTCACATTTTACCCCTTTTATAAAAGTTCTATTCTCATGATTTTAAATCATATCTTAAAAGATAAGAGTACTTATATCGCATCTCTTTCTCTAGCTCCCAAGTGGCTTCGCTCGACAAATGGTTACTCCATTGAATTTCGACTAGCTTCAAGACGTGTTGGCAAAGAACTTGTTCTTTTCAATCAATTATAGTGATTAAATACTCTTCATAGCTCAAGCCTTCCACTACTTAGAGTGGTTCTGGTTCAAGATCATGTGAAATATATTGTACATGCTAGTCAATGTAGTTGGCAACTCCAACCTATAAGGCACCTTCTCAATTCTTTCACGGATAGGGTATGATCCATGTATCGAGTGCTTAATTTGCCTTTTTACTCAAATCGCATGACTCCTTTGGTAGAAGATAGCTTCAAAAGACTTAATCACCCACCTCATATTCGATTGGGCTATGACGCACATCTATATCACTCTTCTAGTGGTTTTGAGTTGTCTTTATGAGCTTATGTATCCTTTTCATCATTTTAGTGGATCACTGAATCATGTTAGGTCTCATCATTATGGGACTTAATGACCCATCCCAATATAATGATGTTATGTAACTTCCACCATACAATATTTTCAAAGGTATCATCTGAATATTGGTTTCATAATTGTTATTATATACAAATTCAATTCATATGATCATCCAAGTTACCTTATCAATCCAATATATATGCTCTCAACGTAACTTAGAGGGTTGTATGGCGTGTTCAGTTTGTTCATCTATTTGTGGATGAAAGGCGGTGTTATATTTTAGTTGTATCCTCAACGATTTTTATAGGCTTTGTCAAAACCATACAGTAAATTGTGTACCTCTATCTAAAGTGATGGTCTTAAGTATGCCATAATATTGTACCACATGCTTGACATAGATGTTTATCAACTGATCGACTCTCATTTTCTTTAGGATTGGTATAAAGTATACTACATTTATAAGGTAATCAATGATGACCCAAATAACATCATTCTTTTGTCGAGTCCTTTGAAGTACTACTATGAAATCCATGTTGATATGTTACTATTCTCTTGGGTACAAGAAGAGATTTCAACATACCAGTCAATCTTTGATAGTCCATTTTCACTTGTTGATAAGTAAGACATCTTAGACACATACTCTACAATGTCCTTCTTCATCCCCTTTCAAAAATACTAGGACTCATATCTCTATAATATTCATGTTTCTTGGATGTATGTTGTAGATACAATGAGCCACTTTCACCAATTCTTATCATACAGTTTCATCATCCAGAACATAAATATGATCTTCATAGCATATAGACAATGTCCTCATAGATGTTGTATCCTGGTCTACCCGCTCCTCATAGTTGTTGTTGTTGTTATTTTCCAAACTTCTATAAGAATATTGTCTAGTCCTACCACTTTACCACCCTTCATATGTTTAAGAGCCTCTTTTACTTCATTCTTTTGAATACATCGATAGAAATTATATTTTATATACTTTTCTGATTTGGCTAACTCAAAAAAGCTAATACTAACATCTTTATTTTTATTAAAAAACTTATAAAAATAGTTTTTCTATCTACATCATCATTTGTCACTAGAATTTTTTCATTCTCGTCTTTGATGCATCTAACATAATTAAGATATTTAGTTTTCTTATCTCTAGCCCTAGTTATCCTAAAAATATCTCTTTTACCCTATTTTGAGTTGAATTTTTTTATATAAATCATCCCAAATTTTAACTTTTACTTCACTAACGGCCTTTTTCGCTTCCTTCTATGTTTTCTTATAAGTTTCTAAAGTTTCACTAGTTTTCTTACAACAACAACAACAACTAAGCCTTTTTCCATACTAGATGGGGTTGACTACATGGATTCTTTGTTTCCACAGATCCCTATCGTGTGCCATGTTAGCAGTTAACTCACAATAAGCTAGATCATTCTTTATTGTTTCTTTCCAACACTTTTGTGGTCGTCCTCTAGCTCTTTTAATACTTTCTAAATTTAGTTTTTTGTACCTTCTTAAAGGTTTTTCTTTTGATCTTCTTTCTATATATCCAAACCATCTTAAACAATATTCTCTCATTTTATCCTCTATTGGTGCCACTCCTAATTTGTTTCTAATAACCTCATTATGTATACGGTCTTTTCTTGTATGACCACTCATCCATCTCAACATCTTCATTTCTGTCACAGACATCTTTTGTACATGTTGATGATTAACTGCTCAATACTCAAAACCATAAAACATGACAGGCCTAATTACTGCTCTATAACATTTACCTTTTAGCTTTAATGTAATCTTCTTATCACAAAGAATACCTGATGCTCCTCTCCGTTTTAACCAACAAACATTAATTCTATGTGTAACATCTCCATCAATTCTTCCATCACTTTGAAAAATTGACCATAGGTATTTAAAACTTTTCTTTTGGGGGACGCAATGTGTGCCAATTTTAATTTCTATGTCCTATGAGGTAACCAAATGATCAAACTTATATTCCATATATTCTGTCTTTGTTCTACTAAGTCGGAGGCCTTTGCTTTCTAATGTTTCTCTCCATAGTTCCAATTTTCTATTAACTTTTTCCTTAGACTCCTCCACTAATACAATGTTATTTGTAAATAACATACACCAAGGTACTTCATCTTGAATATGTTTTGTTAACTCATCAATCACCATTATGAATAAGTATGGACTTAAAGTTGATCATTGATGTAACCCAATATTAACTTCAAAGAAGTCTGTCATTCCTTCATGAGTCCTCACACATGTTTTTGCACCATCATACATGTCTCTTATAAGGTTAATGTATGTCAATGGGATACCTCTTTTTTCTAAAGTTCTCCAAATAACCTCTCTCAGTACTCTATCATAAGCTTTTTCTGGATCAATAAATATCATGTGAAGGTCTTTCTCTTTTGCTCTAAAATGTTTCATAAGACGTCTCAAAAGGTGAATCACTTCAACAGTAGATATGCTTGGAATGAATCCAAATTAGTTCTCTATTATACTTTATACTTGTCTTAACCTACATTCGATAATTCTTTCTCACAATTTCATAGTATGACTCATTAACTTGATACTTCGATAATTCACACAAGTTTGAATGTCTCCTTTGTTCTTATATGAGTATAAGTGTACTTGCTCTACATTCCTCAGACATCTTTTGGTTTTCCCATATTTCATTAAATAGTCTTGTGAGCCAAGTGATTCTTATTTATCCTAGTATTTTCCAAACTTCTATAGGAATATTATTTGGTCCTAGTGATTTACTAGCCTTCATATGTTTAAGAGACTGTTTGACTTCATTCTTTTGAATACGTCGGTAGAAATTGTGGTTTATATACTTTTTTGATTTGGCTAACTCTCCTAAGCTAATACTAACATCTTTATTTTCATTAAAAAGCTTATAAAAATAGTTTTTCCATCTATTTCTTATATCATCATTTGCCACTAGAATTTTTTCATCCTCGTCCTTGATGCATCCAACATAATTAAGATCTTTATTTTTCTTATCTCTAGCCCTAGCTATCCTAAAAATATCTCTTTCACCCTCTTTTGAGTTGAGTTTTTTATATAAATCCTCTCAAGTTTTAGCTTTTGCTTCACTCACGGCCTTTTTCGCTTCCTTCTTTGCTTTCTTATAAGCCTCTAAAGTTTCACTAGTTTCCTTAGCATAATGTAATTTGTAACATGCCCTTTTTACCTTGATTTTATTTTGCACTACTTCACTTTACTACTAAGCTTCTTTTTATGATGGTACACCTCCCTTAGATACACGTAACACATCTTTCGCCACTTTCCTAATATGTATAGCCATATTGTTCCATATATCACAGGCTGTACCAATATAATTCCAAACATCTCCTTGAAGGATTTTCTGTTTAAATATATCTTCTTTCTCACTTTTGAGGTTCCACCATTTAGTCCGAATAGCTCGATGCACTCTTTTCTTCTTTGTCTATTTTTTTATTTGTAAATCCATAACTAAAAGTCGATGTTGGGTGGTTAAGCTTTCTCCTAGAATTACCTTGCAATCTTTACAACACGCTCTATTTTTTTTTCTACAAATAAAGTAATCAATTTGTTCCGATATTCAAAGAACCAATACGAATCTTATTATCTAGGACTAGCTTCCTTACCCCCGCATCCATCCATGTTGAAAATATGAAGACCCTCTCTGAAATTATTTACTACATTTGGGCAGCAATGTAGCGGGCTAACTTCTTTACCCACACTCGTCCATGATATGAGAACCCTCTCTGCAATTGATTCACTACATTCGGGAAAAAATGTAGTGGCCCTTGCTTACTTATCACTGCATTTTGGCTCTGTAGCGTGTCGCTAGGTGGGGACACCCCAAAGCAATGCTCATAATTTGTGTAATCTATGGTATAAAAATCTAACAAAGTTTTACGTTGGCTATCAGAATCCTAATACAACCCTCTTATTTTATCCGGGCTTGGGACCGACAATGTAAGGGTGATCTTCTTGGAGAATATAATTACACCTTATAATTGATTGAATAAATAATATATTTTTGATAAAAAGTATTTGTTGTTGATCACAATCTTATTTAGTTTTCATCAATGCAAAGGCACAAGGGTCCATCTTTCTTCTTTACGTAGAGGACATTACTGAGAAAAGAACATATGCTGTGTTTGACAAAAACTTTCTCTAATAAGTAATGCAAGTGTGTTTGTAGCTCTTTTAATTTGTAGTGTCGTCTTATAAGGTGGCTTAGAAATCAATTGAGTACCAAGTTGTAAGTCAATTGTGAATTCAGCCTCCCATTGTGGAGGAAGTGTCAAAAGATTTTCTTGAGAAATTTCTCAAAACTCCCTCATAATGAGAATATCCTCAAGGTTTGGTTCTTTGTTGTTAGTCCTAACTACCACTATAAAATAGCCTTCATAGCTTTCTCTAAGATGATGTGATACTTGTAACATAGATATAAAAGTAGTTTGATAACTTGTGGGTTGATTCTTGAGTATAAATAAAAGTTGCCTTGACATGTGGAACGTGACACATCTCAATTCATAGTGAATCACTACCCCATATTGGGTCAACCAATTTATCCTTAAAATGATATTGAAATCTGCTATAATGAGAATAATCAAGTTGATAGGTAATTTGTAAGTCACAACTATAATGGAGCAACCTTGTAACACACTAGAGGCCACAACAATTATTCTTGTGGGCAGGTTCACCAAAATGACCCACTTGCTATTGTCGGTCCTTGATCTTGTTGGGCAAAGTCTTCATAGATAAATGAATATGTGGTACTATAACCAAAACACACATAAGCTAATTCATCACAAACAAACAAATTATGGTGACCAAAGGGCGCATACCATATCCTTGCCACTAGCGGCATTCATATGGCCTCGATCTCTAGTCAATTGTGGTAGTCCTTGCAATCGAGAGGGTCATACACCACTTTGTTAACTTGATGGTGCCAATGTGTTGCATCCTCGAGGAATGTTCATTTTGTCAATATTTTGGCTAACCACAGTTGAAACATTTGAATCATGAACTCCAGCTTATACATCGCTCCCACAAAGCTTGAAGCATGCTAACAGAGAATCAAGAAGGTTGAGATCTCATAATCTCTTTGTTGATGGCCTACACCTATGCACTTGTGAAAAATTAACCTCGGTTGAACTCAAACTATAGGAAAGAGAAGTAGGATTTATGTCACGTCATTGTAAATCTTTGGGTTTCTTTACGTTGTTTGCCCTACCTACTACTGGAGAGCACAAACTCTCTCCTTATTTCTAGTTGCTAATGATAGAATTTGAATTCAAAACAACTATTTGAAATCTTCATGCTTCCCAAAATGTCTATACCTTATGTCTGCCCATCTGATCAAATATGGTAGGATCAGGCCCTCTTCTGAATTGTATGACTTGGGCACATTCATCCTCTATGGTAGGTATAAACTTTACTAATCGAGTAAACTCTTATGTATTTTCTAAGTGATCAACAGTTCTACGGTAGTCGTAAAAAATCCTCTTTGAGACACTCCATAATAGACATAGAGAAAAAGTATGAAGGAAACATCTTAAACCTGGTCCATGTCAAAGTTCCTTGATGACACACATGTTGCACATTTCATCAGGATAAAGTGTTGAATTCTATTAATAGTTGACAATTCATCGGAGGTATAATATAATAATATTAAAGATTCAATTTATATTTATTTATTTATGTACAAAACATGATCCAAGTACTCGGTGGTACAACAAAAAAAAACCAATTCCTCAATAAGAAAAAAGTCAAGCTATATACAATCTACTAAATCTTACCATATCACAATAGAAAGTCAAGATACTATCCTCGAATTGCATTGATAATATGAATGCCTTTACTGACTAGGTCATACAATATTAAATAAAATATGAGCACAAAAAAATATATTTTTAGATGAACGTGATCTAGCTATAGCCATGGCATACTAAGGACATGCATGTTTTAAATAATACATCATATAATTATATGTATATATAACAATTTAAATCAATATCATCATTACAAATATGCATGCATAATCAAATACTCATTAATAATGCAAATTTAGTTTCAATATCATAACCTCTCTCATGTCTATCCACCAGCCACATTGTAAGAGTCCTCGAAAACTCCTCATGTGGCCTTCAATGGTTCCCTCGAGATATTGGGCTGAGGACCTTGACAACTGAATGGCCGAATCTTTATGTCCAACCCCTTCGGTCTACAAGGCAACGACATCGAGTGTAGGGTCATGCATTCACATAATTAAACTCAACAAATCCACATATATGTTGATCTCAGGCCACCTCCTAGATCTAAGAGATCCACTTAGACTTCCTCCCAAATTTTGTATCTTCATCAATCATATCATATGTACATAGGTATATGAACCTATGAGCCAACAAGTACAATTATCTATCATCCAACAATATCCCATACCGAGTGCATCCATGTAATTTATAAAGTTTGCCTCTCATATAAGCACACTCATGTAGTGTATCCATGTAATTAATAAAGTATTTCCAATCATATTCAATAATCCAACACATAGTCAGTTAAAAACATTAACAAATATTTCACAATCTTATACATCACTCAATTGCAAACAAAACTATCTCGAGTATGCTTTTGGATAGGGAGCACGTCCACCTATATGTCTCTTCTAATATAGACCCAAATCCAACAATACTTATCCCATTAAACAACTAGAAGTTTATAAATCATTATTAAAATATAATATTAATATTCTTTATATAATTCCTAACTTAGAAGTTCAAATTGCAAAGGAAGCCTTTGTGTTCTTCCTCCCTTCCCCATCTCAATAGCCACAAAAATGTTTTTTCATTGGAAAAAATATAAAAAGAAAGGAAAACTCTTACCTAAAACACTTAACCATTTTTTTTTATTTCTTTGGTGCTATTTTCAGCTTCCAAACACTCTCCTTGCCACAAATCTCTCACTCACTCACTCTTAGTTTAAGGCTTTGGGAGGGTGAATTTTTATCGCCCTCCATGTCTTCTCTATAAGGTGGGATAAAAATGGGTTTTCATGTGGGACCCAATTGGGATCGTGTCTAGTCAAGCCCAGCTTGACCTAGTTTTCAATCGAGTTAAGGAAGATTATTTATATTAGAAGACAGAAGTATAAGTTTATACAACACGTTTCCTTCCTTGGGTATATCATCAATGAGAGGGTGGGTGCGGAGGGATCTATGGAAGGTGAAAGTCGTCTTGGATTGGAAAACTTCACACAATGTTCTTGAGTTATGAAGTTTTCTCGGTTTGGCAAATTACTACTAAAAATTTATTGAATATTTTTCCTAGATCGCTGCCCTCTCACCAAACTCTTGAAGGAAAGTTCGCCATGGATGTGGTTGGATGCTTACAAGGATGCCTTCATTACTTTGAAGAACATTGTTAGTAGTGAGCATGTTCTTTGGTTATTTTTTTATGGCCCTTTGAAATACATATTGATGCTAGTCATTGATCCATTGGTGAGATCTTGGTTCAATAATTGTGCATGTTGCCTTTGAGAGTTGAAAGTGTAAGGATGCGAAGACACAGTACCCACACATGAACAAGAGTTTCTTGTTGTGGTCCATTGTCTTTAAGTCTAGAGGATCTACCTATTGGGGATGCCATTCACGGTAGTCATGAATGACGTGGCTAATACTTTTCTCAAAACATAAAAGAAGCTCAATGTTAGGTTAATACAATATCTAGAGTTCTTAGATGATTTTTCTTGGGTATAAAGATTGTGTAAGCACAAAGTCGTGACCAACACCCTAAATCAAAAGCATGATAGTATTCTTTTTGTTGTTAACTGGTTGGAGTATGTTGTACTGGGTTCTTGAAAATGTTGACGGTGACATTGAGTATATCTAATGTTGATAACAAGCCGTGGAAAGCATAACCAATATATTGAAGGTTCGGGATGGTGTAGTTTGGACTAGAGGCTAGCAGCTACTTATACCCGATAGTGGAGGATTGTACTGCATGTTGCTCTATAAAACATATGATATAGAGTATGTTGGGCTTCCCGAAGTGAATTGTGCTCTTGCTCTACTCTCACAAAGCTACTTTTGGCCTAGGGAGTCTCTGGATGTAGATGAACATATCCATGCTTGTCTTGTGTTTCAACAAGACAAGATGGAGCGTGGATGTACCGTTGGATTGTTATAGCCCCTACTAATACCCAATAAGCCATAAAAGTCTATCTCCATGGATTTCATCCATGGTTTCGCAAAGGTGGATGGGTTTGAAGGCATCTTAGTCATCATACATAGGTTCTCTAAATATTTCATCTTTATGCCTACTCCAAAGGAGTGTGGTGCCAAAGAGACTACACAGCTCTTCCTACAACTTGTGAAGTTCTTTGGGCTACCGGAGGTGATAGTAAGTGATCCCAATGTACGATTCACAATCAAGTTTTGGACAAAGTTATTTAACATGTTGAGATCCAAAGTACGGTTTTCTTCTATGAATCATGAGCAAATGGAGTGCATCAATGCCTTACTTGAAATCTACCCATCTCTACATGAGCACTAGTCAAAAAAATTGTGCTTCATTGCTTGAAACTGCCCAATTCAGCTACGATGCTCATAAGAATGCTTCTATGGGTGTTAGCCCTGGAGTGACAAATGGATATGGCACAACAAGAAGTCGAGAGTAGATGCTTTGTGTCTCTTAAGGAAATCAAGGATAGACACAAGCTTTGTGAAGATGCTCATGCCTCTCTTACCCATTTACAAACAAAGATTTGGACTGCCGCTGGCACCTAAGGGAGTTCACCATTATACACCAAATATGCTTGAGAATCTCTTAGTACATATGGAGGTAAATCTATAAAGACATATAGACTCTTAAACTTGATGGACCTTTGACCGTCATAGAAAGGGTTGGAAGGGTAACCTATCGTCTTGAGGACGAGGTCAAAATTCATCCCCTTTTTCATGTCTCAATTGAAACCGTGTTATGAAAAACCTAGAGCAAACAGTGCAATGACCACCACCACTAGTGGTTAGACATGACATTAGCCAGGTAGAGAACCAAGTTGGAGGGAAAGGTTCTCGATGGCAAACTGAATACCTTGTGAAATGGGCTAGAAAACTGGAGGATATAACTCGTGGGTTCCCATTGAAGGGTTTGTGAGAATATGAACACTTGGTTTATAATTGCCACGAGACTTCGAGGATAAGGCATTAATCGGTGGAAGAACGTTAACCAACGAAGATCAGTTGAACCATCTACAACAGTCATGGTTCACTTACTGGGTGACACAACACCGGGCTTTCGTGATTATTGATAAACCTTTGTTGTGTGCTGCTAGCAACTAGAAGTCAACAAGTGACATCCTTCAGCGTGAGGCCTACACTCACACTAAAATTGTCTAGCACGTGTGCTGGGTTCTCTTCATGTGCCTATTTCAAGCCGGGAGCCTTGCAACACCATGTACAACAACTACATGCTACAGGGTTTCTTCAAGAAGGTTTCATTCCAGGTCTTGTGTTGACACAGTATCCTATTCAAGTACATGGCTGACCCGGTTCCACCTCTATAAATAGGAGACCTTGACACTAATTTGATTTTTGATTCTCCTCCCTTTCCTCTCGTGTGTGTGAGATTATAGAGTGCCGGCTTCTCTAGCCAAGCCAAGAAGTAATAAATAGAGTTCTTTTGAGCCTAGATGCTCCTGTATTGAGTGTGTTACCATTCTTGTGAGGGTCACGTCGCTCAGTTAGGGTTAGTGAGTTGTTCTTCAGCTGGCTACCATCACCGAATGCCTTGGTCTATTCCTATACGTGTTCAGCTGCCATTTGGCCTTGGTTCGGTGACATCGTGTACCAGCAGGCTTGAGATGTTTCCAAGAGAAATGATGTGTGCTTTAAACGGAATTCATCACGAGTATAGAGAAGCCAATGCATTCACCCATGCAAATCTATTGAGAACCCATACTGCATATGCCCATCAGACTCCACCCTCAGGACTTTCTTTAAGTTCTGGTGCAATGACATGCAACGAAGGAGGGTAGGGTGCAGATGCAATTGTCACAGATAAGTCTAGATCAAGTTTGGGTGGAGGATGTGCCTCAGTTTTTTTGCAATATGCTGTATTAGATCTGCTCAGGTTTTGATGTATGAAACTTTTATGCAAACATTTACTAGATAGAAAAATCTCTTTAAAAACGAAGGCTAGCTGAGTTTTGCTCAAAGGAAGTTATTCTTTAAGTTAAAATTTTAAAACTTCATCAATTTGCTTGAAAAAATAATTCCACTCAATGAACACAACTAGATGGATGCAAATAGGGGTTCGGTCAATGCGTCAAAGAAACAAATGCGTAAGTCAGATCGATGAGGTTCACAAATTCATGTTCGCTACATGGTAGACAAAAACAAACAATAATAATATATGATAAACAAATGCTCCAAAGCAAATCATCGACGCTAATAGTTAAAAAGGTTTCTGTGGGAACAGTAATGATGGACGGCTTTACGGTTCACTTCTTTTGGCTGTACTGCACATCATGACTCCAAACAACCACCAGAGAGTCTTGTGAGTTACCGGTGCTCTCTCTCTCTCTCTCTTCTTTGGCGGTGGAAGATCCTAGTGATGGGGGACAGAGATGTTGACGATGGGCAAGATGGCATGCAGTGCAACAACCATCCTTACACCAATAATGGAGGGATCTGCGCCTTATGCCTTCAGGAGAAGTTGGGTTGGCTCATTACCTCCTCAACCCTCAGCTTCGACGCCAACATCACCAGCAACAACCATCGTCTCTCTTCAGATCCGTCTTCAACGTCCCTCCTGCAACAGCACTCCTCATCCTCCTCTCCTCCCATCACCATCGAACCAGGCCGAACTACGGCTGCTGCCGTAGCGCCGATACCAAATATCCCTCGCCTCAAGCACCTCGCCCCTCCTCCGCTCGCTTCCTCCTCCTCTGCTTACAATAATAGTAAGGGCATCAGCAAGAAGCAACTATCCGTGCCTCTTCCTTCTCATACAGGCAATATTCATCCACGGGATGAGAGGGCCCTCTCATCTTCGGCCGAGAAGAAGACATCGATAGCCGGGGCAGCGGCAACAGAGGCCGCCGCCGCCGTACTTACATTGAAAAGGAGCAAATCGGTAGCTGCGAAGCGGGGCATTGAAGGGTCTTCCTATGAGAACAGTCCCAGGAGGAGTTTCTGGTCCTTCTTGTATTTCGTCAGGAAGAGAGGTAGAGATCGGGAGTGCAGCAGGCGGCGGTGGGACGTTTTTGAGGAGGAAGAGGTGGTGGCTGGATCCAGCCGGAGAAAGGGTGGCTGCGGAGATGGGCTATCTCATCAGCAACAAGAGAAGAAGTCATGGGGATTAGCTGTTGCTGCTGCTGCGTCATCGGGAAATAAAGAGAACGAGAGCCCCAACAGCAGCAATGCTTCCTCTGGTGCGTCTTTCGGGCGGAAGGTTGCCAGATCCAGATCGGTTGGTTGTGGGAGCGGGAGCTTCTCGGGCGATTTCTTGGAGAGGATCTCTAATGGGTTCGCTGATTGCACGCTTAGAAGGGTGGAATCTCACAGAGAAGCCAAGGCTGCTAACAAGATTGTCCTGCACGAGACCTCCTCCTCCAACGCGGCAGCGGCGGGTGGGATAAAGGAGAGTGCCAAATGTGGTGGCATTTTTGGTGGTTTCGGCATCTACTCTTCTTCCTCCTATTGCCTCTCTGATGATTTCAAAGATACGACGACGAATGGAGGTCGGCTTTCTTCTGGTTCGGATGCTCCTCCTCCTCCTCCTCATCATCAGCAGCAGCATGGTGGCAGGAACAGGAGTTGGAGTTGGGCATTTTCAAGTCCCATGAGAGCCTTTAGCAGGCCATCAAGACCGTCCCATGTGACTGCCACTATTCAAGCTCATGCAGGAGGAGGATCAGGCCATATTGCCAACATCCGCAACAATAGCAACAGGCAGGCGTCCATCGTCAACAGCGTCGTTCTTGCCTAATCATCTGGGGTTTATAGCCCTTTTCCTCTTCATGGGTGAGCACTATTTTTGCAGATTTCCTTTACCTTATGGCTCTACAATGATGATTTGAGGTGTTTATTGTTGTTTCTCTTTTCCCCTCTTTAAAACCTTTTGGTTCCCCTGAACTGTACTTTATTCGACTGTAACTATTTGTCTACCATGAACGTCAGAATCAGATTCGTTAGAGAGGTCTCTGCACTGCTGATTAAGGGCATCACCACCTCTTCTGATATTCATTTGCCGCCATGGATCACCACGGCCTGTTCTTTTTTCTTCTTTGTTTTGCCTCTGATCAGCGGGCTGCTCAATCACTTTGTAATTTTTGTTTGCTGAGATCGACCGACGTGAGCTGTTCTCAGATTGACTTGCTGGTTGCCTCAAAACGAGCCTTGCTAGTGTCTTAATAATTAGGTGAGGAGGGATAATGCCTGTTTGTAGCCATGAACGTTTTGAATGGCAGTTGCATGTGAAAAAGGTCGCAACGCTATTTTGAAGCAAATACGTAGCCATGAATCTCTCTCTCTCTCTCTCTCTCTCACACACACACACACACGATTTTTTTCGCAATTTATTTTGTTGTAGTCTGGTATTGTCTTAGTTGTCAATGACTTGATCTGAATCCATCCTCAAGAAATTAGGGCCATCTGGAGATGGCACGTGCTTTGCTGAACAGAGAATGGGAGGGGGAGGGTGGGGACTTGCTTGCTGCACAGCCTGGCAGATGCTTTCAGACCATCACGATCCCAGATAGTTTCCTCCATATCTGTTTGACAAGCTGTCTGTCTTCCTCCAGAACAAGCTGTTGTCAACTAGTGGCAAGCTACCACTCCCCTCTTATTCCACCCGTATTCGCCTCTGCTTCTCTCCGTTAATATATTTTGATGTGCATGCAGCGCCCATGTGCCTGGGTCTAGGTTGCAACCCTTGTTTCTATTGAAGGTGTATTGAACCCCTTAGTTTCTAGCTTCAATACGTCTAAGTTTGGATTAAAGCGGCATGCCCACATGGAGATTTATGCTAGCGCTGATTTGGTTACTAGAGTAGTTAATGCTGTCCGTGGAAAAACAATGTGAGAACGGCAACCGTTCTTCAAAATGTTAGTTTCAACCGAGTATTCAAGGAGGAAGTTGCAAGTTGCCATGGTATAGAGGGTTTTCATGTTGTTCAAGCAGTTATCAATAGGCGAGCAAAAGCAAAGACAATGCCCCCAACCAACACATTATTGATGCTCTCAATTTCAATCTTTCTTATCGTTATTTACGTGTTTTCTTTCCTTTAGTAATGAAATTAGTCGTTTTCCTTAACATCGATTCTATCATAGTTCATAGCACTATGGCTCTGTCGGCTGAGCATGACTTATTGTCATTAGATCATTGTTTGTAAGGATGTATAGGATTTCACCCGTCTGATAAATCTTGATCCGTTCAAAGCTCAGCCGATTGAAGGCGCATACTGGGTCAACCGAAGGAAGGTGCATATCAGTTGAAAAGCATAACTTGAACACACTGGCATGTGAACTTAGTCATGCGAGAGACTTGGTCTAACTCGCTAATTGGATCTTTGGGTTCAACAGTTTGGAACTCGATAATCTGCAACTCCTTGTTAAAAAATAAATACCTCCTTGCTTGGTGGGTCTCATCAGTCTAGTGCCATTAGGATTGATCATTTTTTTGGAACATATTATGTCCGCCTTGCTTTTGTAGCAGCTCGCCCTTAAGCTAAACCTTTACAACATTTTCCGCAAGAAAACTAAAAACTGTCTATTATGAGCTTTCACTCTTCCTATACATATTTATTAGATACTAAGAAATTCTCAAAATATAAGACTATATTCCAAATTATTAAACTCATTAACGTGCAAAGAAATCTTCATATCTACATCTTACAAATTATAGATGGTGTATAATTTAAGTTTATTACAACCGTTTTCTAGGGACATGACATTTCTCAGTCGATCGCATCTCCGATCTTCCCTGACTTCATCGTTAGTTTTTCTCCAATTACTCGTTGTGAAGGAGGATGAGCGATACAGTCACATCTTGTAACCTTGATTTTCACTTAATCTTGGTGAAAACTCTATTCACCTTCTCATATCCACCTTTAGACTTCTAAATTGCCTTCATTTCACCACTGAACAATTATAAAAATAATATAACATCAAAGCCTACTTAATAAGGAGCCCAATGGTTCAAACCACACGCAGATGAACTCCATGACTCCGTAATAACCAAAAAAATCATAACTAGGTCCCTAAACAGTATCTCTTGATCCAGATACTAGACCTGGATCCAACGCTTTGTTGTGGACTTGAATCCTAATCAGATCCAAACATAATATAAAACTGGAAAAGAAAATAGCAACAATAATGTGGCACTAAATGTGTTCGACTAGACACGTGACAAACCTTGATAGTGTAAGAATACACTTTGTGGGACACGACAAAGCACGGTACTTAAGAAGTGGCATGAACATGAGTGGACATAACAAAGAGATGATTTTCATATGTATTACTAAAGGCACACTCATTTTACTAAGAGCACACCCCAATTTTTAAAAAACTCCCAAGCTATCCTCATACAATTGGTTGGATCTCTTATTCTCTCTCTTCTAGTTGATCCCTCCCTCCACCACTCTTCTTCCCTCCATCATTCTCCACATTACTATTAGTCTTATTAGCAACACTCTCGGAGACGACTGCCATCACCACAGTTCTCTCTCTTTTTCCATCCCTTCTCTGCCCCTACCCCTTCATCGGCGCAAAATCTCCTCCCTTCAATTTTTTCACATTAAGGGACGCGACTATGACATGTCTATCATATTATAAGACACATCTATGGTACATAACCTTATATTGTGAGATGTGCCATAGCCTTCTCATAGGAGTCAAGCAAAAGAATGTCTCCTAATACAAAACACCCTTGTGGTGTGTCTCCTTCTAATAGGAAATGTCGCTATGACCTGTTTTTTTCGATTTGGAGACACTGCCTTGGAGTGTTTCTTTCTATTTACCAAGCTACTATGTTGAATGATAGCATGGATAATTTAAGTGACAATTTATTTTAGAGCCTAGAACAGTTACTTTAATATACAAGAGAAATTAGGAAGCATAATAACAATGTTATTATAGTTCTTCGATCAAAGCAGAAAGATGAAAGAGGTAAGGCGTGGCTTGGATGTGAGTGATATAGAAGTGGTGCTTACTGGACTAAAACATTTTTTAAATTGGAAGTAATAGATTTACTATTACAAAAAGGTAAAATGCCCATTTTTACTCAAACAATATGGTAAAAGTGATGATTCTTGAAAGTTATTTGTTCTTAATGGAGCACATAATTATTCCATGTGATTATATATTAAGGTTATGCATATACACCTATGATGCAGAGTATTAATTGATAAAATTATTATATTAACTCGACCTTCACCAATATTGTGCATAGAATTATAAGGTACGAGGGATAAATTATGATAGTGACATTATTTTTCCTCATCCTCCCTCACTTCAGTTGTTATATACATTTTCAAGGTTGTAGAGTATGATTGTACATATAAGACTAACGGGTATAAGATGTTCTAAGAGATTGTTGGGTTTACATCAATCACTAAGAAAATTTCTATAGCGTTGCTTTTATAAGTACAAAAAATAAGGATAATTATATTTGGGTGCTGTGCAAGGCACATAAGAAAGTTATTTTTCCAAACAAAGTTATTTTCTTCAAGGCAACATATCTTTTATATAAAAGATATTGAAGGATACATTATTATATTAATGGAGAAAAAATAATTTTTCATTGCATTTGGGTAAAATTGGAAGAAAGTTATTGAGTCAACAAATAAATAGATTCAAGAGCAACTAGCTATCATAGACATGAAGTGGAAGAATTTGTATTTTGTACTTTCATATAATAGAATAGTGATTGATTTCCTTGATGGAAAAGATAGTGTCAACATGGATTAATTAGTACCGCAATTATAGTACATATACTACTAAAAGATATATGTTGATTATTGTTACTGCATTTACGTATTGTTAAGGTTTATATATGTGTGTGCATATATATATATATATATGTATATATAAGAAAATATATCTATCTATCTATAAATATATCTATTACGTTTGAATATCAACTTTATTAGATTAACCTTTAGGCATTAAATATGGAGGATTGAAAGTATACATATAAGGTTAAAAAGATTTATTGGTATCTCAACTAAAAGATTTGATATGATCTAGACTCAATTTCATTCACGGATCAAATTGCATATTATAAAAATAAAGATTTCTTGTAAAGAGCATAAAACCATCAGCAAACATTACTTTAGGAGATGTTTTTGAGTTGATGTGACATTAACTATGCTCTCTAATGAAACTCATTGTCAGGAATATGAGATCCAGACAATGCTTATACAACAACAACTAAGCCTTTTCCTATACTAGATGGGGTCGACTACATGGATTTTTTGTTTCCACAGATCCCTATCATGTGCCATGTTAGCAGTTAACTCACAATAAGCTAAATCATTCTTTATTGTTTCTTTCCAACACTTTTGTGGTCGTCCTCTACCTCTTTTAATACTTTCAAAATTTAGTTTTTCATACCTTCTTATAAGTTCTTCTTTTGATATTCTTTCTATATGTCCAAACCATCTTAAACGATATTCTCTCATTTTATCCTCTATTAGTGTAACTCCTAATTTGTTCCTAATAACCTCATTATGTATATGGTTTTTTCTTGTATGACCACTCATCCATCTCAACATCTTCATTTCTGTAAGAGATATCTTTTGTACATGTTGATGATTAAATGCCCAACACTCAGAACCATAAAACATGGCAGGTCTAATTGCTGCTCTATAATATTTATCTTTTAACTTTAATTGTATCTTCTTATCACAAAAAATACCTAATACTCTTCTCCATTTTAACCAACCAACATTAATTCTATACATAAAATCTCCATCAATTCTTCCATCACTTTGAAAAATTGACCCTAGGTATATAAAACTTTCCTTTTGGGGATGCAATGTGTGCCAATTTTAATTTCTATGTCCTATAAAGTAACCAAATGACCAAACTTACATTTCATATATTTTGTCTTTATTCTACTAAGTCAGAGGCCTTTGCTTTCTAATGTTTCTCTCCATAGTTCCAATTTTCTATTAACTTTTTCCTTAAACTCCTCCACGAACACAATGTCATCTACAAATAACATACACCAAGGTACTTCATCTTAAATATGTTTTGTTAACTCATCAATCACCATTATAAATAAGTATGGACTTAAGTTGATCCTTGATATACCCAATATTAACTTCAAAGAAATGTGTCATTCTTTCATAAGTCCTCACACATGTTTTGTACCAACGTACATGTCTCTTATAAGGTTAATGTATGTCAATGGGATACATCTTTTTTTTAATGTTTCAAAAGAACCTCCCTCAGTATCCTATCATAAGCTTTTTCTAAATCAAATATCATGTAAAGGTCTTTCTTTTTTGCTCTAAAATGTTTCATAAGATGTCTCAAAAGTTGAATCACTTCAACAGTAGATCTACCGTGCATGAATCCAAATTGGTTTTCTATTGTACTCGATACTGATCTTAACCTACATTCGATAATTCTTTCCCACAATTTCATAGTATAGCTCATTAACTTAATACTTCGATAATTCACACAATTTTGAATGTCTCCTTTGTTCTTATATATGGGTATAAGTGTACTCGCTCTCCATTCCTCGAGCATATTTTGGTTTCTCTATATTTCATTAAATAGTCTTGTGAGCAAATTGATTCCTATTTCTCCTACAATTTTCGAAACTTTTATAGGAATATTGTTTGGTCCTATCGATTTACCACCCTTCATATGTTTAAGAGCCTCTTTGACTTCAATTTTTTTGAATACATTGGTAGAAATTGTGGTTTATATACTTTTTTGATTTAGCTAACTCTCTTAAGCTAATACTAACATCTTTATTTTCCTTAAAAGCTTATAAAAATAATTTTTCCATCTATTTCTTATATCATCATTTACCACTAGAATTTTTTCATCCTCGTCTTTGATGCATCTAATAGAATTAAGATATTTAGTTTTCTTATCTTTAGCCCTAGCTATCCTAAAAGTATCTCTTTCACCCTTTTTTGAGTTGAATTTTTTATATAAATCCTATAAAATTTTAGCTTTTGCTTTACTGATAGCCTTTTTCACTTTCTTCTTTGCTTTCTTATGAGTCTATAAAGTTTCATTAGTTTTCTTACCATATTTGTAATATGTCCTCTTTTCCATGATTTTATCTTGCACTACTTCACTAGTTTTCTTATAAGCCTTTTTACCTCTAAATATATCTTCTTTCTCGCTTTTGAGGTTCCACCATTTAGTCCGAATAGCTCGATGCACTCTTTTCTTCTTTGTTCATTTTTTTCATTTGTAAATCCATAACTAAAAGTCGATGTTGGGTGGTTAAGCTTTCTCCTGGAATTACCTTACAATCTTTACAACACATTCTATCTTTTTTTTACAAATAAAGTAATCAATTTGTATTTGTGATAAGCCACTCTTATAAGTAATTAAATATTCATCTAGTTTGTTGAATATTATATTGACTATAAAGAGATCAAATGCCATAACAAAATTTAAAATCTTCCTACCTTCCCCATTTATATCCCCAAAACCAAAGTTTCCATGAATACCTTGATATCCTAATGCCTCCTTACCAAGATGTCCATTTAAGTCTCCTCGTAAACAAATCATCTCCCTTTGTGGAATTCTTTGAATCACCTTATTTAACTCTTCCCAAAAAGTTATCTTTATACTATCTTCTAGTCCTACTTGGGGTGCGTAAGCACAAACTATATTGAAAACCTCTGCTACTAACATTAATTTCAACATCATGACTCGATCACCATATCATTGTGTATCTACTACACTATCCTTTAAATCTTTATTTATGATAATACCAACTTTGTTTCGAGCCTTTTCCTTACCCGAGTACCATAATTTAAAACCTTTATCCTCAATCTCCTTTTTTTTTTCTCCAACCCACTTTGTCTTTTGTAAATATAGAATATGAATCTTTTCTGAATCATAGTATCTACCACCTCCACTAGCTTATTGGACAATATTCCGATATTCCAAGAACCAATATGAATCTTATTATCTAGGAGTAGCTTCCTTACCCCTCGTAACCGTCCATATTGAAAATGCGAAGACTCTCTCTATAATTTATTCACTACATTTGAGCGACAGTGTAGCGGGACTAACTGCTTTACCCACACTCGTCAATGATATGTGAACCCTCTCTGCAATTGATTTACTACATCCAGAAGAAATTGTAGTGGCACTTGCTTACTTTTCACTACATTCGGGCTCTGTAGTGCATCACTAGGCGAGGACGCCCCAATGCAATGTTCATAATTTGTGTAATCTATGGTATAAAAATCCAACAAAATTTTACGCTAGGTGTCGAAAGCCTAACACAACCCCCCTCCTTTATCCAGGCTTGGGACCAATCATGTAAGTGTGATCCCTTACATAGAAAGCTAAAATAAGTTTCATATGGAAAGAGGAAAAACACAACAGTAGCAACTAATCTCACAATTAGACCTAACAAGGAAACCTAATTAACACTTTTGCCTGTTGTCTCCCATTTCAAAAATTTAAATTAGCAGTAAAACCTTTTATATTCCTCAAGAAGTACCAGAATGCATGAATGAGAATGCACCTTGGCACAACTAGTGTAGGGAGCAATGTTGTCTCTATCGTACGATATGATGCGATACGTATCGTATCATGAGTAACTACAATACGGCTTGTATCGCACGATATAATACGTATATGTCCAAAGACCCGTATACAGCTCTGTGGTTTTTTCAGAGCATTTTGAGGCATTTTCTGGTAGTTCTCCTACTCCTTGGTGTTCAAGGCTCACAAAAAAATACTCTACGGTATCTATACAAGCCTCTTAACTGTGGTATATTTTGAGTATTTTTTTGAATTTTTTTCTTTGTATTTGTTGTTTTTTTGTATTATTTACATTTTTTTTTCAATGATAAAATATAAAGTTATTAAGTGTGTGGATATGATTTTTATTGCATTTATGAAGTGAAAGACATTCTATTTGATTATTATGTGAAGATTGAGGATTTATGAAGTGTTTTTATTTTCAGGTTTTTTATTTAATTGAAGTGCTAAATTGAGATGATAGGAAGGGGTATTAGAGACTCCCAATCTCGGTCCGATGATCCGACATGGCAGTGGGGTATAACAGTTGATGGTTCCAGATTAAAGATCAGATGTTTGTTTTGTGAGAAGGTAGTTAGTGGTGGAATTTCATTATTGAAATACTACCTAGCAAAGACTAGAAAAGAAATTGCTCTTTGGATTCACTGATAGTATTCTTTTAGATGCTAGAATAGAGATTGATAGTAGTAGTTCTCGATCACCAAACAAGAGAAAGAGGATTGCTGAAGATTTTGCAAGTGCAAGTGATAAAAGAGAAAGCTTAGGAAGGAGTAGAGGAAGAATTACTATTAGCATACATTCATTTTTCCTCCTAGTACTATACTTGATGCTCAACTTGGAATTCATGCTGCTATGACTTCAGAATAATTATATGATCAAGCAGACCTTATAGTAGGCAGATAGTTTTATAATGCATGCATTCAATTTAATGCAGCAAACAATTTTCATTTTGAAGTCATGATAGATGCAATTGCTAATATTGGTCTAGGATACAAGATGCTCTCTTATCAGAAGTTGAGAGGAAGGATATTAGATAAAACCATCATTGAAGTATAAGAATATTGTTAAACTTTGAGAGAGTCATGGAATGACACATGATGCACTATAATGGCTGACAGATGGACAAATAGGCGAGGAAGGATCTTATTAAACTTTCTTTTCTACTACCCTAAAGGACTTATGTTTTTGAGATCTCTAGAGATGTTAGAGGAGAAACACACTGCAGAGATCCTAAGGCGAGAGTTTGATAAATGCGAGGTTGGGCTAGAGAATGCAATTCAATTGATTACAGATAATGCAACTAAATATAAAGCAACTGAGAAGAAGTTAGTAGATACTTATGAGACTTTCTATTGGATACCATCCTCAGCCCATTGTTTAGATCTCATCCTTAAGAATATTAGTGAGAGATAAAGGCAACAACTAAATATTGCTAAGATATCACAAAATTTATCTACAATCATGCCCTTGTATTGTGTATGATGAAGGGATATACAGATGATATAAAGCTTTTTTGTACAACTGCAACTCAGTTTGCAACTAATTTCTTATATGTACAAAGTATTGTGAGACAGAAGCAAGCCTTGAAGAATATGTTCTCCTCAGATAAGTGACAACAATTTGCAAAGTTGCCTCAAAATAGAAGAAACAAAAAGTTAAATGAGATTTCAGAGATAGTCTTTAGGAGTACATTTTGTAATGCATGTGTTAGACTATTGAGGATTACATATCCTTTAGTAAAAGTTTTGATATTGGCTGATAGCGAGGAGAAATCATCTATGGGTTGCCTTTATGAAGTTATGGATAGGGCAAAAAAAGCTATTAAAAATAATTTTAATATAAAAAAGAGAGATTATGTGCCCATGTGAAAAATTATAGATAATAAATGGAACAAACAATTGCATCAGCCTATTCATGTAACAACATATTATCTAAACCCAACATTCAGATACTCAACAAGCTTCAAAAGGGATGGTGAGGTTAATCGAGGCATCGTTGATTGTATAGATAGATTAGTTTATGATGAGAGCAGAGCAGATGCTATACATCGAGAGATGGAGATCTATGATAATGTTCTTCACTTAATGGGTTTACTTGTAGCAATTTGTAACCTCACTAATATGCGCAAAGGTAAATTGTTTATCTTTGTATTTAAGTTTTTTAAATCTTATATTATTGTGGATTAAGTCTTTAATGTTTGCCTTTTTTTACAGATGTTTGGTAGAATATGTTTGGAAGTGATTGTCCAAACCTTAAAGATTTTGTAGTAAGAGTTTTGAGCCAAACCTTTAGTGCAATGGGTTGTGAAAGGAATTGGAGTGTCTTTGAAAATATTCATATAAAAAAGCACAACAGGTTGTAACATAAGCGGCTGAATGACTTAGTTTTCATTCGTTATAACATGCGGCTTTGCGAAAAGTAATCCTGTATTAGTTAGTACTTAAAGATTAAATTCAATATATTGTTTGACTTCAATTATTAATGTTATTTGCTAATTACTTATCTTTCTTTCTTATAAGTAATTGAAAAAGGTAAATAGAGAAGAAAGCCAATTTGATCCAATAAGTTTAAATAATTTTGGTATATTAGAAGATTGGATTATAAAAGATAGCGAAGAAAATGTCCTCCTAACTGAAGAAGACATTGCATTGATTAATTTGGAATGAGCGTAACAACATTATCAAGGTAATGAAAATTTTGATTTTGAAGCAAAAAGTGGTGAGGATCTTCAATAAGGTGAAGATGAAGATTATTTAGTTGATAATCCTGATTACAATATGTAAATGTAAATGTATTTCATTTTTTTGCTTCAAAATATATAATTTTTTTCAATTGTTCAATGGTGAATGATTAATATGTATTAAACTTTACATTATATGAATTCTTTATAATTATCAATTTTTTTCTATATATATATATTTTATTTTTTGAGATTTTTTCAAACTTTTATTATTTTTTTAATATTAAAATATGCTACGCTATGCTACGATATACTCGTATCGTGGACCAAAATGATACATGATACGTGTCCAACAACACTTGCACGGAGCATCACATTCAATCCATGTTAAGTTGCTCCCAGTATCTACATCAAGGTAATACGGTTTTGGAGGGTTCCCTACAAGCACCGAAATGTAATACAGCCTGAACACATATTTAGGAGGATCATACTCAAATGGCTTTTCATTAAACTACAAAAGTTAGAAGTGGTCCATTTTAACACAGTTAAGTACTTGAATTCGTTTGTGAACTTGAAGAGATAGTTTGCAAGTGTCATTTCCTTTTGGTTAGAATCCCCCCGTGCAAACAAGCAGCTCCCAATAACTATAAGGAGAGCGAGCACTTGGAATCTACAGAACTTTTACCCATTGTTCAAGGAGAACGCATTTGAAACCAGACATGTTACGCGGCTTCTACAATATTTCTTCAGATAGTGAAGAACTACTTCGTTTTTAAGTTTTCCATATTCAAGAACGCGTTTAACTTCCTACAGGAAGTACATATCCATGAGTAGGTTGGTTGATGTTTTCCAGTCTGCCAGCTGCAAATGGTGTCTATTCGTACGCATAGTAAACGAAAATGATATTCTCAAATTGTTCTTTTCGACCATTCTTTCGCTCTTTCCCTGTATGTTTCACTTCTTTACTAAAAGTAGTTCACACACACAGATAGATAGAGAGAGAGAGAGAGAGAGAGAGAGAGAGAGAGAGAGAGAGAGAGAGAGAGAGAGATAGAGAGAGAAATGGCATACCCATCTGGATGAATATTCCCCTTGACAGGAAAAACGGTAGAAGAGTTTGTCGACGAAGAAACCCCATTAAACTGATCCGCCACCACCCTGCTGACTTGATCCTTCCTAACGACCCTCCCCAACTTCGAAGAAGCTTCCTGCTGAAACCCGCTACCGGATTTCGAGTGCTGGGTGTAAAGAAAAGAATCACTATCTTCGTCCTCCGACCCATCGTCCTCAAATTCAAATACGTTTTCCGGAAAACCGTTCTGCCACACTAAAAGCATCAAAACAGCGACACCCATCAGCGCAATCACTCTCTTGGTACTGAAAATTCCGTTCGATTGAAGACGCATCTGCCGTTGTTCAATAGGAGGCCTTATCTCACTCGGATTTTGATCATTTAGCTCAGTGGGCGACACTTCAAGGGAAAATGCAGCAGTGATGGTCTTCCCTTTAGACGGATCATCCTTCGGAGGCAAAGTGATAATAACAACCCCTTTCAACTGAGGCTCCATTCATGCAAACCTCTGCTCTTCCTATGTACTGTACCTTAAGTCCTTCTTTGAGTTCAGAAGGGAAGAAAGAAAGGAGGTAAATTTCCGACTCCCCAAGTCAGCAAATCCACAGGAAGGTGGATCAGGAGCCAAGGAAAAGGAGAAGGGGTTGGATTTTTCTCCATCGGGGATGATGTAATTTCCGCGGAACTTCTTGTCGCTGGGGTCCACGGCTGTAATAGCTTTATCCTTCTTCTTTCTTCCTAACGAACGATTGATTGTTCATTGTTTCTTCGGCTGTTTAAAACTTGTTTACCGTTTACAACGGGAGGCCAAAGCCAGTATACACGCCCCGAGAGTCGAACTCACGGTCAGCCATCACGGGAGTCGAGGGCCTTGCCAAGTGGGCCAACGCCCTGAGTGCTTTGTTTACCATATTTTTATATTGGAATGTTGGCCTCAATAAATAAATGAAATAAGCAGGTTAAGCTGTATTGCTAAACATTACATTACATAACTACCGCGTTGGCTGCGTGGGCATTCGCTTCAATGAAGGGGAATAGAAACCAGGCACTGGAGAAAGATAAAAAAATGGGAGTTCAAAGGCTAGAAAACGGAGAGAAAATGAAAGGTTGAAGTCACTCATGAGATAAGATCAATCGTGATATTTGATATTTTTTTCTGCTGGCCGTGTCCTTTGTATATATATATTGGTCTTCTCGTCAACTGTGCGAACACCTTCTGCTTTACAATATTCAACAGTGAATGAATGACACGCTCATTAAGAGGCCCATGCCAGATGCACGCCCTGGGTGTCGAACTCATGACTTTCGGTTTGCGAGTCCACCCTCCAGCCAGTGAGCTATTTTTCTTTGTGATAAAACCCAAGTTTTCAGTCACATAGCTTGACAATAGGAGACACCTAATGTCCAAAATGAGAAAAGCGTCTGCCCAAGAAATTTGCCATAGATTTTCAGACGAGGAAATATATTATCCAAATGGTGGGAGGAGAATCCCAAAGTTAACTAGCATCATCATATCAACATTAATATTTATAATATGGTAATCTTAGTGCTTGTAGGCTTGGCATGTGTCCTTTGCTTGTGGAAGAATTCACGTGAGAGGAGGATTCGTTCTCTCATGTGAGGCTCTTTGTTACCTGGCTTGAATCTCATACCATGCAAATCATGTCTAATTCATCCAAGGGCAGAGAACGCTGATGTGGTGGAATCAAGCATCAATTGCAATTGGCAAGAATAAACGCGTTCTTCGCAAACAAATCAAACGTTTTAACGTTGAAAGATGCCCTCAAATATGTTGACGGCCATGGGATTGTGTATGAGCTAGAACAAGTGTAGCTGGGGACTTGCTCATCATATTCAAATATAAACCAATGCCCAAGTAGTAACTAATTGGACAAGGTTTATCAAGAGAAGAATAGGGATGAGTAGGTTCAATTGGGGCATAGTGGGTTGACAGAGGTTGGTTGGCTAGGTTTACTAAAACAACTAAACACGAGCTTGGAAGACAAGCTCAAGAGAAAGAGAAGGAAGAGAGCACTACAGGTCTTCTTGGGGCACCAGATATATTTTGGAGCAATTTTTTTTAATACTTCTTTAAATAGAAGCGAGTCTCATCAAAGACAAAATACATGAGGTTAAATTTTTCATCAACATGATTGATCTGTAAACATTTGTATCGCTGGGATACAAATCTCCAAAAAAGCAGACCTAACAGTTTTGGAAGGAAGCTTGTTCTTTCTATTTGATCTTGCAATTGTGCAACGCAGTCTCCCACATGCACCTTTTCCAAGAACCAATACTTCGATCTCTCATTAGACACAGCTTATATATGATATCAATGCATCAGCCGACGCAATTATATGATATAACCTGTTCACCTAGAGGTATATGACCAACAAGGAATGCTTGGTTCTTTAAGGTTAAACCAACCTTTTTTTTATTACGACGGGAGGCCAAATCCACACACGCATATTCATCCTCCCTGAAGGCAAATCCGCCACCCTTAAGTGGGTGTCAGAGAGCGCTACTGGTGAGTTAACACTCGGGGTGCAAGGTTACCATCTATACTGGTAATAGCAGTGGGCTCCATTAAACAACCTCTGGACATTTTAGTTTGTTTCTTGAAGTTTGATGTGGAGCCTGATTCATTCTTCCAAAAATTTGTATTGAATTTTACATTGTGTCCAATGATAATATGTTACAATTATAATTTCTTTAGTTTTGAGTGATACCCTCTGTACATGTGGTATACGCTCAAACTCGTAGTGTTTCACTTTTACAAATTAACGCATGTACATTAGATATTTTTTTGCTTTATCATCTCAATCATTTATCACAAAAATCAAACGGTTGAAATGATAAAATAGATTTGATAATGGATGAGGTTCGAGCATTTACCACATCCTCTATAGTACTTTGCATCCTATAATCTTCGATTGATCATGGCTAGTGGTGGATCTATGGAGAAGGCTGGGAGTGTCTGTCCCCTTAAATTTTTTTTTTTATTTCAATAATAAAGATACATTTTACAGTTGAATACAAGCTTGAGATACATGTTTTCCCCTTCCACCTAACACAATGAAATACATACTTTGCCCCCCTTAACACATTTTTTAGATCAAGATCATGGCAAACATTTTCCTTTGTTAGTAGTTGTTCATGTAGGAGAACAAGAAGGATTAATCAATCAGGAACACGTAAAATTGTATCTTATGGTTGACGTGATTGCCTATGTTTGGTCATTACTCTCTTCCTATATTCATTTCCTAAGATGTATCGGTCCTAATAAAGGACTTCCATCGAGAAAGTTAATAATTTATTTTGCCTAACTTGTTTAAAGAAATGGGAAATGTTAATTTTCATGCATGCATAAAATTGGAGACAATCTCCATACTGGTTACTTGGACCGTTCGTTGACGGGCACGAAGCCCAACAAAGTAAACACTGTTGCTTGGGTTCATTTCACTACTCATTCAAGCACAACAAAACCATGATTTTGCATAGACTCTGAACTAAATGAGCCACCAAAATTCATCACTTAACAAAATATTGAAATTTCTAAATCAAGTTTCATTATAAAATAAATATTAGTTACTCAAGAAAAATACCCCCGCCCCTCTTTTATAGGAGAAAAGTATCCCTTTCATACATGTTTCATTATGAGAACGGAACTCTTCAATTTCGAGTAGCATCCTTCTCTTTAAATAGATGTACATGTAAGCTCAGATAAATGAGTTATATGAGCAAAATAAAGACGAAACCCGCTTGTGGTAACTCTTCGCTAATCATCAATTTCTAGTAAAACTAATCAATTTGTATTCATCACAGAGAACTGCTTCTATATATCAAAGCGTTCTCATATCATGCGCCAACTCGAGTGCTCGCTTCCCTCTTAATTTGTTCCACTTTCGGTAGATCTCAATTCTGTTGTAGTGAATTTAAAAATATTTCTTACTTTCGAGTAGCATTTGAGTTTTCGTTGAATCTCTAAACTGCATTAAGACAATGTGTACTGTCTTGACGGAAAGCCCAACTCCCCACGAACTAATATATGATTGAGGTCAACCTGGATCAGCAATGAAAATCCATTTTTCGGAATGAATTGGCTTATTAATGGCAGCAGACGAGTCACACGACCCAGAGGCAATTGCAATAATTAAAGGTTGCTTGATCACCAGGACTTGTGTCTCGTTATATGACTTTTTTTTGCCAGCCTGTAGACACCCAAAATTTTTGAAATGTTTTCAAAAACTCTTAAAATTTGAAAACCAATTTAAAGCTTTTATAAACCTTTAAATTCAAAAACCCCAAATTTTAAAGTTTAATTCTTTTTGGAAAATATTTCAAAATGAAGGTTTTAAACTCAACAGCCCATGAGTTTCGAAAAAGATAAACAGGTGAGACCCAATCTTGGATCCAGATCGATTCACAAAAAGCAAAGAGGATAAGGTTGAAGCATATCAGAATCAAGATCAAGTTCGAATTCAGATATGGGATCAAACTTATCAATAAGGATCAAGTCCAAATCCAAAGATGGATCAAGCTTAGATAAAGCCCGATCAAATGCAAGCATGTCAAGATCAAAATCAAGCTCACCCAAGATCAAGTCCAATTCCATATGAAGTCAAGAGGAAAATCAAGCTCACCTAAGATCAAGTCCCATTTCATCCAAATCCATATGAAGTCAAAAAGAAAATCGAGCTCATCCAATTCAAGTGAAGAATTGGACTAGAATTGGAATCGAAGACCATGATGAAGCCATCAAGAAGGAGTCAAGTTACACGATATGCCCGTATGGGATTAAAGTCAAAGTGGAGTTAAATCAATCAAGAATCAAAATATGATTGGAAAGGCCTATGCAAGAATACATGACAGGATGGCTTACATCAAATTGTATCAAGTCAATACATGGAACCAGCTGCACCAAGTCCCAATTGGCTGCACCCTAGACCAACTCACATGGGGTTGGTCCAAGTCACCAAGGAGGGACCACATGAAGATGGATCAAATAGGATCAAAGGAGCCATGGAGCTGGTCCAACCCGCCCCATGAAAGGAACTAGAAACCAGCCCTCTTGGCATATAAAAGGGCCCAAGGGGGGGGGGGGGGGGGTTGGCCTATCTTGCATCATTGAGAGTAAGGCTTCAATTTTGGGGTGAGTGACTAGTCTAGGAGAAAGAAATCCCAACAAAGAGGGACGTGAGCTTCAAGACTTGGGTGAAGAAGAGGGTAGCTAGGTGAGTGCCAAAGGAGTTTGGGGAAGAAGAAGGAGTTCAAGTGGCCGGATTCACTCTTGAATCCCGGCCTATTTTTCATAAATCGTGTAAGTACATTCTCAATTCAATTTCAATTGTCTCTTCCTTCCTCTAATTCAATTAAATTGTGGTTGTATTAATGGAGCATAACCTCCCCTCACGTTGTAATAGTTCTTAGATTCAATGCCTTTACATTACATTTGCTGAATTTTCACTATTGCACACACGCACTCTATGTGTTTGCTTATGTGCTTCTACCCCAATATAATCTATAATCACTCTATATTCTCTACCACCTCTATGCTTATGCTTATAAAAATAAATTCTCTTCATTTCAATTCAGCAATTTAATTTGAGAATGTAGAGTTGTTGCACTTTAAATTCGGATGAGTTCGCAACATGTATTTTCCTAAAACCTGAAACTGAATTTTCAGCATCTCTGCATCTGATGTTTGCTACAATTTTAATTTCTGAATGCTTGCTCTTATTTGTCTAAAACTTTGCCCACTTGTTCTACACATATAAGCCTACATTAAATAAAATTTTCAAGAATTTTAGGGTCGTCCAACCACGTAAGTAAAATTTGGCAAAATCGAACAGAAACCAGTCCACTGTTTGCACAGTCAGTTTTCTTACAATAGAGCTTGAGTTTTTATCCCATAACTCTGTTCGTAGGAGCCCAAATCAATTGATTTTTGATGTATTAGAAAGTTGATATCCATAGCTTTCCAACAACATCAAAATCACTAAATTTGGAACTTAGGTCACTGAGATGTAGGCCCATCTTTGAGCCTCTGTATTTCTCTGACAGGACAGTTCCGGACACTCAAGTGAGTCTATTTCACTGATTTAATTTTTATTCAAAAAAACTCTGATTTTAGATCTGTAAAGTGTTATAGATCCTCACACCATAAGCTTTGCCTGATAAAATTTTGGTAATTTTTGAAGGTCTGTAAAGAGTTCAAATCAATTCGGGAAACAAGCATTGAAAGCTGAATATTATGTTTTTCAGGACTTGTTCATTTCAAAGTCTTGAATCAAAGTGTACATTCTATTTCTTTCAAAAACACCAACTCTTCACGTGAATTGGAGTTCACATTTTTCAAAATTGAAGTTCCTAAGTGCTTAGACTGACCCTTGAGCATCGGTTCAAAAAGGTCTAGAGCAAAAAGAGTTTGCTTACCCACAATTGCCAAAGGAGTCATATTTTTCAAAAACTTTGCTAGTTTTGCAAACTAGTTGGCACTCTCGTGCAAGTAAGCAGATAAAAAAGTTTCGCTTCAAGTTTCTACGTAAGCTTTGAAGTGAAAATTTTCGTGTCTACAGAATTGGCATGCCTAATGAGAGTCGAGCCTTAGGGAATTTCATTTCAAAATGTGAACTCCAAAAATTTTGCAAAAACATGGTGTTTTTCAAACTTGTACACAAATTTTTGAAAACAATGGATGAAATCAAGCCGAGGAAACCCTCATCTAATGCTTCAAAATGGTTTTTCAAGTCCTCTAAAGCCAAAGAAGAGATGGCTGCTATAAAGGAAATATTTAAGAAGATTGATGCTCTAAGCTACAAGGGTAAGGCGCATTGATCACATAAAAGCTCATCTCAGGTACATAGAAAGAAAGATCATGCAAGGAAAACCGAATCAAATTCAAAATTCAATGAAGGATATGAGGCTGGAGATGAATCCAGAGTGCGGATCAAATCATCCAACCTTTCCAAGCATCCAAGCACCCCAAGTTCCAAGCAAAAACCAAAAAAGATTTTCATATTTCAAAAAGCCAAAAAAAATTGGAAATTTTTCAAAAAAAAAAATTGAAAAACAAAAAGTTGAAATTCCGAAAGTTAGAAAAGGAGTTCACGTTTCTAGGCACACAAACAGGGTGGGGCATGAGATCCACAACACTCCACACACCCCACGAGTGTCATCAGAGGATGAGAGTCACATACACATAGGATTGGAAATGGAAAGACAACGGGAGCTCGAAGTCACACATGAGCTAGAGTCACCCGAGGACAAGGCTTGCTCTCACCATGAAAAGGTAGACAAGCCGGAAGAAGGTATGTCCGACACTCATCTCTCCTTTGACTCCCTACTTGATCCTCCCCATCTTAGTGTAGGATCGGCCATTCATACATTGGATGCATTGAATCACACTCATGCACCCACATACCCATAGAACATACCCGAAAATGAGGATTTTCAAGGTACGCTGAATGTCCTGCACCAAGAAATGAAATTTCAAAAATAAAAACAAAATAAAGTTCAAAATGTGGTAGACATGATTATCCCTAAGGCGTGCATCGACATTCTAGGAATTCCTAACCCTACCATACATAAAAAAACCTCCTCAAGCCTTGTCTTGTACCATGAACCCAAGCCTGCGGCTATAAACCTAAATAATCCATCCCTAGGGGCACCTTGGGTTACACCTTTAAAACAATCCACCATTTAGAACCTAAGCCTCCTAAACCTAGGGTCGGGTGGAAGCCCAAGACTTCCACCACCCCTACCTCCAAGCTCCTACTAAAAATGAGGCATGTATACATCCATGATATGGACGACTCCATATTCCAAGGACATGCACTTTATAAACATTTTACAAAACTCAAAAAGCCTTGGAATATGATGTTGAACATGGGATATACACCATACCAAGGTCTAGGAGCCAAAAACCAAGGTAGGCTAGAGCCTATCCTACCTACACTAAACCCAAGTCGATATAGATTGGGCTATATCATATCCATACACTCTAAGCCACCACCTAAGACCACTTGAGTCAAGGGTGCCCCTAGAACCCACTAAAACTGAAACCTATGGCTTAGACCTATTGTTTAAAGTTTAATTCATGGAGTTTTCTTTGTAGGTTTGATGGAAGACCCTCTTTTAGACAAAAATCCAAAAAAACATATATTTGAAAACCAAAAAAACTTTAGAAAACCATCAAAATCCAAAAATATTTGAAAATTTTAAAAATTTCAAAAAAAAAAAAATTTATTTTCATTCATTCTCCTATTCTTTATTTGAAAAAAGCCTTAAAAAGAAAGTCTTTTATATTTATCCTTGAATTTGTGTTTTAAAAAAGACAAAAAAATTGAAAAATTTGAAAAATTCCAAAAACAATGGCCATGTACAAAGCCTATTTCTTCCAAGATCGTGTATATCTCAAACCAAAATCAATCAAGCTCAAACTCTCTCTCTCTTGCCCAACACTTTCCTAGAATTAAAGTGCTTGAGAATCATCGAAGCAAGGAGGAACATCCCCTCATCCATGAGGAGGATCATACCTTCGAGCTTCCCAAATTTCGTAGAATCATTGACTTAAAAAAACCAGAGATTTTTAGAGTAAGTCTAACCCAAGGTAGGTGCATGTTTGCATGAGCATCATTCATTGCATTTTGAAATCCTATATTTGCATGAACCATACTAGGTCTAGACATCATGAAATCATCTATCCTTAGAACTCAAGTTTAGGGAAGGGTTTATCATAAGCTAAAGGGGCATTGGAGTCGACCCCCTAAGTGTCGAGCCATCGTACACATACCTCCACCCTCCATCTTGAGTAAAATCCAAAACCTCCAAGGTTGATTCCAAACTAGCAACAAGATGCTAACCTTTCAAAAGACTTTTGAGAAAAAGGGTTAAAATTTGAATGATGATTTCCAAAAAGCTTTTGAAAACATTTATGATAAATCCTCAATTTTTTTTTTAAAACCCCCAAAGCAAGCTTTACAATACCTGCAAATGCATTGGGTGCTTTACTTGCTCGATATGAGAATGATAGCCTCAAGGAGCATGCTATTTACTACATTTTGAAAACTCTATTGGCATATAATTTTTTTTTATCAAGCCATAGAGAAATCGTGTTTGGCCTTGGCATAGGCTTTCCAAAATATCGAGACATTATTTCCTACATCATAGGGATAATGTCTAAAATTGATTCAAGCACTTGTTTGAAAAACCTATCTTAACGGGTAGATTTCGTAAAAGGCATCTCCTCTTAATAGAGTATGATTTCATCATCAAAACTCCATTAAGAAATAAGCCCTAGATCATGTGGCTGAATTGCCTCTTGGAGATACATATCCCATACTTGATGAAATACCCAATGAAGACATATTTTCAAACGAATTTCAAAACCATGTCTTAGCAAATTGTTTTAATGAAAATCAAGTAGGGAAAACGTATGTTGATGGGGCAAAGAATCATCAAGGGGAAGGTGTAGGAATCATCCTCATATCTCCCTAGAAAGAAAAAAAATCTCAATTGCCATTCTACTAGATTTTGCATGCTCAACTAATATGGCCTAGTATGAAGCATTCATACAAGGCCTAAAAATTTTTAAAATCTAGGAACCCATGTATTGAAATCTTTGAAGATTCTATGCTTAAACCAAATTTCAAAAATTTGGCAAGAGAAAATGAAAATTCATGCCACATCGAATTGGCCATTAGAGTGGTCAATTCTTTTAAATCATGCACAATTGGCACCCACTCACGATTTAGAGACTTGCCAAAAATGACCAAAATTATTTTGAAAAACCTTGGTTGAAGACATTAAAATTTTTTATAAAATAGAGGATTTTTCGAATTTGCTTCTTTCAAAGATTGGAAAAATTTCAACCCTAAATGTGATTTTAGGAGGAAAATTTTTCAGCATCTTGTTGATATGTATACCTTGATGAGAATAGGATAAATACATGAGTTCCACGATGGAGAATATGGGGGTCATGTTAATGCCAATATGATGGCCATGAAGATACTTATGGCCGGTTATGTTTGTCCACTCGTAAGAAAAAATTGTCATGATCATGTTAGAAAGGCCAAAAAAGTCAAGTGCATGAATTTGCCATTTATATCCCATCGTCCATCTTGTATGCCCTTGACACTTCACCATGTGGCCATTTTAACATCATAGGATTCATCTCCACCAAACTAGGGGCATAGAAAATGTATCCACTAGACACATTTCATGGAGACTCAATTTCATAAAACATGTATCTCCATCATATCATATGAAATATATTTCACATTGTCATCATTTCATAAGCCATGTATTTCCATTATATCACATGGAGTACATATTACATGTCATACATATCATTCACCTAAAGAGGCCTAAAAAGGTAGCAGCCCAAGTAGGAATGTTCCCGTGTCATAAAATAAAAAGGTGCAACAAAAATCAATATTGATGTTGTGGGTAGAAATTTAGCAGACCCTGAAAATGCTCAATACTTGAAAAAATATCTTGTATGGGGTCTATGCTAAAATCTTTCGAAATAATTTTTTTTAAAATGGATCTCCTTTGAAACTTCTTGAAAGAAGGATCAAGATTGATTGTATGACCCTAAATGAAGGAATCGAAGCTTTATGAAAAGTAGAGTTTTCAAAATGAATTGGTGAAATTTCAAAAATCCTTGGCTTACAAAATGAAGCCTTGTTCAAAATAGCAAAATATTTTCAAATGGTAGATGCTATTAGGAAATGAGATGATCTTAGTTGAATCGAGTAACTAAAGGGATAAGTTTTCCCTCATTTTACTTCGCTCTCCAAAAGGAAATTTGGCAATATTAAAAAAAAAAAATACAAAAACTCCTCCAAGAAGAGGTCTTCCCCGAATAGACAGAGGGAATACAAAAACTTCTTTGAAAGATGTCTTCTCTTTAAATGAAAAAAAGAAAAGAAAAGAGAATGCAAAAACTCCTCCAAGAAGAAGTCTTCTCCGAATAGACAAAGGGAATACAAAAACTTCTTCGAAAGAGGTCTTCTCTTGAAAAATGAGAAAAAGAAAAAAAAGAAAGAAAAAGGAAAAACCAAAGCTCAAAAGAGTAATTTTTCGTCTATTTGCCTTAAACCACGGGACGCTTTAGAAGGGACCGTGGTAACTCTTTCTCATATCCCTTCAGCTTATCCCAATGGAAAAAGGTTCATCCATGAAAATCCTAAAGTAGGAATAGAATCTACTTAGTTGGATTTCATTTTGTTTGAGAATTAGAATTTATTGTGTGGGAAATGGAACTTTGAAATATTTTCCAAAATTTCCTACAAAAAACCTCTACCAAGTGGTAAGTATTGAAACCTGAATGAAGGGTAATATGAAAAATTGGAAGTCCTTTTGATGGAAGATAAAAAGAGTTCCTTTTGAAAATAGATTTTGAAAATCCAAAATGTCAAAAATGACGTGAGATTATTCTGCTAGGGGCAGCCGTCCTTTAAAGGCTCTCCCCAAGCTCATTAACCCCTCAATTGAGTCTCTAAAAACTCACCTCACATCACTCATACCATCCATGCATTCAAAAGTCATTCATGCACGATCATGCCTAGGAAATATACCCTATGTAATTCAAGTCTCTTTTGCCTGAAAATCCCTCTCCTATGATCCCAGAAAAGGAGTTTACAAAATGAAGGATGATTTATATTCTCAAGAAATTTGGGAACTACATTCATAAAGGGTGTTTTCTTCTTTGCCATTATCCAAATAAATTTGGATTAATGCCAAAGAGGGGTATTTATAAACACTCAATAATTTTAAAATGTTTTCAAAAACTCCTAAATTTTGAAAACCAATTTAAAGCCTTTATGAATCTTTAAATTCAAAAACTCCAAATTTTAAAGTTTAAGTCTTTTTAGAAAATATTTTAAAATGAAGGTTTTAAATTCAACAACCCATGAGTTTCAAAGCAGATAAACAGGTGAGACCCAATCTTAGATCCAGATCGATTTACAAAAAGCAAAGAGGATAAGGTTGAAGCATATCAGAATCAAGATCAAGTTCGAATTCAGATATGGGATCAAGCTTATCAATAAGGATCAAGTCCAAATCCAAAGATGGATCGAGCTTGGATAAAGCCTGATCAAATGCAAGCATGTCAAGATCAAAATCAAGTTCACCCAAGATCAAGTCCAATTCCATATAAAGTCAAGAGAAAAATCAAGCTCACCTAAGATCAAGTCCCATTTCATCCAAATCTATATGAAGTCAAAAAGAAAATCGAGCTCATTCAATTCAAGTGAAGAATTGGACTAGAATTGGAATCGAAGACCATGATGAAGCTATCAAGAAAGAGTCAAGTTACAAGATATGCCCGTATGGGATTAAAGTCAAAGTGGAGTTGAATCAATCAAGAATAGAATATGATTGGAAAGGCCTATGCAAGAATACACGGCAAGATGGCTTACATCAAATTGTATCAAGTCAATACATGGAACCGGCTGCACCAAGTCCCAATCAGTTGTACCCTCGACCAGCCCACATGGGGCTGATCCAAGTCACCAAGGAGGGACCTTGTGAAGATAGATCAAATAGGATCAAAGGAACCATGGAGCTGGTCCAACTCGCCCCATGGAAGGGGCTAGAAACCAGCCCCCTTGGCCTATAAAAGGGGCCAAGGGGAGGGGGCGGGTTGGCCTATCTTGCATCATTGAGAGTAAAGCTTAAATCTTGGGGTGAGTGACTAGTCTAGGAGAAAGAAATCCCAACAAAGAGGGACGTGAGCTTTAAGGCTTAGGTGAAGAAGAGGGTAGCTAGGTGAGTGCCAAAGGAGTTTGGGGAAGAAGAATGAGTTCAAGTGGCCAGATTCACTCTTGAATCCCTGCCTGTTTTTCATAAATCATGTAAGTACATTATCAATTCAATTTCAATTGTCTCTTCCTTCCTCTAATTCAATTAAATTGTGGTTGTATTAATGGAGCATAGCCTCCTCTCACATTGTAATAGTGCTTAGATTCAATGCCTTTACATTACCTTTTCTGAATTTTTACTATTGCACAAATGCACTCTATGTGTTTGCTTATGTGCTTCTATCTCAATATAATCTATAATCAGTCTATATTCTCTACCTCCTCTATGCTTATGCTTATAAAGATAATTTCTCTTCATTTCAATTCAGCAATTTAATTTGAGAATGTAGAGTTGTTGCACTTTAAATTCGGTTGAGTTCGCATCATGTATTTTCTTAAAACCTGAAACTGAATTTTCAGCATCTCTGCATCTGATATTTGCTATAATTTTAATTTCCGAATACTTACTCCTATTTGTCTAAAGCTTTGCCCACTTGTTCTACACATATAAGCCCACATTAAATAAAATGTTTAAGAATTTTAGGGTCGTCCAATCATGTAAGTAAAATTGGGCAAAATCGAACAGAAACCAGTGCAATGCCTACACAGTTAGTTTTCCTATAACAAAGCCTAGGTTTTTATCCCATAACTCTGTTTGTAGGAGCCCAAATCAATTTATTTTTGATGTATTGGAAAGTGATATCCATAGCTTTTCAACAACATCAAAATCACTAAATTTGGAACTTAGGTCACTGAGATATAGGCTCATCTTTGAGCCTCTGCATTTCAGTAACATGATAGTTTCGGGCACTCGAGTGAGTCGGCTTCACTGATTTAATTTTTATTCAAAACAACTCTAATTTTAGATCTGTAAAGTCCTACAGATCCTTACACCATAAGCTTTGTCTGATAAAATTTTAGTAATTTTTAAAGGTCTGTAAAGAGTTCAGATCAATTCGGGAAGCAAGCACTAAAAGTTGAATATTCTGTTTTTTAGAACTTTCATTTCAAAGTCTTGAATCAAAGTGTACGTTCTATTTCTTTCAAAAACACCAACTCTTCACGTGAATTGGAGTTCACATTTTCCAAAAGTGAAGTTTTTAAGTGCTTAGACTGACCCTTGAGCATCGGTTCAAAAAGGCCTAGAGCGAAAAGTGTTTGCTTATCCACAATCGTCAATGAAGTCATATTTTTCAAAAACTTTTTGCAAACTAGCTAGCACGCTCACGTAAGTAATTAGATAAGAAAGTTTTGCTTCAAGTTTCTATATAAGGTTTGAAGTGAAAATTTTAGTGTCTAGACAGCCCTCCTGAGTAAGGCAATGGTACTCAACTAGCGAGAGCTTACCCACATTTTCTAACATCGATCCTCGATGATGAGTGTGGAGAAGCGTGGAGACCAACGATTGCCCTTGCTAAGAGTTTTTTCTGAATCGAACCCAGTGCACCCTGGCTCTCCTGAGTTTCCTTTATTTTTTACCTCAATGGAATCACAATTTCTCCTTTCCACTCCTTTAGTTTTAATCTTGCCGTAAGAAATGAGGCAGGAACAGAGAAAAATCAAAAGCCGAAACAATCACACGAGATTTACATGGTTCAAGAATAGACTCCTAGTCCACCGGTACACAGAAATATCATCATGTATGATAAAAAAATCAGCACCTAATTAAATACAGTAGCCACTTCGGTTGATTCGTCTAAAATCAGCTACCTGAAAACGATTTCACTTTGACATATGCATCCTGTTCTTTTTCTAATATTAATTTTCAGATTCAATGAATTCAGTTAGATTCATCGAAAGCATTCGAAGAGCGTTTCAATTTGATATCCAATTCTGTCGCTACACAAGTCATGCGTATTAGAACTTCTTGTCTATCTCATGTATTCCCACAAAGACCTCTAAAATGCTCAACTTTATATTTAGCACCACGTTCATGAAACATTTGTTTGTAACAAGGGAAACTGAAGAGATGACTCCTTGTTTTCAATAAATTAAACTCAAATTTTGTAGATGCATTGCAGTTCAGGTATCTATACACTACCCCTTCTCCTGCTGCTCCTCCTTTGAATTGTCCCTCGTGCTGGATGAGAACCAGGACATCCTTCAGTCGCCGGCAGCTTCTCCCTCCACTGCCGCTGCGGTTCTACCTCTAACGTTGATGGTGGTAATGATTGGTGCTTTCTCTGTGCAGGCTTTCCTTCGTTTCTCTCTCTTGCCTTTCTTCTTCTGCAAGAACGGTTATAGTTTTACTAGCATTGCGCGTGTCAATGGCTTTGCGGTTGGTTTTCTTATGCAGTGAATAGATTGGTATGAGGAAGTAAATCTTGCCCTTGCGGAGCTCGGTCTCTTCGTGCAGAAAGGTGTGCCTGTGGACAAGGGAATTATGGCAAGTGGGGACGTGGTTGGGGTTGGCCTTCATCACCTCACGGACAGTGATCACTCGCCCGCTGTAGACGTCGACGCAACCATCGGCATGCAGCACCCTTACCGCATCCAGGGCTCCGCATGGAAGTATGCATGCAATGCAGCACCTCAAGCTATTCCCCATCTCAATTTACCTTTCCTTCTTCAATGTAGTGACGGGCTCAGCTACGTCTACCACTTATCATCTCTCTCTCTCTCTTAATGAGAGGATCGGGTGGTCGACTGTGGAAAGTGAGAGAAGGAACTATCGAGCTCGGGCGAAATGCCACGCATCAATTCGTAAAAAGGAGGCCGAGGTTTTGAGCCTTTCTTAGGGCCCCAGCGTTTTTAATGTTGCCGGGCCCTTTACCTTTTAACGATACTTCGGGTATTGATGACATGAAAAAGATCTCTCTGGATACGCGCACACACACATAATTCATTGAACGGAAAAGGTAAACAAGCTGTACATTCTTCCATGGGTTGTGCTTTCTTTGCATCTCTGGATTTATGCGATCCATATTAATCAAGAAGCATTATCATCAGTACATCATCAAACTTGTGAAAAGAAAGAAACGAATGCTTCCTTGAGTTAGTGTATCGGAGCATGCCCTTAAACATGACTTTTATATTATATGCTGCTCTAAATTGTGCGTCGATGTTTTGAGGCAGAATGAAACCCATAGTATGCGATGTGTTTATGCTCTAAATTGCGTGTATTCGACGAGTTCAAGATCAATAAAATTGCAATTATGTATTACACCTTTCGATGACACACACTCACACTTTACGAAGAGTGAAGAGGGCATGCCAAACGTGCTCTTTTTTCTACTTAAAACATAGTCCGTTGTATCACTTTAAAACTTTTTGAAGACTGCTTTTGCTCTGAAATGGTGATCAATGAGAAGCTTCAATCTCATTGTTATAATATATGATGCGTTTTTCTGTTCTTTGTTAGTTTCATATTAATGAAGCAATTGCACCCTTAATATAGCAGAACAGGCATTCAAACTGTCAATTTTTCCCTATCATTTACCATAAAATTATACTGTTTGGGTAATATATGTTCTTACACCATTTATTCACTGAACCCGTCAAATTGATGGTTAGATAGCGTTGAATAAGATCAGCAAAGGACAAGGACAATCCTGAAACCACTATATGGGTAAGTCTGCAACACACCTTTTGGTTGGTACCTTTTCTCTTCTCCCTAGCCACACTTGGGTTTTTAATTGCATCTTTGACACAAGACCAGAGCTTTACTTCAATGACCAGCTGGCTTTAGTTGGTCCTTTCTTAGCTCTCTTCACGGGTAATATCGGAGTCCGAGCATAACCCGCTTATGTGATACTAACGGAGGCTTGGGTTAGACAAAACTTTGAATATAATTTTCTTCCATTTGCATAATTTAAAGCTTTAATACCACCAAAAAAGTACACTAAACACACTGCAAATTGTAAAAGTGTTCTTGCATGCACGGTATCAACTTACTTGAAAAATTGCAACTATTAGTTTTGGAAAGGCAAAAGATGGTACTATTTATTCATGTGAAACCAAGTTAATTTTGAAAAAACGAGACTGCCATCAGATATATAATTAATATGAAATATCAAAAAAAATATCACGGATATTTATTTACTTTGACGTCATTTTGGGTCTTGAGATGTAGACATGTCCGATTTTCCTAAAACCTAAACGTACCATTCCCGATTCGGTTCTAATTATGAGAACCGTCGATTTTGGAACGATTCTGGTTTGAATTCACAGGGATGACAGTCTCTGTCATGAGGCTGTCAGCAGACTCAGCCTCGTATGTCACCTTCGGAAAGGGGGCACAGGAAGAAGGGGGGGGAGGAAAGGGCAGGGCGTGCTCTGGACGGGGCTCGAGGAGCGGGGCTGGGGCTGAGGTGGAGTTCCAAACAGTTCGACCCTCTGGTTTTTGATCGATTTCAGTTCGAATGGTTCCAGCCGGTCCGACTTCCGTTTGAACTGGTGTACCAGTTCCGAACCGATCATATCTACTCACATGTGCATATGACCTCTATCCCCTATTAGGGGTATTTGCGGATTTGATCAAACAGCAAGCTGACCTAGAAATGGAGAACGCAGATGGAGGTAAAAACAGACAAGATAACAGGTAGTTGCCTCTTTCATTAAGGAAAATATGTATTGTAATACAGGAAAAATATGGCACTGTGCCCTGATTAAAAATTGAAGAGTAATTAGGAAGAAGTGGGTGCCCATTTTAATGCCTGTTTCCTGAATCCGCTATTTCACGTAGAAATTTAGATCAGCATCATGTACCCAGGTAAAAAATGAAGCTTTCTCTTTCCGCTTAATCTTTTGATGAGTTTAATCAGAAACGACGTTCACATATTTAAAGCCAAACAGGACGACCCTAATCTAGGGCCCCAACCTCAAAGGATTATTCCATGATTACCGGCTAATTAATCACCATGAACAGGTGATTAGACACCACCATGTTCATCACCAACTTCGTGGATGCTGCTTCTCGGTGTTCTGTATACAAGCCAATATGAGCCAGACGACTTCGTAACTATCCTGCCATATATCTATACTGAGTCCAATGACGAATGATCTCAGGATGAACCAAACGCTGACCAATTCATCTCGATCATCAATAACCAGTAGCTAAGTCATTCCTAAAATATTAGTGATCAATTAGAAGATCTTTGATATAAAGGATAATCAGATACTATAAGGGAACCTGAAGCATATCGAGGATCCAAATCCATTGGATCGGTCAAGTTCATCCCGTTTATTTCTGAGTTTCATGTTCCTTTTTTACGACAAAAATTAATAGCTTTGGTGTGTTTATCTTTATTAAGTGGTTTTGTCTTCATTAAATATGTCAACCTCTGCTTACAAATACAGCTCATTTTTCTTCTGGACAAAAATTCCATCCAACAAGAAGAAGACACGAAAAAGCTGTGTATAGAACAGCAGCAAAAAATCAAAGAGGACGATCTCCGAACATAAATACATGAAATTTTTCATTATAAAATATCAATAAAGAATAAACGTGTGCATACTTATATATGTACATATATATATATATATATATATATGTATACGTATATGTATATATATATTATATATATATATATAATGATATATATATTCATTATAAAATATCAATAAAGAATAAACGTGTGCATACTTATATATGTACATATATATATATATATATGTATATGTATATATATGTATATGTATATGTATATATATGCTTCTTTGTTCGTGAATTTCAGATCTATTCAGCTTTTTCTTTTTATAGTAATTCCTGTAGCTTGCGATTAGTTCATCTCTTCATTTTATAATGCACCCATTCCTTTTTCGAAGAATAGCAGCCTAAAAACTTTTTGGATGCACAAATTATGCACTGTGTCTGTGCGACAGAGTCGCAAACCTCATTTCACAGGAGTAGTTTTTTATCTTTCAAATTTGATAAAGTTCGAAGAGGTAGATTCTGGAGTTGTGACTGGTAGCTGCCACCCACTTCTCTTCCTTAATTTGTTCGTACCTGTATAAACGAATCTATAAATCAGGCGCCTACACGCTTCATGGTCTCCCCAACAGAAAAGGTGCCCAAGTTTCTCAAGCCAGCTTCAGAGTCTCATGTTCTTGCAGTTCATGTGAAAAACTCGTGTCACCTTAGAGTTCTCTTGTTGCATGGTTCCGAATTTATCTTGGCATGTAAGACTCGAGAAAAGCTTTAATTTTTCGTTTTTAACATTTCATGTAAAAGCACTCTCTCTCTCTCTCTCTCTCTCTATATATATATATATATATATATATATATACACACACACTTTTGTGTATGTGCGTGGTGCATGCTTTGCACATATAGGCTACTCTTGCATACACTCATGCAATATCTTAAAATTTAAGCCTTATAAAATTGCATTACAAGCACCCATAGCGTTAGCGCAACCTAGGGCCCTCTAGCGCCATTACTGTGGGTGGTGGGGAGTTCGAATTCTCAAAGGGTGCATGTGGGAGTGTATCAACCTCGAGTTTCTAGGATCTCTTTTTAAGATTTCTTGAGTTTATGTAAAATTTAGGGTATGATTCGGAACCATGGAAATGAAGTCTAAAGTTTCTCAAGCCAGCTTCAGAGTCTCATGTTCTCACTACTTTATGGGGCTATAGTATTTAGGTTGTATCTCTTTGGATACAACTTTTATTTACACGATGTTTAGTGTGTTAGAAACCAAAAATAAAAGCTATCAAACATATCAAAAATTAGTTAATTCTGATCAAAAGTATTTTTTTTTTGTTATTTTTAACCTTATCGATAATCAACCGATAACATGTTTATAGGCCTCATGATGAGATCAGTTCTCTTTACTGTAACTCCTTGTTTGAAGTCTTATTCACAGATTTCTTTATTCCATAGAAAGAGGTCATGTACACCTTCCACACAAACTAAAAAACAGCCAATTTGAATAAAAACATCTAATTTATAGAAGGTGTACTTAGTCTATTAAAGCCTTGGATTCTTTTAATATGGTTGTATTGTTTTTATAGAGTCCTCCCTCCACTCGTACCCTTCTTACTGTAGAACCCCCCTGTATTTTGATCACAAAAGTGTTGGAAAGAAACAATAAAAAATGATCTAGCTTATTGTGAGTTAACTGCTAACATGGCACATGATAGTGATATGTGGAAACAAAGAATCATGTAGCGGACCCCGTCTAGTATGGGAAAAGGCTTAGTTGTTGTTGTTGTTTGTTGTTTCAATTCTATCTCAATTGTTTAAGTTCGGATTTGAACTGTTCTTGTTCGGTTGAAAAATGGGTGAGACAAGATCTTAAAGAATCTTCAAACTCCATCTAAAAGTAGATTTTGGATGAATTTTGTGACTCAAGATAAATTATTATGTAATTGAATGCAGAAAGACAAAAAAAAAGGAACTCTCATAACTCTCATACCTAATTTTGAGAGGTGTTGAGAAAGTGTTGGTTTCAAAAGCAACTTATCGTATCCCTTTTTTAATTTTTAACTATAACAACAACAAAATACATGGCAATTTGACCATAAACGTCTCATTGTGTTTGTGAACTTCTCAAGTAACTGTTGTTTCTTTGTTTTAAACCAGAATTCAGTATACCAAGATGTGATCATGGCCAGCGTCAAAGAAAGGCTTGTTTGTAAGAAAGGCCTGCGAGTATTTATTTGTAGTGGACGTCAAAATTTGCATGAGCAAGATGCCATTACCGGTAACATTGAATAAGTCCAAGAACACCAGAATTCAGTATTTGTTTGTAAGAAAGGCTCTTTTGTAGTGGCAACACCATGCCATTTACTAATCTTAAGAACACTTTATGTCAAACTGGGATCTTCTGTTAAATTTTTTAAAGAACACCTTCTCTCAAAGCTCCTTGACGGTTTCCTTTGCCAATAGACACTATTTTCTTATAAATCCTCTCTCTCTCTCTCTCTCCTTCTTTAAGAAGAGAGAGAGAGAGAGAGAGAGAGAGAGAGAGAGAGAGAGAGAGAGAGTTCACTGTATGAAGAGGTAACATTATAGATCGGGGCCCTCGTCATACCTAAATATAGCAAGGACCGTACCTCTATTAGGGGCTTTATAATCCATGTGAAATTGGTGGTCCGTGATGTTTCTACAATTAGGATCGTGAACCACATATTAGGGGTCGTGGCCAAAATATGAGAACCAACCGATACGATGCACGTATACGCATCAGATACAGTGCACAACTAATGGGTTAAAAAGCTGTGGTACCATTAAACATATGATGAAGTCCAGAAATGACTTAATGGGGATGATAAAAGCTTGTAGTGGTATTGTAAAGATTAGCACGCCACTAGAATTGGAGTTTTTGGAGACCTCTTATAACAAAAAAGTATCTTGTATGAATGGGTTTAATTTTGTAAACTTGAGCTTAGCAGATTCAATGCCATGTCAAACTTGGGTGGAGTGTTGGTTCAAAAGCCTTCGGAGTTGAAGGAGGTCACGACTACGATATACTGTTCTTCCGGTGAGGGGCTTTGCTAACCTCATCTGGCAGACAAAGGAAAAGTGGAAACCTAAAGAACAGAAGGAGCTTCATTGCCTAATACAAGTTCGTCTTATTGAGGCTCTTGTTTGGAAACCCACGCATGCCTTGCCACCAGGTTTGCTGGTTTTCTCCATATCAAAACTAATAGAGAAACAAGATATTGTAATTAGCGGCACACAGTGAAAAGATACAAAAAAACAGTGAAATCGATAGAAAACCCTCTCTAGAAGATCAACTGTGATCCGCTGCTTCAGGAAGAAGAAGGTCTTCTGCTGTGTACCACGAAGGAAGAAGGCAGAGATCATCGTCTCAAGGTAGGCCAGTCAACTTCTGCCAACAGGTAAAGCAGGCCGACCAACTTCAGCTCAATCCAAGACAGGGCAAAAGGCAGAAAACCGAATAGCCTAGGCCAAGATAGGGCAAAAGCCAGAAAGTCGGACAACTCAAGCCAAGATAGGGCCAACGGTAGAAAGCCCGAAAGCCCAAGCTAAGTCAAGGCCAAAGGCTGGGAAAAAAAGGCAGACAAAGAGGATGAAGGGAGAGGCACGACTAGTGACCGTCGAGAAGGGGAAAAAAACTTAGAGGACGGAGGCACAAAACCCTCCCCTCTCTCTCCTTCTCTCTCTTCCTTTTATATCCCCGAGAAACCGCCCAACGGTTTTAGAAAATTGTGGCTAGAAAACCGATGGTTTTCTACAACCACCCCAGTTTCTATTTTCAAAAAACTGCATCAAGCAGTGGATAGAAAAGTTCATTCTTCCCCTTGGTGTTTTTTGAAAATTACGAATTGTCACAGGGTAAACTTACCAAAATATCCAGATATTTCTATATAAAAAGTCTATTTTACCCTCAAACAGGGGAAAAGTTTGTTTTGCCCTCTGGCAGTTTATAAAAATTATGAAAAATCGAGAGCTTGAATTATCCCTTACCTGATAAAAGTCTCACAGTACTGCCGCTATGACAAAAGACAAGGTTCCCCATATCTTTTGTGGAAAATTTAAAATTTGGATTGAGGGGCAAAAGTTTGTTTTTCCCTCTAACAATTTACAAAAATTACGAAAAACCGAGAGTTTGAATTATCCCTTACCGGGTAGAAGTCTCACAGCACTGCCACTATGATAAAAGACAAGGTTTTCCCTATCTTTTGTAAAAAATTTCAAATTCGGATTGAGGAGCAAAATTACAAATTTACCCCCAATCAGTGATGAATTTTTCAGAAAAACTAAATATAATTTTTACTGTTTGATCCCTGGTCTTTTTAGAAAATTATAATACCAGACAAACATATAAAATTACTGGCTTACCCCTATTGTTTTGGAAAATTATCAGAAGTAGGAATTTTTGAGAAACATCACAAATTTATTTCCAGTTATTAAAACTCAATACATGATACTTAAAACTTGTATAAAATTAGTTTTAAGTATCATGAGTTATTTACAATTCAACTTTTGGATATTATACATATTGTTAGTTAAATTTTTGCTATTTATTGCTTGTTGCTTAGTAAATATTTTTCTACTAGCCCGTCTAATTATTAATCTTGCGAAATATATAAAAATGAATTCAAGAATATGTGTATTTAAATTGGCAAAGATAGAAAAATTAAACGGTTTAGACTTTCAAACATAGAAAAGAAGAATCCCATTGACTCTTACACTTGAAGGTATAAAGTATGTATGGAAGGAAATTGTATATCCACCACCACTTGATGTCATAAAGTAACAAAGAAAAATGTATAAAATATTTCTAAGAGATGACACAATAAGAAGAACAATCATGTTAACATACATGGAGGATGATATGATTAAGGTTTTTGAAGAATTTGAGATTGCAAAAGAGTTGTTTGACTCAATAACAACTAAATATGACATTATAACTAAATTGAATGTTCAGTTACTACTACAAAAATATAACTCCTATAAAATGAAAGGAGATAATGTAGTGAAACATGTGAACCATATACTGGTAATAGCAAGAGTTTTATCTGTAGCTAAATCAGTCATCCCTGAACAGATATAAATATCGATAATACTAAACAGTCTTCCCCATCCTGGAACATGGTTACTACTGATCTTAGACTAGGGTCTAAAATAAACCTTTTGGAATTACCCCTCAATCTAATAATTGAATAAGAACACATGAACAAAAACAAAAAAGAGAAATTACTAATAGTAAAAGATGAGATAGGGTTCAGCTCTAAAGCCAACAAAAGAAGAAATAAAAAAAAAAAGTTTGACAAAAATAACAAAAAGAGTGGTCAATCTTTTAAGAAAACGCAGGAAACCATTTGTCGGGTCAAGTGTTTTAGCTATGAAAAAATGGGACACTAAAAGAGGAATTGTGACAATAAGAAAAATGGTGGGAATAACTAACAATAACAATGACATAATCTATATGATATCAGAATTCTTATACATGGATCGCCTGGTGACTAGTTGGTGGATTGACTTAGGAGCAACGAGATACATCTTAAAGAGAAAGGATGGGGCATTTGATGTAAAGGAATATAAACTAGAAAAACATTAAGTATATATACAAAACAATACTTTCTCTGATATTTTGGGAAATAGGTCATTTAGAATTTTTGTAAAAGGCACACCGATTGTACTAACTCATGTGTTGATCGTGTCATTTATAAGGTGCAATCTGATTTCAGAACTTGCCTTAGTAAAGAAGGGTTTTGAGGCCAAGTTTGTTCTTTGCAATGTGACTGTGGGAAAGCATGGGAGAGTATTTTTCTTTAGAGAATTTGATGTAGAACATGGATTGTTAAAGTTGAAAATCAATGAAATTGAAAGTTCTTTTGCTTATATTGATTGTGCCTTTAATGTTGATGCGAATTTATGGCATAAATGCCTAGGGTATATATAAGTCTGAAAAAACTGAGAAAATTATCAAACTTTGACTTACTGTCAAAGTTTGAGGAAAATACTTTCAGCAAGTATGAATCTTGTATACAAGGAAAAATGATGAGAAAAGTTTTTCCTAAAGAGATAATAAAGGCAACAACCCTATTGGAAGTTATTCACACTGATTTATGTGGACCCTTTACACTAGAATCACATCGAGGAATGGTCTATTTCATAACCTTCATCAATGATTACTCAAGATCTATATATATGTATATATATATATCTTAACACATAAATCTGAGGTACTTGATATATTTAAAGAATATAAGCAGAAAGTTGAAAATCAACTAAGGTATAAAATTAAAGTTTTGAGATCAGATAGAGGTGGTGAATACACCTTTGCAAAATTTTTGAAATTTTGTAAAGACTTGTCTCAAGGCACCTCAGCAAAATGTTGTAGCTAAAAGATATAACAGGACCTTACTAAGCATGACAATGCCAATGTTAATATATGCCTCTCTACGAAGGATATTTTCGGCAGAAGCAGTAAGTACAACAGTATACATACTCAATAGAATATCCTGTAAAGTTGTATTCACTACACTATATGAGATGTGGTTTGGAAGAAAAACTAACCTCACCAATTTGAACCCATAGAAGATCTAGTAGATTTAAGTGATGAGTATATTGACGATTAGATCAATAATCATTTGAACCCATAGAAAATCTTCTTTGATCAACTGAAACTTTAAGTGAACATAAAAGGTGTAAGGCCGCACAGTCCTAATTAAAGGATTATCACACTTATCTTGCACAAGAAGAGTGCAATTCAGTGGATTTAAATGAGTTGACTGATAACTTAACATATCAGCATACTATTAACTCATCTGAAGCAACAGACTGAGAGAAATCTATGGATGATGAAATAGAAATCATTGAGAAAAACTAAGTTTGGGAGTTGACTGATTTACAAGAAAGAAAAGTCATAGGATGCAAATGGTTTTTGAAAAAGAAATATAAGGTCGATGCATCAATCGACAAGTTTAAAGTGAGGTAGGTTGCAAAGGAATTCTCATAAAAAGAAGGAATATATTATGTTGAGACATATTATCCTATTATAAAATTTGCATTCATCAAAATAATTCTAGTATTATCTACATATTATGATTTGGATTTACATCCGTTAGATGTAAAAACTGATTTTCTAAATGGAGACCTAGATGAAAGCATATATATGAAATAACGCGAAGGATACATAGTTGAACGTCGAGAAGATAAAATATATAGGTTGAAAAAATCCCTATATGGCTTGAAACAGTCATCTCACTAATGGTATTTGACTTTTCAAAATATCATTATTGCACTCGGGTTATAGCAAATGAGCTTTGATCATTGTGTATATGTCTTGAAGAGTGGGAGCCACTTTGTCATCTTATCATTATAGGTAAATGACATATTATTGATTGGGAATGACAATGAGATTATTGTAAAAACTAAGTCATGGTTAAACTCAATGTTTGAAATGAAGGATATGGGAGAAACATCATATATCCTAGGTATAAAGATTTCTCAAGATAGAGAATCTAATCTTCTATGACTAAATGAGGAGAGATATATTGATTAGACCTTAAAAAAGTTTTAAATGGGTGAATGCAAGTCTCCATCTACACCCATTGCAAAAGGGGTAAAACTTAGTTAGGTTGATTGTCCTCATGAAGGAGACAATAAGCCTAACGTTCTTTATGCATAAGCTGTGGGCAACTTGATGTATACTATGCTATGTACAAGACCTCATATCAGCTTTGCTCTTGGTCTTGTAAGCATATATCAAAGTAATCCTAGATGACAATATTGGATAATTGTGAAGAGGATTCTAAGATATCTTAAAAGAACAAAAGAACTAAAAGTGGTAGGATACTAAGATGCTGACTTTGTTGGGAGCAAAGATGATATCAAATCAACCTTAGGACAAATATTTTTATTTGGAGGTAGAGTTGTTTCTTGGGTATGTAAGAAACAGGGTTGTGTAGTAATACGCACACAAGAAGCTGAATATTTGGCTTGTTGTATGGTTGGAACAAGTGTCGTATGGATAAACCATTTCATACGAGATTTGAGGCTAGACATAGCCAACGAGCCAATTATCATTTATTGTGACGATAATGTAGCAATTACTCTAATCAAGAGTGGAGCTGATAACTTTAAAAACAAGCATATAATGGTAAAATATTACTATCATATCATTCAAAGACCCTAATCATATCACCCTTCATATATGTTAACATAACAATTCTTGCTATCATATCATCTCTTAGGAATGTTTTATATAATTCCTTTTGTTACTCTATGACGTCGGGAAGTGGCAGATGCACTGTTTCATTTAATACATATTCTATACTTTCTAGTGTAAGTCAAGGGGATTATCTTCTTTCACATTTGAAAATTTCGACCATTTAATTTTTTTGTTTTTGCCAGTTCAGATACACATATTCTTGAATTCATTTTTATGTAGTTAACAAAATTAATAATTAGATGGTCTAAAAAGAAAACATGTACTAAGCAACAAGTAACAAATAGCAAATAGCAAATATTTAACTAACAGAATGGATAATATCCAACTATTGAATTGAAAATAACTCATGATAGTTAAAACCAATTTTATACAAAATTTAAGTATCGTTATTAAGTTTTTAATAACTTGATGAATCAAATTGGAAACAAATCTATAATTTTTCCCAAAGAATTCTTTTCATCGATAATTTTCCCAAACATTAGAGTAAACTAGTAATTTTATATGTCTGTCCGCTTTATAATTTTCTAAAAAGATAAGGGACAAAACAGTAAACTTGATATCTAGTTTTTCCTGTAAAATTCATCATGGATCGAGGATAAATCCATAATTTTACCCCTCAATCCAAATTTTGTAAATTTTCAAAAAGACAATAACATTGTCTTTTAACACAATGGCAAACTATGAACCTTTTATCGGGTAAGGGTAGAAAGGTAACTCAACCTCCAGGTATTCAGTAATTTCTATAAACAAGAAGAGGGTAATATGGTCTTTTTGTTCATTTGAGGGTAAAAATGACTTTTTACTCAAAAATATCTAGATATTTTCGTAATTTTACTCTCTAGCAACTTCTAGTTTTTAAAACGGTTAGGGGCACAATGAACTTTTAGCTTGGAAAGGATATGTTAGATTACACACGTGCACCCTATGTTTGGTTTAATATTTTTGTAAGAAAAACTTTTGATTTGATAGTTAAAAATGTGTTTACGCGAGAACAGTTATGGGATAGAAAGGTGCGTCATTTGAATAAGATCCATGATACATCACGCAACCTATAACTAAGGGATTAAGACTTCTTAATATGCATTTCTACGAAAAAAACACTCTCTCCTCTTCTCCTCTTTGCATTCTCCCTTTGGCCGTCGTATTCCCTGCTCACGGTGACCGCTCTTTGCCATCCTTTCTTTTTGATCAAAGGAGATTGAGGCATGAAGGTTAACTCCAAATAAGATATATTGTTTTGAGTGATGTATATATTTTATCTTGAGAGGAAAGCATTGGTACCCGTAATATATGAGTTATCCTCCTAATTTATGTTTTCTGTGTGGAGTTTGTTAATTTTTTACTTTGGATTTGCGGCTGTTATTGATTGAAGCATGTATTTTTAAGATTTATTCCAAACACCACGTTTGTTGGCTTATCGTAAAAAGAAAAAAAAGGCGAAGGAATGAACAAGCAAAACGAAATTAACCAATGAACTAAGACAATTCAAATGAGGTTATAAGCTCGTCCTGAAATTAAGTAGCGGAAGCGAGGAGTCAACATCTGACAGAAGGGATGGTGATCACCGTATTTATGGTTGAAGGTAGAAAACTGACAAAACACTGTAAAATAGGTATTCATAAAGAGGAACGTGGACTTTGCGCAACTTGGGCAACCATTGAGTGACATTAAGTTGAAAGTTCACGGCGAACTAAAGTTTGCGGAATATATATATATGACCCGATGGCCAGACACAATCCAATAAGTGAAGGGAAAGAGGAAAGCAAGAAAGAAGATGGCTTCGTTGCCCAATATTGGCTGGGTAGGTGTTCGGAAAGGAACTTGGAGCAAAGAAGAGGACAACTTGTTGAGAGAATGCGTTGAGAAATACGGCCAAGGAAATTGGCATCTTGTTCCTTCGAGAGCAGGCGGGCAACTTACTGCTGCTTTCCTTTCGTTCCTCCGGCCTCATTTTATCTATTTGTCCCTGCTTCTCTTAAACAATTATCTATTGTGCGTTTCATTTTCAAGACGTAGCTGATGAGCTGAGTCGAGAGATTAGAACGAACGCATAACTTGGTCAGACGGTCACCACCCTATGATGTGCTTAAAATTTACTTTCTTACTTTTGTTTTTCTTAGAAAAAAAAAGGAACTTTGTCTTGTTGTATGAGCAGATACTCACAACATCATGAACTCTATTAATATTCTGAATTTTGTGGTAAGCAATTTCTTGTTCTTTTTTCTATTATTTGCACGTTAGGTTTAGGCAGACTGCTACTAGAATAAAGTATACAAATCTAAGGAGGATCCGTTAAAATGGACATTCTTCAGTACCAAAAAAATGGTTTAAGAGGGGATAAACAAATTGGCTCGCAAACTTAGTTATTGAATCGAGCAAAGAAAGATGTGATTTAGCAACTTGTATTCCATGCTATTTCAAACTCAATCGAGCGATACTACCATTCTGCGTGGTGTTGCTGAAAAAGAACGCATTTTATATGGAAATTGATGAAGCCTACTGATGATTCCGTGATCTTGTTAATTCAGGCCTCAGAAGGTGCCGCAAGAGCTGCAGGTTGAGGTGGTTGAACTATCTCAGTCCGGATATCAAGCGTGGACAATTTTCTGAAGATGAAAAGGATCTGATTATTAGAATGCACAGACTCCTTGGAAACAGGTGAACCATCTTTATCTTCACTGGACCCTTCATTCTCTCACTAATATATATATACATATATATATATATGTGTGTGTGTGTGTGTGTGTGTGTGTGTGCATATATATGTGTGTATAGAGAGAGGGGTTTAGTTTACGTTCTTTGTGATGGAGGAAATAATAAAATTATATCGACGAACAGCCTTAGGTTTCCTTCATTCTTAGGTGGTCATTGATTGCGAGGAGGATTCCTGGAAGGACAGCTAACGATGTGAAGAACTACTGGAACTGTTATTTGTCCAAGCCGCAGATCAATGTCACCCGGAAACCGATACCGAAGAAGGCATCAGCAGCAGAACCAGTCCGTTCGACGGTTTTGGTAAAGCCTCAAGCTCACCGAATCAAGATGAAAGCTCCCCACTGGTTCAGGAAAGCTGCTTCATCATCGCATTCAACTGGTCAGTTTCCCGATGAAGATCTGCAACGAGGAAAGCTCATGCTCACTAGTCGTGAATCTCAAGATAATGCATTGTTATCTGGCATTTGTCTCGACTTGGCTGGTCGTGAAGAATTTGCTTCTGATCAGGCAGCACTTTTCCTGGAGTCTGAGGTCCGATGGGAAGACTTGCTCTTTGATTCGGAGCTCTGGAAGTTGCTAGACATTTAGCAATCTGCGGTGAGCTAGCTCCAATTCACCTTGCTCCGTTGCTGGTCTAAAGTTGATGGCAATTGTTTCCTCTGTACGAATGCGTGTCCAACCTCGGATACTTGATTCCCAACGAAGCCCGTGGCTATTGTTATCGAGCACGTATGTATGTCCCACCCTGGTCACATGAAGACGATTGATTCCGTTCAAAGCCTTCTTCTCTCTCTTCCGAAAATCAACTTAAATCACCTGTCAGGCCCTTCGGGCCGTCGGCTTTGGCAGACGGTGAAATATCTGTTTGTATCCGGAGAATGAGACCAAGAAAAATCTTGGTGAATGTCATCCTAAATAACTAAATAACAATTTAAAATAAAATAACTCAAGGCTACCTTCCATAGAGCTAACATAGTTCAATTGCAGTTCTAGCTTCATATATCACTTAATCTAAAATTGATCTTGAATACAACCTATAAAGATAATTATAATAAAAGTTTAGAACCATGTGCTTCATAAGGTGGATGCGAACTCCATGCAACTACTATACTAAAAGACATACATATATGAAATCATATGTTATAGATAAAAGAAAGTTAATTCCAAATTCAAATCAAACATCATAAGTTCTTCATAAGTATGTGATGCATGTACTCATCAATAACACTTTTAGTTTCAATATTAAAACAACCGCCACTATCAATTCGTAGAAAAAACCCACCCCCTTTCTAACTAGCCGCATGGTTTTTCAAAGCCACGACATAGACATATCACCTCCCTCACGTTTACAAGACAAAATACTCTTTAGAAACATGTATTAATATTAGGGCCATACATTACATTGGCAAATCAAATCTCTCATGTACATCAATTTGGGAACATTTCAAGAACAATCTATCATGTGAGTAAATATCATTAATAGGTGTCAAAAGGGGTTTCATTTTAACACCCTCGTTACTCCTGCTAGTTTATCACACTAATATCTACATGTCCCCAACTAGGTGCATCATATGATGCCACACTAGCTACAAAAAGTCAAACTATAGGTAAGCCAGTATGACTAACAAAGTAGCCAGTATAAATGCAGACTACAACTCCATGGCGATTGATGTTTACTCTGCACACATAGACATGTACGAGCTAGCACTATTAGTACTTTCATCCACCATTAAACGACATCTTATACCGTGATGCAGACCATGATTCACAACACTGGAGCATGCTCATGCTATATCCAATATGGGTAATAAAAGCATTAGAAAACACCGAGTGAGCAATCTTATATAATATTTTTAAACCATTATTAAGGTAGTATAACCACATATTATTTAAATCAATATAAACTATTTCTAAAATACGTCCAAAGAGAGAACACATTCACTCACTCACTCACTCACATGAGAAGGGCTCTCAAATTCATTTTTAGACCTTTATAATTAAGATCTCCAGCTCGTCGTTATACATCTAAATAAATATAAATCGTTATTAAACTATGGAATATCTAACATGTTAACCTATATGCATATCAAAGTCTAACAACTCTCAAATTCACTTAAATATTAAAGTAGATCCTATTACAAATTACTATATCTAAGTTTCTAATAGATAATTACTTGATTTTCTTCCTAAATCAAGATAAAATTGAAATATTAATGATCTACAACAACAACTAAGCCTTTTTCCATACTAGATGGGGTTGGCTACATAGACTCTTTGTTTCCACAAAGCCCTATCATGTGCCATGTTACCAGTTAACTCAACAAAAGCTAGATCATTCTTGATTGTTTCTTTCCAATATTTTTGTGGTCATCCTCTACCTCTTTAAATACTTTCAAAATCTAGTTTTTCATACCTTATTACATGTGTTTCTTTCGATCTTCTTTTTATATATCCAAACCATCTTAAACAATATTCTCTCATTTTATCCTCTATCGGTGTCACTCCAAATTTGTTTCTAATAACCTCATTATGTATAAAGTATTTCCTTATATGGCCACTCATTTATCTCAACATCTTCATTTCTGCCGTAGACATCTTTTGTATATGTTGATGATTAATTGCCCAACAGTCAGAACTATAAAACATGGTAGGTCTAATTGTTGCTCTATAATATTTACCTTTTAATTTTAATAGTATTTTTTTGTCACAAAGAATACCTGATGCTCCTCTCCATTTTAACCAATCAACATTAATTTTACGTGTAACATCTCCATCAATTCTTCCATCACTCTGAACAATTGACACTAGGTACTTAAAACTTTCTTCCATCATCTGCAAATAATATACACCAAGGTACTGCATCTTGAATATGTTTTGTTAACTCATCAATCACCATTATAAATAATTATGAACTTAAAGTTGATCCTTAATGTATCCCAATATTAACTTCAAAGAAGTCTATCATTCCTTCATGAGTCCTCACACATATTTTTGCACCATCGTACATGTCTCTTATGAGGTTTATGTATGTCAATGTGATACCTCTTTTCCAAGGTTTATATATGTCAATCGAAAGTCTTTCTTTTTTCTCTAAATTTTTTCATAAGATGTCTCAAAAGGTGAATCAATTCATTGCTAGATCTCTCTATCATAATCCAAATTGGTTCTTTGTAGTACTCGATACTTGTCTTAACATACATTCGATAATTCTTTCCCATAATTTCATAGTATGACTCATTTACTTGATACCTCGATAATTCACACAATTTTGAATGTCTCCTTTGTCCTTGTATATGGGTACAAGTGTACTCACTCTCCATTCCTCGATTATCTTTTGGTTTTTCTATATTTCATTAAATAGTCTTGTGAGTCAAGTGATTTCTGCCTCTCCTATGATTTTCCAAACTTCTGTAGGACTATTGTCTAGTCCTACAGATTTACCACCCTTCATATATTTAAGAGCCTCTTTGACTTCATTTTTTTGAATATGTTGGTGGAAATTGTAGTTTATATATGTTTATGATTTGGCTAACTCATGTGAGCTAATATTAACATCTTTATTTTCATTAAAAGGCTTATAAAAATATTTTATTTATTTATTTTTTATATCATCAATTGCCATTAGAATTTTCTCATCCTCATCTTTGATGCATCTAACAAAATTAAGATCCTTAGTTTTTTTATCTCTAGCCCTAGCTATCCTAAAAATATTTGTTTCACCCTCTTTTGACTTGAGCTTTTTATATAAATCCTTTCAAATTTTAGCTTTTGCTTTATTAATGACCTTTTTGACTTCTTTCTTTAATTTCTTATAAGCCTCCACAGTTTCACTAGTTTTTTTAATATAATGTAATTTGTAACATGCCCTCTTTGTCTTGATTTTATTTTGTACCACTTCACTACACCACCAAGTTTTTTTTTGTACCGTTGCACCTCTCTTATATTCACCTAATACATCTTTCACTACTTTCCTAATATGTAGTCATTATTTTACATGTCACAAGGTGTACCAACATAATTCCAAGTATATCCTTAAAGGACTTTTTGTTTATTTTCTTTCTCGCTTTGAGGTTCCACCATTTAGTGTGAATAGCTCGATGCACTCTTTACTTCTAAATATACAACTAAAAGTTAATGTTGGGTGGTTAAACTTTCTCCTAGAATTACCTTGCAATCTTTATGACATAATCTATCTTTTCTTCTACAAACAAAATAATCAATTTGTGTTTATAATAAGCCACTCTTATAAGTAATTAAATGTTCATATTGTTTTTTGAAGGTTGTATTGACTCTAAAGCGGTCAAATGTCATAGCAAAATTTTAAATCTCCTTATATTCCTCGTTTATATCTCCAAAACTAAAGTTTTCATGAATACCTTGATATCGTAATGCCTCTTTACCGATATGTCCATTTAAGTCTCCTCCTAAACAAATCATCTCCCTTAGTGGAATTCTTTGAATCACCTTATCTAACTCCTCTAAAGAAACAATCTTTATACTATCTTCTAGCCCTATTTGGGGTGCGTAAGTACAAAATATATTCAAAACCTCTTCTCCTAGCACTAATTTCAACGTCATGATTCGGTCACCATATCGTTATATGTCTACTACACTATCTTTTAAATCTTTATTTATGATAATACCAACTCTATTTCGAGTATTTTCCTTTCTTGAGTACCATAACTTAAAATATGTATCATCAATCTCCTTTGTTTTTTTCCCAACTTATTTTGTCTCTTGTAAACATAGGAAATGAATCTTTCTCTAAATCATAGTATCTACCACCTCCATTAGCTTACCGAATAATGTTTCGATATTCCAAGAACCAATATGAATCTTATTATCTAGGACTAGCTTTCTTACCCCGCATCCGTCAATATTGAAAATGTGGAAACCCTCCCTTTAATTTATTCACTATATTTAGACAACAATGTAGTGGGACTAACTTCTTTACCCACACTCGTCCATAATGTGTGAACCCTCTCTACAATTTACACTATATCCTGGTGAAAATATAGAGGCCCTTGCTTACTTTTCACTGCATTCGAGCTCTGTAGTGTATTGCTAAAAGTGGACGCTCAAACACAATGTTCATAATTTATATAATCTATGGTATAAAAATCTGACAAAGTTTTACGCTACCTGTGAGAACCCTAATGCAACGCTCCTCCTTTATTCGGGCTTGAGACCAGCCATGCAAGGGGGATCCCTTACATGGGCGGAGTTTAAATATTAATGATCCACACTCTATTAAAAAAAATAGCTCTTTAATTCAAGTAAAATGTGGACTCTAATTGGCCCCAAAACAACCTTAAAATTGCAATTGAATTCACTTTTATACCTATTTAGATCCAAATAATTGATTTGGATCCACTTAAGTAAACAAGCTTGATTAAATATAAAATGGATCTAAGTCCAGAATCCTTACCAATGTCACTCTCCCAAGACACCGTTAATCGAACCCGATAGTGTCTCATGCATCCTGACATGACACATGTTGGCATGTCACTACCTTGACGGGTCACTGCTTGTCAGACTCCAACAACTTTTGACACCATTGAGGTCAACCAACTTCTCCAACCATTTTTCTATTGATGGATCCCGAGAAACCATCACCATTGTAATGGTGGATCTATATGGAGGAGGTGGGGCGGTCGCTCCCCTTGAAATTTTAAAAATCCATCATAACACAATCAAATAGATACATCACCCCACCATTGCATCGATGACTGCCAGTTTAGCTGGAATTGTCGGTGGCTGGATTTCTCTTATTTTTTGGCGATATCAAGGTCAATCCCACTCGTTATAATTGTTTTCACGGGAACATAAGAGCTAAATAGAGAATGAGACATTCTTTTAGATTTTTTGGAGAAAGTCATTGCTTTCTTTGCAGTTTATCGATCCACCCTCTCACTCCAACACTCTCTTGAAACCCTCTGTCATCTCTCATTTTTCTTCGTCGGACACACCATTGCTACTTCTGGTGGGAAATGTAGGCTAGGGGCTATGAGATCCTTGGACCACCATCTCTCCATGCTCATGTTTAGGTTGGAGCCAAGGTTTGGCCTCAATTAAGATTATTACAATAAAATATTCAGACTTCACTCGATCTCAAATAGGGTTGGCAATTTCTACCTACACCAACCCGCCGCATGTACTCAAGGGAAAAAGCACGCTCCATAGACAAGGGATGGGATATAGTGAGAGATGGTAGACAACCTATCAAGTTAGATAATCATCATTATCAGCTTATCACATGATAATGATCAAGGCACTCATCTTGAGTGTAGCATTTAATGCACTCATGCATTAAATAGCTTAGAATTCTCTATTGACATTGACAGACAAGTGATCTATATTGTTCGTGCGATCATATAAACGGTACAGATTGTCTAAATAGAGTCTTATATGAGATTCTGTTGAGTATCTTCATGTTTCTCTCTATATATGTGTGATATATAGAGAGAGAAAGGAGGCCTCCGACTAAACATTTCTTGATCATTATCACCCTAATAAAGTCACCCATCACACATCAAATTTAATATATTTATTTACATTAAATAGCATTGATCCTTGTATTATTGTTGACAAACTTCATGGGGCTTCAAATAGTGGCTATTTCTACCTACACCAACCCAACACATGTTCTCAAAGGAAAAAGCATGCTCCATAGAGACAAGCACATGTTCTCAAAGGAAAACATACACTCCATAGAGAATGGATGGGACATATGTGTATATATATATATATATACGTGTGAGAGAGGACTCCTACACAAACTCCCATGCTAATCATTTTTCAATCATTACCATAATCCATGTGATCAATCAAACAATGATGATGAAGCTACGTGTTTCACGTCAATTGATTAAATGACATTGATCATTGTGTTGATATTGATAGGTCAATCTTACCATTCGTGCAATCACACGAACAACACATATGTTTAATAAAGTTTGACACGAGAGATTGTCTTGCAATCTTACAATTTTCATTTTCTCTCTCTCTCTCTCTCTCTCTCTATATATATATATATATATATATATATATATATATATATAGAGAGAGAGAGAGAGAGAGAGAGAAAGAGGGAGAAGCTGGAGGGTGTGAACTCTATTTAAGTCAATCTTGACCATGTTTGAATTATCTTCCAAAAAGTATATTTAGATTTTTAGTCTCAACCCTCTATCACCCTTAATTATATTCTTGAGATTGGTTTGAATGGAGTTTGTATATGGATAGTTTGCATCCTCCTTATATATAATCACTTCTAATTACATAATTTGAAATATTATAAAGTAAATTTATGTTTTATGCAAAATATATAATATCAATTGATTTTTAATTACTTTTTATAAGTTAAAGTAGCATAAGATAAGGTGTGGGACGGGTGTGGGTTTGATTCCCAAGACTTGCAGGGTGAGGCGGTCTAGTAGACTCTTTTGAGTGCAGGGTGGGTGCAGAAAACTCGCCCCATTGCCATCCTTAGTTTGAAACAACCATTTTGAGTTCCTTTTTAAATTAAACCTTACAAAATTCTGGGTCCGCATTGGAACCTGCCAATGATGGAGACAATTGCTATGAAGCAAAAGTGCAGATTACAACTCCACATGAGATAACACACACAGTATATATATGTGTGTATTGTATTGATTGGGTACTTGTTCATACAGGCGTATAGATTGTTTGTTACCACTTGTTTAGTAAGAAATATGATTTATACAACTCTCTCATCATGTTAATTTTAATCTAACAGCTAGCTTATCAGATGCCATCTCTAGTTCATCAGTTAGTCTTGCATCAGGAACACTTTACCCTTTAGTGCATGATCATTTCCAAGGAGCTCCTTCCGTGAAACGGCAGATGTTTCTCATCATAATAATATTCGACTCAAGACAGCAACGGATCTACATTGATATATGAGTTGGGGCGTCCGCACACCCAACATTTGGAAAGTGAAGAAAGAGTATGGCCTGCAATTCAATACGTGGGGTTATTACAGATCCCATGGCATAATCCTAGCCTATTTTAGCCTCACCAAACGAAATAAAAGAAACTACAAACACAACTGTGACTAGAGCTCGTCATATAGTTGTCTGTTGTTCGCCTCACTGGGCAAAACTTTTTTAGTTCCACATTGGCTCGAAACATGTGGTTTTGTATGGAGAGTCAATTAACCAACTTTAGAAAATGGTAGAAACGAAGATGCTCATATGGATATAGAAGGAAAGATCGTATATATGATGAGGTTATTAGAAACAAAACGAAAATAACATGAATAAATGATAAAAAAAGAGAAAATCGTTTAGGATGATTTCAACACGTAGAAAGATCACCAAAAGAAGCTCTCGTAAGAAAGTATGAAAAACTAAATTACTAAAATATTAAAAAAGAAAGGAAAAAACTATAGAAGTATTGGAAAAAATAGTAAGAATGATTGTGTAATAGATTGAATAAGGTTGGATCTAGGAGGCAACAGGAAATAACAATGCCCAAGTGTTCCTTGCCACCCATTGCAAAAACATGCTATTTTCATGGCATTCAACGTCTGATTTAAGAGCCAACAACAGTCCATTAGATTGCTCTATTGATTAGACAAGAGATTTGAGAGACGAATCACTAAGAATTGACCAAAAAAACTATGTTTTCCATGTATTTTCTGTTTATGTCTGTTTTTTGGTGAAAATGATAGTTTTCTTCATTGATTCTTGTTTGGGTTGGTGTAAAGGGTTTGCTCTTAATAACAAGGAGTAATACCGCTTGTCATCGGCGACAAAATGGCTGAAAATCGACCATTTCTGCTAATTTTTGCAAAAAAAGAATCCTAACAAGTCCCCTTTGTTTTCCGGTGAAGAGGGACCGCCATTGACAATTTGGATCCAGAACAGTTTATTTGGATCTAGGTTGGGTTTCAGAATCGTTTTAAGGTCATTTGAGATCCAATTTATTGTGTTAGACTTGTAGTTAAATAAATTCTAATATTACTATCATTTATAATTGTTTAGAGAATAAAATTGAAAGATTTGATGATGTTAAGAGTAGCTCAACAGTTTGAGATTTTGATTTTGGTAATCCTTCAAGTAGGAGATTATATATTCTTTGATAGAACCATGCTAAAAGTTATTTTCTTATTTTAGATATATTTAAATATACATTTTTGTTAAGTATTTTATTGATGGTTCTTAAGTGATATTTGAAATTATGGGTTATTTGATATGCTTTTGAGATAAACTTGTTTATTGCTTGGTTGATAAAGAGCATATTTTGATATGTATGTGTTGATATGAAAATGAACTTGAATATTATATGAATATGAATTTGGATATATGTGGATTCAAATATGAATTTATGAATGTGATATGATGTAATTGGTTTTAAAAGATAATGACGATACTTGTATAGTTTGTGTGGGGTTTCTATAGACTTGGAGGTATCTCAGACATTTCAACTTGGATGCATATAAAGTTATTATCAGGCATTTTGTTGTGAGAGTCGACATAGTTTGATTGTTGTAAATGAGGGTATTAATATCGTGTGATGAGAGGGTCAAACGACCCTATGACTTGGTTTAGAGACAATATGGGTTGTAATTATGATAATTGATTGATGTGTGTGAGTATGAATTTAAAATCATGAGTTGGAATATAAATGTGATTTGTTATGAAATGATTGTGAAACATGCATGGCTTTAGTATGAATTTTGTTAAAGATATATAACCTTTTTACTGAGCTATGGAAAAAAGCTCACCCTATCATTCTATAGTTTATCATAAAGCTATCACTTCTAAAGCATATGGGACTAAGCAATAGATCGATCGAGCTATAGTTTTTAGATGGTATAATTTAGATGAGTGTTAGATTATCTAGATAATTATTATGACGATAGGAGTTATATTTACTGGGCCATATAATTTTAACTTGACTATTTATACTTATAAATATTTGATATATTTACGCTTCATGTTTCATGTGAGTTAGAATTTTATTAAAATTATCTTTAATTATCGCTTACATTCATGTGGAAAACACCCATGTGACATCGGATCGGATTGTGATCCAAAATTCATTCATCTCATCACTTTCCAACCTTGGTTAATTGTTCTCTTACTTTGCCTATATATAGAAGACAAAAATGAAGGAAAGGACAAAAGAACCCTAGAGTTAAGGCAACAAAGTGTGACTCAAAGGAGGAAGAAATAAGAGAAGCAGTATTCCCTTCAATCTGCTCTTTATAGTAGGACGTTAGTTCTTTAACTCAACTAACATCCCACACAAATGAAGTGAAATATGATATAGAAGCCTTTTACCCTATCAAGTAGGACATATATTGTTCAGCTTATCGCTCAAATGTAATAAACAAATAATAGGAATGATCTTTATATTTTCAACATAGATGGATGCGGGGTAAGGAAGCTAGTCTTAGAGAATAAGATTTGTATTCCATCTTCAAATACATAACATTGATTGAAAAGCTATGAAGGTGGTCTAGACTGGAGAAAAAATAAAGGAGATTGAGAATATAAGTTTTAAATTATCGTACTCAAGAAAGAAAAAAGCTAAAAATGGAATGATTATTATAAATAAATATTTAAAGGATATCATAGTAGACATACAACGACATTGTGACTGAATTATAATGGTAAATTAGTATTAAGAGTAGAGGCTTTATGATTTGTTTAGGATGAGATCTAAATGGACACATGGGTAAAATATATTAGGATATCAAGGCATTCATGACACCTATAGGTTTGGAGATTTAAATGAGGGTGAGGAAATTTTAAATTTTGCTATGACATATGATCTCTTTTTAGTTAATACAATTTTTAGAAAATGAGATGAACATTTAATTACTTATAAGAGTGACTTATCACAAAGACAAATTGATGATTTTACCTATAGGAGGAGAGAAGATAAATCCTGTTAAAAATTAAAGGTAATTTAAGGAGAAATCTTAACTACCTAACATCGACTTTTAGTTATCAATTTATAAGCAAAAAAGTGAGCAAAGAGGCAAAAGATATATAAAGTTACTCGAACTAAATGATGAAACCTTAAAAATGAGAAAGAAGATATATTTAAACAAAAAATCCTTTATGACGATACTAACTATGTAGGTATACCTAAGACATAAAACAATATGATTAAACATATTAGTAAAGTAGCCAAAGATGTGTTAGACTAATTTCAGAGAGGCATACTGGCACAAATGAAAGATAAATATTATATAGCAATAATTCAACTCACTGCGCTTTATGGTTGTCATGAGATAGATAAGTGGTCACATAAGAAAAAATAGTATATGTAATAAAATTATTAAAAATAATTTAAGGGTGATGCTAATAGATAACATGAAAGAAAATTGTTTGAGATGTTTGAACACATTGAAAGACGACCAAACAAAGCTCAAAGAAATTAGATTGTAAAAATATTAAGAAAGAAATAGAAAAATTATAATTTTTTTTTATAAAAAGTAATAAATAAAGATCTGACATAGGTTGAGTTATGTTCTATCGAAACAAACAATATACCCGACCCCGTTAGTATGGGGAAAGGCGGAGTTGTTGGATAGATATGATTGCTGGATTCCATGATGAACCAAGCTACGGATAGCATATCAGCACCTTTATTGCTCTCGAGGCTTGTTCCCAACAGCCGGCGAGTACACCTTTTGTCCCCCCTCCAAAACCAGCCGTCTTGTTGAGCTCGCAATCCAGTGGCGAACCGTCCCATCGCTGCGTTTCTGCTTGAGCCATCGAACTTCCATGCTGATTGTCATTACTGAACATCGACTACCAGCACATCCAACCTTTGTCATTCAACAACGAGCTATATCAATAAAATCTCGTTCGTTGCCTTGCATCAGAACCTGATTATTGCGGCTGCGTTAATCTTGCTAATTCTGAATCACCAACTCAACCAGAAGATAAGTAAACCATTGAGCCAAGTGTTAAAACCTCGTTGCAATCTACGACACCTATTGCTGCTCCCGTTAGTTGATCGCCAGAACTACCATCTCTCTCAGCTCAGAGTCCGCTGCATTGCTCCTATCTCCATTTTACCCATTCAACCGCTAACCTCTGCTACCTGTAACCCTAAGTTGCACGGGTACGCTTTTTTGGGCCTCGCATCCATATTTGGTATGTACCAGAAACACGTATGCGTATGGTACGCACTTATACCACGATTGCCATACCAGTACACGCATGTGTATACCGGTACGCGTACTCAAGATTGGGTACGGGTACCGGGTACGTGAATGAATCGGATATGAGTAAACCCGAATGAAAATGCAAGGCTACTGTCTACCCTAATCCGCTGCGTGCGTCTCTCCTCAGCAGGTGCGTCTCTCTCCTCAGCTCATCCTACTCCGGGCTCACCTGCTTGCGTCTCTCTCCTCAGCTCACCTGCGTGCGTCCTCGTGGTTGGATGAGTTCCGTACAGGAGAACGGCTCTGCTGGGAAAGAATCTGCTTCTCTTTTGGGGGAATCCTGCAGACCAGATGTAGTGATTGGGGGAGGGTTGTCCACCAGCAAAGGTGTAACTAGAAGTTCAGAGTTACCACAAAATCACTTTCTACCTTCCCTAGCAAGGGAAGCTGATGGTCCAGATGCAGCTAATGGTGTGGTTGTGAGGGGAAGCTTGGGCGGTTTGACTGGGTTACTGAATCTTGGAAATACATGTTTCATGAACAGTGCAATCCAGTGTCTTGTACATACGCCGGAGTTTGCGAGATACTTCCGGGAAGAATACCATCAAGAAATCAACTGGCAGAACCTATTGGGAATGGTTGTAAGTCACCATTGAGTCATCTAGAGTTCATGCATATTTTATTCGCCACCAACCTTTTTGATTGAAGAATTAATTCTTTTCTGGAACTCACAATCTACTAGCTGATAGACCATTCACTCATCTTGATATGCTATTTGAGGGTAACTGTCATGGTTCTGTACATTGTATATCTTGAATACAATTATGTGCTGGGAGCTTTTCTGACAGTGACATTTCTTTTGGTTTTTGTTGCTTATGATCAGATTCATATTTTCTTATCGTTGTCTGAATTGTTTGGCTGAAAAATGTGAGCCTGCCTTCTTTCTCCGTGTATGCATAGTTGAAATGAGGTGCCTATGTCCTATAGTGGTTTCACTCAGTAATAAGGGAGCTAAGATTATCAGGAGTGCAAGTGAACAAATGACACTCACTAGTGGGTACCAATGCCAGATGAGCTTTGTTCTTTCTGTGGCATTTGCCTTTTAAAGTGTATGCTTTTAATGTGCTGACCGAAAATTTATCTGCAGCTAGGGAAAGACATCTGACTTCTTCCTAGCTTATGGTTGGGATAAGATGCAATTGATGCGCTGAAGAAATATGTAGCGTTCTGCCAAACAGATGTTTGGCAAAGTTAGGATCCACCAAGAGCTCCCACCTATCGTTTTCCGTTTTCAGAAACATTATAAAACATAATATATATATATATATATATATATATATATATATATATATATATATATATATATATATTCTATAGATCTTATAGCTTTCAAAGTGCTTGTGACAGCACACTGTCACTGTTCTTTGATCATGTTTCTTAGATGCACCATCTTGGCGAGATGACAGACTTATCCTCTGTACTATGAAAATGTGGTTGTAGTAACTTTGAGGGAAGAGTCGGCAGTTATTTGATTCCTAGATGTAAGATGAATTAATTATGTGTAATATATTCAGTAGCATCGAATTGAAAGAAACCAAATTTGGCTAGCAAAGGCAAGTTACTTTTATATTCTGTCTGTAAAGTAGATGTTACTTTGTGAATGAAATGTGGTTCACATATGTTCATTAGATGTTACTTTGTGAATGAAATGTGGCCCTAAAATCATCTTACATAAGTGGAATGGCAGTGAGTTGAATGGGGTTGCTTTTTTTGATGCCCTCTGTATGTCATGAGTTTAAATATAGTAAGTACACTAAACTCTGTTTTTATTTTGTTGCTTAAAGAAAAATCTGGTTCATTTGATGCTGTGATTAACAAAGGTACTTCTTTTTGCATATGTTGGTCTTGCTTATATATTGTTGTAACTTCATTATTGTGATTTATGTTATTCTTGAAATGATGTTTCTTCAGGGACTCTTGATTCTCTTATGAAAATCGACGACTACCGAGGTATGTGTTTGTTGTTTAATTGTCCTTACTTTGAAGAAGAGTATAAATGACATTCTGATGGTTAGAATAAAATTATTCTCAAACACTAGAATGCTCTTTAAAATATAGAATGCTCTCTCTCTCTATATATATATATATTTATTTTATTATTAAGTTTTTTAATAGTGTTGTACCCGTACTTTAGTTTTTAAAAAAATTGAGTATCCCGTACCCATACCGGTACCGTACCCGTATCCATGCAACCTCTTTCACAGTGAACCAGGCCTTCTCGTCAACAACCCATCTCCGCTGATGCCATCCGTTCTAAACCAGGCCTTCAGCCGTTATAGGAGCCCCCTTACCTGAACCCGTTGTCTCCCACCCAAAGCCATCTAGTCGCTCCGCCCTCTGATCAGCTGCCGCCAGTAGTCATCGACCGAACCATCACCACTCACCGAAACCCTGTGAGCCAAACCCTCTTTTCTCTTTGCGCACAAACACCATCAGCCATTTTCAACCACTTCCACCATCTTCCAGCCTCCACTAGACGTTTCCCTCTTTCCGTCCACACCCGAGCTTTGCCGGACTCGGCCTAAGAACCACATTGCCCAGAGCTGCCCTAGAGCCCATCGGTGAGCCGTTGCCCTCTACCGTTTCATCATGTTTCCCTACTGAAATCTTGAACCGGACTCAATTCCTATTACCCACTACCGACCATCAACCCGATTCAAACCCATTCCTTCGTTATAACCTAACCCCCTTGACCAAGCACTGGTTCAGTAAATCAAACCCGGTTGAACCTAGGTAGCTTCTCGTGGCCAGGTCGGCTTCATCTTTGATTGACGTTATCTTCTTCATTCATGACCAAAACTATATATAACCAAAATTATATATATAAATAATCATAAAGTCCCTTTTACTATTCAAATACTCTATTTTTCTATGTTTTTCAAAATAGTCATGGTATTTTTTTATTATTACCAATGTACTTTTTTCACCAAAACAACTCTATGCTATTGTACAACCCATCATTTGTGGCTCCTTTTAACCTCCCTTTTTATTTGTTCTTCACTTCTCAGTCTACTCTAGCCGAGTGTTGTTCATACGTCACGATACGATATGGGGGCCCGTATCGTAGGTACAGGCGTATCGCACCGTATCGTACGATACGGGCCGTATTGCACGATACGGTGCGTATCGCCTGTAAGAGCCGGTTTTCGCCTCCTTAATGTTCAAAGCTCCAAAATCGTGCCCTACGGTGTCTGTGATTTTGGTATATTTTTAATATTTTTTTATTTTTTTCTTTATATTTATTGTTTTTTGTGTTATTTCAGTTTTTGTTTTTTGAATGACAAAATATGAAGTTATTAAATGTGTGTATACGATTTTTATTGCATTCATGAAGTGGGAGACACTCGATTTGAGTGTTATTTGAAGATTGGAGGATTTACAAAGTGCTTTTATTTTCAGGTTTTTGTTTGAATTAAAGTACTCCATTGAGATGGCAGGAAGGGGTGGTAGAGACTCTCATTCAAAGTCTGATGATCCGGCATGGCAGTGGGGTATACCAGTTGAGAGTTCAAGGTTAAAAATCAGATTCTTATTTTGTGAAAAGGTGGTTAGTGGTGAAATTTCAAGGTTGAAACACCACCTAGCAGGAACTTGGAAAGAAGTTGCTCCATGCACAGGCAGAGTTAGAAGTGTGTCAGAAGGTATTAAATGACAATGCTTGCAGATGATTGAGAGCATACAGGAAAGGAGATAACAAAAGGATGATTTCCAGATGTGTGAAGAAGCTGATGATACTACTGCCACTAGAGTTAGATTCATTGATAGTTTTCCTTCAGATGCTAGAACAAATATTGGTAGTAGCAGTTCACGAGCACCTAGAAGGGAAAAGAGGGTTGCAGCTGAAGACTTTGGAAGTGGCAGAAGAGGAAGTTCAGGAAGGAGTAGAGGAAGAGCTTCTTCTTCTAGTATACATTCGTTCTTTCCTCCTTCCACTACACCTAGTGCTCAGCCAGGAATTCATACTGCTATGGCTTTCGAACAACTGCACGATCAAGCAGACCTTGCAGTAGGAAGATAGTTTTATGATGCATGCATTCCATTTAATGCAGCAAAAAGTTTTCATTTTCAAGCAATGACAGATACAATTGCTAACATTGGTCCAGGATACAGGATGCTCTCTTATCAGAAGCTGAGAGGGAAGATATTAGATCAGACCGTCATTGAAGTGCAATAATATTGTTCGACTTTGAGACAATCGTGGAAGGAAATAGGATGCACTATCATGGCAGATAGATGGACCGATAGGCGAGGAAGGACATTGCTAAACTTTCTTGTATATTGTCCTAAAGGACTCATGTTTTTAAGATTTCTAGATATGTCAGAGGAGAGGCACACTACAGAGATCCTACGAGAGGAATTTGATAAGGTTATAGAGGAGGTTGGGCTAGAAAATGTAGTCCAATTGATTAAAGATAATGCAGCTAACTACAAAGCAGCTGGAAAGGAGTTAGCTGATATTTATGGGACTTTCTACTGGACACCATGTGCAACCCATTATTTAGATCTCATCCTCGAGGACATTGGTGAGATGGATGAAATAAAGGCAGCAACTGAGTGTTGCCAAGATATTACAAAATTCATTTACAATCATGCATTTGTTTTGTGTATGATGAGGAGATACACAGAAGGTGCAGAGCTTCTTCACACAACTGCAACTCGGTTCGCTGCAAACTTCTTATCTGTATAGAGTATTGTGAGACAGAAGCAAGCTTTAAAGAGAATGTTCTCCTCAGATGAGTGGCAACAATTTGCAGAGTTGCCACAAAATAGAAGGAATAGAAAGTTAAATGAGATTGCAGAAACGGTTTTTAGAAGTTCATTTTGGAATGCATGTATCAGATTATTGAAAATTACTTGTCCTTTAGTAAAAGTTTTGAGATTGGCTGACAGCGAGGAGAAACCATCTATGGGCTACCTTTATGAAGCCATGGACAGGGCAAAAGAAGCGATCAGAAATAACTTTAATAGAAAAAAAAAAGATTATGTACCCGTGTGGAAAATAATTGATAGTAGATGGAATAAACAATTGCATCAGCCTATTCATGCAGCAGCCTACTATCTAAACCCATCATTAAGGTACTCAGCAACCTTCAAAAGGGACAATGAGGTTAATCGAGGAATCATTGAATGCATCGACAGATTAGTCCCTGATGAGAGCATAGTAGATGCGATACATCGAGAGATGGAGATATATGATAATGCTCTTCACTTGATGGGTTTGCCTGTTGCAATTCGCAATCGCTCTACGATGCGTCCAGGTACATTATTTATTTTCATATTTAAGTTGCATCTTACATTACTATGGATTATTATGTCTCTAATGTTTATATTTTTTTTACAGATGTTTGGTGGAACAGGTTTGGAAGTGATTGTCCAAACCTTAGAGATTTTGCAGTTAGAGTCTTAAGTCAAACCTATAGTGCAACAGGTTGTGAAAGAAATTGGAGTGTTTTTGAACACATCCATACAAAAAAGCGCAACAGGTTAGAACACAAAAGGCTTAATGATTTGGTTTATATTCGTTGTAACATGCGCCTTCGTGAAAGGTAATGTTGTATTACTTTCAAATTTTCAATTCGATATTATTTAACTTCAGTTTTCAATTGTTAATATTACTTACTAATTGTTTATCTTTGTTTGTGTCGTAGGCAATTAAAAAAAGTAAATAGAGAAGAAAGTCAGTTCGATCCAATAAGTTTGGATAAGTTTGATATATTAGAAGATTGGGTTATGGAAGACACTGAAGAAAATGCCCTCCTAACAAAAGAAGACGTTGTTTGGATTAATTTGGAAGGAGTGCAACAACATTATGGAGATGAAGAATTTGATTTTGAAGAAGAAGGTATCGTTGATGATGATGATGAGGATCTGCAATAAGGAGAAGATGAAGATTATTTAGTTGATGATCCTAGTTACAATTTGTAAAATGTAATTGTGTTTGTAATGTGTATTTCATTTTTTGAATTCAAAATATGTAAATTGAGATGCAATTGTTCAATGTTGAATGCTCAATCTGTACTAAACTTACATTATATGAATTTAAAGCAATTACCAGATTTTTCCTAAGTTTTTTCTAATTTTTACTAATTTTTATTCATTTTTGTATTATTTTAATATTAAAGTATGATACGATACGATACGCCCGTATCATGGAGCCCAGCGATACACGATATGATACACGTCAGACACCACTGCTCTAGCCACCCATTACTTAATTTATATCCATTTGCAGCAATCAAACTCATTGAAATCCATTAAAAGAGGAAGAAAAAATTAAAAAAAAAAGAAAAAAAGAAATAAGAGGTTGATTCAAAAAGGGATTTGGTGATTTATTGAGGTATATCGTTGATTTGGTTTTTTCATTTTTTTCTTGTTTTCATTATTTTTTTATCGGTTTCATTGAGGTATGTCTAAGGAAAAAGTTAATAGAAAATTGAAACTATGGAGAGAAACATTAGAAAGCAAAGGCCTCCGACTTAGTAGAACAAAGACATAATATATAGAATGTAAGTTTGATCATTTGGTTACTTCAGAGGACATGGAAATTAAAATTGGCACACATTGCATTCTCCAAAAGGAAAGTTTTAAATACCTAGGGTCAATTTTTCAGAGTGATGGAAGAATTGATGTAGATGTTACACATATAATTAATGCTAGTTGGTTAAAATAGAGAGGAGCATCAGGTATTCTTTGTGATAAGAAGATACCATTAAAATTAAAAGGTAAATATTATAGAGCAGCAATTAGGCCTGTCATGTTTTATGGTTTTGAGTGTTGGGCAGTTAATCATCAACATGTACAAAAGATATCTGTGACAGAAATAAAGATGTTGAGATGGATGAGTGGTCATAAAAAGAAAAGACCGTATACATAATGAGGTTATTAGAAACAAATTAGGAGTGGCACCAATAGAGGATAAAATGAGAGAACATCGTTTAAGATGGTTTGGACATATAGAAAGAAGATCAAAAGAAGAACCTGTAAGAAGGTTAGAAAAACTAAATTTGGAAAGTATTAAAAGAGGTAGAGGATGACCACAAAAGTGTTGGAAAGAAACAATAAAGAATGATCTAGCTTATTGGGAGTTAACTGCTAACATGGCACATGATAGGGATCCGTGGAAACAAAGAATCCATGTAGCCGACCCCGTCTAGTATGGGAAAAGGCTTAGTTGTTGTTGTTGTTTCTCACTAGAAAAATTCATTGGGTTTTTATTTTGAGATGCACAAAAAGTGCATCTCCCCTATGCAGAAGGTGCGCTTGAGCATGTGTCTCTCTGGGCATGAGATGCACTTGGGATGTGTCTCTCCAAGTAGGTGCATCTCTCTTGTTTCAATTTGATTAATTAAATTTATTTTTTTGCTATGTAGATATGATTTATATAACACGAGTAAAAGGGCATAATTTCACCGCTTCATTTAGGAGATGCAACATCGACAACAAGGAGAAGAAAACACTTTGATAGATATAAATGTTGTTGAAGTTGGCCTTCATGTTATATATATATATATATATATATATATATATATATATATATATATATATATATACCTTAAAGACTGAGATTGATATTGCAAAAATCGATGACGAGAGATTTCTCAATATGTTGGGATTACTACCTACTTTTGAATTCTATATTTCTTATAAGATCTGGCAAGAATAAATAATTTCTAACTTCAGTAAAATTTTATATTTGATATCAATACTCATTATTTCAATTGATTATGTAAATGTAAATATGCAATACAAAAAGTTGTAACAATCCATATAAAGTATGTTGTCGATAGTCTCACTAGTGAAGAGAATGGAAGTGAGACCCAATAATTAGGTTGAGATTCTAGATAGGAGTTGGCTGATTTGGCATGAAGGTTTGTTGTATGAAGTTATAAACCATGAATTGTTCTTTTATCAAGCATTGACAACTAGATACAAACAATTTTCACATGCCATGTGATAAGATGACTATCACATTTCATGATGTCTATAAGATATTTGATCTTTCAATGGGGCAACAACTTGTTGCCTTGATATAAGAGATGATGGCTACTGGAAAAAAGACATTTTAAATGATATATTGGGATGAGCATCGATAAAGTAGTGCTAGGGATTAAGTCAAAGATATTAAGTTTGAGGAGGTTTGAACTAATTTTCTAAAAAGAACCGATAACGAAAATAAAGCTTTATTTTATTTATTATATTAGCTAAGTTATACATTATATAAAAATAAGTGTAGAGATAGAGTGCTAATAATGATTGTACATCTATTATCACATGATGTTTGAGGGGTAATAATTATATATGAGGTGCAACACTATTAGCCTACTTGTGTACACAACTAGGAAAAACATCCCTAATAGAGCTATATATTGTCAAAGAAGTATTTGTTACACTATTAGTATACTATTAGCTTACTTAGCATCAAATTATATAACGATCATGCATCTATTGTCAATATTGTAGATAATTCGTACCTTCAAACGAACCATCGTATATGGGCTTTACATCTTATATTTAGGATATTCTTTTCTATTATTTGTTACATGCATATGTAAATGATGTTTGTAATGAATATAATTTTGGTTTGTCACTCTTGATCCTCAATATACATAATTATTATGAAATAATGATTTTATTTTAATTGAAAAAAATACTTACATGTATAAACTGTGAATAACATCTAATCATCTTATTCAATGTTGTATACAATATTATCTCATGGTCCTTTTATTTATATATATATCTTGATATGTTCACGGAACGGTTGGTTCTAATTCTCAATGCTTTTATGTCGATATTGTTGATAAGATGGAAAGATAAGAGGCATGAGAGACACATCAGCTATCCATACAACAACAACAACAACAACTAAGCCTTTTTTCATACTAGACGGGGTCGGCTACATGGATTCTTTGTTTCCACAGATCCCTATCGTGTGTCATGTTGGCAGTTAACTCCCAATAAGCTAGATCATTCTTTATTGTTTCTTTCCAACACTTTTGTGGTCGTCCTCTACCTCTTTTAATACTTTCCAAATTTAGTTTTTCTAACCTTCTTACCGGTTCTTCTTTTGATCTTCTTTCTATATGTCCAAACCATCTTAAACGATGTTCTCTCAGTTTATCCTCTATTGGTGCCACTCCTAATTTGTTTCTAATAACCTCATTATGTATACGGTCTTTTCTTGTATGACCACTCATCCATCTCAACATCTTCATTTTTGTCACAGACATCTTTTGTATATGTTGATGATTAACTGTCCAACACTCAGAGCCATAAAACATGACAGGCCTAATTGCTGCTCTATAATATTTACCTTTTAATTTTAATGGTATGTTCTTATCACAAAGAATACCTGATGCTCCTCTCCATTTTAACCAACCAGCATTAATTCTATGTGTAACATCTCCATCAATTCTTCCATCACTATGAAAATTTGACCCTAGGTATTTAAAACTTTCTTTTTGGGGAATGCAATGTGTGCTAATTTTAATTTCCATGTTACAATCTTTCATCAATTCTTTATAGTCAATACAATCTTTAAAAAATGAGATGAACATTTAATTACTTATAAGAGTGGCTTATGACAAACACAAATTGATTTTATTTGTAGAAAAAAAAAAGATCGTGTTGTAAAGATTGCAAGGTAATTCCAAGAGAAAGTTTAACCACCAAACATCGACTTTTAGTTATGGATTTAGAGGTGAAAAAGTGGATAAAGAAGAAAAGAGTGCATCGAGCTATTCAGACTAAATGGTGGAACCTCAAAAGCGAGAAATAAGGTATATTTAAACAAAAAGTCCTTTAAGGAGATGCTTGGAATTATGTTGGTATACCTTGTGATATGTGCAACTATATGGCTATACATATTAGAAAAGTGGCGAAATATGTGTTTGGTGAATCTAAGGGAGGTGTACCGGTACAAAAAGAAGCTTGGTAGTGGAGTGATGTGATGCAAAATAAAATTAAGGCAAAGAGGGCATGTTACAAAATATATTTTGATAAGAAGACTAGTGAAACTTTAAAGACTTATAAGAAAGAAAAAAAGAAGAAAAAAAGCCATTAGTAAAGCAAAAACTAAAATTTGAGAGAATTTATATAAAAAAACTCAACTCAAAAGAGGGTGAAAGAGATATTTTTAAGATAGCTGGGGCTAGAGGTAAGAAAACTAAGGATGTTAATTTTGTTAGATGCATCAAAGATGAAGATGAGAAAATTCTTGTGGCAAATAATGATATAAAAAATAGATGGAAAAACTATTTTTATAAGTTTTTCAATAAAAATAAAGATGTTAGTATTAGCTTAGGAGAGTTAGCCAAATCAAAAAAGTATATAAAGCATAATTTCTATCGACATATTCAAAAGAATGAAGTCAAAGAGGCTCTTAAACATATAAAGGGTGATAAATGGTAGGAACAAACAATATTCCTATAGAAGTTTCGAAAATCCTAGGAGAGAAATGAATCACTTAGCTCATAAGACTATTTAATGAAATATGGAGAAACCAAAAGATACCCGAGGAATGGAGAGCGAGTACACTTATACCCATATACAAGAACGAGGGAGACATTAAAAATTGTGTGAATTATCAAGGTATTAAATTAATGAGCCATAATATGAAATTATGAGAAAGAATTATTAAACGTAGGTTAAGACAAGTATCGAGTAAAACAAAGAACCAATTTGGATTCAAGCTAGTCAGATCTACTGGTGAAGTTATTCACCTTTTGAGACGTCTTATAAAACATTTTAGAGCAAAAAAGAAAGACTTGCACATGATATTTATTGATCTAGAAAAAGCTTACAATAGGGTACCAATGGATATTCTTTAGAGAACTTTAAAAAAAACGTATCTCATCGACATATATAAACCTTATAAGACATGTATGATAGTGCAAAAACATGTATGATGACTCATGAAGGAATGACATACTTCTTTAAAGTTAATATTGGGTTACGTCAATGATCAACTTTAAGTCCATACTTATTTATAATGGTGATTGATGAGTTAATAAAATATATTCAAGATGAAGTACCTAGTGTATGTTATTTGCAGATGACATTGTATTAGTGGAGGAGTGTAAAGAAAAAGTTAATAGAAAATTGGAACTATGGAGAGAAACATTAGAAAGTAAAGGCTTGTGACTTAGTATAACAAAGACAGAATATATGGAATGTAAGTTTGATCATTTGGTTACTTCAGATGATTTAAAAATTAAAATTGACACACATTGTATTCCCCAAAAGGAAAGTTTTAAATACCTTGAATCAATTTTTCAGAGCGATGGAAGAATCGATGAAGATATTATGCATAAAATTAATGCAGGTTGTTTAAAATGAAGAGGAGCATCATGTATTCTTTGTGATAAGATGTCATTAAAGTTAAAAGGTAAATATTATAGAACATCAATTAGACCTGTTATGCTTTATGGTTTTGAGTATTGGGTAGTTAATCATCAATATGTACAAAAGATGTTTGTGACAAAAATAAAGATGTTGAGATAGATGAGTGATCATACAAGGAAAGACCATATACATAATGAGGTTATTAGAAACAAATTAGAAGTGACACCAATAAAGGATAAACTAGATTTTGAAAGTATTAAAAGAATCCATGTAGTCGATCCCGTCTAGTATGGGAAAAGTCTTAGTTGTTGTTATTGTTGCTAGATCATTTAGTAGTTATTGTAGAACACTTCAAGAACCCATATCCTTCTTTCTTAATTTTTATCCTTACATTGTAAACATGACTTGTCATACTGACATTTGTCTCATCAACTTGCTTCAAAATATGTTTCGCTTTGCAATAATGTCATACTATACTCAGATCCACTCAATATCTTTGCAAAAGCATGTCCTTCAAAATATAAGTCTAGAGGATGGTCATGTATTTCATTCACTACATACTTCCAATAACCATTGATTGTACACTCTCCTCCCAATAAAAATGAAGTCTACTTTCTTAGTGACCATCTACCTGTTCTTTTCAATATCAATGTTTATCATTTCTTTTACACCCAAGTCATATCTTACTTATTACACCTTTACTCTTTGAACAAAAAATAATAATAATAGTAACATAAATAAATTATGCTTTCTTCCAACATTTTTTACATACTCAATAAATTCATTATAACTCCTTAACATATCGTGTATTACAAACACAACTAAATAGTAAGTCTATCATCCTGAAAACAAGACCTTCCTAGGCGCTAGGCCATGCCTCAATGGTGCCGGAGTCATCCTGCTCGAGCACTCTCGTTCCGCGTACTATGTTGTAACACCGTAGTCCACATGCTCCTTTCTAGTGTTGTGTCATGCTCCGCATACTTGCCGTGCACCATGCAGTTCTCTAATGCTGAGGTCATGCTCCACACATGCATCCACACGCTAAGCGCTTGTAGTGCCATAACATTGTGCTACATTGTCGATGACCTTCTCTACACTTGTGAGATACTTTTTTTCATCTGTACCAGACCTTTAGCTAGTCCACACTCTCCTCGAGATAGACTCCTAATGGACTATCTCACATACCAAGCATTTTGCTATGGTTGAGGTGAAAATTCAACAAATTATTACATAATTGAAGTGGCGATCACTGAATGATTAATTCTATTCTTATGATATTCTTGGATGATACGGATTCCCTCATTATAGACTTAATTATTAGCATAAAGTTGAGATGATAGTTTATGCTAACATATACAAGTTGGCAAGCTCTAGAGAAGCTGATGCAGTTGTCACATACTGGAGGTGTGTACAATTATATAGTTGAGTTCAACATGACTTTGTTAAGGGACTGCAGTTCGAGCACAATCTACGTTGAAGTTCCTGCAACGAAGAACTTTGAGGATCCTTCTTCATTGAAGAGGAGCTACCTTACTAGTTTTGAAAAGAAGAGTCAATGACTTTCAATGCAAAGTTAGGTGTGAGCATTGTTGAAGCGAGCTCGCTAATGCAGAAGATCATGAGAATATGAGATTGTGAAGCTATAGTATAGAGCATAAAGCATCGCAAGACCTTGTAGACGAGGCCCAACTTTTGCATGGATGATTGTCACATATAAGCATCAACATCTTGATTCCGTGCCTGATGACCTAGGGCCAAGCATGCAGTGTTGTGCATGCTCTTTCTTCATATATGAACAATGTGTCTTCGTATCCTTTGGATTAGTATCATGGAATGTATCGGAGCATCTCTTATGTATTGGCTCTGAGTTGTACCCAAATGAAGTTACGATCCTAATTGGTGTTGTGTCTAGTGTTAGAGTGCCATGAGTAATTTCTTGGTAAGATTCAGTGTCCTTATTATGCCGGTTTCTAAATGCATAAGCTCTTGAACGAATTTTAAATGTATAAGATAATGTAAAGACCCAATTTTTTTTTTAGGAGAATATGGTTTTGAGTTTAAAAACTGGTTTTTGAAAAACCAATTTGAGGCATGTGGAGTGATATCTTGAGTCTCCATTTTTATAAAATTAGCTCACATGAAGAACCAAGTTTAGATTGCTTGTTAAAAAGGGGAAGGGCTTGCAATTCAGAGCCCTGTTATAGTTTAGTTCAATAAGATCATATATCCAACTCCAAATCCAGGTTCATTTGGAAAGAAAGATATATAAGGAGTAAATACTTATGGAACAGATCTTGGCCTAATTCATCGATGAATTCAATTAACACAAATACAGATCTCAAGGAGGAGATAATATTTAGCTTAGAATATCTGGTAGCAACCGTATAATGTCAGCATGGACCCACTGTGAGCTATCCACCACTATCCCAAACTGAGTCATCAAAGGCTTGACTCCAGTCCCTTTTGAGGAGTGATGCCTCTCTTTCACGTCTCCCATTGAAGGGATCATGTTGACATACACTCACATATGGGTTCATATGAACCAAAATATTCTACTCTGACCAAGGTTTTGTACCAAATGAAAAGGGGACATATTCAACAAGACTCCATTTGGAACGTGAATTGCTGCAAATACATTTGGCCTGTACTTGATTAACCACCTAGGCTACTTGGAACTTAAAATGGAACTAATATTTAATTCAATTATACCTAGCCAAATCTGGAGCAGTTTGAGACAATGGGATTGAGCGTGACTCATGTAGCACATGTAGTAGTGCTTTCATGGGCTTTTGGTATCATATGCTTTCGCATATACTATTAGTTTTGTATCTTCTCTTATTCACATATATCATATTGCTTTGACACATGTTACTATATCATTCTTTATACTCATATAGTCACTAGTGTCTATATTGGCCTAATAAGTTTACTTATGCCTGTGTCTATGTGGAATAAAATTTTAGTTGGTGATTTACCACTTGATTATATTATTCTACTTGCTCACTGATGTTGAGATTTGTGTGGCTGATAAGCATCCAATACGTAAAAAATATTATCTATGATATTTATTTGATCTTGATATACATTATATACCTAGTTGTGCATAATGATACAACAATATTTCTTAAGAATGATCTAAAAACAGGGGCTTATGTGATGCTTCTAGTGTTGTGTACCTATAGCTTGATCGGTTTGAGTTATTTCTTTCATGATCGAGAGTACTATTCTTACATTTTAGTTTTAATATTTTGACATGCCCATATTCTTTTATATGTTTGTGATTTTGGATTTGGTTTCATAAATATGGGGTGTCACTTTGTTTTCAGCTACTTCAAATTAAACCCTTTTGAACAAATTATTTTCACTTGATTTTCATACTTGTAAAAGTCTAAGAAATCATTAATACCTACATTTTGATGATATTATCTTGATTTTCAAAATATCGAAATAATTTATCCTTCGGATATCTTAGCTGGTAGATTGGCTAGTATCTTCTTGATTTTTTTCGTGTGTGGTGGTGTTTGTATTCAATGTAATGGATTTCAAAGTCTACTTCTTGCATCAAAGTTTCATTAACACATTTTGATATATTCACTTTGTATATGTGCCGAAATATTAGATCCTATGAAAAATTAAAAGTCAAAAGACTAAAAATAGAAAAAAGAAAAGTTGAAAAGTGAAATGAAAAGAAAACCTAAACCACCCAAAAACTGTCTAGAATTAACCCTTCTTCAACCATTAAAAGAAAACCTGAACCTTGAAAACTTTAGTCCAGTAACCTAATTCTTCAACTAGCCACTCGATTGAGTCACGAAGGAACTAATTGAATCCTCAACCAAATATAATCTGCTTCTAGGGAACGTGTTCTCATTTACACCTTTAACCCTTCAACAAAGGTTAAGCCTAAAATACCTCAACCCCTGCGCAGTTGAGTATGACGAGACCCACTCTCTCTTAGGAAGTACAAACCAGATCCTCAACAACCCCACGCCCAAACCGAACAACAAATTAATCCCCTCGCTCAACTGCGAGAGATTGACCTTACTTGAAAGAACAAGAAGATTTTCGGTGAAAAGAATCAAATACCGACCCACAATGCATAAGGAGTGATTAGAGTAAGTTCAAGGGACTTTATTTCTGATTCGTTCTATCTTTTGAAGTAGATTAGTACTTATGAATCGAAGTTGTGCCAAACCAAAAAAATTACATTTAGATAACTAACCAAGACGCCTCCTTCAAAGATGATATATGCTTATTGTTTACAATAAGGCATTGTAGAATATACCTATTAAGCTCATTTAGAGGACGTTTTCATGTAGACATACTTCATAATCACATTTTATAATATATATATATATATATATATATATATATATTAAGAACACAAAATTTTCAACTAAATGTATCAATGTATCTAGTTTCAAGTACATATGTGTGTCGGTATATATATATATATATATATATATATATATATATATATATATATAGAGAGAGAGAGAGAGAGAGAGAGAGAGAGAGAGAGAGAGAGAATGGGAGCTGCCAGACTCCTTTTCAAGCCAAATTCTCGCATGGAGAGACAAGATGTCTAAAAAAATATCATCCTCTCTAGAGGTGCTCATGAATCTGCTAGGGTGCTCCTCTCTCTCTCTCTCTCTCTCTCTCTCGTGCTCCACCATCTACTGTGAGATTCCCCCTCCTCCAGTGCTCCACCATCACCCGTGAAGGGGGTTTGTGAGGTATATTGCATTCTCTCTCTCTCTACCATCAACCGTGAAGGGGGTTTGTGAGGTATATTGCATTCTCTCTCTCTCTACCATCAACCGTGAAGGGGCTCAATGAGGTATCTCTCCCAATCCTATTCTCTTATCCCCCTCCTGTATATATCTAGAATCTACCGTGAAAAGGAGTCTAAGCTCACATTCTCTCTCTCCCCCCTATCTATCTATATATATAACTCCGATCACCCTTGATCGGTCCCAAGCCCGGATAAAGGAGGAGGCTTGTGTTAGGCTTTCGATAGGTTTGGATTGTACAAATTATGATATGGCTTTGTGGAAACAAAGAATCCATCTAGTCAACCCATCTAGTATGGAAAAAGGCTTAGTTGTTGTTATATATATATATATATATGAGGTAGTGATACATGCTCAATTCAATTCATCCTTAAATCTACTCTAACATCTCTACCATTGATTGCGTGGATTGGATGTTGGATATGTTTAAGAAGTTTTAAGTGTGGATGGGAATTGAGTACGGACCACTATCTCATATATACATACACATGTAAAAGTATGTATGTACTCACATATAATTATGTCTAGCAAGGCAAATAAGAATACATATAATCTTATAGAAACGTCCTAAGTACCTCTGAAGATATGTAAACACACACACACTCATATATATATATATATAGACATATATATAATTCTCAAAATGTATATATGTGAATCCATATATATATAGACATATGTATATATATTCACATATGGATTGACTTATATTGTTATGTATGCTTATGAATATTCAATGTATAAATGACATATGTGAAGGCATATGAATATATATAATGTGTAGAACAGGTTCATCTGGGACTCAGCTCGATGGGATTGGGACAAGTAAATATCAGAGAGGTTTATCTAGGTGAATTAGAACGGTTAAGGTTAAGTAGGTTTGGATGGATCAAGGCTAAAAACAGTCAGGCTGAAGCTTAAGGTCCTTGAAATATCAAGACTTAAACTCAAGATTTACCGAAATGTTGTTCAGAAGAGCTGGGCGACTCATATTGATGTTGTTTTCTATTGATTGCAACTTGCAAAGGAATCTTTCACAATTGGATTTCGTATTGTATGGCTCATGTCATTTTGTTTCAGTTTCTTAAAGTTGGATCTTGTCCTCTCCTTTTGATGAAATATCCAAATCCATATTAGCTGAATTCTTGGATAAACTAAATCCAGATCTTTTTGTACGTATCCACTTTTTGAAATGGTTCTGGGTCTGCATCTAAGGCTGAATTGAATTGAAAGCATAATAGAGCTTAAAATCGTGAGTCCCCTTTTCAACGAAATCTTTTACATCATGCACCTCAAAATTGATCATTGTGAACTAGTTTTCCTAAGTTCAACCAAAGATTTTCTTAAGAAAGTTTTGGGTGTTTACACATAGACATATGTTCTTGCTTTACGCAAAAATATAAATTGTTCTTAAAACTATCGATCATGGGGTATGCAAGCACATGCATCGGGGTAGTGAGAAAAACCACGTGTGATAAGATTGTATAGACTCAGCATGTCAAAAACAAAAAGAAAAGAGTGTTAGAGGGCTCTAGTTTGGAAAAATGTGTCTACGAAAGGGATGATTGGACCGTGCCTAACCTCTACAAAGATAATGATGCCTAAAGTCAAGTTAAAGTCAAAGTTCAAGTTAAAGTTTTTTCCTCCATCAGCGATGCCGTGGATACCTCCAAAAAGTGCTCAAAATGAGCACCTCCAAGTGAAAGAAAAGTTCAATAGTTGCAATTCAAGTTGAAAAATCAAAGTTCAAATCAAAGGGATGCTTCAAAGGGGATCGTGAAGTGAGCATGTCAAAGGTGCCAAGATTAATCCTTTGTCTTTCTCTATACACAAGCATTAACCTTTTGAGAGTTAAGTGTGTGAACATGGGATAAGTAGCTCTAGATTGGGAGTTTCAACAAGAAGTTGAAGTCATGTGAGAAGTCCTACTAGTGGATCCATGCTTTTAGGGATGGTTTGTGGTTTTGCAAGAATCAGGGCATGTCTATTTTCATCAATATTTTTGAAAGTAAAAGAATGATAATTTATGTATTTTGAGACATTTATGTGTCATGGAATCATTCTGTTCAAAGGTCATATGAATCAAAAAGAGATTGCTTTTAAGAAGACATTCATATGATTTTTTAAAAGGGAGACCTAATGAGCCAAAAGTTGCCCCACCGGTGGAAGATGAAAGGTATATTTGCATCACTTTGTATTGCCCATATGGGTCATAAAATTTTCATCAAATGTATGGATACATGAGCCCAAACGTGTATACCTCTCCCTATTGTCCAAGGCCTACCACAACATGAGTTATGTATATCATCTTTTCTACTTGAAACTGGGTTTGCATGTCATAGCATGGTCGAGCTCTTCGGCATGTCCTCCTCCTACCTAGCCAAGTTTGCGGTTATTCTTGAATGGTGTTGAAAGGTCTATGCATGAGATACGGGAAATGGCCCAAATCCATGCATTGGGTTCTCCTCACCAAGGCATTTTCATGTTTCCACTTCATGCATCTAATCTTTCTACATCATGCATTACAAACATTTGGGTCTTATTCTAATGTACTTGATCTTTGAAAGGTGTTGAATTTTTCATGTAGGTTCACAGGCCAGATCCAAAAAGGTTCCTCTCAAACATTCAAGGATGAATCAAGTCCCCAAGAGGTAAAAAGATAAAAGGCAATTCAGGTACATCTCTAAGCCAATTTTGTCCAAACCGAATATTGCTTGGTACTGCATGAATTCATCCATGTTTAGTTTACAAAAGATCTGGTTTACGTTCTTAGATTATTTACTCCGTCTATTGTGGTTGTGAAACACGTCTTTTGTCATGATTGTTTCACATTTTCTGTCACGATCGGTAGTAGCTCGAGTTCTTGCTTATCCTCATGACCAATTCATCCTTTTCTCCTATGCATGTTTATTCTTCAATCTACATGAATCTGATTCGATTGTCATCCTCTGTTGGCATGCGTTCATGCAGTGAAATAAATATTCTGTTATGCTTGGTCCGATTAAGTATCAAGGTGATCACGGTTGGTTTTAATCCAGAGATGTGTGCTGATATGATTTGATCTCTTCCTCCCATAGTCTGAACTGAAACTGATTCTTTTGCGACTTTTGACTCAGACCGAATTATGCTCTATGGCTATGCTTGGTCCGATAAGAATCAAGGTGATCACAGTTGGTTGATTTGATTTCTTCCTCCCACGGTCTGAACTCAAACTGATTGTATTGAGATTTTTGGTTCAAACCGAATGATACTCTATGGCGTATGGTTTAATCTATGTTTGGTTCCGACAGAATGACTGGTTTCCTATCACATTTGATCATACATTGGGGAGTTGGTTCATTGTGGTCGATAATAAGGATTTGCTTTTTTGCAAGTTGAATCAAGTTGGTGACAGTTTCTTTGGACTGTATCCTTGGTTTTCTGCTCCATAAGAGTTCTGTTATATGCCCCATCTGCGACATGTTAGGCTTTGTCACGTACTTGTCTGCGTTGAACTAAACTCATGCATATGCATCTATTGGTAATGAATATTTGCATCCAGATGGGCAAAAATCGGTCTTCGTTGTGTCAACTTCATCTTGTTTGGCATGTTTAGGTTTCATACTTGCATAACGTTGTTTGGTCGAGTCTCACATACATCTCCAAAGCAACCCGTTAGCATCCACTTCGCAGGGCATCCATGCTTCTATGATAGAGTCATTTGCATGCAAACTTTTCAGAAGTGATCTCGATCTGTTAATAATCATACCAGGTAGGTTTACATCTGCATCTCATAAGTTTCGTAGCTCGGCATCACTATAGAACTCACTGTTGACTGTTATATATGCTATACACGTCTACATCACATAAGTATTTGTTATCAGTCACAAACTTGCCTACTGATTCAATGGAGAATGATCCACATATTGGATCTAGTCACCTCTTAGCGGAGAAAGCTTCACCATCCCAAGCAAGTTGCATGCATCAATTCAACATGTCCCCTGTGTCTTTTGTCCAAGCTTTGCTATGATATCTTCAAATGTTTCAACCCTCCTATATTCCAATTTTAGTTCTTGCGCATAAAAACACAATGAAAAACTAGTTAAGTTTAGAAAAGAGAAAGATGAAACATGGTGTAATCTGTGCATGGCTTTCTTTGTGCCTCATTTGACATGGTGTAACCTCTTCGCTTCACCCATACAAACTTAAGTGGGCGGGAGAAGAAATTCCAAGATTTTCATGGTATGGTTTCGGTCAGCTTGATGACTGATCCACCACGTTTTGGCAGGGGTCAGATTGGGCTTTACCCCCGTGTTCTAACAAACCGTTCACAGAGGCGACCAAGCCAGTCTTCTTTCTTGCTGTTCCACTACGTTTCTTAAATGAGTGAGTGTCATAGCTAATAGGATGCTCAGCACGGACCTGCTGAACACGATCTTGAATGCTGGTTGTTCTAATCCGCTTTCTTTTCATACGCCTTTCTAATGAAAGCTAGTCCAAGGCTGGTTTGCAATTTACCCTATTTGGGAGTGTAAACGCCCAAAAAAAATTCAAAGAATTTCTGCTTTTTTTATGAAAATTTGCGATTATATGTTTTTCAATAAAAACACCTTAAACTAACCCATTTTCATGCCAAAATTTTATAGGAGACTCAAAATAAGGGTACTTTGAACCCTTTTGAAAAAAATAAAATTTTGACAAAAAACCAAACTATCCTCAAGGCCAAATTAGCGAAATTTTGCGGTTTCAAATGATTTTCATCAAAGAAACAATGGTTTCAAATGATTTTCATCAAAGAAACAATGGTTTCAAATAATTTTCTTCAAAGAAATAAATGAAAATTGTACATTGGGAACCAAATCCACAAAATGTTTGCAAAATAACAATTTTACAAACCTACAAAACCATTTGAAATTCAAAAACCAAACAAGTTCAAAACAAGACCTCAAAAACTTGTCGGATTGAGGATAGTACTACATCAAACAATCCTACACTAATCAAAGGGTTAGAGTGATTCGAGACCCTACACCTATCAAAAGGTTAAAGCGGTTTGAGACCCTATAACTATCAAAGGATTAAAACAGTCAAAACGATAAATACCTAACTAACGAAGCAAAAGCAGGTCACTCATGAAAACCAACACTCGGGATGGGACTCAGTTGAACTCCAAAAAGAATATTTGAAGATTTCGTTAAAATTATTTAAATAAAACATTGAAATCATAAAATAAAATCTTACCAGAAAAGAGAACCGGATCAAGTAGAGCAAGATCTCGGGTGGCTAAGATGAAGGCAAAAAACATTTGAAAAAGCGCACCTCCAAATACATGTGATGGATTGAATCAAACTCCAATTTAAGAATGGGTTGCACATGAGACCAACCCAATACCAAATCAAATCAAATGAGATGGACATATAACCAAGCCCAATTCAACTCAAGTTCAAGATGGAGATGCATATCCAAGATAGGCAACATCCCCAAGAGGCAAGTAGATCAAGCTAGGATCAAGCCCAATTCGATTAAGGCTCAAGTTGTAGGCAAGTCCAACCCAAAACAAGATCAAGAGGTGTGTCGAATGAAAGCAAGTATAGCTAAAGTCAAGAAAGGGTCGCACCCAAAAGGCCCAATTCAAGTTCAAACTCAACCAAATCATCCAAGAAGTTGTACCAAACCAACCAAGGAGTTGCACTTCACTAAAGACAACATACCAAAAATCTAGTCAAGGTTGGCACCAAGAGAATCAAGAGTACAACCGATCAAGAAATGCCAAGGATCAAGGCCAAATTAAATTGTGAGTTAGGCCAAAGTGAGTCAAAACTAAGACTAGGTCAACCTAGCCACGAGCCACAAGGCGGGCTGCATTGGGCGATATCACCACGACCTGCACTTGGCCGATTGCACTTAGCCAAGACCGAAATCAATGGTGGTTGCATCAAAGACTTTTTGACCAAAGGTGGACCACCCATGTGAGCCCATATGACGAGCACCTTCCACTTAAATTGGATCAAACTTGGGTCAAGCATAAATCATTCCCAATTTGTGAAACACTCTAGGAGGATTCCAAAGAAATATTCATTCTCTATACGGTTCCCTTGAAGCCTAAAAATTCAGCCCTTTGGAGCTAGGTTTTGGAGAGAGAAAATCAAGAGAAGTTCCAACAAAGTGAGAGACAAAGAGAGAGAGAGGAGAGGAAGAAAGGGGAAAAAATTGTTCCCAAGGTAGAGGTGCTACCCAAGGTTGTCGGTCTTCCAAGCTCAAGTGCAGTCATCGGATTCAGGTTCATCCCTTCCCCTTTCCTTCTTTCTTTCTACAATTTTATTTTATTCAAAGTATAATTAAGGAGCAATTGTCTCCAAATCATTGTAATATTTGAGGAGAATTGTTGCAAAATTTCATTCAAGGCAACCGGTAAGATCGTCCATAACTTGTTTGATATTTGGTTGCATTTACCTCAATATACATTGTACCTTATACTCTCATCTCTTCTATGCTTAAGAGATATTATAATTTTTCTTGATTATTGCATTTCCTTCCTAATAAAATATGAAGCCACATGAGGGGTATAACACTCAAGTTTTACATGCAATGATATAATTATGTAAATCGCTCTTGTGGTGGATTAAAGATCCATAAGATTTTATAAGGGTAGGCATTGAGCTATGATCGCATATATCTTCCAAGAGAGTTTTCCACCTCGAGAGACATCGCCCTAAGAATTTATATGTAGATGCGTTTCTCCCCAAATGAACACAAGTCCTCAACCTAAATTTCTTAAGATGATCATTTAACACATTAAAGATTAAGCAGATGCATTTATTAGACTTCTAAAACTAAAAACCCTATTTTCAGCATTCTGCATCTATCTGATCACTTAATTTTCCAACCCTTTTTTGTGAACAAAAAATTCTTAAAATTGGTCAGAATCTCATCAAACAATGACCAACACCCAATAAAAGTTTCAAAAATTTTAGACATGAAAAAGATTATAAATAAAATTGGAGAAACCCGAACTTAAACAGAGATAGAATATGTTCCTGCTATACATCCTATGACAGTCTGGGTAAAACTCCTTTAACTCTGTTTACAAAGATCTAAAAATCCTTAAAATGGTTTTGTTAGAAAGTTGATTTCAATAGCTTTCCAATTTGACTAATTTTACGAAAATACAAGGTCTACGTGGAGAGTTACATGCATTTTTCTAAGACTTTGTATTTCTGTCACAGAGTTTGTCCTTAGTTCGAAGGCTAGGAACTTCCCAGATTTAATTCTGCTCATCCTCAAAATAAAAATAATAAAAAAATACCCCAATAAACTCCATACTTGGGCCTAGCTTAGGTAAAATGTTCAGTATTTTTGGATCCATGTAAAATACAAATTTGTTTTTTTAAACATCCATTGCTGGAAACATGACTGGTTTTGTTTTTCATAACTGAAATTGAATTTTTCCAAGGAATGATAAAATGATTTTGGAAAATTCGTTTTGAATTAATTTCGAAAGTATATTAGATCACAAATCACTTTTCTAAGTATATAGGCTGACCCTTGAGCATCAGTTAAGAAGGCCTACGACGACAAATACTCACTTATCCACAATCGCCAAAGAAGTCAGAAAAATTATCTTTGCAAGTTTGAATAAACGTGTTGGCAAGCTCGAGCATTGTTTTTGCAAATGAGATTTTAAGTCGATCCATAGACGAAAATTTTTATTTACATCAATAATCTTCATGGATATAAATGATATTACAAACTCATGAAGTTGTTACTTTTCATGATTGATCATAAACCTTGTCCTCCCAATTACTTCTACGTTGTTCAACTTTTGATTAGCAAACTTCAAGTTATGAGACTACCAGTTTGAGGGGGTGTTAGAAAATGTAATTTTATCTTTATTTTGTATTTTGTATTTTTATTTAAATCATGTAAGTCAGGCTCGGGTCACTTGAGCCATTCGGGTCCTGCCCTCAAGGCCTGGTTGCTAGGGTCATAGGGCCAGGCCCCAACGACTAGCTAGCCGTTGGGGCCCAACATTCACCAGGGGTTGGCTATAACCAACCCCTTGGTTGGTTCCTCCTCTCTCTCCCTCTTATTCTCTCTTATAAATATACTCTCAATGTACATATTCTTCAATGCCTTTGTGGCTAAATAATATCAATTTTCTCTTTATTGTGCCTTTGTTGTATATGCTTTATAGCTTTTTTCTAAGGCTTTGTGATTGACATTTTGAGGTGATATTCACCGAACTTCCACTGCTATATTGAAACATCAACCTCATTACAGTTGTTGTATTGCTTATCAATGAGTTTTTCATAGTTGTGTGGTGGATGGCCTTTGGCTATGGATGCTCTGAGTTGTAAAATTTTACTATAGGGTTCTAATTCTCACTTCTAGTGCTGCCCCCATACAACCACAACTAGAGTACCTTCAAAATTATAAAAATTATATTTTGTTGTTTATGATGCAATAAAGTTAAAGTTGTATATCAAGTTCTTAATATTGTTATTAAATCCTACTTATGAATTTTAAAATTTACTTCTTTGAGAAACTTTGAATAAGGTATAAAGAGAGGAAAGCTAATGGAAAGAATTTCGATCCCATATTGACAATAGTTGAAGATCATGATAAAAATCCAACCAATGATGAGTTTGCTGATTGTGATGAATCATTGATATGGTAAGAATACTAAGAAATGGATTTAGCATATGAATCATCGAGAGCGAGGGAAGGTGCATGTACAAGATCAAGGACACAAAAGAGGCAAATTTGTGTTTAGTTTGATTCATATTTATGAATTTGGCGGCTATATGTTTCTTGATATTTTTTAGAAATTAGAGAAACCATTATATATATATGTATTAGTTTTAATTTTAAATGATAATATACTGCTAAGTGTTGATGGCCCACTAATAACTATTGATAATATAGCTCACACTGCTGAACCAATCTGTTCATCTTCCTTATCAACCTCCTATCACCAACTTGAAGAGCCCACCTAATTACCAATATCCTTAACCCATCTCACCTCTATTGTGCTCCGTGTAACACCAGTTGAATCCCAACTCTGTTGACCATGGTCCCTTGTTAGAATCACCGTCAACCCACTAAACCATCCTCAGTCCTCTTCCACAACTGAACCACCTAAAAACAGACTGTTACCCACCGAAATCCAATTGTCAGAATCCAGTTGTAGTACGTTATTCCAGCCCTGTGCACCTGGACACTATAGTTGTCCCTCAGTCACCACATTTTCAGCTCTTGAGAACCACCACCTAAGCCGCTACTCCTTATCACTGGAAAAGCTCAACCGTTTGCTCAATTTCGACCAAGATAACCAGCAAGCACGACCTGCCTCAACTACTTCCGCAATCCAAACCCGTGTTTGGAACTCAACGACTCACTTAAAACCTATCCCTTGACTCGGTCAATTAAGCGGTTCGTCAAGCCGAACCTAACCTAGTCAGACCTACTTCGTTTGACTGAACCCACTTATCTTTGACCAGTCATATCAAAGTGGTCAGTAATTGCAACCCTATCAATATATTGTCGAAAAGCTCCAGACGAGCTCTCCGCAATGGTACTATTTTCAAGACCAGATTGGCCATTGTGTAATACAGTACCTCAATTTCCATGCGCGGCTCACTATGGACTGATATTGAACTATTTTCAACTCATACGTGTTAGGACACAATAGTTAAGGAGACAAGGGAGATGAATCCCAAATAAGAGATTTGTACCTAAACTAAGAGAATGTGTGTTTGTGTGTGTGTGTGAGAGAGAGACGTAGGGGAGACCGATCCCAAGAGATCTTCTACCTAGCAAGAGAATTGGAAAAGATAGATGAGGAACTTAAGAGTTTACTTCCCAACATCAAGGTATCTTATATATGGGACTAAGACCCATATTCATATTCAAGTTAGTCATTTATAGCCCTTACATGGTTTACATTCTGATCTTTGATCTTCAAGTTGCATCTTGACTCTTGATACTAAGTGTAGAGGCTCTATTTTACATCTCCAGTCTTGACTTTCAGCCACCAAGAAACATGCTCTTAGAATCCCTCTCCACCACCAATTTTGTCCCATAAATAACTCATGCAAGTTTCACTATTTTTTCTTCTAGTTGAAGTTATATCCTCATTTCATGTTTCCCCCAATCTAAACTGGCCTACCCATGCCACAAACAGCCATGATAAATGTCCCTTGATGTTAGTTATGCTCCAACCCGAATTGACGGGTGAAAGTCATGCCAAGTGTATTGTTGGTGTTTAGGTGTTTCATCTTTACATTATTCTCCTGTTTGACACTTTAGATGTTTATTATTGTAATTCAAGGTGCAAAGCTTCTTTTATAGCTCAGGTCACTTGTAAATGACCAACTCTAGATGAAACCTTCACCACTCGACATTTCCTTCCACCAGTGCACCACCTTTGAGTAGAAGAATTCATCCATTCCAAGTCTTGTGCAAGGCTAAGTCTGCTTTGAACCCACATGCCTCTTTGCTAGAACACCTCAAGCTTACTTCAATGTGCTAGGCTTGGTCAACTCCACATGAAGTCATTTCACATAAGTATGTAAACCCCAAAGGGTTTTCAATCTAACCCCATATATGGGAACCCACCAAGGGTGTGGATCAACCCCTAAGGTTCCGCTTGTACCAAACTTGGGTCAGAAAATTGAAAATTAAAGAAGAGGCCTCAATGTGACCATATCCCTCTCACAGCAGTGATGGATCTACATTGAGGCAAGGTGGGATGGCCGCCCCACCTAGAAATTTTCAAATTTTCTAGGGGCTGTCCCACACTAACATGTAAATAGCTCCACCTGAATTTTCAGAAAAGTAAAAAAGCAGCATGTAAACTTCAAACTTTTGAACCAAGTAAAAGGTAAATTTACAAAATTTCTGAATTCGTGCAGTGTCCTTAACTAAAGGGTACTTTTTTATATTTCTTGCTTTATTTTTGTGTGTTTCTTGGGTTCCGCATTTAAATTTTTCTCTTATATCTCTTCTCTTGAGTGGGAAGATTAATCTTGGCCCGACCCAAGTGGAATTACTGGATCTGCCATTGCCTCACAAGCTAGCTTCTCCTTTAGTGTTCCTTCTTCTTCAACAAGCTTAGATGACCATGTCTGCACTGGGTATCCTCATGTACCGTCCCTGGCCTTGCTTTACAACATAATGCTGAATCGTGAATCTCAAAGGTTAGACAAACAAGAACTTTGGTCTGTCAGTTGACTTATCATACAAGTTTGACTTGGCATGCTAGGAGAATATCGGTTTACATGCACGACCAATTATTACAACAGACTTCTTACAAGGCAGTCAAAGAAAGGCCTAAGTAGGAAGTACAAGGAAATTGAGGCCCATCTGAAGAATTGTAAAAAATACATGTATATTCATCAAAATTATATTGGCAAACCAATTTTTCATATCATTGTGATCTCACATGGCTGGCTATGGGCTGCTTCTACCTCCCTGAAGCAGCCACCACAGTCATGGCTCTGTCCATCTCTAAGTGTAGTGTGCTTTCCTTTGTCATTTAAAAAGCAATCGCTCCTGCTTGCATGGGAATTGTATGTAACATCTCCACAATCACCTTTGCTAGGCCAGGGTATATGGTATAGTTTGTACCAGAAACGTGAAGACTAGATGTAACTTATTTGATGGTGGAAGTCGAACCTTATAAACACCCTTGTTAATGACATTGGTCACCTCATAAGAACATGGCACTTCAGAAGTAGCTATGAAACTCATAATGACTTTGGATATAAGAAATGAAGTGGGTTTCTCTTCAGATAACCTAATGTATCAGTTGGAAGACCTGCTCTTTCCTTCCCTTACACATTATGCTGTTCATTCTTCTTAAGTCCTCCTCATATTATCCTTCAACACCTTCAAAATGTCACTCTTTGTATTATCCCCTAATGAACCCTCACCTTAAGAGGACTACCATGCTCATAGACATTACATTGGGCTTGGTAACCATCTAAGGCCCAAAATGGAGTCCATCCATATGTTATTGTGGTTATGGTGTTATAAGATAACTAGTAGGAAACTAATCCAAGAATGGGGTTTCTTCTACAAGAAATCATACTCCTGGACATCTAGTCTGATGTAATCTTTTGATGTGATCATACCCACAATAGAATGGATGCGATCTTTTGATTTATAAGAAATCTGAGGCTTTGATGGTTGATTTTGGTGATGAACTGATTCTCAGGAATGGCCTCCACTACTCTATGGAAAGGCCTACTGCAAGCAACAAGTCCAGCTCCAAAATCACTAGCATTTGTTTCAACCATGAAAATCTTGGAGAAGTCCAGTAGAGCTAAGACCGATGACCCTCAGTATCTCAAAGGCTTCTTAAGAACAAAGAGACCATCCTCTTGATAATTCCTATTATTGGAAATTTATCCAATAACTCGTTATCAGGTCTTCTGAAGATCATCAAAAAGCCATTCTTACTTAATGGTAAATGAATCTCAAGTTTAACTTGGAAAATTAGCACAAGCCATGTAATTCATCCAATAATACATCATAGCATGTATTGAGAACTTATCCTTCACCATTGCTTCATCTAAAATCTGGTAATAAAAAGAAAACTTTTTGTGCCAACTTCCATCCTTCTTAACCAAAATGATCAGTAAGAAGCATATTTTTGGAGTTACTCCTTGTTTAATTATTTCGTTCACCATTTTGCATTCATCTCCTTTAGTTAATGAGTGTATGCATGTGGCTTGACGCAAATAGGTTCCGTGCCACTGGTCCTCTTCCTATATGGGAACAAGATCTGTTTCACTCAAGTGGAGTTTGGCGTGCAGTCCATCAGACTATTACTAAATACAAAACAAAAACAAAAAATGGTAAGATCATAATCGCTATCGAATGCACTAATACCACCAATTCATATTATAAAGAAATCTACCGTAAATAGGGAAGAAAGAGACAAATGAACTACCTGCCGATCCAGAAAGAGAGCGAAGCGCCGAGGAGCTTAGCTGAGAAGACGCAGATGACGCCGAGGAGCTTAGCTGAGAAGATGCAGATGACGCCGAGGAAATCAAATAGGACAGAGGCACCTACCTCGAAGAAGATGGCATAGGGGAGGCAGAGAGCCAAACTTATGGTGTGAATTCCCACATAAAGAGGGATCGCCAACACTCCCAAATTGTCTGAGATCTCACGTAACGCTCTAAAGGCGTCTTCCTTGCTCCACACCGTCGCGCTCTTGCGGCTGACGAAGGTGGTGTAGAGGACCGCCGCGGCCAAGACGAAGCCAGCTAACCGTGCCCGTGACACCATTCTCTCTCTCTCTCTCTCAAAAATTGTGACACGTCTATGACAGGTCTTCCAAGGATATCTCTACAAAAATGTCCCTGCAATGCACGCGCGGATAAAATCCAGCCTCCCGATAATCAGGAGAGAATTTCTTTTTTCATCGATTGCCCAGAGCACACCCTGTTTTGGATTCGTGAGTCAATCCGGTATGTAGTTTGTATCTCTGATTTTTTGCGGGGTGTTTGTAATACCTGACCTGGATGTGAACCAGACCAAAGACCAAAAGTTAAAAAAAATAAAGAAATAAAAGCACTAAACTAAGAAAGTTCTCGTGTATAAAAGGTGACATTCAAGGCATCATCGCATGACCGTGAGAAAGAGGACTGCAAGCAGCACCAAGGTGGTTGGAGGAAAAACGATGTCAAAACCAGCATCATTCGTCGAGTTTTAGGTATGTTTTATTATTATATTTGTTTAGCTTTTCCTGCAAGACCGCGACCAACTAGCCGTCTTTTTGGTAGGGTTCAGAATATCTTGTCAAAAAAAGAGGTTGTGACGATGTTGGTTTTTAGGTTGCACTATTCTATTGGATTTTCAATGCCACAGGTGATCCATAACGTCGATTCATATGGACAAAAGGGAGGTAAGACAAATATACTGAAAACTAAGGTCGACTCATGAGATCGTTGGAATCACCCGAAATCGGCAGCGAGAAAAGGAGAGAAACCAGCGGCTTCCACCGACTCAATTTTGCCGAGACGTTAGTCCGAGCTGGGTCACTTTGATACGTTCATCTCACTGAGTCGAGGAGAACCGGTTTCACCCAAGTGAGTCAAGACCCAAAAATATGGGTCCAATATGAATCCATGACTGGTGCGTTTATTGTTCAGATCTAGATCCTCCAATTTGGATTTAGCATTATATGTAGGACCCATTTACGGTATTTCTAGTCCAATTTGAGTGTAGTTTTGAGCATCGAAATCATAATAAATACTACTTTAAGTTAATCAAGATCAAATTGCTACATGATAATTAGACTAAAGTGAGTTTAATGGAAAAGTTTGGATCTAGGGGCTTTTGTTAGAATGCGACTAGAGTATTTTGGGGATTTTCAAGTTCGAATTTCGATTCACGTTCAGTTTAATCCATTGGTATGGTTATTAAATGAGTTATATATTAATATTGATTTTATGCTTAAATAGGTGCTAAATGAGATAGCTTGGTGATATTACATGTGGACCATGGTATATTTCTGTAGCTTTGGACCATGTTAGATGCTGTTTTGAGATGTTTTTAATGCTTATGTTTTATAAATTGTCTATAAATACTTGTTGGAAATTTTTTATAAATATACATGATTGATAAGAGCATGGTTGTGAGTGTTGTTGGTTGATGATGTTGAAAATGTATTTTATTATGAAAGGCTTGTGGATATTGTGTTGGAACTTGTGAATGGGTTATGCAACTGGTCAATGTAAATAAAAAAGGATTAAAAACCTAATTATGTGAAAATTGTGTGTGATGTGTTTTCTTGTTATGTTGGGTCTCTACAGATTTGGTGGACATGTAAAACCCTTAATCGGTCTACTAAAGTAGTGAAGGAGGAGTTCTCTAATACCCTAGTCATATTGTGGATGGTGCCATATACCAAGGATCGTTGGTGAGGTTTAAATGGATAGTGCATCCTTAGTTTTTACACGGTACGTGATATAATTATTGAAACTAAATAAGATGTGTGTGTATGAATATGTGTTGGGTGAGGACATGTGGATGTGGATGTTTGCCTGCATATTTTTAATGTATTTGATTTTTTAATGATAAATTTTACTGGTATTTACTTGTTTTGATAATTATAATATGTATTAATATTTTAAATGTGTACAACTCTAGTATGTAAGTGGAGGTATTTCTTCCTACTAGACACATGTTGTTGGTGCTCATCCCATGATTTATCATTTTATAGGTTGAAATAATGGTAGAGACTTTGGTTAAGGTTTTATCATGTTAATGCAACAAGATGATCAAATATGAGATGGAGTCTAGTGGATATATATTAAAAAAGGTAGTATTTAGTTGTAAATAATAATTCTAGCATCTCATATCTTAGGCTCGCAATGCCATATTAGAAAGGTACTAGCAAGAGTTGATTGAGGCGAGGCCCATGAACTCAAGGTATGATGATGTTACTAAAAAAGCATCCTTTTTACTAAGTTAACACTCCTTAATAATTTCTATAGCATCCTTATTGAGACCACTCCCTCTCTCTCTACCTCACTTGCACACTCCTACGTATCTCTCTTTCACTTCTCCAGTTTATGTTTTTCTTTTCTCCCCCTCTCATGTTACCACAAATTGTTGTCACCATATTAGTTTTGGTAATTCTTCTTTTATCTTCCCTCTATACTTCTCTTTCTCTTGATTCTCCCTTCTCCCTCTTGTCTCTCCGCACATGCCTATGACATCTTCCTTAAGAGACACGAGTTGGTTGCATCTCTCAAAGGAGGAGGATGTGACCTCTTGTGTCTCTATAGAGAGACATAGGTAGTTGTGTCCCTTTTCTTAAAGAGATGCATCCTCTATGCAATCCTCTTTGTAAAGACTAATAATAATTGACTATGTCCACCCTTCTCTATATATTTTTCTCTTTGTTTTATCATTTGTTTTTGTCCTGTACGGATGTTGAATAATTGCATGGAGAATTCAAATACATTTGTTGATTGTGAGAGATGAAATTGACTATTCGCCTATATTGACACTAATACAATATTTTGGGGTTATAACTAGTTACTTCATTAGTTTGGTATCAAGATGATATATATATTATTTTTACTCAAAGGATATGGTGAAAGATAGAGTTACTGGTGGTTGTTTGTGGTTAGAGACACATAATCATCCTATAGGATTGTATCTTGATGGACACACATATGTAGGTAGGTTGAATGATATTGAGTATAAGGTAACAAAAGAAATGACAAAAACTCATTATAAACCAAAGTATATCTTGTCACAAATAAAATAGCAGATGACTCAAATATCTCTATATTAAGACACATTTACCATGTGAGACTTAAAATTCAGAAAGAAAATATGAGTAGTTTAATTGGTTCTCTAGTAACTTTTGTATCGAATATACCATCATCAATATTACACATGGTATCACAAGATACTAGAGACAAATCTTTTTAGAGACATTATATTTGTTCATCTTTCTTCATTTCAATTATTACGAGTATTTCTAAAGGTTATAGAGTTTTATTGCACATATAAGATCAGCAAATATAAGATGTCTCCTTTGGATTTTGTTGGATTTATATCAACTAATAACAATATTTTTTTTAGTATTTACTTTTATGAACATAGAAAATGCAGATAATTATGTTTGATATTGAAATATTGTATGCAAAATTTTGATTCTTGGAATCCCGATTCACAAGAGAACCTACTTCAAAAGGTGTAAAAAAGAGACTAAGTCCTAAAGAGCTCACCTATGATCTTTCCTTATATATTATGAGTCCATTTTGTTTTTTTATTAAAAATCCTCTTACTCACTTGAGTAAGGGTTAACTTCTCAGGCTAACAATTTGCTTGGCTTAAATAAGTGTGAACTTCTATGTACTTGAGGAAAAGGTGAGTGCCAAGGAGGGTTACTTAATGTTCAGTATGGTATGGGGTAAAATATAGATCGGATGTAGGCTTTCTAAAGTCAAGTAAGTATCGTCATGGGTTAGATTAACCTGAATTGGATTGGTTTGGATTGACCAGGGTAGATTTTGAGATAGTACAGTTTATGACACCCAAGGGTTGGAGTAGTCAAGTATATATGAAGGTAATGTGGCCATTTGAATGTTTGAGTCTGATAATGGGTCGGACAAGGGTCCCTAAGGCCGACTTGGATCTGTTTCTAGGCTAGACAAATTAAGACAAGGATGGTTAAGGTCGATTGAGATTAGTGACAGATGATGTTATTGAGGATGGTTGTAAAAGCGGGACTGAAGTTGGTTGATTTAGAACTTGATTGGGTAAATCTGCGAGCTTTCGGTATGAACAAAGGGATCAATGGACTAACTACAAAAATCGGTATGAGATGTTAAGATCAGATCTAGTTGGTCAGGTGTTTTATTTTGTTATGGATTTTGGTACAAATAATGGGTATAATAAGGTTGATTATATAACAAGTGAGATACAAGCGTAGAAAATATGGAGTGAAAATATAAATCACTCACATCCTAACCTCTAGATGACAGTCTTTGAGAGTGTCATGATATTCTATCCTACCACTGAATCAGCTTCCAACGCATGGTTGATGTAGAAGGAGACATAGTTATACTTCTTTTTTTCTTTCAAACATAGTTATACTTCTTCTTTGGAAAACCCAAAATTCACTTTTCTGGTTTCTAACTGCGGATTCATAACTTGACAAAGTTGTCCAAGAGTTGTTGCTGTCGGGATGTTCATTATTCACGATCATTTTAATTGTTTGTACATGATGAAGCAAAACAGTCCCGTATTCTGAATTATGACAATATAGTTGGTTGTGACTCTTGTACAAGGAAGTTGCAGATTTTAATTGTAGATCAATGTATATATTCAATTGTGAATGGTAAAAAAAACTTACTTAACCTGGTTTTATGAATTTGAGCGACCTTTTTCAAGTGGGAACTAAGCAGTTCCCCATCATGACAAAAAGTCACAGCTTACTTTCGGAATTTCCTCAGCTTACATTTTGAGTGAGTTGGGCAGCATGAAAAGAAAAAGGTCTACAGCAATCTTTTTGGAATATATTTTGACGGGAATCAGTGGCACAAATAAAGTCCTGACGGAAGCTGCAAGAGAGGAAAAAGACGAAGATCACTTGTAGAGCGGTAAATGGTTTCCTTTCAAAAGGTTTTCACAGAGGAAGGAGTTTTTTAATTTTTTCTCTCATTTCGTATGTTAATGTTCATATATATTTGAGTGTTTCATTTCTTTCTTTACGGTTATCATTTTTGTGGTTTTTTTTGTTTCTTTTATCTGGAAGAATAACGGTTATATAAAAAACTCTGGTAAAAAAAATTTGAGATAGATTAAACCTTTGATACCCTGGCTATTGATTATCAAATGGAATTCAATAAGGTATTGGTCGGAGAGGCTAGGAGGATAGGAAACCCAGTGGAAAACGAAAACTTTAATGGCGTCATTGAAGGTTGTAGACTCATAAAAGTTCCAACAGCTCTTTTTCACATGGTGCAATATTCGGGAGGATGTAGTTGTACAGCCAATGTTCTTGATCAAGGATTGGCCAATGCATAGTGACTCAACACTTTCACCTTATCTTGGATAGAAAGTACAGACATCACTTTTTCTAACTATAAACGATTGGTGGTTCATGACACGGAGGGAAGTTGGAATCTGTGCATTCCTTTCAAATTCTTCAAGATCGAACACGACTAGGAGTGTTCAAGGAACTGTTGGAACCAAAACAAACGGACGGTTTGGTTTGGTCCGTTTGTTTTGGTTCAATTCTGAGAGGAAAAATAATTGGTGGTTCGGTTTATGGTTCCAATGTTGGAATAGAACCATGAGAACCGTATGTATGTGTATATAAAGTTTATATGCTTACATATATATATATATAAATCTTGATAGTTTATAAGTTTATATATATATGAGTTTTATACATATTAAATTTGGACCATAGATCTAAATAATAAGATGACATAATACTTAGTCTTTAGCCAAACTCTAAACAAGTAGAATCGTGGTTCAAAACTGAACCGAACCAGATCCTTCGATTTGGTTCTTGTCATGCCACAGTTTGGTTTGATTCTCTAAATACTAGAAATTGTTAACAGCTTGGTTCGAGGTTAAGGCTAGAACTAAACCATGAACACCCTGACACAACATGTTGAGTGTGTTGACATTTTTTTGGAGAACTTGTGATATTAAGATGGGGGCACTAATATGTTCAAAGTGGTATGCAAACTAATGGAAGTGAGAACTCAATTAAAGTACTAGAACAAAGACAGTTTAGGTGACATAGTGCAAAAGGGATTACTAGATGCTTGATAGATATGTAGGATTCGTTCTGAAACCAAAAACTAGAGCAATACTTATCGAGAAGGTAGATAAGAATACAACATACTAAATCCAAAGCAAGTTTGGAGAAGAATAGCATCTTTCTCGTAAAGAATCCTGATGGAACTCTCTACACAAGGGGATGACCCATAGAGAAGATGCTACATGGTGTTTCTAATAACTCCTCTCAGTGATACCGACTAGTGATCGTGTCGGATGGGGTAGGGGAACCGCGTGCACGAAAAGAAGACAATGATGAGTTACTTGCACCAGCCATTGATGAGGAGTTAAGGCCATTTTTGAGCTTAACTCTCTTGGGCCAGACAGCTTCTCTGGTGGCGTGTTTAATCTCATATTACATAGAAGAACCAACGCTTGTCCTTAAAGGGAAGGAACATATACAAAAGTATTTTGATTGCACACAAATTGACGGATTCCATGAGTTGCAATACCCAACCTACAACGTTAAGCAAAGCAAGATGGATCTCACAAAAGCATATGGCCCAAGTAAACAAGTCTTTTAAGGACTCGTTTATTTTCTTTAGCATTGACCACAAGTGGTCTCAGTTGGTGATGGAATGTATTTCTACTGCAAGCTTCTCGGTGCTTATTGATGGCTAAGCTGAAGAGGGATTTCATAGCACTTGGGGGATTCGACAAGAGAGTCCTCTCTCCCCCTACCTCTTCCTAGTGGTTATAGAGAGACTTTCTAGATGACTGCAACTGGCAGAACTCAATGGTACCTATGCGCAATCTTTTCATTGGAGCCATGGTTTATATGTGGATGTCACAGTTCTTTATCGTAGGGACAAACTGATGTCAGATACCAAGCATTGACTATACTAAAGTCAAGAAAAGATTTCCAAGACCAGCATTAAGAGTTGGAGATTTTCAAGTGTAGAGTTAATATTTATAGAGTCCTAAACTAGAGTTAATAGTGGTGGAGTTCCTAGGTCAGAGTATAGAAGGAAGTTTTCTGCAAAGCTTGGGTGGTTATTTTGTTAAGTGATGTCATTCTTTTCATCTAGTGAATGATATTACCTTTTCTTGCGTCCACTTAATGACATCAAGTCAGTCAATTGCATGTACTACGTCAGTTGGTATTAGAGCCTAGTTTTGATTTAGCGAGCGGTCTCTTTCATTTAACATGGAGCAGTGAATGGAAGATGTGGAGGGTTTAATGGAGCAAATGGAAGATGTGAAGCATTCAATGAATCAACAAAGTGAAATGCCTATAAGAAATCATGAGAAGGTTCAACTAATTAATCTACATGGTTCAAAACATCCAAGGGTGAGATCAAATGCTGAATATAAATGCTCATATGGACGAAAGAAGAGATGCAGATCAACAACAACGAACACTTCCTCTTAAGAGACCTATCCAACAAACTCACCTTGATGACACCCTCAAAGATGAAGACTATTAAAATAGGTGGCCATGAAATATAGATCATTATGAGCAATATAAGCTTAAAGTTTGCCCTCATCTTTAATGGTCGAGTGCATATAGAGCAATTTCTAGATTAGCTACATGAAGTGAAGAGTTTCTTTAGATTTATGAATATTACATTACCAAAAAAAAGTATTTGCTTGTAGCCTACAATTGAAGGGAGGGGTAGGAGCTTAGTGGCACTAGTATGAAGAAGAATTGTGCATCAAAGGTCAACCACCAGTACGGAATTGGCATCATATGAAGTCTCTACTCAAGGGAAATTTTCTTCTTGATCACAAGAGTATATTATTTCAGTTATATCAAACATGCTCACAAGGGACTCGTTCAGTCTCCTGCTATATAGAAGGATTTCTTAGACTACAAGTTTTGTTGTCAATTAACGGAGACCGAAGACCAACAAGTAGCAAGGCATATTAATAGACTAAATGACAACATTCAAGATCGATTGTCCATGCAAACCATATGACGATTGATCAAGCTCAAAATTTGGCATTAAGGACTAAAAGGATATTGAAGGAAAAGAAGACATTAAAGGCCACTAATATAACTGGAAATTTGTTTTAAAGAGTTTACCAATAATACTAATGATATTTCTAAGAATATTAAAGACAAGAGCTTAAACAAAGAAGTTGGAAGCCAAAGGAAAGCAAGGAGCATCTAGAGGAATTTGTTATTCCAAGTGTAATGATTTAGGGCCTCACTAAAGTGATTACCCAAAACAAAAATTGATGTCGTAAAACCAGCCAATGATGAAGACCAAAGTAGAGAGGCAGAAAAACTGGCCTTCAACTCAAATGTATGTGAAGAAGATGGAGAGGAAGCGGTTTGCGTGGTCAAGAAATTTATGTTCTCCTCAACCCAATTTGATGAGTCACAAAGGAAAAAGAATTTGAAGGAAAATATTTGGTTGCAGAAAAGGTTTGCAAGCTAGTTATTGGCAATTGTAGTTGTGAGAATCTTGTCTTCCAAAGTTTGGTGGAACATTTGATGTTCTCAACTCAACCTCATCTCAATCTATATGGCATTGGCGAAATGAAGAAGCGCCCCAACATTAAATTTACCATACAATGCAAACTATCACTTTCCCTTAGAAAATATTATAAGTCAAACGTGTTATGAGATGTAGTGGAAATTGATGCTTGTCACATATTACTTGAAAGGCCATAACAATATGATGTGGATGAAACACATAGAGAAAGAGACGACTACTACTTGTTTGTTTGGAATAGGCAAAAAATCATGATCTTACATAGTCAACCAAGAGGGAACACTTGTAAGGAGGAGAAGACTATTCACTATTGCAAATATAATACTCAAGTTTGAGGAGGGCATCAAAGAAGCAAACTTGTGCATCATCCTAATAATCAAGGGTGAAGAGCAACCTAAAACCATTATTCAAGCGGAAATAATGGTTTTTGCTATTAACTCTAACTTGGGGAATTCCACCACTATTAACCTTGGTTTGAGACTCTACAAGTATTACTTCTGCACTTGAGACTAACATATATTAACTAATTCTGCACTTGGAACTTTAACAGATATTAACTTTGTACTTCAAACTCTATAAGCATTGACTCTGCATTAGAAATATTCAACTCTTATAATAATGAGTTTGACTTTGTTATAGTCAAAGCTTGGTATTGTGCATTATTTTCTCCCTCTTGATGGGAACTCACCCTTGAGTTGTCTTCGTAAAGTGTCTCTTTGATACGGTATGTAATAAAATCAGCGATATTAAATATTTTAGAGAGACCAATTCCGGGTGGAAGGTCGATAACATAAACATTTTCATTGAGCTTCTTCAGAATTGTGTAGGGTCTACTTATGCTGCTTCATCTTGTCATGAAAGCCTTGTGGGGATCTTTCCTTATGTAGGAAAATTATGAGTTTAACTACACTGCTTTTTGATGCTTATCAGCTTATTGTTTATACTTTTAAGTATATCATGAACCTTTTAGAAGATGTTAGAGTAGGTGTCAGCGGGAGAACCCACACTTAGAGGTAACTTGACTAGATCTACCACATGCCTTGGAACTTTTGTGTATACAATGGAGAAGGGGCTCCTTCTAGTTGATCTATTGATTGAATTATTGTATGCAACTTCAGCTTGTGCTAAAGTGAAGTCTCATTATCTCCTTTTGTTTCTCCATATGCATCAAAGTAGTCTGCCTAAGGATTTATTAATAGCCTCAATTTGCCCATCTATTTGTGGGTGATCTATGCTTGAGAATTTGAATTTTGTACCAAATTGTTTCCTCAAAATAAGCCAAAACATTGTAAGAAACTTGTTATGACAATTTGACACAATGGAAATAGGAACTCCATGCAACCTGATAATTTTCTTAAAGAACATTTGCAATATGATGGGCGTTGGTTGTCTCACGGCATGGAACAAAATGGGCTATTTTCAAAATTTTGTGTACCACTAAAAAATAGTCACTTCCTTGGTGAGTTCTTGGTAATCCTAAAAAAAGTCCATTGAAATATCTTCCCGAAGTGTGCTAAGACTACATCTCTTCTGAGTTGGGGCTAAAAATAGTGGGACTCCAGATTGGTGATTGTCTTGTCTCATCCTACATGGTCGCTAAGACCACAAGAATACATTTTCCTTATGAGTTTGTCTTGCAAAGAACTCCTATATTGCCTTTAAAAAGAAACCCATAAAATCATTTCATATCCTATCTAGAAAGTGAGACGTTCGGTTTGTAACAAGTCACACATCTTGAAGCTCATCCGAATACCCAACTCAAAGAATTGAGATTTATCAAAGACAAACAATTTGGTAGTGTTGAAGATTGATCCTTACTAGAAGGTGCAAGAAGAGCTTTGGCGAAAAGAATCATACGAGTACACATAGCACATGAAGAGGAAAGTATTAGAAGGTATTCTACTTTTAAGTTTACTTCTTAATTACTACTCATTTTCTTTCTCCTATTAAGAGGATCACATCACGGATCTAAGTCTTATGGACCAAAAATTTGTATATACGGATTCCAAAATCTATTACTGATATAATACGTTTATATGGTTTAGCAACCTTTTCATTGTAGGTTCGTCAAAAAATTTAGTGTTGTTATAGCACCATTGGCTAAGTATATAAAGCTGGTGAAGTTTCATCGGACTAAAAAAACATAAGAAAGCTTTAACCTTATCAAAAGTAAGCTTTCTACTACCCCTATTTTGGTACTAGCTTATTTCAATAAAATATTTGAACTAGTGTATGATGCGAGTGTCATAGGAATTGAAGTTGTGTTATCTCAAGAAAGGTGATCGATCACTTTCTTTAGTAAGAAGTTTAGTGAAGCTCGACAAAAGTGGAATATGTAGCAACAAGAGTTGTATGCCATCATTAGAACCCTCAAGATGTGAGAGTCATACTTACTACCCAAGGAGTTCCTTGTTTCTTCCAATCATCAAGCCTTGAAACACTTCTTAAATAAAAAACATGTGGATCATATGTTGGTATGATTGGTGGCCTATTTAGAAAGGTTCAACTATATGATTATGCACAAGTCTAAATTTTCCAATCAAGTAGCTGATGCTCTCAATCATCGACCAACTCTTCTAGTTTCCTTTCATGTCACTGGTTTAAAGCAGCTTAAGGAGTGCTATAAGGACGATGGATACTTTGACTATATTTGGTCAAGGTACAACACAAATCACTCGATAGGTGAATTTGGACTCAATTGGATCCAATTCAGAAGGAGTTTTAGATAATGGGATCAAATCGAATCCAATCTAAGGGATTTGGGTTATGGTCCTCGAAATTGGTTGAAATTTGAGTTTTGATGAACTCAATTAGATCCAACTCTCGACCATATTTCAAGTTGAATGGGATCTAACTTAGAATGGGTTAGGTTGGGATGAAGGAAGAATTCAATTTTGAATTAGGCCCAAATGGATCTGACTCAAAATTATAATTCGAAACATGGGATTAAACTCGATCCAATTCAAGATGGGCTTTTGAGATTTGGATCAAAGGGGAACATATTGAGATTGATTCATACTAGCTAGGATCCACTTTAGTTTCAACTAGCATTTTAGGATGATGGGTCAAGTTGGATTCGCTTGAGTTTGGATTTGGATTGGGCTACAATAGATAGAGATAGGATCCAGATCCACATGAGTTCACTTTGGGTAATTGGATCAAAACTAGGTCCACTTAAGTGGAGCCAAACCAGTCCAAAGAAAGATGGGGAAAGTCTATGGGTCTTTAGAAAGGGAAATGCCTAGGGAAGAAGAAGGCAAGAGAAAGCTAGGGCCTTTAGGCGACGGTGTTGGAGAGGTAGGCAACCTTGATGGTGGGTGTGAATGCCATCATGCATCTTGAGGATGATACTCCACCTTTTAGGCATGTGGTTTTGGTAGCCTATGTGCTACAATGAGTCTTAATAGTTCAACCAGGATCTACTAACAATGACCAAATTGACAATTGACTCAGTCTCGTAATAATAGCTCAATACCCTTCAAACATCGAATGTAACTATGAAACAGGGACAAGTGATAGGTGTCATTCGTGTATCTATTCCAATAATAAAGTTGCGAAGTGATATGAGAAAAAAAGATATATCAAATGATACAAACGTTATAGTAATATTGATTGTACAACATAAATAAGATCAAATACTTACTACTAAACATGTACATCATGATCCTGCATCCAGTCCAACTACTCACGATATGCAACAAGATGATCAGAAGGATGATCCCTATAAGCAATATTGTTCATCCACCTAGCGGTATGAGGTTACCCATCAACCCACTCCGAGTGATTCCTAACTCTAAAGGCTAGAAAATACTTATAAATTCATGCCTATGATATATAAAAAAATATTATTTTATCACTAAAACAAATAAGTAGTCGACATCGATTTATTGCTAAACTCAAAACAAATATAATGGGGATACTTATAGCTACAATAAAGTACTATGGCCAGTAAGCTAGTGTACCTCTTTAAGGGAAGCCTTCCCTAACTATCTATGCGAGTAGACCAATGTCATTGTACTCTAAGCATATTTGTCGAATATGAGTCACGTAAAAGTCAACAACTAAATTATAGAAACCAGGAACCTATCCCTAGACTTATCTTAGTATATTGTGCACCCTATATGATACAACAAAAATAACGCTTTTTGTTCAAGTATAATTCCCCTTCTCATGACACGTACCCAGAGTATCTCAAACTTCACACCTCTAGACTTCATCTGCAATTTTAATTCATCATAATTCATGCCCATCAGTTCAACCATAATATTTATCATATCCATTATCTCTATTGTACGTGTGAAGGCTAAAAGGTGATCGTTCATTAAAACTTAAAATCTCATAGACCTCATAAAAAGTGATAGTCATCTCACCCATGACATATGCAAGTTGTTAATATGGGGTTGTCATCTCTTAATAAAAGTAGTGAGCAACGGTTGATCCAAAATCTGGAACAACAATCCTTCCTGCTTGGATAACCCAAAATGTTGCACAATATCAAATCTGGAACAGCAATCCTTTCGGCTCGGATAACCCAAAATGTTAATATTGCACAATATCCTGCCAAACTACCTAGTACTATTTCTTGCAAAAATGACCACTTAACCAAAGTGTTGTATCTCCTGTGGCATGTCACTAGTTTCAAATATCCCTACATATTCTCATTGCTCCTACTAAATCATATGTGCAATGTGTCCTACAAAGCTAGAGAGCAAATTTGGAATTGGGAGAGTAACATCATCATCACCTTCTACGAGTTATTCATCGGGATGAAGCTCTTGAAGTACAACTTCATCATGGTATCTTAAAGAAGCTATTGGTTAATCTATCTAAAATTGTGGATGCATCATTGGACAATCCACATGTGATAACTCCACGTGCCTCTCTTTATGTTGTCACTGTTATCGTCTACTATATGTTAATCTGAAGGTATTTTGCCTTTTCGATGATGCAGTAACAATGTGGCTTTCTACTTGTTTGCCTCTATAGAGTACATCAACACCTCTCCAAATCATGCTTACTACAAAATAAAATAAAAAAACTCACATATTAATTTGAATATATAAGAAAGTGTGTAATAAGTAACTAAGTGTATAATATAAACAATATAGTATGAGATATGACTTCATCACGTTCACCAGAGCAGCGGATCACGGTCAAGATGCACGCCAACACATCGCATTCATGGAGGTAGAGAAACACGCCATAATTTTTTTCATAGACACAAAACATGGCACCGCATCCCAAGTGTGTCTCTTTCCCAACTCGAATAGAATGGAAAACCCTTAAAAAACTTTTTAAATGGTAAATACTTAACAATCTCAATTTTAAATCAAAAAATCATGAATGAGTAGCAATGAATGCAAGCACAATCCTTGAAGACAAAATGAAAGCACATGGAGAAGAAATGAAATATTGATTTTGAATAATGATATAATTACTATGGCAGGCATATTGTAACGATCAAATCATGTATGTTTGCATCGGATGATGGCCTTTAATCTAACTCATCGAGTTATTCGAACTCTGAAACGGATTATTTGACACTCTTGTGCCATAGTGTGTAATAGAAACGCTGTCCACATCCTGTGTTGGGACATCATATGTCGACTACACAAGAAGGGTGGGTGGTTTTGGGATGAGATGGTTGGAAGATATTAATCAAGTCTTCCTCTCCAAAATAGCTTGGAAGCTAGCAAGCAAATGTGAAGACTCGGGCTCCAGACTATTAGAGCTAGTTCCGGACATGTGAGGGTCGAACTTATGCACTCTCGGATATCTCTCATTTTGTGAGAAGAGTTCCTCAACAGATCGTAAATGATTAGGTATGGTTGCCCAATTATGAGACAAATCAACTGCTATGTGACAACAGTTATGCTTTCTCCACCAAATGTATTTTGAAAGCAATCCAGATCCAATACGAAAACTTGAAGAAGTGAAATACATATGGCTCAGCCGATTAAATAAAAAGGACCCATAGCGAGTGAATGTTGTATATGTTTCAAGGAGAAAGAGGCATCAATAGACCCTTTCTTCGTGTCAGGCCGTGCGTCATATTTGAGAAGAGGTGACTTCGTCCTTTATAAGACCCTAGAGAACTTTAACTTGCGGCATTCTAATGGGAAAACAAAAGTTAACCGATTGTTACGTAAAGAGAGCCTAGAATATTTTCTTTCAACTTGTGGTTTGATTTTTATGGGAACGAAGGAATCAATTGATGTTTCAGCCACGAGAGACTTCACCAATTTGCTTGAGAGGCAATGTTACTTTAAGTATACGAAAATTGGGTAATAAGCCATACAGAATCATTTATAGATAAAGCAAGTATACAAAAAATTCTGTACTTTAGTGTCATCAAGTGTCAATTGACGCCCAAAACTAAGAATATCATACTACAGATGCTGCCCAAAATGGGTTTCCTATAGATTCATTTTGATTGGAGGATTTGAGAGCTGACTGGCATCCTTCAGTTGTCTGTAAAGTTCTCTATATAGGTTCTTTTTGCACTACAAGTTTGGGTCTGCCAGACCTACCAAAAAAGAAGACAAATATTTCAGGAGATAGGAAGGAGAGGACAGCAGGGAAATAGGGTGTACAGCCAAAGAATATTCTCTTCAATTTGTGTTTTCTCCTTCCAACTCTCAATTATCATCCTAGAGACCCAAAGTTCCTTTCCTTTTTCTGCCTTCCCCGAATCCCCTGATTATGTTACCAAAGGTGTTACTGATGAAAAACGACTATGAAATCCCCTTGCACTTTGTAAATATAAGTTTATGACAAGAAAATCCCTTTTAGGTCTATCCAAAAAGAAAGAAAAGAAAACTTTGTATCAATACCATGTAACATTTACATGAACACCTTGAACTTTTTTGTCTACCAGTTTAGTACCCTAAGCTTTGGTAATTTTCATATTAGTCCAACATTGTTGATGAGCCCACGACCTATGTGGATTAGTGCTTGGTCGGATCCATGTTTGTTGATGAATCTGATGTCGAAGCGCCTTAGCACTACGCATGTTACCCACAAGGATGAACGTTAACAGAGTTGATGATTTCAGATTGATGTGAGAGTTTAGTTTACCAAATTTCAAAGTACGAAACTAATGATAAAACTAATGTGAATATTTTGTATAGTACAGCATACTTATATGAAGTTTCGTCAAGAGAATCACATCCTAAAACCTTGGTTTAGCAAAATAAAGCAGATATGAAGGATTTATTTGAGAATACTTTAACACTGCACTTGGTTACTTTGAGGAAGATAAAAGCAGCCATGGATCATCAACAAGGCTCTGGAAAAATGACAGCAAATGCACCCACAACTGACTACTATTTGACATGAACGTCTCGCCCCAACTTTATCCAAGTGAAGCTGGCAGAACTTGGTGGAAAAGAAAAGTACCTAAACTGGGAGCAACTGCTACACATGTACCTCTGCGATCTTTGAGACGTTTCTGACATTAGCTGAAATTTTGTAATATCTCGTCCTCACAAGATAAGAGGGCCTGTAGTTTCTGTCTTGATGTCCTAAGAATGGTGGGAGTTGCGGAAATGTTGATGGCACGTACAAGTTTATTGATTATATAAATTGCAGACTCCCTAATTCCTACCTTTACTGGAGTCAGCATTCTTGCTGGAAGCAGTTGGTTTGACAGTTTTAAACCGTACCATGGACAGGCAGATTTAACGATATGCATCAGGAAACACCAAGTGGAAGAGAGAAGACTGGAAAAAAGCAGCAGAAACCATTAAACAGAATCAGCAACAGATAAATCACAATTGTTCTAATGTTACATTCTGGTATGCAGCTGCAAACCAGGCGATCATGTGCTAATTTCGTATATAGCCGATAAATCTAGCAAGAAACAATGAAAAATAACTAGTCTTCAGTGTGTGCATCTTCAGCTCGCTTGTCACACAGTTCAGCAACGATCATCAAAGTTATTGGTATTCAAGTAGTTTCAACGTTACCATCTTCCAACATCTCTGTATCTTCAGACATAATGATCTCCATGTTTCTCATATCTCGCTTCAAAACCATTCCCAGCCGTCCAAGAGCCTCCGTTTGCTGCTGTAATACCTGTATGAGAAGCCATCAATAGAAAATTAAGCAGAAGTCAAAGCCAGCAATTGGATAAAGGCAAGTAGAAGAGAAGGATGATCGTACATCCTGCATATCTGCAAGGCTTTGCTCGTCTATTTTGGTGGATCCAGGAAGAAACACAGAACTGCCAACTCCATTCCAATTAGCATTCATCCGCATCATTTTCAACAGATTATGAACCCTTCTAGGCAATTCTGCTCCCGACCCTTTCATCTGAAATATCCAATGATATTTTAATCAGAAGCTTCCACATAAACAGAAAATATAATAGATAACAAACAAAAGGAAAAAACAAACGGATGACCTGTCTCATCAATGCAGTTAGTTTTTCAACCAAGAGAGTTTCATCTTTCGTCAAAGGCACTCGAAAACCCTTGCTTTCCAATGCCTCTATTATTCTCATCACCTGTGTTTTAACATACAAGCAGGATAACAGACTATATTGTTGAATCATGTGAAAATGCATCAAAATATATGACTGATAAATTCCTCAAGATCAAACTTAAGAAGTTACTTCAAGGAGATACCTGAGCAGAAAAATAAAATCGAAGTTGTTTGTGACACTGCACATCATCTATGTTCAAGAAAATTGTCTGGCTTTTCAGAAAGAGTATCGTGTTTGATCAGGTGATCTTATATATAAACCATAGAATTGAATGATGCCCAGTAACATGATTCTTATGGTCCCCAGATTCATACCAAGCATCAGTCAATTTTCTAGGACCAGCAATGTTTCTTTGAGATGGATTAAATGCTTCTTACTACGTTTAAGATAATAGATACTTGAAAGAATATGGACCACTTTTATCAAGCATCATCATCTACTATGGTGGTTACTAGTAAAGAGAAACAAAGTAGAAGCATGTGTTGGAAACATCTCCCACCCTCAAAAGTCTTCTTTGAAGCCCTTGCTCTTTCTGCCTCAATTTCTGTACCCATGGAAGTGTGTCTGCTTGAAAATGTCTCTGAAGCTGTATCATACAACAAAAGCACAAAATTGGTTAAAACCAAAAAGTTTACAAGTTAACGTTCTCTTTATTTAGCAGAACTAGGCAAAGAAAATTAATGCAACTATTTACTCTACCCTAGATGGTGTATATAAATAAAAAGATTATCCATAGCTCTTCTGTCGTGACTGAAGTTTTATAGCAAAAGGTAGGGAAATGTTCAGAAAGGCAGTTCCACGATGTGCAAGAAACAAACCAGCTTAACATTTGACTGCATTGTCCACAGTCTCCCGGTGTCAGAAGCTAATGCTTCATCCTGAAGCTGCAGCAACACAAGGAAAGAGTTAACAACTCTGCCATTAGACCATACAACCACTACTCCGCCAAGCCAATTATAATAAAATGCAGTTGTACAAACAGTGTAGAATAGGATATAATAACATGAAAATACATTCATCCCATGAATCAGAACCAACCATGAGTCCATTTTACCATATTAATAAATGGTACTCTAATATTTTGAAACTCTAAAGTAACCTTAGCTCCAAACCCCAAGAGTTTCGAAGAAAAGAGAAATAAACTAGCAGAACGAAAAAGAAGAAAAACGTACCTTCATTCTATTAGAAAGATCCTTAAAGCCCTGAACGAGCTGTGGCCACAGCCTTTCTCTATCCGCGCTTTCCATTCCTTCCAATTTTGACATTGCCATCACCCACATTATCTAGCAGAACAATAAGCTTAATCTAAATAGTAATTGAAGGGTGGGAGTCAACAACCAATACATCACTGAGCGTGAGAAGGATACCTACATCCGAAATACCAACTGGCTTCACCCTACATGCTGGATCAGTCACACTGAATAACAGATGCTGAAATCGACAGATGCAGATTCTCATCAACCGGTAAACCAGCGGAATCTTTTAGAATCTCTGAACTCAAAAAGTAACAAAGATTAAGGGAGAGAACCTTGAAGGCATATTTAGTAGTTCCTGGTTCGTCCTTGTATGCGTCAACAATGGCCTAAATATAATCAATAAATACCAACTTCAGAATCAAACTATTTTCGGGCACCATTTGCCCTAGTTCAGAGAGAGATAGAGAAAGAGGGTTTTTCGTTCTCGATAAGTTTCGGATTCTCTACTCTTGAGAGAGACGGAGAGAGATTTTGGTCTTGATGAACCCGCAAATAGAGGGCCAGGATTCTTTCTTGACGAAATTGCGACTCTTAGAGAGAGGGAGAGAGAGAGAGTACCTGGATATCCCTGTCGGCGAGGGAGAAAGGAAGAGGGGCCACGGGCGCCATCTGAGTGGTCAATTGGCCACCGGGGAACATCGCCGGAGCCGGCGTCGAGAAACCAAACGAAGGCGTGGACGGTGGTTGTTGGAAGAAGGGTGAAGGGGTGGTCTGAGGCTGTGAGGAGAACGGCGAAGCCGCTGCGGGAGAAGAGAAGAACGAGGAGCCGAACGACGGGGAAAATGCCGTGGTGGATGGCATCCCGAACGCCCCCGACGAAGATCCGGCTCCGAACATCCTCAATCCACCGACGCAACAACGAAGAAAGGGAAACGAAGGACTGAGAAGCAAGCAGAGCAGCCCTAGTTCAACCTTTTTGGGGGGGGAAACTCAACAAGGAAAGAAAACAGCTTAGAAGCTAAACCGGCGTGGATTCCGATCCGGTTCTGTCAATGATGATTCCCATGGGAGACTCTGTTGAGTAGCTAACGGGTCGGGCATGCCTCAAATCCAGATGAGTTCCGGGTCTGAATGAAACTTTACCCAGAGTGCAAACACGTGTGCCCAGCTGACATGGCACATGAGCCCAAGTCTCCAATCATCAACAACAATTTCCATTTAAATTAAAGGTTGTTACCTTAAATTATTAAGCACACACTCTTGTTGTTATTGTACCCTCTCATTTACAAGCATACACATTTTGGTACCTCTATTTCCAAAACACGTCCCGGGTATCAGTGTCAAGTTTTGTATGAAATAAGGAAACACTGAAATAGTGTTTTCCTTACCAACAAAGTTTATATCGCCTCCCTGCAGTGGCATCCCATACCCAACATGATACGAGTTCTTAAGAACAACTATGATGTGTCTAATAAAGTAGCCAATAAGCTCAGAGACAAACATCAATTAATTAATTATACACCCAAAGGACTTGAGCCATGAACTATGCTCGAGCCACAATCAACAAGTCAAATTGGAACCATATAAAGCCATTTCAAGATGATCCCAAAGGTTTCTGCCAACTTTTTAAATTATAAAAGTTTTGTGTGGTGCGGAATAAATGTTGAAAGTCAAATGACAACTGTGTATATATGGAATACTCCAAGGATCTAATAAGAAGATATTGTGAAGATCTACAAGATGCCAAGAAGAACTTAAAGACTGCACATTTGGTTCTCTATGATTGGTGGAATTACCTCTAATTGGGTCCATGTTTATCCACCCTTCATCTAGTCCAAGATTTACATCACATCCCATGAAGAGATCAAAGGCCTAAAGTGAAACCCTGGTTCCAAGAAAAAATGTGGTTCATATTGTACATTAATATGTACAAACTACTTTGATGAATAAAATTTGTCTACAGTAAGCTCTAGAGTAAGTTCAGAGAAGAAATTCTTTTAGATTGGTCTATTTTAGCCGACTGACTTATTTATCTCTCCTACATTTCTCATCTCCTAGATTTCTCATTCCAAATGAAAGCAGTTCTCTCTCTCTCTCTCCTTGTCTATGTATGTTTTGAGCTGACAGGTTACCGTGCAAGAATTCTTAGAGACCCACTCCAGTACAGTAATAATGAGAACCTGCTTCCATACTTCTTCGAATGAAAGCAGTTCTCTCTCTCTCTCTCTCACACACACACACACACGCACCCTCCGTGTCTGTGTGTCTTTGAGCTGACAGGTTACCGTTCAAGAATTCTTAGAGACCCACTCCAATCTGGTCGTCACATCTAATAAAAGTCGCCTATGATTCAAGTTCAACCCACCCATTACGCTAGTTTTATTAAATATCGAAGATTTGCAGTAACACGAAAAATCAAATAGGCATGGAAAAAAGTCAGAGGCATAATCCGTGAGGGACATCCTACACGAAAAGATGGAGAGACAGAGCCGGAAGTGGATATCATATACTACAGTGAGAAACATATAGAAAGCAGCGATTGGATGTGTTCCAGGAGTCTATTACGATGACTATTATCTAGTAGATCCTTCAGTACAGGAAGAATGGAGATAATGCCTTTCTGATTCTTTTCTGGGAAAGGAAATGGATCTAATGAGAGTCTTCATTGGGCTCCCCATGATTGTTTAAAGATTATGGGATTCACTCAAGGAAATGGGAGGCAAGAGTGAAAACTGAAACCGTAGATTTCTCCACGTTGTGACCTTAGGAACAATTCCTCAAGTTGGCATAGAAAATGGATCTTGAATCGGCATCGTGGAGGATGTAGAACTTGCGAGGAAGGAGAATGAATCTCGGTAACCCTTGCTGCAACAAAAGTCATCAAGAAGGGTCTGAGGATAGCGATCTCTAATAAAGAAACAATAAAAGTGAGACTGTGATACGAGGAGATTCGTATTTATTGCAGCTATTGTGGGCGTAGAGTCCACGACACAAGGGTCTGCTCACTCTACTTGAGTCTGCCATGAAAATGGAGGAAGAAAAGGCGCTCCTCGATGGGGAAATCAAGGCAGAACAAATCAGAAGATAGTGAGAACGAAAGAAAATGAAAGTCTAAACATAAAGGGGGCATCACGAAGTGGGGGCCGACCCGGAGGGGTGGAGAAGTCCAAAAAGGGAGATGCTAGGGCTACAAATGAAGACGACATGAGTTATAAAAAGGAAGGAGTCGGCTCAAAGGCAGCCAACAAGGAAAGAGAAGGGGAGGAAATGGCAACAGGGAAGGACACAAAACGGAAGGTAAAATGTTGACGCTTCCGACTATCTCTTTCACTCTCACGTTGCCGGTGTGTGACTTTTTTTTTTCTTTCTATGTTCCCGTCTCATCTATGTTCTATGTTCTCGTCTCATCTCGAGTGTAAATGTTGTTATGATGATGTTCGAAGTTTTCTCGTAGCGACTATAATATATATACACTTTTGTGTTTTTGTATTTTTATCTATTCACTTTTTATACGCACGGCTCTTATAGAGCAATGTATGCTCTTTGTCTTCTGGCTTTCACGTAGTGTTTCCTTCTTCTTAGAAGCTATATCACAATGGCCTTCTCAAAGAGATAATATATATATTTTTGTGTTTTTGTATTTTTATCTATTCACTTTTTATACGCACGGCTCTTATAGAGCAATGTATGCTCTTTATCTTTTGGCTTTCACGTAGTATTTCCTTCTTCTTAGCAGCTATATCCCGACTGTTACCAGAAAATTCGGTAACGATCCGGCGGTTAAAGTCTTTGCTCTATTTGTAACTCTTCTCGAGTAACGGTCTGGATGACCAGTCCAGTCGTTATCGGGCTGAATTGTCGATCATGGCTACTGTAACATATATAACATCTTCCACTTTGCCATTCGAGCCAAGTGTACTGACATACTGTTTTTTCTCCCATTCTAGGGTTTACCTAGTAATGTCATTTTTTTATTATTACTGCAATCAGTACCTTTTGTGTGATTATTTAACTACACAACAATCTTCCCGTTGTGTGGTTATTTTCCTATAAAATATTTTATCCATTGTGTGGTTATCTCCCAACACAACGTTTTTACCCGTTGTGTAATTATTTCTTAAGATAGCAATCAAACATGCCTCAAACCCATGTTTGTAACATGTAGAAAAGTTTCTCTACTATGCCTTTAGTCAAGGAGTCTGCCAACATATCATTTGTTGGCATGTATGAAATGAATATTTCCTTTCTCATAACCATATCATAAACATAGTGGTATTTCACTATTATATGCTTGCTTTTTTAGCAATCAACTCTGCTCTTGATAAGAGTAATTGCTGCATTGTTATCACAGTAAATGACAACTGACTCATCGGTTATTTCTAACTTCAAATCACGTTTGAAATGACTTATCCAAACATCACTTATTGCAGCCATACAACAAGCTATATACTCAGCTTCCTATGTATGCAAAGTTATAAACCCTGTTTGTTGCACACCCAAGAAACACCACCACCTCTAAATAAGAATATTTGTCCCGATGTTGATTTGTTATTATCTTTGCTCCCACTAAAGTCAACATCTGAGTATCCTACCACTCTTAGTTTATCTGCTTGAAAACACAATTTCAAGTCTCTTATTCCTTTTAAATATCTTAAAATCTTTTTCATAACTATCCAATGCTGTCATTCAAGATTACTTTGATATCTACTTACAAGACCAACAATAAAGTTGATATTAGATCTTATACATAACATAGCATACATCAAGCTATCAACAACTTGTGCATAAAGAACATTAGGCTTATCGTCTCATTTATCGAGACAATCAACTTTACTTAGTTTAACCCCTTTTGCAACAGGTATCTCAGCAGACTTCCATTCACTAATTTTAAACTTCTTAAGGATATAGTCAATATATCTCTCCTGACTCAAGAATAAGAGTCTAGATTCTCTATCTCGAGAAATCTTTATTCCGAGGATATAGGATGCTTCTCTCATATCCTTCATTTCGAACTTGGAGTTCAACCATGACTTGGTTTTGACAATCATCTCATTGTTATTTTCAATCAACGATATGTTATCTACATATAATGATAGGATGACAAAGTGACTCCCACTGTTCCACACATATACATAGTGATCAAGATTATTAGTCACAAACCCAAGTTCTATAATGATATTTTGAAAAGTCAAATACCATTGACGATGTGATTATTTCAGGTCATATAGGAATTTTTTCAACCTATATACTTTATCTTCTTGGCCTTCAACCACAAATCCTTTGGGTTGCTGCATGCATATGATTTCATCTAAATATTTGTTTAGAAATACTATCTTTACATCTAACTGATTTAATCCAAATCATATTATGCAGATATTGCTATGATTATTCGTATAGATGCAAATTTCCCAACTGAAGAATATATCTTAATATAATGTATCCCCTCCTTTTGCGAAAAACCCTTTGCAACCAACCTCACTTTAAACTTGTCGATTGAACCATCAACCTTGTATTTCTTTTTCAAAACTCATTTACAGCCTATGACTTTTCTTCCTTTTGATAAATCATCCAATTCCTAAACTTGATTTTTCTCAATGGAATCAATTTCCTCATTCATGACTTTCTTGCAATCTGTTGCTTCCGATGAGTTCATAGCTTGCTTATAAGTTAAGTTATCAATCAACTCATCTAAATCCACTGAATTACACACTTCTTCTGTAAGATAAATGTGATAATCCTTTAAGTAGGACGGAGTGACCCTTGGCCTTTTATATTCACTTAAGGTTTCGGTTGTTTTACGAAGTTCTTTTATGGTTTCAAAAGATGATGGACGTAGGTCTACTAGATCATCAACACATTCATCATTGTCTTCCAGGATGTCATTCTTAGTATCTTCTAAAAATTCAACATCTCTACTTTAAATTAGTTCGTGGTCCTTATGATAAAACCAATATCCTTTTGATCATTTCGGATATTCAATGAATATTAAGAACCAACTGTCTTGCTTATCTCTAGACTGATCAATGATCTTTACATGCACAATAGATTTCCACCTCTTGAGATGACCTAGGTTGGGTTTTCTTTAAAACCACATCTCATATGATGTAGTGAATACAACTTTACGCAGTATTCTATTGAGTATGTAAACCGTTGTACTTACTACTTCTCCCTAAAATACTCTTGGCAGAGAGGCATCGATCAACATTGACCTTGTCATATTCAACAGTGTTCTATTGTATCTTTCAACTACACTATTTTGTTGAGGTATCTTGGGCATTGTATTTTGTTTTGTAATGCTAAAGTCTTTACAGAATTCAAGAAATTCTACAGAAGTATATTCACCACATCTATCTGATCTTAAAACTTTGATTAAATGCCCTAATTGGTTTTTCACTTCCTGCTTATATTCTTTAAAAGCATATAATATCTCAGATTTATGTGCCAAAAGATATAAATATATGTATCTAGAGTAATCATCGATAAAGGTTATAAAATAAATCTTTTCACGATGTGACATTACTCTAAATGGTTAACATAAATCTATGTGAATAACCTCCATCAAGGTTGTTGCTCTTATTGATTTTTTGGGAAAAATTTCCTTGTCATCTTTCCTTGTATACAAGCTTCGCACTTGTTGAAAGTATTTTTTTCAAATATAGGCAGTAAGTCAAAGTTGGATAATTTCGTAACTTTTTCAAACTTATATGCCCAAGACGTTTATGCCACATATTCTCATCAATAGTAAATGCACAATCAATATAAGCAGAAAAGTACTAATTTCATTATCACAAAATTTAAATAGTCATGTTCTACATCGAATTCCCCAAAGAATAAAATTCTCCCATGCTTTGCCATAATCACCTTATTATGAGTAAACCTATCCTCAAAACCTTTCTTTACTAAAGTAGGGACCGAGACTAGATTGTGCCTTATAGATGTCACAATTAATATATTAGTCATTACAATCGGTTAACCTTCTATAAAAATTATAAAGGACCCAGTACCCAAAACATCTGAGAACGTATTGTTGCCCATGTACACTCCATGTTCACTTGGGTTGTATTCCTTCAGATTCATTGTCCATTCCTTGGTTTTTGAGATATATCGTGTAGCTCCACAGTTGATCCACTAACCTGTCACTGAGCAGTCCATGTATAAACATTCAGAAATCACGCATAATATGTTCTACTTCTCTGACTATCCATGCTGTAGGTTGATTTTTCTACTTTTCCTTTTGCGGCAGTCCCTCTTGAAGTGTCTCATTTTTTCATAGTTAAAGTGGTTTCTTACGATTTCTTAAAATTTTGACCGCCTTTCTTGTTATTATTGCTAAACTTCTTGTTTGGTTTATTTTTCTTTTGGTTGGTTTTGGAGCTATACGCTATTTCATCTTGGGTCACTAGCAATTTTTTCTTTCTTTTTCTTGTTCATGTGTTCTTGCTCTATTGCTAGTTTTAGAGGCAATTCAGAAAGGTTAATCTCTGACCATAATCTAAGGGTAATTGTGACCATGTTTCTTGAAGGAATAGACTATTTAATATAGTTGATATTTGTATCGGTTTTGGGATGATTGACTTCGCCACGGCTAAGTCCCTAGCTATTACTAACATGTGATTTACATGTTCTACTACATTATCTCATTTGAAGGAATTGTTCTTTTGTATTAGTAATTATACATGTAATTTCATAGTTGTGTCATACTTAGTTGTTATTGAATCAAACAACTCTTTGACAGTCTCGTGTTCTTCGAAGACCCTAATCAAGTCATCCTCCTTATAGGTTAACATGACTGTCCTGGCTATGGTATCATCTTTTAGAAATATTTTGTACATCTCTATTTCTTGCTCAGTTGCGTCTGGCGGTGGCGGGCGGACACATAGTTTCTTTTAATACATATTCAACACCCTTAAGTGTTAGAGTAAGTGAGACTCTACTTTTCCATGTTTGGAAGTTAAAACCATTCAGTTTCTCAGTTTTTGTCAATTCAGATATAAATATTCTAGAACTCATTTTTATGTGTTTGACAATTATAATAGCTAGACGGTCTAAAAAGAAAATAAACATAAAGCAACAAGCACACATAGCAGAAAGCATGTTAGAACGATGCATAATATCATAAAAACAAACTAAAGACAACTTCATAAGCAACTTGGGACAAACTTGAAATTTTCTCAAAAAATTCTGCCTTTTGTATTTTCAAATAATAGCAGGGGTAAAACTATAATTTTAACTATATATCTACTTTTGAAAATTTCTAAAAAACCTAAGGACAAATTCATAAAATTATTATTTGGTATTTTTGTAAAATTCAAAACTAATTAGGACTAAAACTATAATAATTTTTAACCCCAGCCCGAATGTGTAATTCTTTCAAAAGTATAAGGATAAACCTGTCTTTTGACTGTCTAGTAGAAATGTAATTATTTAAACCGATAAGGGCAATAAAGTAATCAATAAGGGCAGAACAATCTTTTTACTCGAAAATATATGGATATTTCGTAATTTTGTCCAATAGTTGTTTTGTTATAATTGAAAACTAGTTGGGGCATAACGGATTTTTCAGTCTGCTGCCCGAGGAGGTTTCTGAGAAAAAGCCCATTCTACCTTGTCCGTTTCGGGAAAACGCCGACGGTTTTTCAAAACCGAAAAAAACCATGGTTTCGACCCACAATTTTCTGTTCAGAAGGGTATACATACGAAAAAATTCAGAGGGAGAGAGACATTTGTGTCGGGCACCACGCGTGGGCTGCAACCCTCTATGCCTGACTGAAGTCCTCCGCACCTGTCCTCCGGTTTTCCCTACCTGACTATGGTTCTCCAGGCCTAGTATGATGTTCTCCGCGCTTGGTTGAAGTCCTTTGCGCCTGGTCGCGGTCCTCCGCACCTGACTTAGGTCCTCCGTGCTTGGCTGTGGTCCTTCGTGGCTGGCCTTTGATTTTCACCGTGCCTAGGTTGTGGTTTTCCACTTGAGCTACGTTTTTTCGCGCTTGGCCCTCAGTTTTCATCGTGCTTGGGCTGTGGTTTTTCGCCTAAGCTGGAGTTTTTCGTGCCTTTCTCGGTTTTTGCCGATATCCGACCTTTGCCTTTTATGACTTTCCCCTTCTTCTTCTCTCTCTTATTTTCTCCTCACTTCTTTTCTCTCTTTTATTAACATAGAGCATACCTATAACCTTCTTATTCTTTTTGTATAGGATCTTTGATAAAGGCTTTGATACCGGTGTTAACGGGTCCTTTGAAGTCGACTATCTCTTCTACTCTCAGGTTGTCAGTGTCTGACTTCTTTCTATCCCCGACTGATCTGCAGCAAAAATGTTGTTCTGATGATATTCAAGGTTTCCTCACAGCAGCCTTCCCAAAGAGATAATGTATATATATATTTTTTGTTTTTGTATTTCTATGTATTCACTTTTTATAGTGCCTGCTCTTTGTCTCCTGACTTTCACGTTGGGTTTTCCTCTTCTGAGCAGTTGTATCCAGACTGTTACCGGTAACAGTGCGACGGTTACAGTCTTAACCCTGTGTATAACTCTTTTTCGAGTAACGGTCTAGATGACCAGTCAAGCCGTTATCGGGTTGAGTTACCGAGAATGACCGCTGTAACATATGTGCCAAATAATGGGTAAGAATCAAACCAACTAAATGATTGAGCTGAGGAGAAAGTACAAAGAAGCCCCAACATTATCTAGAGAAGGTAATAATGATTAAGAAGACAAAAGGAAAATGTTGTCAAAACATACCAAAAACGTCTTATATTTGATGGATTGGAATTGAATAAAGCTGATTGAAAAACTTCAGCTTGATGTAGTTTGAAATGATGAGCGGCTCTGCATGAATTTCAGATCTAATTTTAGTGATCAAAACCAAACATTAAGGATGTCTAAAGCAGCTCCAAAAGTAAGTCAAGGTGGAAATTTTCAATGACTAAAAGTGGTAGTAAATCTCAACTTTAGCGGACGCAAAGCTATGGAACTCGGGTGTTGACGAATAATTGGTTGGACGATGGAGAGAAATTTAAAGAGAATTGAGAATCAGAGGAACAAGAAGAGAGATTGGAGAGAGATATCAAACTTAGAAGAATCTGTATATAAATGATGTTAGAATTTGTCCAAGTAAAATCCTTTTATAGATCAAGGGTGTTTCGGATATTTCATAATTGTATCAAAATAATAATTTTCATGAGTCAACTGTAAGTCTTGCACCGAAATCAAAGTGCTCTAGAAAGGGGTCAAATCTTATATTGAAAATAGCATTGTTGCGAAGGGCTTGTCAAGGGCCTTTCGACGTATATTGATAAGGTTTCGACAAAAAAAAGAGAGAACTTACTGGTCAAAGTTCAGCGGTTTAGTCAATACGAGTTGGGGTGTAGTTTGACCGATCCTAGGCTAGGTGAGGTTTAAGTAAAATCCGATTTAGATACGGACAGAACCATGCAAGATTAAGTCCAATAATACGTTACTATAGGGGTTTCATGATGAAGATTGAGGGGGCGAAGAGATGGCCGGTGGTCATGCATACTTCTGTGACTCACGGTGGCGAGCCAACACAACATGCTTTTGGCGGAAGGCAATGGCAAGGCTAAGCAGGTGGTTGGCAGTAGTCAACGTTCAAGATAGCGACTGACATAGAGACGAGGATGAAGGAAGACAATTTACTAGCAGAGATGTCCGATGACACTCAAGTGGCCAAGATGAGTGGTCTGAGGAGCACGATGGCATTTCAGATCCACTAACATGATGTTATAGAAGAGATAGTGGGTTGATGGCGAAGAGTGAGGGTTCAGTCAAATGGTGACTTGAGGTAAGCTTCATGGTGAAATCTGCAAGTGGATTGTGGTTATCATAGGCCAGTTGTAGATGTAGTTCAGAGTTGAGAAACGCTAATCACCGTTTGCTTCAGGGGTGATTATTCAATCAAAAGGAATTCTGACAAAGGTGTTGCTTCAGAGCAGATACTAGCAGATGATGATTGAACGTTTATGTTGGCGGTCGGTTGATGAAATAGGCAGCATGAAACGCCAATGACTCAAGGTGGTTATTTCGATGCAGCAGTTGGAGCTGAATTCAGGGACTCGAGTAATTAGAAGGAAAGACCTACAGTGATTGGACATTACAGATTGTAGCACATAGTCTGACAGAAATAGTAGTTGTAATAATAAGTTGGAGGAAAACGACAAGCAGGAAACACCGATTACTCAACTGTTCAGACTCAGACTGACTGATGAGCTGAGAGTTACTTACATTGGTCTTTGGCAATAAATGTTGAGGCATCAAATGGACTAAATATCATGAGAGAGAGAGAGAGAGAGACGATGCAGCTCTAAGGGGATGCGGCAGCTACCTGGGAGAGAGCAACGATGAAAGGCCGAGAAACTATTAGGGAAGAAAATCAATCCGTTAATTCCAAACATGGTTCAATTACAAGAGAAGAAGTATATTTATAAACTCAACTACATTTGGTATGACTAGACTCCTTTATAAATAAGAATCTCAGTAAGATAAAGATCTCTAGATTTAGGAAACCAAATAAGATAAGGACTCCAGTTATCTTCAAATGGTAGAATAGTTCTTCAATTAAACTCTTAAAATGTCTTTATCTAAATTTGCATAGCAGAACTCCTTTTTGAATTGGACTCATGATATTTATTTGCATTTGATAAGCTGGGTATGAATTGGATTTTGGATCTCCAATAAACTTTGAATATTGAATGTGAATTTTGGATAGAAATTGGATCTTTAGGTCTTCAAATTTGATCTAGATCTAGAAGTAAGATCTAGGTCACAACATTGCACAATTCGTTTTGCTATACAATGAATAAGTGAGCTGTCCTACTTAATCAAATAACTTTAAACACCAATTAATCCTCAACAAACTCTAATTAAACTCAGACAAATCCAAATGAGACTACTATAAGGATCAACTTGCCTTTAGCGCATCATGTTTGCTCACCATGATTTCATGTGGGCGTGCATTTTCAAACTTGATCAGGGTAGATTTATCTTCAATTTGGATCTAACTTGGCCAACCTCTTCTTTGGGTTGTTGAGTGTCACCTAGGCTCCCAATCGTCTGCATCTTGACTACAAAAAACACGTCTAGATATGAGGTTGGCTTGGGTTGAGTTGAATTAACCCTTCAGTAGATTACCTCGTCTCCACCGTGCTTTCCTTGATTCTCCAACACTAGGTGGTTGTGTGATGTATGCTAGGCAAAAATACCTAAGAAACAACTTGATTGAGGCAAGTTGAATGGGTTGAAGCCTTGGCAAGTATGAGATTTGAGCCACATCTAATCTCTAAGTTCAAATTCATGTTCTGGTCAACCCTTGTCAAATTAAACCTTCATGAGCTCTTGCATTCGAGTATGCTCTCCTTTAATCTCTTCAAAATATCATCAAGCTCCTGCAACGAAACCACAACTTTCTCATGTGATGAACTATCATGTTCATATGCAATTGGGTGTGGCATGGCTATGCCATAGGGGACTTCAAAGGGAGTTATTTTTGTAGAAGTACGCACCAATCGTATGTTTGAGGGATTAGATGACAGGCCACACTAAATGATTGTTTAGTTTCTGTTTGATGCATATATATTACTGTCAAAATTTTGAAGTGAATATATTGTTTGAGTCACTAACTGTGGTTTTAACAACCCAATGTATTCTAATAACTCTCTTGATAAAAGCTTTGACAAGTTGAGCTACCCCCTTTAAGAGGTTCGAACTTGGCATTCTTCGTTGACCAGTCCACAATCACATATATGGTTTCATATCCAGTTGAAGAAGGTAAAGTTTCAATGAAGTTTATGGAAATTAATTCCTAAGCATGTGAAAGCATGGGTAATGACATTAGGGTGTTGAGAACCTTAATGGACTCATACGTTTGAGATTGACAAGTCTTATATTCTCTAATTGATTGGATGACTCGACTTTCCATCACTTCCCAATAAAAATCAGATTCGGCTCTTTGATAAGTCTTATAAACACTCTGATATCTCCCTATTCGTGAGTCATGTTATATAAGTGTTTCACATCTTCTACATTTTCTTTTTCCTTATATATATATATATATATATATATATATATATATATATATATATATATATATATGTGTGTGTGTGTGTGTGTGTGTGTGTGTGTGTGTGTGTGTGTGCGCGTGTATCTCACAAGATTTATGTTTCAAAAATTTAACTACTTAACCAAGTTTGAGTTAGATTGATGAATGATTTGATTTTAATCAAAGTTAAGTTCAAATTTGAAAATGTTAATGGTTAGAATTGGGGTAAAGGACACACTGTTCCTGCAAAAAAAAAAATCTGTACCCATCCTCGAGATTATTAGGGGTGGATAGAGGTCATACAAAGGGATGCATGATTTTACTACCATAGTAGAAGATCTCATCAGTATGGGAAAAGGCTTAGTTGTTGTTGTTGTTGTTAGTAGATCTCATCATGTACCAAATAGTACGGGTAGGAGTGAACTCCACCAATCCAGGGTCATGTGTTGGACGTCCCATATGTATTTGGCAAGCCCAAAGTCAATGTTTGAAAACCACAATGAGCTGGTCCTCCTTTTGGCATGAAAGAGCATTAATGACTTGGTTCTTTTTACCTCTTTTATACTCAATTTTGAAAGCATGCCCGTGAGACTTAGAGTTTCACTAATATAAAGTCTAAGCTATTCTAGATGGTTTGCAATGTGAAAGGCCTGTCAAGTAGATATGGTCTCCACTTTCCAAGAGCTAGGATGATAATGAGTAGCTGCTTGTTATATGTCGAGTAACTTCTCTTGCGAGGTTGTGACCTTTCTCATGTATGCAATGGATGCTCCTCTTATATAGAACCAACTCTTACTCCAAGATGGCATGCATCTGTCTTGATCATGAATTCTTTAGTGAAGTTTGACAATGCAAGAATCATTGAAGTTGTGAACACTAACTTGAACTTCTTGATCTTTATGAGACTAACCTTTCTTCAACAAATTTATCAAGGGCTTAGCAAGGAAACCATTTTTTGGATGGAGCACTAGTAATCCATAAGTGCAAGAAATCCATGTGAAAGCTTAATAGTCTTAGGCATGGGCCAAGAGAACATGTCTTCCGCTTTAGATGGATCAACTTTGATACTTTTATTTTTGAGACAATATGTTCAAAATAATGCACAAATTATTGTCTAAAGGAACAATTAGAGTATACTAGAATATCATAAAAAACTAAGAAATATTGATTAAGGAGACTCTTGAATGTCTTGTTTATACTACTCAAAAAGGTTGGTTGGAGCACATGTGAGTTGAAATGGCATGACCTAGGTCACGTAGTTGTCCTCGTGTATGGAATATAGTCTTGTATATATCTTTAGGTGTAATATAGGCTTGGTGATAACCTGCATGTGCATCTAACTTAAAAAAATAGCATGCTCCATACAACTGATCGAGCAACTCCTTAGTGATTGATGTAGGAAACTTATCCTTCATAGCAGCATTATCAAGAGCTCTATAGTCAATGCAGAATCTCCAAGAGCATCCTTTTTCTTCCTAATAAGATCCATAAAGGGAAGAGTTTAGAACTAGGCTGGAAAATCGCATACTCCAAAATCTTGTGAACGAAGGTCCTCTATGATCTCTTTTCGATAATATGCATACCTTGTGACACAAATAGGACCTGGGTTTTAGGTTTTGTCTTCAAGATAATATGATGATCATAGGCTTAAGGTGGAGGAAGGCCTTTAAGCTCAGTAAACACATAGGCATAGCATTCAAAAATGTGGGCAGACTGAGTCAGCCATACTCAAGTGAGTCAAACCAAGGGAGGATAGGTCAGTCGGGCTGCCACTTAGATCATGGGCTAGCAAATGGGTGAAGGGAGGACACATTAGTCGGGGTGCCACTCAGCACATTGGCTAGCAAATGAGTGCTTGGGGTTTGGAGGGCCTCAAGAAGGGGATTTGAATGGGCTGCATGCTAGTTGACTATGCCAACGAGCTCAAATAATGGGTCAACAAGGGTAAATGTGTGTAAAACTCAATAGCAAAATTCATGTAGCATATGGATGACTTGTAGGGCTTGTTTAGGCCTGGTCTCGATATGGACGATAGGGTGTAGGATAGACCATGTTAGGTTAAGGTAACTCGCATCTTGGTGTAATACCAAAACACACCCCTAACATTTCTTAAATATTATAAAGATTTTAGTATTAAAAAATAAACACCATCCATAGGACAACTCAACAAAATAGTCTAGTTGAAAGATATAACATGACACCATTAAATATGATTAGATTTATGTTATTAGATGCTTCTCTACCTAGGGTATTTGGAGAGAATCTATAATTACAATTATGTACATATTAAATAGAGTACCATGTAAGGTTGTACTTTTTATACTATATGAGATATGGTTTGATAGAAAACCAAATGTGAGTAATCTACGAAGGTAGGGATCTATTGCTTATGTAAACATCATTGATTAGCCTAGAGGTAAACTAGATAGTAGATTATTAATATGTGTTTTAATTGAATACCCAAAAGATTTTAAGAGAGATTTTATCATAGACCATAGTTTAATAGAGACTAGCGATATAAAATTCTTAGAATATTCTAAGAATAACATTCTTGAAAAATTTAAGAATGATATTCTTGAAAATAATGATGAAAGTATTGATAATCTAATGGATTTGGATCCATCACCATTTGAACCATGGATAGTAATCCATTGATTTTTCAATTTGGATTGAACTTTAAGTGAACATATAAGATTTATGTCACTCGATCCAACTTAAAGGATTATCACACTTACATCATAGAGAAAATGTGTTACTCAAAGGATTTAGATGAATTGACTAATAACTTAACTTACGAGCAAGTTAGAATAGTGAAAACCACTTTATGATTCATATGTAGATGATATATTATTAACTAGAAATGCTAATGAAATGATTGTCAAAACCATGTTATGGTTAAATATATCATATATTCTGGGTAAAAAGATTTCTCGTAATACAAAATCTAAGCATTGTTTTTGAGTTAGGAGAGATATATTAAATATATCTTTAGGAAGTCTAGAATGAGTGATTCACTGTAAATATACCAATTGCTAAAGGGGTTAAACAAAATAAGTCTAATGTTTCTTATGCACAAGTTGTGGACAACTTACTTACAACAAACAAAGTTGCGCAACATTATATACACAAGAAACTATGTTGCTTGCAGTATGACCGCAACAAGTGTTATTTGAATAAACCACTTCATATGTGATTTAAAGGTAGATATAGCCAACAAGTCAATTATCATTTATTGTGATAATACAACAACAATAACAAAAACCGCTAAGCCTTTCCCCATACTAGACGTAATCGACTATATGGATTCTTTGATTTGCAAGTTTATACTTTCACTTATCATTGAAAAATTATATCTTTTCATAGTTTTGTTCGTCACTAATATCAAGGGCCGATTAGCATGAGCCGCTAACACCAATCACTAAAACTCACCAGATCACACATTGAAGTTACGGTTTAAGATGTTGGTCAACATAGTAGGCCTTGTGGGATGAAGACAGATATGAGGAGAGAGTGTGTTGAGACTATAGGTTGGGGGTATCATGGTAGTTTTAGAAAAACCTAGACATAAGTTTGGTAAAATGGGGTCTACGTACAAAAGAGATATGGGGTGTGGTACAGGAAACAGAAGAGAATTAAAGTGTTGAGGTGTGTGAGAGAGTTACATACTCCAAACATCATGCGTTAACTGCACTAACCGTGATTTGACTTTAGTGAATATCATTCCAATAATTTTACAAATACAACACTTTTTATGTAGATGATATATAACAACAAACATTGAAGCTTTATTATAAACTTGATAAGAAATAAAAAGATAATGAGTGTGTTTATTGTTAATTGGAGAAAGTTATCCACTAATTAGATGAGAGTAATTAACAAGGTGTTGTGGAGGTAATAAAATTAAAGCGAAGAAAATTTCTTGCCTTACTCTCGTGCATCAAAGAACAGTGGTTGAACCATACTAAGAGAGAATTGTCTTAAATGAATAGATGGGGTCATTCATTATGGTACTCATACAACTAATAGGTATATGAATTTGGTTTTTAATGTATTTATATAAACCATTATTCTCTAAATATATAATGATTGTATATTTATATTTTTAGGGTAGAAAGTGTTTATGCCGGGTTGAATGAGTTCATTGGTACTTTAACTAGCATATTTGACATAATTTGGAAACAATTATTTTCCTTGATAGAATTACATATTATAGAATTACATATTATAGAATTCAAGAAGTCATTTGAGGAATCAAAAACTCTAACCATGCATTATATTGATATGATAAATGAGCTTGTTGCGAACCTTTAAAAAAGAGTATCACGACACACTCTTGATCTTATTTTAAAGGAGTATAATCCTGTGAAGATAATAGAGTGAGATATATGACATGTTATTGTAACTTTTGATATTCATGTGATCTATCTTGCACTCGCGAGCTTAACCTTCTACTTAAATGTGGTTCTTAGGTAGAATTATCAACTATTTGTCTATTTTGGAAGAAGCTAGATGTAGAGGAAGATACCACATTTAATGTCGATCAAGTAGGAGAACATACAGGAACAACAACGAAGACCATTTGGAGGAAATTATGAAATCATTCATAACATGAGAAAATTGTTAAAATATTGGATGAATAATTGAGTTATAAGTATCTTATCCTACAAGAACCACCAATTCATAGTCTAAAAGGAAGACCATCTAACCAATGTACTAAACGAGACTTGTCGGTTTGAGATCGTGCAAGTAAGACGGCCTCATAAAGAGGAAGGCATATGCATATATTGGTCAAGAACGCAATGCCTCTCCTATGATAAGTCGATCCTCTTAAGGGAATTAAGATCATGTATGTACTATTGAGAAAAATATTTCCAAGTAACTTAATTTTGAACGGACTTATGAGATAATAATATGACCATTTATAGGTATCTTTATAAATACTTAGATAAATATTCATGGAGATTGAAATTATGAGTATAAAGGCATTAGTGAACTTGTAGGAGAATGAGAGGAGTGGTGACATAAGGCTCGCAGAGAGTGCTTGAAAGAGGCAACACGTAGGCATCACATATATATATACATATATATATATATATATGTATATATATATATATAGGTTTTCATAGAAAATTGTGTTGTTATTGTTATTTGACATATTGCATACGTGAGACATACGTTATGGCCTAATTAATATTGGATCATAAAAAATATCATGTTAGTGTTTGACACTAGTGGCATAAATATTATCGATCATATCATAGAGAGAAATATTAATATTATTGTAGACATGAAAATTCTCATTTCGAAGTTTATGAGACAAACTTGAAATGAAACTTTCCACACCTACGCTTGTGCGAGCGTGCCAGCTAGTTCAAAACTAGCAAATGTTTGAAAAATGTAAGACTTCTAGGCGATTGTGTGCAAGCGGGATCTTTTAACTCAAACCTTCTTGAGCCGATGCTCAAGGGTCGGTGTTGAGCGCTTAGGAATTTCATTTATATCGCAAATACAACTCCCTTTCACGTGAACTAGTGTTTTTGAAAGAATTGTTGAACTTGTGCACTCGGATTCAATACTTGGAAAAACACAAACTGCTGAAAACAAAGTTATTTTCTAAGAGAGATTTGAAGGCATCACAGACCTCCAAAAATTATCAAAATTTTACCACACGAAGCTGGTAGTATAGAGAGACTGTAGCCTTTTTCAAATCTACATTTAGAGCAGTATTGAATCAGAAACAAATAATTGACTCAGACTAACTCACTAACTCGGAACAGTTTTGTTTCAGAAATACAGAAACTCAAAGATGAGCCTATATCTCTCTGCTCAGAACTACGATTTTGATGTTGCTGGAAAGCTATGGATGTTACCTTTCCAATACATCAAAAATCAATTAAATTGGATTCCTGTGGACAGAGATATGGGACTTTTACCCAACCTCTATTTCAAGAAATCCGACTGTGCAGACAGTGGTGTAGAAATCTAGTAGTTCTTAATCCGCTTTTATTACGTGGCTGAGTGGCCCTAAAATCTTGCCAATTTTATACAGAGTGTCCAAATGTGTGTGGAACCAGTATGCCAAGTTTCGAGAGAATCGGAGCAAGCTTCATAAAATTAAAATTACAGAAACAGATATATACAGAGATGTAGAAATCTGGTTTTCTGTTTTATGAATATAATGATGCATAACCCACACAAAATTAAAGTGCAACAACCCTCAAAGCAAATTTGCTGGAATGTAAATGAATGGAAAGTACTTTATAGCTTAGACATAGAGGGGGTTAGAAGTATAGGAGGTATATAGCATATAGGAAGGAAGAAGCATTAAAGCAAACACTTGGCGTGCATGTGAGTATATAGTGTTTCATCCACAAAATTGAAATTGCAACAAAGCTAGATTATTACAACTCGGGGGGAGATGAAACTCCATTAATACAACCCCATTTAATGAATTGAATGGAAGAGAAATGAAACTTAGATTGAGTAGGAAAGGTCTTACACGAGTTTTGGAGTGTGAAGGACCGGGTTTCAATGATGAAGCCGGCCTTCCTCTTGATGGCCTTCCCTCTCAACTCCCACAAGTTCTCACCTAGCTTTCCCTTCTTCCCACACTAGAGGACGTCCCTCCTTGCTTGAAATTCCTGCAACTAGTTTAGCACATATCACCCAAGGTCTAGAGCTTCTCTCTCCTCTCTTTCCAATATCAAAAGTTATTGAACCCGCCCCCCTCTTGGGTCTTTTTATAGGCCAAGGGGGGCTGGTTCTAGCCTTTTAAATGGCAACTCCTCTTAATGTTCTCTTAGATCCAACTTTACCCCTTAATGACTTTATATCTAATCATTGGACATCCATAAAATCTTTATAATATTAAGGTTCACTATGTCATGAGTCTAACAATTCAAACCTGACTCGAATCAGACATCGGATGGTGGTTGCAAAATGCAAAAGCACTGAAAGGATCCTCACAACACAGGCTCCACCAAATGGGGGTTGGATTGTCGCAGGTGGCAGCTGGATAACGAGGAATCTCACAAAAATCAAGGCAGTTGGTTGTTTCGTGTTCTCCAATGCATGAGGAGTTGATCCCAGTCACTACAAGTGGCGGTTGGAATCAGTTCTCAAAGAGAAGCTCCCCGTCTCCAAGATCATAGTATATGGTTTGCCTCTGTTGGGTGGCAGACATCAATTGGGGAACAAAAAAATGAGAAAAAATGAGGTGACAGCTAGGGTTTCTATATCTATTGGTCTTTTTATCAAAATCTTGTCGTCTCTAGCCAGATCAATCATCTACACCTAGGCTGTGTAGATGCCCCATGGCCAAACCTACACAAAAACAAAATCATAATTGTTATTCATATATATATATATATATATATATATATATATATATATATATATATATATATATATATATATATATATATATATATATATTATTTTATTTTATTTTTTTAAAAAAAAATCGCATTTCAAAGAAAGTTGGACAGTCCTCACCAGTAAAGCACTGTGTTCAAATCCATGTCATCTGAAAGAGATTGAAAATTTGTCACCACAAATTCACCCTTTGTTATGGTACCTGTTTTGTCAAAAGCCATGACCTTAATTTTTGCTAGTGTTTCAAGATAATCACCCCCTTTGATGAAGAAGACCGGATGTAGCTGCTTTTGTAAAAGCACAAAAAAGTTGCAACTGGCGTTGAAAGGATAAGTGCACATGGACATGCACTCACTAAAACAACCAGTGCAAAGTGAAGCCGAGTGTCTCTCGTTATGTACTTTCAACTTTCAACACAAATGGAATCACCTACAAGAGTTGATATGACTACAACAGCTGAAAATATTACCACCAAAAAATAAGGCCAATGAAATTGACTGCAGGCAAGACAGAAAGGACAGAAAAATGAGATTCGTAAACCACAGTGAGAACCGAGAACCAGAAACAGCATTCATTCAGGAATATAGTATTATAGTTTATCATAAAAATAGAGTTCGATTTATATTTATTGGATGAGCAAATTCACTATTATCATGCTTTATAATTCTTCTAGAGTGTTAGAAAAGGACCAAATTATGTTCTATACCTTGAGAGTGCTCTAAAGCCTCTATCTTTTTATGTCATAGCCATGACAAGGTCATGGATTTGGTAAGAGACATGTAACAAATAACAAGGGGCGTGCACGCAAAGAGTGCAAATGCATGTGAAAATGACCATTTATCTGTTCACTTGACCTTTGAAAAGAAGATAGTAAAGACTGTTCAAAAATTACTTTTTCAGGTTCAAGAGTGATTTAAACAAGAGTGATTTAAACAAACACTGGAAATTTTAACTAACCTGGGGGTGTAAAACTTGGCAAACCAAGCTTGGAGAAACTGTTTAAGTCTATGTGAAGATTTTTTTAGGCGAAGAATATGAGTGTAAGGTATGTTAAGACCTCGAGGACATTTTTTTTGCACCAGGTATGCCAATTGCGTGGGTTTGGACAATAACACGTCCAATAACCAAAGCAGGGTCTGCAGAAAATTGTGGTTCATTTTTTGGTATGCAGCTTTTGCATCCAAGTCCAAACACATCTGAACATGTTGGATAATCTCAAACCAGGTTCGCGTATGTGCATATAAAACATAGAAACACTCAAATACCATGGAAGCTTCATGTCTAGCTCGGATGCTACTCAGACTTTTGCACCTTTTCATTTGTTCACCAAAGTTTTATGGGGTTAAACAAAAATCATTACATCCTTTTGATAGATTTTCCATCTCCCATGTTAAACTGTAAAATTTCAACCTCAAATCTTTCTCTCACACACACGCGTGCATCCACAGACACACCGTGACATGCTGCTGCTGCCTTTCTCTGGCACGTTCGTCTATTGACGTTTTCTTGAAATGACAGCTCATGCATGAGTTTTCATCGTGAAAACCACACGAAAGATGTCAGTCTAGACACGATTTAAACAGACTATAAAGCTTGACTGCGAACTAATTAAAATTATTACTTTCACTTGGCACACGTGATGGCCCCGATCTTTTGTTAACTTTACAAATAGAAGTCAACCTACAAGACTGAAACTATTTGATCTGTTGTAATAAGCGTAGAGACAAGTTTGAACATTAACGTAGTTTGGTTTAAGCACTACAACAACATGAAAAAAGGGTGTTACTGTTTGTACACTCGTTTTTACTAAATATATACTCTTTAATATCATTTTTGTACAAATACCTTTTGCAATTGATTGTCTGTTCTTCACTCCTATTTTCTCAATTATTGAATCTTCAACCAACTTCCTTGTGATTTCATTGGTTCTTGTCTATTTTGATTTCATCGTGCTTGAAAAGTGATTTCATCGTTCTTCAAAATCTGCATTTCATTTCTTCTCTGCCATAGTTTCATTCTTTCTGCAAGGATCATGCTCATATCAGTATTAAAGGATTCTGCTCGCATTTGTTGTTGATCATCCATAACTTTTTAGTTTGAAATTGAGATTGGGAAGTATAAATCTGTTTTAAAAATTTGTTTGGGTGTTCTCTTCATTTCACTTACCATTGCAAGAAGTCATTGGTCAGGAAAGAGACGTAGCTAGGATGTGGTGTAGTGTGGTTAGCGCTATGGCCAAGCCGCATCTAGCAATGCTGTCACTAGTAACCACATGCATGGCTAGCAGTTGCAGCTCACACATGCGACACATTTTTTTGCCTCCATGAATGCATCGTGGGCACATTACTTTGTGTGAGAGGGAGTGCCTTAACCGTGACCTGTTGCTCTGTTGAATGTTGTAAACAAATTTTTTGGTTGTGTATCTACATAAAACTTAGTTTTCAAAAATTGTGCGCGATCGTGCCAGCAAGTTTACTCAAATTTACAAAGAGGTTTTTGATTATTCGGTGATTGTGGATAAGTAGATTCTTATCATCGTAGACCATCTTTAACCGACACTCAAGGGTCAGTTTAGACGCTTAAAAATAGTGTTTTATAATCCAGGATTTTCAAAACAATTTTCAACCAAAACAACTTTTCCAAAACGAGTATGTTCTTGGCAAAAACCAGTTGATGACATATAAAACAAAATCGATTTTGTTTTCTAGTAGAAGAGTTTTTCAAATTTTTTGTTATTTTATATGGATCTAAAAATCTCAAAATTTTTACCTAAATAAGACCTAGGTATGAAGCTTTACGGGATATTTTTATTTTTATTTTTTATTTCTTAGATGAACAGAATTAAATCCAAGAAGATTCCCAACCGAATGCTATCCTAAAATTTGGAATAGTCTTTGTGACTGAAATATAAAGACTCAGTAAAATACCTTTATCTCTGAATGTATTATTACGATTTTTATGAAATCTATTAAGTTAAAAAGCTACAAATGTGAGCTTTTCAACGAAAGTATTTTCATAATTTTTGGGTATCTATAGACAAAGTTACGAAGGTTTTACTAAAGGTCTATTGCAGGAATTTTAGCATAAATAAATTTTGTTTTGGGTTGAATTCAAGCCTTGATGATTTTTTTACTCGACCTTACCCATGACCAAAATTTCTGAAATTTTTATTGGATGTTAACCAATGCATATGCAACTTTTAAACAAAATTTTAGAATATTTCATTGAGAGAGAAGGGTAAAAAATGTGAGGATTGTACAAGGTTTATGAAGGATGCTGAAATATGTAGAGTTTTCTTTATATAATCTAATGATGCATCCTTAATGTGTTAATGATAAACAACAATAACTAAGCCTTTTTCCAAACTAGAGGGGTCAACTACATGTATTCTTTGTTTGCACAGAGCCCTATCATGTGCCATGTTAGCAGTTAACTCACAATAAGCTAGATCATTCTTTATTGTTTCTTTCCAACACTTTTGTGGCCGTCCTCTATCTCTTTTAATACTTTCAAAATCTAGTTTTTCATACCTTCATATATGTTCTTCTTTTGATCTTCTTTCTATATGTACAAACCATCTTAAACAATATTCTTTTATTTTATCCTCTATTGGTGTCACTCCTAATTTGTTTTTAATAACCTGATTATGTATACGATCTTTTCTTCTATAACCACTTATTCATCTCAACATCTTCATTTCTGTTACAAACATCTTTTATACATATTGATGATTAACTGCCCAACACTAAAAGCCATGAAACATGGTATGTATAATTGTTGCTCTATAATATTTATCTTTTTATCTTCTTGTCAAAAAGAATATATGATGCTCCTCTCCATTTTAACAACCAACATCAATTCTACGCTTAAGATCTCCATCAATTCTTCTATCACTCTTAAAAATTAATCCTATGTATTTAAAACTTTTCTTTTGGGGATGCAATGTGTCCTAATTTTAATTTCTATGTCGTACGAAACAACCAAATGATCAAAATTACATTCCATATATTGTCTCTTTGTTCTACTAAGTCGAAAGCCTTTACTTTCTAATGTTTCTCTCTATAGTTCTAAATTTTTATTAACTTTTTTCTTAGACTACTCTACTAAGACAATGTCATCTATAAATAACATACACAAATGTACTTTGTCATGAATATATTTTGTTAACTCATCAATCGCCATTATAAATAAATATGAACTTAAAGTTGATCCATGATGTAACCCAATATTAACTTCAAAGAAGTCTGTCATTCCTTCATGAGTCCTCATACATATTTTTGCACCATCATACATGTCTCTTATAAGGTTTATGTATGTCAATGATATACCTCTTTTTTCCAAGGTTCTCCAAAGAACCTCCCTCGGTATCCTATCATAAGCTTTTTCTAGATCAATAAATATTATGTGAAGTTTTTTTTGCTTTTGCTCTAAAATATTCTATAAGACATCTCAAAAAGGTGAATCACTTCAACAGTAGATCTGCCTGGCATGAATGTACATTAGTTCTCTGTTGTAATCGATATTTGTCTTAACCTATGTTCAATAATTCTTTGTCATAATTTCATGGTATGACTCATTAACTTGATACCCAATAATTCGCACAATTTTGAATATCTCCCTTGTTCTTATATATAGGTATAAGTGTACTTGCTCTCCATTCCTTGGGCATCTTTTGGTTTCTCAATATTTTATTAAATAGTCTTGTCAGCAACTAATTCCTGTTTCTCCTAAGATTTTCCAAATTTTTATAGGAATATTGTCTAGTCCTACTGATTTACCACCCTTCATATGTTTAAGAAGCTCTTTGGCTTCATTCTTTTGAATATGTCGGTATAAATTGTGGTTTATATACTTTTCTGATTTGACTAACTCTCTTAAGCTAATACTAACATCTTTATTTTCATTAAAAATCTTTTAAAAATAGTTTTTCTATCTATTTTGATATCATCATTTGCAGAATTTTTTCATCATCATCATCATTGACGCATCTAACAAAATTAAGATCCTTAGTTTTCTTATCTCTAGCCCTACCTATCCTAAAAATATCTCTTTTACCCTCTTTTGAGTTGAGTTTTTTTTATATAAATCCTCCCAAATTTTAGCTTTTGCTTCACTAACGATCCTTTTTACTTCTTTCTTTGCTTTCTTATAAGCCTCTAAAGTTTCACTTGTTTTCTTAGGATAATATAATTTATAACATGCCATCTTTGCCTTGATTTTATTTTGTACTACTTTACTCCACCATCAAGCTTCTTTTTTATGTCGGTACACTTCCCTAAGATTCACGTAACACATCTGTTGCCACTTTCCTAATATGTATAGCCATATTGTTCCACATTTCACAAGGTATACTAACATAATTCCAAGCATCTCCTTGAAGGACTTTCTCTTTAAATCTATCTTATTTCTCGCTTTTGAGGTTCAAACTTTTAGTTTGAAAAGTTCGATGCACTATTTTCTTCTTTTTCTACTTTTTTACTATTAAATCTATAATTAAAAGTTGATCTTTGGTGGTTAAGCTTTCTCTTAGGATTACCTTGCAATCTTTATAACACTCTTTATATTTTTTCCTACAAATAAAATAATCAATTTGTGTTTGTGATAAGCCACTCTAATAAGTAATTAAATGTTCATCTCATTTTTTGAAGATTGTATTGACTATAAAGAAATCAAATGCCATAGCAAAATTTAAAATCTCCCTACATTCCTCATTTATATCCGCAAAACCAAAATTTCTAGGTTTTACCTTGATATCTTATATCTGTTTATCAACATGTCCATTTAAGCCTCCTCCTAAACAAATCATCTACTTTTGTGGATTTCTTTGAATCATTTTATCTAACTCCTCCCAAAAAGCCGTTTTTATACTATCTTCTAGTCCTACTTGGGGTGTGTAAGCACAAAATATATTAAAACCTTTGCTCATAATACTAATTTTAACGTCATGATTCGGTCACCATATTATTGTATATCTACTACACTATCTTTTAATCCTTATTTATGATAATATCAACTCTGTTTTGAGCATTTTCCTTACTTGAGTATCATAATTTAAAACCTGTATCCTCAATCTCCTTTGCTTTTTCTCCAACTCACTTTGTCTCTTGTCAATATAGGATATGAATCTTTCTCTCAATCATATTATCTACCTCCTTCATTAACTTACCAGCAATATTTCGATATTCCAAGAACCAATACAAATCTTATTATCTAGGACTAGATTCCTTAGCCCCTACATCCGTCCATATTAAAAATATAGAGACTCTCTCTATAATTTATTTACTACATTTGGGCGGCAATGTAGTGGGACTAACTTTTTACCAACACCCATTCATGATGTGAGAACCCTCTCTGCAATTAATTCATTAAATCTGAGCGAAAATATAGTGGCCCTTACTTACTTTTTAATATATTTGGGCTCTACAGTGCATTGCTAAGAGGGGACGCCCTAACGCAATGCTCATAATTTGTGTAATCCATAATATAAAATTTGACAAAGTTTTACATTTGTTGGTAAAAGCCTAACACAATCTTTCTTCTTTATTCGGGCTTGGGACTGACCAAGCAAGGGTAATCCCTTACATGGGTAGAGTTCTTTAATGTGTTAATCATCATCCAAAGAAATTTAGTTGAGGACTTTTGTTCATTTATGGAGGAACTCATCTACATATAAATCCCCGAAACATCTCTTTTAAAGAGGATAGCATCCTTAGAAAATATATGCGATCATAGCCCAATGCCCACCTCTACACAAACTTATGAGTATTTAATCTACCATAGGAGTGATTTACATACTCATATCATTTCAAGTAAAACGTAGTTGCTAATGTCTCTCTTATGACTTCTTGGATCAATCGAGAAAGGAGAGAAGAGATGATAATATATTTATGCATAAAAAATATGAGAAAATATAAAATACAACTTATATTGAGATAGAAGAAACTGAATGACATATAAGTATTAGGTTATCTTACCGATGACCTTTTGCTGAGATTTGCAATACTTCTTTCACTTTTTACAATAGATTGGAGATGAAGACTCCAAATATTATAAATGAGTAAATTGAAAGAATGGAGAAAGGGGAAAAACCTGGTCGGATTCCTCCTTGGGCGAGCCTCCTCCTTGGTGACAACTTGGGCTGGGTTTCTTCTCCCCATGCCTTCTTCTTCTTCCTCTCTCTTTCCTCTCTTTTCTCCCTTGATCTCTTGCTAATTCTCTCCCTTAGTTGCCTCCCTTGAATCCCAGCCCAAGGTTGGTATTTAAAGATTTTCTAAGAAGTATCTAGATCCAAAATATTCTTGGCATCTCTATAGGATGTTCCACAGTTTGGGTTGGTTCATGGCTGATCCAAATTAGCCCCAATCCAGCTTGGTTTGCTAGTCACATGGGTGGTCCATGATGTCATATGGCCTGGTCCATGATGGACATGAGCATGGCCCTCTTGTAGCCCATTCTAGACTAGGTGCCTTGCAACCCAACTTGATGTAGCCGATCTTGACTTGGTGGAGCCGACCTTGATTTGGTGCAATTGACCTTGGCTTGGTTTGGGCTAATCATGTGACTTAGTTTAACATTCCTTGACTTGATCAAATCTTGCTTCATGGCTGGGCTCCATGTTGGTCCACCCACCTTGGCTCGATCAAGCTTGGATCACCTTGCCTTATCCAAGTTCACTTTAGTTTTAATTGAATTGGATACATGGACAACTTATCTTGATTTAACTTGGTTCAGGCTTGATCACTTGCAACTCGTCTTGATTTAATTTGGGCTTGATGTGCAACCCATCTTGGCTTGATTTGGGCTTGCTCATGTTGAGGTTGTCTTGACTTGATTTAGGTTTGATAACGTGCAACACATCTTGATTTGATTTTGGCTTCATGTGCAACCCATCTTGACTTGATTCGGGCTTTATCATGTGCAATCCATCTTGACTTGATATGATGAACCTCTTGAGATCCCGCTCCACTTTATCTAGGTTGTTTGCGTGAGTGACCTTCTTGCTTTCGCTCTATGAGTTAGTTCTTTATCTTTCAGATCGCTTTAGCCTCTTGATGGGTATAGGGTCTCAAACCGGTTTAATCCTTTGATGGGTGTGGGGTATCATGGTGTAGGACTGTGCTCAATCTATTAAGTCCATTAGGTTTTGGACTTGTTTTTTCATCTTTTTGAATTTCAAATGTTTTTGTAAGTTTGTAAAATGGTTAATTTGCAAACATTTTGTGGGTTTGGTTCCTGGTCACATCTTAGATTTTTCAGTTATTTCTTTGAAGAAAATCATTTGAAACAATAAAATTTTACTTATTTGGCCTTGAGGGCAAAATGGTCATTTTAAAAAATTGTCAATATTTGATTTTTTTCTAAGGAACTTAAATTACTCTTATTTTGAGGTTCCTACAAAATTTTGGCATGAAAATGAGTTAGTTTAAGGTATCTTTAATGAAAGAAACCTTAAAAGGCCTACAACTTCAAATTTTCTTGAATACGTATAATTCTAAAAATTCTTTTGAAATTTTTGGGTGTTCACATATGCCCCTCTTAATAACACTCGTAAAAGTTTTATTTTTTCTAAATACTAGAGTTGATTTGAGTTGAGCTAAGATTTCATGAACTTTTTCATTCTTTGTTGAGGGATTAACTTCTTGAACATGGTCTATCTTAATTCCGATAGGAAAGAGCATTTCTAGCAAAACGTGACTCAACATGGATGGTAGCCGACCATTGCACGGATTATATATGAATAAAGTCATCTATGAATGCACATGGGCATTAGATGTGTGAAATTCAATGGATGAATAAAGTGTGTTAGAGACCTCTACGATTTATTTTTGGAGCTTAGAGAGATTCCATAAAGGCCAAAAGCTGTAAGTGGGATGGCCTCCACATTGATTTGCTCGATGCCTTAGATTTTATGAAAATCATTTTGAAGGATTTTTTTTTTGTTTCTATCTGAAAGGGCTTTCATCTCCTATATTTTCCTTTACTTTGGTCTTAATTCTCCATTACTTTGTAGAGGTTTTTATTATAGAAAAACTTAACAACATTTCAAAACTCTATTTTCTACACTATAAGGCCTAATCCTCAAACAAAATGAAATCCAAATTGATAGGTTCTATTTCTGCTTTGGGACTATAATGACAAACTTTTTCTCTTTCTGGGATAAACTATAGGGGGTATGGGGAGAATTCCTATGGTCCCTTCTCAATCGTCCCATGAAATAAAGAAGAAGAGATTTTTGAGCTTTGGATTTTTTTTCCTTCTTTTATAGAAAGACCTGTACATTGGAGGTTTATTTTCTTCCTTTTTCATTTTTTTTCTTTTCTTCTTTTTCTTTTCTTTTGGCTTTTGAGGTATTGGGCTTTTGCCATTTTTTTGGAAATAATGAGATGGAGGGAAAACAACTTATCCCTCTACATACTCGGTTTAATCAAGTATGCACTATTTCATAATATCACATACTATTTGAAAATATTTTGCTATTTTGAATTAGGCCTTATCTTTTACAATAAAGACTTTTGAAAAGTTATTAATCAATTTTGAAAACACTTCACTTTTAATAGAGCATTAATTCCTAGTTAAGAGAAATATATTCGACTTGGTCCCTTCTTCAAGAAACTAAAGAAGATCCATTTACAAAAAATATTTTAAAAGAATTGGTGGTAGAAACTAATCATAATATCTTTTCAGATATTAGACATTTATAGGGTCTACCAAGTTATCTTCCTTGGCATCAATTAGACAATATGCATTGTCTCCTTATAACATAGGGTCCCTCCCACCTAGGCCACCACTTTTTGAGAGGATATGGGCCTGTATGGGTGAATGATGTTCATGGGATGCATGGCATGTAAAAATGTATTCTCATAGGAGATGATGGAGATAAATGTTCAATAAAATAATTAATGTATTCAAGTCTCTCTGAAAAGTGCTTAAGGAATGCAAGCTGCATGCCCCTAGTTTGGAGGAAATAGATGGTAAGGGAATTCACACACTATGGTCGACCCCTATTGTGGCATGTAATGAATGATATTTAATGAGATGCATGAATGACCCATATATGCACTATATTGTTAGACATCTTGGTTTTTTGACATGACTTAGGAATATGCATGATATAATCCTAGGCTCTAATGCGTTTTGGGTTAGGTTTGATTCATATGTTAACCCCTAATAGGTCACCTTTTAGAGAACTTGAATGTTTGCCAAAGTCCAATATTTTATTGATTTTGAAAAAGTTCATGTAGATTGTCATCACCCAAATCATCCCTAAGGGGATTAACATTTTTTTGACAAATGACTTTTTATTTTTCCTTTTAAAAAATTTTTGTATTTAGATTTTTCTTTTTTTTAGGATGTTGGAGATAACCTGTACATAATATGCAGAACCCGGAGTTAGCATCACATCTAAGGAGGATTCGAGGCTTGGGTGCAGCAAGGATATGCACCCGAGTATGGAATTATTGATGTTTTTATGGTGGATCCTAGGTGCAACCCAATGTGCTCTTAGAGGTTAATGATGTGAGTATATGTGGATGCAAAGAGAACATGTTTGATCCCTTGCAAAATGGAAAAGTATGGGTTTCAAGGGAAACCATGGTTCGTCCCTTGGTAGGCATATAGAGATTAAGAGAAGTCATGACCATTCTTGGATTTATGATGCAAACCTAGGCTCAAAGGAATTTGTTTATGCATGGTAGAATTAGGTGTACCTAAAATATCAATGTATGCCTTAGGAGAAACTAGATCTATCAAGTTTTGAATTTTATTTTCATTATTTTCTTTTATTTTGAATTTTTTTTGTTGGTGCAAGACTTTCGACGCATCTTAAAAATCTACATCTTTTGGCACATTGAGTGGGCTTATGGGTGCATGAGTGTAATTTAATGTATGGATGCATGTGAATGATCTACCAATCTTACACTAAGAAGGGGAGGATTAAGTACGGAGTTTTGGGAGAAATGAGTTTGTGGCATTCCTTTTTCAAGCTTTACTACTTTCCCATAGTGAGAGTAAGTTTCTTTGTAGGCATGCCGAAGCGGCTAGAGCTCATGCATAGCTTCAAGCTTCTATTGCTTCTCTAGGTCTTAAGCTTCATCCTTCAAGCCTATAATTTTGCAACACTCATTCCTTTGTGTGTGATTCTTCGGGAGGGGAAACCTTCGAAGTGTAAAGTGGTGCTCGTGGGAATGACACCCATTAGAGCGCATGTTTGTGAAAATTTTGAGGTGACTTGTGTGAAGAAAACCTCATACCCCTTTTCGCATGTGTGCCTAGGAATATAAACTTCTTTTCCATTGTTCTTTTTTAAATTTTCACAATTTCATGCATTTTTTTATTTTCAATTGTTTTTTATTTTTGAATATTTTTTATATTTTTTTGGTTTTTCTAAATATATAATTTCTTTTGGATTTTTGGTAGGCAAAGAGGTGTTAGGAAGTGGATGACTAGAAGGATTATGAAGAGATGACTCAATCCTAATACTTCTATTTTTGTGGTCTCACATCCTTCATCGGATTTTGGGGTCGGTTTGGTTCTCCGAACATAGTTTGTCTCCCTACGAACCCGAGATTGTTTCTCATGGGAACCCCTTGACTTGGCCTCTTGGCTTAAGGCAATGATCTCCCTTTTAATTTATATCTCTCTCAACTCTCTTTTTAAAAATATGATTCTATCTTCTCGAGTTTGAGAAGACTTTTTCGTAGTTTTGAAAAACCAACTTGTGAAGCTTGATGAGGCCTTACTTCACATATTTCTGAAGGAATCATCTAAACTTCACATGGTACGTGCTGAAAAATTTCAAACTTATGACTAAGTTTTCAAAAGAGTTTAAGACAAGGTTTTGAAATTAACTTTGTTTTTTTAAAAATGTGATTGGATTAAAATGACTCTTCTAAGACATAAGTCCCATCGGGCATATCATTTTATTTCTCTAAACAAAATCATTGATCATGTATCAACTTAAAACTTTGTTTGCAAAAATTATACGCAAGCATGCCAACAAGTTTACTCAAACTTGCATCGATCCAATGAACATCATGTCTATATGAGAAATAATACCTATTATGATGTTCTAGGAGTCGGTTCCTTTAGAATCGATATATGAGAAATAATACCTATTATGATGTTCTATAAGATATAATTTAATGTTTATTCATGTGTTGGTCAAAAAGAGTTTTGACGTCAGGTTTTTCTAGAAAGGTGACCATAAGAAAACATGATTATATCTATTTTAATGATATTTTTTATTCTAACCATAGTCAGTTAAAACTTAGTACTATGAAGAATGAAGGTCCTTCTTCTTCTATTTGTTGATGTGAATGCATGGCATAAAAGGCTAAGACATGTTAGCCTAAATAAGTTTAAAAAATTAGCAACTTTTAACTCATTACTTGAATTTGATGAAACCACATTTAATACACATAATGATTGCATTCAATAAAAAATAACAAGAAAATCATTTTCAAAAGAAGCAAGAAGAGGCACAAGTTTATTAGAAATCATTCACGCATACATTTATAGACCTTTTAAAATAAAGTCCCATCACAAAAAGGTTTTTTTGATAATATTTATTGATGGCTATTCGATGTATGAATATATACTTCTTGTCATATAAATATGAAGCATTTAACACATTGAAATAATATAAACAAGAACCTAAAATTCAATTAAGATACAAATTAAAGTGTTGAGATCCAATCAGAGAAATATGACAAGGTTCATGTATCTATAGAAAAATATAACTTAGCCACTTATGGAGGTGGAGCTTCATGACACATGTTAAGATCTAAAACCAATCTAGAGATAAACTTGATAGAAGATTTTTGAAGTGTACATTTATCAGATAACTGAAGGGATCAAAATGGTATAAGTTCTATCACAAGAACCTCGGGTTGATAGAGAATATGGATGTTGAATTCTTAGAGGAGACTAAGAATGATATCCTTACAGATAATGATAACGATGATACACACAATGATCTTTTAGATCTTGATAAATCATCATCTAAACCTATAAAAAATGAATTTTTCCTACAAACTGAAACACTAAGTGATCATAAGAGACTATGGTCTCGATCCAGGATCAACAATTAAATATTTTACTTTCTATTCAAAACAAGATTTATATGTATTTAGGATCTTGATTTTTTTAATTTTTATTAGTAAAACATGATGGTCTGGACAAGACAGAATCTTCAATTGATCTTCTTTTAAAACATCTTTCCATATCTATATATAATAAAAACAAAAGTACATAATTAAAGGATCATTAGTTAAAGATTACAATTATCCAATCCCTACTAGCCCAGCACACATATGACATATAATTGAAAACCCCCTAATTAATATATAATTTATAATAGATTTATGATAAAGGAGACATAAAATAGTATATTTCAATATGCATCATGATTAACTATGCATGAGACATAAAACTAAACAGCCTTAATTTTATGTGGTCCATATATTACCAAATTGTAATAAATGAAACCTAATTAACAATAAAAAATGATTGGATAAAACTATGTATTTTTAGCAATTCAATAAATTTATGTATTTTAAGTAGTGACATTATGATACTAAATTCAAACAATTTATCAATTTTATAAGGTGAACATTTTCTTTTATATTTCTAGTATGGTGAGCTATGGGAGCAGAGTCTTATAGTAGACATCACCAATGTTTTCTTAATTTGTCGAATTTTATATACCAATTACTAGATTATCGATTGTATAGATTGAACTCGATCTACAATTGTAGAATTCACCAATTAGGTGAAGGCTTAGTTTTTCTTGTCCACACCTATGAGTTGAATACCGATGTTTGTGCAACATCATTAAGAGTCAAACATCGATTTGCACCAATTCATGAATAACAATAATTAGTCTATGAAACATACCAGACATCCTCCATTTTCAAACCCAACACCTAATATCGCAAAAGAGTCCAACCTCATCACAAGCAAAAAAGCAAATAGGAAACGAAGAGGACCACACTTTTCCCCATCAAATGCATGATCGGTATATATAGAGAGAGTGGGGGGGAGGCACAAGAAACGAATCGAGAGGTAAGGCAAGGTTAAAGACAAAGCTATAGTGAAGAGCAAAGGTTGCAAAGTTGAAGGGCAAGTCATGAGCCACGACCAACGAATGATTTGAGAGAGAAGACCTTCAAACTCAAGAACAGAGTCTCAACCAAATGACTTTGGGTGAAAAGTGAAAACCTAATGGATTAGATTTTAGTACTGAATTCGATTACTTAATATTTGATCCAAAATAAAACCTAAAATTTATATTTAGGTAGTTAAAACAATTTTATTTATAGACAGCCACCTTGCTTATTTTCAAATTTGGGTGGGGCGGTTCGAAATTTTGCAAGCACCTGGTTCAAAATTTTAAAATTTGGGGTGGGGTGGTCGCCCTACCTCACCTCTATAAGTGTTCACTATTGATTATATTTATTACTTCACTGAGGAGACATGTTATTCAATATATTTAGATGAGGTGACTGATAACCTAAGTTATTAAGAAGCTATGAGCTCATCTGAATTACCAAATTAGGCAAAAACAATGGATGAAAAAATTGAATCCAATAAGAAAAATCAAGTACAAAAGTTGAAGTTTTGCTAAAAAAAGAAAAGCAATTGGTTGTAAATAGATATTAAAAAAGAAATACAAACTTGATGGTTTCATAAAAAAATTTAAAGTGTGGTTGATTGCAAAAGACTTTTCGCAAAAGGGAAAATTGATTATATTGATACATATTCTCCTATTGTAAAATTTGCATTCATAAGGATAATTTTGACAATTGCAGTCTCTTATGATTTAGATTTACATTAGCTAGATGTAAAAATTATGTTTTTAAATAATGACCTTAATGAGGCAATTTACATGAAATAATAAGAAGGCTATGTAATTAAAGATCATGGTGAAATGGTATAGGTCGAAGAAATCCCTATATGGTCTGAAGCAATCACCTTGCTAATGGTATTTGACCTTTCAAAATGTCATTTTGTAGAACTTAGGTTTGTGGCTAATTAACTTGATTATTGTGTCTATGTTTGGAACAATCGGAGGCACTTTGTCATCCTATTACTATATATAGATAACATCTTGTTTACTTGTAATGACAATGATATGATTGTCGAGACGAAATTATAGCTAAGTTCCAAGTTCGAGATAAAGGATATAGGAGAGACATCCTATATCTTGAGTATAAAGATGATTCATGATAGACCATCTAGACTATTATATCTAAATCAAGAGATAGATATTAACTATATTATCAAAAAGTTTAGAATAGGTGAGTGAAAGTATGCAAGTATACATGTTGCAAAAGGGGTCAAGCTTTATAAGATTGTTCAAGTAATGGATAAGAAAAACCAAATGTTCCTTATGCTCAAACTGTTAATAGCTTGATATATGTTATGTTGTGAAACCTCACATCATCTTTGTTGTTGGTATTGCGAGTAGATATAAAGTAATCTTAGTTGACAATATTGAATTATTGTGAAAAAGATGTTGAGATATCTAAAGGGAACAAGAGATTTGAAATTATACCATCAAGCATATGAATTAAAAATAACTAGATACTCAAATACTGACTTAGATGGGAGCAAAGATGACAACAAATCAGCTTTCAGCCAAGTTTTCTTGTTTGGCGATGTTTTTTGGTCATACAATAAAAGGCTTCTAGCATTGCATACACAAGAGGTTAAGTATCTTGCTTGCAGTATTGCTATAATGAGTCAATTGTCATTTATTGTGCACAGTGCGATCATAACTCATATAAAGATTAGAACTAATAGCTTAAGAACTAAGCAATATAATGGTAAAATAACATTATGTACATGATATAGTACAAAAGAATGAAATATACTTATCTTCTTATAGGGGATATGATAGTAGACCCCCTTGACAAAGGGTATTTCTGAAACGTTGTTTGCTAAGCATGTCACCAGTATGACCTGTTTAGAGTTTTCAATTTTACATTGAACTCAACAAAATGATGGAATTTGGAACGTTGACTACCAACCATCTAGTACTAACGCTTTTTCTTGCATATCTTTTGAAAGCTTTGGCTAAATGTTGACATTTGGGAATGGTAGCTAAAGCATAGCGAATGTTGAATTTTGTTATTTGGTTAAGATAAAAACAACCATATCGGAAAATTTCAAGGTGGTAATTGTGGTCAAATATTGATATTAATATTCAATGGTTAAGGGGCACCTCAGACCAAAATATGGGCATGACGGATACTGGAGTTCCTGTAGTAAGTTTGAAACATGGAAAATTCTGTGCCTGAATAAGGCATGATAGTTTTCTTTTTTTCTTTTAAATTTTGATATGCATCCTCCATGAAGGTTGCCCAACATATATGTTTTCATATAACCAGAAAACTTTAAATATGATCTCAATATCACAGAAGAAAGTATTGAATATGTGGAAAATCATGTTAAAAGGCAAGTGAAAACTTTAAATTTATGAACATGTATACTAGTTTGTAATATAACATAATATATATCTTTTTGGCATACAAAACAAGAGCTTGTATGGAAGAAAAGCTTCAATTGCTAAATAGAGCATGATTGAAAGATCACCATTACGAGTTCCCATTGTTGCTTGTTCTCTTTTAATTTTATTGGGAAAGTAAGATTTTAGTTTGACATTTTATTGAGACCTAAAATAGTTACATGTTTTTGTGGTACTTCAGAACAAGACCAAGTTATTCTGTATGTATTAAGTTATTCTAGTTACATAATTACTTTAGAGGTATATTATAATGGTAAGATTTTGCAGAACGCATATAATGGGTTATGTAAATTGTATGGTTGAAGTATGTGGAACATTATCGTTTCTAGTTCTTGATGAATTCTAGTTCATGGACTCCATCTAAAATGCCAAGACCCTTTCGGGGGACCCTTCTACCTCTTGAAGTGGAACGGTTTACCACTCCTACTGTTTCCCTTGATTTCCTTGAAAGGTTACCTCCTGTAAACTTCAGAATTGAACTGGCCGGATCAACCCAAATTTTACATATATTTTTTTTAAAAAGTACAAAATGATGCTTAATTACAACCAAAGAAAGATGAAAATTACAATAAGTGCCCATCGAAGCTTCATTTGGAACTCTTCTCACCCTGCTTTCACAATATCCAAAGACTTATTGAAGTTGCTTATTTGTATCTTTTTGGTCATCACCATGAGATCCAATCTAAGAGAAATCCAATAGATACCCAATATTGCCAATAAAAGAGATCCAGGGAGAGAGTTCACGATCCACTAAGCCCGATGGAAAGAAGATGAAGATCATCGATCATCCAAGCAAGATCAAGTGAAGGTCAGGTGCATCCAAAAGTGCCTGCAATTAAGAAAGTTGAAGTAATCAATATGAACCAAGTGAACGCAAATCTACAACCTTGAGAGCAAAGGCATGTATAAATAGCTGAACACAATTTTGGCAATTTTGCAAAATTTGTAAAAAATTCACAAGTAGGCTACAAATTTCCAAAATTCTTAAAAAGTAGGCCAACTGGTATTGACATAGCGTAAGCATCGAGAAATATGGATAATTAGGTTTAGAGTTTAGACTTCTATGAATTGTGTCAAAAGATAAGTGAGAATTATGTGGGATTTGATTTCTCTTAAGAGGATATGTACGAGACTTAATTCAAAGGTCAGTGGATGAAGGTCAACCTTATCATTTATTTTCTTTTTCTTTTTGTATGTATATAATTATAAGTGTAATGAGTTAGATATATAATTGAATTTTAAAACCATTATGATTTAAGTATGTAAATAGTTTTTATGTAATAATAAATCATTAAATAATATATTAATATTTTATCACTATGAACTAAGTTATGAAATTAACGAAAGTCACATGCACAAGAAATAAACAAAGAACCTCCTAGGAACCGGCCCAGAAGCAAACTTGGTTGGATTGTCGGCTTCATTGCTCTAGGTGGACATCGAAGGAGGCGGTGGCTTGGTGGGTTATAAGTAAGAAGAAACGGTTAGAAACTCCGACGGAAGTAGAGGGGATGCCTGGTGTTGGTTCTAGGTGGTGGCAGAAAAGAGCCAATTTCCGACGATTTTTGGCAGCATGGGTGGAATGCGGTTGAGGCAGTGGTGTCTAGTCGGGATAGACGGCCGGGTGGAGGTCAAACAGATGACAGATGGCTTGAATTGTGCATGCAGAAGCCGGCAAGTTGAAGACCTGAGTTTGTGAGTATGGTAGCGTTAAGTAATTTATGATTGAAAGTGAATAGTTGTGGGTGTTCGATAAACGTTGGTGTGCACGCCAGAAGTGAGATGTGGAGAAAAAGAGAGAATGGAGAACGTGGTTGAATTGCTTGAGAGGAAAAGTACACATATAGGTTGAGGGAGAAATGAGGGAGAAGTTATGTACAGTGTTAACCAGGTTCCCATTACTACTGGACTAACGAATGGTTAGATTTATATCTGAAAATTTTATTATTACTGGGGTCATATTTTCTCGGGTTCTTATGCTGGAGGCGTCCCTTGAATAAACAACGTCGTGACCCTTTTTGTTTCTCTTTTTGCTAAGGTTTATAATATTTCTAGTTAGTAGGTAGGTTCATTGGTCTTAAGCAAAACTAAGCGCAGGAAAGTAACAAGGACGGGGATAATCTTAGCAATTGGGATGCGGAACATACACAGCTCTTTTCAAAGGATCTAGGCGTTTCACTTTGATGAGAATAAAACGTATAGGACAGACTTTCTTCCATAGGGAAGGAATGCCATTCTTCCCGCTAACTAGGCATAGGTATAAAGCATTCATGAACTGCAGATTCACATTCTGTTTCTGTCCGGAGTGAAATCGGAATGGGGATGGCCGTTTACACTTCAGGAAGCACAGGATTCTTTTCAAGATCCAACTCTCTCTGACATATAACGTTACCGTTAAATACTTTCTTCTGCTCAACACGCGTATGCAGAAGCACAGAGTTCGATTATTTGAAAGCTCTCGTACAGAAGCATCGCCTTTATACAGATATATCATAAATCACGAAATAGCCGACCCCGTCTAGTATGGGAAAAGGCTTAGTTGTTGTTGTATCATAAATCACGAAAAACGATATTGCAAACATCTTGCTTAACATACCTCAATCAAACTCACAAGTTCGGAAAACCGGGCAGGTTTGAATGCTATAAACAAGTAATAGCATTTTCTATGGAAACATTTCAAGACTCGGCAAGTTTTTCATTAGTAGATTGTATAGAGTTCGTACACAAAATCTCTTGCTAGTGCAGACCCACTATACAAAAACAAAGAAAGCTTAGCCACTTTCAAGCACCATAAGCGACCATCCATTTACAGTGTTTCCAAAACACATCCCTGTGGATAATTCCTAACATTTACCAAAGTATGAGAAAAGCGTCTGTTGATTGCGCCCATCACTATTTCCTTCACCTTTTCTTTTCTTAGGAGACCCTAGTTTGTCTCTATTTATGTTACCCACGCTAAGAGGGTTAGGATAAGTCACAGTTTTCATCTCACTATTATCAGAATCAACAAAGAATTGCTCATAGTTCCGTTTCATAACGCATTTTCCAGCATCCTTGTTAGCTTCATTTGCAGCTCCTGAGGCATCACGGCCTGAAGGGTTCATCTTTTTGTTTTCCTTGGTGGCAGCATTCTCCTCAATGTCGTTATGATTAGAGTCTTTGGATGAAAATTCGAATCCTGCTTCATCTGACTTGCTCTCAAGCTTGTTCCTGGAAAAGAAAGTAGAAATTGCGGCTTGTTGGTCATGTTTTAGTGGAATCTGCAAAGAAATGATAAATTGGTATTAGAAGATTACTTGGCAAAATGAAGAGCATTAGCACATAAGCTTTCCTAGTTACAGGAAGTTAAATTTATACACACACATTACCTCTTTGATGCACTCTGGTCCGTTGAAAGATGGTTTGCCCATCATTGCTGTTACCGGATACCATACCTTTTTGGCAAAATAAATGAAATTATATTCAGAAAGCAATATTATCTGTAATCAGTTTCTCGATGAATGAGAAATTAAAGATACGATTACTAAATTTGAGAAATGTGGAAAAGGAAGGCCAGAGCTGTGTTAACAATTGCGGATAGTGAGATGTTAGTGCCGGGCCCAAATATTCCAGTAGCAGGGATACAACGGATTTAGCGGTGCACCCTCGTTATATTTTCTTTTCTACAAAATAATAAGGAACAAATATCTACAACAATCGTAGTCATGAATCAAACTAAACAAACATTTCTATATAAATATAATAGCATAACCAAATTAAACAATTAAAGAATGTACAATCAAATCAATTGGACAACTTGGACAATTTACAACTACACTAGCTGTTAATACTGATTTCATATCTTCCTGTGGTCACAATTACAATAAAATCAATAGAGAAATTCAGAATTGATGGTAAGAAACAAATCAATCAAAAAAAGTAAAAGGAATAATGCAGCTAAAGTAACAAAATATAATATTTCAAGGATGCTTTATTGTGTTCTTGTTTGAATTAAAAGAAACAAAACATGAACAATGTCAATGCACCTTAAGAATGCATACGTTTAACCAAGTTGAGAAATTAATACAGCAGGAGTTAAAATCTATTTCTCTCTAGCACCAAAACTCATCATAGTGGTAGTAAAGGGAGGAAATAAGAACTTGAAGAGGCTTCAATTAGAAAGAAACCGTACCAAGGTATCACTTAATATGAAAGTGATTCAGAAAGAATAATGAAGCTAAGGCATAGTGAAACTAACTCAGCAGGGAGAACTAGAGAAAGAAAGAGAATAAACTAGGTGGGAGAAGAAAGAAAGAAAGAAGAAAAAAGAACCAGAAAACCCTTGTTCCCCACTTGTGAACCTTTTTAGCTTGGAAAGGGAAATCATTTTGCTTCTGAAGCCTCACAGAAGTTTTGCTTCTTCTACCTTTAGGATCTATACCCTTGTTCATGTATTTCATGTGCTCTACATATGATTGTTTGTGCACTCTGTGCTTTTCGTATATTTTATTGCCATTGCACTCATCGTTACAGAAATTGAGAGCAAAAATTGCATTTTATCATTTGAAAGGAATGTTTTCATCATTTAAAAGTCTCAAAATGTTGCTCTATTGTTCTAAATTAGCTTTTAGCTCTAAAAGTTAAAATTTGTGAACTTTTTTATCAACAAAATAGTTTTTATTACTTAAAAAACCATGCTACACACCCAATGTTTTGATAATAATAGTTCCAATTTTAGTTCCTCTTTTATCCAAATTTTATCCGATCCTGTTGTTTTCCTACTCAACAAGAAATTTGATCTCATGATTTTGTTTGTCATCAGTGTCCTCAAATCTCAATTCACTTTTCATTTCAACATTTACCAGAATGCCAAGATTCTCACTTCCCCACTTCCCTGTCCCAGTTCGGTGACCTTGGGAAGAACCACAATGTTTGAAAACATTGATGCATATCAAGATACGTATTTTTCAAAAGTAATTAACAAAGTCCATTCAAAGCACAATGATATATATATATATATATGATAAAAGATAGAGAAGACAATGTGGCAACATCAAGAGAAGGTGACGTTGTCAAGCTATGTATTAGGTAGAGAAGTAAACATGATCGAAGTGAGGGGATTACCAGATCTGAATCCTCATATGGCTGAAGCATGCTTACTAATTTATCAGATGCAGTACTGTTTAGCCATGTATTCTTGCTGTCACAGTCTCCAAATATCACAGGCATTCTATCTGCAATCGCAGAAACAGCCCTTAAATAGTTCAGCACACCCACAGAGATCTGCACTTAGTGACTGAAACGAACATGATGGGCAGTAAACAGATTATGTTGCTCTCTCCTACAGCAAGAATGCAATGAAGACATTGAGGCCACTAAAACCAAAAACTTAGCCTTATGATGACACTAATAAAACGTCAAAGAAAAAGTAAATTTCAGCTATATAATATTGTAATGATGACACTGAATGAAATTCTGAGATGTAGTGAAATGATAAATAGGAGATATTTGGAAAGCACTATTGAAACTTCCAGTTCTGAGTTCCCTGCTTATGTTTCCACGTGCCAACAAATTGAAAATTTCTCTTCTAAGCTTTGGAACAGAAGACACCATTCTCATCCACAAGTTCCCCAAAAGCATTTTACATCCTTAAGGCAGACAACCAAACTGCATTGTCCGCCATCATCATACCAGTCAAACACACCAGGTTAGTAAAAAAATGTGTGCATCAATGATAGGGAGAACACAATTACAAAACGAGTAGCCTTTGGCTCTTTTTTAGACCATGTCAAGTTTTGATGTTCACAAGGCTAAAATCAAATTCACCAGATGGACGTCAAAAGAACACAACAAGGCATGGATAGCAAGGAAGGTACAACAAACCATGTAGCCATTCCAAGGATGATGAACAGCGTGTAGTCAAAATGGTAAAGGTAGAAATCAATTCCCCTGCAATTCATGCAAGCCAGTATAAGCAAGCTGCATTTCTCTGAAACCAAAGTACAATTACTGAAATTTATTAGAACTTGACTAAAGTTAATGAATTACATAAATGTATAAGTGAACTAGGTGGCATTTCTAGTACAGAAATATTGGATAATAAAAATTGGTGATAATAGTGTTGTTTGTATTGTATCGTATTGTGTATCGTTTTCGTTCTCGTATCGTATCACATTGTATCATCTTTTAATACAAAAAAATTGAAAAAAACATTAAAAAATCATGATAATTCTAAACGATTGATATAATTCATAAGTTGAGTAAATATTCATCGATCACCATTCGTTTTTCAATGTTTTGGTATTGTGCCTATGCGGTTTGGCTTGTGTATCAAGTGTTTGGTGATTTGACTTGTGGAAGGCGATCATTGGTGTTTGGTTTTGTGGAATCATAGTGCATTGCATATGAAAGTCGATGTTTCTTTGTGTCAATACAATAACATTTTGAAAAGATTAAAGGAGAATATCACTAGAGTTCAAGAGCACATGAATGTTCAATTTGACAAGGGTCGACCTATCTGTGAATTTGAAGTTAGAGACTAGGTTAGGGATAGATCAAGTTTCATCCTTGCCAAGGCTTCAATTCAATTGATTTGCCACAATCAAGGTTGCTTCTTAAATATTATGGACCATTTAAGATTATCAAAAAGATTAACAAGTCGGCACATGAGCTTACATTGCCTAAAAGAGTGAATGTACGTCTGGTATTTCATGTATCGCACATCAAACCATTCGTTGGGCAGCTCCTAAAAGGTGTTGGAGGACCCAAACAAGAGATGCATGGTGGAGATTATCTGACACGCCTAAGATCACCCCAACTCAACTCAGACCAACCGATGTCTAGTCATGCTATAAAAGTTAATTTGCAACTAATTGAAGGTATAGATGGCATTCCATAACCCAAGATAGGAGCCAACTAAGTTAGAGCTGAAATAGAGGATGAATTTGACCGACACTTGACTTAGAAAAGCAGGTTCATTAGATATGTGGCACACTCATAAGGCATGCTCAAGGCTATTGATCTCATGAACTTTACTTTAGCTTATGTTTATTTAGGGTTTGTTGAAGTTATTTATACGTTTTAGGTTTATTTAATTAATTATGGCAACTGCCTTATCTGTTCTAGGGTAAAATGAATCATGAAAAATTGAAATATCTTTGATATATAAAAAGGATATATCTACACAATGATATATAAAAAGGATATACCTACACAAATTTCTAAGTTATTCATTAGGTTTCTTAGGTGAAATAGGTTTCCTAGAAGTAGGAGAAGCTGGTTTCCTTGATGAAGTAGGTATCCTAAGTAGTGTAGGATTTCAGTATAATCAACTCCCTATATAAAGGACCTTAAGAGAGATTAAGGAATCCACTGAAACCAAATTAAGTTTTTCATTATAGATTCTTTTGATTAATATTTCTCTTGAATTGCCCTCCTTTTCATCTTCTTTTTCGAATTCGTTCTTTCTACTTTCTCAATTCACAAATGGAACCACATAAATTCAAGACCGCAACTTTCCAACCATTTGCTGTGATTCTCACAGATTTCAACCACTAGGAGTCAGCTTTCCCACACCCAAAAGGTCTGGTTTTAGTCATATACATCATGTTCCAATTCTGGTGACACTCAACTGCTACACCCAAAGTTAACTGCCACATATACGTATAGTATCATGGGAAACTACAATACGATACATTTTAGTGTATCGCAATAAGCAATGTATTGACCTATATCATGCGATACAAGTCGTATCGCCCATATCATATACCCTATTTGTTAAAAAAAACACTCAAACAGAACCCCACATTTTTGTGAGGTTTGTGGCTTCTCTTCGCCAGCGTAAAACTTCGTCGGATTTTTATAACATGGATTACAAAAATTATGAGCAGTGCTTTGGGGCATCCACGCCTAGCGACGTGCCACAGAGCCCGAATGCAGTAAGAAGTAAGCAAAGGCCAGTACATTTTCGCCCGAATGTAGTGAATAAATTGCAGAGAGGGTTCCCATATCATGGATGGGTGTGGGTAAAGAAGTTAGTCCCGCTACATTGCCGCCCGAATGTAGTGAAAAATTTTCAGAGACGGTCTCCGCATTTTGATTATGGACGGATGCGGGGGGTAAGGAAGCTAGTACTAGATAATAAGATTCGTATTGGTTCCTGCAATATCGGAACATTATCCGATAAGCTAATGGAGGTGGTAGATACTATGATTCGAAGAAAGATTCATATTCTACGTTTACAAGAGACAAAATGGATTGGAGAAAAAGCAAAGGAGATAGAGGACACAGGTTTTAAATTATGGTACTCAGGTAAAAAAAAGGCTCGAAACGGAGTTGGTATTATCATAAATAAAGATTTAAAGGAGAGTGTAGTAGACATACAATGATATGGTGACCGAATCATGACGTTGAAATTAGTGTTAGGAGTAGAGGTTTTGAATATAGTTTGTGCTTACGCACCCCAAGTAGGACTAGAAGATAGTATAAACACAATTTTTTGGGAAGTGTTAGATAAGGTGTTTCAAAAGATTCCACAAAGGGAGATGATTTGTTTAGGAGGAGATTTAAATGGACATGTCGGTAAAGAGGCATGAGGATATCAAGGGATTCATGGAAACTTTGGTTTTGGGGATATAAACGAGGAAGGTAGGGAGATTTTAAATTTTGTTACGGCATTTGATCTCTTTATAGTCAATACAATCTTCAAAAAACGAGATGAACATTTAATTACTTATAAGAGTAGCTTTTCACAAACATAAATTGATTACTTTATTTGTAGAAAAAAAGATAGAGCGTGTTGTAAACATTGTAAGGTAATTTTAGGAGAAAGCTTAACCACCCAACATCGACTTTTAATTATGGATTTACAAATAAAAAAGTGGACAAAAAGAAAAGAGTGCATCGAGCTATTCAGACTAAATGGTGGAACCTCAAAAGCGAGAAAGAAGATATATTTAAAAAGAAAGTCCTCCAAGGAGATGTTTGGAATTATGTTGGCACACCCTGTGATACGTGGAACAATATGGCAATACATATTACGAAAGTGGCGAAAAATGTGTTAGGAGTATCTAAGGGAGGTGTACCGACACAAAAAGAAGCTTGATGGCGGAGTGAAGTAGTACAAAATAAAATCAAGGCAAAGAGGGCATGTTGCAAATTACATTATGCTAAGAAAACTAGTTAAACTTTAGAAGCTTATAATAAAGCAATCAAGGAAGCGAAAAAGGCCGTTAGTGAAGCAAAAGCTAAGATTTGGGAGGACTTATATAAAAAACTCACCTCAAAAGAGGGTGAAAGAGATATTTTTAGGATGGCTAGGGCTAGAGATAAGAAAACTAAAGATCTTAATTATGTTAGATGTATAAAAGACGAGGATGAAAAAATTCTAGTGGCAAATGATGATATAAGAAATAGATGGAAAAACTATTTTTATAATCTTTTTAATGAAAATAAAGATGTTAGTATTAGTTTAGGAGATTTAGCCAAGTCAGAAAAGTATATAAACCACAATTTCTACCGACGTATTCAAAAGAATGAAGTCAAAGAGGCTCTTAAACATATGAAGAGTGGTAAATCGGTAGGACCAGATAATATTCCTATAGAAGTTTGGAAAATACTAGGAGAAATAGGAATCACTTGGCTCACAAGACTATTTAATGAAATATGGAAAAACCAAAATATGCCCAAGGAATGGAGAGCAAGTACACTTATACCTGTATATAAGAACAAGGGAGACATTCAAAATTGTGCGAATTATCGAGGTATCAAGTTAATGAGTCATACTATGAAATTATGGGAAAGAATTATCGAACGTAGGTTAAGACAAGTATCAAGTACCACAGAGAACCAATTTGGATTTATGCCAGGTAGATCTACTATTGAAGCGATTCACCTTTTGAGACGTCTTATGAAACATTTTAGAGCAAAAAAGAAAGACCTTCGTATGATCTTTATTGATCTAGAAAAAGCTTATGATAGGGTACTGAGGGAGGTTCTTTGGAGAACTTTGAAAAAAAGAGGTATCCCATTGACATATATTAACCTTATAAGAGACATGTATGATCGTGCAAAAACATGTGTGAGGACTCATGAAGGAACGACACACTTCTTTGAAGTTAATATTGGGTTACAACAAGGATCAACTTTAAGTCCATACTTATTTATAATGGTGATGGATGAGTTAACAAAACATATTCAAGATGAAGTACCTTGGTGTATGTTATTTGCAAATGACATTGTATTAGTGGAGGAGTCTAAGGAAAAAGTTAATAGAAAATTGGAACTATGGAGAGAAACATTAGAAAGCAAAGGCCTCCGACTTAGTAGAACAAAGACAGAATATATGGAATGTAAGTTTGATCATTTGGTTACTTCAGAGGACATAGAAATTAAAATTGGCACACATTGCATTCCCCAAAAGGAAAGTTTTAAATACCTAGGGTCAATTTTTAACAGTGATGGAAGAATTGATGGAGATGTTACACATAGAATTAATGGTGGTGGGTTAAAATGGAGAGGAGCATCAGGTATTCTTTGTGATAAGAAGATATCATTAAAATTAAAAGGTAAATATTATAGAGCAACAATTAGGCCTACCATGTTTTATGGTTCTGAGTGTTGGTTAGTTAATCATCAACATGTACAAAAGATGTCTATGACAGAAATGAAGATGTTGAGATGGATGAGTGGTCGTATACATAATGAGGTTATTAGAAACAAATTAGGAGTGGCACCAATAGAGGATAAAATGAGAGAACAACGTTTAAGATGGTTTGGACATATAGAAAGAAGATCAAAAGAAGAACATGTAAGAAGGTTAGAAAAACTAAATTTGGATATTAAAAGAGGTAGAGGACGACCACAAAAGTGTTGGAAAGAAATAATAAAGAATGATCTAGTTTATTGGGAGTTAACTGCTAACATGGCACACGATAGGGATCTGTGGAAACAAAGAATCCATGTAGCCGACCCCGTCTAGTATGGGAAAAGGTTTAGTTGTTGTTGTGGCTTCTGTTTGAGACTTTGATTGCTCCTGTTGGTCCACTGTGACTTTTGACCGGGGAGAAGCATCTCCAATGGTGTTCAACGGCACCATCACTCCGACAGTGACAACAACGACGATTTAGTGGTTGTGGTATAGGGTTTTTTCCTCTTTTCTATGTGTATTTTGTATCTTCTTATGTTATTTGTTTTTTTAAATGAAAATATAAAAAGTGAGTGTTTTGGTGGTTAAGAGATTTATGAAGTTTATGGTAATTTATGAAGGTATGAAGATCTAGCATGGCAATGGGTAATGTAATTTTTGCGAGGAGATGAGTGGTGAAGTTTCTCGATTGAAACATTACCTAACAAAGACTAGAAAAGAGGTTGCTTTTTGTATGAGTGAAGTTAGCAGGGTGGGCAAAGTTAGAAGAGTGTTAGAAGGCAGTAAATGACAATATCTACAAATAATTGACAGTATAGTTGAGGAGACAAAGAAAAGAAGGACTTGATGGTGATGACAGCATCATTTTTTATGTTACGATAGAAGTTGATAGGAGTAGTTCTCGACCACCATTTAGGAAAAAGAGGGTTGTTAAAGAGGTTGCAAGTAGTAGAAAAATAAGAGGGCTAGAAGATCTTATGCTGGTATATAGTCATTTTTTCTCTTAGTAGTAAACTTGGTGCTAACCTAGAATTTGTGTTATTATGGCTTTAGAGCAATTGCATGAGCAGACATACTTTGTAATAGGGACATTTCTTGTGGTGCATGCATTATATGTAGCAAATTCCTTTTATTTTAAAACAATGGCAGATATTAGTACTAACACTAGTCAAGGGTATAAGATGTTATTTTATAATAAGTTAGGAGGAAAATTATTGAATAAAACCATTCTTAAAGTCCAAGAGTATTTTTTCGACTTTGAGGGAATCATGAAAAGATATAGGATGCACTATCATGACATATGGATGGATATATAGGCAAGGAAGGGCTTCATTAAACTTTCTTTTTATTGTCTTAAAGGACATTTGCTTTTGAGATCACTAGATATGTTAGAGGAGTATCACACTACAAATGTTATGAGAAAAGAATTTGATAAGGTAATATTAGAGGTTGGACATGAAATATAGTCCAATTAATTACAGAGATAATGAAGTTAACTATAAAACAACTACAAAAGAGTTAGTTGAGAGTCATGGTACTTTTTATTAGACACTATATGCAACCCATTATTTAGATCTGATCCTTGAGGATACTTGATAGATGGATAAAGTAAAAGCAATAATTGAGTGCTATCAAGATATCACTAAATTTATTTATAACCATACATTTATATTATATATAATGAGAAAATATGCTAATAGTGAATAGTTCTTTCGTACTCTTGTTACTCGATTTATAACTAATTTCTTGTTAGTACAGAGCATTGTTAAACAAAAGCAAGCCTTAAGAGAAAGTTTACCTTAGATGAGTGATCGGAAGTTTTCAGAATTGCCTCAAAATAAGAGAAATAGAAAACTCAATGAGATTTAGGAGACAACTTTTAGGAGTACATTTTCAAACTCGTGTATTAGATTATTAAAGATAACATACCCTTTGGTTAAAGTTTTAAAATTGGCTGACAATGAGTAAAAGTCATTTGCGGGTTATCTTTATGAAGTCATAAAGCCATAGATAGAGCTAAAGAAGCTATCATAAGCAATTTTAATAGAAGAAAGAGTGGTAATGTACCCGTATAAAGGATTATTGGTAATAGATAGAACAAACAGTTGCATCAACCTATTCATGCATGTTGCTTACTAACTAAATCCAGTGTTTAGGTATTATATAACCTTTAAAAGGGACATTGAGGTTATTAAAGGTATGACAGATTGATCCCTGATGAGAATAGAGCAGATATTATCCATCGAGAGATGGAGATCTATAATAATGCTCTTCACTTGATGGGTTTGTTTGTAGTAATTTGCAACCGTACTAATGTGCATCCAGATAAACATATGAATAATTTATCTTAACGTTTAAGTTTCTAAAATACCATATTTATAGTGAAATAGATCTTTATATTTGTCTTTTTCTCTTAGATATTTGGTGGACCAGGTTTGGAAGTGATTACTTAAATTTGAGAGATTTTGCAATAAGGGTATCTCTAGTGGAACTGGTTCATGAATTACAGTGTATTTGAAAATATCCACATAAAATGCAAAGTAGGTTGGAACATAAGTGACTCAATGACCTAATTTTCATCTGCTACAACATATGGCTTCGACAAAGGTAATTAAGGATTATTGACTAATTAAGTATTCAATTTAATGTTTTAATTTATTTTTTATTCTTAAAATTTTTAATTTTAATTTTAATTTACTTATTATTTTTATAGGCAATTAAGAAAGTTAAACTCAAGTAGGTATGAGAATAAATTTGATCTAATGAGTCTTGATAATTTTCATATCTTACAGGAGTCGATTATGGAATATGATGAAGCAAATACACTCCTAACTAAAGAAGACATTCGATAGATTAATTTTAAAGGAAAGCATTAATATCACTAAGGGGATGATGATATTGATTTTGCTATTGAAGGTAATGATGATCTTAAACAAGGAAGAGAAGAAGATTGTTTAGTTGATGATCGTGATTACAATATGTAATTCTTTTTTTATTATGAAAATTGTAATTTTGTTTTACTATAATCATAAAAGTGTACTGTTTAAATGCTTATACATTAAAATTTGAACGGTGAATGATGAATGTTTACTCAACTTTTGGATTATAGAAATTGTTTCCGATTGTCTTATTTGTTATGATTTTTTTCTATTTTTTATTTTTAAATTATTTTTTAAAAAAATAAAATACGATACACTTGTCTCATAGAGCAAAATGATGCACAATACAATACGGTACAAACAATATTGGCTTCACCATTCCAAACTGCATTAAAGCTGAAATTTTTTATAAGATTTCTTTGGTTCTAATTTATCAAAAATCAAAATTTCTTGTAGTTTGAGGCTCAAACACATTAGTTGGTATCATAGTGGTTCCAATCAAATTCTTAGACGGAAACATCATCAATAATGTGAAGATCAAATATAAATTCTAGCAATGCAAAGAGCATTGTCTCCTAGAGAGATTTGGATGAACTACATACAGAATTTGCTCCTCGACTCCCAACTTGGTTGCTCCTAAAACAATGATGGACAAGATAAGGGAGCTCTTTGCCAGTCAACCAACAATTCAACCAGCTGCTGAAACAGTCAACCAATTGGCCACCTAAATGCTTGCCCAACAGCTCATCCAACAGGCTGACTTACTAGCAACCAAAACGACACTCTATTTGGGTAAGGTGTCGGCACCGACACGGGTGCGACACCGAACACTGTGTTGTTCACCTTTGACACGATCAACATATCGAAGGTCATTTTTTAGGTGTGTGCACCCAAAAACACGTAAAGCACCTCTCTTGCATCCCTGGTTCACTCTGTGCCTCTGCCTATTGCCTCCCTGGTTAGCTCTCGCCTTTCTCCTCCCTGTCGATGCAGTTTTACAGGCTCTTTTTTCGTCGTCATTGGAGCCTTAGCAGCACGTTATGCCCTAGGATTTCCTGTAAAGGGGATGCAGGCAGCTGAAATTGGCAGCATCATCGCTCTTGGGGCAGTCGGAGGAGTGGCAGCATTCGCGGAGAGGGAAGCGATCGAAGAGGTTGCCAGGAGGTGCGTGTTCTTCTGCGGGCAATTCCTCCTTTATTTCTCTCTTAAATTCTCGTTGTAGTTTGGGCTCATTGTTGTTGTTATCGGGCTTCCGATTGATGGCATTTTGTGAAAATTTTAGATATGGAGTGAGCAAACAGAACGAATAGTTCAATGCAGAGCTTTGCAATATATACGGCAGGTAAGTTTGAAAGTTATGTTCTTTTGCTCTTATTGATATGCGTCTTTCGATATTTTTACCGAAATAATCTCCACTTTGTCTCCCTTCCTCTCCCTCTATATACACATACATCAAACAACTATTCGTATTGGCTTTTTTTGGTAATTATTGCTTTATTACATCTTTTGCCAGGTTGAAGTTGTTGTTCGGGATAACGCTCAAAGACTGTATGCAGTGAAACTGAACTCAATAGGCCGAGGTCAAATTAATCCTTTATCTTATGCTATCTATGAGCATTGCAATGGTTTTCATTGGAGAGAAAAACTGGGTTATGTTCTTAACATGTAAATAGCCAAATGTTCCTTTGTTCCTGACCTTCTATGCTTGACTACTGCTACTGCATGGCTTTACAAAGCATCTTTAAGCTCCCCCTTCACGTGGATACAGCTATAGGGGGAGAATGAAGTTCCACTATTGTTGGATTTAAACATCCAAGAACTTCACTTTATTGCTAATAGAAAATACTTACATCAAGGACTGCCCATAGGGACTGCCCATAGGGACTGCCCATAGGGACTGGTCGGCCACATGATGCCGCCCAACTCCAAATCACGTTTTTAACATAACACCTAACCCTAATGACTCACTAAGTATATATACTAACAATCTAACTTGAAAGACATAACTACCCCTAATAAGTGACTGGTAGGATACGGTACCTAATGGATCCAAAACTGATCCATTAGGACCCGTATTACACTTAAACATAAATGACTAAATCTGCAAAAATAACCTTAATGTACATATATAAAATTAAATTTCTAAGCTAGATAATCAAGATTCAAGTTGATCTCCAACACGCCCCCTCAAGTTGAATCCTGAAGATTTGTAATTTTCAACTGACGAAGAGTTTTCTGGAACCCTCTTACTGATGCTGGTTTTGTGAGGATATCTGCTAGTTGCCTTTCTGAACATACATAAATCAGATCAAAAATGCCTTGTAAAATCTTCTCCATGATGAAATGACAATTTATCTCAATATGCTTGGTCCGTTCATGAAAAACTAGATTGAGTGCAATTTGAAGGATTGCTTTGCTATATGTGTAAAAGGGAACTGGAGTATTTATTTTGAGACCAAGTTCTCTTAAGAGAGATAATACCCATAGTCGTTCACATATGCCCAAGGCAATTACACGATATTCAGCTTCTGCACTCGAACTGGATACCACAGATTGTTTCTTACTTTTACAAGATACAATGTTGCCCCCTAAACAAATCACATAACCGGAGGTTGATTTTCTGTCTGTCTTCGAACCTGCCCAATCAGCATCAGAGTATATATTCAGGTCCAGTGATGAATTTGAGGTATATAATAAACCATATGTTATTGTAGACTTTAAGTATCTGATGATGTGAAATATAGTGCTCATGTCTACTAACATAGCCAACTGTGAAACAGAAATCAGGATGTGTATCCTCCTTGGGTATCTCCATAGGTGTTGAGCATATACGATAATCTTCCATTTTTGTTTCCTTTAATAAGTTCATAATATATTTTCTTTGCCATAGGAATAAAGCATTTTTCCTATGAATAACCTCTATACCAAGAAAGTAATTCAGTCTTCCCAGGTGGAGATTGTTTCAACCCATAGATTGATTTCTTTAATTTACATACCTTCCCTTTTTCATACTCATAGCAATATCCAGGTGATAAGTCCATATAAATATCTTCTATAAGATCACCTTGAAGGAAAGCATATTTCACGTCCAACTGCCATAATTCTCATTCTTTGTTGATTGTCAGACTCAACAAAATTCTGATAGTATTCATCTTAGCCACAGGTACAAATGTTTTTGTGTAATCAATGCCATAAGACCGACTAAGATTTGGGAGGACTTATATAAAAAACTTTAGAAGCTTATAAGAAAGCAAAGAAGGAAGCAAAAAAGGCCGTTAGTGAAGCAAAAGCTAAGATTTGGGAGGACTTATATAAAAAACTCACCTCAAAAGAGGGTGAAAGAGATATTTTTAGGATAGCTAGGGCTAGAGATAAGAAAACTAAAGATCTTAATTATGTTAGATGCATAAAAGACGAGGATGAAAAAATTCTAGTGGCAAATGATGATATAAGAAATAGATGGAAAAACTATTTTTATAATCTTTTTAATGAAAATAAAGATGTTAGTATTAGTTTAGGAGATTTAGCCAAGTCAGAAAAGTATATAAACCACAATTTCTACCGACGTATTCAAAAGAATGAAGTCAAAGAGGCTCTTAAACATATGAAGAGTGGTAAATCGGTAGGACCAAATAATATTCCTATAGAAGTTTGGAAAATACTAGGAGAAATAGGAATCACTTGGCTCACAAGACTATTTAATGAAATATGGAAAAACCAAAAGATGCCCAAGGAATGGAGAGCAAGTACACTTATACCTGTATATACGAACAAGGGAGACATTCAAAATTGTGCGAATTATCGAGGTATCAAGTTAATGAGTCATACTATGAAATTATGGGAAAGAATTATCGAACGTAGGTTAAGACAAGTATCAAGTACCACAGAGAACCAATTTGGATTTATGCCAGGTAGATCTACTATTGAAGCAATTCACCTTTTGAGACGTCTTATGGAACATTTTAGAGCAAAAAAGAAAGACCTTCGTATGATCTTTATTGATCTAGAAAAAACTTATGATAAAGTACCGAGGGAGGTTCTTTGGAGAACTTTGGAAAAAAGAGGTATCCCATTGACATATATTAACCTTATAAGAGATATGTATGATGGTGCAAAAACATGTGTGAGGACTCATGAAGGAACGACACACTTCTTTGAAGTTAATATTGGGTTACATCAAGGATCAACTTTAAGTCCATACTTATTTATAATGGTGATGGATGAGTTAACAAAACATATTCAAGATGAAGTACCTTGGTGTATGTTATTTGCAGATGACATTGTATTAGTGGAGGAGTCTAAGGAAAAAGTTAATAGAAAATTGGAACTATGGAAAGAAACATTAGAAAACAAAGGCCTCCGACTTAGTAGAACAAAGACAGAATATATGGAATGTAAGTTTGATCATTTGGCTACTTCAGAGGACATAGAAATTAAAATTGGTACACATTGTATTCCCGAAAAGGAAAGTTTTAAATACCTAGGGTCAATTTTTCAAAGTGATGGAAGAATTGATGGAGATGTTACACATAGAATTAATGTTGGTTGGTTAAAATGGAGAGGAGCATCAGGTATTCTTTGTGATAAGAAGATACTATTAAAATTAAAAGGTAAATATTATAGAGCAGCAATTAGGCCTGCCATGTTTTATGGTTCTGAGTATTGGGCAGTTAATCATCAACATGTACAAAAGATGTCTGTGACGGAAATGAAGATGTTGAGATGGATGAGTGGTCATACAAGAAAAGACTGTATACGTAATGAGGTTATTAGAAACAAATTAGGAGTGGCACAAATAGAGGATAAAATGAGAGAACATCGTTTAAGATGGTTTGGACATATAGAAAGAAGATCAAAAGAAGAACCTGTAAGAAGGTTAGAAAAACTAAATTTGGAAAGTATTAAAAGAGGTAGAGGACGACCACAAAAGTGTTGGAAAGAAATAATAAAGAATGATCTAGCTTATTGGGAGTTAACTGCTAACATGGCACACGATAGGGATCTGTGGAAACAAAGAATCCATGTAGCCGACCCCGTCTAGTATGGGAAAAGGCTTAGTTGTTGTTGTTGTTGTTGAATGCCATAAGACCGACTATATCCTTTAGCTACTAGTCTAGCTTTATAGCTTTCTATATTTCTATCAGCCTTATACTTTAAGAAAAATATCCACTTGCATCCCAGATATTTCCTTCCTGATGGTAGGTCAGTCAAATTTCAAGTTTGGTTATGCACAAGAGCTGAAATTTCCTCTTCCATAACGGCTTTTCTTTCTGGATATTGCTTGGCTTCTTCATATGTTCTTGGTACAAATGTATTCTCTGTATTCATTACGAACAATTGATATCCTCTAGGACAATTAGAGTAAGATACCATTTTTTCCAATGCATATTTTCCGACTGTACGTTTGGCTTTCCTAATAGCAATAGGTAGATCATCCAATTCAATATCTGGATTATGAGAAGTCACTCGAGGAGGAGATAAGTCTGATTCTTGTTGTTAATTTCTATCAACATTCTGATGTGGAAAAATTATTCTTCGACTACCTCTATTATATACTTATCACTCTTCTTCAGAAGGAATTGTGTTAGCCTCTATATCTTCATGAATTGATGGAATTGCAGTAGGAGGAAGTGGAAACACCTGAGTGGACTGCATATCTGATAAGGAATCCTCCTGTACTTTATAAAATGGTGTGTCTTCATGAAAAGTAACATCCATTGTAACATAAAATTTTCTCTTTAATGGATCATAACACTTATATCCCTTCTAGGTAGTCGAATATCCCAAGAAAATACACTTGATTGATCTTGCATCTAATTTATCTCGGGCCCCATGATAAATATGAACTACAACCAAAAACTCTTGGTAGTAAGTGAAATTGTTTCTGGGATGGACATAGAGTGAAAGGGAGTATTTCCACTGAGAACTCTGCTCGGCATACGGTTTATAAGAAACACTGATGTCAGAACTGCTTCGCCCCAATAATATTTTAGTACATTGCTTCCGATTAAGAGTGTTCTAGCCACTTCTAAGATATGTCGATTCTTCCTTTCTGCAACACCATTTTGTTGAGGAGAGTGAGAGCATGATGTCTTATGTAGGATTTCATGCTATAAAAAATAAGAGTGAAGAGATTGGGACATAAATTCTCCCCCATTATCACTGCGAAAAACTTTTATAGTACTCTGAAATTGATTATGTACAAACTGACAGTATACTAGAAGTATTTTCTTCACTTCATCTTTAGTCTTTATAAGGTAAATTATAGTAAATCTAGTACAATCATCAATAAATGACACAAAGTACTTATATCCATGCACAGAAGTCGTAGAGCACGGGCCCCAAATATTAGAATGTACGATATCAAATGGAATAGAAATAAACTCTGGTAATAACAACTTTATTTTTGAAAAAGGTAAATGGCCTAATCGCCTATGCGACCGAGGTATATCTTCTTTCTGCTTCTCTGTAATGATAGTTGATTGTAGTGTAGATCCTTTATTGTCTTCGCAAAAATATAGGCTTCCCCTCACATTACCCTAACCACAGATCTTCCCCGTCTTGATTTCCTAAAATACACATCCAGTGCAATCAAATGTTATACTATATTTCAGATCTTGAGTCACAACAAATACATATAATAAGTTCACTGATATGTTGGGAACATGTAAAACATTTTGCAAAGTTTCAAAGGACATAATAACACTTCCTCTTCCCACAATTGGAGTAAGAGAGCGATCTCCTAGTTTGATATTGATGTTCCCCTGTGTCAATTCATACGTATCAAAAAAATCTCTTTTGCTGACCATATGATCTATGGATCCGTCACTGTGGGAAGATATAGATGGCAATTGCAAATCAGTCAGACGGGCTTTTAATAATTCAATCTCTTTTTTCATATCATCCAACGAAGTTGAATTATCTTCAATCTTTTGTTTATCAGTCTAATCACTACTAAAATACACCTTAGATTTCTTCTGAAAGTAAGTAGGCTTTCAAACCAGAATCTAGCAAGTTTCTTTGGTGTGTCACGGTTTTCCATAATGGGAGCAAATTATTTTATCCTTTTCTTCAGGTGTTAGCCCATATTTGCCTCTGCATCTACCATAACTTCCTCTTCCTCGAGCAAAGGGTGGAACATAAGTATTCTTTCTGACAAATGTTGAAGTTTCAGTATTAATTTTGGTTTCCTTTTCTAAATGTTTTCTGTCTTCTTCCTGAAGAAGGTGTGAGTATACTGTACTCAAGGAGGGAAGTTCTTCTCTGCTAAGGATGTTGTTCTTTACAGCTTCGTATTCTGAAGATATACCCCATAGAAGGTCAAACACTTTACGTTCTTTAAATTCTCCGTTCCGCTCCTGTGTACAAGTTTGGCATTTGGTCTTTGAATACAGTTGTAATTCTTTCCACAGACTTCTGAGTTCTGCATAATATTCACTTACTGATCTACCTCCTTATCTGCACTTTCTAATATTTTCAATAATATCGTATTTTTTCGTAATATTCTTCCTCTAAGCATATGCCTCTTGGACTGCTAGCCAAATATCCTTTGCTGAATCTAAAAACATAAATGTGCTACCAATCGAAGGTATCATAGATTGTATAAACCAAGCACTGACAAGTGCATTTTCCCTACACCACCGAGAATACATAGGGTCTGTAATAGGAGGTTTGGGAATTTCATCTTTAAGATAATCCCATCGCCCCCTTGCCATGACAGCAAGTTTCATAAATCTGGTCCATTCGAGATAATTCTTTCCATCTAGCTTCATATTTATAATTTGGAAGGCTTCTCCTTTGTCCAAAAAATTATCACCACCTTTAGTGATTTTGTTTCTATCCATTCCCTTATGTTCCTTCTTGTTGTCTTTAAAGTCACTGGTATATATTAATTTCACCAAAGAAAATTACCCACAATTGGTATATAACGTGATCTCTTGATCTTAATCAAGTCGTGACTAGTTATCATCAACAAGAAGAAAAACTTTATGCAAGAATCTAGACTTGTCGTAAATAGTTTGAACTGCCAGAAGTGAATGGGTGATCAGACCAACGTGTAATCACGTTGTGAAGTATGCAAGATCTTGGCTAGCAGGAAATAATCAGATCTGCCCCCCCCCGTGAATGGATGATCAAACATACATTTAGTCATGCTGTGAAGGTGTCGACCAACCGTAAATGCATGTACTATAATTTGATTTCACTAATCACTTCATAAACAATATTGTATACTCCAATCAACAATAACTTTCACTCAAATTGTCACACACTGATTCAATAAACTCTTTGATACATCACCTGTCAAAAAAATTCTGAACGTTGACTGTTTCTACAACTTTCAATGGAGATTTCTTGCGACTGATTTCCAAAGCTTTCCGCTAAACTTTTCACAGAATAGACTCTGATATCATGTTGGATTTAAACATCGAAAAACTTCACTTTATTGCTAATAGAAAATACTTACATCAAGGACTGTCCACAGGGACTGGTCAGCCACATGCTGCCGCCCTACACCAAATCACGTTTTTAACATAACAGCTAACCCTAATGACTCACTAAGTATATATACTAACAATCTAACTTGAAAGACATAACTACCCCTAATAAGTGACTGGTAGGATACGATACCTAATGGATCCAAAACTGATCCATTAGGACCCATATTACACTTACTTAAACATAATGACTAAATCTGCAAAAGTAACCTTAATGTACATATATAAAATTAAATTTCTAAGCTAGATAATCAAGATTCAAGTTGAACAACTATAACTAACATATAAAGAGGATATGGAACAAACTGCAAGTTGGAGCATTTGCTTTTGGTTGAGCTCAGTTTCCTAATCCTTCGAATGCCTATCCTTTTCCTCTAAGGATCCAGACTCCAGCTGAGGTACTCGTTCATTTTATTTATCAAACATTAAGATTTCCTTTTCATCTTGACTTATGTTTACAAATATGATGAAATATTGAAATTAGTAGTTGTTTACTTGTTTTGCTTTAATATAAAGTTGTGTAGTTACTATTAGCATATACTTATGTTCATTGATGTCTCACTTGCTCTAGTTTGAATATTATATATATAATATCATATACCTTAGCCGTGTCCCCGCACCCAATATTTTTGAAATTTTCTGTATCCCACACCCGCACCCATGTGACATAGCCTCGTCCATCTTTTAGGAATGTTTACACATTTGCCAAGAACAACACTTCTTAGTTCTTACCTCATGAGTAGAAGATGCCCATTATAATGATAGTGAAACAATAAAAGAACACCCGATATGAGAAATTGGAACTTGCACTCACATTATAATGCAATGCAAGCATTACCTTCAGTATTTACCCAAAAATCACAGAGAGCAGCAAACACAAGAGGGCGTTCATCCTTGAAATGTATGTAGTATGGTTGTCTCTTAGTTCCATCTTTCTTCCACTCGAAAAATCTTGACACACAAGGAAAAACTTGAGCAAGAGAAATAGGCATGAAGATGACACGAGAAATTGGCAGAATGCAAAGTATACTGATGACAAACAAGACAAGATTGGTAGGCTCTTAGTGAGATGAGTAGGCTGCCTATCATTATGATTGGCTCAAGTTCAACAATCGGATGTGGGTTAACCCCCTGCTTCCCAAACCCTAAATAAACTAAACATCTTCGGTTTCATCTAAAGCATATTGGAAAAAGTGGTGTGTTCCAATTAAAATATACAACAGCAATTGGTGTTAATTGACTGAACAAAAGCTTCTGTGGCATGACTTTTGGAAAGTTGAGGTAAGCATTGGTAGAAAACTGCCTTACCTGGAACAAATCAACCAACCCAAATAGAAGGCACAAATAATACCAATGAATGGAAATAGATTACTAAGCACAAAAGGCAAAATAAATTGAACCCACTGAAAAGATGGCAGCAAAATGGGAAAAAAAAGCATCACAAATCAACAGCTTCCATGCCATAAGATAGAAGAACTTCCCATAACTGCATGCAAAATATAACATATACAACATGCATGTACATTAAGAATTCAAAAAAGACAAGAAATACAATTTTTTGCATGAGACAAGTTCAGAGCATACACTGAATCACATTTTAAAACTAATGGGAATCTCAGCTATCTATTTGGGTGACGGACAGCTGCCGCTCTTTTGGTTTTATTTGGTGAATAAATCTGCAATCTACTATGAAAAAGTGATGATGTTACCATGAATTGCAGCATTATCTATCACCGAGATTTCAAAACACATGCAAGATATGATGATTTGACATATCATCTAAATTCCCATTATTGTGTAGAGGGATATCCATGAAGCCGCTGCAAACAAGTTTTAAACATTATCTAAAGGAGAGTTATTACTGAATAGAAGCATTCCAGACAAGCAAAAAGAAAAATGAAACCCTTATGCAAGGTAATCTTACACGTACCCTTCTGCTGCCACAAGACAACGGTTATTTGGAATTAGCCGGCGGAAAGATGCTTTCTCACAAATTGACTCTGATCGAGCATTAAACTGCAATCACATGTCAGATATATAACTTCTTTCCCATCACAAGCATCTAATTTGAGAGAATATATGATAGTTCTGAACATCACGCTACTGCAGGTAAAGTAATTGGAGGAGTCAAATACTTGTCATATCAACTGCCACATCTAATTTATTAGCACATGTTTGTTGCAAGTAATTTTAAGCAGCGTTGTACATAATCACATCCCATGATATAGAGCAACAAAAGAAATTGGATTAGTTATGTGTTCTGTTATTCATACTGCTAAACTTCAAATTGAATTTTCCAGAGTAAAGGTATCATCACTTGCACAACAAGAGACTGCATGAACAGAATTAAAAGAAAACCATTCTCTAAAAAACACTAAAAGAAATTGTTACACAAGTGTGCATCATGGGGATGAAAGTCACCATTCTAAAATGATCGGGCTTTTCTGTTTTCTTGGTGAAACTGGGAATCAGTCCCCATCTCATACAGTGGACAACAGTCTCAGGGCTTGATCCATGTTCTTTGCGAACAACCGGCAAATATGATCCCGGTGATACATTGTGTGATGGATGATAGCTGCAATTAAACAAATAAGTGTCATGAAGCTGATAAATTTGTTTCATAGTGGCTCCTCATTTCCAAAGGGCAGAATTGCACACAAAATGTTGAGAAATAATAAGAACAGTCAATTGCTGCAATTCGAAATATTTCGGCACTTTGATATTCATAATGCCAATAGCAAAATTTTGCAAACACAAATTTCTCTTTAAGCACAATGTTATAGTGCTTTAGCATGTAAAGATAAGTCAAAACATACTCTATCATTTCATACACTGATACGCATGTGCTTAGCACGGTGATAAACTGGAACCCAATTTTGTCATCAAAAAGAAAAAATGGTACTCATTTTCAAAACTTGGCACCTATGTTGCAGGGGTACGCCCTTTTGGGCGACGTACCCGTATCCGATATGTATCAGGTACGGGTATGCGTATGGGTATGTTTGGTACGTACCAATACCACGAATGGCGTACCGATATGCAGGAAGCGGACAAATTGATGTAACAAGCATAATGTCTCAAGTTCTCCATCATCCTGAGTTGAACGGCGTTCTCTTTGGGTTGTCAAAGCAGGCTGGTGGTGCATCTCTTGATGTTCTGAAAAACATGATGGATCAATTTTATTCCAGTCCTCTAGGGAGAAATGCATTTAAACAAGTTGTTCTCAGCCTGTTGTTCGCAGCCTGTCGTTTCAAAAGCATTGGGCAATATCTCAACCTAGCCTCCTGATTTTCATGGGACTTCTACTATTCTCAGCTTGCTGTTTTTTATCCCCAATCACAACTTATGAAGAATAGACTGGATGAGCTCGAGAACCCGGTAAATATCACTTATTTTGTTCGCCAGATTCTTCTCCTAATATCCTTAATTATGGAGCACACTTAAGTGCTTGTCGAAGCACTACTTTTCGCTTAGATCTCACTTAAGCTTTAGATAGGGTACATAAGCATTTCCATCATTTTCTTTTAGAAACTTTTATTTACTTGCAGGCATTTATAAAGTTCCTTTCTTTCATATTCATGATATACTTACATAAATTTTGGCTTATGTTCTCTTGTTGAGTTCATTTTTAGGGTACTGCTTATGCCAGTTAACCTAGTATGAGCTCCATTTAAGCTTTTGGAGCCTGGGTATAGTCTTGCTGAGATAAGTCAAGCCTGTCTAATTGTCTCTCCTTCCACGAGTGATTTGCCCCTCTCGTTAAGGCCCCAACAACAGAATGTCATGCTTCTTTTTTTTTGCAGTGACGCAGTTAGGCTTCAATCACCTAGCATGATTTCATCAAGAAGGTTTTACAGAGAGTACCAAAAGAACCGAGAGTTTTCAGATTAATCAATGACAAAGGGTATAGTCTTCTATTTTATTTTCCTCTGTTTGATATATATGTAATTTTTCTATCTTTGGGTGTTTATTGCAGCTAGGACTTTTGAGATCTTGTAAACATAGAAATTGATATATTTAATTAGAAAAAAGTTTGTTTTGTAAATAGAAACAATTCATGCCATAAGGGGGCCTTCCTTCAGTTATGTGAGCCTTATGGCCACTATGACAAACAAGAGTTATCATCACCTACTTGGCAATATGAACTAAATGGTGACATGATGGTTTCATCCAACTATTTAATGTATTCTCAATTGTATCACTTATACAACAACAACAACAACTAAGCCTTTTCCCATACTAGACGGGGTCGGCTAATTGTATCACTTATAGTTATACTAAAATACAACTCCCATGAATTATCCTTGTTGTGTTGTTTTCTTCCCTACACTTTTCCTACATATCAACTCATGTATGTGTTTTTATAAACTGGAAACCCTAAACATATCTCAACTACATATTGGTAACATGTTTCACAAACAAGTCTTCAAATATATCTTTTGTCAAGAGTTTGTTATCATATCTTATGTAGGAAGGTAAGAGACAAATATTTTATTTTTTTGTATCATATCATTTATGGAATGAAAGTTTATCATTATACGCTTGTTTATTTAGCTATCAGCTCCATTCTTTGTAAGAGTTATGATTGCATTATTGTTATAATAAATGGTAATTGTTGTTACAATATTCTATTAGAATGATATTGTTTCAAACTTTCAGTGTATCTGAGTTCGTATTTGGTGAATATGTATTGGTTAACTATGTAATACAAGTTTAAAACAGGTGCATATTTTGCTCCTATTTTGTCCAAGCTTTAAACATTTTGTTTGGTGAACTATGTAATACGAGTTTATGCAGGTATGTGTTTACCACATAAAGATCCTTTGAAAGGGGCATGGGATGCAGGAAGATTGCACTGCAAAGAGAACAAAATGCAGAAAATAGACGACTTCTGGTATGTGTTTGTTGTTTAATTGTTCTTACTTTGAAGAAGATTATAAATGACATTCTTATAGTTAGAATAGAATTATTCTCAAACACTGGAATGCTCTTTAAAATATAGAATGCTCTATATAATTGTGTATATATATTTATGAAAAATTATTTTTTATTATGTTTTTTAATAGTACTATACCCATACCTTAGTTTTTTTAAAAATTGTGTACCCTGTACATGTATCCATGCAACATAGCTTGGCACCCTCTCTCTCCCACACACATGATATGGAATGTCCAATTCAGGTCCATCCATGGCAATAAAATGGAGATAATGTCCCATCACGTTGCACTCCTCGGGACCACTTGGGCAATACATAAGGTAGATCTACGCCAACCTTACAAATTAATTAAGTCAAGCATGACCTACACCATTTACCACCCGAATATCCAACAACAATACTTGATAGACATACTCTCCCGTTGAGGACGTAGCAAAAAAGAGAACTAGGCAACTAAGAGCATAGGAGGAATCAAAACTGAAATAAGATATCCGCCAATTGGAAGGGAGATAAAACAAGCTGCTCACCCTTCAGCTCCTCCACAAGTAATTCGTCCTAAATTTGGTGTAGCTATATGAATAGGGTATAAATAACCGGTGCTCAGATTGCTCGGCATGTACAGCCTACAGAACTCGTTAAGTGTGTTTATAATAGTAAAGTGAAGAAATGAACGCTAACCTAAAAGATTGGACGGCTTCATCTTCAGGGAAACGTTTTCACGTCCATATTAATAAATGCACAGAAAACAGCTAATTTCTTTTTCAAACGAGAAAGTCCGTGTGTAAAAATTTAACTTTCACAAAAGAGCTATTTAGCTCTTTCTTCTAAAGGAGCAGATAGATTCTCCTCGTTTAGATAAGCCTCTACTCAGTTAGTTCAGCTCGTTAGCAAGCTCTTAGAGGACAATTTAAGTATCCAACCAGTTGCAGGAAAAATTCCCAAACCAAAACCAGAACCAAGCCTTACACCACAAAAAGTAGGCAGTTGAAGGCAAAATGGAAAAAGGTAAATGACAGAATAATGCATTTATTGACCTTGAGTTAGACTCTTTATTTGTCCATTTCAAGAAACCACTATTCCTCATCAGAAGAAGAAGAAGAAGAGAAAGAGAAGAAATCGAACCGTTCGCAATGGAGAATTGGAAGGGAGCGTCCGATTCCGCAAGCACGAGAGACGTCCTGCGGATTAAGCGTACAGCGACACCTCCCGCACATCTGAATCTACGCTTCTAGAAAGGCAGTTGAGGGCTCCTCTGTGTGTGTGTGTGTGTGTGTGCGTGCGTGTATATGCATGTGTGCATCGAGAACACCAAGCGTTGTCACGTCGTGGACGAAGAGGCGGGAAATGTGTCGGGGCGGTTCGGAGAAGAAAAGTTCCGAATTCACATCTCCTGGGTACCCGAATTCGGAAATCTTGAAGGATTGTCTGAACCTAATCCGGAACCAAAATTCAAGTGGAGATTTCTCTGCGTGATGGTTCCGACCCCTAAACCTGGCCCGCTGCTAGGGTCCATAGGGTGCGTTTAATATAAGGTTTTATGGCTCTAAATTTTTATTTTGTCAAATAGAAAACTTGTTTTAGGTGTGGAACTGTAGTTTCATAGATCCAATTTAAGTCAAACACTTTAACACGAAAGAGCCTAAAAAGCCAAGCACTTTCTTCTATGTTGGTTTGCTTGTGTTGCTTATTTTGTCTTGTATAAAAACATAAGCATCCATAACACTTGCAAATCAAATATAAAACTATGGTCATAAGATCATGTGGGTGTAAACATACATATCCAATACTATTTAGTTTACACCATGAATTATACTCACATTGGGGGTGTTTTTGCAATATGGCACTGCATTGGTAGAAACAATAAAAACAGGGGGTCCATGAGTACCAGTCATGCAAGGTTTGTGTTTGCAAGTTGAATGGCCCCGGGAAGCACATCATTCCCTGTGACCATTTTGATCCCAAAATGACAAGCCGTATTATTGGCACGCTTGGGGGTGTAAATGTAGCCCGATCATCCACGATCTCGACTTCTTTCTTACTCGCTCCCCTCTCACTCAACTTTCTTCCTCACTCACTATTTCTCACCCTGTCTTCTCTAGCCATGATGCCCGTGCATCTCTTATTTGATTTTTTCATAACTCAACTTACGAGTTTGGTTTTTCTTCAACCCACTCCCATTGATCAGCTTGAATATTTTCCTCCAATTCAATGACGGTGTACATTTCCTTTGAGGTACAGAGTATCGAACTAGTGATTTCTTCTCCCATTTATTATGTGTTTTTAGAGTTTTAGATTTGATTTTTTCACATTTGACATCCATAAAAAAATAAACAAAGAAGAAAAGAGTACATCGAGCTATTCGGACTAAATGGTGGAACCTCAAAAGCGAGAAAGAAGATATATTTAAACAAAAAGTCTTTCAGGAGATGTTTGAAATTATGTTGGTACAACGTGTGATAAAAGTGACAAAAGATGTGTTAGGTGTATCTAAGAAGGTGTACCAGCACAAAAAAAAGCTTAGTGATAGAGTGAAGTAGTCTAAAATAAAATCAAGGCAAAGAGGAAATGTTACAAATCACATTATGCTAAGAAAACTAGTGAAACTTTAGAGGCTTATAAGAAAGCAAAGAAGGAAGTGAAAAAGGCAGTGAGTAAAGCAAAAGCTAAAATTTGAAATGATTTATATAAAAAAACTCAACTCAAAAGATGGTAAAAGAGATATTTTTAAGATAGCTAGGGCTAGAGATAAGAAAACTAAAGATCTTAATTATGTTAGATGCATCAAGGACGAGGATAAAAAAATTCTAGTGGCAAATGATGATATAAGAAATAGATGGAAAAACTATTTTTATAAGTTTTTTAATGAAAATAAAGATGTTAGTATCAGTTTAAGAGAGTTAATAAAATGAGAAAAGTATATAAACTATAATTTCTACTGACGTATTCAAAAAAATATAGGCAAAGAGGCTCTTAAACATATGAAGGGTGGTAAATCAGTAGGATCAGATAATATTCCTATAGAAGTTTAGAAAATAGTATGAGAAAAATGAATCACTTTGCTGAGAAGACTATTTAATGAAATATGGAAAAACCAAAAGATGCATGAGGAATGGAGAGCGAGTACACTTATACCCATATATAAGAACAAGAGAGACATTCAAAATCGTGTGAATCATCGAGGTATAAAGTTAATGAGCCATACTATGAAATTGTGGGAAAGAATTATCGAATGTAGGTTAAGACAAGTATCAAGTATAATAGAGAACCAATTTGGATTCATGTTAGGCAGATCTACTATTGAAGTGATTCACCTTTTGAGACGTCTTATGAAACATTTTAGAGTAAAAAAAAAAGACCTTCACATGATATTTATTGATCTAGAAAAAGCTTATGATAGGGTACCGAGGGAGGTTTTTTGAAGAACCTTAGAAAAAAAAGGTATCTCATTGACATATATAAACCTTTTAAGAAACATGTACGATGGTGTAAAAATATATGTGAGGACTCACGAAGGAATGATAGACTTCTTTGAAGTTAATATTGGGTTACATCAAAGATCAACTTTAAGTTCATACTTATTTATAATGGTGATTGATGAGTTAACAAAACATATTCAAGATGAAGTGCCTTGGTGTATGTTATTTACAATTGCTATTGTGTTAATGGAGGAGTTTAAGGAAAAAGTTAATAGAAAATTAGAACTATGGAGAGAAACATTAGAAAGCAAAGGCCTTCGACTTAGTTAAAAAAAATAGAATATATGGAATGTAAGTTTGATTATTTGGTTACCTCAGAGGACATAGAAATTAAAATTGGCACACATTGCATCCCCAAAAGGAAAGTTTTAAATACCTAGGTCAATTTTTCAAAGTAATGAAGAATTGATGGAGATGTTACACATAAAATTAATGTTGGTTGGTTAAAATGGAGAGGAGCATAAGGTATTCTTTGTTATAAGAAGATGATACCATTAAAGTTAAAAGGTAAATATTATAGAGCAACAATTAGGCCTCCCATGTTTTATGGTTATGAGTGTTGGGTAGTTAATCATCAACATATACAAAAGGTGTTTGTGACAAAAATGAAGATGTTGATATGGATGAGTGGTCATACAAGAAAAGGCTGTATACATAATGAGGTTATTAGAAACAAATTAGGAGTGGCACCAATAGAGGATAAAATGAGAGAATATCGTTTAAGATGATTTGGACATATAAAAAGAAAATCAAAAGAAGAACCTGTAAGAAGGTATGAAAAACTAAATTTGGAAAGTATTAAAAGAGCTAGAGGACGACCACAAAAGTGTTGAAAAGAAACAATAAAGAGTGATTTAGCTTATTGTGAGTTAACTGCTAATATTGCACACAATAGGGATATATGAAAACAAAGAATCCATGTAGTCGACCCCGTCTAGTATGGGAAAAGGCTTAGTTGTTGTTGTTGTTGTTTGTTGACATCCATCAATTGCATTTGTTTCTCGATTTCAGTTTATGTATTATAATCATTTATATCTCTTTTCAATTTAACTTGATGTGTCTAAGATAATAATTTTACTATTTTTTGCCAGCATTTATCTTTATATCTTCTTTTGGTTAGGGTTTGGTTTACTAAATGTATTGTGTCATGTGTATCTATGATCCAGATGATTTTCATGGTTCATACATGTTGGAGATGAAACTAGAATAACACTTAGCCGCTAATGCAAGAAACATGATTATGTGATTCGCTAACCTTAATGGTAACTCTATAACACCTCACAAAACTCATCTGATGTGGACATACATGCTACGTGGCCAAATTCCATTGACCATTGACAATTTAATTGTAGCATAACCTAATATTAGACAAAATTTAGACGAGATTCATGTACAACCAAAGTTCAAATACATATGGTGGTACAACTAAAAACAGATGGTACTATTATTTACAATCGAACTAGATATATGGTACAACTAACAAAATTGGTTCTACTATTTACAATCTAACTAGATACATTGTTGTTGTTGGTGCATATGAGAAAAATATTCATACAATTGTTGTTATTTTTCAATCGATTGAGTACATATTGCTAAGAGATCACCAATTCTTCAATCTAGATCTCGTTTTTCAAACTAGTAGCATGGATCGGTCATATGTGGCCTCGACTCCGATTAATATGTTGGGGTCACATACCAAGTACTGGGGGCACCCATGGACCTCTTCCTATAGTACCACTAGTTGCTCCAAGCTTCATCGTTTCTTGAGCAAGGGTAAGCTTTCTACGATTTGAATAACAACAAACTTTGAGTCGTTTGTTCCCTCACAACATTTGTCATATCAATTAGAAGTGCATCAGTTTCAACCTGCCGCTTCCGCCAACAACACAATGATACCAAGCATTCGACAATCAGATATCCAATCAACCTTTTGACTTGGAAGACACACTAATGAACCACAATGGAGTCATTCACTTGGTTCTAAATGCTTTTGACATTAAACTCTAGGCACTCGATACTGAATCGATCGTAAACTATACCTTGAATAAGGGCATATCTATAGGGTTTGAAAGCCATGTTTACTACCTTTTTAAGTCAAGATAAATATTCAAAGAAAATTGGACTCAATTTACTCTAGCAAGAAAATAGAGTTAATGAGCTTCACAAACTCAAGCTTTTCTTTGTCTAACGGGTCAAGCATATGCCCAAACTTGGGATGGAACACATAACACATTTCTCAAGAGTTACAATAATATTTGTCCTCAACCAAACACCGAGTGTTACGAATTAATAATAGGGAGCTGGTGGTGGCAGGCAGTTAGTGCTTTTCTCCATCAAAAAGTCGAAGAAGGTTGTTTTCAAAAAATTTCATGATATGGTTGTAGGTTGTCATATGTAGTTCAATGAATCTCAATATATAGTGTTGACACTAATTGCTTGTGCACAAAAATTAAGAAGGGTATGACATGATATTTTTGCCTAATATTGTTCTAGTTGTCTAACTGAGCAATAAATGTTGAATACATTTTGAATTGTTCTAGTTGTCTAACTGAGCAATAAATGTTGAATACATTTTGAATGCCCCACAAGCATTAGGCAATAAACAAGAAGGTACAAGGCGAAATCAAAGCCAAGCTCTAATTTCTTGTTTGAAAGATATGATACAAGGTACTGACGAAAAGTCTAACTCGGCTGATGTTATATTTCTGGTTGACAAATGAACCTCTTTATATGTGTAATGCTCTTCAACCTCCAAAGAGAGAGAGAAAAGTCTATGAAATGGAACCATGACAATTTGATATATCAAAAGCGAGTGAAATCTTTGATTTACTCATGAAGGATAGAAAAATCCATATGCCTGAGGAGCATTCAATACCCTTATGGCATGAGCTTAAGTAGATGTTACGATACTATAAATAACACAACATGACTTCATATGGCATAAATTAGTACATCAAATTTTGCTAGTTATACAACAAACTATAGAGATGATATGGTTTTACGATGATTTTCCTTTAAACGAAAATCTTTTTTCCTCAACCAGGTCTCTATGAGACGTTTGTTTTATGATGCGGGTGTCACCTACTCATCAATTTTGTTTCCTTGGCACACCCAAAACCTACCCATGACTCGTTTGCTGATATGGCTTTTATATCCGAAACCACCTTCATGGTAATGCACATAATCCTTTTATGGTGAGGACGGGAGTCTACACACACATGAATGCACGCCCTGAAATTGAACTCACCACCTGTGCTGTAAGAGTCTGAGAGCCCTGACAAATGAGCTAGCACCCTTGTGTGTGGGAATGCACATAATTTTGTTGAAGCTTAATCGGGTAACAAAGAATGGGCGTGCAGTTTATATCTTTTATCCGGGCTTGGGACCGGCCATACAAGGGTGATCCCTTACATGAACGGGAGTTATACACTACGTTCACTAAATTTAAGATGATTAGCAATCTATTTAAGAAGTTGGTTAAAAAATGCAAAGAATGTTAGTGACGCCTTTCCTTTTTTGTTAGAATGTGTAAGCCAAAGTCAAATATGCATGTCCCATGATCTTCATCTTGCGAGTCAAGTGTTGTGCAAGGTGAGCTAATACTTGACCAGTTTCTATTAGTGCAAACAGTCAGCCAGTTTGGACCAACAGGCCTAAGATTGATGTATGTATATATGTATGCACGTGTACATAATTTCAACTTTCAGACACATATAACTCTGCCCCTACTCGGAGAAGTTCGTATATTTGCGGGTAACCATTTTATTTTATGTTTTTTTAATATTTCTTTTCTATCCGTCGTATTCCTCAATCAAGGTAGTTTTACGTTACTATTTTCACGTCTTTTTTCTCAACACGTTTTTTTTCTCAAAATATTAAAACTACCTCTCATATCAATTCTCACCATTTTATGTGTCTTCTCCCACCCAATTTCTCTTCTCCTATTCAATTCTAGCAAGGGCCTATCTTGTCAAATCTCTTTACTATGATGATGGATGTTTTATTTATATATTTTTATGAATCTCGTCAAAGAAATAAAAAAAGAAAAAGAAAAAAGAATCAAAAACAAGAAAAACAACAACAATAAAATCAAAACAAAATAAGAAGAAAAAATATTAAAACAAAAAAAATTAAAACTATGATAAGTTCCTCACAAGAGAGGCGCCTTAGTTATCTCTCATTGGGGAGACATATGTGTACAACATCTCTTTCGTCGGAAACTTAACCTCATTTTTTCGTTTTGATTCCAATAAAAAATGAAATTAATACATCAAATAAACTCAAATAAACAAAAAAAATCAAATCAACAAAATACCAACCAAATCATTAAAACCCTCTTCTAATCGACTTCTTTCTCCCCTTCTCTTATTTCCCTCTTCTTTTCCTTCTTTTATTTTTTTATTGATTCGAAAGATTATCAGATGGTGGATGGAATATTATGTATTGTATCGAGCTTCAAGTCGTAGGTCATAGGAAAATGGCATAAGACGGTCAACCATAAGGATAAAATCGGTTAAGAGAGGAAGAATGAAGCAAGTTTTTTAGTATTAGAGTAATTTTTAGATTTTAACAAGGATAAAATCAAAATGGTGGTAAAAAAAGGAGCATGTGAGTAGTAAAAAGGGTAAATGTGTATCAATTATGTTAGTGGATTACTATATGCACACCTCTTTTACTATCTACATACCTATTTTTCCAAAAATATCAAAATTACCTCTCATATGAATATTCTCTCCTTTCACGTATAATTCCATTTCTCCCACCCAATTTCAGTAAGGGTCTATCTCGCTAAACCTCTTTGCTCTAGTGGCAAATATTTTGTTTAGCATTGTTGCCCTCTTCATAGTTGAACAATGCATATACTTACGAATCTCGTTGAAGAAAAAGAAAGAAGAAAAAGAAATAAAATTATGAAGAAAAAGAAAAAAATTGAAGAAACATTAAAAAATAATCCTCGGTCAGGCAGACATGCCTCAATCACGTCTCTCTTATCGGAAACTTGACTTCATTTTTTTTGTTTTGATTATAACTAAAAATGAAATCAATATATCAAATAAATGATAAAAATACATTAAATCAACAAAATACTCTACCAAATCATTGAAACACTCTTCAAATTGGTCTTCTTCTCTCTTTTTCTCTTCTATTTCTTTTTTGATCGAATTTAAAGCATTATATGATGGTGAATGGTTCAATATTGTGTATTAGATCGAGCTTCAAATTATAGGTCATTAGATAAATGTATAGAATGATCGACGATAAGGAGAAAACCCAAAGAGACAGATGGGGGGAGAGATTTTTAGTCATGAGGAGTATTGGTCTTTTTTGAATTCTAGCAAGAGCAAAATCAGAATCAGTGTAAAAAAAGGTATGTAAATTGTAAAAAGGCTATGTACGTACAATTCTGTTCTCTTATGTTATTATTTGTGAATTGCCATGCATGTTTCATTTCAAAATGACACATGAGCTTTGCTTTTCTTTCTTTCAAATAGAAGGTACATCCATATCTTGACATGCGGGACGCCTTAGTACTCCATATATTTGGCCGATCGCGGCATCCACATCCCAATATCTGGGTCCGTGTGATGCATTTTGGGTCGGACCCGAACCCAACCCGCATGCCAGCCCAATCGCCAAGGTGCTCCTGATTCAGCAGAGTGCTGCAGAGAGAAGAGGGGTGGTTCTTCATCGAATGTGCGCGATAGTGATCGGAAAACGCAAGAAATCTATGGTTTCTCATCAGAAAATTTCGAGATAAACGGACTTATCTTTCTTGTTCACTTTTCCGGCTAGAACACCGACAATTAGCGGCGATATTGGTCCCAATCAAGGAGAAGAAAGGGACACACTGATTGGGTTGGCACCTTGGTGCCATCGAGTACAGAGCACATAAAAAAATGCAAGTTTTTTTCCTGTTGGTTTTTGTGTTCCACCCCTCCCCCTTAGTGGCGATCTTGGGCCAACAGTGGCGGCTCTTTGAACACAAGTGGTCACTGGTGAAAGAGGCTCCTGTTAAGTCCAACTGGGGGCTGTTGGTAAATGCCTAGGCTGTGTAGTGTCAGATCAACCGTATGGTATTAGGTTAGTTTGGACACAATTCGTGTCCTAGTTAACCTGCTTCTTGGGTGACATGGATCTCGAAGGCTACACCCAAGTGTAGATTCCCTAAGGGATTCACGGGTTTAAAAAGACCTAAACAAGGTTCTTAATCCATTTTGGGGAGCTCCAGAGTTTATTTTTGAAGTAGTTTGAAGCATCATGTTCGTAATTGGATGTAGCTTATTAATATATTGTTTTATTTAAGATTCAGAAACCAAGTTAAGTGATCTTAGATTAGAGAATTTGGATTAGTCTTTATTTAGGAACCAATTAAGGTATTTTGTTCGAATATGAGTAGTTTAGACCGTGATTTGCTAAAGTGCAATTGAGATAGGTAGATGTGCTCTCTCTGCGGATGCATTTTTTATAGTTTTAATTGATCATTGATGCATGTGGTTATAAGTTGCTTTATAATGCTTTGAAATTGTTGTACATGTTGCTTAATGACAGTATTAGAATGGTTTTATTACTTGCACATTGCATGAGAATAAAAAATAAAAAATATTTTGACACTTTTTTTGCATATATGATATTCAACTATTGTATAAGGATTGTGATTGGGATGTATTCCTTGATTGATGTATACAAGAGTTTGGTTTGTGAATATAATGTATAAAATCAACATCCTACATGTGTGTATGTCTTCGTAGATTGGTTTTTCTTGTAGACCAAAAGAGAGATTGATCAATGGGCCATGTGATAGCTGTTAGGGACCATGTGGTAATGGGCCATGTGGTTGGTCTTGAGGAGGGCGTGGGAGGACCTCCTACCCATCCCTCCGTTTTGACACGATAGTGGTCAATATATCAATACTACAAATAGAGCTAGGAGTGGTTGAGCCACTTCAACCCGTCTTTTTTGCTTGGTGCAGTCTAGGCGGCTTGGTCTGAGTCTTGTCTAGGTGTGGTCCTTGCATTGTTTGTGGCCCTTGATTTAGCCCACCAGGCTCTTGTGTTGGTCTTGCTTTGACCCTTTTTGACTTTATCTTGCTCATGACTCGATTTGGTGCAAGTCAACTCCTTGGTTTTGATTCATCTTGACCAAACATATGCCTTAATCAAACCTTGATCCTTGGTCGCGTGCACCCTTAGCTTCTTTTGAGGCTGACCTTGGCTAGGTTTGGGCTAAGTCGATAAAGTCACTTGACTTGAACTTCGCTTGACCCTGGATTGGATCGGGCTTTGTCTTGTCACTTGAGTTGGATCGAAGTCTGGTTTGCAACTTGACCATTAATTGAGCTTGATTCCTTGTTTGATCTGGTTGCTTTTTTTATTCTTTCCTTATCCACCTCTTGGGTGATTCGCCCACCTCTTTCTTGTTCTCACCTTTCCTTGCTTGATCCAACTTTGGATAAGATCTCGAGATTTCCTTTTAAAATTTATTTCAAGTATCAAGTTTTCAAATCATTTTGCAAATGGGGGAATGTAACCAAATTTCGAATTTTTGAAAAGCTTTGGTATTTGAAAAAGTCTTATGTGTAAGACATGTTCATGAAAATGAACATGATCTAGAAAATACTAATAATAATATAGAGTTCAATGCCTAGATGAACCAAAAGGCATAAAAAAAACAGACATTTATATCAGATTTCTAGACGAAGGAACTTATGACTCAATTGTGAGTCATGCTATTTTGTTATAACACAGAAAATGATCTCGAGACTTATGAAAAGGTTATGAAGTATCTTGATTTAGCATTTTGAAAGAAAGCCATTTAATATGAGATGGACTTGATAAGGAGTAATAAAATTTGGAAAGTATTAAAAGAGCTAAAGGACGACCACAAAAGTGTTGAAAAAAAATAATAAAGAATGATCTAGCTTATTGTGAGTTAACTGCTAACATGACACACGATAGGGATTTGTGGAAACAAAGAATCCATATAGCCGACCCCGTCTAGTATGAGAAAAGGCTTAGTTGTTGTTGTTGTTGTTGTTGTAGTAGATCTTCCTCTCAATTCTAAAGCAATTGATTTTAAATAGAAAGAAAAAGAAGGTTGACGAAACATTTGATAAATTTAAAGCTAGACTTGTTGCTAAAGGTTTTTTTCTAAAAAAAGAATTGATTATATATATATATATATATATATATATATATATATATATATATATATATATATATATATATATATATACACCGGTAGCTAATTTCACCCATGTAAGGGATCACCCTTGCATGACTGATCTTAAGCCCGAGTAAAGGATGAGGGTTGCATTAGCCTTCCGACAACCAGCATAAAACTTCATCATATTTGTACCATGGATTATATAAATTATGAACATTGCGGTTGGGCGCCCCCTCTTAGAGACAGAGCCCAAATGCAGTGAAAAGTAAGCAAGGGCCTCTATATTTTCTCTCTTTCAGGTGTTTATACCTACCTCTCAATATAGCATACCTTCTGACTTCCAAATTATGTATATGGCACCTTCTTACGTGAGAGTTTGTGTAGCACCTTATGAGTGCATCAATTGACACCAAACATACCATACAATACATACTAACAAGGGGGTATGTTGCATTGTGAGGATCATACTTATAACATATTTTGTTAATATTATCTAACATATATCCTAAAATGGGAACAGTACCGAATGATCACGTCAACCTATATTTTCTCTTGATTTTTATAGTATTTGATATATAAATATATACCCATATATACATATTTTTGTGTGTATGCATGTGTGCGTCCTAGATTTTTAGTGGCTTCTACTTTGCATTCTATGTTTAAATGATCTCGATATCTGTAACCTCACGTTACTTTTTGACATATGCATGTATGATTTTAAATGTGTATATCTTTAGAATGCTTGTAGTTGTTGAAAATCACATTCACCTACGAAGGTGTTTGGTTGTTGCTCACCCCTTAACATTATCTATTGAAGCTCAAAAAAATTGAACGTTAGGAAAGAGTTGCAACTCTTCATATGAGACACTCTACCAAAATGAGCCAATGCTGTTTAAGGTGACTTGGCTCCACAGAGTTAGGAGTTGCAACTCTTCAAGAGGAGAATCACATAGTCTGTCTGTATGTCTCTCTCTCTCTCTCTCTCTCTCTATATATATATATATATATATATATATATATATATTGTGTGGTTCTCTTCAAGAAAATAGCACTCTCTCATGTTCTCATTTTTTGTTATGTTCTGTTTTCCATTACTCTTCTTCATCATATCCTCTTCTATATTATTTGAAAACCAGTCTCAACAACACTTTATGCGTATAAAGTGTTGCCAAGAAATGTTATTATATACATATACCATTGAAGTTCGGTCTTGGTAGCATGCGTGAAAGATGAACAGAGTGAGCTCCTTTGTATCTTGATGGAGATTTGTTGAAATCTGCCTGCTTCTTGTGATTGACTCTAATGGTGGTAAATCAAGCCTAAAGGAGAGTGCATCAATATGCCTTGAAAATATATGCATATAACTTATAAAGTGCTTCTTGTTAGACACTTTGTTGTTGATCTACTTTGTCCTATTAAAGTTTAGTCTTTGAGTAAAGTTTGTAAGAAGAAAACACCAATTTCATGTGAAATTTAAATCCACCGAGGTTCTCGAGCAAAAGGCCAATTCCTAATATCTTCCAGCGAAAGGCCGATTGTAGATTTCTTCCAGGAAAAGGTTGATCCTATGTAGCACCTAAGATTTCAAATATTTACCAAACAGAGAAAGGTAAATTTATAGAAAGTTGATATATTCAATCAAGAACATGATCTCTCAAAGCCCTAATAACTCACTCCAATAGTCTTTAGGCTTGAATTCATTGCCAAAATCAATATCTATGGCATCCTTGGGAGATAACTTCCGATTTCATGAAGTTGGACAAATTCAACAATAAGATTTTTTGAGGTGGTGCATTTCCTCCTCGCAACATTGAAGGTGAAGTACTCCATTAACATCTTGAGACATATTCTCAATGGAATATCGGATGCCTTGTTCTATATATACCAAAACTTAACGAGTGCCAAGGAGTTATATGAGAAACTTGTGACATGTTACTTAGTCGAAGATGCCACAAAGAAAAAATTCTTAGTTACATGCTTTAATAATTATAAAATGATTACTGGAGGATTCATCATAGAATAATTTCATTGAAATGGAACCTTAACTAATTTTAAATAATATAAAATAGAAATAGACAAAATTATAATTGCCTCTTCCATTATTGGTAAATTTAAATTCTTGAAAAGAGTGTAACATAACCTTTAAACATAAGGAGAATATATCTATGAACAATTTGAAAAACATCTTAGACTTAAAAAAGAATATCGTAAACAAGATAGTTCCAAAGGGCCAACTACTCGAGATGAAAGTAAATTTTTAAACCACATAAAAGATAAGGTAAATGCTTTGATTGTGATATGCCCAGTCACCATAAGAAGGAATTTTGGCATTTCAAGAATGAAAATAAGAAAAAGAATTCTACTTGTTCAAAGGAAAACTTGTGCAAAAGAAAATGCTTTCATTGTTCTGAGGAAAAAACTTGTGCCTGTCACTATAAGAGGAAGTATCATCATTTGAAGAATGAAAATAAAGAAAAAATTTATGCTTGTTCAAAGGAACATCTAGTGTCTATCATATATGAAATTAAAATGATTGAAGATGTTGAATCATTATGAGTTGACTCATATGCTACCAATCTTGTGTGCAAGAAGAAGTCTCTCTTCAAAAACTTTTATAAAAAAGACAGTTACATTCTATACATGAGTGATGCTTCAACAGGCCAAATCAAAGAAAAAGCGATGGCATAACATAAATTTATATTAAGAAAGGTTTTGATTCTTATGGATGTATCATATGTACCATATGCAAGGAATAAAAGTTTTGTATCCTTAATAAGTATGGATTCAAATGTGTATTTAAGAGTGATAAGTTTATCTTGTTTAAAAGTGCATACTTGTTGGTAAAAAATACTTCTATAATAATATGTTCAAGCTAAATATGATTATTAATAATTATGCTTTTGCTTATATTACAAAGCCTTTTGACTTATGGCATGATCACTTGGGACATATTGATTTTAGAAAACTAAACGATAAGATGAGGTCAATTTTGATTCCTCAAATCTCGTAAAATATTGATAAATATGTTACTTATTTGCTCACCAAAATAACTAGATTATCTTTTCAAAGAATAGGTAAAACTGCAAAAATCTTAGATCTTTTATGTTCTAATGTGAGCAACTTGTATAGTTGGCTCATCCTAAGTGGAAGAATATTTCATTAACTATTTATAGGGATTGCTCTCAATATTGTCATGTATACTTGATTCAATCTAAAGATGAAATACTAGAAAAATTCAAAGTTTTTATAACCCAAATATAACTACAACATGAGTCATGCATCAATTGCTTAAAAATAGACAAGGGAGGAGAATACTATAACCCGAATTATTTTGAGTCCAAAGAGATCACATATGAAACTACTACTCCATATATGTCACAACAAAATAGAGCAGTTGAAAGAAAAAATGGAGTGTTGATAGAAATGATAAATGCTATGTTATATTACTTAAGTCTAGGCAATAGCTTTTGGGGTGAACCCAAACAAAGATAAAAAAAAGTGAACTGATATGAACATTGAAAGAAAAGAAACCCAATCAAAGCTATTTAATAGTTTCTGGTTGTAGGACAATAGTTAAAGTTTCATAATCTAAGAGAAAAATTGTGTGAAAGAGGAATTGAATACATCTTATAGGGATATGCTAAAAATAGTAAGGTGTATCGATTCATGATAATTGAGTTGAATGACTCATACCCCATTAATACAATTATTGAGTGAAGAGATGCTATTTAAAAAAAGATATATTTAACTCATTTCTTAGAGCTGAAAGAAGTATTCATCTAAGTAAGGATGAACATGATCAAGGTATGAAAGCTAGTAAATCTACCAATTGCGACAGAAGCTAGTGAGCCTTCAAAAGAAAAATGAAAGTTGATGGCACTATTATATAGTTTAAAGAAAGACTAGTTGCTAAAAGTTTTACTTAAAATAAGAAATTGATTACTTTTGATACATATGCATCTATAGGTAGGATTGTTACAATTGGAGTGCTTATAACAATTACCTTTATTTTTAAGCTTGCCATTCAACAAAATGGATATTAAAATATTATTTCTTAAATGATGGATTGGGCAAAGAGGTTTATATTAAACATGAAGAGTTTGTTTTTTCTGTTGAAGAACATAATATATATGAGTTAATCAAATCCTTGTATGGTTTGAAGGACCATAAAAAATAGACCAAACCTTTGATCAAATTGTGCTTTCACACAAATGTAAAATAAATGAGTCTCTATTCCAAAATACATGTTCAAAAAGGTGTCTTTATTTGTTTATGTGTGAAAGATTTGGTATTTTGTGATCTTCACGTGAAACTTGTCATAACCAGATTACCTAAGTTGTTGAGGGAGGATATAGATAGAAAAAAGAAATGAGTTTTTGGGTTAGGCTTTAACTAGATCCAATTCAAAATGAATATGTAGTGGAGAAATTGGATTGGGGTTAAGCCCAAGAAGGTTAAGCCTATTGGCTTCCTTCCCAACCAATTCGTTTTAAATTGAATCCTACTTACACCCATACATATAGATAGAGAAGGAGAGAAAGATAGAGGGAGAGGGAGAGAGCATATGCTCTCTACCTTCAATAAAGAATGAGAGATATCAATATATGGGTTCTATGAGGAAGAAACAGGGTAGCTTATGGTTTTAAGTGAGTGAGAGAGAGGGGGAGGATGGCAGAAATAATGTGGCTAAGTTGAAGATGGTGATTTTGAGCGGTTTTTGGTGGTTGGTAGGGTGATGGGGATGAAGTTGGGTGATGATGGCGGACAAAGGACTCTCATTTGTGATGAACAAAATGTTTTCTCTCTATTTTTCAATATTACAACCAACTAGCACAATTAGGAAAACCAAAATGAGATTTTTTTTTCCGGATTGATGGTTGTTTCACTATCTAGAAGGATTCTAAGGGTTGGAATTTTACTGAGGCATGTCTCGTCTTTTTATAGAATTTTCATATTCTACTATTCTTCTTTGTTCTTTCTGGGTGTCTTTGCAGGGATGTATTTATGTACGATACCAAAATATAGAGAAAAGGTTGTATATGCCTTTCCTCTTGAAGTCTTTTATAGCTTCTTCTGTGGTTATAGGGATTGCAAACTTCTTATTGTAGGTGTAGGCTTCTGGCTTCATATCTTGCTTGTTGTAGGCATTTGATTCCATATCTTTGATTTGTTTGTTGCAAGAGTTTGTTTCTTTATGCAGGACTTGTAGGTTTGTAGGATATGTGAATCTTTATAGCTTTGCAACTAGTTTTTTGGAACAAAGTAGATTCTCAAATTTTAGATATGATTTGTATCTGCATTCTTTATTTGGATCTGATTTAGTTAGTATTTGTATTTGATCAAGTTGTATTTGAATCTTCTATTTGGGTCTAATTCAGTTTGTGCTTTATTTGTTCCAAATTGTATTTAAATTTGATTTGGTCTATGCTTGTATCTACTCCAATATGTACTTGAATGTGATTAAATTTGCTTTGGTGTTTGAACCTTGATCCGATTCAATTTGTATCAGTTTCTTGTTTAAGATGTAATTTTTCGGTGTTTACACTCTTCCTCACAAAGGGGGTCGCAGTGACCAGACCTGGGTGACTGTTTACCAAAAACACACATCTCCACAAAGTCGTAAGACCATGTATGGGGGCTAACGCCTGCCTAGTGCTGGAAGGTCAAGGAAGTTGGTGACCTGATGACAAGGAAACCGACAACCAAAGCCCCGGTGAAAGGCAGCCGTGACCATAACAGTCCTAAGGTTGCGAAGTTCCTTGTCGGGTAAGTTTTGACCCACACGAAAGTCGTAATGATTTGGGCACTGTCTCGAAGAGAGGCTCGGTGAAATAGACATGTATGTGGAGATGCGGACTATAGAAATAATCCAAGTACATAATACTAACATGCTATACATCAAGTAAAATACTTAAAAGAAATCATTAATTAGTTACCTAGAAGACTATGCTTCTATAAGTGTTTCAATTCTCATTGCTAGTAGGGATATAGTTTCTTGAAGATCAAAGAAACAAACCGGCATTGCTAGGAAGGAAGCATATCTGCTCCATGACATCTAGATATGGTTGAAGCCTATGGTGACAAAATTGATGCATATTGATAGCCAAGCTACTCTGGAGAAGGCATATACCCAAGTGTACAATGGAAAATCTAGACATGTTGGTGTCGAGCATAGCTATGTCAATGGCTAAATAAGAATTAGAGTGTCATCCACTCTTTATATAAAATTTGAGCTGAATCTTGCAAATCTTTTGATGAATTGACTAACAAGGGATTTGGGGCAAAAAACATAAAATATAATGAGATTGATATCAAGTCTCGAGTTCAATGAATAACAAGGGATTTGATGAATTGCAAGTAGTTGCTTATTAAATATTATGAGGTATAAGGTTGTTGAACACATAGGTATATAAAAAGGAAGACTGAGCTTTGCTTTAGCATATGTGTGTTGGAGCACTTATAAAGATGCTTATGATAGAGTCTACCTATATGAATTTGAGGAGATGCTATGTCATGGAGTTAGAGTTGGAGTTGGTGTTGGTGTTTTATATGCAAGTCACATAAACATCAAATGGTTCAAGGTCGGCCTACCATGCTTTTAAGGAATAAAGTACCATGCCTTGTTAAGTAAGGATTCAAATTAAATTATACTTGAAAATATGAGATTTCTAGATTGAAGTGATTTTAAAAATGGTTTTCTACTTTACAAAACAGTAGGGGATTGTGGGATGACTTTTTCAAAATATAAAGTTATGACTCTTGATTCATTGTTTATTGTAAAGGTTCTTTGAAGAGCATTCAAATGAATGGCCATGACCTTTCAAGAAAAAGGCACCTGCTACAGATGAACAAGTACCACAATTGATGAACATGTTAGTTGCTATCCAATCAAATGGCTCCTTATGAATCAAGAGACCACTTATTTGTGATAAAAGCTCAAAGGGATTGAACACTGTTAATTTAGTTGTCAAATTGATTTTTGGGTGGCAAGAGGAGATGACGCTTTTGCGTTCACTCCCTGGTGCATCCGGTGTGTACGAGATGAGAAGGTGTGACTCGCCCTCCTCCATCTCGGTGACTGGACTTACTGATGAATGTAAGCATCATAACTTATCTCTGTCCCTTATGGTGTGACTTTTAGATTATGGCCAAAAGTAAGGTACTCGGTTTTGTATTGGGAGATCTTATGTGATTCTTTTCTGCATGATCCAGTTTTCTTGTATGTGATTGGATTTGCCTACGGCTGATACTTGCTCCTACCAATTTTGTTTTACAGTGGGAGGAGTTTTTTTAACAGAAATAGGTATGATCCAGTTTTCTTATATATATATATATATATATATATGAACATACTTATTTAAAAATAATTTAACCTAATCAAAAAATTAGTAAAATTAGTCTTTTAAGCCTTACATGGATATAGACCTTAGGAGAAAGGCGAGGCCCCCCTTATACGGGCTTAGAGAATTCCCGCTCTACCCACCATTTTTCCCATGGCCGTGCCTTAAGGCGGTCAGGCTCCTAATTTTAGCATCCATACGTATGGAGTACCATCACGCGACGTCGCGACCCCTCTGCACCCGACCCATGTGCGCTGTTTCTTTCATTTTCTTTTTCTTTTCGTGACGGGACGTGTGCTGTTTCTGGTAGGAGGCACCCCAAGGCCGCCCTAAGAGGGAATTGGCCACCCGAATGCCCGAGCCGTTCAGCGTTTGGAGAAGAAGGGTGGAAGAGGATAGCAAAAAATAAACCTCTGGGTCTTAAAGAAGGCCCTCCATCTAAAACGCCGTCCTTTCAAAACCCCAAAACCCACTTCTACCGAAAACCAGGAAACCACAAAGAAGAGAAAGAGTCCACCCCAGAAAGAGAAGAAAAAGGAAAAGAGGACTGAAGAGAAGCGACAGAAACCCTCCGAAAGGACAGATAACACAAATATCGGCGCCATTATCTTCCCCACAAACGCCTCCCCTTCACAACAATTGCAGTTCTTCTTCGACAGGTTCCGGTCTTCTCTGGGGGTCACGCTGTCTTCCCTCGAACTTGAAGGAATTACAGGTATTTTTATATCCATCGAACATAAGTAAAATATTAGTTTTTGGCTTGAGAACATATAGTTTTTTCCTTGTTCAATACCTTACCGTAACTTGATAAATACTTGGTCATTAAGAATCTTGGAAACTGAAATCCATGGGTGGAAAAGAAGGGTACTTTCATAAAACATGTATTCAGCGATACAAGGTTGGTGATTTTGTTGTAAGGTAACTTGACACAAGCATAAGAGTTTATTCAAGTAAAATATGACTGTGTAAGCGAAATCCTGGTGATCTTTTTAATGGTGTATTTTGTATTCTCAGATTCGTGTTTTGGAGCTTCCCCATGTTCTGCATAAAGATGTTGATACCATCAGCGAGCATCTCAAGGCTAGTTTTGGTGGCTTCTGCCTTGAGGTCCTTGGAAATGCTGAGGTGTTTCTTTTTCATTCCATATTCATATCTGTTAAGAAACTACGAGTCAGAAGATGTTGGCTCCCAATATTTTGATTTCATATACTTCAGTAGTGGGTAGTTCCCGGTTGAGACATTTTCTTCATACGCAAGATTCACCAATCTTCACATGTGATAGGACTTATGTCATAATTTTAGTGGTTCTCTGTTTTGCACGGGCTAACTCCGGGATCACCCTTGTATTGCTGGTTCCAAGCCCGCATAAAAGAGGAGGGTTGTTTTAGGCTTCCGACAGCTGGCTCAAAACTTCGTCGGATTTTTATAACATGGATTACAAAAATTAGTATAGAAAATGCTTAGTTGTTGTTGTTTGTTGTCTGTTTTGCATGGGATGCACATTCTTGGCTACATGATAGACGCCTTTGGAAAATTCTACAAATCCACTAAGATCTTGTCATAATTTTTTTTGGTCTCTCTTTTGTGAAGTCATCCACTACATGAAATACATATCCACTGTGTCAATCCCCATGCTCTTTTTATTTGCTTAGTCATGATCTATGTTATGAATAGCGGTTGGTGGGTTGTTAGCGGTCGACCTTATATAGCAGTAGCTGGGATATAGCGAATTTAGCGGTACACTTTAATTTATGATTAAAAAAAAAAAAATCAAGAAACACAACCACTTCTTTAATAAATATGAATCAAACTAAATAAACAAATTCTACTTCTAAGGAAACAAACAATAAAATTCATGTGGCACATTCATATTGAATTGTTAACCTTATATTAGAAAATAAAAACATAAATGTATCAAAGTTATTCTAAGCATTAAGAAAATAAATTAAAAGAAACAAATATATAATTACTTATGTGCTCAAGTATGGTGAATATGGTTATATGGTGTTGCCAAGCATGACCCCTTTCTTACTCTCGAGTGTATGTATGCATATTAGACGTTTTGCTCCAGAATTATGTATAACGAGTAGTGAACATGAAAAAATAGTTCACATCTACTAATAAATAATCATATTGCCATAAAAGAAAAGGTTAAGGTACATATGTAGAAGCACAAATGTAGGTGTAGTGGGTACCAGTGAGGTGCTTCAAGTTCAAAGTCTAAATAATTAGATATGAAAAGAATACACACACAGTTAAACACTAGAATGCACCAAAAAGTCATATTAATGAAGAGAAGCAGGCAAGAATGTGAATAGACATAGACAAGTTGCAGGTTATAACTTGCATTAACTACAAAAGTGAAAGTGGTGTCGTGACCCCAATGTGAGACATACATATTTAGGCAATTGGGCATGCATTGCACCCCGGTGTCCTGACCCTAATGCATGTATAAGCCAAGCACGTGCACACAACATGCCATTTGAAACATCAAGAGCCTCTTATCTTGTTCAATGGCGAGCTTAAGTTCAACACTAAATTTTAGTTAGACACACTTATACAGATACAACAAGCTCCTTCACTCGTATATTTAGAGGAAAAATCAAACTTTTTATCCACTACTTAAGAGAGTGTTTTCACATCATAACAATGAGACATGTATGATCCATAAGTATGAACTGTATTTGCATCAAACAAATAATAAATTTTGTTAAGAAAAAGGTAAGTAATGTAAAATGTTAAGATATATATGTGATGTTTGATGGAACAACCAATAATTGCCATAAAATTCTTCTAACCTGAATGGTTATAAGTGAAATACAAATTCATCGTGAACATACCTGGTGCACCACAAGTTCATAATAAGGCACAATATAGGTCCTTGTTAAGATATGCAACAAGATGAGCATGATTTGAGCAATACCACTTATAAAACAATGGAATAAGAAAATTGGCAACTTGCACAGAATGAAATGAGAAATAAGACTGCAGATTATTGATCAATTGAATATGATCTAATGGTAACAAGACTTAAACATTGCCATATGAGTCGGTTGAAGCATCACAAGTTATTAATCATCCAAATACTATTCATGCAAAACATGCACTTCACTTTTTTGGATCATGAATTTTGAAAATCGAAATAGATCAACTTGTTGAGTATGCATGTATTTAAAATAATGGACCATTTTTAACACCTTAGTTGTAGCATCTCGAACTGCTGGATGGGATTTCAAACTCAAGTAGTCATTCCCCAAGAAAAGAAATAGACTTTTAAATGTAGATGATGACTTGTCTGTTGTGGCTACATCAAAAGCTTCTTCCCCTACACAAAAGAATAAAAGGTGGGCAAGGGAATTTGTAAAAGCATGATTCTAAAAAAAAAAGCTTTTGTGCATTTCAAATTAGAGACATCATGACTAACAGGGTGATCCACGATTCCACATAAACATACTTGTCTCTTTTAGTAATCAGAAACAATATGGGGACAAAGTGAAAGACCCCATCATTCTTTGCCGTCGGTGGAAGATTATCATGAGACCACTCATTTTTGTTCTTCCTACATGAGGAAGCAATATGTCCAAAATTTATAAGAGATCATTAATGCTTTTAAAGGATAACCATGCTTAAGGGACAACCGACAGGAGATGACCATTATGCCTTTTAATATTGCGCTCATTAGAGCCAGGAGAGGTCAACCTGGAAAGCCAAAAACCCGCTTACACATGATTAAGTGTAAAAAATTGTTGCCAAGAAGGGTTATCTGTGGCGGGAGAAGATAGAGAAAGAGAGAGAGAAGAGAGAGAATCCACGATAGAGAAGGCAGTGGAGGTGGAAAAAGAGAGACAAAAGGAGAGAGAGAGCTTCCTTGCGACAAAGGAAGACAACGGAGGCGGTGGTTGCTTGTCACTGGTGGTGGTGATCAGATACAATAGACGCGAGAGGTGGAAGAGAAAGGCATGATGCAACATATGCGAAAAACAATTTTAACCTTTTTGGTTTGGGTCTATCCAATGGATATTGGATTGGCCTTATCCAAATAGCTATTGTATGCTAACACTATCCTGGAGGGGCACCCGCTACAATTATCATGTTATAGCGTTTTTTCCCCACTATAACGCTATAACAGTCACTATAGTGCGCTATTGATAACTTAGGTCATGATGATGAAGTTGATGTTCAAGGAGCTATTGCTTATCAACCACTCACAATTATGAAATTTCCTTGATATGATTCTTTTCTATATCTGCTTCTTATGCAAACTTCATACTTACGCTCATTCTTTCCCTGTTTCATTAAATTTCTTTGTACATTTCTAGTTATAATGGTATCATTCCATCTATACAGGATGCTGGATGTTTTACGATGCTTTAGATTCTTGTTGGTTAAAACCATAGTACTTTGGTGCTGTACTTATGATAGCTGAATGATGCTCAGAACAATGAAGCGTACAACAACAACAACAACTAAGCCTTTTCTCATACTAGACGGGGTCAACTACATGGATTCTTTGTTTCCACAAATCCCTATCATGTGCCATGTTAGCAGTTACACAATAAGCTAGATCATTCTTTATTATTTCTTTCCAACACTTTTGTGGTTGTCCTCTAGCTCTTTTAATACTTTCCAAATTTAGTTTTTCTAACCTTCTTAAAAAGTTCTTCTTTTGATCGTTCTTTCTATATGTTTAAACCATCTTAAACAATATTCTCTCATTTTATCCTCTATTGGTACCACTCCTAATTTGTTTCTAGTAACCTCATTATGTATACAGTCTTTTATTGTATGACCACTCATCCATCTCAACATCTTCATTTCTGTTTCCTCTCCATTTTAACCAACCAACATTAATTCTATGCGTAACATCTCCATCAATTCTTTCATCACTCTGAAAAATTAACCCTAGGTATTTAAAACTTTCCTTTTGGGGGATGCAATGTGTGCCAATTTTAATTTCTATGTCCTCCGAGGTAACCAAATGATCAAACTTATATTCCATATATTCTGTCTTTGTTCTACTAAGTCATAGGCCTTTGCTTCCTAATGTTTCTCTCCATAGTTTCAATTTTCTATTAACTTTTTCCTTAGACTCCTCCACTAATAAAATGTCATATGCAAATAACATACACCAAGGTACTTCATCTTTAATATGTTTTGTTAACTCATCTATCACCATTATAAATAAGTATGGACTTAAAGTTGATCCTTGATGTAACCCAATATTAACTTCAATGAACTTTGTCGTTCCTTCATGAGTCTTCACATATGTTTTTGCACCATCATACATGTCTCTTATAAGGTTAATATATGTCAATGGGATACCTCTTTTTTTCAAAGTTCTCGAAAGAACCTCCCTCGCTACCCTATCGTAAGTTTTTTTTAGATCAATAAATATGATGTGAAGGTCTTTCTTTTTTGCTCTAAAATGTTCCATAAGACATCTCAAAAGGTGAATCACTTCAATAGTAGGTCTACCTGATATGAATCCAAATTGGTTCTCTGTTTTACTTGATACTTGTCTTAACCTATGTTCGATAATTCTTTCTCACAATTTCATACTATGGCTCATTAACTTGATGCGTCGATAATTCACACAATTTTGAATGTCTCCTTTGTTCTAATATATGGGTATAAGTGTACTCGCTCTCCATTCCTCAAGCATCTTTTGGTTTTTCCATATTTCATTAAATAATCTTGTGAGCAAAGTGATTCCTTTTTCTCATAGTATTTTCTAAACTTTTATAGGAATATTATCTGGTCCTAATGATTTACCACCCTTCATATATTTAAGAGCCTCTTTGACTACATTCTTTTGGATACGTCGATAGAAATTGTAGTTTATATACTTTTCTCATTTGGTTAACTCTCCTAAGCTATACTAACATCTTTATTTTCATTAAAAAACTTATAAAAATAGTTTTTCCATCTATTTCTTATATCATCATTTCATATTAGAATTTTTTCATCCTCGTCTTTGATGCATCTAACATAATTAAGATCTTTAGTTTTCTTACCTCTAGCCCTAGCTATCCTAAAAGTATCTCTTTCACCCTCTTTTGAGTTGAGTTTTTTATATAAGTCCTCCTAAATGCTTTTGCTTCACTCACGGTCTTTTTTGCTTTCTTATAAGCCTTTGAAGTTTCACTAGTTTTCTTAGCATAATGTAATTTGTAACATGCCCTCTTTGCCTTGATTTTATTTTGTACTACTTCACTCCACCACCAAGCTTCTTTTTGTGCCGGTACACCTCACTTAGATATTCCTAACACATCTTTCGCCACTTTCCTAATATGTATAGCCATATTGTTTCACATATCACAGGGTGTGCCAACATAATTCCAAACATCTCCTTTAAGGACTTTCTGTTTAAATATATCTTCTTTCTCGCTTTTGAGGTTCCACCATTTAGTCGGAATAGCTCGATGCACTCTTTTCTTCTTTGTCCATTTTTTTATTTATAGATCCATAACTAAAAGTCGATGTTGGGTGGTTAAATTTTTTCATGAAATTACCTTGCAATCTTTATAACATGCTCTATCTTTTTTTGTTGTTCCTTGTTTGCAGGAAAAGCGAAGCCATTGAACAACTTTGATAAAGATTCGCAGGCATCCTTAAAAGTATACTCTCCAAAGCCCTCAAGCACAGCGGTGTTGTGAAGGAAACACAATGCCTTGTCAAGGGAGAATGAGGGCGAAGAGAAATTGCCTATGTTGCATGGATACGGGTACGGTACCTGTACCCGGTATGAGCACAGGGTATGCAATTTTTTAAAAAACTAAGGTACGGGAATGCCATTATTAAAAGATATAATAAAAAATAAATTTACATAAATATGTACGCAATTATATAGAGCATTCTATATTTAAAGAACATTCTAGTGTTTGAGAATAATTCTATTCTAACTATGAGAATGTCATTTATATTCTACTTCAAAGTAATTACATGGATATAGGCATATGCTAGTCTTTTGAGGTTGAAAGTAATTACATGGATATAGTAAGAACAAAATGAACAATCAATCAACAACCAAACAATTTATACATAATAACTGACTCATCTCATTCAGTTTAACGTTCAATCAGATCTCATAAAACCACCAAAAAGATCATACTTGAATTCTTGATCAAATAATATAAAGCAAACAAATGAAACAAAAGAATAAGGAGAACAACTTCGGGTGCCATGGCGAAAACTTACAATATATGCTGTAAAGACCTAGCAGATGAAACTCCAATTCACTGTGTTCCTTCTTTCTTTGTCTATGAGCTACACGTATTAGATACACTAACAGCTAGCTGCCGAAAGAAGTTTCCAATTCACTCTGACCTTATGAGATGAAATATAAATTCAAAACATATAGAATATCGGTAATCTTTAATTCTTGTTCTCAAACAAGTCAACAGATGGATTGCTCATGAAATTGGCTCAAATGAGGAAGGAACTGGATGAGGCTTGTGCTTCTCATTTAGCTATGTGAAGAGAAAGTTAAAAGCCTTGAAGCAAGAACTGGTGAAATCAAGGGAGATTGAAGCCAAACTAGTAGAAGCTAAAGGCGCAATTGATCTTGTCAAGAAACAACACGTTGCTGATGTGTCTGTATTGCTCTCTGCAGTTCAGGAGAGGGATAGGATAAAGCAGGAGCTTGAGATGGTCACCAAGGCCAAGAATAATGTGCTCCGGCAAGCCCAAAATGCTATGAACATTGCCAATGATAATGCTAAGAAAGTGGAGGCTTTCTCCGGGGAATTGGCCCAAATGAGGAAGGCATTGGACTAGGCTCATTCTTGTCATTTAGCTGCCCGTGAAGAAAATGCCTCGAGTGATTGAATGTGGGATTTCAAACTGAAGGAATCTTCCAAGTTGGTGGAAAAACTTGATTCATAAGTTAAAACCTTGACTAAAGAATTGGAGAAGGCAAGGGTAGTTCAAGCCAAACTTGTTGAAGCTGAAGGCATGATTGAAAAGTTGCAAGGTGAGCTGACTGATGCAAAGAACAATGAATCTACTGCTGTTGCTTTGACAGTACAGTTGAAGGAGAAGGTGGAGTTCTTGGAGGTTGAAATTGGAAAATTAAAATCTACAAAGAAGACAACAAATGAGATGGTTTCATTGCTGAAATAGTTGGAAGAGAGCAATGAATTTCTAGAAGAGGCCAAAGTTGAGACAACTTCACTTAAGGGAATAATCAATTCTTTGGATGAATCTCTTGGGAAACACATAAGTGACCTCGAAAGTCTATTGATTCAACAGAAAATATAAGAACCTGATGCCGTCAAACTGAGGTGGTTTACATCCGTCAATATGCTCCTTCGGAACCCTATTTCTCTCCCTTGCTAGAAATCCAGCAAGCTCGCCGTTCGTCGATCGCAGTCCCTGATGATCAGTGTACCTCAATAAAATAAGAGACGTAAGATTGGGGATTAGGGTTGGAAAAAGGAATTTATATTTTAGTTTTGAATCGGGAAACCCATATCTGTATGGGTCAACTCGATTTATTTAGGACGTGATGTTCCCAAACTTGGGTATGCGTACCAGTATACGCACATCATATTGGTATGCCATTCGCGGTATGGGTACATACCGGATGCACCGCACACCCATACTCATACAACACAACATTGGAAATTGCCTATCAAAGAGCCGATAGCTTACTCTTGCAAATGCATACAACACAACATGCAATTAACAAGGAATCTTTCGAGGACTCACTGAATTAGGTACCCATGTGTTCCCCTTTCTCAGTTTTCAACCTGTAAATTGATCTAGATGAACATGCTAAGCGTGACAAGTTGGCTGGCATGGGCCAGCCATCGGAACTTCTGTCAATGGTTTGTTAATCACCGTCGTCATCATTAGCGTGTGTTTATTACCATGCTTTCCGCTAGACAGAGAGGCTGGTCTTTCTTGTTTTATTTCTTTGTAGTTTCCCATGATGTAGACCATCAGACTATCGCTTGAATGGTCGTGGGTTCTAGCTCGGAAAAGTCATCGTCGGTAACCTTGCTGTGGCCGACACCTACCGTGAAACGGGAAAGGTCTTGAACTTCACTAGAGAAAAGCGTGCTTTGTTTCGAAGACTTGACGACAGTCGACGGGTATATTGGGTACAGTTAAGATCCAGACCAGTCTCGGTTTGGTAACAATTAGACCCAACCTAATCAAGCTGGATCTAATTGGATCCAAATATTGAATCCAATCTAAATCTATTATGGGTCCATTCTTTATTTGGTTTTGGATGGGAGTCAGATCCATTATTGAACCTATCAATCATGTTTGGACCTTATACGGATCTAACACGATTAATCTATAGCAAATCCGGATCTCTTATTTGGATCTGATGGTGCTTGTTAAGATCCAATTATGATGCTTAGTTGATATTGGAACCATATGGACCCCGATTTGAGCCCAGTTTGAACCGTTGGTTTCAGTATTTAATGACCTTTTAAATGGAAACATATTAAGCATGTTTAGATACTCCTAACATTGCATATGTTGTTGGTTGATTGAATTGGTATAGTTAAGCAATCCAAGGTAAGACAATTGACATGCATACTCAAAGGAATGATTAATCATAAATTAATCTATAATGACAGTCCTTAAATTTTGTAAGGAAGGTAATATGCCAATTGGATGAGCTACTTGACAAACCATACTCATATGAGTTGTTGCATCTCGACTCATAGTGGGGGTAAGGTTTCTTATAATAAAATAATAAGTATTGATGATACCACCATGATTGCAGTGTAGTTTGTAGTTTGCTTCTTGAGTATCAATCAATTATTAAAGAAGCAAGGCCACTTAGAATTGCTTGAAAGTGATATAGCCTACAAGTCTATTTCATGATATTTGATATAGCTGGCAATATCAATGTGTTTTATAATGAATTATAGACTTGTGGATGTGAGACATGTATGACAGGTTTGGTAAATAACATAGTTGCCTCTCTTATCTTGTAAATTTTGACAAAATGTTTGATAAGGAAATTGGGAAGGTAAGCCCGCCTATGAATCATCAATAGTTGAATCTAAACTCACACTTGATAACTTAAAGTTGTGAGTTCAATGAGGAAAAGTATAAAATCAAAGTGATTGCAAGTATATGCTAATTGAACATCCCAAGGTATTTCAACCCATAAGGATGAAAGGAAAGGTTGAGATTTGTTCTTAATAGACTTATAGTACTTTGTATGTTGGAGTATGTATTATGACATGCTTAAGATAGAGTCTACCTATATAAATGTAAGGTGAGGCCACTTCATGGAGTTTAGATCTTGAATTCTTAAAGCACTCATAAATAAGGATACAGGACACGAGGCCATAACTATGTTACATTTAAAAGTAACATTTAATGGTGTGGAAATCTTATTGTAACTTCTGCATCCTAATTCACATTAATTGATTGTTTCAAAGTTGTCTACCATTCTTTTTGCATTAGTGAAAATCATGACATAGGTAAGAGCTCAAGTAGCAAAACACCTTTACTAAAAGACAAGATATTCAAAATGACAATGACTTGGATTATTTTTGGAAATTATGGGGGATTGTTGGATGAAAATCTTCAACCAAGAGTTGTAACTCTTGAGGATGGCATAAATATTGAGGTGTTCATATAACAAGGTATGCATCTATCGAGAAGGTAGCATACATAAAAAGGACTCATGAGCATACTTAGCAAAATATGATCGTTCTTGAGAAGGGCTTCTTCACCATCTATAAATAGATAGGTCGTAATGAGATAAAGATGTGTCATCGTATATGAATGTGGTCATATAATGAAGCATAAGAATCAAGTCTCATTATATTGTGATAAATTTAAGCTCATCTTTATTATTCTTTTATGCACGAAAAGAATAGTAGGAAATTATTATTCTGCTAATGTCATTAACATCTAAGGCTTAGCTATATTCATGAAAAACTAGCCAGCTGGTCTTCAATGTATTCAGCAAGAAATTCGCCAAGAGCCACTTGCACCCGAAAACTTGAATTTGGTAGTGGCTAATTAAGCCTAATGAAAAGTGTGAACTATCATATGCCTTGAAGGCACTTTGTAATATTTTTTGCTTATTTGTTGTTTGTTTTGTATGTGTAGATTTTATTAGGTCAATAATGGTGAAATGATCCAACTCTATAGGTATCAGCATTCACTTTCTCTTGAAACGGGCTCCAACAATATCGTGCAAAGGAAAGAGCAACATAATACCAGGGTGGAGTCATAGTTTCATGCGGGCAACCCCCTCTTTTTTCTTTGACGTGAAGGCCATTCCACTGGGAAGTTTAAGGAAAAATCAGCTCTACTGGTTAGTCAAGAGAAATCCATTTTTATTCCATATAATAGAGCAAAACAAATCCATGAGATGGAGTGAAGGATGCATCCCTATCAAGTATGTCTGGGCTCTAAATTTTGAAAGGAAGCTTAAGAGTAGCCAATTCCAAGCGATCGATTATCCATAAATTTCAGAATCAGCTTCAGTCTTGGAGCTGTAAACTAATATCGATGTTTGAGAGGGTCGTCATGCTTAAAGCGACGTTATCTTATCTTACAGTGTATTATAGATGCAAGCTTTTAATATAGTTCAGGAACAGAGGAGCAGATAGAGCATATCACAGAGCAATTTGTATGGTCTGTGCAACCTAATAGGAAAGCCGTACATCTTACCAAATGGGAGAAAAGTATGTACCTCGAAAGAGGCGGTTGTGCATGGTGTTAGGCGCTTGAAGGAGACTAATGCAACACTCTTAGCTAAAGCTGCATGGAAACTGGTAACAAAGCAAACAGATCCACGGATCAGGTTAGTACACAGTAAATACTTAAACACAACTCTCTATGGTCTCGATGTCCGGAGAAGGGAGGTCCTTGGTGTTGAAAGTCTATTCAAGTAGGTTTGCGGGTTATTGGCAGAACAAGAAAGAAAGCGAGGTCGAATTCTGGTTCAACCTGTACTTGTCATCACAATCACTAGCTTGTTATATAACCATAGCTTCAACAAAGGTAATTTGTAGTTCATTGTGTTGAGCCACTGTATGGTCGTCGAAGATAGACATTATAGATATCAAGACGTATCTAATAAGATTTATGCTTCATGTCTCACCAGAAATTCTAGATTTATGGGATCACATTCCGATAGGCATCAATAAGGGCAGACTGGAATGGAGAGATAGGTGACTTCAAATCCAAAATTGTGTGGAAAACTAGCTGTACCAGAGGCCAGGAGTATTAATTAGCTAAATATATTTCGTGCCCCAGGTTATGCACCGAGCAGCTTTAACACTGGGAATCACCCTTTAACACTAAGAATATCCCCTGAAGGATGGCTTCTTACAACAAACAAATTGATGTGTGTTGGAATTGAAGGTGATAGTAGATGCTAGCTCTCTAATTTGCACAAGAGTCCACAATACATTTGTTTCAATAGTATCGTATCTCCAAAGAAATATGATTGGCGACAACATGGCTTTTCTAATCTGATTGGCTACTTCAAAGGGACTTATGTCAAGCACTTAGACAGTGTTCTAGAATATGAGAATGTTGGACTTAATGTTAATTAATGATGGTTAGGGCTAATTAAGCTCATATGACATTAATTGTATTTAGTTCATATTAAGTATTCACAAATAATTATTTGATATATCTTTAATAAAAGTGAAAGTCTAAAAGCATGAAAGAAACATATACATGTGAATACTATTGGGCATTCTTTGGTACCATATTGATGGTCGAATGACCACACATGTGCATTCTGGACCCAGATAGGTTTTGAGAATCAGTTTTTGTTTTCTTTTTAGACTTACAAGTTTTGATCTATCGATCAAATCTTTACAAAAAAATGTGGAGAGGTTATAGGGCATACTCAAGGAGGCGCATCTCTTGGAGTAGATTTGGGATATGAGGTTTTACTGGAAAACCTAATTCACTGTGATTGAGGCATGGTCGAAGGTGGTTTGAGTTCAAGTACATGCTCCGACTATGGTGATCACTTAATCTTGAGAGAAAGGTGTTGGTATCCATGCATACTTAATAGTTGGGCATTGATTTCTATAAGACAAGTATATAAGGATGACTTAATTAGATAGGTTTCGTACTAATTTTATTCTACTTTATTTGGTTTTTATATTGTTTGCTTATGGATTTCTCTAGATTTGTGACTTTAATTGATGTTGCATATTACCTATTTATACATGTAGCACTACGGTTTTCTACAACATTCTCAAAAAAATCAGTTATAGATAATATGTCTTCATATATCTTCGACCTAAAGTCGATATGACCTTCATGCCAAAAAAGTTTCTTTGTCCCCACCTTAAATGTTAGAAATAACGTATAAAAATATGGTTAAATATGTTAGGGTTGTACGCTTTTATTGAGTTAGATTGTATCCAACCTAATGATACGGACCTTAGAAGCTTTGATAAAGTCATTGATAGGAAGAACACTTTGTGCCATTATTGTGTGTTATCGGCATTGTCGAATGCATTATTCGACATATACAGTTTTTCCTCTTCCGCGAAAGTGGGTTGCCTTGTACCAAAAATATTGAAGACCTTGGTATTAAAAAGTATTTTGTAACCTAGTTTTTAAATTATCAAATGGTAGAGGAGGAACATATGACTTTAGGTACATAAGTTTTAGTTTTTATATCATGGTCTTAAAGAAGCAAATATGAAGCTTCCTAATAGATATATTGTTATGTATATTATTGAGAAGTTTCTTAACTTATGGGAGGGCTTTGGTCTAGATCTCAACTTGAAAAAGGTAATATGATCATGGATGATCTCATGATAGCTATAGTATCAGAGGAAGAGCATAAAATACATAAACCCATTATGCATGTTAATAGCACTCCTAAACTAAACCTAACAATATGAAAGAAACATCCTAGTGATCTTAAGAAAAAATAAATAAAGTATAAACCAAAAGCCAAGATTTAGAAGAAACCCAAAAACAAACCATATTGAATTTATAGTGAGATTGAACATTGGGCTACAGAGTATCACACTAAGAAAGCCAAGAAACCTATGACTGTTGAGAGAGCTATAATTAATATGGTGATTGTTGCACCTACAAATAGTGACAAGTGTCTTAATCTTAAACTTAAAATCCTTTCTATTTATGAATCACATTATTAGATTGTAGATAGTAGAGCAAAAGTACACGTTTGTATTGACCGAACTCTCTTCGTACTTATCAAGTTGTTTGTGATAGAATTGTGACCTTAGATGATTATTTGACTATTAAAGTAAAGGGTGAAGGACGTGTGAATTTAAAACTTCATTTGAGAAAGGCTTTGACCCTTCGGGGAGTTAGACATATCCCCACAATTCGTTGAAATATTCTAAGTAGTCTAACCTAAGTTAGGGAGGTTTAAGGTTAGATTATAAATGTAATAAAGTCTTCATTACATGATTTAGTAGTGGGCGTTTGTTTGGTAAGATATTTATATAATTTAGAGGACCTATTTAAATTTTTTGTTGAATTTGAAGAATTTTAATGGTAATAAAGTTTTTTTCTTTTTTTCATTATATTCAATATTGAATCATCTGGTGTATAGTATGAAAGGTTGGGTCATGTTAATTTTGATTCCATAAAACAAATGATGAATTTGAGTCTTATTCCTAAAACTGCCATACATAGTAAGCAAAAATATGAAACATGTGTGCATGAAAAGTTTTATTACATGATATTTTGGATTTAGTGCATAATGATATTTATTAAAAGATATTTTATTATATTTATTGATGATTATAATATATATTGTTATGTTCAAATTTATATAAATGAAGCATAAATATAAACTGGTAAGGTACTTAAATGATTAAGGTCTGATAGGAGAAGAGAGTACAACATAAACTTTTTTCAACTATATTGTCAAAATACCAGTATTGTACATGAGATTACTTCTCCTTATTCATCACAATCTAATGGGATGGTTTAATAGAAAAATAAAATCATATATGATATGACAAATATTTTACTAGAAGGTTCAGGACGACTACCTACATATATATATATATATATATATATATATATGAGAGAAGGTTTGAATATGACTTGCTATATTTTGAATAGAGTTTTCCATTGGCATAAGTGGGTCCATTTAAACTTTGATAGGATCGAAAAACAACCTAAAATATCTCAAAGTATAAAAGTATCTTGCAAAAGTATTTATTCTATAATACAAGAGAAAAAAATTCAAACCTAAAATTGTACATGCTATATTCCTTAGTTATGTAGAGACCAACTATTTGTACAGATTCTTAGTGATATGATTTAATGTATTTGACATAGATTGTATAGTTATATGATGCTATATTTTTAAAATATATTTCTCATAAAGATTAATGTGTCTCAAAGTATATCTTCTAGAGATCTTGATCCTACTATTGGTTCTATTTCAACTTATGTGAAAAGCTTGACAAATATAAGAGTGATCCAAAATATGTTATTTCTGTGTCAAAAGATTTAAAAAAATAATTGAACCAAGGAGGATCAAATTGTTGGAAAACGTGAGAATACCACAGAGATTGAATATCACAAAAATAATAACACACATTGAAGAGGAGATCGAAGGAGGGGGCAGACCTCTAATGAAGGTTGCTCCTTCTCTCTTTCTTAATCACAGTTTCTTAACCGTAATATAAACTTTCATCCCTTATATAATGGGATGTAAAATAGAAAACGATCAAAATGCTCTTAGTACTACGGGCAATTACAATAATACCTTAAACATCAAATTTACTAAAACTGACCCTAAAATCATATTCTTATCACCCCCTCAAGTTAAGAGTGAGATACTTCGAACTCCAAACTTGTTAAAAAACTGATTTTTCTCGATTTTCTCAACCCTCTGACTGTATGCTTTTCAACAACCTTCTTAGCTGCAACATGTTTCATTAGCCTTTTTCTCGCTTTTAAGGTTCCACCATTTTTAGTCTAAATAGCTCAATGCACTATTTTCTTCTTTGTTAACTTTTTTACTTGTAAATCCATAACTAAAAGTCGATGTTTGGTAATTAAGTTTTGTCTTGGAATTACCTTGCAATCTTTGCAACACGCTTTGTTTTTTTCTTACAAATAAAATAATCAATTTGTGTTGGTGTTAAGCCATTCTTATAAGTAATTAAATGTTCATTTCATTTTTTGAAGATTGTATTGACTATAAAGAGATCAAATGCCATAGCAAAATTTAAGGTCTCCCTACCTTCCTCGTTTATATCCCTAAAACCAAAGTTTCCATAAATACCTTGATATCCTAATGCCTCTTTACCAACATGTTCGTTTAAGTCTCCTTGTGAACAAATCATCTCTCTTTCTAGAATTCTTTGAATCACCTTATCTAACCCCCAAAAAGTCATCTTTATACAATCATCTAGTCCTACTTGGGGTACGTACACACATACTATATTCAAAACCTCTACTCCTAACACTAATTTCAATATTATGATTCGGTCACCATATCATTGTATGTCTACTACACTATCCTTTAAATCTTTATTTATAATAATACCAACTCCATTTCAAGCATTTTCCTTACATGAGTACCACCATTTAAAACATGTATCCTCCATCTTCTTTGCTTTTTCTCCAACCCACCTTGTCTCTTATAAACATACGATATAAATCTTTCTCTGAATTATATTATCTATCACATTTATTAGCTTACCAAATAATGTTCCAATATTCCAAGAACCAATACAAATTTTATTATCTAGGACTAGCTTTCTTACTCCCGCATCCGTTTATATTGAAAATGCGAAAACCCTTTCTATAATTTATTCACTGCATTCGGGCGACAATATAGCGAGATCAACTTCTTTACTCATGCCCATTCATGATGAGAAAACCCTCTTTGTAATTGATTCACTACATTCGGGTGAAAATGTAGTAGTCCTTGATTATTTTTCATTGCATTCAGGCTCTTTAATGCATCACTAAGAGGGAACGCTTCAACACAATGTGATTACACCATAGACTTTAATAAACAAAAATTAATTAGCTAAGTGCAAGAACCATTCATTATCAAATGACATTTGATGATACTCTCTTTGGTGTATTCGGGTCTAAATTTCGTTGAAGTATGAACAATTAAAAGAATACTTAAAGGATCCAGTTCTTAGGATTGTTAGCCGTTGACAATTCCTTTGGTGAGTACATCCTTATGTGCAACTGATGTGAATGATGACGTAAACACATGTATGTATATGTGTAAGTTTGTGCATCTATGCGTGGGGAGAGAGAGATAACACTATCAAGAACTTATATAACGCAAAGCCAAGTGTCCCATGCAAGGTAAACGATGGCGGCTGCAATGAAAATCTAGAATGATGACGTAGAAACAGTAATACAGTCAACTTATACAGTGGACTCTGTCAAACTCAATTAATCAACAAACAACAACAACTAAGCCTTTTTCCCTTTTCCCATATTACATGTTAATATGTCAAACTCAACTAATATAGTAAAATAAAGCTTGATATGTTCTCTTATCTTAATTAAATAGTCAACCCTCTCTCTCATGCGCGCTTGGAATGCTCTTCGGTAAGTTGCTTCGCTCGTAGGCCAATGGATCGACGAAGCATCCACCAGTGGAGCAGCCGATCCGGCACGAATCTAACTGCAACCCATTGAATGTAATGACTCCAGTAGGGCGTGCACAGCACCTTTTCTCCTCCTATCCAACGCAAGCACCACTCTGCGTACTCTTCTGCTGATGGAACGAAGAAGGATGGCTTCATTCTTGTCATCTTCGTTGCCACGTACAAGGGAACCTGTCCAATCACCTAAATTAGTCATTTATTTCACTAAATCATATCTATGGTTCGAGTCTTGCTAATGGAGAAAACCAGTACTGGGAGAGCTTTACACCCAAAGTAGGCCGAACCCGCTCCAACCCGATCAGCGGGGCCCTTGGTGGACTTCGAATAGTATCCTTTAAAGCATATACCGATGGTTTAGAACCGAAAAAGAAAAAATCCATCTTGCATGCAAAATTCTGCCGTGCCACAGGACTCATGACATTTTGTAGTGCAACACATTTGACACAACACGCAGTGAATTAGGTAAAAAGGAAGCGATCGAGCGAACTGTTACAGTTTCTTCGGGGTGGGCCCAGAGATTCAACCGTGGTTGACCCTGATCATTTGCCCTACCTGTACTGTAAGCATTACCTTTTCGGAATCTGTTACCAATTCCATATTCTGACTGACGTCTTTTGACCTCTTCACATTTTGTCCCACATATATTTTGTTCAGAAGACGGTTTCCGTAACTGGATGAGGAAGGCGAACCATCACCGCCATCTTGTTCAACAAAGATAATGGCGTAATATGATGCTTCTTACCAGAAATTTATTTCATAATTAGAACCACAGAGTGGTCATCCTCATCAATTCTTCTAGCAACTTGCACGTCCTTAAGTTCAACCCCACTAATATCATGTTGCTGTATGAGTTAGGCGGTTCCCCCAGGAGAAGCACACAACATCTTGTCCGAGGGAAGTTTTCCAACAAGGCAAGGCTTCTAGAGCACTTGTTAGACCTTCCTGGATGTCTTTCTGATAAAATGGTATGGCGTTCAATTCATCTGGCTTCGAATCTTGTTAGTTGGACGCCATTTGATGCTTTGCTATTGACCGGAACGTTGTAAGCGAACCTGTTAAGGCACTCGCTAACAACCGGCTAGTGTGCACCGTTTCCACTCTCTCCGGGGAGCACTAGCAGACAGTTCCTCTTCGTCAATTACCAAAGAGAAAAATATCTAAAAATCAGCATGTTTTAAGTCATCCTCTTTTTGTCTCTTAAGTGTCATCATCTATCGTTGTAGGCCAATTGAATGCTCCAAGATGCCTCAAATTTAGGTGGTTGGCAAAGAAACTTGTTCTACCACGTCTGTTCTCCTTCTCCAATCAGGGATATTCATGTTCTCATCTTCATTTCACAGCCTTATCTCTCTCTGTTCCCATTCCACGACCACGATCAAGAAGGCCTCCGTCTCCACTCTCGTGAGTCCCGTGTGGAACGTTAAAACACATATTATAGCTTAATTTTTATTTGAAATGAAAACCTAATTCATATGAATGCATTCAAATTCGGATATATTGTTAAGAATGAATGTATAAGAAACGACGATGAATTCAAAAAAGGAGGTGATGTTTTTTATATTGTTTGGCATAGTTTGTCTTATTTTTAAAGAAGCCTAACTTTCTAGATCGAATGAGAGGAGCGGTTAGAGCTGGGTTTAAAGGATAAGACCTGCTATCCCATCCATCACTCAATCTCCATCAGAGAATTCCTTATTCTCCTCGTTTCCGTCTTCATTTTTACAACCCAAATCTACCAATTCAGGATGAATCACACAAGAAATGGGGGATCCCTTTCCCTGAACATCCTTACCTCGAATCGAATAAAAACCTGTAGACTTTCATTTTCTTAAAGAAAAAGGATGCGAAGAGCGAGCAAGTGGGCCTTGTTTGGTGCCTTACGAATAAAGGACATGGCCAATTAACTCCCCCGCTAGTTAGCCATAATTACTCACTAGATATATATGATAAGAGTTATTCTACCGGCGAAACTTTGACACACTATGATGCTTATGCATTTTTTATATTTTTAAAGATATTGAGTATGAGAAAGTTGTTTTTTATATTTTTTCAACGTTTTTAAAACTTTTAAACTATACCATGCCTTCGAAAAAAAAAAAACAAGAGAATGTATAATTACACATTATCAAAGGTTTATCGGATACCATCATGTATGTGCGTATGTATATATGTGTCTGTATGTAAGAGAGAGAGTATGTATATTATGTTGGGTGCCCTCTACTTTGTGAATTCATGAGCCTTGGACATTCTCAGGCTTAGTTTTCTTGACTTACCTGACATTGGACATCGATCCCATACTGTTTGTATTCCACGTGGAGACTCCTTGAGAACATGTGGACATACCTGTACAAAGAACACGTAGACAAACACATGTTTGAGAGAAGGAAAAAGAAACACCGTTTTCATTGGTCGGCTAGGATTAACTATACGCACACAAGAGAACGACCACACGCACATGCACGCATGCACCAATGCCTACTACATGCGCCGAAGCACGGACGTGCACGCACACATACATATACAGCACACCGTAGATTAACATAAATTCAAACAAGAAGGATTCTTGATTACATTACATTACATGATATCCTCCCTTATATATTCATGTTTAAAGAATGATCTAGCTTATTGTGAGTTAACTGCTCACATGACACACGATAAGGATATGTAGAAACAAAGAATCCATGTGGCCGACCCCGTCTAGTACGAGAAAAGGCTTAGTTGTTGTAAAACATGAAAATCTATAAAAAATTATAAAAAATCCAGTTTTCATGTTTGTAACTCATTGACTATTCGCTTGGTGGCTACATCCATATACCGTTGCTGTGTAACTGATATTGATATATATATATATATATATATATATATATATATATATATATATATATATATATATATATATATATAGAGAGAGAGAGAGAGAGAGAGAGAGAGAGAGTACTATCAAAAACTTGTATATGCACCAAGAAGGAGAAAGTATACTTACGCTTTGGATGCAGCGTAGGTGGTGGCAAGGGGATATGATGGCAAAAGAGAAGCGGAACCAGATCCCACGTTGACGATCGCTCCTTTCCTCCTCTTCAGCATCCCAGGGAGCACCACATGAGTAACCTTTGTCAATCCTACCACGTTCACTCTGATGATGTTGTCTATCACTTTATGATCAGCTTCATGTAAGTACATCCTCCTAGGGCCACCGATGCCGGCGTTGTTGATCAGGATCCCAACATCCAAACTTTCAATCCCCTCTTGTATTCGCCGGATCCCATCATCCGATTCCTCTGTGAAATCGCACACGATGCTCCTGACCTCGATCTCCGTGTACTTTTTGTGTATTTCACTGGAGACAGAGCTCAATTTGGCTGGGTTCCGGCCTACTAGCACTAAGTTGAGGCCGTTCTTAGCCAACGTGAATGCCATGGCTTTACCTATGCCATCAGTAGGTCCTGTGACAATTGCCCATGAGCCATACTCCTTGAGATTCTTTCTTGGTCTAAGGAAAGCGCCCCAAACCCATTTCAGGATCACCAACAAAATTGTGAGAATAGAAGCAAGAACAGGAAGTGTTGCAAGAGTGAGAAGGAGTTGGATGATTTCCATTTTCGCTAATTTGAGCGCGATAGCACTGAAGTTGATATATATACATGTGAGGGATGCTCAAGTTTTGCACCTAAAAAGATTTTCTTGAAAAAAACCTCTCCATTTATTTGCTATTTTTCCAAATAAACCTCAACCTTATTTAAGAAGAGGCTTCTCTTCTTAAATTGGACGGATGTATCATGTATCCATTTGTTATTTTAATTGCAATTAGCTGCACGTTAAGGAGTGCTTTATGAAATTGGTCTATAATCTCCCGCATATGGGCCAGGCGGTTGAAGAATAAGACGTAGCTGTAGTTTATTACGCATCGAAACGCTAACCCTCGATGGGGTGCATGTCTTTGTAACCAAAAAAATGACTCATGACTAACTGGGGATGTCAATATGAGCTGGACCCAGGATTTTGCATTTCACTGCTCAATGGATGGGAAATATATATATTAACACATACATGGACATATATATATATATATATATATATATATATATATATATATATATATATATATATATATATATATATATATATATATATGTGTGTGTGTGTGTGTGTGTGTATTTTATACTAATATTATAATAATATTATGATATAGGCTGGTCAAGCCCGTGGCCCTTGGCCGTGCTACTCAAGATTAACACCTGCATTAATATCGGCTATCTTTATGACATGCGATTGGTGTTGGAACAACTCGTGACTTTCAAGCGAAAGGTTCTTTGGAGTCCACTCTTGGGCACGAGAGCAGGTGGCTCTTTGTGTTTATGACTCCATCTTTTTTGGATGCCTTTCAGCTCGATTGTCTTTTTCGAACAACTTGCACTCAAGAGCCCTGACAGACAGCCTTAATGCCCTGAATGCGCCTCTTACCCAAAAACAAAAAGTAGAAACGTGAAAAGCGGTTAGAGGGAATTCAATGTATCTATGTTTTCCGTATGATGGCTCTTTGGAGGTAGAGGAGTAAGTTGCTTTTTAGCAACCCATTTTAGGCGTAACGGGCAAATAGTTGTTGGAGTTGAACTTTCGCATATCTTCTTCTTGAATAGGCGATATCCAAGAAATTGGATTTAATACCCTACAAAAGAAGGTTAGAACAACTCTCTTTTTCGAGGTATTGTAAGCACTGATTTTTAGGTTCATTTGCTACTATCAATATCAAATAACTGAATGAATATAGATTTCGACAAATACTTTTAACATAAAACAATGATCCTCGGTTCGTTTTGTACGAATGCAATCGAGTCTTAAACAAACTGGTAAAGCAAAGTCAATAATATTATAAATTCAATTAGTACTACAAAAGGACTTATAAATTCTTTTGAAAAACTCAGTATGAAACAACTCATGCTGTGAGAAAAAAATTGGATGAATCTCGTTCAACAATACCACCATATAGACATGTTGAAGATATAACTCATATGGAATGAGCATAATTGCTATACAATATAGCTATCAATTGTATCATAAGTTATATCCACTATCAAATGTTATTAATAAGTATAATTGTTATTCAAGAAGGTGTCTCTTAAACCACAAAAAAAGAAATCAGATTTCAGAAAATCTTATAAAAATTATGATAGGAACACCAAGCTTAAGAAAAAGAAAGTTCAATGTTACCATTGTGGAAAGCTTGATTATACTTAAAAAAACTTAACAAAGATAAAAAAATCTTAATTTTTCTAAATATAATCTTGTTACTGTTATATTGAAAGTAAATATGATAGAAGGCATTGAATCTTAGTAGGCGACTTCGGTACTACTCATCATACGTGAAAACAAAAGGTATCCTTAAAACTTTAGTAGAAGATGGAGTGATTTTGAACATGAGCAATGATTCAATGGCTAAGGTGAAAGCAAAGAAATGGTTTAACTCAAATTTACTTTGAGCAAAGGTCTTACTCTTAAGGATATGCTTTTTGTATCGGATATAAGAAAAAAATTGGTGCAGGTTTTCTTACTTAATAAATATGGGTTTAAAATATATTTAAGGGGAACAAATTTATTTTGTCTACGGAAGGTATCTTTGTTAGGAAGGGTTATCTATGTAAGTTTAAGTTCAATTTAAATCTTGATAATAAGGATATTGTTTTTTTTTACATTGTTGACGCCAAACTGATTGGCAAACTAATGTTCTGATAGAAGCTTGCTGAAGGAAATTAGCTGTGGAATTCATTGTCATCTCATGGCGAATACAAATCTAAAAGTCAAAGTACCGGTTGCGGCCTATTCGAAGTTACTTATGGATCAAATTCTAAGAGTCATCAACAAGTTGCATGAGCAGCTTAGATTGAAAATACTAAAGCAAAATATGGATTAAGAGGAGACCTAGTATGGGTTTGTTTTAGAAAAAGTTGTTTTCGCCTAATAGGTCTGCAAAGATTGAGCCAATACCTGTTGATGTAAATAATTACAAAGTTGAGCTTTCATCTACACATGAAGTGCCCGGCATGTACAATGTTGTAGTGCTCCCTCCTTTTTGAAGAGAATCAAGTCTCTGTGCCAAGTCCTTTTCAAAAAAAGGGACTTTGATGCAGGAGACTGAAAAACGTGATTGATGGTTAGAAAATTGTTATGGATCGTTTAAATACAAAATTGGCTTCAATGTCTTAGTTTTAAAGTCAATATATGTGAATATCGATCATATATAGTGTGTTTCCATACTTTCAGATTTCCTATGCTTGGAGTGGTATTTGAAGGCTATTGATTATGCTTTTCACTTGGCGTATGTTGGAGATAGCTCGATTCTCTTCTTTTTTGGAAGAAATTGAAAAGCAATGCTTCTTTCTAAAAGTTCTGCAGATTTTATTTGGTGAGCTCTATCTATTCTATCTATTGAGATATTTTATAAAACATTTTAGAGCAAACAAAAACTTAACATCATATTTATGGATATAGAAAAAACTTATGGTAGAGTGCCACAAAATATTTTGTGGAAAACCTTAAAAAACAAAGGTATCCTATTGACGTACATCAATTTTATATAAGACATATATGAGAACTCATTAAGTAATGACATATTTCTTTGATATTAATTTAAATAAAGAACCAACTTTAAGTCTATATTTATTTATATTGGTTATTGATGAATTACCAAAACATATTTAAGATAAGTGCCTTAGTGCATGTTATTTGTGAATGACATTGTGTTAGTGAATAAGTTTGAGAAAAAAGTTGATAGAAAATTTAAACTATGAAAAGAAACATTAGAAAGTAAAAGCTTCAGACTTAGTAGAACAAAAAGTAAATATATGAAATGCAAGTTTGATTATTTGGTTACTTTAAATAACATAAAAAATAAAATTGGTACATATTGCATCCCTCATAAGGAAAGTTTTAAATACTTAGGGTTAGTTTCTTATAGTGATAGAAAAATTGATTACGATGTTAGAATTAATCCAAGTTGGTTAAAATAGAGAGGTACATCATGTATTATATGTGACAAGAAGATCCCATTAAAGTTGAAAGATAAATATTATAGAATAATAATTATACTCATTATGTTTTATGGTTATGATTGTTGGGCAGTTAATCATCAAGATCTATAATAGAAATGAAGATATTGAGTGGTTACACAAGGAAAGACCATATACATAATAAAGTTGCTAATAATAAATTAGGAGTAGCATCCATAGTTAATAAAATAAAAAAAATCATTTAAGATGTTTTGGATATGTAAGAAGATAACCAAAGAAAAATGTTAGATGGACATCTAGATTTTCTTTCTTTCTTTTTCTTCTCTATTTATTCATTGCTCTCCCCCAATCATGGACAATTGAGCTTTTTCTTTTCCCCCATTTACTTTGTGTCAATCTTGACGAGGCTAGGACTATAATGCATGAGTTCCACAATGGAGAATGTGGAGGCCATGTTAATGCAAATATGATGGCCATGAAAATACTTAGGGCATGTTATTTTTGGTCCACCTTAAAGCAAGATTGTCATGATCATGTTAAGAAATGTCATCAATGTCAAGTGAATGGACATGACATTCATATCCCATTGTCTACCTTGCATTTCATTGTGAGCCCATGACCCTTCACCATGTGGGCATTTGACATCATAGGACCAATCTCCCCAATTGCATCAAATGGACATAGGTTCATCTTAGGAGCTATCGAATATTTTTCTAAATGGGTTGAAGCTACTTCCTTGGCTAATGTCCAAGGACAACATGTAGTGGCATTCATTAAGAAGAATATCTTGGCTTTATTTGGAGTTCCAAGGGACCTAGTGTCGGATAATAACACGACTTTCAAGAATGAGAAGATGGAAAGGTTATGTAATACCTATGGCATAACTCAACACTTCTCATCTTCCTACTACCCTCAAGGCAATGGCCAAGCCGAAGCCACAAACAAAACTCTCATAAGCATCATTGAGAAAACTTTAGAGAATGGTAGGACATGGCATGAGAAGCTAGACGAAGGCTTATGGGCTTATAAAACTTTCATCCGCACACCCACAAATGCCACACTATTCGAGTTGGTCTATGGTAAAAATGTCATACTCTCCATTCATACCAAGTTGCATTCATTTCGTACATCACTTTCACCCGACTTACCCATAGAGACTTTACATCAAACTAGGATGACCGAGCTTGATCTACTAAATGAGAAGAGGCTCCTTGCCATGGATCATGCACATGTATACCGGCAAAGGATAGCCTGACATTATGAAAAGCATATAAAGACTCGTCACTTCAAAGTGGGAGACCTTGTATTGAAAATCATCCACCATCATGGCCCTCATCCACTTGGCAAGTTGCGGTCCAAGTGGGATGGTCCCTATGTTGTGAGGGGAACAACCACAAACAATGCATATTGGTTTATTAATGTTGAGGGCAGAAATTTAGTAGACCCTATAAATGCCCAATACTTAAAAAAATATTATGTACAGGGTCTATGTTAAATTCTTTCGAAAAGATTTTAAATGAGTCTCCTTTGAACTTTTGAAAAGAAGGATCAAAATGGATTGTATGACCCTAAATGAGGGAATCAATGTTTTATGAAAAGTAAAGTTTTCAAAATCATTTGGTAACATTTCAAAAATCTTTGGCTTACAAAATGAAGCCTAGTTCAAAATAGCAAAATATTTTCAAATGGTAGATGCTATTAGGAAATGGGATGTTCTTGTTTGAATCGAGTATCCAAAGGGATAAGTGTTTCCCCCATTTTACTTCTCCCCAAAAAAGAAAAATTGGCAAAAATCAAAAGAAGGAAGAAAACAAAAACCTCAAATATAGAGGTCTTCCAAAAAGAAAAAGAGAATACAAAAACTCCTCTAAAAAGAAGTATTCCCTTTAAAAGAAAAAGAAAAAGGGAATACAAAAATCCTTCAAAAATAGATCTTATCTTTGAAAGAAAAAAAAAGAGAAAGGGAATACAAAAACTCCTCCGTATTCCCTTTCAAAGAAAAGAAAAAAGCTAAAGTTCAAAAAGAGTAATTTTTATCTCTTTGGAAAAAGAGGTCTTCCCAAAGAGAAAGTCTATATTCTCAAGTCAATTTGGGAAGTAAAATCAAAAGGGACGTTTTCTTTTAATGCCAAAGAGGGGCATCTATAAACACCCTAAATAAATTTTGCAAAAACATGACTCAGCACACCCTCAAGCCCGAAAATAACTTGTTTTGAACCCCTTGCTTTGAATTGGGAATTTTCACAAAATCTTTAAAATGGAGATTTTGAAATTAAACATTTTCAAATCAAAGTTAAGGAAAAGCAAAGTCAAACAGAAATAAAGCTGAATCGTCTCTCTGAAAAATCAGCGAGGATCATGACCACAACAATCATCAAGCAAGACATGGACCAAGGGAAGAATCAAGGCATATCAAGTTACGGCCAAGCCCACATTGGTCAAGCTCACACGACTTGATCGGGCCAATGAGGCTCATCTAGACAAATCATCATTAAGACTTGGCTCAAGCATGCAAGGTGAAATCAAGTTCAAGGCATCAAGTTCGAACCAAACCACATTAACCTAGTCTACCTAATCCACCTTGGTCGAACCACATTAACTTAACCCACCTAGTCCACATTGGCCGAACCACTTTAACCTAGCCTACTTAATCCACCTTGGCTGAACCACATTGACTTAACCCACCTAGTCCACATTGGCTGAATCACATTAACCTAACCTACTTAGTCCATCTTGGCTGAATTCCCCAAAGGAGGACAACTCTAGCCAACTAAACCCAAGCCTAGACACCTAGTCGGGTTCACACCTAGCTCGAGCCCAAGGACCAAATCAAGACCACATGTGGTTGGTCCAGCCATAACATGATTGGACCACCAAGCCCGCCCACGTGAAGGATTTGGTCCAAGAATTGATCAAGAAGTATAGCAAGACATGGGCCAAAAGACCCATGTCCAACACGCCCCATGGAAGGCCCTAGAGACCCCCCCTTTGGCTTATAAATAGGGGTCATGAGGGACTCATTCAAGGCATCTTGCACATTGAGGGACTTGCCAAAACACAAGGAAAGAGAGAGGGAGAGCCTAGGAGAGAGGGAAAGTGCTGCAAGTTAGAGAGAGAGAAAAAGATATAAGAGAGAAAGGAGAGGAAGAAGAAGGGGTGACACCAAGGGAAGAAGGGTTTGAATTCCCCCATTGTAAATTCGGTTCCTGGAGCTTGCTAAGTGAGTATTTCTTTCCCTTTTCTGATCTTAATTCTTCTCTTAACATTCAATTCAATGAATGGGTTATAATAATGGAGCTTCATCTCCCCCCAAGCTGTAATAGCAAGTAGATATGTTGTCAATTTCATTTCCTACGTATGCACTCTACTTGTTTGCTTTCTTCATTCTATCATTTTATATTTTATAAAACTCCTATAACTCCTAACCCCCTCTGTGATTAAGATAACATACATATTTACCTTCATTTTCATTCAGTAATGTGCTTTAATTTTGGTGTGGATGTCATTTAAATTCGGATGGATGCATGCATTTATATTCTAAAAACTGAAACTGTTTTTTTTTGCATCCTACATATGCCGATTGTTTTATTTTTCACTGTTAAACTGCTGCTCTGAATGATTTGAAACTTAAGACATCGAATCTACACACAAGCCTATCCAAAATAAAATTTGCAAGAATTTTAGTGCCGGGTAGATGTGTGAATAAAAGAAGGAAAGATCGTTTAAATCTATGTTATGTTTCTATACAATCTGTTTTCTTGCAATAGGGTCTGGGTAAAAGTACCATATCTCTGTCTGTAATAAACCAAAATTGATAAAATTAGTCTTATTGGAAAGCTGATATCCATATCTTTTTAACAAGACTAAAATCATACAATTTAGAGTTTTATACACTGAGATGCAAAAGTTTCTTTAGGCCATTGTGTTTTTATAACAGAGTATCTTAAAACATTTGAGCAATAGGCTGTTTCGGATTTAATTCTGTAAATTCACAACACCAAATTTCAAAGTAAAAATAAGCTTATAATCTCCACATTCCACTCTATGATATGTGAAATATTCATGAATTTGGGAGATCTCTAAGTTGTCCAAACAAATCTGAGAATCAACTCTAAAAACAAAACCAATTTATGTTTTTCAGAACTTGAAATCCTTCCCTTCTCTAGACCAAGTGCACGAGTTTAATTTGGTTGAAAACTATTCACAAAGTAAAATTTGAAAATATACACCTAGACAAATGAGTCCTCAAAGCGTCTAGGCTGACCCTTAAGCATCGGTTCAAGAAGACCTGAGGTGACAAGATCTCGCTTAGCCACAATTACCAAATAAGTCACATTTATAAACTTTGCTAGTTTTTGGAAACTAGCTAGCATGCTCTCGTATAAACAAAGTAGGTTTGAAGAGTTTATTTCAAGTCTCTATATAGGTTTGAAGTAAAAATTTTATATCTACAAAGACATACATATTAATTAGATTGGATAGTTCAAAACTTGTCTACTATTCAATTGGGATGAGTGAAACCTTTTGAAATTGTGAGATATCTTCACTAAAGGTATAAGATTTAAAAAATGATAAGTTTATTAAAAGATGAAATCAGGGTCATTCAGCCATGGTGTGTGATCACATGGGCCAGCCACAAGGGTCAGCTCCAATGGCTAGTAGCCATTGGAACCAACCTCGAATGGCTAGTCCACCTAGCCATTAGGGGTTGGTTGGACCCCTTTTCCCTGTTCTCTCTTTCTCCCCACTCCCTCTCCCCTCTTCTTTCTCTTCTATAAATTCTTCTACGTACATTCTCTGAACAAGCCTTTTTGTAGCTATTGAATAATATTCATCTTTATTGTGATTTATGTGTCATCTTTGCACTTATGCGATTATAGCCTTTTCTAAGGCCTTGTGATTGATTATTAGTGGTGATTGTTCATTAATCTTCTTCTGCTATATTGAAATATTGACTTCATTATATAGTATCAGAGTCATTTTTTATCGTGAAAACATTGTTCATTGTCTCGAGAAGGATGTTGATCGTGTCCTTGGTTTTATTGTAAGTTTAACTCTTTATATTTATTTTCTCCTTAAATATGGATAAAAAATGAGGGCTTAACTTTCGATTAACACTATCGAATTAAACAAATGAACTCAATTTATAGAAAATTATATATATTTCAAAAAATTATTGGATTATGTAAGTGATTCAAAAGTAGAATCTTCTGTTAAAGTTAGACTTGAGCAAAAAGAAAAATATAAAGGAGGTCATAGAATGGTAATATGGATGCTCATGAATAATGTGAATAAGTACACTAGAGACACATTGGTCAATTTCACTAATGCTAGAGAAGTATGAAAATATTTTAAAAAATCTAATATTCAAAGCGATATTGTTCATAGGATGACATTATACGATAAGTTATCATTACTAAGACAAGGATATAAAGGGATAAATGAGTTTTTTGGTGAATATTTCAATATATTGAATCAACTTTATGGATACAAAAAAATTGTAATTAATGTCTTAGTAAGAGACAATGTGAAGAAAACGAAAATTTTGTATATCGATTTTTAAGAAATCTTCGAGAAGAATCTAAAGGGATAAAATCATCCCTTAGTCATCGAAAACCTTTTCCCATTAAAGAAGAGGTTCTTGTCGATCTTCAAATAAAGAAAATAAGATTAAATGAAGCTAGATGTCAAAGAGACACTGTCTTATCCGCATCTAGACTTGGAGCAAACATGAAAGTATATCAGCCTCCTCGCTTCAAAAGCGAAGAGTCAAGCGAAACTAGAAGAGAGGTTGTGTACTACTTTTATAGAGAGTTCTGTCATATAAGGCAAAATTGTCCAAAACAAAAAAAGGTGGTCATAGTAGAAGAACAAATCTCTTACTTTATTCTTGACCTTCAAGAAAAAGTGAAGATACTTCAAACTCAAATAAAAAAAAAAGCAACGATTGGTGCAATTTGTTCTTCTTCAATAAAATAAACTCAAGGTATGACCTCTTCGCTTCTTGATTCAGGTGTCTTCTTCCATATGACCTGTAACAAAAAAAATTTAAATTATGTGTTAGAAAATCCCTATCTTGTGTTTATACTGCAAATGAAATAAAATGAAATATTGATAAATTGGTAACTTACAAACAAAAATTTTCAAATTTTCAAAATCAGTGTTATTCCAAAACTAAATTTAAACTTCCTTTCAATATCTGAAATTTTAAATAATAGTTATGTTATAACCTTTTCTTCTACGTGATGCATTATACAAGATTGTCTTTACAAGAAGGTGATTGGGTGTGTTCATAGAGAGGGTGGACTTTATGTCATGCACTATTTACATAGCATAGGATATGTAAATATTTTGTCTAATGATGTACTTTTGTGACACAAGATATTAGGACATCTTAATGTTCAAAAATTGTATCAATTTCCTCTTGAGATAAAAATTATTAAAAAAATTGTTGCAAAATTTGTGTAATTCACAAAATGCAACATCTTCTTTTTTTAAACAAAATGCATATTACCACGAAACCCTTTGAAATTATTCATTTAAATGTATGGGGTCCCGCACCCGTTTTATCTAAAGGAGAAATTTCTTACTATATCATCTTCATAAATGATTTTACTAGGTATACAATGGTATACCTTTTGAAAGTTAAATTCAATGTTTTCACAATTTGTTATCTTTTATAATCTTATAAAAATTAATTTAACTCTAAAATCAATACTTTCAAAACTCACATAAGATGATAATTTATGTCTAAAGAATTAAAAAACTATCTTGACAAGTTTGAAATTGTTCATCAAACTTATTCTAGTAAGACTCCCAAAAAAATGGGATTTTAGAACGAAAACATCGTCATATTCTAGAAACTACTAGAACCTTACTTCTATCTAGCGGTGTTCCTAAAAATTTTTGGGCAAAAGCTATTATGACTATTAGTTACTTAATTAATTATATGTCATCTTCAGTTTTACAAAACATGCCTGTTGTAGAAAAACTCTTTAAAATTTCTCCTAACTATTATATACTAAAATTTTTTGGATGTAGATGTTTTATTTATACTGACAAAGATGATAAACTATCTTCTCGAACCATCGAATGTGTATTTTTAGGATATGGGATAAACAAGAAAGGATATAAGTGTTATGATTTTAAAAATGATAAGTTCTATGTATCTAGAGATATCAAATTTTTTGAAAATGAATATGTATTTAAAGGCATAAATGATGTCAAATCTATTGATGACTCTTTTTATTCTTTTTTGAGTTACATTTTAGGAGATGATCTGATAAATATAGAAAATGATCTAGATGAATACACGTCTTCAAGGTATTCCATAGTCCCTTTTGAACAATATTATTGTAGGAGAACTTCTAAGATCATACTATCCATGCTTGGAAGATCCAGTTGTAACTCTAGACTTCCAGAATGGTTCATCTCCTGTGATAGTTTCTCACAAGGTATAAAGCTTTTTTGACCATTATTTCAGCTATAAAAGAACGTAAAACCTTTAAAAAAGCTCAGTTTTACAAGTTTATATTCATGATATGAACGGAGAATTAGATACTCTATACAAAAACCAAACTTGAGATATTATTCATAGACCACAAAACAAGAAAGCTATAGGTTGTAGATGGGTCTATAAGATTAAAACTAATGGTGATGGTTTTCTAGATCGATATAAAGCTGTATTAGTTGTTAAAGGTTACTCTCAAGAATTTTGAATTGATTATAAGGAAACCCTTGTTCATGTTGCTACGATGACAACTTTGAGAACTCTTATAGATGTTTGTGCTATTGGAACATTTATCAATTAGATATTAAGAATGCATTTTTGAATAGTTGGTTGAAGGAAGATGTATATATGTAACCTCCTCCTCATCTTTATATTCTTAGAAATCAAGTTTTACGCCTAAAAAGGGCTTTCTATGGACTCAAACAAGCCCCCAAGGCTTGGTTCGATAAAATGACCAAATTCAAGACATTACATGGTTTTACTACCTATTATACTCACACAATCCTGTTTATAAGAAAATCTTATTAAGGTATTGTTAATACTTTTGCTCTACGTAGATGATATGATTATTATCAGATAGTGATGATTTTGAGATTCAACAAATCAAGCAAGAACTTGGTAAGATGTTTGAGATGAAAGACCTCGAACAACTTTTTTATTTTTTGGGTATTGAGATAACTCGTGATGTTCGAGGTTTCTTTTTATCATAAACTAAATTTACTAATGAAATTATTCTTAGATCAAGACTTACAAATGACAAAGTTGTTGAGACACCTGAGCTGATCAATAAAAAATGTGACTTGTTGATGGAGAGTCGTTGATTGATTCTACTCCTTACAAACAAATGATTGGGGCACTCACTTATCTCACTATAACACGTCCTAATATTGTTCTACACTTTAAGTCAATTCCAACATGTACCAACATTTTACATATAAGTGTAGTAATGAGGATTGTTTGATATATTTGACAAACTACAACTAAAGGAGTATTTCTATCATCTTTATTTCAATTATCTGTATATACTGATGTTGATTGGGGTGGTGATATAAATGACAGATACTACACTAAAGGTTATTACATTTTCTTGATAACTCTCTTACATCACAAAAATGCAATAAACAACAAAAGGTCTCTTTCTTCCATTAAAGCTGAATATCGTGCAATAGCTAACGCAACCACTTAATTGACCTAGTTAATACGACTATTATAGGACTTGAGAGTGACATTGAAAATCACTCTAATCATGTATTGCGACAACAAGAGCACTATGTATATAGCCAACAACCATACATTTCATGAGCACACCAAGCGTATCAAGATGGATTGTCACTACATTCATGAAGACCAACTAAAAGGCAATTTGACACTACATTTTGTAAGATCTGAATATCACCTTACAAATGTCTTTACCAAATCGCTACCAACTCTACGATTTCAGTTTTTGGTTAGCAAACTTTCGGTCATAGTACCGTTAATTTGAGGAGGTGTTCAAAGATTGAACCAAGGCCATCTGGCACTAGTATGTGATCATAGGGGCCAACCACAAGGGTCAACCCCAATGGCTAATAGCTATTAGGACCAACATCCTACAACTAGTTCAGCTAGCTGTTAGGGGTTGGCTGGACGCTTTTTCCCAGCTCTCTCTTTCTCTCTACTCTCTCGCCCCTCTTCTATTTCTTTTACAAATTCCCCTATGTGCATTCTTTCAACAAGCCTTTTTGTGACTATTGAATAATATCCATCTTTATTATGATTTATGTACCATCTTTGCACTTATGCGATTGTAGCATTTTCTAAGGCCTTATGATTGATTATTAGTAATGATTGTTCATCGATCTTTCGTTGCTACATTAAAGTATTTCAAACATACTTTAAAAATGATGGTGAATTGTAAGTTAATTTTCAAAAGAAATGCATTCATTGATAGGCATGAGTATGAACAAATGACTTGAATGATCTTTATAATTATGTTCTAATTTACAATGAATGTCACTTAACTTCCATAGCCTTTACATTGTCCTTAATGGCCTCAATGGACATGATATTCAATATCATCCGATGGCTAGAGTTTTGTTATTGGAGTTTTAACTGTTGCTCTTATATGACTATGTAACATCATATAGAATGATGCTTTATGATAACATAAGGACACTAGTTAACACCAATGTCTCTTTATGCTAATTGAAGGACGAAGTTAAAACCTATAAATTGGTGTACCTATCAAGGAACTGCATAAGCAAATTGCTAGCGCAAAAATTATGCTAAGCCTCTTTTTTTTCATGAAACAAGCGCAACTTGCTCTCTCTCTCTCTACACAGTGTATCATTATAATAGGCAATTCTTAATTCATTTCCTCCACTGCGGCACTAAATGTTCTAATTCGATAAGAATGCTGCAAATCCCGTACACTGAAAATAACGGCATTACAGGTGACCTTTTGCTTTTCTTGCTATTCTACATGACAGGTATACAACAACCTCAAAGCATAGTGTAACATTTGGACACTCACCATGCATAGAAGCACACAATCCTAACAGGAGCATCAATTTCACGTCTGTAACGCGGGAGAACTCCCAAAATCAATCTGCAGTCCAGCTGTAGCATGCGATGCTCATAGCTCTGCATTCGAAAAAAAGCTATATAGTTACAAGATACGTCAGGAGATTCAAGGCAGATGAATGCTGATTTTTCAGTTTTTATCAACAACCCTCATGGTCATTCAGCCGTTCTGCATTTCTACAATGTCCTACTGGCAAGAAACATTGTTCTGTCTTAAACAAGATTGACCTCCATTACTGGTACACCCAGTCTCTCCCTTCACTCTTCTATAAAAAAGCACATAAGCAGCAGCTGACTTCACCTCTTCCTCGGTTATTGGTGAAATATGATTATCATCAAAGTTATACCACCTGTTTTCCTCTAAAAGCTTCATAATGAGAAGCAAAATGAAAAAGCATATGCATTAGTACAGTATTATTTCCGTAAACCAAGATATGAGGATGCCAAGAAATGAGTCAGAACAATCACCTTAATATGTGCAGTATAATGACCACTTCCTATGCTGCCGTAGTGATTACTCAAGGCATAGAGCTCATAAAGCTGGCGACGGCCACAATTCTTGTTAGCTACATAGTTTGTCAAGTCAAGATCATGAATTGGGAAGTTCACAAAATTTTCCAGTTTATGTTTCATTGATCTGCTATAGGAGAATCTCTTCAAATGAATCACCAAGACTTCAGGAAGCCTCCATAGATCCAGTTTTTTGCTGGCTTGCCTCCTCTCCTTGCACTGTGGACAGAACCTTTCACAAGAAAAAAGAAACTGATGAACCAACAGTATGGCTGACACTTAGCAGGCAGAAGGCATTGATCCCACATAGAAAAGCTAAGTATCTTAATAAATAATGGATAATTGCAAAAAAATTGACAAGCTAAATCCATGATACCCATGAAGCTTCTTTCCTATAAGAAATTAGGGTGCATTTACATACCCAAAATGAGCAATTAAGGTTTTGCATGCAAGACACAATCTCCATTTAAATGTTTTCCGTGCATGAAAATAGGGTAAATATTTCTCAGATAACAACTGTGAGTGGCTATGACAATGATGGAAAGTAGGTTTCTCTTTTTTGACCACTTTCAAACGTTTCTGGGAGAGCATCTGTGAAATTCAAACCAGATACACTCTTCACTATAAGAACGGTGAGAAATACTTAGAATGATGCCACTTGCTGTTGGTGATGCTTGATGTAGAAAGTGAAGGAAAGAGAAGAATGAAGAAATAAGAAAGGGGAAGGAAGAAAAGCAAAGGAGTCAAAAAGCGTACTCTGCCCTTTCAGTATATAAAAAATGACAATGTATGGACAAAATGAACTTCATTCAATAAATAACCTCGGAATTATAGGCCAACACAAGGAATGTAAAGTCTGCGAGAGCCAATTTCAAAAGGCAATCCAGAGATACCACAATGCATCAAAATGAAGCTCTATATATCATGCAGACACACACACACACACACACACACACACACACAGAGAGAGAGAGAGAGAGAGAGAGAGAGAGAGAGAGAGAGAGAGAGAGAGAGAGAGAGAGAGAGAGAGAAAGAGAAACTAACCACATATCTTCAGGTACCAAAGGCTCTTCTCGCAGAAAGGCTTCCAAACATGTATACAGTGAAAGTGACTCTGTTCGTGGTTCTGTACGTGATTTTTTTTTTATAGTCCCATATTTGAACACTTCTGGTAGGCTTTCAAGATAATGTATGTCATATTTCTCCAAATCTTTTTCTGACCAATCAATAAAGACTAAAACAGATGATGACGAAGTTGGCAACCGGATGAATTTATCTTCTCCAACAGTCAAATCAACACAGGCATTGTTCTCATCAACCAACTGAAGTGGCAGTTTGGGAGAGGAATCCACTTTCAGACTTCGATCAATTTTTGATGAAGAAGCATCTGTAACACCATGACCTTGTGACACATGGTCTGCTGGAACATTTGTTTCGGCTGGTTCCACAGGCTGTAATAAATCAGTCCTTCGCATAGGAGCAAGCGTTAGTTGGACAATCCTTTGAATATCTCTTCTTGTGTTAACATCTTGTATGATAGGTGCAACAAGAGGTGTACCATAAGGCGTCCAAACCATCTTGCTTTGTGCATTATTAGGCTCCCTGAGATTTATTTCAAAAAAATGACAAAGTTGAGCAATAGTACCAATTAAGAAACAGATGGTGAACACTAATCTAAACAACAATACTATCATATTGCAAGTATGGTTCAGCAATTAATGCATGGTTGTGTTTAGGCATAAAAATCATAAGATCTGTTTGTCTGGAACAAATTAATGCCGTGTGAATAGGCAACCTTCAATATAGCCAACAGATTGAGAACAAGATTAGGATGGCAATCCACAGTTCTGTCTGGACATATGGTTGTTTACAAATGAGATGTATAAAATACAGACATTTGTCAGTTCTCCAATGCAGAAGGCCAAAAAAAAGAAAAGAAAAGAAAATTAGCATAGCATAAAATCTAATACACAAGGATACTTGTACATGGGGAACTATAATGTGTTTCTGAACCGTGACATCCATATCATGGCACACACCCCTCTTCAAATGAAATTTTGCCACCAAATAGTTAGACCCAACTACAGGATGTGTTTTACATAGTATATTTATGGACAAATCTTGCATTCAATGCACTCTGGTGAGAAAACATAGCCTAGAGTGTTATTTAATATAACCATACAGATACGATCTTCACAACAAATGCCCTTGGAACAACTATTTAGCTAAACAAAGAATGCTATAAACCTTTAAAAATTAATAGCCATAGTGGAGTTGGCTTACAGAGTCCAATACATGCTCAAACAAGTTTGCATAGTCAGTCTAATCAAGTTGCCTACTGTTTCAAAGTAATTCCAAGTTCATGAAGGTCAATTGCACAAAAACAAGATTTGTACAAAATCCCAAGTGGCTACACTAGACATGGAACAGTCCAAGAGAAACGAGATTAATGAAAACCTAAATACCATTTGAGGTGCTTTTTGTAGGCATAAGAATACAAAGAATTTTGTAATATAAAAAGGAAGAACACAGAATTTTTGCCTCTATTTATAGATGTGTTTATGATATATATTATATGGCACTATCACAAAAGACATCCATATCACTAAGAACAGTCCTTATCTGTGTAAGCTTAGTAGTTAGTAGTTGTTATCATCATGGCTATGTACATGACGTCTATGGAGGAAAGTGGCACCTTATTTGCATTTTGCATCTCCATGTTACTAATAATTCACCCAGAAACACATAATATTTCTGGTGCAATGTCTATCATTGACATCACCATCCAGTTAAAATTGCTGTAGGCAATGAAATTAAGCGAATATGAAGATGATAAGTGTACTCCTCGATTGTTTTCTGATATACCTTACGATTCTTATCACGACAATATCCATAAATGGTTGGTGCACATTGAAACTGACTCCAGTGTGCACCATGACCTATGAAGGACGTGAAAATGTTAGATATTTCAGTATGACAATCATTTATCGACAAGGCATAGGATCTTCTAGATGTTTCACATTTGTAAGTCTGCCTTTGAATTTAGTACCTTTGGTGTGAATCTTTTCATCATTAGTTGGTCAAGAAAATTTAGTTTGAGAATTAAAAGAATGAACCTTCGTATGTGTGACCACGTTACCTGGAAAACATCATAATGCTCACAAGTTTTTCATTTTAAAGGTGTTATTCAAGAGTTCATTAATTTATCAAATGTTTCCTTTATCAGTTCACATAGGGATTATACAAGCAAAGAATAACAATACCTCTAGGGGAAACATGTTGAGTATAACAAGAACATGCATAAACCCCAAGAATTTGTTAAACGCAGCTTTAGGAGCTTCTTCCAAACCATACAAGGCATCCTGTAATCAAAGAACACAATCCTTTCGAACATCCAGTCCAAGGGTTTCATATAAACTTCCTCATTTTACCATTTATTTAGAAGGCACTTTTAACGTCCATTTGAAAAAGTCCCTATCTGGTGGCACTATAGCTAACCAATTCTAACATTGGTCATTTGAGATACTGGGTAAATTCATCCTCATAACTAATTTCATACAGAAGGGTATACCTTCTTGGAACCAATCATAGCTTTGTATTGTTCTAACGATGTATCACTTTTTGTTTTTGATCATGTAAACTAATTGGCACTATCATTCTCTTCTCCTAATGTTTGTCAACTATGTCCCAAGTTTTAGATTTTCTAACGCGTCCAATTTGACTTGCAAAGCGTTTCTCGTTCTTGGGGTGTATTGACCTGGTATATATTTCAGGTTCAACTAGAGACCAAATAACTGTTGGAAACGCAGATGCGCAGCAGAGATTAAAATCACAAATATAAACGAAGAGGAAATGTTGAGATCGAAGGAGGGGGCGGACCTCCAATGGAGGCCGCCCCCCCTCTTCCTCTCTCTTTCTTATTCACATACTCTTTTACCCTAATACAACTTATCAGCCCTTATATAAGGAGCTGTAAAACATAAAATGACCAAAATACCCCTAGTACAGAAAATTACCAAAATGCCCCTACAGTTTCGGGCGAGTACAGTAATACCTAGAAACATAAAACTAACACAAAGACACTAGATAAACATATTCTTCAACACCCCCCCTCAAGTTGGGAGTGAGATACTTCGAACTCCAAACTTGCCAAACAATCTTCATATCTGCTTGCAATGTTCTTCATCTGTCTTTATCACTGGTTTAATCTTCAACAGCTTCTTTGGCTGCAATATCTTCAACTCAGCCTTCTTGGCTAATCATATCAAGCAGCATCTCTGGCTGCAATGTAAACTTAGCCTTCCTGGCTAATCATCTCAAGCAGCATCTCTGGCTGCAATATAAACTTAGCCTTTCTGGCTAATCATCTCAAGCAGCATCTCTGGCTGCAACATAAACTTAGCCTTTCTGGCTAATCATCTCAAGCAGCATCTCTGGCTGCAACATCAACTCAGCCTTCTTGGCTGTAACAATAACAAAGCAGCCATCCTGGCTGTCACAACAATAAAGCAGCCATCCTGGCTGTCACAATCATCAAAGCAACCATCCTGGCTGTCACAATTATCAAAGCAGCCATCTTGGCTGTCACAACAATAAAGCAGCCATCCTGGCTGTCACAACATCAACAAAGCAGCCATCATGGCTGTCACATCAACAAAGCAGCCATCATGGCTGTCACAACATCAAAACAGCCTCTTGGCTGTCACAACAACAAAGCAGTCCTCATGGCTGTCACAACAACAAAGCAGTCCTCATGACTGCAAACTTACTCAAGAATTTTCTTGTTCTCTTAAACATTTTCTCAAACACTTGATGTTCATGTTCATCATCTCCTTCTAGAGCATTTCATCAAACATCATCCATCTGCTCACTCATTTTTCAACACAAGCTACTGCTCTTCATTCATCAAACATCAAATATTCTTCTTCAGAATGATTGAGTTTTCCTTTGTCTCTAACATATCACCGCAATTATCAATATTTTCTTCCTGCCTGGTGGCAGAATAAGTACTACCACACAACAATATAGGTATGTGCATTTTTACTAATCTCAGTAGCTCCCACGAGTTCAACTCCAATACTCGTAGCAACTCCAAAAACCTTCTTACCTGTTGGCTTTTCCTCTCCCGGTGCGAACTGTGGTCAAGGTTTTACAATCTGACAGTGGGGTTCTCATTGGGCAATCGCCGGATGGCCGTCAAATATCCATTAAAGGGTTCATACCTTCTAATCTGTCACAATATGTTGAAGTTATTGGTGTTGCTGAGGCCAATCAGTCCATACGTGCTGAAACATGCATAAACTTTGGTGACACTTTTGCGTTGGATAACTTCAATGAGTTGTGTCAGCTAGCCAACTCCAAGTACAAGAGCTTGTTCATCTGATTTTCTGTACCGTATCTTCCAGAAATAGGAAATCCTATTTTGTCATTCAAACCAATAAACATAGCCAATGAGTCGGTCTCTTCGACCCTCCATGATTACTAATTACCAATGCACTGTAGCTCCAAAAAAACGAGTCCAATGTTTCAATAACTGCAGTCCATAAATACAGTCCATCTGCAACGCCCATTCTTGGTTTCAATAACTCCAGTCCATAACTACAGTCCCATAAATGCAGTCCCTCAGATGCCGTTTCAATAACTCCAGTCCATAACTACAACCAGGTTTATACTAAATGCAGCCACCTTATTTAATTTTTCTGCACCAGGTAATAAAAGCAGCTACCTTTCCAATAAATGCCTTTAAATACATGGTTTAATGACTTTCTTGGAAATACGAGTAGTGCAGTAAATGCAGCCACCGTAGCTTGTTCATTTCAAAAAAACTTGCTTAGCTGATCTTGGAACTACAAATGTCTCACCTCAATATTCGTGAGCTGCTGCTAGAGCTCTCTTAAACGTGCTTGCTGCTCATCAGTGATCTTCTTCAGGTGAATTCCTTTCGAAGGTTCATCAATCAAACCATATTAATTCCCTTATAAATCAAACCTCAATATTCGAAGACACAATAATTCCCTTAGCAGTTGGCACTCCATCACCTTTCCCATTTAAGTCAGAGACATTTCCATTCAGTTTACCCTATTCTGAAGTGGCAAACTCAGTTGATTTTTCATTCTCATTTTGGCTTTCGGTAGCTTCAGAAGGTTTCCCCTCTCTAAAGTTATCCTTTACATCCATAGGCTCTTCCTAGTTCTTCATATGTGCCATAAGAAATGGAAACTTTGGGCTCAAAGTTGGTCCTAGATGATCCTGATGGCAGCTTGGCGGCCAGATTAAGAACACCCCATTTAGAATGAACGTATTCAAGTAGGGGTAATGAACTAATAAATTCAGCTCTTTGATACAGTAAAAAATCTTCCTAGGCTTGCAAAGATGGCCAATCCTTTAGTTTTAACATTTGTGGCCAACCATTTTCATGGATGCGACCCTCAGTGTAACCTTTGAAGAACTAACCAAGTTCAATATCAACCTCAGACCAATCCAAGCAGTCTATAGCCTTCACAAGTCTGTTCCCATCTTTCAATTTCTCATCTGTTGTTTCACAAATACCTCGCCATATATCCATTGGATTCCAGTATGAGGCTGATGAGCTAGAGAACACCTCTGACAATAATCGGTTCACTTCTAACCCAATGCGTTTGGAAATGATTAAAAAACTTTCAGAATTTATATCATGAGATGATGGACAGTACAAGATCTTGTCATTGTCATCATTCTCCAGTGCTGATTTGCAGACTTGGAGATCTAACAACTCATCAGGTTTGAGTATCCTACCACCTAGGCATGCGATGCAAGAGATTGACCTGTGGTCATTCCATGTTCAGGAGGTTCCTGTTTGATGGCCTCCTCTTTCCCTTTTTCAACAAAACTGTCATTGCCTTTCCATAAACGACTTGGGACACGTTCCTAAGATCCTGACAACAAGTGAGGCACAAGTCGAAGGCACACCTTGTGCAATGACGATGATAATCAATGATTGGCATTCTGCAGCAGTCACAACATAGCTCAGGTGATGGAGGCTTCCAAGTTTGAATCGTCCTTCTCACAGAAAGAACATAGTTCACCGACGGACCTTCGACGCCAATCTTTCTGTTAATATGCTCTGATACCATGTTGAAAACGCAGATGCGCAGCAGAGATTAAAATCACAAATATAAACGAAGAGGAAATGTTGAGATCGAAGGAGGGGGCGGACCTCCAATGGAGGCCGCCCCCCCTCTTCCTCTCTCTTTCTTATTCACAGACTCTTTTACCCTAATACAACTTATCAGCCCTTATATAAGGAGCTGTAAAACATAAAATGACTAAAATACCCCTAGTACAGAAAATTACCAAAGTGCCCCTACAGTTTCGGGCGAGTACAGTAATACCTAGAAACATAAAACTAACACAAAGACACTAGATAAACATATTCTTCAACAATAACAACTCGGTAAGTTTGGCATTTTGGGGCAGGACTCATAGGACAGAGACTTTGAAGGGGGCCTAGACTCTGGATGGGATGACCTTATCACTATAGGTTCTTCCTAGCCAATAATCTTTACTGTCTAGATCTTATTTAGCTCTCCCAACATAGTGTTTTCAAAGGAACTATAATATCCTTGAATCAAAGATTCCTTGAAAGAGTATTTGACAAGAGTGCAGTACATCAACAAAATTTTCAGTTTCTTGGTCAATATTTTTACCAAGAGAATCATTAAGAAAACAAAAATCAAAACCAAAACCAAAACCAAGCCTTTTTCCCATACTAAGTGGCACCAGCTACATGGATTTAAAGCGATTAAGCTCAATCTTGTGTCACATTAGCATTTAAGTCTAAAATAGCAAGATTTGTTTCCTTTCAACACTTTAGAGGCATTTCTCTCCTTTTGACGTACACCATTGAATCTCTTAATCTTCTTAGCCAGGCTTCACATGGCTGTCTTTCCAAATGTTTGAACCTTCTTAAGTAAATTTCTCTCATTTTATCTTTAAATCGGTGTCACCACATCTCTTTCTCTAATATCCTCATTATGAATATGAACTTTTCTTGGGGTAGCGACAGGTCCAACTCAACATCTTCATGTCCATCACGAAGATCTTTTCCACATGTTGACGCTGATTGCTCAACACTCAGCACCATAGGGCATTGCAGGTCTAACCATTGCCTTATAACACAAATACCAAAACACACTTCTCCATTTTAGCATGCATACATTAATTCTATATGTAACATCTCCATTAATTCTCCCATCTCATTGAAATTCTGATCCTAAATATTAAAATTGTCTTTCTTTGGAGTGTAGTTTATATCAAATTCAGGTTTTGTATCATACAATCCCATTGAGATATCAAACTTGTATTCTATATATTATGCCTTTATTTTAATAAGCCAAAAGCCCTTTTATTTCTAAGGTTTCTCATTTCAAACTTATTGTTAACTCCTTACATAGTCTCACCCACAAACAAAATATCAATCAAATACAATCACCAAGCCACTTCATATGGAATGTGCTTTGTAGAATATGGCCATAGTGATGACCCTTGTTTTACTCAGGTACGAACATCAAACAAATTAATTGTATGTGTGACCTTAATAATATGTCCTTAGCATGCCTGGATTAATTCTATGTGTGACATCTCCATTAGTTCTCCCATCTTATTGAAATATTGATTCTAAATATTAAAATTCTGTTTCTTCATAATGCAGTTGTTATACCAATTTTAGCTTTTGTATCATATATTCCAATTGAGATATCAAACTTGTATCCATATATTATGTCTTTATCTTAATAAGTCAAGAGCCCTTTATTCTAAGGTTTCTCTCCATAGTTCAAGCTTACAGTTAACTCTGGTAGTCTTACCCTCCAACACAATGTCATTCAAAAAAAAGATCACCAAACCACTTCATATGGAATATGGCCTTAGTGATGACTCTTGTTATCCCTTAGTGATACGTAATAAAGGTTGAGCCTGATCATAAATGCCCTTTATGAAGCTGACATCCACCTCAACATCTTCATCTCCGTCATAAACATCTTTTGCACAATACTGAAGTTGATTGCTCAACAGTTGGCATCACATAGCATTGCAAGTCTTACCATTGCCCTATGATATTTACCTACCAATTTTTGTTGTATCTTCTTGTAACACAAAATACCAAATGCATTTCTCCATTTTAGCATGCATATATTAATTCTATATGTGACATCTCCATTAATTCCCCTATCTTATTGAAATATTGATCCTAAATATTAAAATTGTCTTTTCTTAGGAATGCAGTTTATACCAATTTCAGGTTTTGTATCATATAATTCAATTGTATCAAACTCACATTCCACATATTGTATCTTTATTTTAATAAGTCAAAACCCTTCTTTATTTATAATGTTTCTCTCCCTAGTTTGAGCACACCGTAGAATATGGCCTTAGTAATGACCCTTGTTGCTAGTTCTTGTGATTCACAACCCCAGTCGCTAGTTCTTATAACAAAATTAAAGAGATAAAACAAAAAGAAAATATTACATGAAAAACACACAAAGAAGAACACCTTTTATTTATATTCACTTAACAGAAGACATCCGTATGATTAGTGTTTCCAAAATGCACTTCATGCTATGCTGTGCTTTTCACAATGTCCGCATTGCACCAAATTGCAAACAAATCACTTTTTTCTATGTATGAGAGCTCTACAAGGGTCACCATACTACAAGATTTGGTTTTCAAAATGGCTACTATTTTTGCACCTGGGCATTAACTATGATATGCCATAAGTTGTGGATGTTTATAACTTTATATACATAATGTTTATTCATTATGCATATGTACATCAAAAGTAAACCTCATGTGGCAGTTTCTCTGGAGAAAAGAATGCAATTGAAATTTTTAACTTTTGGTGCATTGTGAGCTATTGATTGCATTCCCTAAAATTCTTTTCATATAGTGCAATGGTGTGGGCCAAGACTTTGGTGCATTAGGCTTCCAACAACCAACATAAAACTTTGTTGGATTTACTACCATGGATTCTTTATAAAATAACTATTTAGACCATATCCATAAGGCTTTCTTGACCAAGACATTTTTTACAGTGCATGCATGGGTTTGGAAAAATCAGTTCTCGTTACATGGTTTAGTAAGACTAATGCCTGAGGACACAAGTCTCCTGCAATGTAAGGATCCACGCAGTTCTCCTTTTCATAGAAAGCAAGGAGGGGTATGATTTGGTTTATGTCCAGACAAGGTTGGCAGTATAAGCAGGCAGTGCAGCATGCAATACCAAAACAGAAGATTGTTATTTATATGGAAAGAAATGCACTTTCTGATGGATAAATAAACCCTTGATCTAAAGCTCAACCTTCTCTTCAGCTTATCGGGAGCAACATTATGTAGGAAAGAAATTGACTACTCCACCAATGACTGATCATTTGAACTTACACATCCTGCTGACGATGTATTAACTGTAGGAAGGTTGTATCCTTTGCCAGCTTTGGAAGCCTGTATGCAGCAAGGTAGTCATCATCCTTTATGGTGGATAGGGAGATTAATGGGTCATCCAAGAAACGGTGAATCAAATGACTGCGTATCTGCAGAGACCATAACTCAGCAACTACGGGAGAGGCAACAAAGAAAAACCATCAACCAAACACATAAAGATCTAATGCATTGTATCAGTAACCCCAGCTACAAACCTCTGCAAGCAAAAGCTTCTCCCCTGCTTTCAAGGAGCAAGCGCTGCTAATGGCTTGAATCAGATCCCTGCATTTCCCATGCTTGGGCACAGTGACAGTACATGGTGTTGGAAGAGCAGTCCCATCGCTGCTGAAGACCATCAGAGTCATCGACCGGGTTTTGGTTGAAGGCAAGGGCAATGACAGGTACATGAAAGGATCGAAAGTGATAGAGACCTTCCCGCAGACAGGACAAACCAAAGTTGACTTATATTGACCCTGTGAAAAGGCACAGACTGATCAGGAAGAAATCAAGGATAGAAGATATTGTAGTAACCAAATAGAAAATCGAAAAAGGTTGCATCTCCAGAAATCACAAGAGAAGACAAGTTCTACCTGATACATCTGACTCTTAACAATGGCATCCAAGACAATGCTTCAAAATTTTCATCTGTCAAATTCTATTGGGACATGTGATTGAGAAAGAAGTATATGTAGTTCCAGGTGCAACACAACGTTTCCAAAGAACAGTGAGTAACAATTCTCACTTCCAATGGATTCATTGACAAATTTACAGGGAAATGAGAAAATGTAAATATGGCAACATTTCTGAAAGCTTAGTTGTACTCAAGTGACAGTATTCCAAAGCAAAAGTTGACAATATACTTATAAAAGACATAGTGAGTACGTGAGAGGAATGTCCAATTCACAACGATATTTCTCACTCAGCTACAAAAAAACAGCTTGTGCACATCATTTAGTCACTCTTGTTGTCAAAACATAGTATCAGAAGAAATCCTCAGCCTATGAAGGAAGCCTCTTCCTTTTACCTATGTAAAACCAAAAACAATAGACAGATTTATGGCCCATAATTCATGTTGAATCATTCCTAAGTTGAAATCCGAAGGTTTGGTAGCAGAACTAATTCGAGCACAAGCAATAATGTTGGCATGCATATGCATGAGCCTAAAAATTTTGGACCTTGGAGCTTGCAGAACAATTAGCATACCACTAATTGGAGATGAAATTAGAAAAGGTTCCTTCCGCCTAAAAGGTTTGGCTTGGAGGCCATAACATAGCAAAGAAATGAAATGAGCACCACCAGAGGACAAGCATGTCATGCACCATCTTCAGCCACAGCGTTTGATTTCTATGCAGAAAGAGGGGCAATCTGGCTACAACAATATATATATATATATATATATATATATATATATATATATATATATATATATATATATATATATATATATATATATATATGTGTGTGTGTGTGTGTGTGTGTGTGTGTGTGTGTGTGTGTATATGAATGGTGTTCCCCAGATAATGATATATTAAGCCCTCAAAGATAAAGTTGAAGATAAGAGGTCAGGATCATTCTTAGATTTCACTTTAGCTTTTTTAGCAACATAAAGCACCCTTGAGAAAATGATCATGCTGAGGTCCAGCTTAAACATTAAAATTTCTGCCCAATAGCAATCAAGATTGTAAAGGGTACCTTTGTAATCCTATCAACTAAAACTAGCTCGTGGGGATTAGTCAGTGGATCACTTTTTAAACCTCCTGCAACAAAGCATGATGTCTCCAACATTGGCATATGCATGAATCTTTCAAGGTTCAATACTAGTGAAGTACCACAAATGGTGTCACTTAAAATTGATCTTGAAGAGCAGCATTCATCTTGGCACAAAAACAAATGGATCTAGGTATTGAAGTTAATGGAAAAACAGCAACTACATTGTCTCTCAAGTTGGACAGAATACTCACTTGGCATACATCAACAATTATAGAGTCATTTCGAGCGATATGATTTGCCCAATACTCATCCGCAACCTCCTCATCTGGCCTGCCATCAGCATCTTTTGGTTTTATATAAGGCCTGACTTTCACTCGGTTTAAATCTTCATGAAGTCCGTCTAATAAAAATGCCAAAAGCTCCTGAAGCAGAACTTGAGTCAGCCACAACACTTGTTCAAGAAAGAATCTGTATGCAAAAATATCATAATAACATGGAATCATACCTGTGAATCATGTTGATTGTATCCACTGAATTGTGGTGCAAAGCGAGCTAGTTTAGTTTTAAAAGGTCGAGGTGAGACGGGTGCCCGTCCAGGAGCCCACAATTTTCTGAGTAATTCACCAAATGCCATGGCAAGTTCACCCTAAATAGCAGTGAAGCAAGATCACAGGAATGAACACGGAAACATGCAGAAAAGATGTGACATCTAAACCCTAAGATGCAAATGAAATTATGAAAGTAGGCAAACCAAAATGAACAATCAAGCAGAGGTCACAGATCAACCAAATGAAGAAAAGATACCCTTACTAAATGACAGAAGGCATAAGTATTTTTCCACAGCACCTTCACTTGCAGGACCAAGTTGGAAAAGAAGAAGATATCAACAAAGATTTGATCAAGCACATTATTATTGAGAACAGGGAATATTTATGCACATACTAATGACATAAGGTACAGTATCTTTTGACAGCACCATCACTTGCAGGAGCATGAAGGAAAAGAAGATGATATCAACATAGATTTGATCAAGAACATTATTGTTGAGAACAGGGAACATGTCCGCACAGTATTGAAGATGGTCAGCTTTAACAGCCATCCGTCATACAAGACATGCGATTTAACCTGAACTCTATGAGTCAGTGTAGATAATCTTATAAATGTGCTCTTGATTTACAACTTCTTCCAAATTTTCAAACCCATAGAACCAGAAACATGACATGAAAATCTGTGAATAATGCTGCAAGTAATATTTCTAAACACAAGTGTCTCAGCACAGGAATTTAATTACACTGCATACAAAAGTAAAACGTTTTCAGGAAGGGGAACCTAAAAGGTACATTATTATTGAATTATCAGCTTACAAATGCAATCCATGCATCAATTAGGGGTACACTATCATCAGGCACTGTGATGTTATCCTTTTAAGCTCTTAGAACAGTAACCAATACCATTTTTCAATGATCATGAAGTCAGAGAATCAGTAAATGTATTAACGACTAGTATGAAGCAGATATATCATTATTCATGATCTATTTAAAATGCACTTTTTCATAGCAGATATGTTCTATGCTGAACATATGTGAAACAATTTCATTCACAAAGTCACAAAATATCAAAGTTACTGGCCTTTGCTAGCCAAATTTGGTTTCTTCCAATTCGATGCTACTGAATATATTACGGTTAATTAACTCATCTTACGCCAAGATGGTGCATCTAAGAAACACGATCAAAGAACAGCGACAGCATACTGTCACAAGCACTTTCGCTGTCACAAGCACTTTGAAAGCTACAAGATCTAATGGCAAAACCCTACATATTTCTTCAGCACATCGATTGCATCTTATCCCAACCCCAAGCTAGGAAGAAGCCAAATGCTTTAGAACAAAGCACATCGATTGCAAATAAATTTTCAGTCAGCACATTAAAAGCATAAACTTTTAAAGGCAAATGCCACAGAAAGAACAAAGCACAAAGCTCATCTGGCATTGGTACCCACCTAGTGAGTGTCACTTTGTTCACCTGCACTCCTGATATTCTTAGCTCCCCTATTACTGAGTCAAACCACTATAGACCATAGGCACCTCATTTCAACTATGCATACACGGAGAAAGAAGGCATGCTTTATATTTTTCAGCCAAACAATTCAGACAACAACAAGAAAATATGAATCTGATCATAAGCAACAAAGACCGAAAGAAATGTCACTATCGAAAAGTTCCTGGCACATAATTGTATTCAAGCTATACAATCTACAGAACTATGACAGTTACCCTCAAATAGCTTATCAAGATGAGTGAATGGTCTATCAGCTAGTAGATTGTGACTTCCAGAAAAGAATTAAGTCTTCAATCAAGAAGGTTGGTGACGAACAAAATATGCATGAACTCTAGATGACTCAATGGTGACTTACAACCATTCCCAACGGATTCTGCCAGTTGATTTCTTGATGGTAATCTTCCCGGAAGTATCTCGCAAACTCTGGCGTGTGTACAAGACACTGGATTGCACTGTTCATGAAACATGTATTTCCAAGATTCAGTAACCCAGTCAAACCGCCCAAGCTTCCCCTCACAACCACACCATTAGCTCCATCTGGACCATCAGCTTCCCTTGCTGGAGAAGGTAGAAAGTGATTTTGTGGTAACTCTGAACTACAACTTCTAGTTACACCTTTGCTAGTGGACAACCCTCCACCAATCACTACATCTGATCTGCAGGATTCCGCCAAAAGAGAAGTGGATTCTTTCCCAGCAGATCCGTTCTCCTGTATGGAACTCACGCAACCACCACAATTCACATCATCGCTGTGCAACTCCAACAAAATCTGCAATCAGTGAAGATATAAACATGCAAAACAAATACTTGTAAGAATTCCACAAGTCTAAAAACTGCAGAAGATCATCATGCAATTAACCAATAACCAGAACTTCCATGGGAAAATTCGCAAAATTAGAAACAGAAATTAAAGGGCATCAACTATCGAGCTGTTATAGGAAGAACTTCCACATTGAAAGTCTTGATGGACTCAACTCACATATTAGAAAATTAAACAGACAATTAAAAACTTCAGCAGAAGGTGTAAACAAAGGTCTAGTGATAACCTCTGACTTGAAACTAGTATAGCATCAATGTCATGGATCAAGGGAAACAGTCTCTTGGACTGGGCCCTGAGTCATTGCACTTCGTAACTTAAGATATTACTGTGTCACATGGACACAGCACCTAGGCGTCCTAGACTTGTGGGTGCGACATGAGTACGTCCACCAGAGATCAAAGGTCAACCTCTTTGGACACGGTCAATGCATCGGGGCCTATTTCCTTTTGCCAAATAAGAATTTCGTCAAAGAGCTTGATCTATTTCCATTTAATATTGGACAAAACTTTAGGGCTTCTTCACCTTTTTCGTCTCAATCGCCAGAATAGTTGTGCCTCCATCTATTTCTGCTTGCCATCACTTTTCACTCTTGCCACTGCTGGTTATCACGTCAAAAGAAAAAGGATAGGGAGTGAGGGGCCCAAGAGAAGATGAGGTGGGGTTGGGAGAGTGTGGGGGGGGGAGGAAGAGAAGGATGTTTCACATTTCAAAATGGCACAGAAACCAAAATTCTGTATGAAATGTGTGAGAATTGTTCCACATTTTGGATGAACTCAAATATTATATCTAAAAAACATCTCATGTCACATAGTTCAGTTGATTAAAGCATCTTTTTAGTACATGGGAGGCCTTCAACTCAAACAGTGATGACCTCTCGTATTACTTTTTTACCATTTTTGTCATTTTTTTACATGCACATGCATGCAGTGTGTACACCTATGTCATTTCAACATTTCCTAACTTTTTGAAATTTGTTGTTTCTCATGTGTTATGGTACTCAGGTAAAGAAAAGGCTCGAAACGGAGTTGGTATTATCATAAATAAAGATTTAAAGGATAGTGTAGTAGACATACAATGATATGGTGACCGAATCATGACGTTGAAATTAGTGTTAGGAGCAGAGGTTTTGAATATAGTTTGTGCTTACACACCCCAAGTAGGACTAGAAGATAGTATAAATACAACTTTTTGAGAAGAGTTAGATAAGGTATTTCAAAAGATTCCACAAAGAGGGATGATTTGTTTAGGAGGAGATTTAAATGGACATGTCGGTAAAGAGGCTAGGATATCAAGGAATTCATGGAAACTTTGGTTTTGGGGATATAAATGAGGAAGGTAGGGAGATTTTAAATTTTGTTATGGCATTTGATCTCTTTATAGTCAATACAATCTTCAAAAAACGAGATAAGCATTTAATTACTTATAAGAGTGGCTTATCACAAACACAAATTGATTACTTTATTTGTACAAAAAAAGATAGAGCGTGTTTTAAAGATTGCAAGAAAATTCCAGGAGAAAGAAAGTTTAACCATCCAACGTCAACGTTTAGTGATGGATTTACAAATAAAAGAATGGACAAAGAAGAAAAGAGTGCATTGAGCTATTCGAACTAAATGGTGGAACCTCAAAAGCGAGAAATAAGATATATTTAAACAGAAAGTCCTTCAAGGAGATGCTTGGAATTATGTTGGTACACCTTGTGATATGTGGAACAATATAGTTATATATATTAGAAAAGTGACGAAAGATGTGTTAGGTGAATTTAAGGGATGTGTACCGGCACAAAAAGAAACTTGGTGGTGGAGCAAAGTAGTGCAAAATAAAATCTAAGGCAAAGAAGGCATGTTACAAATTATATTATGCTAAGAAAATGAATGAAACTTTAGAAGCTTCTAAGAAAGCAAAGAAGGAAGAGAAAAAGGCCGTGAGTGAAGCAAAAGCTAAAATTTGGGAGGATTTATATAAAAAACTCAACTTAAAAGAGGGTGAAAGAGATATTTTTAGGATAGCTAGGGCTAGAGATAAGAAAACTAAAGAGACGAAGATGAAAAAATTCTAGTGGCAAATGATGATATAAGAAATAGATGGAAAAACTATTTTTATAAGTTTTTTTAATGAAAATAAAGATGTTAATATTAGCTTAGGAGAGTTGGCCAAATCATAAAAGTATATAAACCACAATTTCTAGCAACGTATTCAAAAGAATGAAGTCAAAGAGGCTCTTAAACATACGAAAGGTGGTAAATCGGTAGGACCAGACTATAGAAGTTTGGAAAATACTAGGAGAAATAGGAATCACTTGGCTCACAAGACTATTTAATGAAATATGGAGAAACTAAAAGATGCCCGAGGAATGGAGAGCAAGTACACTTATACCCATATATAAGAACAAGGGAGACATTGAGAATTGTGTGAATTATCGAGGTATCAAGTTAATGAGTCATAGTATGAAATTGCGGGAAAGAATTATCGAACGTAGGTTAAGACAAGTATCGAGTACAACAGAGAACCAATTTGGATTCATGTCAAGTAGATCTTCTGTTAAAGCGATTCACCTTTTAAGACGTCTTATGGAATATTTTAGATCAAAAAAGAAAGACCTCATGATATTTATTGATGTAATAACCTCATTATGTATACGGTCTTTTCTTTTATGACCACTCATCTATCTCAATATCTTCATTTATGCTATAAACATCTTTTATACATGTTGATAATTAACTGCCCACCACTTAGAACCATAAAACATGGTAGGCCTAATTGCTGCTCTATAATATTTATCTTTTAACTTTAATGGTATCTTCTTATCACAAAGAATACCTGATGCTCCTCTCCATTTTAACCAATCAGCATTAATTCTATGCATAACATCTCCATCAATTCTTCCATCACTCTGAAAAATTAACCCTAGGTATTTAAAACTTTCCGTTTGAGTGATGAATGTGTGCCAATTTTAATTTCTATGTCCTCTGAGGTAACCAAATGATCAAACTTACATTCCATATATTTTGTCTTTGTTCTACTAAGTCGGAGGCCTTTGCTTTCTAATGTTTCTCTCCTTAGTTCCATTTTTCTATTAGCTTTTTCCTTAGACTCCTCCACTAACACAATGTCATATGCAAATAACAAACACCAAGGCACTTTATCTTGAATATGTTTTGTTAACTCATCGATCACCATTATAAATAAGTATGGACTTAAAGTTGATCCTTGATGTAACCCAATATTAACTTCAAAGAAGTCTGTCATTCCTTCATGAGTCCTCACATATGTTTTTGCACCGTTGTACATGTCTCTTATAAGGTAAATGTATGCCAATGGGATACCTCTTTTTTCCAAAGTTCTCCAAATAACCTCCCTCGGTAACCTGGCTCATATGAACCCATACGTGAGTGTATGTCAACATGATCCCTTCAATGGGACACGTGAAAGAGAGACATCACTTCTCAAAAGGGACTGGAGCCAAGCCTTGGATGGCTCAGTTTAGGCTAGTGGTGGATGGCTCACAGTGGGTCCATGCTGACATTATCCGGTTGCTACCAGATCTTCTAAGCTAAATATTATCTCTTCTCCTTGAAATCTGTATTTGTGTTAATTGAATTCATTGATGAATTAGGCCAAGATCTTTCCATAAGTATTTACTCCTTATATATCTTTCTTTCCAAATGAACCTGGATTCGGAGTTGGATATATGATCTTATTGAACTAAACTATAATAGGGCTCTGAATTGCAAGCCCTTCCCCTTTTTAACAAGCAATCTAAACTTGGTTCTTCATGTGAGCTAATTTTATAAAAATGGAGACTCAAGATATCACTCCACATGCCTCAAATTGGTTTTTCAAAAACCAGTTTTTAAACTCAAAACCATATTTTCCTAAAAAAAAATTGGGTGTTTACATTATCTTATACATTTAAAATTCGTTCAAGAGCTTATGCATTTAGAAACCGGCATAATAAGGACTCCTAATCTTACCAAGAAACTACTCATGGCACTCTAACACTAGACACAACACCAATTAGGATCGTAACTTCATTTGGGTACAACTCAGAGCCAATACATAAGAGATGCTCCGATACATTCCATGATACTAATACAAAGGATATGAAGACACATTGTTCACATATGAAGAAAGAGCATGCACAACACTGCATGCTTGGCCCTAGGTCATCAGGCACGGAATCAAGATGTTGATGCTTATATGTGACAATCATCCATGCAAAAGTTGGACCTCATCTACAAGGTCTTGCGATGATTTATGCTCTATACTATAGCTTCACAATCTCATATTCTCATGATCTTCTGCATTAGCGAGCTCGCTTCAACAATGCTCACACCTAACTTTGCATTGAAAGTCATTGACTCTTCTTTCCAAAACTAGTAAGGTAGCTCCTCTTCAATGAAGAAGGATCCTCAAAGTTCTTCATTGCAGGAACTTCAACGTAGATTGTGCTCGAACTGCAGTCCCTTAACAAAGTCATGTTGAACTCAACTATATAATTGTACACACCTCCAGTATGTGACAACTGCATCAGCTTCTCTAGAGCTTGCCAACTTGTATATGTTAGCATAAACTATCATCTCAACTTTATGCTCATAATTAAGTCTATAATGAGGGAATCCGTATCATCCAAGAATATCATAAGAATAGAATTAATCATTCAGTGATCGCCACTTCAATTACGTAATAATTTGTTGAATTTTCGCCTCAACCATAGCAAAATGCTTGGTATGTGAGATAGTCCATTAGGAGTCTATCTCGAGGAGAGTGTGGACTAGCTAAAGGTCTGGTACAGATGAAAAAAAGTATCTCACAAGTGTAGAGAAGGTCATCGACAATGTAGCACAATGTTATGGCACTACCAGCGCTTAGCGTGTGGATGCATGTATGGAGCATGACCTCAGCATTAGAGAACTGCATGGTGCACGGCAAGTATGCGGAGCATGACACAACACTAGAAAGGAGCATGTGGACTATGGTGTTACAACATAGTACGCGGAGCGAGAGTGCTCGTGCAGGATGACTCCGGCACCAGGGAGGCATGGCCTAGCGCCTAGGAAGGTCTTGTTTTCAGGATGATAGACTTACTATTTAGTTGTGTTTGTAATACACGATATGTTAAGGAGTTATAATGAACTTATTGAGTATGTAAAAAATGTTGGAAGGAAGCATAATTTATTTATGTTACTATTATTATTATTTTTTGTTCAAAGAGTAAAGGTGTAATAAGTAAGATATGACTTGGGTGTGAAAGAAGTGATAAATATTAATATTGAAAAGAACAGGTAGATGGTCACTAAGAAAGTAGACTATTCATTTTTATTGGGAGGAGAGTGTACAATCAATGGTTATTGGAAGTATGTAGTGAATGAAATACATAGCCATCCTCTAGACTTATATTTTGAAGAACATGCTTTTGCAAAGATATTGAGTGGATCTGAGTATAGTATGACAAAGGATCTTACAAAATTATTGCAAAGCGAAACATATTTTGAAGCAAGTTAATGAGACAAATGTTAGTATGACAAGTTATATTTACAATGTAAGGATAAAAATTAAGAAAGAAGGATATGGATTCTTGAGGTGTTCTACAATAACTACTAAATGATCTAGCAACAACAACAACAACTAAGACTTTTCCCATACTAGACGGGATCGACTACATGGTTTTTTATACATTCTTTTAGGTGCTTCTTTTGATCTTCTTTCTATATGTTCAAACCATCTTAAACGATATTCTCTCATTTTATCCTTTATTGGTGTCACTTCTAATTTGTTTCTAATAACCTCATTATGTATACGGTCTTTCCTTGTATGATCACTCATCTATCTCAATATCTTTATTTTTGTCACAAACATCTTTTGTACATATTGATGATTAACTACCCAATACTCAGAACCATAAAGCATAACAGGTCTAATTGATGTTCTATAATATTTACCTTTTAACTTTAATGATATCTTCTTATCACAAAGAATACATGTTGCTCCTCTTCATTTTAAACAACCTGCATTAATTTTATGCGTAATATCTTCATCAATTCTTCCATCACTCTGAAAAATTGATTCGAGGTATTTAAAACTTTCCTTTTGGGGAATACAATGTGTGTCAATTTTAATTTTTAAATCATATGAAGTAACCAAATGATCAAACTTACATTCCATATATTCTGTCTTTGTTATACTAAGTCGGAAGCCTTTACTTTCTAATGTTTCTCTCCATAGTTCCAATTTTCTATTAACTTTTTCTTTAGACTCCTCCATTAATACAATGTCATCGGCAAATAACATACACTAGGTACTTCATCTTGAATATATTTTATTAACTCATCAATCATTATAAATAAGTATGGACCTAAAGTTGATCATTGATGTAACCCAATATTAACTTTAAAGAAGTATGTCATTCCTTCATGAGTCATCACACATGTTTTTGCACTATCATACATGTCTTATAAGGTTTATATATGTCGATGAGATACATTTTTTTTAAAGTTCTCTAAAGAATGTCCATTGGTACCCTATCATAAGCTTTTTCTAGATCAATAAATATCATGTGCAGGTCTTTCTTTTTTGCTCTAAAATGTTTTATAAGACGTCTCAAAAAGTGAATAACTTCAACAATAGATCTGACTAGCTTGAATCCAAATTGGTTTTTTGTTTTACTTGACACTTGTCTTAACCTACGTTTAATAATTATTTCTCATAATTTCATATTATGGCTCATTAACTTAATACCTTGATAATTCACACAATTTTTAATGTCTCCCTTGTTCTTGTATATGGGTATAAGTGTACTCGCTCTCTATTCCTCAAGTATCTTTTGGTTTCTCCATATTTCATTAAATAGTCTTATAAGCTAAGTGATTCATTTCTCTCCTAGGATTTTCGAAACTTCTATAGGAATATTGTTTGTTCCTACCATTTATCACCCTTTATAAATTTAAGAGCCTCTTTGACTTCATTCTTTTGAATACGTCGATAGAAATTATGCTTTATATACTTTTTTGATTTGGCTAACTCTCCTAAGCTAATACTAACATCTTTATTTTTATTAAAAAACTTATAAAAATAGTTTTTCTATCTATTTTTTATATCATTATTTGCCACAAGAATTTTCTCATCTTCATCTTTGATGCATCTAACAAAATTAAGATCCTTAGTTTTCTTACCTCTAGCCCCAACTATCCTAAAAATATCTCTTTCACCCTCTTTTGAGTTGAGTTTTTTTATATAAATTCTCCCAAATTTTAGTTTTTGCTTCACTAATGGCTTTTTTTGCTTCTTTCTTTGCTTTCTTATAAGTCTTTAAAGTTTCACTAGTCTTCTTATCAAAATATAATTTGTAACATGCCCTCTTTGCCTTAATTTTATTTTGCATCACATCACTCCACTACCAAGCTTCTTTTTGTACAGGTACACCTCCCTTAGATTCACCAAACACATCTTTCGCCACTTTTCTAATATGTATAGCCATATTGTTCCACATATCACAAGGTATACCAACATAATTTCAAGCATCTCCTTAAAGGACTTTTTGTTTAAATATACCTTATTTCTCGTTTTTGAGGTTCCACCATTTAGTCTGAATAGCTCGATGCACTCTTTTCTTCTTTATCCACCTTTTCACCTCTAAACCCATAACTTAAAGTTGATGTTTGGTGGTTAAACTTTCTCTTGGAATTACCTTGCAATTTTTACAACACGATCTATTTTTTTTCCTACAAATAAAATCAATTTGTGTTTGTGATAAACCACTCTTATAAGTAATTAAATGTTCATCTCATTTTGTAAAGATTGTATTGACTATAAAGAGTATCAAAATTTAAAATCTCCCTACCTTCCTCATTTATATTCTCAAACCAAAGTTTTCATGAATACCTTGATATCCTAATGTCTCTTTACCGACATGTCCATTTAAGTCTCTTGCTAAACAAATCATCTCCTTTTGTAAAATTCTTTGAACCACCTTATCTAACTCCTCCCAAAAAACGTCTTTATACTATCTTCTAGTACTACTTGGGATATTTTATGTCTACAACACTATCTTTTAAATCTTTATTTATAATAATACCAACTATGTTTCAAGCCTTTAACTGTCCTGAGTACCATAATTTAAAACTTGTATCCAAAATGTCCTTTTCTTTTTCTCCAACCCACTTTGTTTCTTGTAAACATAAGATATGAATCTTTTTCCGAATCATAGTATCTACAACCTCCATTAGCTTACAGAACAATATTTCGATATTCGAAGAACTAATATGAATCTCATTATTTAAGACTATATTACTTAACCTCGCATCCGTCCATATTGAAAATGTGGAGACCCTCTCTACAATTTATTCACTATATTCAAGTGGCAATATAGCGGGACTGACTTCTTTACTCACACCCGTTCATGATGTGGGAATCCTCTCTGCAATTGATTCACTACATCTAGGCGAAAATATAGAGGCCCTTGCTTACTTTTCATTGCATTAAGGCTTTGAATTACGTCACTAAGAGGTGATACCTCAACACAATGCTAATAATTTGTATAATCTATAGTATAAAAATCCGATAAAGTTTTATGTTGGCTATCAGAAGCCTAACACAACTCTCCTCCTTTATCTAGGCTTGGGACCAGCCATGCAAGGGTGATCCCTTACATGTGTGGAGTTTACTAAATGATCTAGACTCTCACTAATATCATATATGGTATCAAAAAATCCTCGATATGGATATTATTGGTGGCATTGCATTCGTACATCCTCATTGAATATAATTATTAGATGTATTTTCATGAGTATTAGAGTTTGATAGCAAATAATAGACAAACATATATGAGTTTCGTTCCACTTTTTTTTTTTAATGGTGGATCGTATATAGCATGTAATGATTATATATACTTTATATTTTATAGGTATATGATGATTTTCCTTAAGGTTGTCGGCTTTACATTAACCTTCAAGAATTTTGTTTAGTCTTTGTTTTCATAAGTATAGAAAAGAAAGAGAATTATCTTAAGTATTGAGGTTTATATGAGAGTTATGCACTCTAAACAACTTTTCACATGCAATCTGTAATGATCATGATATGGTGTTGGTGAATGTCATTCAAATCATATTTTAAAATGTACATCACTTTTTATGTGGATGACATATAATGAAAATATTTAATCATTTATTATAAAAATAAATTAGGAGTGGTACCAATAGAGGATAAAATGAGAGAATATAGTTTAAGATGGTTTGGACATATAGAAAGAAGAACCATAAAGAAGGTATGAAAAACTAAATTTGGAAAGTATTAAAAGAGGTAGAGGACGACCACAAAAGTGTTGGAAAGAATACCTGATGCTCCTCTCCATTTTAACCAAATCCTAACGCAATTTAGAATAACAAAAGATAAATAGTTACCTCCTGGTCTATCTTTATGTCTGCATCATCGAGGGTTATATCCATGTCACTCATCATGGCATGCTTTTTGTGCCCATAATAGTTCCAAATGTATATCTGCAATACACAAGAATGATATCAGTGTATAAGTATCAATAGGATTTAATTTGTAGATTGTTCTTCTGAAAGTTCAATATTACTTGGTCTGGTATCAGATTAAATGTGTCAGAAGCCCTTCTATAGAGATCTCCAACAGTGTCCTGCAAAACATATAGATGTCACTAAACTATTAATTGCTCTGCAGACAACAGTCCACCGATTTGGCATCTCATCCTAGGTTAATACAAAATGCTAAAGTAAAAGAATTATCTCCAATAAAGAGGGTAATATACAAATAGATCTCTATGCAACCTTGAATATGGAGAGCTATTTCTTATTTTTTTCTGTATTATAAGCCTTCTGTTGTGGACCAAAGGCACCAATACTAGTAATTATAAGTACCAAAATCAAAGAGGCAGTTATATATCAGCAAAGGTTAGAAGAAATAAATCTGAAATGAAAATCATTACATGCTTGAGAATATTCAACAACCACTACATGACAACAAACCAGTTGTAAGAAATTAATGGAACATCAAGGCCATTCATGTGTGCTGGAGCCAGGGATTGAACTAAAAGGGTGATTGAACATTGAAATGGCCTAAAGCAATCTAATCGTTCATTTAACACTACAATAGTCTAAAGCAACTAGATACAATGCAAAATATGCATATGGTATAAAACCACATTACGACAGATTCTAATAGATTTCCAAGTAAAAAAGTGGATAAAGAATAATAGAGTGCATAGAGCTATTCGAACTAGATAGTGGAACCTTAAATGTGAGAGAAGATATATTTAAACAAAAAGTTCTTGAAGGAGATGTTTGAAATTATATAGATACACCTTTAGTTCTGATATGTGGAATCATATGGCTATACATATTAGAGAAGTGACAAAAGATGTGTTAGGTGAATCTAAGAGAGGCATACCGGAACAAAAAGAAGCTTGGTGGTGGAGTGAAGTGGTGAAAGATTCAATCAAGGCAAAGAAGTCATGTTACAAATTGCATTATGCCAAGAACACTAATGAAACTTGGGACACTTATAAGAAAGCAAAGAAAGAAGCGAAAAAGATTGTTAGTGAAGCAAAAGCCAAAATTTAGAAAGATTTAGATAAAAAGCTTAACTCAAAACAAAGTGAAAGATACTTTTAGAATAGCTAAGGCTAGAGATAAAAAAAAACTAAGGATCTTACTTTTGTTAGATGCATCGATAAGAAGATTCTAGTAGTAAATAATGATATAAAAATAGATGAAAAAATTATTATTATAAACTTTTTAACGAAAATACATATGGTAGTTTTAGCTTAGGAGAGTTAGCCAAATCAGAAAAGTATATAAACCACAATTTTTATTGGCATATTCAAAAAAATGAAGTCAAAGAGGATCTTAAACATATGAAGGTTGGTAAATTTGTAGGACCAAACAATATTTCTATAGAAGTACGAAAAATTCTAGGAGAGATGGGGCTCACTTGACTTACAACACTATTTAATGAAATATACAGAACCCAAAAGATGCCTGAAGAATGGAGAGTGAGTACACTTATATCCATATATAAGAATAAGAGAGACATTCAGAATTGTGTGAATTATAAAGGTATAAGTTAATGAGTCATACTATGTTGGAGAACATGAGAAAAGAGAGGTATCACATTGACATACATAAATCCTATAAAAGACATGTACGATGGTGCAAAAGCATGCATAAGGACTCATGAAGGAATGACAACCTATGTTATCAATAGCGTTCGCTATAGTGCGCTATAGCGTTTTAGCGAACCTAAAACCGCTATAGCGGGTAGCCCTTAGCGGGCGACCCGTCAAGACGAACTTTTGCGGCGCTATAGCGGTCCGCTATAACGCCGTAAGTGGACGGTGGTTCAGATCCGATTGGGTCGGGTCGATCCAGATCGACCTGACCCAAATTATATAAAGGGACGAACGAGGGTTTCTCGTTCGTCCCTGCGTCTCTCGATTCTCCCTCTCTCCATCCTCTCCACTCGACCGCTCCCGCCTCTTGCCGCCACCATCTCCAGGTACGCCTCTCCCTCCCCCGCCACCATCTCCATCTCTCCTGCCTCAGCCACCTCTCCCTGTCCCGCCTCTCCCTCTCTCCCGCCTCTCCTTCTCTCTGCCGCCTCTCCCTCTCTCGCCACCGCCTCCCCCTGTCCCACCCCTCCCTCTCTCCCACCATCATCTCCCTCTCTCCCGCCTCAGCCACCTCCCCTGTCCTGCCTCTCCCTCTCTAATGCCTCTCCTTCTCTCTGCCGCCTCCCCCTGTCCCGCTCCTCCCCCTCTCCCGCCACCATCTCCCTCTCTCCCTCCTCAGCCACCTCCCCTGTCCGGCCCCTCCCTATCCCACCACCATCTCCCTCCCTCCCTGTCATCTACAAGACATATCTCAAAGACCAAGGAAGGGGCAATTGATATGAAGGAATATCAACCCAGAGAACATCGTGTTTATATGGGAAACGGTACTTTCTCAGATGTTCTGGGTATTGGATCCTTTAGGATATTTGTACAAGGCAAACCAATTGTACTAACTGATGTGTTAATTGTGCCATCTATAAGGCGCAATCTGGTCTAGGTCCCTGCCTTAGTTAAGAAGGGTTTTGAAGTTAGGTTTATACCTAACAAGGTGACTATGGGCAAACATGGGAAAATCTTGTTCTCAGGAGAATTTGATGTAGAACATGGACTGTTCAAGTTATCTGATAATGAAAGTCATCGATCTTCTACTTATATTGAGAATGTCTTTTCTGTTGATCTGAATATGTGGCATAAACGCCTAGGGCATATAAGTCTGGAAAAGTTGAGGAAATTATCCAACTTTGACTTATTGCCCGGATTTGAGGAAAAGATTTTCAACAAGTGTGAAGCTTCCATACAAAAAAAATGACAAGGAAAGTCTTTCCCAAAGAAACAATAAGGTCAACAACCCTGTTAAAAATTATTCACACAGATTTATGTGGAGAGTAAAGACACATCGAGGAAAGGGTTACTTTATAACCTTTATCGATGATTACTCTAGATATATGTATATATATATATATATATCTTTTAGCACATAAATCAGAGGCACTTGAGGCATTTAAAAAATATAAGCAAGAAGTGGAAAATCAGTTAGGGCATACTATCAAAGTCTTGAGATCAGACAGAGGAGGTGAGTATACCTCGGCAGAATTCTTGGAATTTTGTAAAGACTTTGGTATTGCTAAACAAAATACAATGCCCAGGACACCTCAACAAAATGGTGTAGCTGAAAGATACAATAGAACCTTGCTGAACATGACAAGGTCTATGTTAATTGATGCCTCTCTATCAAGGATATTTTGGGGAGAAGCAGTAAGTACAGTTGTTTACGTGCTCAACAGAGTACCGTGTAAAGTTGTATTCACTACACCATATGAGATGTGGTTTGAAAGAAAACCCAACCTAGTTCGAGGTGGGGGTCCGCCACCACCTCCCCTGTCCTGCCTCTCCCTCTCTCGCCACCACCTCCCCTGTCCGACCCCTCCCTATCCCGCCACCATCTCCCTCCCTCTCGCTACTGTTTAATAATATAGTAACATTAGTGTTTAGATTAGTATTAGGTTTATTTTATTTATTCTGTTTGGGCAGCAAGGGTTGTTTGTTGGGAGTTACCTAGTAAACTAGCTGGCTTTGTTTTGTGCTCTTTGGATGAGATTCTGAAACCAAACTTGATGTAAAGCTCTTTGAATCTTTTGTTGGCTTTGTTTGAAGCATCTTGTGAGATTGCTTTAGTTGATTTCGGCTATTGACTAGACATTCTTACATAGATCACAGCTTGGATTGAATTTTTCAAATTTAAAAGCATTCCCTACAGATGAACAAAGTAACAAACATTTTTTCAGCGAGAGGGGGTCCATGAACTGGTCTAGCTGTAAGTTCTTCAATTGTGTAAATGAGGCTCACATATGTCAAGAACAGATACTACACCTTATCTGAAGTCTGAAGGTGGGATCAAGCAAATCATGTAACTTAAAGCCTATTTTGTTCAGTCCACACATCTTATTCCCACCTGTTTATGTGTTTGATGGCATGCACACATATATACATGTATATGGGTAAATTTTTCTCTCCCTCTCTTATCATATGGTTATTGTACCATTTAGTGTCCCGCCTCTCCCTCTCTTATCATATGGTTATTTAGTGAATAGTGATACCAATAAATGTTAATTATTTAATGTTCTATTTCTTGTATAAGGTTCGAAAACTCAAGCTGAGTAGTTATTCTTATTTTTTGTAGTGAGTATGGAATCATCAACAAGTGCAACTGCTTGTCCTCTAAGTGGCAGTGGCAGTGGTAGTTATGGCACCGGCACTAGTAATGCAATTGGTAATCGGTTTTCTACTCCAGCATATAACTACAGACCCCCAGCTTCTAAGGATCCAAGATGGAATTGGGGTATGACAAAATCTAAAATAGATAATATGTCAGTATTTTGTACATTATGTGGTCATGTTTCTACGAGCGGAATAACAAGATACAAGGACCATTTAATGGGAAGAAGCGGAAATGTGGCAGCTTGTAAGAATGCAACCGAAGAAATAAAGAAAATAATTTATGATTATGTGCACGATACATCTAAGAAGAAGGCCGAAAAGATTTCATTTCCATATCGAGGAGAAGTTTCTAGTATGGAAGGTAACATAGTGACAAGCACCCAATGTTCATCATCTTCATCGTCATTTGGCTCAGGACCACTGCTTTCGAAGGGACCCATGGATTCATTTGTGTGTTCATCGCCAGACTCACTACGACAAGCTACATTAGAAAATCGATATAAGAAAGAAGAAAGAGAACGAGTATGCATATCCATTAGCAGGTGGATGTATCAAAATGGAATCCCTTTTAATGCTGTGAGATCCCCTAGTTTTAAAGCAATGGTAAATGATATAGGGCAGTTTGGACCTGGAATGAAGGTTCCATCATACCATGAAGTAAGGGAAACATTCTTCGAGAAGGAAGTAGGAAGAGTAAGAGAGTTTACAAATGGATTTAGAAAGCATTGGGCTACTTATGGATGTTCTATTATGTCAGATGGATGGACAGATAAAAAACAAAGAACACTAATAAATTTTTTAGTGCATTGTCCTCAAGGTACAGCTTTTCTTAAGTCCATTGATGCATCCCATGAAATAAAGGATACAAATAAATTGTATACATTGTTAAAAGATGTAATCTTAGAGGTTGGAGAGAAGAATGTTGTGCAAGTGGTTACAGATAATGCAGCAAATTATGTTGCATTAATCATTTGTTTTGGACACCATATGCTGCATATTATATAGATTTGATGCTTGAAGATATTGGAGAGACAAAAAGACTAAAAGGCATCTTCAGCAGGGCAAAGAAGCTAGTGACATTTATGTATGCTCATGGTCAGATATTGCATATGATGAGACATTTTACAGGAGGAAAAGACATACATAGACCGGCTGTGATCCGTTTTGCTACTAGATTCTTAACTCTGAACAGTTTGTGGCAGTCAAAAAAAACTCTAAGATCGATGGTTATTTCTGAACAATGGGAGAAATGCCCTTTATCAGATAGTATTGAAGGAAAGCAATGTAAGGCAATAATTTTGCAACTTAGATTTTGGAAGGACATTAGTTTTTCACTTAGAGCAATGGGTCCTTTAGTAGATGTTTTATGTATGGTCGACAGTGATGAGAAACTAGCCATGGGCTACGTCTATGAGAAGATGGATCGTGTAAAGGAACAAATAAAGGTGCATAAATATTTTAATTTTATGTGTTATTTGTTAATCTTTACTTATTAATCTTATAAATTAATAATATTTTCCTTCTTGTTTTATAGGTTAATATGAAAAACAAAGAAGAGCAATATGCTTTTATTTGGGAGATCATAGACAAAAGATGGGACAGGCAAATGCATAAGCCATTACATGCTGCTGTATTGTATCTGAATCCAGGGTTGTATTATGATTATGATGGGATAGAATCTAATGTTGAGATACGGGGGCCCGTATCGCAGGTGCGGGCGTATCACACCGTATCGTGCGATACGGCCCGTATTGCACGATACGCCCTGGGAGGGTCCCAGGCTGACCGAAACCCGCAATTTTTCGCGGGTTTCCTCTCTCCTCTTGGGTTCCTCAAGCTCCCTAAGAGCCGGTTTTCGCCTCCTTAGTGTTCAAAGCTCCAAAATCGTGCCCTACGGTGTTCGTGCAAGCCTCCAAACTCGGATTTTGGTATATTTTTAATATTTTTTTCCATTTTTTTCCTTTATATTTATTGTTTTTTGTGTTATTTCTATTTTTTTTTAATGACAAAATATGAAGTTATTAAGTGTGTGTATATGATTTTTATTGCATTCATGAAGTGGGAGACACTCGATTTGAGTGTTATTTGAAGATTGGGGGATTTACGAAGTGCTTTTATTTTCAGGTTTTTGTTTGAATTAAAGTACTCCATTGAGATGGCAGGAAGGGGTGGTAAAGACTCTCATTCAAAGTCTGATGATCTGGCATGGCAGTGGGGTATACCAGTTGAGGGTTCAAGGTTAAAAATCAAATGTTTATTTTGTGAAAAGGTGGTTAGTGGTGGAATTTCAAGGTTGAAACACCACCTAGCAGGAATCAGGAAAGAAGTTGCTCCATGCACAGGCAGAGTTAGAAGTGTGCCAAAAGGTATTAAATGGCAATGCTTGCAGATGATTGAAAGCATACAGGAAAGGAGACAACAAAAGGATGATTTCCAGATGTGTGAAGAAGTTGATGATGCTACTGTCACTGGAGTTGGATTCACTGATAGTTTGCCTTCAAATGCTAGAACAGATATTGGTAGTAGCCGTTCGCGACCACCTAATAGAGGAAAGAGGGTTGCAGCTGAAGACTTTGGAGGTGGCAGAAGAGGAAGTTCAGGAAGGAGTAGAAGAAGAGCTTCTTCTTCTAGCATACATTCGTTTTTTCCTCCTTCCACTACACCTGGTGCTCAGCCAGGAATTTGTGCTGCTATGGCTTCAGAATAACTGCATGATCAAGGAGACCTTGCAGTGGGTAGATGGTTTTATGATGCATGCATTCCATTTAATACAGCAAACAATTTTCATTTTCAAGCAATGACAGATGCAATTGCTAACATTGGTCCAGGATACAGGATGCCCTCTTATCAGAAGTTGAGAGAAAAGATATTAGATCAAACCGTGATTGAAGTGCAGCAATACTGTTCGACTTTGAGACAATCGTGGAAGGAAACAGGATGCACTATCATGGCAGATGGATGGACCGATAGGCGAGGAAGAACATTGCTAAACTTTCTTGTATATTGTCCTAAAGGACTCATGTTTTTGAGATCTCTAGATATGTCAGAGGAGAGGCACACTGCAAAGATCCTACAAGAGGAATTTGATAAGGTTATACAGGAGGTTGGGCTAGAAAATGTAGTCCAATTGATTACAGATAATGCAGCTAACTACAAAACAGCTGGAAAGGAGTTAGCTGATATTTATGGGACTTTCTACTGGACACCATGTGCAGCCCATTGTTTAGATCTCATCCTCGAGGACATTGGTGAGATGGATGAAATAAAGGTAGCAACTGAGTGTTGCCAAGATATTACAAAATTCATTTACAACCATGCATTTGTTTTGTGTATGATGAGGAGATACACAGAAGGTGCAGAGCTTCTTCGCACAGCTGCAACTCGGATCGCAACAAACCTCTTATCTGTACAAAGTATTGTAAGACAGAAGCAAGCTTTAAAGAGAATGTTCTCCTCAGATGAGTGGCAACAATTTGCAGAGTTGCCACAAAACAGAAGGAACAGAAAGTTAAATGAGATTGCAGAAACGGTTTTTAGAAGTTCATTTTGGAATGCATGCATCACATTATTGAAAATTACTTGTCCTTTAGTGAAAGTTTTGAGATTGGCTGACAGCGAGGAGAAACCATCTATAGGCTACCTTTATGAAGCCATGGACAGGGCAAAAGAAGCGATCAGAAATAACTTTAATGAAAAAAAAAGAGATTATGTGCCCGTGTGGAAAATAATTGATAGTAGATGGAATAAACAATTGCATCAGCCTATTCATGCAGCAACCTACTATCTAAACCCATCATTGAGGTACTCAGCAACCTTCAAAAGGGACGGTGAGGTTAATCGAGGAATCATTGAATGCATCGACAGATTAGTCCCTGATAAGAGCATAGTAGATGTGATACATCGAGAGATGGAGATATATGATAATGCTCTTCACTTGATGGGTTTGCCTGTTGCAATTCGCAACCGCTCTACGATGCGTTCAGGTACATTGTTTATTTTCATATTTAAGTTGCATCTTACATTACTGTGGATTATTATGTCTCTAATGTTTATATTTTTTTTACAGATGTTTGGTGGAACAAGTTTGGAAGTGATTGTCCAAACCTTAGAGATTTTGTAGTTAGAGTCTTAAGCCAAACCTGTAGTGCAACAGGTTGTGAAAGAAATTGGAGTGTTTTTGAACACATCCATACAAAAAAGCGCAACAGGTTGGAACACAAAAGGCTTAATGATTTGGTTTATATTCGTTGTAACATGCGCCTTCGTGAAAGGTAATGTTGTATTACTTTCAAATTTTCAATTCGATATTATTTAACTTCAGTTTTCAATTGTTAATATTACTTACTAATTGTTTATCTTTGTTTGTGTCGTAGGCAATTAAAAAAAGTAAATAGAGAAGAAAGTCAGTTCGATCCAATAAGTTTGGATAATTTTGATATATTAGAAGATTGGGTTATGGAAGACACTGAAGAAAATGCCCTCCTAACAGAAGAAGACGTTGCCTGGATTAATTTGGAAGGAGCGCAACAACATTATGGAGATGAAGAATTTGATTTTGAAGAAGAAGGTGTGGACGTGGCTGATGATGATGAGGATCTGCAACAAGGAGAAGATGAAGATTATTTAGTTGATGATCCTGATTACAATTTTTAAAATGTAACATTATATGTAACTGTAGTGTACTGTAAACTATGTCTGTAATTTATTTTTTGGATTCAAAATATGTAAATTTGGATGCAATTGTTCAATGCTGAATGCTCAATCTGTACTAAACTTACATTATATGAATTTAAAGCAATTATCAGATTTTTCTTGATTTTTTCCTGATTTTTTTCGATTTTTTACTAATTTTAATTAATTTTTGTATTATTTTAATATTAAAGTACGATACGATACGATATGCCCATATCGTGGAGCCCAGCGATACACGATACGATACGCGTCAGACAACACTGGTTATAGCTATACTTGTACGAAGTAAGGAAGAACAACAATAAGTGAGTCATCAAATTATAAGTTATCGAAGTGCATCAAGTTGTTTTGGACTAGAATTAGCTATAAGTTCGAGGAAAACATGTGCACCAAGTAATTAATTCAAGCAACTTTGCTTTCTTAATTATTTCATTATTAAGATATGATTTAAGGTTATTGAATATGATTAACTTATTTTTACACATGATTTTTAACTTTTTGTAATAGCTGAATGGTGGATGACCTTTGGTTATGGATGCCCTGAATTGCAAAGTTTTGCTATACGGGTTTTGAGCCTTACTTGTAGTGCTACCCCATGTGAGCGCAACTGGAGTACCTTTGAAATGGTAAGAAATTAAGAATTATGCTTTTTACTTACATTATAAATAAATGAAAGTTTTTTTATTAAGTTAATAACTTACCTAAATTCTTTCTCTTATCTTAGATTCATACGAAGAAAAGGAATAGATTATTGCATCAAAAGCTTAACGATTTAGCTTTTGTGCAATATAACGAAAAGCTCAGAAGAAGGTACAAAGAGAGGAAATCTAATGGAACAAATTTTGACCCCATCATGTTGGCATCGGTTGAAGATCACGATGAATATCCTACTGATGATGAGCTCGTTGGTGACGATGATTCCCTTACTTGGAGAAATGTCGATATGGCATCCGAATCATCAAGAGCAGGTGCTACTGCTATTTATACAAGGTCGAGGACACGAAAGCGACAAAGAAGGCAAAGCAAAGGGAATGATAAGATGCCTATGAAAGATGAAGAAGAATTTAATTTTGAAGAAACAGACGAAGAGGAAGAGGAAATAGAAGAATACGGATCTTTTTCTGAAAATGAGTGAACATGACCTAAACAATTAAGTGTGATACTGATTGTAAATTTGTAATAGAATTTTGATGGATGTTATGTACTTTTGAATTAGCTTATTGGCATTTGTGTACTTTTGATGGATGTTATGTACAAACTTTAAAGATGCTTTCTAAGGCTACTTTCCCTGCTTTATTGCAAATTGTTGTTCAATGAAATTGTCATTATCTTTGATTAGTGAGTAAGTATGATCAAAATAGTGATCGTGTTGTTTATAAACTGATGGCACATTCATTATTATCTTCTGTTGTAGGTGAATCGGTGATCATTGAGTGGACCAACACAAGGCGAATTAGCTCTTGATGTTATCGTGAATTAGCTCTTGATGTTATCTTAAGGGGCTGTGAAAAATAAGGTGATGCTCGAGTAGTTGCACACGCCGCAACCCTTAAAGCATGACCCTTATTTTTCACGGCCCCTTTCTGACATCAAGAGCTAATATTGTTTAAAGTTTATAACGTGCTGGTGCCTGGTGATAATGATATGTTTACTTCCTTTCCTTCCATAGAAGTACTTTGCTTAATAAGGAGTAAAATGCTGCGAAGTCTGACTTTATATATGAACTTTAGTTACTGCAGTTTGCACTTTGCAGATGATAACCTCCTCATCTTATCAAAATATTCTTGACACCTAATTCTGAACTTCTTTGCAACTTATCCATCTCTTTTGGCTTTTATAGGAAAAGAAATGTGACGACGTATATGTCTATATGAAACATAATTTTGTTTATGTAAGACTCATTTACTCAAACATATGCACTACTTTTCAGCAAAATTTGCTTGATCCAGGAGGTATATGTCTAATTTTGAACTTCTTTGCAGTTTACACTATGTAAGGCTCATTTACTTTCTTGTTCTAGGTAATTTTTCACCCTTATCCTTTTGACTTGTCATTCTTTTCTTTTATGCAGATATTACATAAAGGATATAAACAAGGATTTAGCATATTTTGTTATTGTTGTAATACCGAGGTACTTGATATATTATATGCTTTATCTTTGTCACGTGATGCATTCAGGTCATAAATCGTGAGTTTGTAACTTTGTATTATATAGTTAGAAGAGTTCATTTTCAGGCCACTTCTTTGTCAAGAGTTCATTTTAAGGTCAGACCACAACCATTTCCAATTTGGACGCTAACACTAATTCAGATGACATGTATGTTTTAGTTATCAACGGTTTAGTATACAAGTTTGGCAAATGATATGTACAAATACGCTTATGCACATGCAAGCCCCAACATGCAAGATTGTTGGTAGGTGCTTGATTGGTTGTTGTAGGTGAATCGTTATCTATTCATGGTAATTGTTAACTTTGGTCTTAGAACTTCTAACAATCTATTCATGGTAATTATATATATATAATTATGAGTTGGAGCTTCACTGTGAATAATTTTGCTTACACCATTCAAAGTGATGGCACATTCATTATCTTTTGCCTTTCTTTTTTACTTTAATGTCCGAACTTTCATGCACTTTGGTTGGAGATGAGGCATACTACAAATAATATGGGCTAAAAGGTACGTGGCATTCCTCCTTTACTACTTTTTCCTGTTCATTAGTGAGTGTTTTCCTCATTTATTTATTAAAGAACTGGTTATGTTTCTTGATATTTCTTAGAAGTTAGAAAACTTATTATATATATAATTTTTTAATCATAAATAAAAGTGTACCGCTATATCCCCGCTACCGCTATATCAGGGTCAACCGCTAACAACCCGCTAACCGCTATTGATAACATAGATGACAACCTCCTTTTAAGTTACGATTGGGTTATATCAGGGATCAGCTTTAAGTCCATATTATTTATATTTGTCATTGATGAGTTAACACAAATATTCAAGATGAAGTACCTTGGTGTATGTTATTTGCAGATGGCATTGTGTTAGTGGATGAGTATAAAGAAAAGTTAATAGGAAATTGGAACTATGGAGAGAAACGTTAGAAAGTAAAAGCTTCCAACTTAGTAGAACAAAGACAAAATATATGGAATGTAAGTTTTATCATTTTGGTACTTCAGAGGATATAGAAATTAAGATTGACATACATTGCATCATTAAGGAAAGTTTTAAATACCTAGGGTCAATTTTCAAAGTGATGAAAAAATTGATGGAAATGTTACACATAATTAATGCCGGTTGGTTAAAATGAAGAGGGGCATCAGGTATTCTATGCGATAAGAAGATATCATTAAAGTTGAAAGGTAAATATTATAAAGCAGCAATTAGGCCAGATAAGTTTTATGGTTTTGAGTGTTGGGCAGTTAATCATCAACATGTGCAAAAGATGTTTCTAGCATAAATGAAGATGTTGAGATAGATAAGTGGTCATTATTAGAAATAAATTGGGAGTAGCACCAATAAAGGATAGAATGAGAGAAAATTGTTTAACATGGTTTTGACATGTCATCCAAGGATGCTCCCGTAAGAAGATACGGAAAACTAAATTGTGAAAATGTTAAAAGAGGAAGAGGACGACATAAAAGTGTTGAAAAGAAACAATAAAGAATGATCTGGTTTATATTGAGTTAACTGCTAGCATGTCGCATGATAGGGCTCTGTGGAAATAAAGAATCCATGTAGCCGATCCCATGTAGTATGGAAAAAGTCTTTGTTGTTGTTGTTGTATGACAGATTCTATTCATTATTAGATCTTTCCTGATATCATGTGCAACAAGCTAACAGCGGTCAAATGCAACAAAATTGTATATATTTTATTCTTCCTCCTTATACTTTGCTGCACAGCCCGACATTAATCCAAAAGCCAGATGAACTTGTAGCCTTTCTGTATGGAGAGTGAACTTCTTGAATGTCTAAGTAATTGGCGTTCTCCGTTTTAGGATACTTTTTGGTGTACAAAGGAAAATCAAGTTGTAAAGATTTCACAGGTTGTTCAATTATGTTAAATCAGAAGACAAACATGATCATTTTCTCTTCTGCTGCTTATTTTTCTTGTAGTAATCCTGAAAGCAACAAAATTTTATTCTGACAATCGAGACATTCACAAGTGTCTTTCAAAGCCAAAATATCTATAAGATATTGACGTGGCAGCCTTGATTTTGGTTTGTCCGCTGTAAACAACATGAAGATGGATGACTTCCTTCTCTGGTGGCTTTCCTATGGCAGACCTACCAGATTCCAGGTTGCTCCATGTAGAAACTTGTTGCTATTGCTAATGTCTTGTGCCTAAGAGGTTGTGAGTTATAACCTCTCGCTCAGCAGCTTTACTACAGAAGCCCTACTATATACAGAAAGCTCTAACGCTTTACATGGAATGCCTTATGTAGGATTCTTTACCAACCTGAAGTCCATCAAAGTCTTTGATTGCCACTATGAGGAATGAATGCAGCATTTTACAACTATGCCCCCTTAAGATCAAGGAGAATAAAATAAAATGACTACAAACGAAAGCTGGAAATATTAAATCATAGAACTTGACCTGCTTACTAATTCTTATGAACGCTTGTTCCCCTTTTGGCATAAGAATCAGATGAAGACGAAGAGAATAGACTTCTACATGTAAATCCTTCTGAGGTGAACCTGAACTGAAGGCCTTCCGTGTCAAAGTTGGGCCTCCACCATACCTGAACCAACCAAAATCAAAACCAAGATTTTAGCTTTACATGCCAGTTGCCACCTCTCCAGATACAGAAAGGTACAATTTCTTTTGATTGCAGCAGTTTACAAGAATTTGTTTCCAAGGAATGGTAAAAAATGCAATAAGATCTAGCACATGATGTTCCAAAAACCCTGATAGCATAATAAGAGGCCTTTCATTCATGACATACCATGAGAAAATTGAAATCATTTGCGTGTAGTGGCATCAGTGTGAGAAAGAGATTGTGCTACTCTGCATTTTGTGTTGATTGGTTGCTACTGCATTTTTAGGTACAGATGCATAAACCACCTAAATTACATAAGAAGCTTGATAAAGTCCGAACCTTAGATCTGAATTATCTAATGGCCCATAATCTTTTGTGTTCATCTTCGCCAAACCTAAAGTTTTTCAAGTTCCTTTCCTAACCGCACTTCTCTCCTCACCAACTCTCCTCTTTTTTCAGTATCTAATATAATATATATATATATATATATATATATATATTGGACTCATGAAGGAATGATGGATTTCTTTGATGTTAATATTGGATTATATCAAGGATCAACTTTAAGTCCATATTGATTATTTGTTAATAATACAACAAATAAGCTGGACATATTAGCATAACATAAAACATATAGACCATCGTTCAGTACCAAAACCAAAGTCAATGATGCCACATATTCCCTGACATCTGATTCCAGGACAAATTTAGAATCTTCACTTACCAAATGAGTTTTCATGAGCTTTAGTTGGAAATCTCAAAGAGCTGGTGTCCTTTCACCAAGTTGCTTTTGAGCGTTTTCCTCTCTTTTGACTTCTCATAGTTACAGTACCTGTACCTTGCTCATCCTTTTGGAAATGACTTCATTCTACTTAGTGCAATAACTTGCCTAATGGATCTGAACCATACTCTGTCTGTCTTGATCAAATACACTGAAATACCAGCAACTTTGGGTGTAATGTCAAACACCGCTCCAGTTTATAAAAGAAGCCTGCTTTTCTGCTCCGGCTTATAAAAGAAACCTGCTTTTCAATTGCTTTCTAGTATTTTGACCTTTAAGACTTAAAGTGAAAGTGTTCTTGATTCACGGATCTTTTGGTAAAAGTTCATGACTATTAATTTTTCTTTCATGAAAACACAATATGTAGAACAGTTCACCACCTAATCAGTGAAAACCTCACAAGCAATGACATAGATAAAGCACAGGTAACATCACCATGTCAATTATAACTGATGGATTGGACTCCCTCTTTTACTCGCCTAACTAGTGGTTGTGGGTGGACAAGACGAGCTACGATGAGCAGACAGGCACCATCTTCCACTCTCCATTGTTAGTAAGATTTGTGGCATAGATGCGCCCACTAAGTTACTCGAACATCTTGGCACTGGCCTTCATGGTAGCAACAACCCAACCTCCACAAGTGACCTAGCTTATGGCATGTATGGTGTGAACTCTGATATTTTGTCAAAGTTTGTGTGCCTATGACAGACAGTTTCTATAAAGTAGACTACCCAGGAAAAATTTGTAACCACGTTCTACACTCAATGATCTACCTGCCGTCTAAGCCAGTTTTAGGCAGACACTCTCGTTAAGTGGTTCTCTTGGTTAATTATAAAGCACAAAGCGGATACCCCTCATTCTTCCCCATTTCATAGAATTCAGAATGTGAAAAAGCTTCTACCTTTTGCAACACAAATGGATAATTTCCTATTCATTTCCTTACTACTATTTCATTTTCTCCAAGCTTGCATAGTGCCATCAAATAACCTTTGACCAACAAAATTGCTTCAGAAAAACAATCCAGCCAAAGACCTTTCATAGAATGGTGTTAGTGACCATTATGGTTCCTTGTGATTTTTTTTCACTCCTTCATAGACTATATAACCATCCAACAACGGCCTTTGGCTAGCGCTTTTACCTTTAACCATGAAAAAACATGTTTATTAGCTACTATAGAAATAGATGAACCATGTATTACTCCATGGTTTGCCTATTGAACTTTAAATCTCATCTTAACTACTTCATCATCAATCTAAAGAGGGTCAGAAGTACAAAGGTACAGTTCGCGAAGACAGCTGAATCTCTAACAGCTGTTACAGAATCAGCAAAACCATACAAGCCTCTACAGTAGCATCTGATCTCACTCATTCCCTACCATGGAACACCAGTGGAAGTGCTCTTATCTTATACATAGTATGGTACAGTCGTGAATCAAATTTTCTAACCTGCATGTGCCCAAAAGCCCAAATCGGCTATAGCCCAATAGGTAGGGTATAATTGACCTCCAGAAACATAGTTTTGAAACAGCTTTATATACTCTATTAAATAGTAGGGTCACTACCATTACGAACAACGAAAGTCAGGCTCTCTCCATACATGTGTAATTACTTTCAATTCCACCAAAAACTTGAAGTGTACGGTAAATTGACCATAACCAAATTAGGGAACAGCACATAGTTTATGAAATTGGTCAAAACATGAAACTTGTCAGCACAAGCAAACAGCAAAAGTTTGATGCTTTCTGCACCTTATAGGTTGGCTAAAATACGACATAAGCCGACATCAGCAACTTTCCACAAGTAAATGTTTTCTATAATGATCCAAGAATCCAAATATAAAGATCCATCATAGATATGAGTTGTAACTATACCATGTGTATAGTTGTTTCCAAACTTCTTCAGGAAGTAGTATATAGTCACGCCCCTCCATTAGGTTATCTTGCAATTCTGCACATATCTCAGAGTCTTCTTCACATGCCATATCATCAATTAAATCTGAATTGTCAATGTATGAAGGCCTCTTGAATGAAGTAGAAGTAGAACCCTCCAATTCATAATCATCAAGATCCAAAGAGGAGCCATTGTTTTTTATGCTTGACATATCTTGCTGAACATAATCAAGCCATTCCTGCCACCATCTGTGACAATCCGCACACTAAAATTAGGACACAACACTAGTAAACCAATAAAATTCCCATAAAGCAAAAAAGTATGCAATATATATATAACAGAATCTATTAGATTCCATTAGAGAATGTCACAATCCATGACAAAATTACAAAGGTTTAGAAAAGAATTCTACAAACAAGAATGATAAATGAGGAGAAAGAACTCCAAAATGCAATGCTTTATTATACAGATGCAATCTCATTTATACTGTCACTTTCCCAGTTGAGAATTAGTATTTCCGCAATATTGAAGTTGAGCAGCTTTGAAATGAGCCATCTATGACGACTTCATGCCAAAAAACCCTCATGAATAAGCCGTCCGCTCTTCTCTAGTAAAACATCGGATGTTGAATCAAGGGCTACTAACTTGTCTCTTTCTTGTATATATAATTTCACATCTCTTTCTATTCTTTGTTTTCTAGGGGCAGATATTTTCTTGATCTTGCTTGATTTTTAAATGTTGTCTTCTTGTCAGCATTTTCAGTGCATATTATGTTTCCATAGATATTTTCAGGTTATTGACAAGCAAAAAACAAACTCCGCCCATGTAAGGGATCACCCTTGCATGGCCGGTACCAAGCCCAGATAAATGAGAAGGGTTGTGTTAGGCTTCCGACATCCAACGTAAAACTTTGTCGGATTTTTATACCATGGATTATACAAATTATGAGCATTGTGTTAGGACGTCCCCTCTTAACGATGCACTACAGAGCTCAAATGCAGTGAAAAGTAAGCAAGAGCCTCTATATTTTTGTGTGGATGTAATGAATCAATTGCGGAGAGGGTTCACACATCATGGACAGGTCTGGGTAACGAAGTTACATTGTTACCCGAATGCAGAGAGTGTCTCCACATTTTTAGTATGACGAATGCGGGGAGTAAGGAAGTTAGTCCTAGATAATAAGATTCGTATTGGTTCTTGAAATATTGGAATATTGTCCGGTAAGCTAATGGAGGTAGTAGATAGTAGATAGTAGATACTATAATTCGGAGAAAGATTAATATACTATGTTTACAAGAGATAAAATGGGTTGGAGAAAAAGCAAAGGAGATTGATGATAAAGGTTTTAAATTATGATACTGAGGAAAAGAAAAGGCTTGAAACGGAGTTGGTATTATCATAAATAAAGATTTAAAGGATAGTGTAGTAGACATACAACGATATGGTAACTGAATCATAACGTTGAAATTTATGCTAGAAGCAGAGCTTTTGAATATAGATTATGATTATGCAACCCAAGTAGGACTAGAAGATAGTATAAGACGTCTTTTGGGGAGGAGTTAGATAAGATGATTCAAAGAATTCTACAAAGGGAGATGATTTGTTTAGGAGGAGACTTAAATGAACGTGTCGCTAAAGAGGCATTATGATATTAAGGTATTCATGGAAACTTTGGTTTTGGGGATATAAATGAGGAAGGTCGGGAGATTTTAAATTTTTCTATCAGTAAAGAGGCATTAGGATATCAAGGTATTCATGGAAAGTTTGGTTTTGGAGATATAAACGAGGAAGGTAGGGAGATTTTAAATTTTGCTATGGCATTTGATCTCTTTATAGTCAATACAATCTTCAAAAAATGAGATTAACATTTAATTATTTATAAGAGTGGCTTATCATAAACATAAATTGATTATTTTGTTTATAGGAAAGTGGTGAAAGATGTGTTAGGTGAATCTCAGAGAGGTGTACCAGCGCAAAAAGAAGCTTGGTGGTGGAGTGAAGTGGTGTAAGATAAAATCAAGGCAAAGAGGGCATGTTATAAATTACATTATGCTAAGAAGACTAGTGAAACTTTAGAGGCTTATAAGAAAGCAAATAAAGAAGAGAAAAAGAACATCAGTGAAGCAAAAGCTAAAATTTAGGAGGATTTATATAAAAAAGTTCAACTCAAAAGAGGGTGAAAGAGATATTTTTAGAATAGGTAGGGTTAGAAATTAGAAAAATAAGGATCTTAATTTTGTTAGATGCATCAAAGACGAAGATGAGAAAATTCTAGTGGTAAATGATGATATAAAAAATATATGAAAAAACTATTTTTATAAATTTTTTAATGAAAATAAAGATGTTAGTATTAGCCTAAGAGAGTTTAGCCAAATAAAAAAGTATATAAACTATAATTTCTACCGACATATTGAGAAGACTATTTAATGAAATATGAAGAAATCAAAAAATGCCCGATGAATGAAGAGCGAGTACACTTATGGGTAAGAATAAGAGAGACATTCAGAATTGTGTGAATTATCGGGGTATTAAGTTAATAAGTCATACTATGAAATTATGGAAAAGAATTATCAAACATAGGTTAAGATAAGTATCGAGTACAATATAGAACCAATTTGGATTCATGTTAGGCCGATCTACTATTGAAGTGATTCACCTTTTGAGACGTCTTATGAAACATTTTAGAGCAAAAATGAAAAACCTTCACATGATATTTATTGATCTAGAAAAAACTTATAATAGGGTACCAAGGGATGTTCTTCGAAGAACCTTAGAAAAAAAGTATCCCATTGACATACATAAACCTTACGAGAAACATGTATGATGGTACAAAAATATGTGTGAGGACCCATGAAGAAATGGTAGACTTCTTTGAAGTTAATATTGGGTTACATCAAGGATCAACTTTAAGTTCATACTTATTTATAATGGTGATTGATGAGTTAACAAAACATATTCAAAGATGAAGTACCTTTGTGTATGTTATTTGTAGATGACATTGTGTTAGTGGATGAGTCTAAGAAAAAAATTAATAGAAAATTTGAACAATAGAGAGAAACATTAGAAAGTAAAGGCTTTCGACTTAGTACAACAAAGACCGAATATATGAAATGTAAGTTTGATCATTTGGTTACTTCAGAGGACATAGAAATTAAAATTGGCATACATTGCATACCCAAAAGAAAAGTTTTAAATACTTAGGGTCAATTTTTCAGGAAGAATTGATGGAAATGTTATGCATAGAATTAATCCACGTAGGTTAAAAAGTGAATATTATAGAGCAACAATTAGATTTGTCATGTTTTATGGTTATGAGTGTTGGGCAGTTAATCATCAACATGTACAAAAGATGTCTATAGCAGAAATAAAGATGTTGAGATGGATGAGTGGTCATACAAGGAAACATCATATACATAATGAGGTTATTAAAAACAAATTGGGAGTGGTACCAATAGACGATAAAATAAGAGAATATTGTTTAAGATGGTTTTGACATATAGAAAGATCAAAAGAAGCACATGTAAGAAGGTACGAAAAACTAGATTTTGAAAGTACTAAAAGAGGTAGAGGACGATCACAAAAGTTTTGGAAAGAAACAATAAAGAATGATCTAGCTTATGTTGAGTTAATTGCTAACATGGCACATGATAGGGCTATATGGAAACAAAGAATTCATGCAGCCGACCTCGTCTAATATGGAAAAAAGCTTAGTTATTGTTGTTATTATTGTTGACAAGCATAAAACATGAATATCTTCCATAGCTTTGACATAATAGAGACAAAACATGTCATTGTCAACAAGCAGTGCTCTACCGGGAAATTTCTAAAGAATTGTCCATTCATGTACATCCCAAAAGAGTGTATGGACTAATGTTGTAAATATTGTATTGGACTCCATATCCCATAGGGTACCAATACACATAAATCATACTTTATCATACAATACAGTATGATATTCTTTTTTTATTTAATGAATAAAATATTTTTAATATGCTTTGTTTTTTCCAAAAAAAACTTGTACCTATTGAGTTTATAGCACGCTTACTGATTATGCATGTTGTTTTTCAGTAGAAACAGCTGTTTCTAGTATAATAAGCTGTACTATAGGAGCCCTAAGTCTAGAAGCAATCATGTGTCTTGTAGCAGGCCTAAGCCTATGGTGTAATTGTACGTACAACAATAGGTCACTAGGCCTAGAAACATAGCTGCAAGCCTGCAACTGGTTGTACCATTGCAGCTATTGATATTTTATTATGTTTATTGATGGAAATGTTTAAAGAAAAGTAAAAAAAATCATACAATAAGTATACCATACTCACAGGATACGGTGTGTATTGCACTGATATAGTCTGATATGCACAGATACAAAATGGGTCAAAATGATACATGTACTCTGATCGTGGATCCAGGTACCGATATATAATAACATAGTATCATATCATACTATACAATATTTATAATGTTACTATGAATTGTGGAGAAGCAGGGGCAAGACGCATCTCAAGATGCTTCTCTTTTTAGCTGGTAAAAGGCATTCACATATCGATTCCCATATATGTATATAATGTAACCCACCGAAGGTCACCCTAACTCAACAAGGACCAGCCTATGTTTAGCCATGTTATGGAAGTTAATTTGCAACTAATTCAAGATCTAGATAATACTTTGCAGGCCAAGATAGAAGCTAACCAAGTGGAAGCTAAAAGCTTAAAACAGAGGACGAATTGGACCTGAACTTGAACTGGCTTGGAAAACCGAATCCATTGGATGACATGACGGACCCATAGGATGTGCCCAAGGCTAGCTGATGGGTCTCAAGAATTCATTTGCTTATTTAGGATTTACTTTAGTTATTTTTATGCTTTAGATTTGTCTGATTAAGTATGACAGCTATGTTGTTTATTTCCTAAAATACCCTAGATCTATAAAAAGGGATATGCATGGATGAATTACAAAGCTTTTATTAGGTTTCCTAGGAAAAGAGGGTTTTATAGATTAAATAGGTCCCTTAAATAGAGTAGGAGTTCGATGTAATCAGCCCTCTATATAAAGGGCTCAAGAGAGAGATTTATGCGTGAATTAAGACTAGCTTAAGTTTTTCTATTATGGATTCCTTTGGTTATTATCTGTGGAAACAAAGAATCCATGTAGCCGACCCCGTCTAGTATGGGAAAAGGCTTAGTTGTTGTTGTATGGATTCCTTTCGTTATTATTCCTTTTGAATTGCCTTTCTCTTCCTCTTCTCTTCCAAATTCGTTCTTGTTAGTTTCTCGAATCAGAACCAAAACTGCATTATTTCAACCAAACAACTTCCTCATAATCATCTAAGATTCCTTACCACCTTCAGCCATTAAATGGAACCATCCTTGAAGACTTTTGGAGATGTTTTCTATGTCCTAAACGATCTGGTTTTGGTCATTCTAATCAGATCACTATTTCGGTGAGGAACGACGCAGAACTGATTTATTTCAAACCACATCGAACTGAAGTGAAATTTTTAGGTTAGTTTTATTTGATTCCGATTCATCAAAAGTCAAATGTCTTTTTGTGTGTTCCAAGGCCGGAATGCATCATTATAGTCCACATTACACATCATATTGTACACAGGTCCTATTTCGTTCAATCAAGCATGCACCGCGTGTAATAGTTGCTCCGAGATAGTTCTTGCTTTTCATTTTTTTGATATGGATTATTGGTGCATTTTGGTAGAACAATGTAAATATGATCTATAAACTTGATGGGCCATCAAATATTCAAATGTATTAACATGTTCTTTAGAAGACTATGGGGATCAAACTGATTCAGCTAAATCCAGCAGGCAAGCATGACGCAACAGATGGTGCTAACAATAGTACGGCGAATCAACAGTAGCTAAATCCATGCATATATACATTCTTTCCAGCACAATCTATAAATACAGTTTCACTAGTCCTGCAAATAACTCGCCCACTACTAGAGGCATTCTAATCTTCAAGTTCAGGCAACCAGTCATGTGTGCCAATGTGGGAGAGGTATGATGGGAACAACACTAAGATATGGGATTTAAGGTTAGCAAGCGAAACAGTGCATTGAAATGCACTCACGTTGAAGAACCTTTTCTTTCATTAAAATATACACAACAGTAAGCTAGTGCATAACGAACCGCGGCAACAAAAATAGCATTACTGTGTAAGAACACTCTCAGCGCACCCTTCCTTTGAAAGGTTCTTCTCCTTCTTCTATGACAAGAACGGCTTCTCTTCCACTTTTCAAAGCTTAACATGCACAAACATGCCATTGTGGGCAAGTCCATAGCTATAATGGAGTGCCAACGCAACGCGGACGAGAAACAGATTGTCGACTTAGAGCATCTGCATAAAGACGTTTGATATTCCCATTGATAACAGTTAAAAGGTCTCAAATCACATTCTTTTACCTCTTGTAAGATTGACATAAAAATTGAACAAAAATCACCACGTACGCAATCTATTCAACTCAAAAGACATCTTCTCAAGGTCAAAAAGCAGGTGTTCAATTTTTACAAACTTTCACTTCTGTGCTACTAGGGAGCGGTATCAAAATAGTTAAGGTCAGAAAGAGAAAGAGGGATTGCCTTAGGGTAATGATGTAGAAAGAATCGCCCTCTTTGATCTGAGACTCCGAAGAGTCGACCAAGTCGCGGATCAGCAGCATCTCTTCCTCCGGCGTCAATTCCGAGCTCTCCATGGCCACCTATCTCTCCGAATTTTGGGCGGGCTATGCTTCCCCTTTTTATATGGAGAAAGGAAGCGAACTCAGTTAGCGATGGTTTGCCTCCATGGCCTGACGCGATTTTCTCTGGTGACATTCATGCCCTTGGTATCGAAATATCTACGGTTTCTCAAGAAAGAGCCGGGTAATTGTTTGAACAGTCCGCCGTCTTTTTGAGAGTCAATTCAGGCAGATCAGAAAATTTACCTTTCATCGCCCTCGCCAGAGTCTCCGGGATACCGACGAACCGTTTTGCCTTCTTTTCCGTGGGAACCCAATTCCCGTGCAAGCTTCCAACCCTGAAAAGATTGTGCTCACTTTGGGAAAACTTTTGGGCGGATCAAGTAGGGCTCCGGGTTTGTGATTTGCGTCATATATTTTAGATTGGTTGGTGCCCTATTTGATGAGTTTGAGTAAGGCAAGTGGATGGTAATTGATACTAACTAAATTGATGAGTTGAAAATAACCAAATGTGAGAAAATTGTCCCAAGTACGTCGGGGGCATGGAACCAAGAGTTTAAAATTGGTGAGTTGAATATAACAAACAAGGACATGTCAGAAATAAATAGAAGCTAATGCTACTGCAGTGCTCCCCATGTTCATGCAAGCTTTGCTTCCAGTGTGGGACGCCCTCCCTGAAAGTAGAGTTCCCTTGAGCTTATACTTTTATTCTACAAAACACATTCCAGTAGGGATCCACCGAACTTTGTGGTCTTTTTATAGCGCTTAAGCTTGCTGCTAAGTTCGCCTGGTATGATGAAGCATCAGATTTGGGGCTTGTCACAGAAGATCCTGCCTTATGCTTGACTAGAGTTGTGAATGACATGGATCAGCCTTAACTTGAATTAATCAATTTTAGGTTCTCACGACCTGTTAGCATGACATAGTATTGAGTTATATGGAAACAAAGAATACATGTAGCGGATCCCATCTAGTATAGAAAAGACTGTTGTTGTTGTTTAGGTTTTTCCATAAAGCAATCCTCTCATATAGTGCTGCTTTGTTGTGGTTTCAATAAGGAAATCATTCCATGCATAACTTGTTGACACGAAAAATTTCATAACTCAGTCTAGTGCCTTCACCAAATTTAGCCGAAGAACATCAAAATCGATCCATCTAACGTCTGGGTCAACTTCCATGGGTTCATCGTGATGAGTTATATTCAAATCAAACCTGATATGAGTCTGAAAGGTGTTATGCACTTTGATTATTGAAGCAACTTGTTGATCTTTAGGAATTTTGAAGTGATGGTGTATTCTTCAAGCCATGACACCAAAGTTATCATCTCAAAACTCAAACCCATGGACTTGGTCTGTCTGCCATGGCTAGGTGGGCCCTTGAATTGACATGGCTAGTTTATAATTGATCATGAATTGACCGAAACCAAACTTACCTTTAGAGTCGGAATTTGACTCCCATTTGTTTATGATCGCCTACCTGAGAAAGAACTGGAACTGTAACCAATTCCTGACTTGGTGACTCAAAATTGTTGGTTCCCCCCCACCTGTGTTGAACTTGAATTTAAATTCCTAAAAGGATTCTTGGAACCAATGGTTCCGAATCAGAATCAAAACCAGCAGTTTCCCAACTAGCCATTTGAATATCAAAAGATTTTCAAATTTTTTGAAGTTTTTTTCTTCTCTTCTTCTGTGGGTAACCCCTCTAGACTCTCTATTCTCTTTATTATATCTACTCTCTCCTCTTACGAACTCTACTTAGTTTATTTCCTCCTCTCTCACTCTCTGATATGCTCCTCTCTTTATCTACTCTCTCACAAACCATTGGCATCTCATGGCAATGGTGTTTCTAGTTCTAAACGAAGTTGCACTTGTTCAAGCTTATAATTGTGGCATTTCGAAAAAGCTCCTCTTGTTAAGTCAAGTGAGTGCATATCTTCTGGATAATGCTTCATTTGTGCAAGAAAATCTTTCACCACGCAAGATCCTCTGGCAATGGCATTGACTAACTTTATTGTAGGTGAATCGATCAACCTCTTTCAAGGTCCTCTATGGCTACTTCAACCATGGATTCATTTATACAACTCTCAAGTTTGGTTCTTGTGACCTGCCAAATTCTGTCATCACCAATAATCCCTCAAGCCTTCAATGACTTTCTCACCTAGGTTCCTCAAATTGAATGTTTAGTAGTTGATTTTTTTAATATATTTTCACCTTAAGGTTGAGAGGTCCCTTTATTTATCTCTCTACTTTGGCATTGGCCGTTGGAATAAAACTCATCATTCATGTGTTAAGGATTCATATGATTCTCCAAATTAGTCATACATTCTACTTCATTGGATCTCTTTCATTCTCCAAAACCATTTACTAAGTCACATGCTCTATCTACAAAACCTTGCCTTGATCTACAATTAGGTCTTATTGAGGTTATTCGGATTCCATTATATTCAAGTGTCAAGTATAATAGGAAAGTTCCTCGTGAATATCAATATTGAGCTCTTGATTAACAATTTTAATTCTATGTTAGAGCTTACTCCTTCAATTGTAGATTGCTCTTCTCCAAAATAGATTAGTTTACTGAATGGTGGGAGCAAGTATATGGTTAGATCCTTTTTGATTGGTCAAAAGTCTATGCAGTGAAATTTGTCACTTTTGGCACACACTTGGAAAAAAGTGTCAAGGTCATTGTCACAACCTCCACCCATTTCCAAAATAAAGTTGGACTAATTCCTGATAAAAAAAAAGACATAGTTTAAGCTTAAAAGGAACTAAGACTATAGAGGATCTTCCTCACAATGATCCACCAAACCTTCCTCAATGTAACAGCTAGTAGAGTCATCATCTAGTAGTGATGATGACATCACTTTGATTGATGTTGAACCCTCCTTATGACCTTCGTACACTTTGTTAGATGAAACTTCCTCACCACTTGGAACTGCAATCCTCTCGTAGAAACAAATGTGCCACCTCTTGATTTGGCTGAATCTGTTAAGTACTTTTTTGCTTTTGCTATTAGTTCTCTTTCATGACTTATATTCCTCCTTGTAGGTGATAATGCTCATATTCCCTCCAAATGCTTTTGCTTCAAAACTTCCATGTCATAATGGGTCCTCTCCCACCACCAATATTGAGGTGGGTCTTCCTATGGCAAAAGTCATGCTGTATAGAAATGAGTTCCTTCTCAATGATATGAAAGCATATCTTTATACATCTTTAAATTCACCATTGAGGTCTCCTGGTGTTGCGCTATTGAATAGATAGCTAATATGTTTGGTAATGGGATAGACATATATTTGATAGATCTAACTCTAAAGAACACTTAGACCCTATGTTGGAAGAAATATTTATATACTTGGTTGAAACTAGTCTTCCTCTAGCCATTGAAATCTTCATTTCACCTGAAACTCTAGATCTGAATCTATTATTAGTGTGCCTTGGACTTTGTTTGGCATTTCTTGAGTTGTTGAAGCACCTCAATTCATTGCTCACACTTAATGCAACTCCAAATGCGTCAAATCTATTGATTCCTCTCCACCAAACTTATTGTTGCTTGCCTCCTACATTCCAATCATTGTTGGCCAAATACCATGAGGCCATCAAAAAGAAAAGTGCCATTGATAGTGAACTTTCACAATTTCATGAGTTATAAAAAAGTTGGCTGACCTAGGTATGCGAGAAGAGGAACTTAAAAATGCCTCCTATGTCTCTCATCAGCGAACTTGTAGGTGAATCAAAACATATTTGGAAAGCTTGCTCGTGGGATTGCATGCCTTCAATCTGGTCGGCTATCAATTGCTTCTCTACTTTCTTGCATTGAAGCTAGAAGGATAGAAGAAAACAATCAATTCTCTTCTATTGCCGATGAATGCCTCTTATTGTGGAAAGTGAAGGTTGAGGTATATGTCTATTAGCATTATTAGGAGAGCATATTTGAAGGTTGAGATATGAGGAGGAAACCACTACGCTATTGTTGATGTATAACTTTCTTAGGATGGTGTATAGAAGGTATTGAAGAGAAGATGATCAATTTTTGATATTACATCCTTATAGAAGTACTAATGAATGAATAATAGATTTATGGCTTTTGATCTTCTAACTTGTTGTTCATTTTTGTTCTTTTTTCTCGTAAACTTTATCCTTCCTAAATAGATCACACATATTTTCAAGTGTTTTGTATTGATATTTTCTCTAGCTCTTTTTAATTCATAGTTGCTAACCGATGTACACTATTTTGATCTAGTACGGTGATCACAAAATCCAACCATTTTCCCCATTCATGATCTATTGTCCATCGGTGGTAGCACCACCTTTCACATTTAATCCCAAACATTAAATAATTCCAGTTTTAGATACTTGTGGTACTTTTTCTTTATTTTATTTTAAATTTTTCTGTAATATAAATCTATTCCCATTCATCGAATTAACTTCTATGCACATTTTTTACAAGTATTCAGAAGGTTTGAGATCATTTTACCTCCCAACTCTAAGTGTTTTCACCACAGTTTCTAAAGGTAGAATAACATGTCTATATATAAGTTGAAAAGAAATTTACTCAGTTTCTATCATTTTTGAGTTCATGTAAGCTCAAAGGACTTCAACTAATACTTCATGCCCTTTAACCCTCAATTGATTGATTGTTTAATCATATTGATGAATATTTTGTTTGTTCCTTCTACTTGTCCATTTTATTGAGCATAGTATGGTGTATAGTGAATGACTTTAACTCTTACATAAATATTGCTACTTTTTCTTTGGTAAAAACTATTCTATAGTTAGACATAATACTTTGTAGTATACCAAACCTAAAACCAATCAGATTTTTTATGAACTTGATCACACCATACCACTATATTGGCCCAACCCACTTATTAGGTGTTATTATTATTAGGTGTATCTCTTTGATTATACTTATTGTATTGGTCCATGGATTTGGCAGGCCTCACAAACTTTTTCATATTTGATGCAATCAACTATGATAGTTAGACAATAATGGTGTTGAAACAACCATTGCATATTACAACCAGTTCCCTCTTGTCCTAAGCATTTCAGAAGCATCCTTTCATGACTCCATAATTATCATTATATCAATGCCACTGGTAGTTAGTTTCCTATCAACTTTCTCTAGAGTATTGCTTAAATACCAAATCAGGTCATCCCTTCATTTATTGTTGATTCTGGACGTTGCATTTGCATGAGAAAGATCTATTTAAAGCATTTCAGTCTTCATGCTATGTCCATAAGCTTGTTATACTGAATTGTTTGCCACTTTATTTTCCAACCTAAGGATGTGACTGATCGATGCATCAATAAACCATTGCATTAATTCCTTTGTTATTTGATTGTACTTGGTAACTTATGCTCATTGGATATGTACTCATTATTTATTTGCTTGATGACTACTACTAGATCTATGGATATTCAAACATATTGTATGAGTAGTGGCAATAGCTATCTTAGTTCAACAATTCTAAAATCATCATTGGTTGATTCAATGATTCTTAGTTTCTTAGGATTTTGAAGGCCTTTGGTGTCTACTAACCCTTGCTTGAATTCGAAGAGTATTCACTAGCCTATATTATTCTCTCTTTCTTTGGAGATGATGTCTTGAGTTTGAGTAACTTCATGAGGTTGGTAAACTTCTCTTTTCCGAGAAACGTAGTGTCCTTATAGCATATTGATTGGTGGTTTGCACATTTTACGTAAAGCAAGTTTGATCCTTATATAGGTCCACAAACAACAAAATATTGTAGATGAGAATTTTATTTCAAAGCTTATGAAGAGACTTAAGTTTTATAAAACTTGTAAAGTTTATTTAGATTTCTGACTTCTTAGGCAAGTGTTGATTAGTGAGCTCTTTTCATCGTAGGATTTCTTGAACTGATGCTCAAGGGTCAGCGTAGGCACTTAGAAAATCATTTTCGATCCACAAAGTTTTAAAAACCAAGTTCCAATTTAAACAGGTTTTGCAAAAATCGTGAGTTTATTCCTTTACCAAAATTCACTTCAATCCTGAAAAACAGAAACTAATTATGTTTTTAGGGACTAATTTTCCTAACTTTTTTAATAGCTCTAGATCTCCAAAAATCTTTAAAATTTTACCTGAGGTAGAACTAGGTGTGTAGATTTTTAGACTATTTTTGTTTTGATTTTTGGTATTATGGATGTGCATAATTAAATTAGGGAAGTCACTTACTCTCAAATTAGGGAAAGAACCTATGATAGAAATATAAAGGCTTAAATAAGTGATTGTATCCTTGCACGCATGTACTGGATTTTTATGAAATTAACCTTGGGGAAGGGGGTGATCTTTTCTTTCTCTCATCCTCTCTCTCTCTTCCTCTTCTTCTCTATTTGTTGGACTTCTCTTTTTGATTTTCCTCTCTTGATGATCTCAAATCAGCCCCTCAAGGTCTTTATTTATAGCTTTCAAGAAGAATCTCTAGGATCTTCCATGAATTGGGCATGGAACATGTATTTGGCCCAAGTTTGATTTGATCCAAGAGGGGTTACTGGTCACATGGCTACACATGGGGTGCATGATGGTCCCCTCTTGATCCATGTGGAGTCTTGATGTCACCCTAGGTGCAATCTTCCCAAACTTGGTGCAGTTTGGTGGCTCGTACTTAGCTAAGAGTGGACTTGATGCAACTCGGGTCTAGGTGCAACCTTGGTCTTTGTCTAATGCATGAGTGTGAGCTTTAATTTAGCTCATTAGGCCATTGTATTAGCCTTGCTTTGACCCTTTTTACTTGATTTAGTCCTTGGCCTTGATTCACTCTTTGTTGTAGCTCGCCACTTGTTGCAATCAAGCTTGGTGCAGTACATCCTCTTTGGTGCAACCCTTAGATGGTTTTGTTACAACTTTTCGCTCCCTTTGACTAAGCCAAGTCCTTTGAGGCAGTCTGCTTCCCAGTTTGCCTGGTCATGTGGCTTGACTCATTTTTTATTTGACTTGATCAAGGCTTGCTTTGTGGCCTTCATTTGTCAACCTTGTTTCGATCAAGTTCTCTTTGTTCTTGGCTTGGTAGAACTTGGTTTTCCTTGTAGTTAAGCTTGTTCTTATTTTGATTTAGTTGAATTTTGCCAGAACCTTTGATTTGATTTGAATTTGACTGATTTGGACTTAATTTGAATTGGGCTAGTTGCATGTATCACCCAATTTGACTTGATTTGATTTGATCCATTTATTGAAGGACCTCCATTTCTTTTGGACTCTCCTGCTTTCATCTTAGCCTTTAAGAATTTTACTTTACTTGATTCTCTTTTAAGTTAAGATTTATGATTTCAAATATTTTCTTTTTATTATTTAAAATCATTTCATTTCAGATATATTTGAAAACATCAAGTTTTAACTAAATCTTTAAATATTCTTTTTTTGAAATAACTGAGTCTCATCCACAGTGTTTGTTTGCATAGGTGACCTACTTTCACTCCGTAAGTTAGTCTTTAACTGTTTTGACTGCTTTAACCCTTTGACAGATATAGGGTTTCGGACTGCTTTAACTCTTTTCATGGGTGTAGGGTCTCAAACCACTTTACCTTTAGGTATAGGATCTTGGACCGCTTTAATCTATTGATGGGTGTAGTATCTCGGTGTAAGACTATCCTCGATCTAGCGAGTTTTTGAGGTCTTGATTTAGACTTATTTTGTTTTGAATTTTCAAAGGTTTTGGATTTCTATAAATTTGACATTTTTTAAACATTTTGTGGTAATGTCTCATTTTCAATTGTTTCTTTGAAAAATTGTTTGAAACTATTCTTTCTTTGAATTCAATCTTTTGAAATAGCAAAATCCTATCAATTTGGCCTTGAAGGCAAAATGATTATTTTTTAGGCCTTTTATCAAAATTGGATCTTTTGAGAGAGGTGCAAAGTATCCTTATTTTGAATCTCCTACAAAATTTTGGTGAGATAATGAATTTATTTAAGGTATATTTATTTGAAAAACCTTAAAAGACCAAAAACTATAATTTTTCTTGGAAAAGATGGATATTCAAGAAAGATCAAATCTTTTGAGAAATTTTTGGGTATTTACAAGTATAATGTTTTTTACACTTTTAGACCTTATCTAATGCTTACTTTGTATTTCAAGAAGTAATAGTGGACAAGACAATTAACCAAACACCAAAAGTTGTTTGTTGCATTCTTTATGAGGTAGCTTCTTGGTATTTTCTAGTTGACTTACTTTGTTAGTATTTTTTCCTACCAATTTTGTTGTCATGAGATCCTTGATTTAGTGATGCTTTCTAGCTTAGGTCTCAATACTTGTTTGGCCAAGGGCCATCTCGAGTTATTTGTGCCTCATTTTCCTAATGAAGACAAGTTGTGAACATTGATCACATTCACAAGTAATTCAAAAAGGAGTCAACATTGGTTGCCAACTCCATCTCTTTGAATGTGAGTTCGCCCTCTTTGAGTGCTTTTTATATTAAATTATAGAATACAACACATTTGTTGATATTATAAGTTGGAGTATTATGCCATTTATCATAATACTTCTTTTCCTAGAGTTTCTTATGTATTCAAATCTATAGCCTTTCTCTAGTTTGATTCAACCTTGTTTTAACATACAATAAAAAATCACTTGTCTTGACTACATCGAGACTCTTTGTTTTCTACCACCTTTTCTTTTCCTTTAGTAAGCTTTAGTTCAAGGCATGAGTAGGGTTGATCCCTTAGAAGTTCAATAACTAATACTTTGACAGGCAAACCATTTTCACCTTAGTTGATTACCCGCCTCTATAGAAGATATGAGGTTGAAATTCTTTGGTTCAACCATAGTTTTGTTTACCCAACAAAGGTATTATTCCTAAGGGATTACCCTCCTAACCCAATCCATGAGGTCTATCCAATTTTTTGTTCCAACAGTCAACACAACTTTGTTAACATAGTTTTGACAGTAGTAGTGTCACATGGGATTGTAGGATTGTTACATTGTATTGTTGTTTTATCCATCCCAATCTCATCTTGAAATTTGTTACATATTTGCTTGGATTTTCTTTGTACTAGTGAAACCTACTGCTTTGGTTACAAAGTAGAACAAGAATAATCTCTCATGAAATAGGATTTTCATCTCAATCATGAGCAAAGTTTAGGGCAATGTTAAATACCAGCGGAATGTAGTCTCAATGAGCAAACATGGGAAGAGATGAAATTTGTAAAATCCATTATAGCCCAATGCTTCACATTATATTGTAAACTACCCAATTTATTCAAAAGTAGATTTATCATCCTCCCTTTAAAAGGTTGCAAAATGGGGCTTATTGAACTCTAAAGGAAGAGGCTATATTATTGACACCCATTTTGGGTATGGATAAGGTAGATCAATGATTAATAGTGTGATTAATTCTATATCAAAATGATTGTACGTTGTTTCAACAAAGAAGTTTGGATCGATATGTTTCGCAAGCCTACATTTGGCAACAAGTTGATTTATCTACAGTTCGTTGCTTGAACATGTTGGCCTCAGTAATCCATTATTGTCATATAGTCATTATAGTAATCAACAACATATGGTAGAGGCCAAGCCATATACTGAGGTAAATTCTTCCTATTTTTTAATATCTCAAATGGTTAATTTATGTTTCCTGAAGGTCGAAACATGAAGTTTGGGATACGAGTTGACATTAGAGGTATTGAAGGGCTTGCGGTCCTTTTAGGCCTCTTCACAGTTCAGTCTTTTTCATACTGAAGATTAGGTTGTTGAACAGGATGTTGTAGTAGTGTCCCAAATGTGGTTAGTGCATATGCCTTAGCTAATGATTGCATGTCTACCCAATGAGCTCAACTGATGGTTATCTTGCTTCTAAATCATATTGGATGGTTGTTCAACAAGCAACCTACTCTCGGCATTCATTCCCCAACTCCCTCTCTAGGGGTATTATTGATCTCATTTTATACCATAAGCTGAAAGATGACAAAGTGCTAATACACTTTCACAAAACTGGTTGAAACTAAACACTAAAGGTTGGAGAGATTCCTCATCTCCCTCTCTAAGGGTATTATTGATATCATTCTATATCATAAGCTTAAAGATGACAAAGTGCTAATACACTTACAAAACTGGTTGAAACTAAGCACTAAAGGTTGGAGAGAATTGTGGTTTGACAATATTGATTATAGACATAGATTCTTCGTTTGCGCTAGTCTTGGATGGCACCATAGGATTCCACTACTGCTAGTAAAATGAAAAACATTATTATTATTATTATTCACCATTGATAGTGACTCTTTTAACTTGTACCGGTCTCTCTTGATCCACATAAGTAAAGTATTATTCCACGAAAATGAAGCAAAAGACAAATTAGATTTTCTACTTATGGTATTCCACTTGGCATGCTAAAAAGGGTGTTGCTACAAAAATCTCCCTACGAGACACAATTGTAGATGTTGATTATCGATACATGTCATACGGTTGGTTTAAACATTTTCAACAACCTTTATCTAGATCAATGAGTAGTGCTAGAAGAGTGTTTATCTTCAAGCTTCCTTTGCAGTAACTTGGGATAAACAGTGAGGATTCTAATATATTTCTAGAAAGTTGATAGCAGAATGCATATAGTATAGAAATCAACTGTGACCTGAAGAGCATATTTTTGGGTTACAACTTGGATGAGAGTGAAAACAACCAAACAAAATGAGAAAGACGAAGTTCATAACAAAGATTCAATTGGTCATTTTCTTTTGAGATCCTCATTATGCCATGTATATTGACACCTAGACATGTCCCTAGCACCGTTTCAAAATAAATTGAGGCAAGAGTCAAACTGCGCACCATCTTGTTGTTCAGCTAGTCATATATTTATGATAAAGGTTTTTGGAAATAACATTTAAAACATAATTAGCAAAAGTTCAAAACTGTCAGTCCTGATTTTGAGCCAATTTCCATAAACCATGAAAAATCGAACCAGGGGTCCCCTATTCTGGTTACAGTTTGGCCAGTTTCGATTACCATCTACAGGAAGTGCAATTCAAGTTTGAAATTGGTGATGTCTATCAACACCTATCTTTTCAATGGTGATTTCCATACTCACTTTCTTCCAAAATTATGTTCAACTAGAACTCCCCTAATTCGCTATTGCGTTGTGCCTTTAACATTTATTAATTTTCCTTAGATTATGTCAGCCATGTAAGAAACACCAAAATATTGTATTGCCATTTTTGTTATCATTTTAGCGATTTCTTATTTCAATCTCTATAACACAATTGTCTATTTTCCGAATACCCCAATAATTTGTTTTCTTTGCCATAACTAATTGTTCATCCCAGTTGTTAATCTTGTATATCATTTTATGTTTCATTATTCCAGCAAGCATTTCTTTTTTCATTATTCCAGCAATTCATATTTACTGTTCAAGACCTGAGTTGCATCCGGAAAAAGGTTCACATTGAGAATATTCTCAGTTCCTCGCCTTTCATAGCAAAGATTCTTACGTCCTACGTACCACCACTTTTTCCTCTTAAGTTCTCTGTCATCTTGAGCATTTTACATTGCTCTAACTCGCATCCTTCGACTATCTTCACAAATTCAATAACATGATTTTTGAATAACATGGAGAGCCCTTGTAACAACTTGGTCAGATTGGGTCGCATTGGGCCCAATCTAAACCAGGGACCCATCTGGAGGGTATGTGCAACCCTCCAACTGAGCTAAGGAAGGCGACGACGGATGCTGCTAGGGTATCTTTCACGATGATATATGATATCGTTGGACTATAGATGAATGTATTTGTTAATGTTAGCTCGTTGGTTGTCATTGTAGGTGGGTAAAACATTATTGATTATGTATCCATTTTCTATGATGGTATAGGATGTTGTTGGATCATAGATGGGCATATTAGATAATGCTAACCCGTAGTTGTGTTGACTACTTTGTTGGCTGAGATAGTTCCACTTGTAGTTACATTGAACAACTCATGTCAGGTTGTATGATATGCCTAGCTTGAGGACACGTGGAACTAGTTAACTAGATTAGAGAGTTTATGTACAACAAAATATATTTGATACTAGATATGGATATATGGTTTGGATACTAAAATTGGACACGTGATGTGATGTGGAGATATGAAACCTGAGAGGTGGTCCTAGATGGATCTTATGGATCTAGGAGGTAGCCCCGGATCATTGCGTGTATGATATTATTGAGATTAATTGGTTGAATATATGACTCTACTAGTGTGGTATCCGTATGCTTTGCCCTGTAGATCCGAGGGGTTGGACTTGACGAGTAAGTGTTTTGGTCATCAAGGTCCTTGACCTGACACACTCAGATCGTGGTCGGAGGCCATGTGGCCCGACAAGAGGAGGCTTCAGGGAACTCCTACGGGGTGGCTGGTGATTTGACACTTTAGAGGTCTTGAGATCAAAATTAAATTTACATATTTTGTTGAGTGCTTGGTTATGCATATGTTTGAAATGATAATACTCTTTTAAATGTGATATGGATTTATTATTATGTTGTATGATTTGAAATTATACATATCTTTAGTATATTTTTCGGTGAAAAGATCGCATCCATGAGCACGATTGTAATAGTAAGGTTTTTATTAAATATTAAGAGACGTAGTGCTTGAAGGATTTGACTTGACTTCCGCTCCAACATGGTAGGGCTTGATAGTTGTTTTACTTGTTAAAAGAATGCAGAATTTCATTGTTAAATGGACCCCAATATTTATCGATAAATGTGTAATTTTGGATTGTTTTTGAGTTATTAGATTTTTTGTATTGGCCTTGGATTTGGATTATAAATTGGACAGTTGGTATTTTAGTGGGTCCCAAGAATAAATGTAAAATATTTTAACTATAAAAGTTTGTCGTTCGGCTTATTGATACAAAGTTGATCATGGACTTTTCTCTTCCCTTATGGTTCGGGTCGTGAGCCACCTCAGACGGGTCAAAGGAGTGTTGACCGCTCAGCAGGGCCGGCAGCCCAGGTCGTGACAGCCCATAAGCGCTAACAAGAGTTGCTCTCAGCTTTAAGGAATAACTGAAAGAGACTATTGCCCAGGCTCACGTGAAAACCCTCAGGATGACTCCAAATTGTTTGTTAAAAGCATTTTCCATCATTCCAGAGGTAAAGCCACAGTCCGAGAAAGGACGTCCGATGACTCTACAAGCTCATTGCTGGATACCCTTTCGAATGTCTTCTTCGTCAAGGTGGATGACTTCCTCTGGATTGTCAGCATTCATGCCACTCTATTGAATAGAATTCATTTTTAACACCAAGAAACTCGAAGAGATCAACATAGAAAATGAAATCTTCGTCACTCTTGAGAGCAGTAGACGTCCGTTCTATGGCATCTTATCTTACGTATCAACTTTGGTATTAAGCAGTTGTCGTTTACAAATCAAAGTCCATTTAATAGGTGATTGGTTTTCAAAAGAGTAGTTGAAGGTTTAAATGAGCTTTTTAACTTTCACCTGGTTCTTAAAACTTTTAATAGATGTGGTACGACAAGAATGGCTGAAATTATACCAGCATCTTGTAATTTTATTTTGTGGCATGGAAATTTGCGCACGCAGTCAACTCTCTCCCGATATTTTGGTTTATCCGCTTTTTGTTATGCGATCAAGTTCAGTTCGTTTCCTCTTTTTTGGCCAATCTCGAAACCATAGCATTTTATCAACATCAGCCATGTTTGCTTCTCAATGAAATTGGGTATTGAGCATTTATCTGTACAAACATAGTATCTATGTCGACTATTTAAACCAACAATTTGTGTCAACCTGCTGAGTATGGGTTGCTTAAGAAGTCAGTTTCTTCAATCACTAAATTCTAATACGCGACCATGACTTTATGAGGTTTAAAATGTATGACATAAAAACATTGATTTCAAATACTAAAAACTATCGATATGTTTCACATCAAGATATTCAAAATTATATTTTTATAAACCAATGGCAATCATTTGGATGTATATACTTTAAGCATTTAAAAGATTTAAAGTTGCTTAAAATGATATTACAATGTTAAATGTAACGGATGCAGATAACATTTGCATCTGTTTATCCTTTTGTTGATCGCTGGCTTTTCGTGGAAATTCCATATCAAGTTTTATGGATGAATGTAATATTTACGTCCATACTGGCTTGAGCCGTTCACTTGGCCATAAATTAGCTTAAAAAGAATGGACGGAATCGAAAAACTACGGTCCTCTTTTCTTGGTTGATGACATATGGCATGTGATTCGTCAAAGTCCGTCGCTTGTGGATCTCACTACACGTTGCATGCCTGGATCCCTAGTACTCTCCCTCTTCGGTATAAATTTGCCATAAAGCGATCCTCACGCCACCCTCCATTCTACGACGTCAATTCTTGTTCGTCCTCTTCTTCTTCGGTTTGAGATCTGGAATCCTAACCGTCTGAACCATGCATAACGAAAACGGCGATTTCGAAGAGTATGATGCCACTCCTTATGGTGGTGGCTACGATCAGGCTCTCGTCTTCGGCAGACCTCTCCCTCCCGACGAAGAATTATGCTATCCCATCGACTCCACCTCCTCCCACGCTCCCAATCCGTATGCCTATTCCAGTGGAGGAAGGAACATGTCGGGGTACGACCGTAACGACGATGACGATGGATCAGGTTATGACCGGCGGAAAACTAGACCGACTTCTGAGTTTCACCCTCAGGAGGAAGAGGGCTTCGGTGCCGGTGATCACGACAAATCTAAGCCAATTCCGGATTACCAACACGGGTACGAGGGCGAAGGGAAGGTGAAACCCTTTGGTTATGATGATGAGGGTGGTTTGGCGAAGTATGGAAGGACGAAAACCAAGCCAGCAGCGTACGGTTTCCGGCCGGAACCAGAGAGCTATAGCACGCCCGTGCCACCAGTGGAGCACAGTTATGGGTTCGAGCGCCCGGAATACGGGAGGCGGCCTCCGTCAGAAGACGAAGACTATGGGTTTAATGGTCGTCAGCATGATCAGGGCGGGAGGCGGACGCCACCTCGAATGGAAGAGGACATGGGATTAGCTCACGGCGATCGCCATCAGCCAGAGTTCGGGAAAGGTCACCGGTACGGTGAGAGTGAGGAGAGGCAAGCATATGGAGGAGAGTACGGGGGAAGGACAAGCCATCACCGGGAGGAACAGGAAGAGCGTCTGGAACCTTCTTTCTCTGGCGGTGAGCACGAAGATGAAGCATATGGTCGCCATAGATATGTGAGTATTTTGCAGACCTGTGTATATTGTTTCTTTGTTTTGGATGGAGTTGTCATGTCATTGTTTCTTGTCGCGTCATTGTTTCCCGTTTTAATCGTATACCTTTTTAAGTGATGCTGAGGATACACGAAACTTGATGCTTTTAGAAAGTTGAACCCTCTGTGCTTGGTTTGTATGTGAAGTTATAGGGTCGGTTAAAAGCTAGGACACGCTGCTCGGACACTATATTTAAGTATTACAAATCAAAGTGACCAGGTAGTATTACGTTTAAAATGTGAGCTTGATGTGGAGAAATGGTTTCTTTAGTTGTCCACTCAGTTCCCACTAATTCTAGAGCAATGTTCCACGATTAACAATATATATATTAGGAAAACTAGAGGATGCAAACTCCATTTAAATCGATATCAACCTGATGAGTGATTGAAACTGAAAACCAAAAGGTGAAAAAATACATGTGAATCCACTTACTTGATTGTATATATATATATATACTTTTCAATTTTATTTTCAATCATGTATCTCTCTTTCTCAATAAAAATGGTTGAGATTTGATTTTGATAGAGTTTGCATATGAGTTATTTTCATCCTCTACCTTCTCTCTATATATAATATATAAGTGCAAACATGTTTTTAGATAGATTAATCTCAATAGTTAATTTGGCTTTCGGCGAGTTTCAAAATTCAGCAACTCAAAATGTATCATGGTTTCTAACTGAGATCATCTCTTTCTCAAAACTGTTTGGCACTAAAGGTATTTCTTACTCAAAACAAATCTAGGAATCGATACATATCAGCCAAAGAGAACTTGCATACGTGAGTTTGGAATTAAAGCTAGGGGCCACCATCACCTAGAGCGCAGCTGGTCGACACGACATGCACAGAGTAGCTTGAGAAACTGGAATGCAAACGTCACAGTGGTGCATTTTTTATTGACAAAGTTACGGTACTGCACCTTTGATTGACATAGATTAGCTAAGCGTTGATCATCTCCCACATGTCTTGTATACACATATATACTTACAGTGTTCAATAGCTCTTCATGACTTCTATACACAAACTTTGTGGTATTCACCTTCGATTAAGCACAGATTTTCTAAGCTTCCGTGATGACTGTGGTACCCGATCTGACCCCTTTTTCTTAATTTGGATTTACAACTTTTTTTGGCTGAACGACATGATATAAGCTCGTCGAAAGCACATTTTATGATCTACAATTTCTACGTCAGTTTCTTTTGTTTTTTGTGCGTGTGTATGCTGCTTGGTCGGTGGTATAACCAAACATTATCAAAAACATGGCTGATGGGTTGATCTACAGAAGAGTAAGGATGATAACGACGACGATGATGGCGAAAGGAGGCACCAGAATCGCCGACACCACAACCTCAGGCATGATGATGATTGAAGTAACCATGTACAAGTTGCTTCTTGCAGATTGATATCATATTATGTTGGTGGTGTATATCTTTGGACCAGTTCAGTGGCTTTGTATCTGCTGAACTATCGAGTGGACAAGATTTTTCTGTGCTTGAATAAGTTCCTAAACGCTGCATATCCTGTATTTGGGATCTTGATTTACTACATAACCTCCTTTTACATTAATATATTTCTTCTTTAACTGATTTATACATAATCTCCTTCACAGCTGATGCACCCCCCCCCCCCACCCCAACTATGCAGCAGAATTGCTTTTCTCTTCGTTATTAATAAAAGTAATGAAAGTACTTGTATTGGCCAGGCAACTTGTTAACCATGTTAAGTGTAGTCACCCTAGCTTTGCCATTGAAATTTCTTTCCTCTTAGTTCTTCGTTCCAGTCTTTAATAGGGTCCTTTTGTAGGTTTTGGCAGAGCTTGATTCCGATAATATTTTGTAGCATCTGACAAAATTAGCTAAGTTAGAGGTGAGGAAGTCTTGAAAGGATCATCTCCTTACTCTATAATGTGTAATGTATCCGGTAGATGTCTGCCTAATTCGCTTGCTTTTCAAAAAAGAGGAAATAGATAACAATTGTTGAATAATTAAAAGTATATAGCAAGTTGACTTCTTTCCGTCTATTACCTTCAAGACAAGTTTCCTGTAAAAGCAAGAACAAATTTGGTTGTTTTCTGATAAGATGTTGTTTTTGGAGCCATAATGATTGTTTTCAGTATTACGTAATCATCAAAATTCTTTATTAAACCAATCGATTGAACTTCTCACCTTCAGAGGGACGTCAAAAGATCTAATAAAAATAATAATAATTGTCCAATTGCCTTAAGCCATGTCCCTTCAACTTTATTTTTACCACATGGTTTTGAGTGGAAAACCACAACCTTGTGCGTGTGTGCGTATGGAGAGAGAGAGAGGGGTTCCTCAGCACAACGAAAAGTATGGAAGAATATCTCCAAACAAGGAGGATCACACGATTTAAAGGAAATTGTGAACTAACTTCACATAAACAAGAGTAGAAACAAGAAAGTTAATTTATTCTTTTTTTCCACTTTAGTTCAGGAAGCATGCCAAAATTGATGAGATGAGATCTTAGTGTGACCTTTCGACTGCAAACACATGACCTAGTATCACCCTTGAATAAAAACCCTCATCGAGAGAAGACGCTCTTAACATACCATTATAGTGCGTCGGGGCCGCACACTCCTTTCTTTTTTCAATAAAGCTATTGTCATTTGGCTTTGCATTGAACGTGACTTTATTGCCTTTACTCTTAAACGTTTGCTGTATTGCGTGGTGTGAGTTAAACGGATGCCAAGTCTCATCTCAGGCACTTAGCATCTAGGAGAGGGGCCCAACTCACATTTCCTATCGGAGGCATTTGAACTACTTATTTCGCTACACTTGTGAAATCTGCTAAGATTGATCCGGCTCGAGGGTTGGGTGTCGGTCACGTTTGCGAGACCCATTGGCTCTTCCGATGATCAGGACATGATAGATTTGGTATCAGAGCATGTTTGGTCTCATTGGACGTTTATCGGTTGAAGAACTTATGGAAAAACATGATTGCTCACAAACCCGCATGGTGGAACAATGAGAGAGTCAAGGTTGTCATCACTTATGCGCCAGCCGAAAGAAACCCTACGGTAGCGAAAGATCGAAAACCCCAAGGCACATGGAGGGACCCTTAATTAGGCTATCGATAGCGGGGCAACATCACCCTTATCAAGACAATAATATATGAAAGCTTGGTGCTACTTTAAGATCAAGACTCGAACATTATTAGCTTCGTTTGCTCATCAAGGGGTACACTACGGTTATGGGAATTAAAAAAGAAGATTAAAGGATCAGCACACAATGTGCTATTCTTCTTGGTACCCCTAAGATCATGGTCGTGCTTGGGCAGACAGGTTGGTCACTTGGGTGGACACATTCGTGCGAAGGGGGCACACTAAACCCCATCAGACTCTATGCATTATTATCAAGTGTAAGTCGTGATGAGTAGCGCATTAATAAGGATGTGAGGTTGTACTAGAGTGCCAAGGTTGGCCAAGTGGCCCATGTCGCTCGCGTGAAATGTAACGCATAATGGTAAAATGTGTCAAGACCTTGTGGCAGTCATCACATCTAGACTACGCACCTTATGCAAGCACATAGGTGCTTTTCAAGAGATATAGCGCCATCACAATACGCAAGCTACAATCATAGATACAGTCAGCATACAGACATTAGTGTTGGCTTCCTCAAAGACAGGTGAGGAGCGCTCAGACCAACGTCGAGTCCTGGTACCCTCAGGTGCCGTTAGACGGATTCCAATCATGACTAAGGCATGATTTAGTTGTCTGATCACGGAAGCGTTCGGTTGCACGTAAGCCGTAGGGAGTCGTAGTGACCAATGTTGTCCAAGTGTGAAAGGTAGCATCTCACGGGTTGGAAGGACGTTGTATACCTATAGAGGTAGGGTGCCGACAACGTGGATGGAGGCCGCCTTCAGTGATGCAAAGTAATGCCTCACATGAGTGCCAAGTTCTTGGACTATGCTACATGACATAGGGTTGTGCGGGTTATCAGTCCTAGTTGTTGTTTTGATGATGCTGAGTGTCGCAGTTTGAAGCATCAACGTAAGTGCCAAATAGACAGGTGTAACTCCTTGATCACATGAGACCTCAAGTATGTCATCCAACGTTTTGGCAAACTCAAGTGCTTCGTGATGCTAGGTGAAAGGGAGTAGCTCGGGAGTTCATGTCCTAGAACCTTCAAACTTAACGAACTACATCCATGTTGCAGAATGCCGAAGGAAGCTGTTCGAGATTGCAAACCAAGTGGAGATGGGGATGAGCTGATGGAGATTTGGTCACAAGCAGGGACGAAGAGGTGGACGTTGCCGAGGATGACAACGATTTTGGGTGGAGAGAATGTGGCCCTTCGACTGCGAACACGTGGCCTAGTGCCACCCCCTTATATAAAAACCCTCATCGAGGGAAGAAGCCCCTAACATAATAGTGTAGTGCGACGGGGTCGTGCACTCCTTTCTGATATCAATAAAGCTATTACCATTTGACTTTGCATTAAGCGTACTTTTATTGTCTTTACTCTTAAACATTTGTCGTGTTGCATGGTGTGAGTTAAACGGATGCCAAGTCCCATATCAAGCACTTAGCATCAGGGGAGGGGCCCACTCACATTCCCTATCGGAGGCCATGTGAACTATTTATTTTGTTACACTTTTGAAATCTGCTAAGGTTGATCTGGCTCGAAGAACGAGTCCTGGTCACGTTGCGAGACCCGTCGACTCTTCCAACGGTCAGGGCGTGACATTAGGAAACTTTCTCCCAAGCTATCTTATGGAGTTGACTTCATATTTTCGTACGTTTGACTTCATTTATCAAAATAATATAATCTGAACTTGCTCTATATTTAAAGCGACACCCAAGATAATTATGGTAGCTTTATATCCTAGATCTTCTACAAAAACTAGTCAAAGACTAAAATTATCAACACTTGACCAAATTCTAACTGGTTACTAGATACCGAGCGACAACTCAACGGCAAGGTGCTCTGACATCCTTGTCTTGGTGGGGAGTTCTAACTCTCAGGAATGCACGGTAATGTGTGTGTGCACGTGTTTTTAGCCTTAGCTCGTGAAATTGTAATGTCACTATATTGCACGATACGGTGATATGGGCGATACGCCCTTTGTTGAATGAAAACCCACATTTTTGTGGGTTTTCTTGGTTTCTTCAGAGCTCCAGAAGCTCCCCTAACGTGGTTCTTGGCCTCCTTAGTGTTTAAGGCTCCAAAAATGTGCTCTACATTGTTCGTGCAAGTTTACTAACTCGAATTTGGGTATATTTTTAGTGTTTTTCATCATTTTTTCCTTTCTATTAGTTGTTTTTTTGTTTTATTTGTATTTTTCTTTTTTTGAATGACAAAATATGAAGTTATTAAGTGTATGGATATGATTTTTATTGTATTCGTGAAGTGAGAGACACTCTATTTGAGTGTTATTTGATGATTGGAGATTTACAAAGTGCTTTTATTTTCAAGTTTTTATTGAATTAAAGTACTCGATTGAGATGACAGAAAGGGATGTTAGAGACTCTAATTCTTGTTCTGATTATCCGGCATGGCAGTGAGGTACACCAGTTGAGGGTTCAAGATTAAAGATCAAATATTTATTTTGTGAAAGGGTGGTTAGTGGTAGAATTTAAAGGTTGAAACACCACATATAGGAACTAAAAAAGAAGTTTCACCTTGCACAGGCAAAGTTAGAAGTTTGCCAGAATGTATTAAATGATAATGTCTTCAAATGATTGAGAGTATACAAGAAAGGAGACAACAAAAGGATAATTTGGAGATGTTTGAAGAAGATGCTGATGCTACTGAATTTGAATTCACTAATAGTTTACCTTCAGATGTTGATACTATTGGATTTGAATTCACTAATAGTTTACCTTCAGATGCTATAACAGAGATTGATAGTAATAGTTCATGAGCACTTAGCAGGAGAAAGAGGGTTACTAAAGAATTTGAATGTGGTAAAAGAGGAAGCTCAGGAAGGTGTAGAGAAAGAATTGTTTCTAGCATACATTCATTTTCTCATCCTACCACTACACTTGGTGCTCAACCTGAAATTCGTATTGGTATGGCTTTAGAACAACTGCATGATTAGGAGATCTTACAGTGGGCAAATTGTTTTATAATACATACATTCCATTTAATGTAGCAAACAATTTTTATTTTCAAGCAATGGTAGATTCAATTGCTAACATTGGTCGATGATACAAGATGCCCTCCTATCATAAGTTGAGAGGAAAGATCTTAGATAAAACAATTATTGAAGTGCAAAAATACTGTTCAACTTTGAGAGAGTCATGGAAGGAGATAGGTTGTACTATTATAGCAGATAGATGGACAGATAGGCGAGAAAGGACCTTGCTAAACTTTCTTATCTACTATCTTAAAGGACTTATGCTTTTGAGATCTCTAGATATGTTAGAGAAGAGACACACTGTGGAGATCTTACGACAAGAATTTGATAAGGTGATATGTGAGGTTGGGTTAGATAATATAGTCCAATTGATTACAGATAATACAACTAACTAAAAAGTAGCTAGGAAGGATTTAGCTGATACTTACGGGACTTTCTACTAGACACTATGTGTAGCTCATTGTTTAGATCTCATCCTTCAAGACATCAGTGAGATGGATGAGATAAAGGTAACAACGGAGTGTTGCCAAGATATCACAAAATTCATTTACAATTATGCATTTATTTTTTATATGATGAGGAGATATATAGAAGGTGCAGAGCTTCTTTAAAAAGCTGCAACTCGGTTTGCAACAAACTTCTTATATGTATAGAGTATTGTGAGATAGAAGGAAGCATTGAAGGTAATGTTCTCCTTAGATGAGTGACAACAATTTACAGAGTTACCTTACAACAGAAGAAATTGAAAGTTGAATGAGATTTTTGAGATAGTCTTCAGGAATATATTTTGAATACATGTGTTAGATTATTGATGTACATTAGTGAATGTTTTGAGATTTACTGATAGAAAGGAGAAACCATCTATGGGCTACCTTTATGAAGCCATGGATAGAGCAAAAAAAGTCATCAAAAATAATTTTAATAAAAAAAAGAGAGATTATGTGCCCGTGTGAAAAATTATTAATAATAGATGGAATAAACAATTGCATCAGCCTATTCATGCAATAGCATATTATCTAAACCCATCATTGAGGTACTCATCAAGCTTCAAAAGGGATGGTGAGATTAATCGAGGCATCATTGATTGTATAGATATATTAGTCCCTGATGATAGCATAGCAGATGTTATACATCGAGAGATGGAGATCTATGATAATGATCTTTACTTGATGGGTTTGCCTATAGCAATTCACAACTGCACTACTATGCGTCGAGATAAATTGTTTATCTTCGTATTTAAGTTTCTTAAATCAATATATCTTATATTATTATAGATTATGTGTCTAATGTTTGTCTTTTTCTACAAATGTTTAGTGGAATAGGTTTGAAAGTGATTGTCCCAAACCTTAGGCCAAACATTTACAAGACTGAGCCTTAACTGTGGAGATTTTAGAACACCTTTTGGCTTTGAATTCAGGATTAGGATGTGGCAGAATTAATTCAGCAAAATACCTCTACTTAGATACCCAGAATTGTTTAGTTATAGAAATATAAAGACCCAAAGATGGGCCTATATCTCAGTGCTCAGAGTTCCAAATTTAGTTCACTTGGTCTTGTGGAAAAGCTATGGATGCTTTCAATGAACCAAAAATCACTGATTTTAGATACTTACAGACAGAGTTATGAGATAAATACCCAGACTCTATTGTAGGAAAACAGAGTTGACAGATAACTTTTAGAAATTACCCTGATCTTGCATAATTTTAATTACGTGATTGCACAACCCTAAAATTCTTGAAAATTTTATTATGAGTGGGCTTGTGTGTGTAGATACAATGTGCAAAATTTAAGAGGGATTGAAGAAGGAATTCGATAATGAAAAATCAAACAATCAACATATGCAGTGATGTTGAAAATCAGATTTTAGGTTTTTAAAACATACGTGATGCAAAGCTCACACAAATTAAAGTGCAACAACACAACATCCCGAATTAAATTACTAAAGAGAAATGAATTGAAATATATCTAATATCTTAAGTATAGAGAGGATTGAAAGATATAGAGTGTTTATAGCATATAAAGAGGTAGAATCAAGAACACAAATATATAAAGTCCATAATCAAAGGAAAGGAAAATTTCAACACATCTACTTCTATTACATTATGGGGGGAGACAAAGCTCTATTATTACAACCTCTTTTGAATTGAATATAAAGAAGAGATGGGGATAAATCAAGTTAGAGCAACACTTACCCAAATTCCCAAGAAATTGACCTCCAAAGATGTGCATGCCCTCACCTTCCCTCTTTTCTCTCTTGATTTCTCACTCAAACTCCTACTAGTACTTGACCTAAATTCTACACTCTCTTCCCTCTCTAAACTCTTCACTAGCAGCCCACAATCTCTCACAAGAAGCCCAAGGTGCAACACTCTTCACAATTACTCCAAGATGGGAGAACACGCCCCCCCTTGGCCTCTATTTATAGGTCAAGGGGGGCCTTTCTAGGCCCTTCTTTGGGATGGATGGCCCAAGGTCCATATCCAATCCATTTGCTCATCATGTTCACATGGAAGAGTGAGAGGAGTGGTCTCCTTTTGGTCAGTCATGGACCAGCCTTATGTGGGCTGGTTGTGGTTTGAATCAAGTGCACCTAGCCATGGTCGGCTAGATGCTTGAGGCCTCCAAGTTCAATCGGTCGGTCCTTGCTTCTTCAAGTCGTCGTGGCTTCCCTTGTTGATTCCTCATTTTAATCAAGACTAGGTAGGAATGTGATTTGATATTTTAGCCCGAGGGTGTGGGGTGAATAAGGCTAGAAAGATTTTCATATGGGTCGAAAAATATTCAATTCAAGCTAGGTTAGGCCTTTTAATTCAATCATGTGTAGGACTTAGTTGAATTTGGTTGGGTTTGATGAGGCCGTCCACTTTGATTTGATCTTGGATGAAGATATGCTTTGTCTTGATCTACTCCCTTGATTTTCGGCTTGTCCTTCATGAACCTAACCTTGGCTCGAAGAGGGTCCCACCTGTCAACCTACTTTATGTCTGATTTACTCCAATCTTCTGGGCTTTATACTTTTAACTTTAATTTGAAACATTTTAAAATCTTTATTTTAAAGATTTAAAATTTTCATTTTAAAGCTAAAAGATTTAAAACAAGTCAACTTTCGAATTTTGGAGTATTTTCAAAAAAATTTTATCTAGGGTGTTTACAGAAAGCTTGGGTTATTATCCTATAACTTTGTCTGTAGTGAACGAATTTCATTAAAAGTTATCTCATTGGAAAGCTGACATTCATACTTTCCAACAAGACTAATTCATAAAGATCAAAGCTTTGTGCACCGAGATACAAACATTTTCCTAAACCTCTATATTTCTGTCACAGAACTGTTTCGGATGTCTGAGCAAGGGTCATTCTCTGATTTAATTGCAGATTGTTAAATACCAAAATCAGAATAAAAAATAGTTTCTCAACCTCCATATGATCCCCTTTTCACTATAAGATTTTCGTTATTTTTGGAGATAAAGAAACTATTAAAAGAAATCTGAAAACAAGTTTTAAAAATATAATCAATTTCTATTTTTCAAAACTAAGAAAAAATTTCTTCCAAAGACTTAAACCCACGAATTTGGTTAGGTTGTTTAGAGTTGAAAGGTGAATTTCAAAACACACTTGATCAAAATCAATCCTCAAAGCGTCTAGGTTAACCCTTAAGCCCCGGTTCAAGAAGGCCTATGTCAAAAAGATCTCACTTCCCCACAATTGTCATTTAAGTAAAAAAATACAACTTTTCTAGTTTAAGTAAAACTAGTTGGCATGCTCGCACACGACGTAGTGTGTGAGAGCTTATTTCAAGTCTCTATATAGACTTTGGAGTAAAATTTTTATATTTACAACACAGTGATGAAGTTCATTAGCTACAAATCCAAGTTCAACTATGACATTTTGAAAAGTCAAATACCATTGGCGAGGTGATTGTTTTAGGCTATATAGAGATTTTCTCAACCTATATATTATATCTTCTTGGCCTTTAACTTTATATCCTTCAGACTGCTACATATATATAATTTTATTTAAATCTCCATTTAGAAAGCAATCTTTACATCTAGATGATGTAAATTTAAATCATAATATACCAATATAACTAGGATTATTCTGATGAATGCAAATTTTGCGATTAGAGAATAAGTCTCAACATAATTTATTCCCTCCTTTTACGAAACCCTTTGCAACCAACCTCGCTTTAAACTTGTCGAACGAATCATCGACCTTATATTTTTTTTTGAGAACCCATTTGCAACATATGACTTTCCTTCCTCTTAGAAAATCAATCAACTCTAATACTTAGTTTTTCTCAATGGATTCAATTTCTTCATCCATGACTTTTTCCCAGTCTGACGATTTAGATTTCTGATAAGTCAAGTTATCAATCAACTTATCTAAATCTACTACATTATGCACTTCCTCTACAAGATAAGGGTGATAATTCTTTAAGTAGGATGGTATGACCATAGGCCTTTTTGTGTCTGTAAACACCCAAATTTTTTTAATAAATTTTTTTACCTTTTAGAAAATTTGCTATTTTTGGTAGCTTTGGTTTTTAAATAAAAATGCATCAAATGATCTTGTTTTGGCATCAAAATTTTGTGGCATTCTCAAAATGATGGAATGTTGCTTTTCTTTCAGAAAAATTCGAATTTGGACAAAATTTAATAAAAATAACGATTTTGCCCTCAGGACCAAATTGGCATGATTTTGCCTTTTTAAGTGATTGCCTTCAAAGAGAGGATGATTCAAACAATTCCTTTTATAGAAACAAATGAAAAAGTTAACATTGAGAATGAAACCCAAAAATGTTTGCAAATTATAAATTTATAAAATTCCAAAACCCCTCATGTTCAAAAACAAGTTAAATTCAAACTAGACCTCGGAAATTTGCCCGATTGAGAAGGGTCTCATTCAAGACCTGATACCCAAGGTTAAAGTGGTTTGATACCTTACACCCGTTGAAGTGGTTAAAGTGATTCGATACCCTACACCTATGAGAAGGATTAAATGGTCGAGGTGGTTATAGACTGACTCACGGAGCAAAAGTAAGTCACCCTTGCAAACAAAAAAAAACTAGGAATGCAACCCAGTGTTTTTCCAAAGCAATATTTGAATATTTCATTAAATTTGATGTTTTCAAATATGAAATATTTTTTTTACAAAGTGTTTGAAACCTGCCATATATAAACTCAGACAGTACGGAAACAAATTCTCCGAAAAGAGGAGACGGCATAAAAAGACAACGATCGAGCACCTGTCAATTTTGGCATTGTTGGGTAACATAACCTGACATTTTTTAATTTCAGGTTCTAAAAAAAGAAAGTCAGCATCAAGAAAGGAAAGCTGGCAAATTGGCATCAAAAGGGAGTTGATGTTCAAAAAGGCAAGTCGACACCCGAAAAGGAAGGTCAGCGCCCAGAAAGGAAAACCGACACTCGAGAAAGGAAAGCTGACGTTAAAAAGGGAAAGCGGGCTTCCAAGGAAGGAAAGCTCACATTCGGAAGGAAATTGACATCTAGAAGGGAAAGTCGGTGTCACCCACACAAAAGGGAAGTGATGTTTGGTTTGGCAGACTATGATGTTCAATTTGTTTGGTAAGTTATTGAGCCTTGCCAATTTCAATATATAGAAGGATCAAAACAACCTTGGTACAATTTGGCAACCTTGACACATCAGGGGATAAGTCACTAAGCTGCCCAAGGCTGGCCGTTTCCATCCTAGCTTACTCATCAAATTCAAAAGACGCCAACTTGGAAGAAGGCCACTTACCAATTCCAACCACTAGTCTTGGCCGGTTTTGTTAATGCTTACCTGCCGATTTCAGCATGGAAGTCTTGTCAACTACAGTATGGAAGTTCCAAATCCAAGAGGATCGACTATCTTCTGGTTCTTGATACATTGAATCAAGTTCAAGAGGAAGCAACTACTTACCTCCAAGCAACTGATCGAATTCAGCAACCTGGACAACAACTTGCTTTTTTTTTTTAGCTTGAATCAACTTTAGCCAATGAGCAGGTCCCTTCCAAATTCAACGTGAACTGCAGTTGCTGCAAGATTCCAAGTAAAGGCTTTGATCTTTGCCCATATGAGTAGAGACCGATTTTATTTGGAAACCATCCACATATTAAAAATTCGCAGAGATAGTTTCTATTGTCGAACTTGGTATTATTCGTGTAAACAAGGAAAGTGGCAGCTGAATGCCTCAAGAGGACATTAGCAACGAAGGGAAGGCAGCTGGAGCCAATTTCAGTAAGTGGATAGTAGCATCCACTTGCCCTTTTTAGCCTCAACTGACCCCAACAAGGTAGGTTAGCCAACATGCACTACAAGCTTTAGAGACCACGTCTAGCTTGTGGACCCTCATTCCAAGCGTACAAACGAAGTACTGTACTACCTAGAGAATGTGATGAGAACAATATTCTTTTTGAGTAATCACAAAAAGGATCTTGCCCAGAAGACAATAAAATAGATTCCGGGGACCGGAATAAGAATCTTATCATGGTGTTAGGTCAACCCGCAGTCTATATCATGGTGTTGGGTCATGAAAAAACGTCAACATAAATGTTACATTAATCTAACTCAAACAGGTTATAAGAGGAGGTTTAATTTTAATAGATTGATGAACTTACCCCAAAGCGAGATGAACATTTAATTACTTATAAGAGTGACTTATTACAAACACAAATTGATTACTTTATTTGTAGAAAAAAAGATAGAGCGTGTTATAAAGATTGTAAAGTAATTCCAGGAGAAAGTTTAACCACCCAACATCGACTTTTAGTTATGGATTTATAAATAAAAAAACGAACAAAGAAGAAAAGAGTGCATCAAGCTATTCAGACTAAATGGTGGAACCTCAAGAGTAAGAAAGAAGATATATTTAAATAGAAAGTCCTTCAAGGAGATGCTTGAAATTATGTTGGTACACCTTGTGATATGTGGAACAATATGGTGAGAGTTTTGAACCAAACCTGTAGTGCAAGAGGTTGTGAAAGGAATGAGTGTCTTTGAACACATCCATACAAAAAAGCGCAACAGGTTGGAACATAAAAGATTGAATGATTTAGTTTTTATTCGTTGTAACATGCGACTTTGTGAAAGGTAATGTTGTATTACTTAGTACTTAAATGTTCAATTCAATAAATTGTTTGACTTTAATTGTTAATATTATTTACTAATTGCTTATCTTTCTTTGTTACAGGCAATTAAAAAAAGTAAATAGACAAGAAAGCCAATTTGATCCAATAAGTTTGGATAATTTTGATATAGTAGAAGACTGGATTATAGAAGACAGTGAAGAAAATGCCCTCCTAACTGAAGAAGACATTGAATGGATTAATTTGGAAGGAGTACAACAACAATATCAAAAAGATGAAGAATTTGATTTCCAAGCAAAAGGTGCTGATGATGATGATGGTGAGGATCTTCAGTAAGGAGAAAATAAAGATTATTTAGTTGATGATCTTGATTACAATTTATAAAATGTAAATGTATTTTATTTTATTTAAAATATGTAAATTTAGATATAATTGTTCAATGTTGAATGCTCAATCTGTACTAAACTTTGCATTATATGAATTTCAAGTATTTACCAGATTTTTTCTAGATTTTTCTTGATTTTTTTTAGATTTTTACTAAATTTTCTTGATTTTTTAAAATAATTTTTATATTTTTTTAATATTAAAGTATGATACGGGCGATACGATATGATATGCCCATATCGTGGAGCCCAACGATACGCGATACGATACGCATCAGACAACACTGCTCGTGACCTTATCTCCCATGATGACCACCTGAGTTACCTCACCATAATTTTCAAAATGTTCCTTCAGCTTGTCTTCCATCATCTCCCATGAAACTCCACCGATGAACGTAGAAACCTTCTTCACTTCCTTTTGTGTGGATATTTTACGCTTCAAAATCTGGTATCGATTTTTAACTTCCAGTCTTTTTTGGATAAATGGGTTCGGATAGTGAAGATTCATTTATGTATTATGATGAAATTAGTAGTTGTATATGGTTTATGTGTTTTGCTTTAATATAAAGTTGTATTTGCTATTGTCATATACTTATGTTAATTGATGTCTCACTTGTTGTAGCTTGAATATTATATATAATATATAATATTATATACCCTAGCCGTATCGCCGCACCCAAAATTTTTGTAAATTTGTCGTATCCCGCACCTGTGTCCGCACCCTCACCCGCATCCGTGTGACATAGGGCACATGTCTCCCTCTCTCCTTAATTTCACATGCATTACATTTTCTTAATCTGATATTTATAAAATACTTAAAGCTTATAACTTATAATGACTAATATACCCTTACCCTGCTACACATTTAACAAGTAAAGGACATAAAGCACATAAGACAAATCTGGACTAATGTATAGGTCCAGACAAGATTCATATTCCTCAACATGGCCCACTTATAACTATTATTTTGTTTATGACTAATACCTTATTAACACTGAGTTCACCTTTGAGTATAGAATGTTGCTATTGGTAAGAAAATTTATATTTGTACATGGATGTGGCCATATCCCACACCAATAAAGCATGCCAACATTTTGTAGCTGCACCAATGCCTCCTTGATGTTTGAACAGACTCTTGCTACGATGTTTGAAACTTCTAGGCAAGTTTGGTGATCGTAAGTCAGAACATTTAGATGAACAAGAGATATAAGTCCTAAAAGATCAAGTGAAGTGGGACGGCAGCTACAGCTGGATTGTATTTTGTCAGGTAGTTTTGCAGTGGATTGTATATAGAGTCGGTCTGTGTTTGGACTCTAAATGATTATGGTATGGCTTTCCCCAAGCTGAAAGGGGGATAAAGGTCAGACCGACAGAACTGCTAGGAAGACCATGTAAAGTTTTATGTCTTGATATTTATTGGGTTCGGTTATGTCTTGTTATTTTTGGGGTTGGGTTCTAAAGATTAGTTAATCTAATATAAAAGCTCCAAATGTCCTTAATGATAGTGCTTAGACATAACCCTTACCTGTTGCTAACGTCCCTATAAGAAACAAACATCTTTTCTGCCTTAAATTCCAATTTCCTAATGACCTTCCTACACATGCATGTTTCAGTATCTAACCCTCCTAAGAAAAAGTTTACAGAATATAAACATAGCAGATGTAGGAATGGTTCTTTCAGAAAGCTTGAAAATGTCAAACAAAAGTAAGGTGTAAATTTTGGAAATTTTGAAAAGATTAAATCATTTAAATTTATCAAAAATTCAAACTGAAAAGCACAAAAGGTGAAATAATATAGAAGTGTTGTATATACTAGCCGACCCCGTCTAGTATGGGAAAAGGCTTTGTTGTTGTTGTTTGTTGTATGTGCTTTAATAATCAAAATTATTGTGACATAACCTTTCGGATGGATCTCCGTATCAAGATGTTTGTTTCTAATTTACTCATGAACCGTATAATTAGATTCTGCTTCAAGTTGACTTTCTGTGGAATACTTTGACATGCAAGTGTATCTTGCACATAAAATCCCTGGTTATGACTTCAACCATGGTAGAGTTGATTACCATAAAGTAATCCTCCCAAATCCATCCGTGTTCTTTCTCTTAACGTATTGTTGTGTTGGTGTCTTTTTCTTAGTGTTCTGGTCAAAGCTGTTCTTAGACTATAAATCAGAATGCATATCTAAACTTTTATGAGAAGTTAATTTAACAGAGAGCACCTTTATCTCACCAAAATGCTTGATTTTTTTCACCTGATATATGTGAGAGTTATATTTGGTTTATTTTATTTCTTTTTCTTGTTTCCAAGTTGTTTGTTCCTCCTTTTGCTTTATGTTATCTTTCTTTATCCTATACTTGTTCCTTGGAGTGTATAATCTTATGCCACCTTGTTTTGCTTCATCAAAAAGTATAATGATATTAAAATTGGCACACATTACATTCTCCAAAAGGAAAGTTTTAAATACTTAGGGTCAATTTTTCATAATGATGGAAGAATTGATGGAGATGTTACACATAGAATTAATGCTGGTTGGTTAAAATGGAGAGGAGCATCAAGTATTCTTTGTGATAAGAAGATACCATTAAAGTTAAAAGGTAAATATTATAGAGCACCAATTAGGCTTGCCATGTTTTATGGTTTTGAGTGTTGGGCAACTAATCATCAATATGTACAAAAGATGTCTGTGACAGAAATGAAGATGTTGAGATGGATGAGTGGTCATACAAGAAAAGACCGTATACATAATGAGGTTATTAGAAACAAATTAGGAGTGGCACCATTAGAGGATAAAATGAGAGAACATCGTTTAAGATAGTTTGGACATATAGAAAGAAGACCAAAAGAAGAACCTATAAGAAGGTTAGAAAAACTAAATTTGGAAAGTATTAAAAGAGGTAGAGGACGACCACAAAAGTGTTGAAAAAAAACAATGAAGAATGATCTAGCTTATTGGGAGTTAATTGCTAACATGGCAAACAATAGGGATTTGTGGAAACAAAGATTCCATGTAGCCAACCCCGTCTAGTATGGGAAAAGGCTTAGTAGTAGTTGTTGTTGATCCGTCAAGGTTGAGCCTTCAGCTAAAAAATGATGGTAAGTTTACGGCTTCATGACAATGAGATACTCGTTCTCATAGGTGGATAACGGACAGCCGAGATGAGTATACTAAGGAGCGCCTCGATGCTGTTTGTGATGAATTTAAGTTGTACCGCTTCCATACAATTATGAACTGCACCCGTGCTTGTCCCAAGGGTTTGAATCCAGGGAAAATGATCGCGAATATCAAGAAGCTTCAGGTCTCGGTAGGGGGGATTTAGATAGATGAGCGTATAGCCAAATATTTCATCTACTTTTGGCAATTTTCAACTGCTGGGTCTTCACTTAATAAACAAGGAACTGCAGTACGCTCATCTGGTACTCTTGTTCATTATAACAGTTTGCGTGGTGGGGTTTGTAGGATAAGTTGTTTCAATAAGCGTCCGTTTTTCATTCTATTAATGGTTTACAGTTCCGCCTCCATTTGGTGGATTTCACTGTTGTCGATACATTTGCATCATGTATGTCAGGATTTCATGTTTGTGTCTGAACTACTTAAGCAAGTGTTTGTTTTTACTGTTGCAAGTTTAACTTCGAATAGATCAAGTTGCCAGTATGGGAATGTATGACGGATGTAGGCTGTTCAACTGATATTATCTTTTACTTTTCTTCGGTGGTAAGAAAACACACTTTCAAAAAGCACTTGCAGACTTTATCTCACTTCTAACCTGTGTTTGATCTTGCAGTTGCCACTAGAAGGCAATTTATTTGCTTGTCCTTCGTTTCCAGATTTGTTGAGGTTCTATATAGCACAACGGATTCTGATAACGAGCCCTTGGTTATCCAATATAAGACCGTATCGAAAAGGTAGCAAGTGAGGTAGTTGTATCAAAATTTAGGTTTTTTGTTTGTGCATAGTCTCGAGTTACATGCAAATAGATAAAGTACAAGGTCTTTCGACTTCTACCTAACGTGTTGAAGAGCTCTTAAGGTTCATATACCATTTTGTGTTTCTCCTGTTATAGTTTGAACTGTCATGTAGGAGAACCTTCGATCTATGGATCCCCTTAGAAGTCTTCCAAGGATGTTAGAAAGTTACATTCGAACTTGTTTCAGAGGCAATTTTGTGGCATTCAGTTTGTATTCGGGAAGATGAAGGGATGATTCTTTTCTTTATTGTCCTTGTATATGCTGAACCCTCTCCAGTGTGAACCTTTGGTGGTGGCGAGCAGTACCCTTTACGTGCTCCACCTCATAAAACCATGCCACCTTTGCAACATGAATGATCGAATCTGCGGTGTCTGCTGCCAATGTGATTGTCCGCACCCGTGCTTCATGGATAGCTGCTGTGCTGGCTCTTTCATGGATGTTTGCATAAATGCCTTTTTCATATCCTTGCATTGCTGACTGGGTTCGTACACAAAGGTGTTTCTTCTCGAGAGATTGTTTCTGCTTCGTGATGCCAGGCCCTTGGTGCTAGAACTGCAGGCCTAGACTCGCATTGAATTGCAAGCGTAGTTCTTTGGAACCATGGTAATATGCTAGAACGGGTTCCGTATTTGATAAACGATGGAACTTTGAACTGTAAGCAGCAAAAATCAAGGTCCAGTTCTGGAATCTTGCATCAAAAGCAAAAGTCTCAAAAGAGATTCCTACTTACTGAACACAAGCTGCTAGGTTATCAAAAGCCTTCTAAGCAGAAACAGCTTGACCATAAAAATCTAAATGAGCCGGAAGCATATCTAGTTGAGCGATTTGAAAGCTCAAAACAATATGATCAACCTGTTAGAGTTGATAGAGCCATACTAGCTTTCTATTTTAACTGTAAAAAGTTTATGTCGTCCATATTTCTCAACATTTAGAGGGCTTATGATGAACCATGAATGCCTAGATTATGTCCTAATCACTAATCAAAATAGCCCCGTCTTTTGATTAATCATTTTGTAAGGAAGACAGGCAAGTGTGTCTCTCATTCCAAGTTGGAATTCCATCCAATGGCTTCAGTTCAATTATTTCATGAGAGATTAGGAAAATCTGTTAGCCGACCCCGTCTAGTATGGGAAAAGGCTTAGTTGTTGTTGTTGTTGTATTAGGAAAATCTGTTACAGAAAGATATTAGCCTTTTGTTCTTGGCCAGCTTGGTAGAGAACTCGTGGCATTCAAGTTGAAGGTTCTCTTAAGTCGACACCATAGCCAACTGAGTCATGGCTCCTTGTGCAATTTTACCCTTTTCTTGAAGAGAATAAAGAGAAAAAGAATGAAACTTGTTTCTGTAGAATCCTACCTCCTGTTTCGGTGGCAGTGGCAGATTTCGGTGGTGGATCGGCGGCATGCAGCTTCAGTCTGCCATCCCTTGTGAGATTCAGTCGATCTCCTCTTCTGTACGCAGCGGATTGGAGAGTGGACGTGAGGTTCCCAAGCAGGGGCTTCCACGGATGAGCTCAGGTGTTAGTGATTCTATATTCTTTCTATATTTTTCATACCATTACATCACCACCTGTAATGGCTGCCTTTTATAGGCAGCCTGCTCCCCCTCATCCGTGATTCATCCACCTGCGGCTTCCCTTGTCTGGAGCAGATCATGGAGCCGTTATCGAAAATCCTAGTAACGATCATCCGTTATGGTTTGGCATTATTTGTTCAGGTAATAGACTGGATGGCCAGTCCAGTCGTTACCTGAGTCGAGAATGGCCACTTACCTTATAACATTTCCCACTTGGCCATTCGAGCCAAGTGTATCGACATACTGGTTTTTCTCCCACTTTTCAGGGATTTTCCCTAGTTATGTCGATTCCTGATTACTATTGTAATCGGAACCTGTTGTGTGGTTATTTCCCTACACAACAATTCATCTATTGTATGGTTATTTACCTATACAACAAACTATCCGTTGTATGATTATTTACCTATACAACAATCAAACATACCTCAAACCCATGTTTGTAAGATGTTTTAAGAAGAGATCCTCTCTTATGCCTTTTGTTAGGGGTCTGTCAACATATCTTCCGTTGGCATGTATGAGATGAATATTTTCTTTCTCATAACCATATCATGAACATAGTGGTATTTCACCATTATATGCTTGCTTTTCGAGCAATCCACTCCACTCTTAATAAGAGTAATTGTTGCATTGTTGTCACAATAGATAACTATTGGCTCGTCTGTTATTTCCAACTTCAAATCTTGTATGAAGCGACTTATCCAAATAACACTTATTGCAGTCATACAACAAGCTACATACTCATCTTCCTGTGTATGCAACGCTACATAGCCCTGTTTCTTACCTGCCCAAGAAACAATACCACCTCCAAATAAGAATATTTGTCCCGATGTTGATTTGTTGTCATCTTTCCTCCCAGCAAAGTCAACATCTGAGTATCCTATCACTTTTATTTCATCTGCTTGAAAACATAGTTTCAAGTCCTTTGTTCCTTTTAGATATCTTAGAATCCTTTTCACAGCTATCCAATGCTGCCAACAGCTTGTGTATAAGGAACATTAGGCTTATCGTCTCCTTCACCAGAACAATCAACCTTACTTAATTTAACCCCTTTTGCAACAGGTGTATCTGCAGACTTGCATTCACCCATTTTAAACTTCTTGAGGATATAATCAATATATCTCTCCTGACTCAGGCATAAGAGTCTAGATCCTCTATCTCGAGAGATCTTTATTCCCAAGATATAGGATGCTTCCCCCATTTCTCAAGATATATAATCAATATATCTCATTGTCATTTCCAGTCAACAATATGTCATCTACATACAATGACAAGATGACAAAGTGGCTCCCACTGTTCCAAACATATACACAGTGATCAAGTTTATTAGCCACAAACAAAAGTTCTATAATGACATTTTGAAAAGTCAAAGACCATTGGCAAGGTGACTATTTAAGGCCATATAGGGATTTTTTCAAACTATATACTTTATCTTCCTGGCCTTGAACCACAAATCCTTCGGGCTTCTGCATGTATATGATTTCTTCTAAATCTTCATTTACAAAAACTGTCTTTACATCTAACTGATGTAAATCCAAATCATAGTATGCAGATATTACCAGGATTATCCGTATGGATGCAAATTTCGTAACTGGAGAATATGTCTCAACATAATTTATCCCCTCTTTTTGTGAAAAACCCTTTGCAACCAACCTTGCTTTAAACTTGTCGATTGTACCATCGACCTTGTATTTCTTTTTTAGAACCCATTTGCAGCCTATAGCTTTTCTTCTTTTTGGTAAATCAGCTAATTCATAAACTTGATTTTTCTCAATGGATTCAATTTCCTTATCCATGGCTTTCTCCTAGTCTGTCGCTTCCAATGAGTTCATTGCTTGTTGATAAGTCAAGTTATCAGTCAACTCATCTAAATCTACCAAATTACACACTTCTTCTTCAAGATAAGTGTGATAATCCTTTAAGTAGGACGGAGTGACTCTTGACCTCTTATATCTACTTAAGGTATCGGTAGTTTCAGGAAGATCTTCTATGTGCTCAAAAGATGATTGGTTTAAATCTATCAAATCATCAATACATTCATCATCGTTCTCTAGGATGTCATTCTTAGTATCTTCTAAGAATTCAACATCTTTGCTTTCAATGAGTCCATGGTCCTTATGATAAAATTGATATCATTTTGAACCTTTTAGATCTCCAATAAATATACATCTCAAGGACCTTCTTTCTATCTTATCTCTAGACTGATCAAGGATCTTCACATGTGCGATAGATCCCCACCTCTTGAAATGACCTAAGTTGGGTTTTCTTCCAAACCACATCTCATATGGTGTAGTGAATACAACTTTACTCGGTACTCTATTGAGTATGTAAACAGTTGTACTTACTGCTTCTCCCCAAAATATCCTTTGAAGAGAGGTATCAATTAACATTGACCTTGTCATATTCAGCAAGGTTCTATTGTATCTTTCAGCTACACCATTTTGTTGAGGTATCCTGAGCATTGTATTTTGTTTAGCAATACCAAAGTCTTTGCAAAATTCCAAGAATTCTGTTGAGGTATACTCACCTCCTCTGTCTGATCTCAAGACTTTGATCGAATGCCCTAATTGATTTTCTACTTCTTGCTTATATTCTTTGAAAGCATCAAGTGCCTGTGATTTATGTGCCAAAAGATATATATATATATATATATATCTAGAGTAATCATCGATAAAGGTTATAAAGTAACCCTTTCCTCGATGTGTCTTTACTCTGAAAGGTCTACATAAATCTATGTGAATAATTTCTAACAAGGTTGTTGCCCTTGTTGTTTCCTTGAGAAAAGCTTTTCTTGTCATTTTTTTTTGTATACAAGCTTCAAACTTGTTAAAAGTCTTTTCTTCAAATCCAGGCAATAAGTCAAAGTTGGATAATTTTCTCAACTTTTCCAGACTTATATGCCCTAAGCGTTTATGCCACATATTCACATCAACAGTAAAGACACTCTCAATATAAGTAGAAGATTCATGATTTTTATTATCACATAATTTGAACAGTCCTTGTTCTACATCAAATTCCGCAGAGAACAAAATTCTCCCATGTTTATCCACAATCACCTTGTTAGGAATAAACCTAACTTCAAAACATTTCTTTACTAAGGTAGGGACCGAGACCAGATTGTGCCTTATTGATGGCACAATTAACACGTCGATTAGTATAATTGGTTTGCCTTATACATGTATTCTGAAGGACTCAATATCCAGAACATTTGAGAAAATAGTGTTTCCCATATACACAAGATGTTCCCCATGTTGATATTCCTTCAGATACATTGCCCCTTCCTTGGTCTTCGAGATGAGTCTTTTAGCTCCTGAGTCTATCCACTAACCTGTCCTTGGGTGGTCTAAATACAAGTATTCTGAAATCACGTAGATTATATCCTGGTTCTCCGACTGTCCGTACTGTGGGTTGTTTTCTCCACCTTTTTTGTTGTGGCAATCCCTTTTGTAGTGTTCAATCTTTTCACAGTTGAAACACTTGACCCGATAAGCGGCTTCCTGCGATTTTTTAAAATCTTGATCTCATTTTTTGTTATTCTTGTCAAACTTTTTATTTGGTTTCTTTTTCTGGTTGGACTTGGAGCTAGAAGCTAACTCATCATGAACCACTAGCAATGTTTCTTTCTTGTTCCTGAGCATGTGCTCTTGCTCTATTTCTAGTTTAAGGGGTAACTCGGAAAGGTTAATCTCAGACCCTAATCTTAGGGCAGTGGTGACCATGTTCCATGACGGGGGTAGACTGTTCAATATTATTGATATTTACATCAGTTCCGGGATGACTGTTTTGCTATAGCTAAGTCTCTAGCCATTACCAACATGTAATTTACATGCTCTACTACATTTTCTCCTTCTTTCGTTCTAAAGGAATTATATTTTTGTAGTAGCAATTGCACATGCAATTTTGCAGTTGTATCATATTTAGCTGTTAATGAGTCAAACAACTCTTTTGCGGTCTCATATTCTTCAAAGACCCTGATCAAGTCATCCTCCATATATGTTAACATGATCGTCCTTGCTATCGTATCGTCTTTTAGAAATGTTATATACATTTCTAGTTGTTGCTCATTTGCGACTAGGGGTGGCAGACGCATGGTTTCATTTAGAATGTATTCAACACCTTCCAGTGTTAGAGCCAAAGGAATTCTTCTCTTCCGTATCTGGAAGTTCGGACCGTTCAACTTTTCTGTTTTTGCCAAGCCAAAGGAATCCTTCTCTTCCATGTCTGGAAGTTCAGACTATTCAGCTTTTCCGTTTTTGCCAATTCAGACACACATATCCTAGAACTCATTTTTATGTGTTTGACAAAAATAACAATTAAGCAGTATAAAAAGGAAACTAATACAAAAACACAAGCACACATAGCAAGAAACATGCTAATATGATGCATGATATCTAGCAAGTAATCTTTTTGAAAAAATTTCAAGGAGTTTTCGCCTCTGTACCCCTAAAAGAATACCAAGGACAAAACTATAATTTTATCTATTTATCCTCCTTTTGTAATTTTGTAAAATCCTGAGGACAAACTCATAAAATTACTATTTGGTATTTTTGTAAAATTCATAACTGATCAAGGTTAAAATCATAATTTTAACCCTCAGGGCGAATCTGTAATTTTTTCAAAAGAACAAGGGTAAATCTGTTTTTTGACTAGATGGCATAATCAAAATTATCCAAACCGGGAGGAGTAAAACTATAAAGTAATAGCCTGGTATTTGGTAATTTCCACAAATAGCCAGAGGGTAAAACAAACTTTTCGCTTAGTAAGGGCAAAATAGTCTTTTTACCTGAAAATATCTGGACAAAAAGGTAATTTTGCCCAATGGCAATAGAGTAATATCTGAAGTTGGTTGGGGCAGAATGGTCTTTTTAGACCGTTCCCCGAGGCGGTTTTCAAGAAATCGTAGGTGGTTTTGGAAAACCGCCGGTTTTCCCGCCCGTAGTTTTCCGAAACCGCGGATTTCAAATTTTTTTTTTTAAATACAAATACAAAAAGGAGTCTGTTTACAGATTTTCAGAGAAAAACAGGGAGGAGAGAGGGGAGAGTGGGTAAAGGGAGGGAGAAGGGAAGGGGGCGTCGGACCCTCTGGTGGCGACATCTCCGGTAGGTTTCTACTGTCGCTCCTTTCTAGGCGGCTGTCGGCGTCCCTGGCGGCGTTTGTTTTCCGGCTTCTGGGCATTCGATCTCTAGCCTGCCTTTCTAGCTTCTTCTGGCCATTCGTTTGTGGCCTGCCTTTCCGGCTTCTTCTGGTCGTTCGACTGTGGCCTGTCTTTCTAGCTTCTTCTGGCCGTTCGACTGTGACCTATTTCACCGTTCGACTTCTGTTCTATTTCGCTGTTCTGCTTCTAGCCTGTTTGCCGTTCGACTTCTGGCCTGTTAGCCGTTCGGCTTCAAGCCTGTTTCGCCTCTACTTCTCCCTGATCCCCTTTTCTGTTTTTTTTTCTTTTCTTCTATGCTTACCTGTCTCTCCTTTTTTTTTCTTGAAGGGTTTTTAGGCCCTGATACCAATGTAGAATCCTACTTCCTGTTTCGGTGGCAGTGGCGGATTCCGGTGGTGGATCGACGGCATGCAGCTTCAGACTGTCATCCCTTCTGAGATTCAGCCGATCTCCTCTTCTGTACGCAGCGGATTGGAGAGTGGACATGAGGTTCTCACGCAGGGGCTTCCACGGATGAGCTCAGGTGTTTGTGATTCTGTATTCTTTCTGTATTTTTCATACCATTACATAACCTGTGGCTTCCCTCGTCCGGAGCAGATCACGGAACCGTTACCGGAAATCCCGATAACGATCATCCGTTATGGTTCGGCCTTATCTGTTTAGGTAACGGACTAGATGGTCAGTCCAGCCGTTACCTGAGCCGAGAATTGCCACTTACCTTGTAACAGTTTCAGTGAAAGGTTCCATCATAACTATGTAAGTGTAACCAGCTTTGTGCTGCCAAAGAGGTGTTGAAAGGAAAAATTATTATTGCTCTATTTCATGTGTATTAATAGGTAAGAGATGGTGTTTTGTATCAAAATTTATGAAACAAATGCCTTTAAAGCCTCCACGAGAAGACTTTGCTAGTGCATCATAAATACAACGACTTGGCTTAATGAACCCAAAGCCCCTATGAGACCCCTTCTTAGTGATGCTTTGGAACTTCCAAACCATACGAGTCTAATCCTGACTGATACGTACACTAGCAATGAGCAGGGGGCGGAGCCAGGACTTCATCGTGTTTTGGGGCGCGGGGGGGGTGGGCGAGATACAACACCAAGGATCTTTGATCAACTGAGAGCAATCTACCTATCATATAATCATTCAACTTGAAATAATTTTATGCATAACATGATACTATTTAGAAATATTTGTGATAATCAAATAAAAAAGACATGATATAAAACCAAAAATATGTAAAACTAGAAAAGATTAAGCTGCTCTAACAATAAGAAATAAAAAGAAAGAAATCAAGTTGCTTCTTAATCGATTCACATACGGCCTAAGATCAAATAAAAATCCCTAAATTGTCCAAACAATAATGAAGAACTCTTCTAAGATGGTACAAAGACATTTGAGAGTAGTACCAATAGATGATAAAATGAGAAAAAACTGTTTAAAATGGTTTGAACACGTAGAAAGATAATCAAAGAGGTTGTTGATAGTTGGACACCAATAAAAGAAGCTCCAATAAGAAGGCATGAAAAACTAGGCTGTGAAAATATTAAAAGAGAGAGATCAAGATCACAAAAATATTGAAAAGAAACAATAAAAAATGATTTAGCTTATGTTGAATTAAATGTTAGCATTACACATGATCAAGCTCTATGGAAACAAAGAATCCATGTAACCAACCTTATTGAGTATGGAAAAAGGTTTGTTTGTTGCTGCTATTGTTGTCTAAGCAATAATGAAGACCTGAACCGAATCACAATCTATGCAATCACCAAAATTTAAATCCCTATTTTTTGTTCTTATCAATAATAAATATATAATAAAGCAAGAAACCAGAAATTGATGTTGAATCAATTTACACGTACCTTAAGTTCCTAACATGGATGAAAAGACCCAACTTTTGATATTTAGATATCAAATGAAAAAGTGAACCGATTCATAATCTATGTAATCACAAACAGACCCTAAGATTTAAGAAAATCCCAATTTTTTATGCCAACAGTATGTATATTATAAATCGCGAAACATGCAGCCGTGGTTCGGCTGTGTTCAAGTAGCTGCGTGCAACAGAATACAGAATGAGAGAAAGCAACTCCCGACTCGAGAGAGTTAAGTATTTGCTTTAAAGGAGAAAGTAAAGAACCAAAGAAATGGCTTTTCCATTTTTCAAAATTCCCCAAGTTAACAAAACGGCCCAGAAATGGAATGTCCACCTAGCCAATAAACATACGTACAGACTATGTAATGTTGAAGGGGAAGCAACGATTAAAGGGCTCTCTTGTCATGGGGCATCAATTAGACATGGCCAGTCCAGAACCAGCCAGAACCGACTCCATAACCAGAAGCGGTACCATCGGTTTACTTACAATTTGGGGTTTTGGAAAACAGGACCAGAACTGAAACCAACCAGGTAACCAGCAGTTCTAGTTTGGTTTGAAGTGGCTGGTTGGAACTGCTGGTATCAAACCGATGGCTCAAATCCGCCACCCTCTCCCCCCCCCCCCCAATGCACCACCGCCTTGCCACTCGGTGGGATATTTAAAAAAGTTTAAATAAGAAGTGTGCCAAATGTGTTTGTCAAGTTGACAGCCTTAAATGCTCCCCCAAATTTTTTAATAATATTAATAAATTTACTTTGATACATAATATTTTATAGTATTAAAGTTTCCTAAATATTGTATATGCTTAATATGAATGTAAAGGCAGTTGTTGACTGCCAATTTGACTAGACCTGATGCATGACCCTCCAATGGTGAACTTGTATGTATCTTTAAATAATACAATAGTATTGAATTTTTTTACTTTGTGTGTGTGTTTTGTTTGAGAGAATGTGTGAAGTTATTTGGCTGTAATTTGAAATTGTTTCACAATTGTAGTGAATTCTTGGTTTCATGACACCATTCTTATAGGTTTGTCTGCCTAAAATTTTTTACAGTGTTTTTTCTATCTTTAAGCTAATTTGTATATTATATTGGAGAAAATTTAGATTAGTACTCGGTGGTTTGATCAAATGCCACTTTGGTATCATTCATTTTTTTTCTCGCTAGATCCAGGTCATATGGTTTTCAAAATTGTTGTTTTAGTGTAAAATGGCTGATGCGAGTACCTTATTTCTAGCATGGCTCCTCCGTGGTTGAACGAACTTGGCAAGTAAGTATGACACAACTCTTACATGGCATATGAAACTCAATTAAATAATAAAATGAACATCAACAAACAATCATGGAGAATGTATATAATCTAAAGCATGATCTCCTAGATCCAAGAATAAGGATCACACCACTAAGCCAAAACCCAATTTTGTCATAAATTTACGAAGAGAATATCTTTTGACAAACTTCAGTTTTATGTTAATTGTACTAAAAGTTTGGTCCCCATATTGAAGATTAATAGCAACCATGCTAATAACCTCATTAAATACTACATTAATCATTGAATAAGTGCTTAGCGTGCTTTAGAATAAATCATATAAACAACACCACTTTAAGCTAAAATAATTAATTCTAAACAAGTTATTTAAAATCAATATAAATTTTCTTAGTTGAGATAACATTATTAAATAAAATATTTAGTTAAAATCCTTAATCGTTAAAGAATATTTTTTAAATAAAAATTATTGTTTAGAAAACTTCGAATTTCTAATTAACTAATTAAAAATAGCCTTCTTTTAGTCAATAAAAGTGCATGGGACTAATTAATTAATTACTAAAAAAGAGTACTTTTAGTCAATAAAAGTTGTTAACATAAATTAATAATTAATTAAAGTAATTCAAGAGTTAGTTAATTATTGATTTCCTCTCATTAAATTTTTAAGTTAATGTTTTACTTAATAATATTAACAAAAGTAATATATTTATATTTACCAATTAAACTCATTTAATGTTTAGTTATGCTTAAATAAATGCGTTTTTTAATCATTTGGATCCATTTCATTTTTTATTTAGTATCCAGTGTTGCTGCTGATGTGTGCAATGACTAGGCAACTCATTCCGTTGTACTATTATCTTTTGCTAGTTGAGTAGGAGCTATGTCGGATGCGACTTAATGGCTTTAGGTACCTAGAGTATTGCATCGACTGGAATCAAACCATAGGGTACCAAGGTAGATATTTGTCAAACTACAAGATACTATAAGAAAAATTTTCTATTATCTTTTAAGAACTTGATTTTGTTGTAAACAAATCTTGATTTGTAATGAATTCCACTTTTCTGTTCTTTCTTGATCTATGTAATTTGGTGAGCTTGCAGACACATGATGGAATTTCAGATGTGTTAATTCACGTTGGTCGCTTTTCTGGTTATCTAGTTGTTCTACCTGATGGTGCGTTGGTTGCTTTCCGGGTCTCCCACATTGCATTTTCAGAAGGATGGAATATTCCTGATTGCTCTGCTGAAGTGATTTGTAATTTTCTTATCTTTCTGATAATTCTTTGTAGAGCAGTTATGATTCTGTCATAATTTTTGACAGATTCAGGACACATTTGGATCATCTGTAGAAGGTGTTCACGTGAGTGAAAGAAATGGTCTCTGACTGACTATTCCACACCCTCTGAGTGGAGATTGACTTCACTTGAGTTGAGAGAATCCAATCTTCTGAGCTCAACAGTTTAGAATTTGGGGACCTGCGCTTAAACCTCACAATCTTATTACTACTATTACCACTAGTTTCTAATTGCTTCTGGGGTGGCAAAAATTGTTCGAGGGAAAAGTTTATCAATGTAATACTAGTTTCTCAAGCTTTCCTGAGTTGGCGCAAAGTGTTTTATGGGGAAGTTCTATATCTGGTTGTTGGTAACGTAAGGTAAAATGAAATTAGGAATATGGGATTTAAATGGATTATAGTAGGCTCATCACTCTCTGATGACATGCTAACTATGTAGGTACTAGGGACAGTTTTACATTGTTGTGCCTGGTTATGGAAAATCACATTCTCCTTTTTAGTATTATGTCAACTATGAAATCAAATATAAACAACTACTTGAGCTAACCTATCTTTGTGAGGAAAACTACAATTTAAGTTCGGTGGTTAGCTTGGATTACATTTTCTAAGGTGAAAAGTTTTATTCAAGGAGCTGGTGGAGATGAGTTGCCTACAGGAATTAGAAGCAAAAGGTAGCTCATAGTGTAGCTAACCAATTAAAGTTTCTCATACTCTGAGCAATGATCCAGGAAAGCGACTTTAGATGATTTATTTTTCACAATAACTGGCATCCCATTTAACTACAAATTATTTGGGAATGATCATGGCAAATTTCTCTTTAGTCAAGGGAACCACCTTGCCGATAGCATCTCCTGTATGCAAATCATCTGTCATTTACTGCTTTTCCTTGGCATAGGGAGCTAACTAGCAGCTTGCTTTCAGCCAGTAAAGGACATAGAAAAGTGTGACTGACCTACTTCAGTGACGATCTATAGTTCTCATCTGTGTCCCCCTCTCCCATGACTATTGCCTTTCATTTCTTTCACATGTCAATCTCACAACATTGATACGCCCGTATTTGCATACGGAGGCATACATAAATATATCGGAGAGTCATAGAAATAGAGATAATGCCATGTCAGAAGACAGTACCAAGTCATATCTGAGAAGCATGGAAACACATAAACAGATAACAAAGCAAGAGAGAGAGAGAGTTCTGCGCTGTTATGGGACCTAGTTCATTGACAGTCTCATTTTGAATCTGAGCATATATGTAGCATGCAACATAAAGAGCGACGTTCCTTATGCTGAGATTTTATATGACAGATAGGGCGTCATATCCTGTCTTCACTTACTGACACAACAACATGGGTATGTCCTGTTTGTTTGACTCAGTATAAACAACAATGTTAACCTAATGTTAATGTAGGTTTTATAATGCTAGACTTCGAAGTGTGTTTTTGAACCTTTTGTTCTTTAACCCAATTAAAATTCATATACGTACTTCCATAGCGGTGTCCTCTACCCATGATCTTTGAAGTTGTTTGGCCAGCACATACATCCACATGGCGTATGTTGGGCGTTTTGAATGTATTGGTCATTACGTAGCACCACTGCAGATAGCTTTGATTGGTGGCATCTTGAGTTGGTGATAGGATCGGTTATATCATTCTCATCCTTGCGTACCTACTTTTGAAGTCATGGCCAGATTTTCTGGAGTCTAGCGAAGCTGCTAACCAACAGGTATGGTTATTAAATGCATGATATCATGGTTTCAACTACGTTCTTATTGGATCTATATATGGACAGGGAAGGCCTTTGAGAAATATTTTCTATGAAAATTGCAAGCGAACTTGGCAGGAGGTACTATATATATTACTGGGACGCAAATGCATGCTGGTATAAGACACTACATGAAGTAGCAGAGATGCTTTAGAGATACTTGGCTCAACTAGGCACATACATATGTACGTATGTACATATATAGGTTTGTATATGTGTTATCTCTATACATATATTTATGCATATATATATATATATAAAACAACAACAAACAACAACTAAGCCTTTTCCCATACTAGACGGGGTCGGCTACATGAATTCTTTGTTTCCACAGATCCCTATCGTGTGCCATGTTAGCAGTTAACTCCCAATAAGCTAGATCATTCTTTATTGTTTCTTTCCAACACTTTTGTGGTCGTCCTCTACCTCTTTTAATACTTTCCAAATTTAGTTTTTCTACCCTTCTTACAGGTTCTTCTTCTGATCTTCGTTCTATATGTCCAAACCATCTTAAATGATGTTCTCTCATTTTATCCTCTATTGGTGCCACTCCTAATTTGTTTCTAATAACCTCATTATGTATACGGTCTTTTCTTGTATGACCACTCATCCATCTCAACATCTTCATTTCTGTCACAGACATCTTTTGTACATGTTGATGATTAATTGCCCAACACTCAGAACCATAAAACATGGCAGGCCTAATTGCTGCTCTATAATATTTACCTTTTAATTTTAATGGTATCTTCTTATCACAAAGAATACTTGATGCTCCTCTCCATTTTAACCAACCAACATTAATTCTATGTGTAACATCTCCATCAATTCTTTCATCACTTTGAAAAATTGACCCTAGGTATTTAAAACTTTCCTTTTGGGGAATGCAATGTGTGCCAATTTTAATTTCTATGTCCTCTGAAGTAGCCAAATGATCAAACTTACATTCCATATATTCTGTCTTTGTTCTACTAAGTCGGAGGCCTTTGCTTTCTAATGTTTCTCTCTATAGTTCTAATTTTCTATTAACTTTTTCCTTAGACTCCTCCACTAATACAATGTCATATGCAAATAACATACACCAAGGTACTTCATCTTGAATATGTTTTGTTAACTCATCCATCACCATTATAAATAAGTATGGACTTAAAGTTGATCCTTGATGTAACCCAATATTAACTTCAAAGAAGTCTGTCGTTTCTTCATGAGTCCTCACACATGTTTTTGCACCATCATACATGTCTCTTATAAGGTTAATATATGTCAATGGGATACCTCTTTTTTCCAAAGTTCTCCAAAGAACCTCCCTCGGTAGCCTATCATAAGCTTTTTCTAGATCAATAAATATCATGTGAAGGTCTTTCTTTTTTGCTCTAAAATGTTCCATAAGACGTCTCAAAAGGTGAATCGCTTCAATAGTAGATCTGCCTGGCATAAATCCAAATTGGTTCTGTGTTGTACTTGATACTTGTCTTAACCTACGTTCGATAATTCTTTCCCATAATTTCATAGTATGACTCATTAACTTGATACCTCGATAATTCATACAATTTTGAATGTCTCCCTTGTTCTTATATATGGGTATAAGTGTACTTGTTCTCCATTCCTCGGGCATCTTTTGGTTTTTCCATATTTCATTAAATAGCCTTGTGAGCCAAGTGATTCTTATTTCTCCTAGTATTTTCCAAACTTCTACAGGAATATTATCTGGTCCTACCGATTTACCACTCTTCATATGTTTAAGAGCCTCTTTGACTTCATTCTTTTGAATACGTCGGTAGAAATTGTGGTTTATATACTTTTCTGACTTGGCTAAATCTCCTAAACTAATACTAACATCTTTATTTTCATTAAAAAGATTATAAAAATAGTTTTTCCATCTACTTCTTATATCATCATTTGCCACTAGAATTTTTTCCTCCTCGTCTTTTATGCATCTAACATAATTAAGATCTTTAGTTTTCTTATCTCTAGCCCTAGCTATCCTAAAAATATCTCTTTCACCCTCTTTTGAGTTGAGTTTTTTATATAAGTCATCCCAAATCTTAGCTTTTGCTTCACTAACGGCCTTTTTCGCTTCCTTCTTTGCTTTCTTATAAGCTTCTAAAGTTTCACTAGTTTTCTTAGCATAATGTAATTTGTAACATGCCCTCTTTGCCTTGATTTTATTTTGTACTATTTCACTCCACCACCAAGCTTCATTTTGTGCCGGTACACCTCCCTTAGATACCCCTAACACATCTTTCGCCACTTTCCTAATATGTATAGCCATATTGTTCCACATATTACAGGGTGTGCCAACATAATTCCAAACATCTCCTTGAAGGACTTTCTGTTTAAATATATCTTCTTTCTCGCTTTTGAGGTTCCACCATTTAGTCCGAATAGCTCGATGCACTCTTTTCTTCTTTGTCCACTTTTTTATTTGTAAATCCATAACTAAAAGTCGATGTTGGGTGGTTAAGCTTTCTCCTGGAATTACCTTACAATCTTTACAACACGCTCTATCTTTTTTTCTACAAATAAAATAATCAATTTGTGTTTGTGATAAGCCACTCTTATAAGTAATTAAATGTTCATCTCATTTTTTGAAGATTGTATTGACTACAAAGAGATCAAATGACATAGCAAAATTTAAAATCTCCCTACCTTCCTTGTTTATATCCCCAAAACCAAAGTTTCCATGAATCCCTTGATATCCTAATGCCTCTTTACCGACATGTCCATTTAAATCTCCTCCTAAACAAATCATCTCCCTTTGTGGAATCTTTTGAAACATCTTATCTAACTCTTCCCAAAAAACTGTCTTTATACTATCTTCTAGTCCTACTTGGGGTGCGTAAACACAAACTATATTCAAAACCTCTGCTCCTAACACTAATTTCAACGTCATGATTCGGTCACCATATCATTGTATGTCTACTACACTCTCCTTTAAATCTTTATTTATGATAATACCAACTCCGTTTTGAGCCTTTTCTTTACCTAAGTACCATAATTTAAAACCTGTATCCTCTATCTCCTTTGCTTTTTCTCCAACCCATTTTGTCTCTTGTAAACATAGAATATGAATCTTTCTCCGAATCATAGTATCTACTACCTCCATTAGCTTATCTGATAATGTTCCGATATTCTAAGAACCAATACGAATCTTATTATCTAGGACTAGCTTCCTTACCCCCCGCATCCGTCCATAATCAAAATGCGGAGACCCTCTCTGAAAATTTTTCACTACATTCGGGCGGCAATGTAGCGGGACTAACTTCTTTACCCACACCCGTCCATGATGTGGGAACCCTCTCTGCAATTGATTCACTACATTCGGGCGAAAATGTAGTGGCCCTTGCTTACTTCTTACTGCATTCGGGCTCTGCAGCACGTCGCTAGGCGGGGACGCCCCAAAGCAATGCTTCCATGTTGTAAAATCCGACGAAGTTTTACGCTGGCTGTCGGAAGCCTAACACAACCCTCCTCCTTTATCCGGGCTTGGGACCGGCAATGCAAGGATGATCCCTTATATATATATATATATATATATATATATATATATATATATATAGATAGATAGATAGATAGATAGATAGATAGATTATGTATGTATGTATGTAAGCAAGAGTGGATGACAGGACCAGATATTTGATAATCGTCAACAAAGATATGAAAGTTGTTTCTGTTTTTTTTCCTTGTCCCATTTATCTGGTTTAGGCAGCTAATGATTTAAAGCAAACAGGAACTAAGTTTAACGTTATTATGGTGATTAGGTTGTTAACTAACTACTTGTTTGTTTGTCTTTCTTATAAAATGACGGGATAAATGTATTTCATTCATAGGCTTTGGTCAAATTGCATCCATGGAGAATATGAAAAGGTACCGGATCAACAAATATATATGTATGTATATATGCCGACCCCATCTAGTATGGGAAACGGCTTAGTTGTTGGTGTTGTATATATGTATGTATATATACATAGAGAGAGAGTACATTAAAACTTATGAATAATAAACCTTAAATTGGGAGACACACTAAAATGGTTTAGATTGGTCACAATTGAGTAGCAACTTATGAATTTGGAGGTTTTCTCTAATTTTTTCTACATTTCCAGATCCAACTTATTATGAGTTGCTTGATGCGGATCCTTTGTTGATGACTACAAGAGCATCATGTTTCTTCTATTCATGTGCTTGCCCCTCTTGAACCATGGGATTATGCTGTAGTTTCAATATTGCCTGGAATAAGTGAGGCAAGTATAGACCTTTCCTTTGAAGCTTCTGGGGAGAGTGACAGCTTACTGATGTCGTGCTAAAAAATGCCCAAAACCTGTTCTTTTTAGGAGCTTCTTTTCGGGGTACTTTACTTCCTCTGTTTGGTCTAGATTGGAAGGGAACCCTGGCAGTAAGTGCTATCTTTGGAGTTTTACACCTGGGAAATGGTAGAAGATCTTCTTTTGCAGTCTGGTACTCCTCTACATGGATCTTGTTTCATTTAATCGAATTCTCCTGCTCTCTCCAACATTAGTATTTCTCTGAAGCAACCAGTACTTTCTTTTTCTTGTTTGGATAGGCAAGATGGGGTTTGGCAGACAACTGCCATATCCGCGGACCAGGAATATTCAACTCAAACGTTAAATTTGAAGGCTCTCTTGAGTTGACCCGCTGGCCAGGAGAGCTGTGGCTCCTTGGTCTTGAAACCAGCACATTCTTATTATCTACTTAATGTAAATAACAAGATTAGGTTTGACGTCTTCTACTAGTAATTCTTCTGCTTCTTATAGAGCGATGCTGGTAGGTTTCATGTATGGAATAGCAACAATCCTCTCGTCTAGCATTTTTATTCCAATGGCATCACATTCATTAAATAACCATATTGGGTGGATCTTTTGGCGTTATGATTCAATGCATAGAAAAGATTTGTGACAACGGTGACAAATAAACTGTAAGTCAAAATTCCTCTTTGAATTTCTTCATTTTTCTTCATCCCTTAATTTGAATACGCTTGTCCACTATGCCTCCATCCCATGCTTTTAGTATGTTAAGTAGTCTCAAGTATCTTCATTTCTTATAGTATGCACTACGTGATTGTCATTTGTCAAACTCTTGGCAATTGTTGCTGGGTGCTGGTTTCATTGTTAAAAGTGAATCACACCAACTCTCTGGTCAGAGCTTGTTAATTCTGTACCTCATCACCTGAGCATGAACATAGGCAATGCACATTTTGTGATATAAATTTAAGCCTAAAGCCTAAGCACAGACTATGGAAAGGCTAAGGCCTAGTAATTTGTCCTCACTTGTATATAAAATAGATTATTGCACAAGTGATAATTGCTTTATCAGCATTGCAAAATGATGTTGACCTGTAATTTCTATAAAGGTAATCTGGTGGTTCCACCATTGGAGAGTTTTGTTGCTCTTGAAAATGTAACATATATACTTGACGGTTATAATGTCGCATTTGCTTCCTGATTTCAGGAAATATTGCTGTGTAAATTGAAGTTCTGTCATCTAATGTGCTCTCTATCTCATTTTCAAGCATCTTATGCTTCTTGGTTGTCAAGTTTAGTTTTTTTTTTGAAATTTCTGTTTAGCCAAAGCATGTCATAAGTAGTTTGTCCATTTCGACAGGAACACCTTCAGTAACTAGCAATATTGTTTGTTGACTTTATTTACTATGTTAACGTTGCATTTCTGGCACATACTATAACATTTTGTTTCTTGCTGTATTATGTCACATATGGCCTTCTAGTGTTCCTAATGTAAAGACCAAAGTTGTGCCTCAACAACACATTGGAGGCTATTGATTTACATCCCTCTTTTATCTTGTTTGCTTTTATACTAATGGAACCTCAAGAGTCCGTGGCATCAAATCTGGACCTGATTTATGAGGTACAGAGCATTGAGGTTTCTATTGTTTCCTTTACTGCATCCTTTTCTCTGATTACTACCCTTGTTCTTAAAGCTGCTCTTGTATCTTCTAATCAATCCTGTGTAACTCACTATTTTCTTTCTTGATGTGTCTTTAGCCTGCTGTAGTTTTTTTTATAACATGTCCTTTGTCCTTCCCTTTGCTCTTTCTATTTGTCTCATTGACATTTTTTTTTTACATCTGTTCTTTCCTCTCTTGTAGCTTTTCTTCTTCACATATCTGCGGTCTTCCCCTGCCTCCTTCCAAACTTTAGGATAAAATAGATTTCAAGTCAAAACTTTGGGGGCAAGATTGCGTCTTATAAAAAGAAAAGGTCAATTCTATGACATCACCAGATATGTTGTTTTCTCAATATTAGTATGCTCAAAGTGTCACTTTTAAGTTTTTACTGTTAATATATCTTTACGTGTTTTTTTGTGCCTTTTTGTCTTTGGGAATCGCCATCAAGGAAGAAATGATTAAGTTATAAAATATCACAAATGCTCTGCCTACTGATGAAAAAGCAAAGGAAAAACTCAAAGGAACTTGCGAGTGGGTTGCACGCAAGGGCTGATGCTTGTTCCAACTTCCAGACCTTATTTCATATGTTTAGTTCATCTTCTTTTCTTCCTTTTGTTCTCCTTATGTCTATAGGAATTTTAGGTTATGTGAAACTTTCAACTTCTATCATCTTTTTAATTTTATAAAAGTAGAATAAAAAAATAAGTTAAGAGCGACTCACCTTTTATTCACTTTCTTTTTATCCGTTGTGGACATAAATCAAGTTATTTTCACAAATTGCATTCTTGCTCCAGCTGGCAATAATTGGTTTTTGTGTTAAAAATTCTTAGCTAAAAGAAAATACCTCCAATTAAAATGTCAAGAAAAAAAGAGTATCCATTCCTATTGATTTTGGGTGTCAAGGAATTTAAATCTACATTGGATATGAGTCTAAGATGGGGTACAAACTTAATAAATATATGGTTAAAATCAACCCTAAGTAAATGATGTCTGAATTAACTGTTAGACAATAAATAAAATATGCAACTAATTATAAAAGTGTTAAGATGCAGAAATCTTAAGGTACAAAAAAATCCTTTTTGAAGAAAATCTTGATTTTTAGTGATCATGAGATGCAAAAAATCATGATTTCTAGAGATCTTGATATGCATTGTGCATGAATTTTAAAACTTTAAATGCTATCAAACCGCATAATTAATTCACGATGGTGCTTTCTAGGGTAATTATAGCAAGAATTTTTTCAACACCTTGGAAAACATGGGCACGGTCTAGGAAACCAGTTTTTGTGTTCTCAATGTATGAAAAAATAGAATGTTGCATTTATCACTTTAGGAACCTGCATCATGAGTTAATTGTTGCATGGAAACTTGTGTTTTGTGTTCTCGATGCCTGAAAAAATAGAATGATGCATGGACCACCCTAAAAAACTGTAGCCCGAGTTCATTGTTGTATGGAAACTTATGTTTTTATTTATCTAGTTTTGGGGCCCTTGTCCAAGCTTAAATAGACCTCTTGGTAGAATGAAGAAGATATCATTTATTTCCTTACGAATTTTTTGTTCTTTTATCTAATTCAATTTAGAATTAGTAGTGAGATAGATTCTTAGTTCTCTCTTATAAGTGAAACCTTTGATGAGTGAAGAAGAATAACCCATAGACCACTATACGTGAATAGTGTCTCACTGATTCATAATCGTTGAAAATGTTTTCTAAGAAACAAGTTCTCAAAACCTTGAAAAATTATCTTTTTATTTATTTTTATTCTTCTTAAATATCTCACAAAGTTTGTAAGGAGGTTTCATTATTGGTAATTCTATAAAGTGGACTTAGACCCATCCTAATAGATGTTTTTTGCATAAAATCTCTTATCGAAACTTCCGTGTGGGATCTAAAAGATTTAATTCCAATCTTATGCAAGTAATGAACATTATTCCATTCTTTATAAGATCTTTAACATAGCTATGTATTAGATATGTCTAGATTTTCCATTATATATTTGATAAATTGTCTCATAATGCAGTTTGATTATCACAATTCATTGATATAAGTGTCATAAGCTTTGGCCACGTCAAAACCTCGTGAAACATATTTGTTAATCATTTTGCTTCTTTACTTGCTTCAGTTAGAGTTATGAACTTAACATCCACGATCCAGTAGGTATGCATGTTTGTTTGTTAAGGTCTCAAGAATTTTCATCCCTTCCAAGAGTGAAGATTCAATTGCTTGTAAAATCATGATCTTTCAAGTACCTAACCAATTAGCATTTGAATATCATTTTGAAGATGAAGGACTTTACTATAGACTAAGTTGTGAAATTTCAAATTTTTTGTTTGTAAGTTACCAATTTATCAATATTTCATTTTATTTCATTTGCAGTATAAACACAAGATAGGGATTTTCTAACACATAATTTAAATTTTTTTCGTTACAGTTCTTGTGGAAGAAGACACCTGAATCAAGAAGCGAAGAGGTCATACCTTAGTTTATTTTATTGAAGAAGAACAAATCGCAGCAATCGTTGCTTTCTTTTTATTTGAGTTTCAAGTATCTTCACTTTTTCTTGAAGGTCAAGAATGAAATAAGAGATTTGTTCTTCTACTATGACCACCTTTTTTTGTTTTGGACAATTTTGCCTTATATGACAGAACTCTTTATAAAAGTAGCACACAACCTCTCTTCTAGCCTCGCTTGACTCTTCGCTTTTGAAGCGAGGAGGCTGATATACTTTCATGTTTGCTCCAAGTCTATATGCGGATAAGACAATGTCTCTTTGACATCTAGTTTCATTTAATCTTATTTTCTTTATTTGAAGATCGACAAGAACCTCTTCTTTAATGGGAAAAGGTTTTTGGTGACTAAGGGATGATTTTACCCCTTCAGATTTTTCTCGAAGATTTCTTAAAAATCGATATACAAATTTTTTTTTTCTTCACATTGTCTCTCACTAAGACATTAATTACATTTTTTTTTGTATCCATAAAGTTGATTCAATATATTGAAATATTCACCAAAAAACTCATTTATCCCTTTATATCCTTGTCTTAGTAATGATAACTTATCGTATAATGTCATCCTATGAACAATATCGCTTTGAATATGAGATTTTTTAAAATATTCTTATACTTCTCTAGCGTTAGTGAAATTGACCAATGTGTCTCTAGTGTACTCATTCACATTATTCATGAGCACCCATATTACCATTCTATGACCTCCTTCATATTTTTCTTTTTGCTTAAGTGTAACTTTAACAGAAGATTCTACTTTTGAATCACTTACATAATCCAATAATTTTTTGAAATATATATAATTTTCTATAAATTGAGTTCATTTGTTTAATTCGATAGTGTTAATCGAAAGTTAAGCCCTCATTTTTCATATTTAAGGAGAAAATAAATATAAAGAGTTATACTTACAATAAAACCAAGGACACGATCAACATCTTTCTCAAGACAATGAACAATGCTTTCACGATAAAAAATGACTCTGATACTATATAATGAAGTCAATATTTCAATACAGCAGAAGAAGATTAATGAACAATCACCACTAATAATCAATCACAAGGCCTTAGAAAAGGCTATAATCGCATAAGTGCAAAGATGACACATAAATCACAATAAAGATATATTATTCAATAGCTACAAAAAGGCTTGTTCTGAGAATGTACATAGAAGAATTTATAGAAGAGAAAGAAGAGGGGAGAGAGAGTGGGGAGAAAGAGAGAGCAGGGAAAAGGGGTCCAACCAACCCCTAATGGCTAGCTGGACTAGCCATTTGAGGTTGGTTCCAATGGCTACTAGCCATGGGAGCTGACCCTTGTGGCTGGCCCATGTGATCACACACCATGGCTGAATGACCTTGGTTTCATCTTTTAATAAACTTATCATTTTTTAAATCTTATACCTTTAGTGAAGATATCTCACAATTTCAAAAGGCTTCACTCATCCCAATTGAATAGTAGACAAGTTTTGAACTATCCAATATAATTGAATATGTATGTTTTTGTAGATATTAAAATTTCACTCCAAGCCTATGTAGAGACTTGAAATAAACTTTTTAAACCTACTTCGTTTATGCGCGAGCGTGCAAGGTAGTTTCCACAAACTAGCAAAGTTTATAAATCTAACTTTTTTGGCAATTGTGGCTAAGCGAGATCTTGTCACCTTAGGTCTTCTTGAACCGATGCTCAAGGGTCAGCCTAGGCGCTTTGAGGACTCATTTGTGTAGGTGTACATTTTCAAAATTCACTTTGAGAATAGTTTTCAACCAAATCAAACTCGTGCACTTAGTCTAGAGAAGGGAAGGATTTCAAGTTCTGAAAAACATAAACTAGTTCTGTTTTCAGAGTTGATTCCCAGATTTGTTTGGACGACTTAGAGATCTCCCAAATTCATGAATATTTCATAGATCATAGAGTAAAATGTGAAGATTATAAGTTTATTTTTATTTTGAAATTTGGTGCTGTGGATCTACAGAATTAAATCCGAAACAGCCTACTGCTCAAATGTTTTAGGATACTCTGTTATAAAAACACAAAGGCCTAAAGAAACCTTTGCATCTCGGTATACAAAACTCTAAATTGTATGATTTTAGTCTTGTTAGAAAGATATGGATATCGCTGGACCAACCCCATGTGGTCTTGATTTGGTCCTTGGGCTCGAGCTAGGTGTGAACCCGACTAGGTGTCTAGGCTTGGGTTTAGTTGGTTAGAGTTGTCCTCCTTTGGGGAATTCAGCCAAGATGGACTAAGTAGGTTAGGTTAATGTGGTTCGGCCAATGTGGACTAGGTGGGTTAAGTCAATGTGGTTCGGCCAAGGTGGATTAAGTAGGCTAGGTTAATGTGGTTCAGCAAATGTGGACTAGGTGCGTTAATTCAATGTGGTTCGGCCAAGGTGGATTAAGTAGGCTAGGTTAATGTGGTTTGGCCAATGTGGACTAGGTGGGTTAAGTCAATGTGATTTGGCCTGCTAGGTTAATGTGGTTTGGTTCGAACTTGATGCCTTGAACTTGAATCCACCATGCATGCTTGAGCAAGTCTTTATGAAGATTTACATAGATGAGCCTCATTGGCCCGATCAAGTCGTGTGAGCTTGGCCAATGGGGGCTTGGCCGTGGCTTGATGTATGCCTTGGGTCTTCCCTTGGTCCATGTCTTGCTTGATGCTTGCTATAGTCGTGATCGTCGTTGATTCTTCGGAGAGACGATTCGGCTTTATCCCTTTTTGACTTGGCTTTTCCTTAACTTTGATTTGAAAATGTTTAATTTCAAAATCTGTTTTTTAAGGATTTTAAAATTCTCAATTCAAAGCAGGGGTTCAAAACAAGTTATTTTCGGGCTTGAGGGTGTGTTGAGTCATGTTTTTGCAAAATTTATTTAGGGTGTTTATTGCACATATGGTTCTAGTTCTAATGTATGATATGGTTTTATAGGGATTATGTTGAGTAACCTCTCATGAACTCTTTTAAGAGTCAATTCCAAAATTCTATAAAGCTACCCCACTTTACACCCTTGTAGGCTTTATCAAAAGTGTTGTAGCACATATATTTATATATGTTGTAGATCTACTAAGAACATATCTTAACTTATTCTTTTACTTTATGAGACCAAGTACTTTTTACTTTGAGATATCAAGTTGGTGGGTCCTTGCAAATATTCTAATGACATACTTTAGCTTCCTGAACTTAAGATTTGATATTATTCAAGTGTGAATAGAGGTTTCATTATTGGTAATTCTATAAAGTGGACTTAGACCCATCCTAATAGATGTTTTTTGCATAAAATCTCTTATCCGACCTTCCGTATGGGATCTAAAAGATTTAATTCCAATCTTATGCAAGTAATGAACATTATTCCATTCTTTATAAGATCTTTAACATAGCTATGTATTAGATATGTCTAGATTTTCCATTATATATTTGATAATTAGTCTCATAATGCAGTTTGATTATCACAATTCATTGATATAAGTGTCATAGGCTTTGGCCACGTCAAAACCTCGTGAAACATATTTGTTAATCATTTTGCTTCTTTACTTGCTTCAGTTAGAGTTATGAACTTAACATCCACGATCCAGTAGGTATGCATGTTTGTTTGTTAAGGTCTCAAGAATTTTCATCCCTTCCAAGAGTGAAGATTCAATTGCTTGTAAAATCATGATCTTTCAAGTACCTAACCAAGAATATCATTTTGAAGATGAAGGACTTTACTATAGACTAAGTTGTAGTTAATTGTTTTTTTTAAGTACTTTTAATACTCGATGAATACCATGCATGTAATCCTTATTTGATTAGAGAGTAGAAGCAAGAAAAAGGAAGAGAGAACGATAAATAGAGGGAGAGACTTACCATAGCGGTCATATCTAGGTCGAGCAAAATGAGATGGGAAGAAGTGCGTATAAGTGGAGGACGAGAGTGTGCAAGTGATGGAGAGAGAAGGTGCATTAGGAAAGAAAGGAATAAGGATGTTCATGGAAAGGAAATCCTCGATGGGGATCAAGGCGAGGATGGAGATAGAAGGTCCCTGTCCCGTGAATCCAACACTGACCACTCCTCCCGTTCATTCTAAAAAGTTAGTCTCATCTCAAATAAGACAAAATATGTAAAATACGGTTCTAATAATATGCTCGAATTGGGATGCATTCTCGTAAATTAAGTTTTTATTTCAAATGAAAATACGGTTCTAATATATGTTTGAGCATCCCACTTTCTTTCGACGAGTTTGTGTGGGAACCTACAAGAAACATGGGGATGGGAATAAGGCCTTCTTAATTCCTATCATATGGATGGGAATAAGGATGAGGATGGGAACGGGGTTTTGAAATGGGGAAGAAGACTTTGATCTCTGTCTCCATCCCATTCACATTTTTAGAAAGGAAAGGAAGGATAATATGAGAATTGTCAAAAAGTAAGGAAGCTGCGCTTAGTAAAACGGACGTGTCAAGAGTGTGACTGAATGCGGCTGGGTTGCGGGCCCAATAAGAAAGGAAAAACTGCATCTGGTGGACTTTGTTTTTGTTAATTGCATGTGATTTTTCAAAAGCATAGCTGCCAGCCAAACGGGTCGGTTGTGAGATGCGTCCTAGCTCGTGACATTCCAAATCCAAACAGTCCTGGCTTAGTCCACGGACTCATCATTTTAATGGCAAAGTGGCATCGAACTCCCGACCTAGCATTGCAGAGCCTATCCCCTTAGCCAGTGCGCTATGCCCTAGTAGGTTTTGGAGTTTGGGAGTGATGAGGAATAAAATTCTTAATCGACCAATTTGATCCTGTAATCTGATTAGTCGCATTTGGTGTCTTAAAGCCTGCAAGTATCACCCATTTTGATTCGTCCTCTATATAGTTAATATATATCTAATAGATATTATATGCCCGAATCCAAAACCTGCGCATTCTTTTGAATCCGGTGTCTAGATCCCCGTTCCATTTCAGTGTACATAAGACCAATTACTTAACGAAATCGTCCCATGTGACTCGAATTTCCATGGAGACCGCGGATGAAAATTTTCGTGGGAAAACTCTGCCACGAATTTCCGGGTCACATGGACTTTCCTCGCAAACCGTGAACAGAGTCTTCTAAATGCAGCAATTGAACGGTGAAGTCGTTTTGGTGCGCTTGCTGAAGGCGTTTCAGAGAGAAGTTGGCCTACGAAAAGGCGAAACAGCACATTCTTGTGCGGTGAAGCTAGCCTATGACCGATTCCTTTGCGTGGGAAACGCCCTCGTGAACCTCTACGTGAGATGTGGCCATTTGGAATCTGCGCGCACAGTGTTCGACGAAATTCCCCAGCGAGACGTCCTCACGTGGACGTCGCTCATCGCCGCATACGCGCGACGAGGAGATCATTTCAGCTGCTGCATTTCTTTGAGCTTTTTCCGCCATATGTTGTCGAGTGGCATCCTTCCCAACTCCTTCACGTTCGCGAGCGTTTTCAAGGCTTGCGGAAGGATTCGGGATACAGTCACTGGAAGGTGCGTGCACGCATCTGTTATTGTTTCGGGATGTGTTATTGATACGGTTTTATCAAATTCAATCTTGGCAATGTATGCGAATCATGGTTGCTTGGTTGAAGCAAGGAAGGTGTTCGACGGAATGCCTCATCAAGATATTGCCTCTTGGAATGGAATGATTGGTGCCTATGTGTCGAACGGTGATATGAAGGGAGCACTGGAGCTCTTTCATAGGATGCCATTTCATGATATCATCTCGTGGAATACCATTATCTCGGGGTATATGCACTGTGGGGATGATAAAAATGCACGGTGGGTTCTTTACGATATGGCAAGGGTGGGTTTGGCTTTCTGTGAAATCACATTCTGCTTGGCGCTGTCGTTGGCTGCGAAGTGGATGCTTCTTGATCTGGGGAGGCAGATTCATAGCCAATTGGTGAGAAGATTTGGGTTTGATTATGATACGCACTTGGGAAGTTCTTTAATAGATATGTATTGCAAATGTAGGGAACTGGATATTGCATTACTAATAATTAAAATGAATCATGGTGCAGTTTCATGGAGCTCATTGATTTCTGGGTATGCTCGGGATGGAAGAAGTGACAATGCAATCAAGCTGTTCCGCCAATTGCAAAGTGAAAGTGTTCCTGTAGATGAATTTACTTACGCAGCTATAGCCAGGGCATGTGCCGAGAGTGGCATTCTGGAGCACAGTAAGCAGATCCATGCCCAAGTAATGAAATCTGGTAACAACTCTGATTCATTTATAGCTAGTTCCATGGTTGATATGTATGCTAAATGTGGTAGTATACATGATGCACTGCTTTTGTTCAGTAGCATGAAGGAGCATAGTGTTGTCTCATGGACATCAATCATAATTGGTTGTGCGTTTCATGGTTTAGCGAGAGAATCTGTACACTTTTTTGAGAGAATGTTGGAGGAAGGTGTTAGACCAAATGGAATTAGCTTCCTGGGGGTTTTGTCTGCATGTAGCCATGCAGGGTTGTTAGCAGAAGGTTGCTATTTTTTCAAACAAATGCAAGTGGATCATGGTATACTTCCAAGCATAGAGCACTTCACGTGCATGGTTGATCTTCTGGGACGGGTTGGTCATCTAGAAGAAGCAGAGCATTTTATACTTGAGAATGACATTGATAAAATTGGTGTGATTTGGAAGTCATTGCTGTCTGCTTGCAGAAATCACAACAATATTCATGTAGGACAACGAACGTTTGAAAGACTCTTCGAACTTGAAACAAGCGATGATGGATATTATGTTATGTCATCTAATATGTGGTCTGCTTCGAGCAAATGGGAAACTGCAGCAGATGTGAGGCAATTGATGCAGACCAAACAGGTGAGAAAGAACCCCGGGTGCTCTTGGATTGTGCTGAAGGACAAACCACACGCATTTTCACTGTCTAACAGGACGCACCAAAAAAATGGATGAGATATTCTCACTCTTGTAAAGTCTTTATGGGCCATTGATGGAAGACGGTTATTCTGCTGTTCTGAATAACAGGTTGTAAAAGGTGGAGACACTTTCCTTGCTGTTTTAAGGGCCTTTGATAGCATTGGTTAACATCTTGTCAAAGGTTTGTGGAAGATTTCTTTCAGTCTGGCTAGGTTATGACATCGCTGCAGATATGCAAGTTGAGAGTTAGTGATATCTGTCAGTTGTCATGTCTGTCCAAGTGGTTCCCTTCACTTCTCAAATTGTGACGATGGGTCATATCTTGGTTTTCATGTCTAAATCCTTAAGTAACTGTTCTTTGAACTAAAAAGTCATAGTTCGCGGGGAGTGGTGTCAGCTTTAAAAAGTGGAAACAAGGAAATTAGGGTAAGGGGACAATGACCCACTAAGAAAGTTACAAAACGAACCAACTTCATGTCATACCCTATCTGCAAGAAGACATTGGTGGATCTTGCCCTTAAAAGCTTTGCAATCATTCTCTCATTCACCTCAACTGCCTCTGTGATCACTTGGGCGTTTAATTCATTCAGAATCATGACAAATCTACTAGAGAGATTGCTGGTGCTGCCTTTTCAAATTGGATGTGTTCTTCAGTCCAGTATCTCAGTCAAACTCCGGGACACAAAGATTGCAAAACCAGAACTCTGTAACATTCCCAGAGGTACTCTAAATTTTGGCTAATCCATGCTTCAATTCTACATAATTTTATGTTGTACGTGATTCCTCTTCTGCTCACCGTTTTCATCATCAATTTCTGCTGGAAGCAGCAGAGTGGATCTCTATATTCCCACGAATACTTCCTAAATCTACACCTTTTGCTGGATTACAGAGACTGATTGAGATTCTTAAAAGTATATCTCAGGTCTTCAGTAATTTCCTTTATCTGATATTGGTATGCTTAAACTTGGGTTTGCAGCTTGATCTGAAAATTCTCAAGTTGGTTGGTTATAACCTGGTTTGGGAATACTTTCATGGGTTTCTCGGTTGGGCTTGTTTGTGGTAAATGAAATGTATCATCAGCCAAAGATCATGAAATTGGTGCATCTGCCTCAAATCTGACTGGTGTCACGTTATTCACTGCATGCCTTAGTGAACACCTTTTAAATTGGTAGCTTTTCATTTCAGTTTACATTGAACAGTATATGGTGATGCAGATTCTCTTCCAACAGACGAAAACAAATTGGTCATATAGGTCTCCATGATTCGACAACCCCTATGAAGAGCTGGGATGAGCTTCGAGCATCTGAGCTACTTCCTCTGCCTTCAGTCTCTCTTCGAGATTTTGAGATTGCCATGGTGTGCGCGTGCACCCATTCACAGGGGTTTGACTTGTGTTCCTGGCAATGCCTTGTGGTATGCATACATGTGCAATCTCTGGATACCATCATTCTGAGTGGAACAAATAGCACAATTTCCTCTGTTCCATGTGTAACGCATTTTGTTTGGTTTGTAATCTCCGACATGGACCGTTTACATGGAAACCATAGTCCACTTAAACGATCGGGTGCAATTCTGGTACCTACTTGATCTGTGGCTGGTGACCCCGGGAACTTTTGGCTGTTCAGCTGCTGGGTAATGTCATGAGTCACTGGTTTGACTCAATGTCTGGCTGCGTTAGGACAGACTTTCTTCTTTTCTCAAATAAGCATGATTTCTTTTAATCTGATATTGATTTTTGTAAGATACAAGTAAATATCAAATTATAGGCAATTAAACACTATTCAGAGAAACTGGGTAAGAGGATGGGACAAGTAGAAGAGGTAGGTATTTTCTCTGTGAAGGGAGAAAAATCTTGGATCATCAAGCAGAGGATTAAACAGGATGCTACAAAATGAAGTCGAAATTGAAGAATGTAGGTCTGAATCAATCAGAGATGATTGTTCAATTCTGGTATGAAAAGAATGGGGTATTTTGCAATTATTATGGACATATTGGACATACAGATAAGTTATATACGCTAAAGATGGAAGACACTATCAGTAGAACAAAGAAGAAAGAGGTTATTGATACGGACATTAAAGCAAACCACATCGATTGATGAATTTGTGTGGACAAGGAGAATATGAATGGGAATGAAGGAAATGAATGAAGAAGACTGGCAGTTGTAAAATTCCTATCCCTGTAAGTCGCTTAAGAGAGTTCGCAAAGCTGTCTTGCACAGATAAATATGGTACGGAAGAAAAACTTGAATCAGAAATGACTGGAAGAACTATGGTTTGATTAAGGAAAAGGTGTTTGTTAATGAGGTCCCAGTCTGTGAGAAACCGAAGGAAAAGAAAGAATATGAGAAGGTTCTTACGATGTCCAATGAAGGCAAAAAGATAAATAGTAACTAGTCAGTGAAAACCCAAAGAAAAGAGAATACAAGCTTACCAAGATTCTCATGGTGTTAAGGGAAACAAGAAAATATTGGTAGAATAAGGAATGGTGAGCGAAGGAGGATGAGGAAAAAAATGAAGAAGCAACTCGTGAAGTAATCAATGTTAGAAGGAAGGTGAAGTGGCCCCAAGGGCGTCAGGAACCTTTTGGTGTGAAATTGTCAGGGGTTCAGGCAGATCCCAACAGTTCATAACATTCAAGGATTATGCAAGACCCACTCCAGAGATATTATCTTTCTGGTAGAGACGAAAAAGAAGAATATATATGTTGAGAATAAAATAAGAATGTTGGGACATCAGCGTTCTTTAATTGTAGAACCAATCAGAATAGCATTGTGATGGCGAGATCACGTTTCAGAAAATGTCCTTCGACATGAAAATTTCGTCATCTTCTCTGATGTTTGATGCCTGAACTAGAGAGTCTTGGACGGTGGTGGGCATCATACCTTAGTAGCTTGGAGACAAGACGAATCATGCAGTTAGAGTAGCTCACTCAGTTATTGCCTGTTTTATGGCCGAAATATCTGTTATTCGGGGATCTCAACACAATTACTTCAGAGGCTGAAAAAGTCTGTTTAGTGATTTGTTTTCTAGATTTGTTATTGATTGAGTTGGTAGATCTAGGTTTTGTTGGTTGTAAGTTTACATGGTCAAACATGAACTTTAATGGGAATTTGATCAGAAAAGTTAGTTAGAGGACTAATATCTGTTTCTGTCATGACCCAACAAGTTTGCGACGCATAACAGAGATCCTACCATATCCCGTTGCCAAATCATGTAAATTGCTAATTAAGGTGGAGTTGAACAAAGAATAACCAGAGAAAATCTATAACCTTATATTATAACAAAGAGTTCACGTATAGTGGTGGAATGCATAAGTTTCAAGTACAGCTGTGGTATAATATTACCATCCTATAGACAATCCACCTCTAAGGTAGACAACTATGATCCACAACCGCCTTCTTAATGCTTAGCTTTTGGAACAATGCAATGACAAGTTACTATAGTACAACATGTTACAACGCTACTTTTGGCTATTCCATATATGCGCACCGGCATGGTGCGAAAGGCGTACGTGTTGGGGTTGATGCCTTGGCACACCTTTAAGTAGTTTTATTTAACATTTTTTGTATTTGTTTTGGTTATTTAATAAGCAGTCATATGTGATCAACATTAGGACTCTTAGAGAGTATAGATTACTTGGATTCAGTTTGATGCCATTTGAGCTTTGAATCATTTAGGGTGTCATTTGGTATCACATTTAAGTTTGGGTCTAAAGAGGTTCATTTGGATTTATTTTTATAGGATTTTATTATTTAAGCACTCATTGAGCTATTGTAAGAGAGGACAACTATTAAATAAAGATTTCACCTTTGGAGAGTAAGATCAAATTCTTCTTTTTCTTTCTCTTCTATCTCTACGTGCTTGTATGTGTGCTCGTGCTTGAGGGACTTCATCAACCAAGACCGAGTAGGACCATCTATAAGGCATCTACTCCACATGGGGATGTGCTGGTCATGAGGCATTAGGAAGAAGAGAGGTTGTTCTATTGAAGTTTATTTCGTTGCAAGTTGAGGAGAGAGGTTGAGGCATTCAGGTACAATTGTCACCATCACTAGGTGCTTCTAAGGATCTTTTTTATGGATAAGGAAGTGTTTTTAGTGGTGGATGTTCGAGAACTGGTTGTGGTGGTTAGGGGCTCAAATGCCTTCAAAAGTGTGTTTTTCTATAATTTTAGGTTATATTGCATCCAACCAATTGCAACAAGGTGTTGCTAGTTGTTGTTGTAGTTCTACATAGGGTAAAGCAACTTAAAAATGTGGTGGAACTCAGCCAAGGTGTGGTGGAAGCTGGAGGAATAGGTTTATCCACTGAATTGATTATGGTTTGGTCGGGTTTATTTTACCTTCGGGATCCGATCTTAGAAATTCACTACGGACTGACTCATGCGAGTTTTTCAATGAAATTTTGCATAGTGCTGTAGGACTCACAGATCCGCAAAAATGTATTTAACTTTCAGTGGTGTTGTAGACCGGATGAGACCCAGTGACAGGGTCGTCGTGGCGAATGTGTGAGGAGGTTGCCGGTTCATCTAGTGGCTGGGTCATTGTACGTCCATGTCATGGGACTTCCAATCTAGATCATATAGAGAACATACTCATACATATATGTGAAGATTATAAAGCATGTTGAACTTATTTAGTACGATAAATCGATCATGCATGTACACAATTCATTTTTAGTTTTCGATATTGAGATTGATATAGTGACACACCAAGCCATAGGAGACGCTAGACTGTCCCTCATGGACCTTGATCAATGCTAGCATATGCGGCGAGCCAACCAACTCTTACGATAGAGCACCTGAGAATATGCTCTCTGTTTGCCCTAACTTGAACCTGAAGCTAAATTTCATATAATTATATGGCTAGGTATTCACACTGTGTTTGCCCCAACTAGAAACTGGACGCACACTGTCTCAACATAACTCATGCACATGAGTCAGTACTCCCGTCAGTTTTCTTTATACTAACGCAGCATGTCCATTCATTGGAATACCAAATAAGGTACAAGTTGAGAACAACTTCACACCCATTAATATTAATATTAAGTAGCCAAGGGGTTTGCACCAACCAACATACTCGTCTGAATTTTGGAGTTTGAATACTCAAGCCAGACTTAGAATAACTAAGTTGAAGCTCCCAGAGATGTTATGGTAGTAGTAAAAGTTAAAAATTAAGGCTTAGAATTTAATTTTTCTAATTAGTATCTAACAATTATTGAGTTAAGTTAATTTTATGAGTCAACGAATACATTTAGGATTATATTCATATTTTATAAAGGTAAATTCATTTGATTTGATTTTATAATTCTACTTTTGAGAAATAATATGGATATTTTATATATGATTTAAAAAAATTATTTAAGTTAATTTTGTGATTTAAAGAGAAATAAAATATTTGATAAGTTCTTTTAAGTATATATAATGAATATCAACACGTTTAAGACTAATGTAATGTCATAGACGATGAACATCTGAAGAATACTACGCAATATTGATATTGATAGGTGGATATTGAGGCGTTAGCAATTGGAGGGTGACCACGAAAAATATTATGGTTATAGGTTGCCTAACAAATGACTACAATGTGTTTTAGAATGTGAACACTGCTTTAGAATTTGGATGAGCGTATCTTTCAGAATAAGTACATATCATGAGCTGAGATGAAGGTTTTATTTGATTATGCTCGTGGTTGCTAATGAATTTCTAGTAAAGAAATGACTATATAATATGCAAACAAGCATGTTATTAGCGTTTCTGTAGTACAATGGGGTAGTATACATGCTGTAACAATAACCGTGTGTGTATGCATACATATGAAATTGTACATGCAGTGCAAAACAATACTCTGGGTGTTGATATACGACCAGTTGTGTACTTGAGGCGCTAGAGAAATTAAGGTTTGTAAATACGTGTTGACACTTGCGTGAATGTATTCATCTTTCAACTATGCAATGTGAGGGTAACATATCATTACATACACACTGGTGAAGGTACTATACTATACAAGACGATACCCTTGTATGTGGAAAACATGTATATAAACAATTTGTAGTCAGCTATTAAGTGTTAAGTAGATTATATTATGTTCGCAAGCATACTTTGCATAATGATTATAATAAGCAATGTTGTAAAAGCATATCAATGCTAGTATCGCACTTGGCACCAATACGCTTGTATCTACGTGCAAATTTTTTCATTTCTTGATAAAAAAATTAAAAAATTAAAAAAAAACAAGAATTAACATTAATAAACAAAACATATATAACACAATCAACATTAAACAAAATCGAATCCAAAAGCTTGATTTGAAACAGATAATTCTTAATAAACGACTACGACCCTAAAAATATTTAGAGAGATTGTGAGAAGAGAATAACAAAGTTAAATAACATCTCATAATGAATAAACATCCATACCATAACATGAATACTGAATACCTTTAATTAATTAATAACAAAGTTACAACTTACAATCATCCATAAAAGAACGTTACAAAGTTACAATTACATTTAAAAGTTAAAACAATCATCCATAACGTGGATCATAATCAACAAAAGCATTGTAATCGACATAGTTAGAATCACCATCACCATCATCATCATCATCATCATCATCCCCTCCCTCTTCCTCCTTCACAATTGGATCCACCCCATCCAACACCTTCATCTTCATCATCATCTCCAACTCCAAGTTCCGCTTTAGCTTGGAGTGTCTTCCAGTTTTCATCCTCCAAATTGATGAGGGGCTCATCGTCTTCAACCCAATCATAAAGAATATCAATATTTTCGTAGCTCAACAGGTCACATGGCAACTTCCTTGCCGTTATTATGTCATTTTGCATTTTTCTGTAAAGAAAGTATCCAAATTATAAAAAATATTAAATATAATATAGTCACATCAATCATTCATTATTAATAAAAATAAGCAGGTAGTAGCAATATATATTTTTAAAATTGTTACCTTTATCTTAACTTTATATTATATGCAATGTATATCAAATCACGCAGTTGAGCATGCTCCAGTCGGTTTATCCTTTTCGTGTAAATGCATTCGAAAAAGATCCATTTTCTCTCATACCCACTGAAACTGCATGTTTTGCTCAATATACATTGAGCAAACCTTGTCAAGTTTGGCACATCTACACCAAAGCGAGCCCATCATTCATATGAAATAAAACACAATAATGATTAATAAGAAACACTCAAAGTCAATTAATTGATAACTTAAATGAATATCAATAAAAATACATAATACTTGGTCATATTTGGGAGCGGAGTTGGATTGCAATTGGCCTTCCAAAATCTCTAACACTTTGTATGTACTTGCTTAAATCTAAATGAATTTTGCAACAAGTAGGCAAATCTTATGCAAGGTCAATTGCATTTAATATACAATTTTTTACTTCTTCGTCCTCTATAAAGTTGGAAGAAAATCAAATAGAAGGGTTAAGGAAATATGCAACAACATTCAAATCATGATGCATTTAGCGGTTCTTGCATGAATCAATTATCTTCCATACCTTTTTTTAGAAGTGACTGCTTGCGGTCAAGATTTGCTTATATTTTCAATTTGATCTTATTTATATCATTATATATAAGGCATAACACACATATCTTTACTGTCCACTATCCTCATTACCTTAACTAAAGATACGATCATCCTCAAAAATTTGTTGTAATTTTCTTAAAAATCTGCATTAAAAAATCTACCACAACAATCTCCTCATTCTTTCTAGACCAAGTAATAGAGACCCATTCATCATATGCAAACAATTTTTTCAATGTATTTTCTATATGATAAGACTTTGCATAGTAATGACATTCATAGAAAATCTTGTCAATGAAGGCCTAATCAATTTTCTTTCGCCTGTATGGATTCACATCAAATGTAATATATAAAAATGATTAAAAATAAACTTTATGATATTTCTATGTGCATATATAGTGCCTCTTATTTTATCCATTGTATTCAAATCTTCATACATTAAGTTTAAGCAATGTTCAACACATGGAGTCTATACTAAGGATGAATGGTTTGCCTCAAGCACCTTACCAGTTGCTCTAAAATGTGCAGTATTATCAATAATGAATTGAACAACATTTGAAACACCAATATTCTCAACAACTTCATCAAAAATAGGGGATAAATTATCTACAATTTTATCAATATGGGATAAGTCATGTGATTTAAAAAACAATGTCCTCTTGAGACAATAGATCAAAAAGCTCACCAAAAACCTATGCTAACCATCTGTCCAACCATCAACTATAATATAATATCCTGTATCCTTTCACGACTCCCTAAATTCAAAACTCCATGTATTAACAATATCAAAGAATTTCTCTAATAATGTACCCCTCAAAGCATGATAAGTAGGGACTCTATAACCCAATCCCACACTGATAATAGCATCCGCTATACTTTGAAATGAAAATGAGTTTGCAACATTGAAAGGGAGACAATTTTCATAAAACAATTCGACACACTTCAAATCTACTTTCTCAATTACCTCATTTGAAGTCATAGATGATCTAATGCCTTACTGAGCTTCAATCGTACGTGGGAAAAAAAATAAAGGCATCCCACTATCTCTTACTCTAGCTCCTCCTCTAGTACCCCTCGTAAGTATCGGGTGAGTAGGAGCTCTTTTAGTGGAATAAGAGTCAACTCCGCTGCTACTACCACCATAACCTACACTCTTTTTCTTTTCTCACCTTCTCCTCCCCTTTTCAGTCGTCTCTTCTTCAATCTCAGTTGCACCATAAAATTTATCACCATACATCCCTTAAGAAGTATCTTCAAATGGTTGAGACATATCCCAATCACTTATTTTGCCCTCTCACTCACTCTTAATCTCTTCTTCTCCTTCGAAGCCTTAAATATATTTTTAATCTTGTACTTCATTGCTTCGGAAACCTGAGGATAAGTATTAACATCTTTCTTGGTTCCTGAAAGGTAGTGTTTCATACGAGAAATACTACGATACTTTATTACATTGCAAAACATGTATTTGTTTACAAGCCTATTGCCTTCATACATCAGGGTACAATATTTATATATTGAATCGACCTTATCGAAAGTCATTAAGACGAGAGTGGACAATTAAGAAAAAGAAAAGACTTTTTAGAAGTTAAGAATTACGTAATCTGTAAAACCCTCAAATTTTTAAAGTGAAAAATTGGGTAAAATATAAAAGGAAAAAGGTATGTCACGGATTTGAAAAAAGCCATAGAGATGGTGAGTTGGATTGAGTGAAACACTTGAAAATCTTGTGAATAAACCACGAAATCAACAAGAATAAGGATGAGAAAATGATTTGGGGCAAGGAAATAACATGAAAAAAGGGTTTGAGAAGAAGCATAAATGGTTTCCGCAATTTCTAATTTCAAATTCTCGGAATTTATACCAAAAAATGAGTATTGACTCATACGATACAATACAATATGATACGATATGATACGATACGATAAATCGATTATTGCGATACATGTGTCTGTATCATACCGTATACTCATATGATATGTGATAAAATCTCTGATAATTAATAATAAGTGATTAGATGCATATGTATCTATAAATAATTGTAGGGTTTTAGAAGGTTGGATAATGTCAATAAAGTTACTCAACTCGGGATGATGCTGAAGACTCTAAAGTTCATCTCCGAGAACAATTTATACACGTACATGAATCTATTGGTAACGATTTATACATGTACATGAATCCATTTATATGAGTAGATTAGTAAACAACAACAACAACAATAATGATAATAATACTGTGTTTGAATGATATCAAGGGGATGACAATTAATGTATTATAGTGTCAACACTTTCAAATAAAGCTCATGAACATATGCATGTATGCGGATATTAATACGAGGAGTTAAATTTAGGCACAAGAAAACACGAGGAGTGAGTCAACATGGGTATTGTTCGGTTAGATGTATATATATAAACCATGAAGAAGGTATATAGGTAAAAGATATGAAGTATATATATCGTTCATGAGATTGATACTGGAGCACATTCTATAGCGAGAATGGGAGTGTTAATATTATAGGATACACATACATATAATCCAGTGGAAGCACCAATGTATATGCGCATAAGGTGATCAACGACCATAGACATTGATGTATGCATCAATTAAAAGGTATTTTGGACAGTGAGGACAATATCTTTGTCTTGTGTAAAACTAGATATTTGTGATGTAGCTTGGGGAAACCTCGAGGCCGCTTAGTGATCTGTAACGTGTGCATATTAAGTTGACATAATATGAATATGATTGATACACTAAGTATCTATCATGTGGTTGGAACCGTGTCACGTTTAGATGCTTCCATACAATTTCAAGTCGTCTATGATGCCGTGACAATTGAGTAGGTGTTGCCATCTAGGCATGTGCTTTGGGTTCGGAAACTCGCCAAACAGCCACAATTCATGACACGAGTAATAAGTTAACAATATTATTTATTGTTGATTTTGAGAATTAAGAATGTTTTCAATAACTATAATTTAAAATTTTAAGTTATACTTTTGATGGAATGAAATGTTTTAATTGTATTTATTGATTCGTCTTTACTTTATTTGACAATTCATGAAAGTGCATCACATTGAAGTATGATAAGAAAATTTTGTTGGCTTAGATTATATATATTCTACTAACATGGAAATTTTGTTGGCTTAGATTATATATATTCTACTAACATGATTTAAGTAATATTTATATGCGGTTATCTATTGTTATAAAATTTTACGATATTTGTGAGGTCCGTTTTACATAGAGAAGTTAAGCTAGTTATGGATAAATCATGGTGAAAGACCTTGGTAACTAATAGTAGTAAGTCATGATAATGATGTTTGTTGCTCTTATATAACGAATAGCAATTCCGGGTTCTGCTAGAAGAATTCGATTGTATTACATACGAAAAGTGAACCATGTTCCAGCTGGTAAAACCTTGTTCCTGTTCAGCTTGTGCTCACCTCATCATGCAAGCTAATGAGACGAACAAGAATAAGATTTGGACTTGGTGCAGGGCATGAAAAGTACCTATTCGGTTCATTTGGATCATTTAGTCCCTATTTGGATTATAGAAAGATGCTACTACATTGCCACATAAACCACCTAAACCTCTACTGATTGATCTTTTGATATAAAATACGTCAATCTATACCTGCTTTTGCATACATTGTTAACATAATGATTATTATAATCAAAGTATAAAACTGGCTGGGCATAATCACTAATTTTCATTACCCCAAGCACTATCTCTTATTTCATTATTCCCATTTCCAATCATCATATGATTGATCTTCATAAGGAAGTCTCAAGAGCCTCCCAACTTCTTAAGCCATTGCATTCCCAACACCACGTACGCCTCTCATTGGAATTGCATAAAAGTCTACCTTTGCATCAAGACCTTGTACATGTGCGAAATTTCGGTTCTATGGAACCTCAATCCATGATGCAATCTATTTCAGGAGGAGATAAACAGAAATTAAGTTCTAGGAGAACTAAGCTCTGAACACTTCTTATCTGATGTGGGCTAGTCTTCAATTTTTTTCGTCGAAAATGTTCTTAGTCTGCAGAATAAGGGCACCCTCTGTGCTACCAAATGCTAGCTTGACTAGACCTGAATTCCTGCACACCGGATGCATTTGGTTGAAGGAGAGAGAGTTGGCGAGGTTTTAGGGGATTAATGGAAAGGCTATGACTGTAGTTTGGATGGGCTGAAATTGGTTCCCTGGGACTAAGGATAGGGACCCCAGAGCAGGAATCAGCCAAATGCAGGAGTAAGGCTTGAGGGTGCGAAATTGAAAATCTTGAGATGCAGTGATGGATTTGGATGCTCCTCAGGTAGGTGTAGTGCTGCCTTTAAAATTGATGCCGGCCTATGACAATTAATTAGATTGGGTCCGACAACATGCGAAAATTCTAAGCATCTGACTTGATTGATGTGCACCTATCAATTCTAAACAGATTTAGCATAAGACAACATTATATGCTTGATATATAGTGCATGCCTAAGACCTGATTGATATACCGAGATGAATATACAAATAATATCATATGCAGGTTGGAAGCGACCTGATTGATATACACAGAGAGAACATTATTGCTTCATATCTACAGTTAAGAACAAAGCCTAGAGAACCAGTTGCCGCTTCCACATTGAGGACCTTAACAGAGATCAAGCACCTCCACGAGGTTGGAAGCGACCTTCTTGATCGCACTACTCCTTGGACACACCCCAAAGAGGGGGAAATAAAGAGAGGAGAAGAGGAGAAAGTGAAACTTGTATTGCTGGATGAAACTTGGACTTTCTTGGATGAGTATGGATGCCTACAATGCTTGACAGAACCCCTATTCATAGGAGAGATACAGGATACAACCGCAAATTTTTCTTAAGCACAAATTTGGAAACTTTATCATGCTTTTACAATTGTAAAAATCTGATGCAATAGCCTTTTGTTTTCATTTTCCTTGTAGTAGGTCAGTCCAAAAGGCTGGTTGCGTGTCCTTACAGTAAAAATCTGCAGCAGACGTCTAGCACCAGCAGCATCTACAAAATCAGTTCTCGTTCATCCCACTCAATGTCTCGATCGATGTTGTGCTCAATCAACCGGTCCAACTTGGGCAGCTCCACTTGATTTTAGTGCAGCTGGACTCAAAAGACTCACATACACACACGCCACAAACACACACACATACACGCAAATGGGAATACAATCACACACACACACACACAAACGTTACACAAAGTTAGCTGTACATGTATCCAAAACAACACATGCCTTTCATTCGTTATATATACACGTGCAAGTATATGTGTTCTAACTCATTTTCGTCCAGTTACATGAATAAAGGAACCCATATTGACTCGAGTGGGCTATAACCAACGTGCCCAGGTCAATGCTTGAAAGGTAGCGATCTTGTCCATAGCATCTCTCATGAATTTGCCAATTCAGTGACACTAGACTTACTTGCCTTCAATAGTCTATTGCTCATAAGATTTCATAGGCTTGATAATTCCAAAACTTTTCACCAAAGGAAGGTTGCCTGCCTGGCTGTCCCTTCTATTATCCCAGCATTCTTCAATAACGGAAAATGGTTGGCTATAATGTCACACATTATTTTCCATCTTCGTATTTTTCAGTCATGCATGTTATATGTTATATATATGTATGTATGTATGTATAGATATACATATTACATATAGATATAATTAGTGCATACAGCGAATACGCAAAAGTGAATCAAACGCCCTCTAATTTATATGCATATGTTGCTACCTAATTCATGTGTATATTTATATGCACACTCATATATAGATAAACATATACTTAGATAAATATGGTAATACATATCTATATACATAAGATACCCAGACACACACACATATATATATTTACTCATATATACTTATGTAATACATATTACACAGGATATATACTTATGTAATACATATTACACAGGTTAGTTATTTGTTACTTATATGTGTGTGTATTACATATACATGCATGACTTTTCTCATATATTAAACCTTTTGTTAAAATTTTCTTCGAACTTGATATCACCCATTTCCATATTCTGAATAAGCGAAGTAGTTCCCAGAGTTTTTCTTCTTAATTTCTTGATATCCTTCGGAACAAAAGGGATTTTTTTAAGTTGATTGTCTGGATATGGTCGACGGCTGGTCGTGGGACCCAGTGATGATATCATCGATGATGTTAACCAGCTTTTATGAATTGGATCAAATCACCCCAGATTAATTGGTTCATATCCTTCTTAATTCATTATGAAACCGATGTAGATCTTTTTTGGTAAATATCAAAAGAGATCTTTATAAAATGAACCAGGGTTTTGTGTCGTCCAACGGATCCAAGATTCTTTGAAAGCCCCAAGCTGAAGGTGATGTGTCTCTTTTGAATCTCTCCCCCCTCCTGTGAGCAGGCACTTTATAAAAATTCAAGGTTCCAGGATCTCATTTCACAATCTTCAAAATGGTTGCCTAAAACCAGTTTTGTCGTTACATGATTTCCTTAAGGAAAATTTTCAGTGTTTACATATGCCCTTGTTTGTCATCAATGACAGAAAGGCTTGGTTTATGACAAAGATGTAAACACTAAAATTAGACTTCAAATTTTTTGATAGAAAATCAACTTAGGAAAACTTTAAATCTCTCACGAATCCTGGTGAGAAAATCATCATTTTGGAGATTTGAGATGAAAATATCATGGGTCATCTTATAACCTTACAAAGGCAAAGGAATCTGTCGTCCTGGGATATACCACGAATTGAAAGAGATGTATACTTTTTTATTCACTCAATTTTTTTTTTCTCCAAGCTCAAATTAGTAAAGGTGCTTTAAGGAGTTTTCCATGGAAATGGGTGAGAAGAAAACCAAGCCAAACACTTGAATTTTTATGAAGAACGGGCTTGTTTATATACAACAAGTTTAAAATAGACGATTTCAAATAAGCATGAGAAAAATACCCGGAACTTTATTCTTGTGTTCCTTCCGAAGCATCCTCAAGACACAACTATAGACGAGTTGAGTCCCTTTTAAAGCATTCGCAAGCTGCCACAAAAGTTCTCTTAACTTGTAGACCCAACTATTATTTATCTTGATAATGGAAGGACTCAAAGGATCTCTTGGTGTCTCACAAAAATGATATGAACAATGAAGTATTCCAATGGCTGCCACAGAGGAAATGACCTAGGGGACATGGTGAAGCATGTCGTGAAGGATGGTGGTCCTTTAAAATAGATCTGATGGGACAAGGTGAAAATTATTGTGGGACGATCACCAAAACATGCTGAACGTGAGATGTGATTGGACAAAATGACGTGCTTAATATAGTACTACAACTTCTATATGGAGCACTAGGTGGGCCTTAGGGACAAACAGCATCTTGTCTTGCCAGTTAGGCAGATGGAGTTGGGGTAGACCACGAGAGTCCCATAAAATCTATAATCTTGAAATACATAAAAAACCTTTGACAAAATCAAGTGAATGCATCATAGTCATGAAAAGAGAAGTCATCCACAAACAATGCTCATGATGAACATGTATTGCAAAGTATACAACAAAAGATGGAATGAAGTATGGAAATGAAGTAAAACTGAATGCGAAGGTAATGCACATGTGAAGGTGAAGGAGAAGTCAAAGTGTATCTTAAAGTTAAAGTGAAGATGAAGTGAAAGTTAATGTTAAAGTGAAGTGCAAGTAGCAAATAATACCCTGCATAGAGAGAACTCATAATGAACTAAAAAAAACTCATTGGGGTTAAAAGGTTAGCACGTAAAAACAACATGAAGAGAAACATGTCTCCAATTCAATAAGTAGATATTGCAATTGAAAAGACTTTAACATCAAAGGGGTAGTAACTCGACCCTAAAGATAATTAAAATGTCCTTGCTTGTAAGAAGGTGCAACTATAAAATGAAAATGCATCATGGTGATAATTGCATATGTGCTTAGATGAAAAAGCAAAGTGTGCAATGCTAGTGAATGGATGGCCTTGAAGGCATTCACGGTTGTACTAGTGATGCCCTAAAAATCTACCATAGTGAGAGGTATGCATTTCAATAAAAGAAAGGGAGGAAAACCAAAGATCAACCTTAGGCAATAGGACAAGAACAATATGCACATCCATTCTTATATGTTGGTTTTTAAAAAAATCAACCTCTTTGTCATGGACCTTGTCAAATGAAACCGATCTTAACACATCATTTCCACTCAAAATTTTTATCTCAAAGTACTAATGGATGAAAAAGATAATATCAATTTTAGTAATCAAAATCTTTTGAAAATATCAAAAGAGACTATCTAGTTACTTATAGACAAACAAACAACCTAAGACTCCTCGGCTCTAGGGGAGCATGGTTTCCTCCTCTAATGTGGTGGACCTACACAAGACCAAATACATGATACATGATCTTAACACATTCATTACTCAGTCTCTTTTGAAGTGTCCTGAGTGTATAAAGGATTAGAACTATGGAAGGAACATAAAGATGCAACTTTTCCCTTCTTCTTTTCTTTGACATTTTTTTAGCTTTTCATATTTCAAAATATCATGTCCTAGACAGATACATCACATGAGCATAGATATTGAATCAAACCGAAAGTATGTCGCACACCTAGAAATCTAGAAAATCACTTACCAATGGTGTTGCTAAGATATCCCAAGAATAAATCATTTCTAAAAAAGCAAGCATTAACCCTTTCCTAAAATTTTTCAAGATTGAGAATCAAGTGCAAATTTTTTTGAAGGATTTTATTTGAAGCAGTTCAAGGTAAAGTGAGGTTAATTGTTAGAAATCAAATCCAAAAAGAGCAAATAAGTAAAAAAAAGGAGTGACGAATGATGATTCCCAAAATCAAAGGCAATGACTTGAGAAAGTCGGGCCATAAGTACACATTGCCAAAGCATAGCGTACCTCCCTACAATTAATCTTTTTTAAGAAAACAAACACATCCATCAAAATATGTAAATTGTACTCTTGAGAAAAGTTGCCCTAGCCATGAAGGCAACAACTTGAATTTTTCAGGCCATAAATGCTCAACACATGGAGCAATAAGGTCTCTAGATGTAAGTCTTAGGCCAAGAGAGTGATGATCAGAGTCATCTAGGATCCATGACTCTACTATAAATCAACAGAAGGTAGGGTATGCCCCAATACCCAAGTGAAAGAATCAAAGAGGGACAAATTGGTGCATATGGTACTTGTGGACAAAGCTAGGTCCAATGGTCGACTCTAGTTAGATTGAAGAGTGGGGAGAGTGGAACCAAATTTGTCTCCCCCACAACAAGGATAGTGGGAAGGTCAAAATTCGACCTAGTAAGATCAACTAGGAGATGGTCAGAATCTACCCTTCAAGAGAGTAATGGAGTATTGAGGAGATTATTTGAATAACCAATCTCTATTATAGATGCTATGAGCTTGTTCCAACTCAAACATGCTACCACTTGGATTGAAAGGATCACGTTAACACATGGTGACAATATGCTTATAAGACCTATCAAAGGTAGAGGAGGTGACACAAGATTTAGTAGGTCTTTATGAAGTAAAGTCTAAGAGTAGGTCTTGATTGAAGGAAGGTATAACTTGGAAAAAACAACTAGGCCTACCTATGACAACATAGTGGCTAATTGAGGACAGAAGACTGGAACTAAGTCCATTTATCATAGATGGATGATTCGATGAATGATGGCCATAGAAGTCAATATCATGAATTTCCATAAGCTTGTCCTAGCTCAACTAGGCTAAGGTTTTTTGTAAAGTGGGAGTATAAGTGGGAGGATTAGTGACACTCAGTTCTAGAGTAGTATCACTTGCGATAGACTACATAGGTAGGTCTCATTCAATGGATGTCACCCATTTGTGCTTGTGTTGAAAAGGCCTTATGGGTCAAGAGGGTTATGTTCTAACTCTATGTCTGTCTAGGATCAAAGGGACTCTTGAGTCCATGTATGACCACTAGTACAACTAACACTATAATATGGTGAGGTGAAGGTAGATATTGAACAATGAAGAGACCATAGACTTAGATGTATTAGGGAAAACTCTAGACTTTAATGGCAACCAAAAAGGTAATGGTGGTGATGACATCTCAAATGAAATTGGTAGTGATGCATCCAAGGATAATGTGTCAAGGGACAAATCATCAATAGTCAGAGGTTGTGACTTAGAGGTTGAGAGACTAAAGAGGGTGGGTTCCAATGAAGTAACAGTTCTAGTGAGAACTAGAATGGTTGTATCAGAGACTTGGTGGTGGAGTGATAGGATAGTACTTAAGAGATAACCACCTAGAGTATGGTGGGGCCTTAGGAGAATGCTCAGGGAAAGAGAGTGATGATGTTGAAGAAGTCTTCGATGAATATTATAGAGAGGATAGATGTGTCTTTGAGGATCACTCCAAAAAAGATAGAAGTGTTTCTAAAGACTATTCCTAAGACATGAGAGGAAACCCTAAGGTATGATTGGATACAAGTATGAGTTTTGAAGATACTTAGGAGAGGTCAAGAATGAAGATAACTCTCAAATATTAAGAGTGAATTTTTTTAGGTGCTCACACAACCAAATCCCAATTAACACAATCCTATTTTGAATATCATTAAGAATTGATAGACAAATAATGAAATAAAAAAGAGAGAGGTTCAAATTATTTCTTCCTTTGTATGAGTAACCATTTTCATGATGTCCATTGTAGAGAGGGTGATTGCCAGGAGTTTTTGTGATTGACACTTAAAAATCTCAAGATTAATTTGAACTTTGAGGCCATAATGTTATCCAAGATGAACTCTAGAAAATATCGATGTATCTATAGATGGAGAAAGAGTTGGCTAACAACAACCTTAACATCTTTGTCTAAAGTCTTCAATTTGAACTCTATGAGATACTAAGTGACCTCATATCAATGAAGAAAAAAAAGTTGATCTTATAAGGCCATAAACTCAACAACACAAAGATTTGTTGACCGTAGATGTGAAATTTTACTTCGAAGTCTATATAGAGACTTGAAATAAGCTTTCAATCTACGTCGAGTGTGCGAGCGTGCCAGCTAGTTTGCTTAAACTAGCAAAAATTGATTTTCTTACTTCGTGTAGTGATTGTGAGAAAGTGAGATCTTTTCATCTTAGGCCTTCGAATTGGCGCTCAAGGGTCAGCCTAGACACTTTGAGGATTGATTTGAATAAGATGTGTTTTCAAAATTCACTTTCGAATAAACTTGAATCAACCAAAAATGTGCACTGGGCCTATGAAAGGAAAATTTTAAAGTTCTGAAAAACAGAAACTGGTTATGTTTTCATAACTTGTTTTTGGATTTTTCTGAATAGTTTCAGAATCTCCAAAATTCACAAAAATTTTACAATGAGTAAATATGAATATGGAGATTCTGGAACTATTTTAATTCTATTTTTTTGTACTATAATTTTGTATAATTAAATCAAGAATATGTCTCTTCTCAGACATTAGGAATTGATCTGTTACAGAAATAAAGAGGTTTAAAGAAACATCTATAGCTCGGTGTACAGAGTTCTGATCTTTATGAACTTAATCTTGTTAGAAAGATATGGATGTCAGCTTTCCAATAAGATAAGTGTTACTGAAATTGGTTCACTACAGACAGAGTTATGGGATGATAACCTAAGCTCTATTGCAGAAAACACAGGTTTGACATATTTAACTATGGATTTTTTCGATCCTTCCCAATTTTAATTACGTGGCTGTAGGGCATAAAATTTCTAAAAATTTTATAATATGTGGGCTTGTATGCAATGATTCGGTGTACAAAATTTCATATCATTTATAGTAGAGAGACGGAAATGAAAAATAAAATATAAGACGAATGCAGGATGTTGAAAACATATTTCCGTGTTTAAAACATACATGAATGCATTTCATTCAAAATTAAAAGACTAATCACAACAATTTTAAAGTAAATAACTGGAACATAGAGGTGATTAGAAGATATAAGAGAGCATATCATATAGAGAGGTAGGAAAAACTTGAAATCAAACATGTAATAGGCATGAATATAAAGAAATGAAATAGACAACATCACTAACTATTACATCATAGGGGGAGACAATTGCTCCATTAATAAGACCCCTTTTAATTGAATAAAAGCAAGGAAGAAGGAATTAAAGAAGGGAGAAGAGGGTCGACCTTACAATATGAGCCTCCTTGACACCGATCGTGAAAGAAATGGAGAGGATCGACCTCTCTTTCTTCCTCTCTTCTTTCTCTTTTCCTCTCCCTCTCCCTCTCCCTCTCTTTCTCTCTCTCTCTCTTAAGCTCTTTCCCCTCTTCCTTCCATATCTTCAATGTTGGAAACCATCCCCCAAGGTGCTTTTTTATAGGCTTTTGGTGAATCTCGAATTGGATCATTTGGAGCCCAAGTCTTGATCCAATCTCTTGGCTGACTACATGGCTTCAGATGGGCCTCTTAGTGGTCCCCTTAACCAAGGTGAGTCAAGCACTGTGTGGTGAGGGATAGGCACGGCCTAGTTTTCATGTGACCTAGGCACGGTTTGGTCATAATCGGCCAAGGGAGTTCAGCCAGCTAGGTGCAATTGAGGGTGGCCCGGTAAGGTGGTTCCTTTTGGTACCATACTTGATGAAGTCGTGGCTTGGTCCGACCCTTGGTCTTCCTTAGCCCTTGTCTTAGACTCTTGATTTGGCCTAGCCCATCTTGACTTCAACTTCCCTAGCCCATTTGAGACTAGGTCCTTCGTCTTGGTCCACATTTGGTTTGATTCGTAGTTTTGTTCCTGAATCGGACTTGAATCCTGTGCTTGATTTTAGATTCATGGTTTTAAATATTTCTTTTGATTATTTAAAACCATTTTGTTTGAAATATATTTGAAAACAATGAGTTCTATCAAAATTTTTAAATACTTTTGAAAACAGCTGAGTTTCATTCCCAATGTTTGTTTGCACGGGCGACCTACTTTTGCTCTATGAGTTATTCTTTACCATTTCAACCACTTTAACCCTTTGTTGGGTGTAGGGTATTGGACCGCTTTAACCCTTTGATAGGTGTAGGGTCCTAGAGTAGGACTATCCTCAATCGGGTGAGTTTTTGAGGCCTGATTTGGATTTGAATTGCAAATATTTTTGGGTTTGGTTTCCAATATCTCATTCTCATTTGTCTTTTTGAGGAAACTTGTTTAAATCTATCATTTCTTTGAATGAAATCATTTGAAAATATAGAATCCTACTAATTTGGGCTTGAGGGCAAAGCAGTCATTTTTTAGCTCTTTGTCAAAACTGGATTTTTTTGAGACGGGTGTAATTTACTCTTATTTTGAGGCTGTCACAAAATTTTGGTGTGGAAATGAGTTTGTTTAAGGTGTCTTTATTTGAAAACCCTTAAAAGACCCAAAACCGTAATTTTTTTAAAAAGGCAAAATTTCTAAAAGATCAAATCTTTTGAGTCTACATTGACCATATGAGATAATCACCTCAAGTTAGCACAATAAGGTGCTATATGCTCTAGTATCTCTAGACATCTTACTTCTATACTACAACCCTATCGAACCAATTAAAATGATCTTGATAGATCATTGACTAAGTCTAGAGGACCATGGGGTAGTATTCATTGTTGAAATTTAGGTCAACCAAGAGAAGGTGAGACACTTGCAAATAAAGAAAGTTCACTTTCAACACCACCTTCACCATCATTGGGGTTAATGAGTAGACCAAAGGATTATCATTGACAAAGATTTCTCAAAGGTTGTACCAAGAAACTCCATGTTAGAAAGGATAGAGAGACTTTGGTTGTCACAAACAAGTTTGATAAGCCAAAAGAGTATGCTATGATTCATAAGAAAGGAATAAAGAAGATGAAGGAAGGAGGAAGAAGAGGACCAAGGCTTGTGTAGGAGGCCAACTAATGCCAAACACATGCCTTTTATATGGACTTTAGATGCATTTAACAATCCTAGTTTAAGTTGGATTAGAGTTGAATAATAGGAAACTTAAAGCATTGGCCTATGGGCATCATTGACAATGGTTGGACTCCTTGCAAATGTCGTCCCATAGGGGTTTTAAATAATTAAATGAATACAAGCTTTCACCTCATTTGCTTCAATCAAAAGTTGTAGGGACACAATGTGTTGGCATAAAAAATTCATATGTTGCATTCAACTATAGAGTACCAACGGTGAAGATGAAACCCACTCTAAGTTTGATGATGGAACCTAATATGGGGTTAGATGGAAGTTTTCTTGTATTACTTTGACATGGTGAACACTTGTAGAACCACACTTTTTATTATTAAACATGTTCAACACAACATAAGTATAAAATTGACTAGTCAAATGAGTCTACACTTTACTATGGTTGCTTGAATAAATTGATATTCAATATTTGAATTAGAAGTATGAAGATAGAGTCAGCTAACTATTGACCCCTAGAAAATAGTCATGGGCAAGCAAGTTCAGTTCCGAGTAAATCGGAACCAAAATCATAACCGAAAAATTTATATAAGATGCAATATATATATATATAAAATAAAATAAATATTAAGCTTGCCCATAATTCACTTACCTATGAATTATGCCTCCTACATATCTTCTTGGATGAAGAGTAATCTAAACCCATATAGTTCTCTTACTTTTTGGTAGAAACTCCTTATATAAAATGATTGATTATGAACTTCATTATCATTGTTGCTCTATGCTTGTGTGAGATCAATACTACTAGTATTCACATTGGTTCTTCTTTTAGTAATATAGTCTTTAGTATATATGTCAACTGGTACTTTTTCATGCTTTGATACTCAACGCTTTTCTCTTGTCCAATCATCTAGGCAAGCTTGAGCTTCTAATGTCTCGGGTTATAGGTTAGAATAGTGTTCATTTAATATATTACTGCTTGCACTAAATACTTGTTCTACAACAACAATTGAGGCTGGAATAAAAAAATATTCTTAGTAATTAAAGATAAAATTAGATAAGTAAATTGATGCTCTTGCTGTCATTTTAAAACATGTAATTTATCTTTACCCTCATCTCCTTCAAATTCACGAAGATCATAATGAGTAGTATTATATACCTCAAACTCAACCGAGTCCATAGATTTTAGCCATTTTCTAATCTAGATTTCAAAATATGAGTAAAAAACTTTAACACCAGAAAAGGAGGATGCATGACTGCCACTGCTTTCTTCTTCTACTTGTGGAATAAGATAATCATATATAGAACTATAATCAACACATAATTCATTAATATTTAATCATGTATGATTGATTATATTGTTAATATCTTTAAGCTCATGTAATGAAAGACCCTTATAATAAGATCTCAAAAATAATTCTAAGCCTTCTAATTTTAATGCATATCAACTAAACTAATTATTGAAAGATCTATATAATAATTAAGCTATTTTTTTGTCACCTCCTACATAGTATGAGATAAGTAAGAATCGGTATGAAACTACGATATTGCACGAACTACTTCCAAAGGCTGATAAATAAATAAATGATAAGTCGAATAGTAAACACTAGATAATACATTTGTAATATTATTAAAAATAGAAGGGAGATCTAAAAGATATTTACAAATATCCCAATAAACTCAAACAAATTTGATTGTGGAAAATGAAGGTGCATAAACTTCGTTAATAAGTAACTATAGGGAATATTCATGGGCAATATTTGATAGGTTGAGTTCCAACGATATCCAACATCTTTTGGAAATTTTTTTAGTCTTCCGCCTTTTCGTTTACAAAAATTTACCAACTCATTTATAACATTAGGATGACTAAAGAAAATTATGTGTGTTCCTGTATTTTAGGTTGTATAATCTTCAAATCATCTTGTACACATAGATTAAGTACATGACAAGCACATTGAATATAAAAAATTTATAGCCTAAAATAGACTGATATATTCTTTGTAATTCATAAATAACACACATATTTGTAGCAACATTATCAAGTAAAATTGAAAAGGTTTTATAAGATAATTGATACTCTTTAAAACTCGAGTTTAATATATAACAAATATTTTATGCAGTATGTGATTTCTCAAAACAAGAAGATGCTTTTGAATTAACCAACTCTCGTCTATCCAACGAATAGTAGCACCCACATATGCATGCAACTGCAACTGCCAATTATCAGTCCATATATTAGCATATAGTGATACACTATACCAAAATAATAAAAATAATAAAGCTAACTCTATAATTTATGAATATATCTACTAACCAATTGCCTAAAAATAGGTGTAACGGAAGGATTATGAGCATTCTTAACATAATCAACACATCCAAGTTTTGACCAAAATTAAGAGGAAGATGTTATGCTTAAACCAAACATGTAAACTCCTCTTTATCTCTAGTGGAGTTGTAGTAGAAAAGTCCCATAAAAGCAGATCTACTAGTAAATAAACTTCTCTGCATGCAAAATTAAGCTTGATGAACATCCAAACCTGTTGTTGCTGGATGGTTTTTCATAACATGATTTCTTAGTGTGATATAATTTCTTAGCTTAAAATTGTATACCTTATCATAGTAGTTGTACTTCGCCTCAATTACACTGTTTTGTTTATCATATAATTTTACAAAGTAAATTTAAATAAATTGGATCCTTGTGACTTAGCTTTTAGAGGGCGTCCTCCATATATAGATTATATTTGTTGAACTTCTTGTAGTAAAATTATTTCCTTCACAACTAATACGTGAATACTTGTATTGCTATCTATATGTGTCATGTCTTTTTTACTATGTTATTGACATCATAGGTCTTTGAGGAATATAACAACTCTGACTTCTATTCAAAACAACTTTTCCATTGTTTTTAAAACTAGAAGAACCATCACTACAGTAAGACATTAAAAATAATTGAATAAATTAAACAATAAATAAAATATAAATACAATGATATGAAAAAAGTAGATAACAAAATGTAAGAACCAATTAAATGTGACTTTTGAATATATTATCGAAATATAGCTCTCAAATGAATCACATTCAATAGTTAGACAAAGAGTAGGGCTACTAGAGCAAGATCAAATGGAAGAACAAGAGTTTGTGAGTTTTGTTTTTGAAAACTGCTATTTGTAGGACAAAACTATTGTTCATTAATGGTTTATATTTAAATATATATATATATATTTAAATATATAAAAAAACCAAGCGCCACATGGTGCACATTGACAGTCGGGCCGACTATCCTGCCCCCACCCCCTAGTGGGCACCACATGGTGCTCGTTAGCTGACCTACCTCATCATTTTTTTGGATCCGGACCTAGAACCAATGAATTGATTGGGAAGAGGACCCGAAACTAGTGGTTCAATTTGGAACAAGTGGTTTGGTTTGGTGTTGAACCCAAAACCAATAGTTTGATTTAGACCTGAACCTAGAACCAATAACTCGATTCAAAATCATACCCAAAATGGATAGTTTGATTCTTAACAGACTCGGAATCAACGGTTTGATTCATAACCGTACCTGGAACTGCCCTTACAGTTAAAACCGAAACCCAAACAATGGTTTCAGTTCTTGGTTGGTTTTCCAAATAAACAAACCATAACAAAACCGGGACATGTTCGGCTCTAATTTTATCTGGTTTATGGAGTTGTTTGGTTCTGGGTCGAACCATCGGATCGAGTCTGAACCAGCCATGTCTAGATATGTGGATAAGCAACCAAGCAATGGGTGGTGCCTATAACATAGGAAAAGGTGGGTTCAACCATTATCAACTGGTATCATTTCATAGGGACAAATGGGAATCTAAGGAGTGTCGTTACAAGTCAACAATTTGAGCTGAAGACCATCTCACTATAAAAGGGAGTCTTCCTCAATCCTAGGGAGACACAATAGTCAGTTACTCTACCAAATTTCCATTTTCTTTATGATCTTAGTTGTAGCTAGCCCCTTCCATTTTTTATAATAAAACTTCTTTTTCCTCAAACATATGCGTCTTTGTTGATTTTCTTTTCTTATCCATCACCATTAGTAGATGCATACCTATGTTATTGTTTTTAAAGAGGCCCAAGGATGCACTTTAGCCTGATTTGACTACAACATGCCACAATCATGCAGTAGCGGAATTGCGAAATATGCACTCTCAAGAATCGGTGATGGCAGTAAGAGGAAATCTCTTGTTAAGTTGAAAGAGTGTCGATGTAGTTATCTCACTTAACTCTCATATAAGTGGGATCTAGCTCAAAGAGGATTTGTATTCCACTCAAGAAACAAGAAGATCATGGGACACACCAACACTCAAAAGACTCGGCCTCAAGAAAGAGAGAGAGAGAGAGAGAGAGAGAGAGAGAGAGAGGGAGAGAGAAAATCAAAACATGAAATGGCGCCATGGACCCCTATTTATACATGAGGGTCCCATGTCAGCTAGGTACATGCATAAACTCTGGTACAACTCTATGAACAAGTACACCTAGTAAAGGTAGAATGCTGGCATAACTAATCGAGCCAGGAAATCTGAATCATGCCATCGTTAAACCGCATCTACTAGTGTTTCAACATTTTATCCTTGTGTTAGTGAACCAGAATGTGGCTATTTGAGTCAACCACTTGTTTCCAAAGAGGAAGTTCTCTCACAACTCCTAGAAGAATTTGATGCTATGAGTAGACAAGTTAGGAAACAAAGTGCAGGCGGCTTTAGTCAAGTTCATGAGAAATACCTTGTACAAGGTGGGTGGTATCATCATAGTTGTGTATAACCACCATAAGCTTGTAATATGACAAGTGATCAACTAGATTTGTTTTTCCATCGTATTTAAAATGTCAATTGCTTAAATTTTGATGGAGTTGGACTCTGGTGCATTTCTTTCAAAAAAGAGTCTGTCTCATCTTAAAGCCATAGATAGACCCATGTCAATTGAGGAGAGCTTCTCATATAAGGATCTTTTCCACCTAGACCTGGGTGGCTCAAAGAAGCTTCGGATGAGGTGACATTATTGGTAGTAGCTCTGATTTAACTTCATACTGTGATAGAGGCTATTGAAACCAACCGAGTAGGATGCATTGCTCGGAGAGATAGCTCACTATTCTCCTCAAGAAGTGAGGAAACTTAAAGTTTTTGCATGAGGAGTAGGTTCTTGAAGATATCAGAGGTTTTGTCTCTCATATCGTAAAGACGAGGAGGAATACATGAGTCCCAACATAGAGGCAATGAGTGATGAGATCGTCATTGCTCTCTTAAGGCTGTAGGTCGTTCATCCTCGATCAAAATGCTCTTCTTCTTAGCTCCAGTCGTAGTCTACAAGAATAGGAAAAGATCTTAGGTAACTGTCCCACAAATAGCACCAAAAAGTTATGGTATAGAAACCATCAAACTTCAGTCAAATATGCAGAGGATAGTGAACCTATGGATTTTCGTGTCATTACTCAAGATACAGTTAGGTTGAGGATGAATTCACATAAGGGGATTCCATTCTCCTATGGATAATTTTTTTTTATCATGAGAGTCCCAAGAGTAGATCCTAGAGACCTTTTTCGATGAACAACTTCATGAATGGACTAGAAATCCAAAAAAGAAAAAAGAGTGTATGGTAGCATACTGCATACATAGTCTTGTCTGTAATATTTGTATTAAGGAGCATATGAAACCCCTGAGGTACCCATTTGGGAAAGAGTATTAAGGTTTGTTAGGCTCTTATTATAGAAGGGATTAAGATTTAGTGTCTGACATTTCCTTTGTGTTATTACTAAATTAAGAGTCCAACAAGTTAAAGAAATCGGATCATATTGAGAAAATTCAACTATCCACATCATAATCCAAAACCTTTTTGTTTCTAGGAATGTTGATAAATTTGAAATTTAGGTTAGAGCTGCCATGTACCAACCTCTTAGGATGTGTTTGGTACAAAGTTTTAGGGGATTTTGATCTTGATTTTTGGTGCTCACTGTCCAACTTATCATTGGCATCAAACTATGATTCCATAGGCACAATTAAGTCAAAAACTTCAACATCAAGGAGGTAGATCATAGGAACTTGACCCAAAGTTTTTACACGAAAACCCCAAAACCTCCTCTCTCAAGTTGTTACCCCGGCTTACATGAAACCCAAGTGCTAACACTATTCACAAATAAAAAAATAAACATGGTTCCTCACAGCCATGTTTACAAGCCAATGTGAGGCTAGGGATCCAATTCTAGTACAAGGGGCCTAGCACCAGGAATCACACACATCCTTTAGCTACAAAGAAAGGACCTAATACTAGAGTAAAAGGCTCCTGTGGGTCTAAGCCTATAGCTCTAGTACGAGGGCCTTAGCACAATGAACCAAACTCACCCTTAACTACAAAGAAAGAATGACCCAATGCTATGGTTACAAGCTCATGTGGGTTTAAGTAGACATGGTTGGTTCGGAATCAGTTTGGTGGTTCAAACCAAAACCGAACTAGCTTCGGAACTGCTGGTAACCGGAACCAGCCTCGAAACAGTAACCGGAACCCGAGGATCCCCTTGTTCTATTACGACTCATAATTTTTAAGAACCAGTCTGGAACTGGAACTTTAAGCTGTTCGTTAATTAAAAAAAAATATATATATATATATATATATATATATATATATATATATATATATATATATATATATATATATATATACACATGATGAGGTGGGCTCAACCGTAGAACACTTTCTACCGTTTTGCAAGGCAAGAGTTTGACTCCTGCTAGTCTTTTTACAAAAAAAAAATTGTTTTTAAACCAGTTTTGGAGCGGTTCCAAAACTGGAACCAGAATCACTCCGAAACCAAAACCAAAACCGAAACCACTCCTGGGGCGATGCGGTTTTGGTTCAAGGTAACCCGGAACCGGACATGTCTAGGTCTCTAATTTCTAGTACCAAGAACTTAGCACCAAACACACACGTAGCTACAGCCAAAGGACTCAATGCTATATTCAATCCTTTGGGTAATTGAATGAGTAGCAGCACGAAGTTGAGGTTCGCGCCCATATTTGTCCATTGCGTACAAGATAAAGAATGTCCCACACTGTACACAAGCCTGTGCATAATGCAGCTGGTAGAAGCACATATTTAAGGTACGGCTATAAGACTAGGAATAAAATATACCGGTCCCATCAGTAGAAACGTAAACCAAAACTTGGTGTTTTGGATGTAAACAAATCAGTTGGGAGCTTATTTCGGTTATGGTTTCTGGACGGTTGTAGTTTCAGTTCAAAATTGCTGGAAACAGGTAAATATATTAAAAAATAAAAATCATACGAAAAAAAAAAGAAGCCAGAATCAATGGTTTAAAACCGCTGGTTTTTGAACTTGCCAATCTTTTTTTACAAAAAAGTCTTGAATTATTTCTGTTGCATATTCTTTCTCCTTTCCTTCGCTTCCTTGCTCTATGGTTCTTTTTCCTTTCAACTATCAGTTTCACCTTTTCTCCTAATGACCTTTTTTGATCTCCTTTTTAGTTATATTTTCTAATTTTGTTATCTCATTTTTGTCAACTCTTTTTTTCTAAAACTTTCACAAATAGTTTTTTTTATCACTTTATCTATCTCTCGATCTCCTTCAAACCTCTTTTTCTATTATTCTTAATCTCTATCTCAATCTAAACATAAATTTCATGACCAATCAATAGAAAATATAACTTCAAAGAATTGGTCACAATCGATGACTTAAGGCGTATTTTATTTTAAAGTACAAATATATTCATGGTGCGTCTCTATTTGAAGGGCAATATATACTATGAGTGCATTTTATCATTTTATCTTAAAGATAACGTGACTGAACCGAGTCATTGTTCACGATCAATGAAGAGATATGCTTAAAGTGCGTTATGTTAAAGTGATAGACGTGTTTTAGGCACAGGTTTGTTTGAGGTGTGATGCGTAGTGAGTGTGTTTTTTTAGAAAATAGTTTTGGCATAGAGAAAATGGAAGAGAGAGAAATATGACGAAGAACAATTTGAAAAAAATAATGAAAGTAGTGTATATTTAGTAAAAAAGGTATACAAAATAGTAATATTTTTGACGTTTTTAACAGTTTGAGATTCAAACCGGAACCAGCACTGATTTACCTGGTTCTATGTCTGGTTCGGTACATGTCCCCGAACTGGACAAGTCTTCCAGAAGATGTGATCACACTTCGATGCATGGAAAGTTTCCCCTACATATCTGCCGGAGAGAGAAAGAGAGTCTACGGAGTTGTTCCACCCCCGCCCTTCCCGATTCACCGTCCGCGGAGTTGTTCCACCTCCTCTTCTTCTTGGCCTTTTCCGATTCATTTATAGGAAACCTTTTCGGGTCGAATCCTTTGGAGGGAGATAATCAGGATAAATGGGGTTCTGGTTTACGACCCTCGTTTTCGTGATGGCTGGAGTCTTTGCTTCTCTTGTCCTCCGTCTCTGCTGCAATAGAGGCCCCTCCACCAATCTGTAATTCCTTCTTTTCCTTCTCTCCCTTTATTCAATTCATGCCCTGATCTTTTAGAAAATAAGATCGCCATCTATTCATTTATAAATTTTGGTATGGTTTCACTTCATTCAACTCATCAATGTTGAGCTTTTAGTAATTTGTTGAGTCAATGGTGGATTTGTCTTGTATCGTCCCCTTGTAATTTTAATCCTTTTATTGTATAAGTTTCCGGTTTTGGCACGAGTCGTGTTTTCGGGGTTCTTTATTAGCCGTATTTTTTCCTCTGTTACCTGAATCTATGATTTTTTGTTAGCGTCCAGTATGTGAGATACGGTGTCTTTGAAGGGGTTCCGATGATACGCGATAACTTTGTAGTTCCTGATAGTTGGTGGTGCCCTTCTGTAGTTGCGTCCTTTATCTCTTTGTATGTTATGATATTGTTGTCGTGTGAATTGTGAAAGAATCAAACGTGAATATTCTTGTTTTTCCTTATTAAACTATATTAATCTCAACAAATCGGCACCCTAAAGGACATGTAATAAGGAAAGACGAGAACTTGTAGCCAAAGAGAAAATGAACTTGGCCTAAGCCAACCCTAAGTTTTGCAGGAATTAATTTAAGAAAAAACACCCATAAAACGTTAAGTTTATAAGCCTCACGTTGATGAAGTTTCAATTCTTCAATTACGTGAAGAAGATTTACAATACATAAATGTGGTATTCATGATGTACAGATTGCAAAAGAGATTGCATAACTACAATGATATATGATACCTAATGCTTCTTGGTGCACTCTAAGGGTTAAACTGTGGCTAAAGTTTGTGGAATTTCAAGTTAGATGAACTATGGAAAGCAGTCTTTGATGTTTGAGGTAAACTTTTGAAGCGTACATGTTATCATTATCTGTTCAAAGGATTTGGTAGCACGCTGAATTCAGATAACTCTACTTTTTGTATTTGGATGTGATCCTTAGATCCTTTGTTATGACATGCCTTTCCAGCCAACACCTTCAATTTGGTGCACATCAGTACAATCTCATATATGTTCTATGAAATTGATGCACGTTAAGCTTACTTGCATTAATTGTAGACCAAACCTATTAGACCACAAGAATAGATTGCTTCTTCCATGGGAAAAAAAGATCATGACCAGTGGGTCCATGTAGCATTGCTCAGGTGAATATAAATACCGAGACAGTAACTTGCTATCCTCTCGAGTCTTGACTAGCAGGTCCTGACTCATCCTCCATGGAAAGACTAATTCATTTTGATTGACATGAGGGTCTAAATACATTGCATTGCCGGAATCCCCATGTTGGACAGTTTGACCTTCTTGCACTCTCATGTTACATTCTTCTTCCCGCTAAACCCACCTTTCTTCCTGTCCAGCCCCCTTTTCTCCTTGATTCACTGAGACAAAATGTAGAACTGGTGCCACAATTCGTCATGGAAGAAAGGACTCAGTGAACCAGGATCACAAACCAATACTAAGATAAGTTATGACTCACGTCCCTGCACTTCGCTATATAATACTTTTCAACCACCAATTTATTTGTAGTTCTCCATTATTTCAAATTGGTGTAATATCTTGATGTTGGTTGTAGAGCAACAAGTATTTTGTTTGTAATCCTATATTTTTGATAGGAGTCATTGAAGAACACATTAATGTTTCCCTTTCTAAATGTTGATTGTGTACATGCCTGTATGCATGGGTGGAGACATATTTTTGTTGATGATAATTAATTTTGAACAGTTTTGTTTCTTTAGCTGCCAAACTTGTGAATATGCTGGTTTCATATATAATAAGTTGTTGATCTCTTGTGTAAAATTCTTCTTTTCATTAATCGGAGAAGATTGAATTTTGAGTTGATATATCACATTATCATCTCCTCAAACTTTTCACGTGTTCCCCTAAAATGGTTTTCTTGATATTCTGGTCCTTTTCTTGCAGGTTCCATTTGATATTAGTGATCATGGCAGTAGTTTGTTGTTGGATGATGTAAGTTATTCTTTCTTCTGGTATTGTTTGCACTATATCTTTACTATTCTGCTTCAATTTCTTATCCCTTTTCTGTATTTATCTTCCTCTACTTAGGCATTTCTTGTTGGGTTATCCTTTTGTTAGTTATTGCCTATTGGATGTGTAGGGCAGGGTCAGACCCACGTGAAGGCAGGGTGACTCGGACACCTCACCCAAATTTTGAAAAAAAGGCATTGAAACTATTATTACCAACATGTCTCTCATGTTTGGTCATAACTTCAGATTTATTTATCCAAGTCATGCAAATGAGTTTCTTTGGTAAAGAAAGCTAATAGAACTTTATACAAGTTAGCTAATTATAAGAACTGTGGGATACTTATTTGGTGTTATTAGGATTATAGCAGACTGTGCAAATTCAGAATTGACAATGTGCGAGTCTTTTGGCTAGTCGGCAGCTTTCAACGTATCTTAGTCAAATGCTGAAAATAAGTATTTGTTGAAAAAATATTATGAAGAAATATCTACTACCTTCTGGCTCATGCTTATCTTTGATTCTAAGCATATTTTGCACTATTGAGCTTGGAATCTAATTGTTTTATTCTTAGCTTCTGTTATGGAGGGAAGAAAGAAAGATTGTGTATCTATTTTTGAAAATCTCATGATTTTGACTGGGACAAAGAGAGGCCACAACTGGAACATCTGAGAAACTATTTTCATGGTTGTGGGTCCACTTGCAAGCTAATAGATTTAAATTGCAAAAGCAACCACTACTTCTTTTACTCAAAAGAGAAGGAACAAAGAACCAGTTATTAGTCTTCTATTCAACTGGTATATATGCATTTATTCTTCCAAAACTTGTAATACTCTTATTGTCTGTTGTTTTTACCATATGACTAAGTTAGAGCTCTTATCCCTACTTTCTGGAGGCAAGTATCCAGCTCTTGTCTGTCAACACCAGGTGGAAAGTAGACTTCTTCCTTTTCATAAATGTTTTCTTCCTCATTTTTTCTTCCCTTTCCATCCGATTTGGTTTCAAAGTGTTGTATTACCCGTTACCCGTCTTGGCGTTTTCTCTTCAGAGATTCATAGATGAATTGTAGTACTTAGCATTCTATCTTCAGAGATTCAAAGTGTGTTATCACAGGAGTTGTTGGTGAACTTCTAACTTCACCTTTTACACCTACCAGTCATGTAGGGTATAGCCTTTCTTTTATATTTGTAAGATAAATAGCTTGTTATTGTATGTCTCAAACACAGCATGAAACTCAATGCCCCTAATGTGCCTCTCAAGTACGTGCTTATGTGGATGGATGTGGGTGGATGGGTGCACATGCGTGTATTATATGTGCATGCATGTATGTGAAACAATTTTATCGTGGTAACGAGCTTTTTGGGGACAATTTTGACAGAAGAGTTCTTTTTTAGCTTGCCATGCTCTGTTCTGGTGATGTTTCACAAATATAGCATCACCAAGAATCAACTGAGTTGACTTATCTCAATGCTGTTTGGATTGGAAGGGGCTTGGTTGCGGTTTCATATCCTACTTGTTTTCCTGCTAAGGTGCAATTAAAGAAAGATGATAGTATATGGCGTTTAATGTAAAGTATGGTGTATTCTTCACAAAGTGTAGATTAAAAACCATGAATCAATATTTACGCCAGGGTTACCAGTGAGCAGAGCACAACACTATACACAGTGTTATTGATTAGATGATCATGAACATCAGGTTAACACAGGTGGGCTGAGAGAGCTGGACAAGGCTGGATGCCTCATTGGCCCAATTCTTGTTTAATCTCTTGAAGTAAATGAAATATGCTTCTTATTTTAGATACGTTTTTTGCTTGGGTTGGGCGGCGTCCATCAAAAGAATCAATGAGGGTATGCTTTCAGACAAAAGTTGTGGCAGAGGTACAGTTCGCCTCAGTTCATGCAGTTATACAGTGTAGCACGTGGTGGGACCTATTGTAACTAGGGAACCACCCTCATGCCATCTTAATCCTGGATCTCATAGAAAAATCCATCATGCATTCTGATCCACGTTAAGCCTTGAACTGTATCTAAAGTCATTCGTAAACAGGGTTTTCCAGTGACCATTCTTCTATCACTATTTGTGACACAGGCACTAAAACCAATATAATCAGTTTGTCATTTACATATCATGCACATGTCCGGAAGGACAAAGGAAGCATCATAACGAATCTCATACCAATATTGTTGAAAGCAGCTAAAAACTGCTTCAAGTCAAGAATGGAATATTCATAGGTAGCATCTTGTTTGAATGACTTAGGAATTAGTGAACCATGTAAACTAGTTTTCTGATTCTTCAGGTGCACAGCCATGTTACTGGGAGTCTGGGATTCATCATTTAGGTTTCTTCTGTTTTATAATCATAATTATCTCTTACATTTATTCTTTTGTTTCTTCTCATTAAGTAATACCGGTTATACTTTCTTCTTAAGCTACCATTTGCTAGGAGATTTGTCCATTTTTTTGTATCAACTTTATTCTTTAGAAGGAAAATGTTACATAGGAGTTGGTGAAAGTTAGTCATAGACGTAGATATGATTTTCCTTAGCAAATTCAAGCATCTAATGGAGAAGATATTTTCTGAATCTATGCCTATGCAAAGCAATCCCACAATAGTTCACAAATCACAAATCACAAAAGGAGGCACTTAGATATCCCTCACATCTAGATCTGTGGTGGAAGTCTTGGCTCAACTTCAGTAAACGAAATAAGTATTATTCATATTGCCCATATCGTAAGTCTTGACTCAACTTCAAGATTTGAACCTTTTATAAAGGACCGCCGGACGAACAGAATCCCACGCTTTTGCGGGGTTCGATACGGCGATACGCCCCAAACCTTTTATAAAGGTTCGTCGGCAGAACATAAGCTCACATTTTTACGCGGTTTCTAGCTTCCGTCCATGTTTTCTGACTACTCTAAGGCAACTTCGAGCTTGGGTGAGGTATCTCCAACGGTTTTAAAGAGTCTCCAATGCCACGATCATGTAAATTAGTTTCTCCATTATAAAACAGAAGAAACCTAAATGATGAATCCCAGTAACATGGTTGTGCACCTGAAGAATCAGAAAACTAGTTTACATGGTTCACTAATTCCTAAGTAATACCGGTTATACTTTCTTCTTAAGCTAACCATTTGCTAGGAGATTTGTCCATTTTTTTTATCAACTTTATTCTTTAGAAGGAAAATGTTACATAGGAATTGGTGAAAGTTAGTCATAGACGTAGATATGATTTTCCTTAGCAAATTCAAGCATCTAATGGAGAAGATATTTTCTAAATCTATGCCTATGCAAAGCAATCCCACAATAGTTCTAAAATCACAAATCACAAAAAGAGGCACTTAGATATCCCTCACATCAAGATTTGTGGTAGAAGTCTTGCTCAACTTCAATAAACGAAATTAGTATTATCCGTATCGCCCATACCGTAAGTCTTGACCCAACTTCAAGATTTGAACCTTTTATAAAGGACCGCCGGACGAACAGAATCCCACGCTTTTGCGGGGTTCGATACGGGTGACACGCCCCAAACCTTTTATAAAGGTTCGTCGGCCGAACATAAGCTCACATTTTTACGGGGTTTCTAGTTGTCGTTCGTGTCTTCCGATTGCTCCAATGTGACTTTCAGCTTGGGTGAGGTATCTCCAACGGTTTTCAAGAGTCTCCAATGCCACAATCACTCCTGCAGTGACAACACCGACGATTGATGGTTGTGGTATAGCTTTTATTTAATATTTTCTTGTGTCATTTATTTTTCTTTTTTGAATGATACTATATGAAGTGCGTGAATATCTTTTCATGGTATTTGTGAAGTGGAAGACACTCTATAATAGTCTATTTGTGTTTAGGTGGTTTATGATGTGAAGATTGAGTATATGAAAATTATTCAAACTTATTGGATCAAATTGGCTTTCTTCTCTATTTAACTTTTTTAATTGCCTATAAGAAAAAAAAGTAATTAGTAAATAACATTAACAATTGAAGTCAAACAAAATATTGAATTTAATCTTTAAGTAGTAACTAATAGAAGATTACCTTTATCGGAGCCGCATATTACAACGGATGAAAACTAAGTCATTGAGTCGCTTATGTTCTAACCTATTGCGCTTTTTGTGTGGATGTGTTAAAAGACACCCCAATTCCTTTCACAACCTGTTGCACTATAAGTTTTGCTCATAACTCTTACTGCAAAATCTCTAAGGTTTGGGTAATTACTTTCAAATCTATTCCACCAAATATCTATAGAGAAACACAAACATTAGGGATTTAATCCACAATAAATATAAGATTTAAGAAACTTAAATATGAAGATAAACAGTTTACATATGCGCATATTAGTGCGGTTGCGAATTGCTACAGGCAAGCCCATCAAGTGAAGAGCATTATCATAGATCTTCATCTCTCGATATATAGCATCTACTCTACTCTCATAAGGGACTAATATGTCTATATAATCAATAATGCATCAATTAACCTCACCATCCCTTTTAATTGGAACATAAGCGGCTCGATGATCTAGTTTTCATCCGTTACAAAAGTGGCTCTGACAAAGATAATAAAGGATTTAATAAAGGATTAATTACTAATTAAGTATTTAATTCAATGTTTTATTTTATTTAATTATTAATGTTATTTACTTATTTTCCTTATAGGCAATTAACAAAGTTAAATTAGGAGGAGAACCAATTTAATCCAATAAGTGTGAATAATTTTGATATCTTAGAGGAGTCGATTATGGAAGATAGTGAGGTAAATATGCTCCTAATTGAAGAAGATGGTCAATGCATTAATTTGAAAGGAGTCCAATAACATGTAGTGATGATCTTGAATAAAAAGGAGAAGATGAAGATTATTTAGTTGATCCTGATTACAATATGTAAATGTAATTCTTTTTTCAATTATGAAGTTGTAATTTTGCTAAAGATGTAATGCTTAAATGAGGATTGTGTTAGGCTTTCGACAGCTAGCGTTAAACTTTGTCGGATTTTTATACCATGGATTACACAAATTATGAGCATTGCTTTGGGGCGTCCCCGCCTAGCAACGCGGTGCAGAGCTCGAACGCAGTGAATAGTAAGCAAGGGTCAGTACATTTTCGCCCGAATGTAGTGAATCAATTGCTGTGGGTAAAGAAATTAGTCCCACTATATTGCCGGAAGTTAGTCCCGCTACATTGTCGCCCGAATGTAGTTAATAAATTACAGAAAGGGTCTCCGCATTTTTAATATGAACGGATGGGGGGTAAGGAAGCTAGTCCTAGATAATAAGATTCGTATTGGTTCTTGGAATATCATAACATTGTTCGGTAAGTTAATGGAGGTGGTAGATACTATGATTTGGAGAAAGATTCATATTCTATGTTTACAAGAGATAAAGTGGGTTGGAGAAAAAGCAAAGGAGATTGAGGAAATAAGTTTTAAATTATGGTACTCAGGTAAGGAAAAGGCTTGAAACAGAGTTGGTATTATCATAAATAAAGATTTAAAGGATAGTGTAGGAGACATACAACGATATGGTGACCAAATCATGATGTTGAAATTAGTGTTAGGAGCAGAGGTTTTGAATATAGTTTGTGCTTACACACCCAAAGTAGGACTAGAAGATAGTATAAAGACGGTTTTTTGGGAAGAGTTAGATAAGGTGATTCAAAGAATTCCACAAAGAGAGATGATTTGTGTAGGAGGAGACTTAAATGTACATGTCGGTAAAGTGGCATTAGGATATCACGGTATTCATGAAAACTTTGGCTTTGGGGATATAAATGAGGAAGGTAGGGAGATTTTAAATTTTGCTATGGCATTTGATCTCTTTATAGTCAATACAATCTTCAAAAAAACAAGATGAACATTTAATTACTTATAAGAGGGCTTATCACAAACACAAATTGATTACTTTATTTGTAGAAAAAAAGGTAGAGTGTGTTGTAAAGATTATAGGGTAATTTTAGGAGAAAGAAAGCTTAACCATCCAACGTCGACTTTTAGTGATGGATTTACAAATAAAAAAATGGACAAAGAAGAAAAGAGTGCATCGAGCTATTCGGACTAAATGGTGGAACCTCAAAAGCGAGAAATAAGATATATTTAAATAGAAAGTCCTTCAAGGAGTTGCTTGGAATTATGTTGGTACACCTTGTGATATGTGGAACAATATGGTTATATATATTAAGAAAGTGGCGAAAGATGTGTTAGGTGAATCTAAGGGAGGTGTATCGGCACAAAAAGAAGCTTGGTGGTGGAGTGAAGTAGTGCAAAATAAAATCAAGGCAAAGAGGGCATGTTATAAATTACATTATGCTAAGAAAACTAGTGAAACTTTAGAACCTTATAAGAAAGCAAAGAAAGAAATGAAAAAGGTCGTTAGTGAAGCAAAAGCTAAAATTTAGGAGGATTTATATAAAAAACTCAACTCAAAAGAGGGTGAAAGCGATATTTTTAGGATAGCTAGGGCTAGAGATAAGAAAACTAAAAATCTTAATTTTGTTAGATGCATCAAAGACGAGGATGAAAAAATTCTAGTGGCAAATGATGATATAAGAAATAGATGAAAAAACTATTTTTATAAGCTTTTTAATGAAAATAAAGATGTTAGTATTAGCTTAGGAGAGTTAGTCAGATCAGAAAAGTATATAAACCACAATTTCTACCGACATATTCAAAAGAATGAAGTCAAAGAGGCTCTTAAACATATGAAGGGTGGTAAATCGGTAGGACGAGACAATATTCCTATAGAAGTTTGAAAAATCCTAGGAGAAATAGGAATCACTTGACTCACAAGATTATTTAATGAAATATGGAGAAACCAAAAGGTGCCTGAGGAACGGAGAGCGAGTGCACTTATACCCATATATAAGAACAAGGAACACATTTAGAATTGTGCGAATTATCGAGGTATCAAGTTAATGAGCCATTTATGAAATTGTGGGAAAGAATTATCGAACGTAGGTTAAGACAAGTATCGAGTACAACAGAGAACCAATTTGGATTCATGACAGGCAGATCTACTGTTGAAGCGATTCACCTTTTGAGGCGTCTTATGGAACATTTTAGAGCAAAAAAGAAAGACCTTCACATGATATTTATTGATCTAGAAAAAGTTTATGATAGGGTACCGAGAGAGGTTCTTTGGAGAACCTTGGAAAAAAGAAGTATCCCATTGACATACATTAACCTTATAAAAGACATGTACGATGGTGCAAAAACATGTGTGAGGACTGATGAAGGAATGACAGATTTCTTTGAAGTTAATATTAGGTTACATCAAGGATCAACTTTAAGTCCATACTTATTTATAATGGTGATTGATGAGTTAACAAAACATATTCAAGATGAAGTACCTTGGTGTATGTTATTTGCATATGACATTGTGTTAGTGGAGGAGTCTAAGGAAAAAGTTAATAGAAAATTGGAACTATGGAGAGAAACATTAGAAAACAAAGGCCTCCGACTTAGTAGAATAGAGATAGAATATATGGAATGTAAGTTTGATCATTTGGTTACTTCAGAGGACATAGAAATTAAAATTGGCACACATTGCATCCCCAGCAGAAAAGTTTTAAATACCTAGGGTCAATTTTTCAGAGTGATGGAAGAATTGATGGATATGCGTCGAACAACACTAAGCGAAATAGAAGTCTTCTCAACTCTCAAGCTTGTCCATGAATGTTAACTGCTCCATGATATCTAGTGATATTCATACCTAATTCCCTTCCTAATGAACCAACCCCTAAAGGCTGATGCGTTTCTTATGGAATGTGTTCATGCATAACTGTGACATTCTTCCTACGGCTTGGACCAGATGCTACTGTGTTTCTGTATGGTGCTTCAAAATTTGGCGCCTAAGACAGATGGAGGAAATACGATGTGGAAAAGAAGCCGAGTCCTTCCTTATGTGTCGGATGACTGATACTGTGAAAATTAAATAATTGAAGTTAGAGAGATATGGAGAAACAGTGAACGACACACAATATATGTTGATAAACTATAAAGAACTTAAGACACGTTCATTTTTGTTAGATATGCATCTAAGTAGTTAATAGTGTGTGATAGCGTATTTGCGACTTGAGTGCCGTTATAACACCTTGTATTTAATGGCTGACCCAAAAAACTCGAAATAGCACCTTTACGAGTGCTATAGCGGACCGCTATATCCAATACGGCAGACGGTGGGCAACCGAAATAAATTTGTTTGGATCAACCCAATCTGATCTACTAACTTAACTTAAAACCCAAAACAACCCTCCCCCATTCCCCTCCCCAAGCCATGCAAACCCCTTTGTGTGTGTGGGAACCCTCTACTCCTGCTACAGTAATGTCCTCGAGCTATGGCAATAGTGAGTTTCTTCTTTTTTTATCAATCTCTCCTTTTCCCGTTTCTTCTCTCTTTGTTGTCTCTTATTTTTTTCTTTTTCTTTCTTCCTTTTTTATTTTCTCCTTTTTGCCTTCTCTGTTTTCTCTTTATTTATTTCGTTTTCCTGCTTGTTCTTCATTAGTTCATGTTTCCTTCTCTTTATTCTGCATTAGTTTTGTATTATTTGTTTTGTTTTCTGTTTTCTCTTCCGCCTTTTGTTAGTTCTGTGTTCTCTATTTCTTTTTCTCTTTTTTATATCTCGTGCAATTAGTATCCATTACTTCATGCTTCTTTTTCTCTCTATTCTCTGTGACTATGGTCAGTTTTGTTTGCTTGCTCTTAGCTTCATACGGGCTTCATAAGCCTTTTCAAAGCAACTGAAATGCGAATTTCAATTACTAAATCATGATTGGTGTTCTTGCTTGGTCCATTTTGTTTACTACAAATAAGGTTCTAGTAAATGTATCCTACTAAGGGTATGAACCATATGATTGTTGCTTCTTGTTCTCTTTTAATTGATTACTGCTGATGTCTTTCAAGATGTAATTCTCGACAGTAAGAGCAGTTCATGATAGTTTGCTTTTACTTTTATGACTAATCCTTGACATTTTTGTTGTCATGAGTTATATGTTTGGTTCCTTGTTTTGTAAATTGTGATGCTTTGTTTACACTTACATTTGGAAATGCCTTTGTTAGTGTAAAATTATTTTTTGTTGGTATAAAATGTGGTTTAGATCGATTTGCATTTGTGCAAATGTTGGATATATATTCTTATTATTTTTAGGATTAGATAATTTTTAATATTAGTGTACCACTAAATCTGCTATCTTAGATATATCCCTGCTACCCCTATTAGGCTTGATCACTAACTGTTAACTATCCGCTATTCGTAACATAGATCTGCATTTCATACACATCTAACCAATTAGATGTGCTTGGATTGCCAATTAAACATGGAATCAGGTTATACCTTTTCATTTTATGCATGAATAAGTTATAATCGAAGAGCATTAGTATGCCCTCATCAACCTGATATACATTGTCCACAGAAATAATAGCAGGGCAATGCCAGGGTTTGACCAGCCCCAATGGGTTGGGTAGCGGGTTTGTAAACCCTGTAGTCGCTGATGAAGGTTGTTGGCATAGAGATACTACAGGTACAGCTTATTTTGTCAGAAGCTTAAAGCCTGTTGCATTTTCATACTAGTTCAAATTGCACTCAAGTAGAATCATTCCTCAAATTTACCTTTCCACATTTGGTTAGTTCCAAGGCTTTCAAATTTATCCATGTTCTGCATAAAAGACTACACATCAAGTAGTTGCATTGACGTTATCAGCTCAGATCTGAGATAGTTTTTGCTAATAAAGCCTTGGCCTTATTATTCTTCATTGAGTTCAATAATATTTTTAAGTAGAACTTTACTTTTCCGGTGGTTAACAAAATCATTTCTTCAGTATCATATGGTTTTTCTCTGATACTTTACTGATGTGGTTTGTGCTGTAAGGGCACCTAGATGCCAACTGGTAAGGCTGTTCATTTTTTTCAAATTGGCATGCTTAAGTCAGCATGACATCATTGTGCACGTCATCGCCATGCCATTTCATCCATGCCACATTAGCTTCTTAAGGATTTGTTTTTATCCAAACTTAGGAATCAATAGAAAAGGCAAATCCCCAAAATGATAATGACATGGCACTGATGTGTCACCATGTTATTGCTATATCAGCATGCTACAGAAAAACAAACTTCGTTACTTATTGGCCACTAAGTGCTATAACATCACAATCACAGGTCACTAAAGTATCATGAAAAAAACAGAAGATACTAAAGTGACAATTTCGTGAGGTACATGGTACAGAAGTGAAGTTTCCTGTATTTTTAATTTCCCATAGCTGGAATGTTTGCCTTAGCATCTTTCGGTTTCTCTCTTTGGCAGGTGGGCCATAGTAACAGTTGAAACCACTAATCGTCCCAATCCTTAATGAAGGAGAGTAAGGTAAGGATACAAGCGCTCGGCCATTGACGATTTCACCTTTAAGGGGGAGATGCATTCCTGCACCTGTTTATGCTTCATGGGTAATTGCAACGTACTTCATTCCTGTTTCTGATGACCTTGCTTCAGCATGAATATTATGTTTGCGTTCGCTTTACCTAGCAGACCTGTATCCTTGGATTGGAGAAGTAAATTAGATGAGTTCGTTTTGCAAGTTTTGTAACAGAAATAAATGCTTGATATTCTGTGTTTGCTCTCCTTTGGACATCCAATTCAGAGATTTCCGTTTTCTTTGCTCCTTTCTTTGATAGCTTTCTTGGATGGCATGCAAGAAAACCTTAAAGTTTCTGTAGGTACGATACTGCTTTATGCAGACTTGCGGGCGATATCCATAGGAACATCGTTTAATGGATATTTGCAGCACGATGTCTTTTTAAGAGTTCATTTTGTTAAGCGAGCTCCGGAGGATATTTAAACACGAGCCATGACTCTTCTTGCTACCATCACAGAGTTACTCTTCGTAGTTCATCTCAAGTTTTCTTTTTGTTCTGGGTGATGAGTTTTGAGGTTTTATATTTTTCATTATCTTAATCTTTATTATCCAGTGTTTTTGGACTATATTCACTCAAATGCACAACAAACGTTTGTGGCAGGTCGTTTGAATGGCTCCCAAACTTTGAGCATAGGCAATGCTTCCAACATTTTCGATGCATAACAGAAAAGCTAAAAGGCCTGGTTGTGTGTGGTGCGTGGCTGTAATGTTCCAGAAACATCTGCCCGGGGTTAAGTCAAGGGATGGAAACACAAGACATGATATGGAAACTTGACATGAACACGACCTGAAAAAACTGTTTTCATGTCCTCCCAAACCAATAAGAAAAACTGGGTTTTGTTTAGGGTTGGCTTGTTTGTTACACTAACATGAAATGAAGATAACTTGAAGGACAAAACTAGTGGGCAATATAACATGTGATACAAACATGACCCAAAGAATCTGGCCAGGCTACCTAAAGGAACATAAGAAAACTGGTGTGTTTTCAGGTTGACCTGATACTGGCACACAAGAAACAACAAAAGCGAGGATATGAATCTTAAAATTGCCATCCCTGACTTGGGGATGGCCATATTCGGGGTTAGTTTAGATTAATTCATGTCGGTCATATATTAACTCTGGTGTATGGGATTTTTAGCCTTTTCTATGTTTGAGACTTTTAACAGTAATTAGCAATACTCAAGAAAACACTTCATGAAAAATTGTTACCATCACACCCAAAGAACTGTCCAAGACTCTTTTTTTTATTCTGATTAGAGGCAGTTTTTTGCAGAAGCAACATATTGAGTATCAAGGAATTACATTAGGCAACATGTGATCAGGTCGTGGAACTTTTCGAAGAAAGTCTACCAATTCCTCGCCTTTTATTACAAGTTCATCAAATCATTAAGGATTGGCTGAGACAAATCTTATTATACTTCTTGAAGAAGGCCTTTTGCTCAAAGTTTGAATGGATCCTCATGTGAAAGCTTGGCCAATTAGGAAAGATGCAAATAGTCAAAGTTTATGATATTTGCTTTCTCCAAATTTACCACATTCTAGCATGATTTGAGAAAGATACTCATTTGGATACTTTTCACCTTATCTCAAGAAAGTTGTGAATTTTATCTTGAAACTCCTCTATTCATGGGAAGACTGTTGGTCTACTTAAGCATTAGGCAAATGAAGCTCTATTCTCAAGGAATTTCTCACCAATTCAATGATCCATTTTTTATTGAGTATATCCTCGGAATGAAGAGGTGATTGTTGCACCCGGTCTGATGGAGGGTAGATTTGCCTATTTCTTGTTTGGGGTTGGCGCAATCAAGCCAGTTGAATTGTTTGGTTGTGATCTGGCCGCAGGAGATAGCTGATATGAGAAAAATGACTTCTTAAAGCGCGGTCAAGCCAGCACTATAATTTGTCTGCCAAACCATGAAGTTGGTGCTTCACTCATGCAAGGATAATAAGCAGGACGAGAAAATGATAATCTGATGTAATAACAGTTAAATACAACTTTTAAGATAAGCAACACTCACCTAAATGATAAATCTACAATGATAGGAATGCCCTACTGAAGATCGAACTATCAGGTAAGATAGTAAGAGTAGTAGGGATCAACGATGATTATATTAAACATTGACGAAGGAAGTACTTCCACAATTACTTCCTCTAGAGGAAGATTTCCATCATATTATGCTCGGTCAAGATGCTTTATTAGATGCACCATGGTAGATGACATCAGTTGCCCAAAGTACAACAAAAAAAATATTGTGATCATCCTGATCTTTGATAGAGAAGCCACAAAAATATGGTTGCGAAGGGATTGTTAAGATTGAGATGCGACATAAGGCCAGAAAGGCAGGTTCTAGAGGTAGCCCATGTGTCTTCGATAATCTTAACTCTAAGAAGTACAAATGAGAGGTAGAGATGATGAGACCTGAAACTCCCTCAAGCCGTCTTCGGAATGAACGACCATTCCATCTAAAAATGAGAAGCAAAATGGGGAAATGGAAAAACTCAAAAGAACATCTTTTAATGTTGTTTCCTCTAATGTTGTAGCTCATCCAAGTTCATTCAAGGTTGAGAATCTGCGAAGGCTTGATGTTAAGCCCCATTCGATCACAAATCCCCACTAAATGGGGTAGAATCATGGTGGGTGGTGGTTTTGCCACACCACCATCTCCTATAACCCTGTCGTGGGGGTCCCCCTACTGACTGGGTCCAGACTTGAAACCAAGGTTGTAAATAAGAGTAATCCATTGAGTTTGTAACTCTTCATCAGGTTGAGGTGAGCAACCAACCCAATAATTATTATGAGAAATGGACCCAATAATTATTATGAGAAATGGCCTTCAAGTTGTAAATAATAATCATATTATAACCAACTCGATAGTCCCAACATGCGTGCCAAATGTTGCTATGGGTAGTTTGGTATGATGGGCATGCTAGAAGATGCTAACCTTTGCCCTTGAAAGAGAATGTTGAGTTCGTTCGAGATCTAGCGAACCGTGGGTCATTGGACCCCTTTAGTGAAGTAGTTTAGAGAGGAAAACATAATGAAATCTAGTTATGTTGAAAATCTTCCCGATTTTTTGTTATGTTGGGATGAAATTCGATTGAGCATAGACAACTAAATAGGGTGATGGCATTTTACCTTTATTTCTTTTGATACAAAATTGATTGATACGGTTCTTGATGCTTTAAATACAAACACACTAATCTATCAAAATTCACAAATTGGGTGATTCCTAAAAGAATTCGATTTTGCGTGAATTTTTCAATCTTATTGGGATTTAGTCGGTAGCATGACAAAGTCTATTTGGTTTGCTATAACTCTCCCATTTGAACTCCAATTTTTATGATTCTTAATTTTTCATAAAGAAGATAGATACCTTCTTGAAAACTAAAAAATATATTGATTTTAATTAAAATTGGCTAAGATACAGCTTTTTCTTGGGAAGTAATGCATTATTCATTGAGACCTTGGATGCCTCTAATAGATAAGATTGTTTGTTTCACATTTCGGTTGTCTAAACTTAGATTTGAGCAATTCTTAATCCATTAGAAAGTAGCGAAGACAAATTTTTTAGTGGTCTAAGAACTAGAAAATATGTTCATATACAAAATTTTTACAAACTTTCAATTTTGTGGTAGATTTCTAATAAGTTGAGAATTGTGGATTTAACTATGCAACTAAATGTAAGAAGCCCAAACTCATAACTTCAAATTAAGGAGAATAAAAATAAAACTTTACAAAGAAAAGGGCAACAAATAAGGATTGTAATTAGGAAAGTAGAAAAACAAAGAAAATAAAATAGATAATTGATGTTTCGGTTGATTAATCAATTCTTTGATTAAGGTGAGCAACCACCTCCATTTATAACTGAGGATGGGTCACTTCCAGATTATTCTTGTTGCCTCACTCCTCTAGATGACTTTGTCAACTTGTCCAATAGTTCATTTCTACTCTACCTTTTGAGGATGATACATCGTTTTCCATAATGTATTATTACTGTTCTGGAAAAATTATTCTCAAAGTATGCTCTCAGGTTCCTTGCATGTGCTCATATTGGGAAGAGGACTACTATATTTTAGGTGGATCCTAGGTCCAATACAACTTTTTAACAAAAACAAGGGCACTCACCATTGAAAATTCAAAAAAACAGGAAAGAAAAGTATTTCACAGTGTAATCCTTGAGTTATAAGACATGGTTCGTCCTACCTTGTAAAGTGCGTTCTCTTTACCCTACCATGAAATAATCTTTCTCCTCAAGAAAAAAATTCTCAAAAAGTATCTTGTGGGTTCTTAAACTTTATACTTTGACACTTAACCTTTTCAACATGTAGGAAGGACATATGGTTCTCATAATTAATCAACCATACCTTAAGTTTCAATCATTAATAAAATAGAAATCTTATAGTTAACAACATTAGTTTTTCTATATGCCATAAGAACCTTAGGTTTCTATTGATTAATGATAGAAACCTTAAGTCTTTATAAGATTAACAAATAAAACATCATGTCATTCCCCAAAAGTTAAGAAGCTGAAGTCCCAATATGAAAAATTGAGAACCATAAGTAGTTTGTGAATTTTTTTTTTTTATTCTTACCCTAAAATAATCTACAAGGAAGTGAGCCGCCCCATCTAAAAATTCCAATATTAAGACGAAAACTATAGCTTTCAGTTGAATCCGCAGTTGTAATACATTGTTCTTCTAACTGAAGCTGTTCTTTAGACCATCTTCTGTTAGTGAATTTTTCAAAAACAAAATATGGCGATCAAGATGTTATGTTCAGAAAGAGCCACGGCTGAGGTAACTTATTGCTGTTCCTGAAGAGCATTATGGCAATCCTTAGTGTGTGTGACCGTAAAGACGCACCTGTTCAAAATAAGTCTGCAAGTGATAAATCGAAGGGGATGCAACGGCTCTTTGAGTAGCATGAAAAATCACCTGTCCAAAAACCGTTCACTTTATAATGCCTTTCAAACAGCCAACCGAAAGGATATGTCCCTTCAGTGAAAGGCAGAGAGAGACTCTGCAACTGAACAGAAATGTCTGTTCAGTGATACGTTGGGAGGCAGGGTCTATATAAGGAGTGGCTGGACAGCAAAGAGATAGATAGAAAAGCAATCTGTTCTCTCTAAGTGCGCACAAGAGCAACATGCATCTTCATTCTGACAGCGTCTCTGATTGTTCGGAGCCGATTGCGTGCGTGCAAGACCAGTGGGAGGTGACTCAATTGTATCCCGAAGGAATTTCACCAACATCCGCTTGCACCTGGTTGATAGAATCCGGCGGTGAAGAAATCAGCGTAAAGGAACGTGATACGACACGTCTAGGAGCTTTTGTGCAAACTTTGAAATCTTTTTTTGGCTGAGAAATTACCACTTCAGATCTTGGCTTCAACCTTCTCAAGTTTCAGCAGCAACGTCATTGCAGACAACTTGGTTCAGATTCTTCGATTGCTACTATCGTGATTAATCCGACTCTACATCAAGGTTCTGTTCTTCCTTACTCTGTTTCAGTACAGACTACTCTGCACCTTCAGGCAATCCCTCGTACTAAGTATAGTTGGATTGTTGCCTTAAGAACATATTGCATATGCACTTGCCATCTCTCAAGAATCGTGTACCAGAAGTTCGCAAACTTAACTGTGGCATCCTTGAGGGAAATGACTTCCGATTTTGTGAAGCTCGACAAATTCGATTGAGGAAATTTCTTAAGGTTGCAATGAAAGATGTATTTTCTATTGACAACATTGAAGGTGGTCTATATCCTTAATACACCAAAGGCTGAAAGATTGAAGCAACTCGCATAAGACAAAAATGGAGAAATGGTAGATTACATCTGTATGGGACACATTTTTAATGTAATGTCGGATCCCTTGTTTGATGCATACCAAGATTCAAAACATGCGAAGGAGTTATAGGAAAAGCTTGAAGCACGCAACATGGCTGAAGATACTACTAGTAAGAAATTATTAGTTACCTATTTTAATAATTATAAAATAATTGATAGAAGATCCATCATGGATCAATTTCATGAAATAGAGCGGGTCTTCAACAATTTAAAACAACGTAAAATGGAAATGGATGAAATTATAATTGTATCTTCTATTATAGATAACTCTCTCTTATTGGAAAGAATTTAATCATAGTCTGAATCATAAGAATGACGATATATCTCTTGAGCAACTTTGAAATATCTTAGACTTAAGAATATCATAAACAAGATTGAAGAGGACGCACCCATTATGTACTAGGGCGATGCTTCAACAATGTAGGCCAAAGGCAAGTGGACAGTAGAACTTAAGTCTACATCGGGAAAGGTTCTCACCTTATGGATGTATTATATGTAATAAAAGTAAGAAAAAATTATCTTTGTATCCCTACTTAATAAGTATGGTTTCAAATGCATGTTTAAGGGTGAGAAGTTTATCTTGTCAAAAGGAGGAGTATTTGTTGGCAAAGGATATCTTTGTAACAATATGTTCAAGTTGAACATGATTAATGAGAATGTTTCTTCCATTTATATTGTTGAAACTTTTAATTTATGGCATCATCAGTTAGGACATTTTCATTTTAGAAAACTAAGTGATATGATAAAATTTAATTTAATTCCTAGCATGTCTCAAACTATTGATAATTGTGCTACGTGCATGCTCACTAAAATAACAACGCTACATTTTCAAAGAATAGAAAGAACTTCAAAGACTACATTTAGATGCAGGTGTGGTTGACCTACTATAGGTAGCAAGAAATACTTCATTCTTTCATTGATGATTATTCTCGATATTGCTATATGTACTTGATTCATTCTAAAGAAGAATCATTGGAAAAATTTAACTTACAAAACCCAAGTAGAATTACAACATGAATCATATATCAAATGTTTAAGAATAGACCGAGGAGGAGCATACGATAACCCAAATTATCTTGAGTTCATGAATATCATATATCCGGTCCATATATACCACAACATAATGAAGTGACTGAAAAAAAAAAAAGGTATTGGAGGAAACGGTAAATGCCGTGTTATCTTTCTTAGGCTTAGGTAATGGCTTTAGGGTGAAGTATTATTTACTACATGTTATATATTAAATAGAATCCCAGCTAAAGATAATAAATTAAATCCATATGAACTTTGAAAGAAAAGAAAGTCCAACCTAATCTACCTAAGAGTTTGGGATTGTGGAGCAATTGTTAAAGTTCTAGAACCCAAAAGAAACAAGTTATGTGAAAAAATCATTAAATGCATCTTCTTGAGATATGCTGAAAATAACAAGGTATATAGATTCATGGTAATTGAAACTCAAACCTAATTAACATGGTTATTGAGTCAAGAGATACAATTTTTCAAACCTAAAAGTTCATATGGAGTTACTCTATCTTTCCAAGACTTTTAGATAAGACTTTTTTATATGGTTATTGAGTCAAACCTAAAAGTCCAATCTATATGGTTATTGCCTAGAAGGACTAAAAGGAAAAGGATGGCCCAAATAGATGTTAAAACGCATTTTTAAATGGTGAGCTTGTTGAGGAAGTATATATAGAATGACTTGAAGGGTTTGTTTAACCTGGAAATGAAAAGAAAGTTCACAAACTTATAAGATATTTGTATGGTTTGAAACAAGCACCAAAGTAATGGCATGAAAAGTCTAATTCTATGGTTTTGTCTCATGGTTTTAAGCATAATAATGCTAATAAATGTATTTATTATAAATTCACAAAAAGTTATGGTGTTATTATTTGCGTATATGTGGATGATATGTATGCAGTAGGCACGTTAAGTAGATACACAAGCAATCCAAGTACAGATCACTGACATGCTATACATCGAGTATTGAAATATTTGAAAGGAACCATTAACCACAATCTAGTCTAAAGTGGTAATGCTTCAACTCTAGAAAGATATTCTGATGCCAGTTGGATTAGCTGCTCAGAGGACCATGCTACTATAAGTGGTTGGGTCTTTCCTCTTGGTAGGAGTGTAGTTTCTTGGAGCTCAAAGAAACAAATCTTCATTGCTGACTCCACCACTGCTAAGTTTATAGCTTTAGCTATAGCAAGTAAGGAGCAGAATGGACTAGGCATCTGCTTCAGGATATACCGATATAGCCAAAACCTATGACTCCAATAGTGCAAATGGGATGAGATTAAAGCCTATATCACTAATCACCAATAGTGGAAAGTTAACTCACACTTGTTTGATATCAAGTCTTGAGTTTAGTGAGCAAAAGTACATTATTAGAGTGATTGTAAGGACCTGCTTACTAAACATTCCAAGGTATAAGATTCTTAGACCCATAAGAATATGTGATAAGGAAGGTTGAACATTACTCTTAATAGACCTATAATACTTGTGTGTTGGAGCGCTTATTATGGGGCCGTTCTGAATGTGAGGTGAGACCGCCCATGGAGTTTGTCGACTTAAACTCTTAAAGCACTCATAAAAGGGATACTTGACACAAGGCCATTAGTGTGTCACTTTAGTTATACATAATGATCAATGTTGCTTAAATATTATATGTAAGTCATGCACCCAAGTTCATATAGATCGAGTGGTTCAAAGTTATTATATCATTATTTTTGGATTAGTGGTAAACTAAGTTAATGTTCAAGTCATAAGATGCGATTACCTAATGTACAAGATTTTCAAAATGAATGAAGTTTTTCAAACCTGTTTTAATTTTGAAAAAATGGGTGGGAGAATGTTAGTGAATTTTTCACAAAAAAAAGATGGCGATTAAGATGTTATGTTCAGAAAGAAAAGTGTTATGACATGCCTTGGAGCTTTTCCACAAACTCTGAAATTTTTTTTTTTTGAAAAATTACCGCTTGAGATCTTGGCTTCAACCTTCTCAAGTTTCAACAGCATTGTCATTGCAGATAACTTGGTTTAGATTCTTTGATTGTTGTTGTCGTAACTAATCTGACTCTACATCAAGGGTTTTGTTCTTTCTTACTCTGTTTCAGTACAAGTTACCCTGCACCTTTAGGCAGTCCCTCGTACTGAGTATAGTTGGATTGTTGACTTAAGAGCATACTGCATCTACACTTGCCATTGTTGAAGTTGTGTCTCTCTCGACGTTTGTGCTCCCGGGATCCCAACGTTGCAGCAGCAACTGTATGTCTGTAAACAAGATAGGAAAAGAAAGAGATAGAAGAGGTACAAAGTTACCCGCAGATGATTTTTTCTAGAAGAAGGCAATGGGTAAAATGAGTTCTCATTTTATATATTTTGTTGTATATATACCTTGTTTTTTCTTCGTTCGAGTTTTTCTCTATGGGTTTCCCATTAAAAGTTATTTCATGTTTATCCAGAAGATGCTTACGACTTTTTCAAAAGCAAAAGCAATTTTTGAATAAAGTTTATCTTTTTCTAAAAGCAACTCATGAAATCTCAAAAGAGGGCCCTTCTTCCTGCATTTCATGGTTGAGGTTAGTATTGGGGCTGATAGTGACTACCAACTACTTACATCTCTCACTTGAGTCAATCTACAATACACTGGTTTTGCCTCCCACTACTTTGAGGTTTACCAAATTGTATTATTTATCTAGTCGCAAGTAAATTGCAACTTTTATCTATTATGCGGTTTTTCCACAATCAATGTGTTTTTCTTATATAACACACAACAAAGTGTATTTTCTACACTTATACTTTAGCCATATCTCAAACCCATATGGGTTACATGTTTAGTAAAAAGTTTCTCAAATACTTTTTGTTAAGGGGTCAGTCAACATATCACCAATTGGCATATAACATATAATTATTTCATTTCTTTTGAGCATATCATGAACATAGCGATATTTAACCATTATATGTTTGCTTCTTGAGTTATCAGCTCCACTCTTAATAAGAATAACCGTTATATGTCATAATAAATGATAATCGGTTCATTGGTTATGTCCAACTTTAACTCATGTATGAAGTGGCTTATCCAAATGACACTCGTAGTAGCCATATTGCAAGCAACATACTCAGTTTATTGTGTATACAATACTATACAACCTTATTTCTTGTAAACCTAAGAAACAATACCGCCTCCAAATAAAAATATTTGATCAGAGGTTGATTTGTTGTAATCTTTGCTACCAACAAAGTCAACATCTGAGTATCCTATCACTTTCAGTTCATCTACTTGAAAGCAAAGTTTCAAGTCTTTTGTTCATTTGAGATATCTTAGAATCTTTTTCACATCTATCCAATGCTGCTATCTAAGATTATTTTAATATTACTCACAAGACCAACAACAAAGTTGATCAGGTATTGTACACAACATAACATACATCAAGTTATCTACAACTTGTGCATAAAGAACATTATACACTTATCATCTCCTTCACTAGGATAATCAGTCTTACTCAATTTGACCCCTTTTGCAATAGGTGTAGATGCAATCTTGCATTCACCCATTCTAAACTTCTTGAGGATATGATAAATATATCTCTCCTGGAGTTTAGATTATTTGTCTCGAGAAATCTTTATACCAACGATATAGGATGCTTTCCCCATATCCTTCATTTTAAACCTTGAGTTTAACCATGACTTGATTTTGACAATCATCTAATTGTCATTTCCAGTCAATAATATGTCATCTACGTATAATGATAAGATAACAAAGTCACTCCCACTATTCCAGATATATATACAGTGGTCAAGTTCACTAGCCATAAACCCAAGTTCAATAATGACATTTTGAAAAGTTAAATACTATTGACGAGGTAATTGTTGAAGACTATATAGGGATTTTTTAACCTATACACTTTATTTTCTTGTCATTTAACAACGTACCCTTCTGGTTGTTACATATATATATTTTGCTCTAAATCTTTATTTAAAAAAAGTTGTTTTTACATCTAACTGATATAAATCTAAATCATAATATACTGATATTACCAATATTATTCTTATGGATACAAATTTTGTAATAGGAGAATATGTCTCACCATAATCTATTCTCTCTTTTTGCGAAAAACTATTTGCAACCACCCTTGCGTTAAACCTGTTGATAGTTCCATTGACTTTATATTTCTTTTTCAGAACTCATTTAGAGCATATGACTTTTCTTTCTCTTGACAAATCAATCAATTTCCAAACTTGGTTTTTTTCAATGCATTCAATTTCTTCATCCGCAGTCTTTTCCCAGTCTGTAGATTTTGATGAGTTAATAGCCTGTTAATATGTCAAGTTATCATTCAGTTTATCTAAATATGTCGAATTACGCACTTTCTCTATAAGGTAAGTGTGATAATCCTTTAAGTAGGACGGTGTGACCCTAAGTCGCTTGTGTCTACTTAAAGCTTCGGCTTGATAAGGAAGATCATTTATGAGTTCAAATGATGATTGATCTAGATATACTAGATCATCAACATACTCATCATCATTTTCAAAGATATCATTCATAATATCCTTTAAGAATTCAGCATCTCTGCTCTCTATGAGTCCATGGTCCTTATGATAAAATTGATATTTTTTAGATCTTTTAGGATATCTAATAAATATGTATCTCAATGACCTATTATCTAGCTCCTCTCTAGACTAGTCAAGGATCTTCATATTAACTATCGATACGCACCTCTTGAGATGACCTAGGTTTGGTTTTCTTCCAAACCACATATCATATGGTGCAGAGAATACAGTTTTACATGGTACTCGGTTGATTATATACACAGTTGTACTTACTGCTTCTCTCCAAAATATCCTTGGTAGAGAAGTATCTATTAGCATAGACCTTGTTATATTCAATAAGATCGAGTTATACTCAGTAGAGGTATACTCTCCACCTCTATCCGATCTCAAGACTTTGATTATATGCCTCAGTTGGTTCTCAACTTCCTGCTAATATTCTTTAAATGCTTCAAGTGCCTTAGATTTATATGTTAAATATATATATATATATATATATATATATTTGTATATCTTCAGTAATCATCGATAAAGGTTAATAAGTTAAAGTTGGTTAATTTTCTCAACTTCTTTAAACTTATATGACCCCAACCGTTTATGCCTTACATTCACATAAATCACATAGACACTATCACTATAAGTAGAAGAAGAACTTTCATTTTTATTTACATTGAGTTTGAACAATTCATGCTCGCATCAAATAAACCAAAAAAAGTTATCCTATCATGCTTTCCCACAGAACAAGGATAAACCTGACCTCAAACCTATTCTTTACCAAGGCAGAGACTAATACAAGATTGTGCCTAATAGTGGGTATAATGAATGCATTAGTAAGTACAATCGGTATGCATTGTACAAAAATTCTAAAGGACTCAACCCCCATAACATAAGAAAAAGTATTATTGCTCATATAAACCCAATGTTCGCTAGATTTGTATTTCTTTAGATCTATTACTCTCTCTTTACTCTTTGAGATATGTGAGGTCGCTCCTAAGTCGATCTACCAATCAGTTACTAGGTGGTTCATGTAAAGGCACTAAAAAATTATGCTAATTATGTCCTGGTTCTATGTTGGGCTACATCGTTGATTGTTTTCAGCATTGTTCTTCTTGTTGCGGTAGTCCCTTTTGTAGTGTCATATCTTGTCACAATTGAAACGCGTTATTTGAGAAGCGAATTACTGTGATTTCTTAAAGTTTTGACTGTCTACCTTTTATTCTTATCAAATTTTTTATTTGGTTTTTTCTTATCCTTGTTGTTTCTGGAACTAGACCATAAGTCATTTTGAGCAAGTAGTAATCTCTCCCTTTTATTTGTATTCATATGATCTTGTTCAATTGCTAGTTTTAATGGGAGTTTAGAAAGGGTAAAATTTGGTTCAAGTCTAAGTGTTGTGGTTACCATATTCAAAGGAGGTAGACGGTTTAGAATCATGGATATGTGTATCAGTTTAGGATTGACTAATTTCACTACAACTAAATCCCTAACCATTACCAACATTTGGATAACATGTTCAACTAAATTATCACCTTCTTTCATTTTATTAGAATTATATTTTTGAAGGAGTAGTTGAACATCCAGCTTAACAGTAGTATCATACTTTGTTGTCAAAGAGTCAAATAACTCTTTAGCAGTCTCAAATTCTTCAAAGACCTTAATCAAGTCATTTTTCATGGATGTTAACATTATTATCCTAGCTATGGTATCATCCCTTAGAAATATCTAATACTTAATCAACTATTTCTAAAGTTAAGGTCAGTGGGATTTTTCTCTTCCATGTTTAAAAATTTATGCCATTTAATTTTTCGATCTTTGCCAATTGAGAAATACAAATTCTAGAAGTCATTTTTAATAATTTGACAAAGACAACAAGTATATGGTTTGTACATTTTTAGATAGAAAAATCTAAAATATTCATCCAATGAATAGACATAAGACATTTTATAAATAATCAATAACAAAAAATAGTTAGGCACCTAAATACAATATCCATAAATTTTAAGTACTAAATTATAAATATTTTCAGGCACTGTACTATAGTTTATTCAACACATAGGTATCTTTTTGGAAATATTATAAAACTAGGGACCAAACAATAAAAAAGGTTACTCACGATATTTCTCAAAAAGTAAAAGGGCAAACATGTACTTTTCTTATGTGACACAACGAATAATATGTCAAACAGTGAGGGTCATTTTCATAAAATCACCTGAATATCGGGTTCTGTAAATTTGAATATTGACCAAGGATAAAACTATAAAGTAAAGCCTGATATTTCGTAATTTTAAAGACTATGAGAGGGTAGAAAAGATCTTTCAGTTGGGTAAATCAATCTTTTCATATCAAAATATCTAGATATTTTGTAATTTTAAATTTAGTATAATGGCAGAATGGTCATTTTACTTAGAGAGAGCGGGAGAGAGTGAGAATCTAAGAGAGAGTGGAAGACCGTCGGTGGTTCTGTCGCCGCTGGCCTCATCTCGGCTCCTCTTCTTCTTCTTCAGCTATTCTAGAGAGGGAGAGAGTCAGAGAGAGAGGAAGCCACCAGGGCAGTTGTGTTGTTCTAGGCCTGGCCTCCGTTTCTCCTCTTCTTCCTCTTGACTGGCCTTCGTTCTTCCTCTTTGGGTATTACAGAGAGGGAGAGAAACAATGTGAGAGAAGGCCACCACGACGGTTCTATCGTCACCGGCCTGACCTCCTCTTTTTTATGGTTCTTGTTGACTACTCGGCCCACCCCTCTCTCATCACCGTCTTTCCTTTCTTCAATGGTGTTCATGCCGTCTGTGGTGTTTCAGGCCCGCAACTTGCATAAGGCTACCTTTGATGGGTGACTTTTGACTGTCGTCTACCTCAACCTTAGAGACTAAAACTCTTTTTTTCTATTTTCCCTATTATTTTTTTATTAAAGAAACTTACATTGGAAATATTTTTCGACATAACTTTATTTAGCACTTCCTTTTTTTCTATAAGATCGACGTACCTGCTTAGGAGTAACGGATAGCGTCAACCTTGCTCTGATACCAGTGTTGGAGTTGTGTCTCTCTAGACGTTTGTGCTCTTGGGATCCCAATGTTGCAGCAACAATTATATGCCTACAGAGTGTTTTATCTAGAAGAAGTCAATACATAAAATCACTTCTCATTTTTTTTATTTTGTTGTATATATACCTAACTTTTTCTTCTCCGAGTTTTCTTCTGTAAGCTTTTCATTAAAAGTCATTTCATGTTTATACTATGCGTAAGACTTTTTTAAATGCAAAAATAGTTTTCAAGTAAAGTTTTTTTTTAAACAACTAATGAAATATGAAAAGAGAGTTCTTATTCATGCATTTTATGGTTGACGTTACTATTAAGACCTATTGTAGACACCAACTAGTTCTCCCTAGGCATATTTATTATTAATCACATTGTATTATCACGTTCATTTTGTTGTCTCGTGAGTTTCTAAGTTACGTGCGACAGAAATAACATCTTCCTCACCTAACACCAATTTCTAGATCTGCCATTATTCATCTCTAACTTTATGTGCCGGCACCCTGCCTCTTTCCGTTCATGATGATACGATAGCTGGAGCTTTCAACGTGCTTACGTGCCCTGCCACAAGTTGGCACGCAAAAGAGATTTGTTCCCACAAGAAACATCCTACCTAATAGGGTTCACGGTTGCATCTTAAATCCAATTTTCGAGTAGCTAGTTAGTTTTCCATGCAAAGATGTACTTAGTTGGGATATGCAAATATTTAATACTTGATTCAGGATTGTTAATCCAACTTCGATTGGAAACCCGAACTCGACATTATCATTCAAGCAAGTATTATCAATCTTTGACCTTTGAGGCATGTTGCAGGATTCTCGGTCTCTCTTCACTGTCAGTAATGTCACAGAGGCTCTCGCCTGCCCATATGGGCCAGGGAAGCTCCAAATCGTGTATATATATAAAAGTTGATAAAAGAAATCAATCTCAAAACTGACATGCGCTGAATAATTAGCCTCATATTCTTATTAGCCTGGAAAACGCAAAGTGCAGTTAAATCAACATTTTGAAACATATTCAAACCATTTGCAAACAACTACAGTAAAAAATGCAGTTTCACAAACTAACAGGTGGTAGCATGCCTTCATCAAAGCAGGGCTGTTATTCAATCACTGCCCGACAATTGTGTGTGTTGCAACTTATGAATAAAGATACACGGTCTCTTTCTCTCTCGCGCGCACACACGTCCACACTAAGCTGCAGTCAATACGGGAAATTCAGCCTCCAAGGTTTTAGTTTCGATGATGGTCAGCTTCTCCTTTGCCACTTCTTTGGGTATCATAGCGTCGATGAAGGCCTCAATATTCCGATTTGATGATCCGCCTTGCTCGATGGCTAACTTGGCCAACTCTTTATACTTGGCAGCGTTCTCCCTCATTTCTTTCCGACTCTCTTCACCCATCAACAAGCCCACACACCTCTTGAACTCTTCTCTCTCGATAAACCCCTTATCATTCTTCCTTCCTCTGAGCCCAGTTTTCCACTTGTGAGAAACGATCTTAGCGTTGACCGCTTGGTCGCTCCATTGTGGCACGCAAACCATGGGCTTGCCGCTCACTAATCCTTCTAACGTCGAGTTCCAGCCTGAGTGGGTTACGAACCCACCTACAGCTGGGTGTGCCAAGACCTCAACCTGCGCACACCAACGCACCACCATCCCCCTTTTTGATACAACCTCCTCGAACCCAGCTGGGAAACCGGAATAGTCCACGGGCGGCCGGATCACCCATACAAATGGATGATCTACCTCCATGAGGCCGAATGCAAGCTCATCAACCTGCGCAGACTTCACGTCGGCAATGCTTCCGAAGGAGACGTACACCACTGACCCAGCCGACTTCCCGTCAAGCCATTCCACAAGCTCACTCTTCTCCGTCTCCGGCTTCTTGTCCTCATCTTTGCTGTCTACGAGAGATTCTCCGTTATTTGAGTGAGCATTGCTATCAGGTTTTTCTTCTTTTTGTACTTCCTTAATCACTTGCTTGATGGTTTTTGGAGTGAGGGAGGGGATGAGCGGGCCGATTCCAGTGGCATTTATGTTGAGTTCACGGAGCGAATCGATCACGTCCTGTTCGAGTGCATCAAAAGAGTTGGTGAATGCCCAGTTGCACTTCTTCTCAAGGATTCTATCAAACATCTCTTTAAGCATGGGTATTGCATGAGGATGAGTGTTAGTGGGGAGGAAGAAGGAAGGAAGATCTTCTGTAACAAGAGGAGGGAGAGTAGGGAGTTGAATTTCTTTAGAAAGATCCTCAAAGAGGTGTGGTGATGTGAAAAGGTAGTGATAGTAAAGGGCGAGGACCGATACAGGCTGCGGCCAGACGAGGGCGGAGGGGAGGCCATGGTCATGGGCGACGCAGGCTGCCCAAGGTAGAAGGAAATTGAATATGACACAGTCTACTTGCCGGCCGGAGGATGTGAGGGAACGGATGAGCTCGGCTAGCGCCACCGAGCCATGGCGCTCCAGGCGGCGTGCGTAATGCGGTTCAGAGTTGTTGACGTCGGGCTCGGCATCGAGGCCATCTGAGATGGTGGCGAAGGAGATGCCCTTGACAGTGGTGGAGGAAGCGATGTAGGCCTGGCCTTGCACGGTGGTGCCAAAGGTGACTTCTACGCCGCGCTGCACCAGGAGCTTGGCGAACTGCAGGGTCGGGTTTATGTGACCCGGCGCCGGGAAGGAGACGATCACTACATGCACCATCGCGCTTGTTCTTAATTTGCTTCCCTTCCTTTCCTTATGATCTCCTTTGATGGTGGAGTTTCATTTTGTTATTTTATAGGCGTGGGAATTGAGCGTGTGTGTGCGCGCAAGCGCGTGGTTACGTGATTCTGTTTCGTGCGATCAGCTCTCGTCTACTCTTCTTCGTACGGACAGACCGGTTATTGACTATAAGGTCCGACTCCACACCGCATTTCGGGAAGCTCCAAAGTCCTCTTAAAATTCAAAATAAATCACTTTTGCCTTTTATTATTTGTGGAATGTTGATATCGTTAAATGGTTTTGTTTATTTTATAATCAGTAAAGGTCAGGAAATCGAGTCGTCAGAAGATTTAATATATACAGACTCCACTCAGCAGGCAGGCCCTGTCTTTGTTTCTCCTTTCTTTTAGGGAGTAGTACCACAAAAAAAAAAAAAAGTCATCATAGTAAGGAAGATGGGCACCCAATCTTCTGTCTTCCCGATAACGTTTGAGGCTTGACGTATGGATCCGTATTTGATTTTTAGAAGCATCAATGAGTGTTAAGACCAACCTCATTATTCTCCCTCATGTCTCATGATATCATCGCTCTACCTTCCCGTCATATATCTCCATCCCCAACTAACAGTAGGGTGAGAGTCCACGCATGCCTCGCTGAAACTTGTTTGTTTGGTTGGTTGGTTGGTTTAACGACATCAAAAACAACCTCGTTTAATTTTCCTATAATGTTTTTCTCCCATCACACTCATCGCAACTTGCAATACTTATGTATATTAAATGACATTAATCTTTATGTCGATGTTAACGAGTGGCTTGATTTATATAATTCATGCAATGGTTCAGACCACACAAATCATATAAGAGAATTATGACATGGAAGGTTGTCTAGCAACTCCCAATTTTTCTATATGAGAGTGTGGGAGCTGCTAGACAGTCTCCCATACTAGACGTTGCTTAATCATCAAAGACTATTGTTTGTTTGGAGCTAGCCCACATTAGTAAGAACATTTAGATACATTCTTCACATTAGTGAATATTCTTCATACACACAACGCATTTTGTACGTGACATTTTTGTGCGATTGTTCCATAGATACTGCTGATTGGCATCTAGACTAACTAGCTGACTTGAAGTACAAAACAAGCTGAAAAGTTGTATTTGATGTAATGAAAAAGCAAATATGCAATAAGAAGCTGAAAACTTATATGAATTTATTACATGGTCAAATATACCAGCTAACTCCTTAGGAAAACCTTTTTTCCTTTCTTACTAGCAATGCAGGCTAATGTTATGCGTAATTTCGATGATAGTCTAACCAACTAGATGGCCTAACACTAGCTCAATCAGTATGTGCACAAGAAAGCTGATGCTTAAAAACAAGAGATTGGACAAAGCGCAGGCCTAGTCCATAAATACGAGCAGGGTGCTCTTATTGAAGATTGTACCGATGTCATCGTTAGAAGAAACTTATGAATGACTCTGCGACTGCTGGCCCGTGTGCTCATGAATTTGTGTGTACATGATAAACCGAAGAATATACTAAATTCAGCCGTAACATCAGTTCATGATCAAGGCCATATTACTACTAACTTTATGGCATGTTCATCAACATAAATCCTATCATTTTTATGGCACTCATCTCATAATGAGTCCAGGTTCTTAGTCATTCTGGTAATTTCCTTCTAGAACAAAACATATGATGTAAGAAGAATTTAAGTTATATAAGGAAAAATTACACGACTGATACATGTACATCCTTTTTACCACATCCCATTTTTTATATATTTATGAAAATGCACTTGGTAAATTCTGGTAATTACTAAGGTACATTTTTTCATCTAAACAATCTCTCTTCTCCTATGTGAATCATCATTTGCCCTCCTTCCTTTTTTCCATTCATTTTTTGCTGTTCAGCCTATCCCAACCATTCATTGCTCGATCTATATCAATTTGTAGTAGAGAAACTCATCAAAAGTTGAAAAAGAAAGAAGAAGAAGAAATAGGAAGATAGAAGAATAGAGGGAAGAAAAAGAAGAAATAGAAGAGACACATGCAAAGGAGGATTTGGTGAATTGTAGAGAGTGAGGATGAGAGATTTCCTGATATGTCGATATTATTCCCTAGCTTTGAAGGTCACATTGCTTATAAGATGCTGCAAGAATAGGTAATTTCTAATCTTAGTAAAATTGTACATTCAATATCAATATTCATTATTTCAATTGACTATGTAAATGTAAATATATAGACAATATGAAAAGTGATAACAACCTATATAAGCAGGTAAAGAGTACATGTGTTGAGCTACCAAGGCTAAGCCAACTCTGGGCTAGGAAGGGACCCGCACATTGTATTTCTCCCAATGTTCAGTGCGCTTTTAGTGTTGTCCAAGGAGATGGTGGGGGCCTTATCTTCACTTCGTTCAGTTAAGGCACCCATGAGGCGGTAGGCAAGAGAAGTTTCTTATATTTCACATAGCATGGTTAGTGAAGAGAATGGATATGAGGTCTAGTAATTAGGTTGAGATTACAGATAGGAGTGTGTTAATTTTGTAACAAGGTTTGTTGTATAAAGTCATAGACAATGCATTATTGGCCGCTTTTATCGAACGTTGGTAATCAAATACAAACAACTTTCACATGTTATTGGGTAGATGACTATCATACTTAATGATATCTACGAGATACATGGTCTTCTCATGGAGGGACAACTTATTTCCTTGACGCAAAAGATGATGGCTAAGTGTGATACATTAGAGATAAATATCGATGAAGTAGTGCTAGAGATTAACTCCGCCCATGTAAGGAAACACCCTTGCATTGCCGGATAAAGGAGGAGGATATTAAAATTGTGTGAATTATTGAGGTATCAAGTTAATGAGCCATACTATGAAATTGTGAGAAAGAATTATTGAACGTAAGTTAAGACAAGTATCAAGTACAACAGAGAATCAATTTGGATTCATGTTAGATAGATCTACTATTGAAGCGATTCACCTTTTGAGACGTCTTATCAAACATTTTCGAGAAAAAAAAAATACCTTCACATGATATTTATTGATCTACAAAAAGCTTACGATAGGGTACCGAGAAAGATTCTTTGGAGGACCTTGGAAAAAATAGGTATCTCATTGACATACATTAACCTTATAAGAGACATGTACGATGGTACAAAAACATGTGTGAGAACTCATGAAGAAATGTTTTGAAGTTAATATTGGGTTACATCAAGGATCAACTTTAAGTCCATACTTATTTATAATGGTGATGGATGAGTTAACAAAACATATTCAAGATGAAGTGCCTTGGTGTATGTTATCTGTAGATGACATTGTGTTAGTGGAAGAGTCTAAGGAAAAAGTTAATAGAAAATTGGAACTACGGAGAGAAGCATTAGAAAGCAAAGGCTTCCGACTTAGTAGAACAAAGACAAAATATATGGAATGTAAGTTTGATCATTTGGTTACCTCAGAGGACATATAAATTAAAATTGGTACATATTACATCCCCTAAAAGGAAAGTTTTAAATACCTAGGGCAATTTTTCAAAGTGATGAAAGAATTTATGGAGATGTTACACATAGAATTAATGATGGTTGGTTAAAATGGAGAGGAGCATCAAGTATTTTTTGTGATAGAAAGATACCATTAAAGTTAAAAGGTAAATATTATAGAACAGCAATTAGGCATGCCATGTTTTATAGTTCTGAGTGTTGGGCAGTTAATCATCAACATGTACAAAAGATGTATGTGACAGAAATGAAGATGTTGAGATGGATGAGTTGTCATATAAGAAAAGACTATATACAAAATGAGGTTGTTAGAAACAAATTAGGAGTGACACCAATAGAGGATAAAATGAGAGAATATCATTTAAGATGGTTTGTACATATAGAAAGAAGATCAAAAGAAGAACCCATAAGAAAGTATGAAAGACTAAATTTGGAAAGTATTAAAAGAGCTAGAGGACGACCACAAAAGTGTTGAAAAGAAATAATAAATAATGATCTAGCTTATCGTGAGTTAACTGCTAACATGACACATGATAGGGATCTGTGGAAACAAAGAATCCATGTTGCTGACCCCGTCTAGTATGGAAAAAGGCTTTGTTATTGTTGTTGTTGTCAAAGGCATGTGAAAGTTCTATTGTCATAGTCAATGCATTGTTGACCGCTTTTATCCATAAAGGAGTGTATCATGGAACCAGCTCTACCCCCACATCAAAGAGAGGTTTCTAGTCCAATGATGGCAACAAACTTGCAGTTCGCTTCAGCCACAACTCTTCGATGTGCCTGAAATCGGTTCCTTTAGGTTCAATTGATGTGCAAGCTACTTCTCATACCATTGTAGCTTTGATCTTCGTTGATCCTCTTTCTCTCACTCGAGAAGAAGCAGCACAAGTGGAGGAGAACAAGACTTTATTACATCAACACGTGAATAACAAGATGCATAGCTAAAGTTGGTCTTGGATAGAACCGCATGGCACTCTCTAGCTTCATCCCTCTCTCACTTTGCTGAATGGCATTTACACTCAATGTTTAACAACTGAACTGATTTATTCCCACCCCAACTAACCTATTTATAGGCAAACTGAGTTCGGTTGGAGCCTGTCCCCTTCTAGGCTCCTCCATGGAATATTTTATAGCATATTCGGTTAAGCCAACTCTGGTTTATTTTGGCTAACCACTTCCAACACCTTATCTCATGTGACTTAGCCCATGGACTAGACTTAGTCCACCCCGATTTCACCTAGTTACAAGTCGGCTAGGTTTACCTAACTAGCAAGTTGTACAAAGCTAACCACTTCCCAACACGGGACAACATATGTACAAAATATCAAGGTGCAGCTGAGTGACATTCACTTGAAGTGCATCCAACCTCTGATGCTTGATGCTCGGCATGCTTACTCCAATATCCTTTCATGTGCACTCACCTTTGGAGCATCAAGTCATATGTTGTCATGTGGTGCTAGCACTCCAAGAAATGTCCTATGACAGAGTGCATCAACATTTGCCTACTAATAGAAGCAGTTAAGAAAGACATCCTTGATAGAAGCACAACAACATAATGGACATACTTTTTTGCTCCAAGAATTTGTACTATTTTTATATATATTAGTATTTTTATTTGATTATACTACTAACTTTTTTTATAATTACTTTCTTATAATAGTATTTTATCGTAATACGTAACACAATAGCATTAGTTTTAGTACATTCAAAGCATGTGTCATGGATATTGTAAGGTGATCCTACATTATTGGAGTTGTTAGAGATATTTGAATAGTGCTACCAATGAGTACATCGATTAACTATATATGAGGATAATGATGAGGATGCATGAGCTTGGTGTTGTAGATGATGCATGCGCTAGGATGGATCATTATATATGAGGTTTACATCTTATATTTGATATGTTCTTTTATATTATTCATTACATGTATATACAAATGATGTTTGTAATGAATGAAATTTTGGTTTGTTACTCTTAGAATTTAATATACACAATTATTACAAAATAATGCTTCTATTTCAATTGAAAAAATATTTATATTTACAAACTATGAATAATATCTAATCATCATCTTCAATATCATATACAATAGCATCTCTTGGTCATCTCATTTGGGTATACATATCAATACGTTCATGAAACAATTGATTCTAATTCTCAACGCTTTCATGTTGATATCGTTGCCAAGATGAAAAGTTAAGAGGCATCGAAGAGCCATCAACCATATGCATCTTAAAAAGGTTGGAGTATAAGAGAAGATTAATTACAAATTAGATAAATTGAATGCTTAAGTAGCATAATCAGATTTGAAGATATTGTAACTATCATTAGAAAATACCGTAAAATATGATGATAGCACATGTAGTATACATCCCTTATAACTGACTACTTATTGTCTAACACTAGTGACATAAATATCAATGATAGTCTTTCATGTCAACTCCCGTATCTTTTTTTTTTTAATAAATTGGCTTGATACATCCTAGTGAATACCTTCATCTCTAAGTCCTCTTTGGTCCGCTTTGACTCCTTATGATTAGTTCTTTTCTCCTTAAGTCTTATTATCTTCTTTTTATATGGTTTATCCTTATCTTGGTTTCATCTTATTAATATTCTCAAGTACTCTCATGTTGGAAGAAACCGCATGACTATATGCATAAACTGGTAATATGCAACAAACAATAATGTATCGATATTAACAAAAGTCATAGATCCACAGAAATCCATAAACAATCATAATATAAAACAAGCAAAGAGAAATAAAATCAATATTCAACTTATATAATTGAGGCTCATGGACTAGCCTTAGAGAAATCAGCATCACCTTATCAGGTATGCACGAGTACCACCATCTTTCTCTTAAGATAAAATAATCATCGCAGGCAAGAGTACATACCTGGACTCAAGCCGCCTTTGACTACACTTTAGTTGCTTAGGCTGCGAGCAAGGAAACGTAGAGGAGTAGGAGGAGAGAGAGTGTAGGAAAGTTAACTACATTGATTGGGGGGCTGCAACTATTCAACAATCATAACTCCTTGAATCTGCCCCGTAATTGTTTTGTATCTTCTCATTTATAGGGATCAACTTCAGTTTTAGATCAAAACTTTTTTGTGTACAAAAATATTGAAGACCACTCTCAAACCCGAACTCAAGCTCTTTGAACTAAGGTTCATGAGCTACTATCTATATAAAAGGACTTATAAGATTATTTCAACCATCAATATGTGACTAAAAAATGCCCAATAGTATTCATAAGCACAAGACCCTTATAATAGATGACTTTCATACTTTTGGACTTTTGCCTTAATCAAAGGTATAGCAAGTAAATATCTGGGGATACTTAAATGAGCTAAATATAATTAATATTTTAACTCAACCATCATTAATTAGTCATAAAGTCTTACAATCATTCACAAAATCTAAAGTATAAAGTACCCTACCGAATCAACCATTATATTATGCTTTCAGTAATAGTATCTTTCAGTTTAAATTGTTATCTAAGTTATCTATATTTACCCTTAGAAGAATTAGGTGAACATACGTCTTGAACCTTAACCTTGGTAGAAATACAACTATTGGTATAACATAATATAGGCTATGGCAATGATCTTTAGGATATGCATTAATGGTCATGCATCTATATCCTTTATCACGATTGATTTCAAGGAACAACTCATTTTTCCTATTTGTAGCCTCATAATATCAATAAAGTACGTACTGCTAGCATCCTACCCTAAGACTTAATTCCATTTAGAGAAAAATCTCTAACTAACTTTTAGTTATGACACTTTAAACTTAAAAGGGAACAAATACACATACTTAAAGTATCACTTTTATTATTTAGTGTTACTCAACAACTTGGTATTATCACATTGAACCTACTCTATGGATTGCAACTTAGTTACGTGAGGTTGTCATTACTTATGAATAACTCATGGGTTTTTCAACTAAGGCTATTGTTAGACCCTTAGTTAAAGGATTAACTGTATTATCTTTTGAATCAACAAAAATCTACAACCATAACCTCTTCAGTTACATGTAAGTTTATAGATTTAAGATTGACTTGGATGTATAGCAAAAAGGCCTCCATTCTAATTAGGACAAACTTAACCAAGGCCAATGATCGAGTGGACTAGCATTTTTTAGAATATACACTATTTTTTTTTGTTTTCATAGTAAATGGATTCAGCTCTTGATAGCGTGCATGAAATCCTCATGCTATGCTACGATTATAAACAGTGAAGACAGCCTTTTTATTGTGTCGTGAGAGATTTGTAAAGGTGATCCTATCTCTCCCTACCTTTTCCTCTTGGTCATGGAAAGACTATTGCGCATGTTGTGGATGAGCGAGGCCAAGAAAGAACTGATTCATGTTGATGTCAAAGGAGTCAGATGGAGCCACTCCTTTGCAGATGCATTGTTTTTCATGCATGATAAAGGTATCTCCTTCGATCACTTTCTACAAATTGGGGTTGAATTTGAAAGGCACTCAGGTATGCAGGTGAGTGCCTCCATATCAGCATTCTTCACATTTTTACCACCCAATAGAACCCAACAACTTCAATTTAAATGTGGATGGCCAAAGAATCAGCTCCCGAGGTGATATCTAGGTTAAACGCTTTTCTATGGGAGGTTAACTTCTCAACTGTGTCAACCAATAGGTTCGAAGGTGTAGAATCGAATTGAAGCTTGGTCTACCTCCTTTTTGTCTCTTGCAGGATGGATAGTGATGATGAAATTAGTCCTAGGCTTAACCCCTCTTCATTGAATGTTAGTATTCTATATTCCTCTCAAATGTTTCCAACAAATTGAAGCGATCATTCGCTACTACTTATGGTATGGATCCAGTAACCACAAGGCAATACATTTATTAAGTTGGGAGAAGGTTTGCAAAACCCACTAAAGAATGAGGTTTTGGGATCTGGACACTGGAAGATGTTAACAAAGAAATAGTGGCAAACAATAGTTGGAAAGTGGATGCTGAAGGCATGGATCCATGGACCACCTTTGTGCAATGTAAATACCTACACACAAACAACTTTGGGTTTGACTGGAAGACAACACTTACCTGGGAGTTGGGATGACTGGGAGTTGTAATATTGATGGATAGAACATCGTGGATAACTGGTAGTTGGGATCAAATAGAATTCTTGTTTGACCCATGGTATGAACATGAACTACTAGCGAGCCGAATCGAAGCTTCTCTTACCAAGAGACGGTTCCAAGCATTACGGAAAGTTTTGGTCAAGAATAGCTGAATCAATCTCATCAATTACCTTCAGTCGTACATGCATTGTATCCCGTAAGGACTCTCAGTGACATGGGCAACATTAAATAGGAATGCTTGGGAACAACTGAGATGGTATCATAAAATTGATTTGACCTCTGTGAGTGTTGTGTCTCCCAAGTAGCATCACCTATCACCTAATACGGATGGGTTTTACATGCCTTTTTATAATGGAGGGCCTTATTGGTACTAGAATCTTTTGACGACGATCAAATTGTTGAGCTACATAATCTGACAATAAAGTTTCACAACATCTATACAACAAATGCATCCATGGTATTTTGATAGCATATACACATTACAATCCAAGTATTTTGTAGAATTATATGGTTGTTAGTTAATCTATGTTGTATAAAATAAATATAATAACAAAAGTTATGTTTAATTTAAAAATATAGAATATGATTGTAATTTCAAAAAATACCTACTCAATCGTCATCAAATTTAATTACTTATGATACTTAGTAAGCCGATCAATAAAAGATTGTTTGTGACAAATATTTCTCATCCAACGGGGTCTACTCATGGTTCCTCATCCAGCCATGGGGCTTTGCATGTGCCTTCTCCAGCATCACGATTTGGCAAGTTTATCAAATGTGTATAAAAGATGTTTCTATGGTCATTATCTGTTGTAGGATGATTAAACTAATTTTTCAGGAAACCAGCACCCTGATTGGAGGTTCAAGTCTCTCTCTCTCTCTATTCAAGCGTGTGCATGCACTCATGCACAATGGAGATTGCTTTTGTAGGACATGGTGCCCCTTAGCCCTGAAATAATCAATCCGGCCTTATAAATCTGTTAGCAGCAAAAATTTATTTGAAAATGCATGTTTAATCAGATTACCAAATTTCAAACGACTTACCAGTTCAATTTTGAAACCCCCGAAGGAATTGGTTGCAAAATGCAACAGGTCATTTCCCTGGTTCAACCAGGCAAGCTGCAACTATCCATATCAGATGAGGTCCCCATTGATGCAGTCATCAAAAAGTCTTAAATGAAGGTTCTACGGATCATGACAAATTTCGTTTCGCCATGAAATTACTGAAGATTTTCCTAGTACAAACTTGAGAAGCTTCAATTTAACCAATAAAGCTTATGATAACGAAACCAAGAGAATAATTTAGGATTGTCAACGGGGCATTATGACCCATTGCAGGTATGTTTGCTTCAACCCTGACAAAGGATCAAAAAGACGGATGCTTCATTCAGTCGAGTGAAACGGATCCATACAGCAATTCCCGTTCCAAGTTCTATGGTCTTCAATTCACGAAGATTTCACATCACATGGTGTCCAAAGGGACATAGCTGACTGGATAGCACTGACAAAAAGTCAGGAGTTCAAGACCCGGGTATGGACATGACTGGTTTAGAACCAACCTAAACAGTTCAAAACAGAACCAAACCAGAGCAAGAACTAGCTGAAACCAGAACCAGTAATCCAGACATGGAACCAGGCCAAGAACCACCCAGTTCGGTTTCAATTCTACCTTAAATGGAACTAAAATCAGCTCACAATCGAAACTAGCAGTTGTTCAAAACCGGGACAAGAATCAAGAACCACCCAGTTCGATTTCAAGAAACATCCATCTCGATTCTCATGTCTCCACAGGTTCTCTTGAGGATTCATTTGAGAAAAAAGAGATGCTAAAATATAAGTTGGAACACACAAATCAAACCTAATTTATGTAAAATATACCTAAATTGAAACATATTACTACGAATGAAACGTGGAGAATGATGATGAGTTCATGAATTAAAAATATATATAACACTTCTTTTTTATATTTTCTCTTATACAACAACAACTAAGCCTTTTTCCATACTAGATGGGATCGGTTTATATTTTCTCTTATAATTTACTTTATTTTTAAATAGACCTAACTTTGTAGCCAGATTCGTGAGACGGGGCCCATCGAGGATTTCCATGTTCTCCCATCCTCATCCCCATTTTCATTCTCCAAATCTACTCCGTTCAAGATGATCCCCACAGAGAGCGGGAGATCCCCTCCCCATGAACACCCCTAGTAGAGATCGAGCACGGAATGCAGTCCACTTTTTCATACCAAGACAAGTGTGATTAGAAGATAAGCCAATACAACCTTAAAAGGTTTAAACATCAAAATGGGTTCGACTGAAAAAATTAAATTGTAACATTTAAAAGTTAGCTTTGCGATGTAAGCTCATTTGTAAAAGCAAAACTCAACATTGGACAAGTCCACCCAATTAACCAATTGGGAGATGTTTTTTTTAACTATACATTTTTTGGATACCCAACTGCGCAAGTCTACAAAGCCAAGTTGAGGGAATCCCAACCTTTTGCCGCTCATCCGGTCAACCTATGTCAGCTGAGACAAGTTCGTTAAAAGGGTTTGGCAGTAAAAACTACAGAGTTTTATGTGGACACCAGACCAGGCAAGTCTTAACACAAACAAATGCGGGCAACGAGGGAGGCATAAAGTATGAGACCGCTCGCCATCGATTTCGAGGGTAAAATTTTGATTGTAAGTATTATCCAGAGAGAAGAAAAAACAGAAGACGTCAAAAGGGCGGATATACCAAGTTCTTTTACACTGCTTCTGCGATGGGATACTCGAACACCACATCCTTCCCAGAGCGCTTCCTGTAAACTCCAGAGAAGGTTTCAAGTTTGTATTCTGTGTTGTTCCGCTCCTTGGGATCTAGGTAAATCTGTCAACGTACCAAATAAAAAAGGCATAAAGCAAACATTTTTTGGAAGTTTAAATATTTACAATGTCTTGTAAATTCACTGGCTAAAGCAGTTCAACATACGAACCTTGATGATCTTTGATCCATCAAGCCGATACCTAATCCGCTTGCCAACAATTTCTGCTGGATAGACAACATCCTCCAATATGGCCTCATGAACAGCAGTAAGTGTGCGACTTCGAGGCCTCACAACTGCAGAACCCTTCTTGGGAGGTCGCAGGATTCTTCGGGAAGCAATCAAATCAAGATAACATCCTGTTTTAGAAGGAGGGAAAACATACACCACTTTTAAATCTCCATCAAAATTCGAAGATATGAAATATTTGAAACTACAGGACCCTTTCAAGAGTATCTGGTTTTTGAAACTCCACAACAGTCAAAATTCCTCATCACATGAAATAGCGAAAATAGTTTGAAAGGTCTAAAGTCGCAGCAACAACCCGAAAATGAAAAAATGAGAACAACAAGATAAGGGACAAGGAGACTGAAAAGCAAAGTAGTATCAACTAAACATGGATCGGATCATCGGACAGCATTAAGAAGCTTGCAATTAAAAGTAGAGTTGAGTCAACTAAACATTCATGGATAGTCTTGCATCATAAAGCAGCAAAACAACAAACACATGCAATGAGAGAACTGGAGGAGGATACAAACAAGCAAATACCCAGAATTCCACAAGTACAAATGTAGTTGAAGTGCCAATAATTATCTGTCATACGAGGGTTGTCTTGTTTGAGATTGTAGTCTACGGTTTAAGTGTAGACCCCACTTAGCATGTGGCATGCTTCCATCGAACCGGTACATTAGAGGCCACGTCACCTGGAAACTTCAATTTGCCCTCTTTGTGCCCATTTATAAAGAAAAGGATGCCAAGGTGTCAAGAGTCACATATTGTGACCTAAGTCACCACATATCAAACCCATTATTCACCGGTGTCTTAACATACTAATACCTATCATATTAGAAGCCACTGCAACACGATACTGCACTTTTATCATAAATGGTCACTAAATATCATGAGACAAGGCGCATCCTACGAGTGTTATACCTGTATTATAGTCAATGATATAAAAACCATATTGGTGCCCGTATCGCAATGGGCACCGATACCGCTGTATCGTACTGTATCGTATGGTATGGTATGCTAAATTTTTTATATTAATTTTTTTTTAAAGTCAAAAATTAAAATTAATAAACAAAACATATATAACACAATGAAGAAGCATCCATATTATAAGAAAAACATCTCCTAATGAAGTTATGAACAAAGCTACAAGCATCCATATTTCATATCATTAATTAACTTAAATAACGTGAACACATTACTGAATAATGAATACAAAAAGATTTAACTTAATAAACAACAAAGTTACAATTACAACTTACAATCATCAAAGATGAGAACATTACAAAGTTACAAATAAAAGTTAAAACAAATTACAATCATCCATAATGTGGATCATAATTACCAAAAAACATTATAATCAACGTAGTCAATATCACCATTATCATCATCATCATCTCCTCCCTCTTCTTCCTCCATAATAGGATCTACCCATCCAACACCTTCATTTTCATCATCTCCAATTCAAAGTTCTATTTTGGCTTCGAATGTCCTCTAGTTTTCATCCTCTAAAATGATAGGGGACTCCTCCTCTTCGACCCAATCGTTAAGAATATCGACATTTTCGTAACTCAACGGATCATATGGCACATTCCTTGCCCTTCTTGCATACTTTTGCATTTGCCGGTAAAGAAAGAATATTCAAATTATAAAGAATATCAAATATAATATAATCACATCAATCAATCATTATTAATAAGATTAAGAAAGAACTAGGCAACAACAAATTATATATACATATATATATATATATTCTAAAATTATTACATTTGCCTTAACTTCATATTATAGGCAATGTATACCAAATCACACAATCGAGCATGCTCCAGTCTGTTTTGTTTTTTCGTGTGAATGAATTCAAAAAAACTCTAATTCCTTTCGTACCCACTCGAACTACATATTTGGCTTAATACATGTTGAACAAACCTTGCCAAATTCGGTACATTTACACCAAAACGAGCCCATTATTCATCTTAAATAAAACATGATAATGATTAATAGGAAATGCATACAGTAAATCAATTAATAACTTAAATGAATATCAATAAAAACACAATACCTGGTCACATCTAGGAGAAAAGTTGGATTGCAATTGGCCTTCAAAATCTCCAACACTCTGTATATACTTGCTTAACTCTAAATGGATATTATTACAAGTAAATGAATCTTCAACAAAGTCAATTGCATTTAATATACCATTTTTCACTTTTTCATCCTCCACAAAGTTAGGAAAAAATCAAATATAAGGGTTAAAGAAATATACAGCAGCATGCAAATCATGATGCATTTGGTGGTTCTAACGTGCATCAATTATCTTCCAAACCTTATTTAGAAGTGATCGCTTGCGGTGAAGGTTTGCTTGTATTTTCAATTTAGCCTTCTCCATATAATCATATATATATATAAGGCATACCAGATTTTTCTTCACTATCCACCATCCTCTAACTAAAGGTACAGTAATCTTTAAAAAATTACTTCAACTTTCTAAAAAATCAGCATTAAAAACATCTACCACAACAATCCCCTCACTCTTTCTAGACCAACTAATAGAGCTTAATTCATCATATGCAAACAATTTTTTTAATGCATTTTTTTTGTAATGACAAGACTTTGCACAGTAATAACATTTATAGCAAATATTGTCAATGAAGGTCTAAGCAATTTCCTTCCACTTGTATGAATTCACATCAAATGCAATATAGAAGAATAGTTATAAATAAACTTTATAACATTTCAGCATGCATCTATAGTCCCTCTTATTTCATCCATTGCACTCAAATCTTTAAGCATTAAGTTTATGCAATGTGCAACACATGGAGTCCATACTAAAGATGGATGGTTTGTCTCAAGCATCTTACTCACTGCTCTAAAATTTGCAGCATTATTAGTAATGAATTGAATAACATTTGAAACATCTACTTCCTCAATAATTTTCTCGAAAATAGAAAGTAAATTATCTATAGTTTTATCAATATTAGACAAGTCACGTGATTTCAAAAATAATGTATCTTTGAGATAATAGACTAGGAAGTTTACCAAAGACCTACGCTGACCATTTGTCCAACCAACAACCATAACAAGACATCACGTATCCTTCGACGACTTTCTAAATTCAGAATTCTATGCATTAACAATATCAACCCATTTCTGCAATAATGTGCCCCTCAAAGCATGATAAGTAGGTACTCTATAACCCGATCCCATACTTGAGATAGCATCTGCCATACTTTGAAAAAAAAAAAGTTTGCAACATTGAAAGGGAGGCAATTTTTATAAAAAAAATCAGCACACTTCAAATCTACTTTCTTAATTACCTCCTTTAAAACTATAACTGATCTAATGCTTGGATGAGCTCGAAGAGTCATACATGAGAGAAAAAAATGAAGGCATCCCACTATGGCCACTACCTCCTTTAGCTCTTCTAGTACCTCTCATAGGCATCGAGCGAGTAGGAGCTCTTCTAGTGGAACAAGAGCCAACTTTACTGCTACTACCACCAAAACCTCCACTACTACTACCACCAAAACCTACACTTTTCTATTTTCTCGCCTTTTCCTCCCCTCTTTAGCCATCTTTTTTCCATCTTAGCTGCACCATGGAATTCATCACCACCATGACTATATATCCCTTGAGGAGAAGCATCTTCAAATGGTTAAGACATATCCCAACCACCTATTTTCGCCCTTTCTCGTACCCTTAATCTCTTCTTCTCCCTTGAAGCCTCTAATACCTACTCAATCTCGTACTTCACTATTTTGGAAACTCGAGGACATGCACTAGCATCCTTCTTGGTTCGCATAAAGTGGTGTTTCATATGAGAAATACCATCATGTTTTATAGCATTGCAAAACATGTACTTGTTTATAAACTTATTATCTTCATACACCAAAGTACAATATTTTCAAGCCGGTTCGACTCGATCGGAAGCCATTAAGACAAGAGTGGATAATCAAAAAAAAAGAAAAAGGCTTTTTAGAGGTTAAAAATTATGAAATCTACAAAACCCCCAAATTTTTCAAGTAAAAAATTGAGTATAATGCCAATGAAAAGAGGTATGACATGGATTTGACAAAAACTATCGAGATAGAAAGTTGGATTGAGTGAAATACTTGAGAATATTGTAAATAAACCACGAAATCAACAAGAACAAGGTAAGAAAAAGATATGTAAGCAAATGAATGGCATGAAAAAGGGTTTGCAAAGAAGCAGAAATAAAATTCACAAGTTTCGGATTTTCAGAATTTAAAACATAAAAATCAACATTGACTCGTACGATATGGGATAAATCGTGATAAGCGATACGTACTCTTATATCATATCGTATCTTCATACAACAAGTGATAAAATCGTATTGTATAATACGATACGATACGATACGATTTTTATAACATTGATTATAGCACTATTGGGCCCTATGTGAAGGACAATTTTGAATGGTGAATAGTCCACCACCAGGCTGGTACCACACCGAAACTCGCATTGGTGTCATACACTGCAAAATCATGCGTCAAATGTATCTCGCCCTATCAAACAAGTTAGAACTACTTTTGACCAGATCTAGACACCATAACGTGTTCAATCTTCATGTTGAGAGAGGCGGGAACAAAACCTACTGAGGATTGCACGTTGGGAGAGAGATGTCACGACTCATGCAAAAAGAAGGAGAGGGCCTTCGAAGAGAAAAATGGAGAGAGACGATTGGGTGGGGGAGGGCCACCAGATCATATAAATGTAAGGACTCATTACGCTTTACATTTTATATAATTTTATATAGGTACAGCTTCTATATACCTAAACCTACATGGCTTACATGTTGAATATTTAAGCATATATACATGAGTTTGTATCAGAGCGAGTCAAATGTGCAGACTTATATATAATATAATATTGAATATCATTTTTATATTTTATTATATATATCCCATCATGTTGCTGCACACAAAATTTTTTGGATATGCTGTTTCCCACACTTACAACCATCACGATGTGACATAGCCTAGACCTTTAGAGCATGAGATGTGTACCAACATTTACAAAAACGGATGATGTTTACAACATTACCGTGGAAAATTCAGACACCACAGTCCTTATCATGAACGTTCTTGCCAGGGAATGAAGTCAATTTGCAGGATACTATTTTAACCGTTCTTCATAGCATAATATATTAATATCCTACATACGTGAAACTTCCATACCTGCCCATTTTTCAATATTATATCAATGCTATTTTTATAAATACAAGACCTATTGGACATCAATCGAAAATCTTTTATATGAGGATTTTAAGTGATAAAATGAATATTTTGAAACTTATAAGAGGACTTTCTTAACTAAAGTGCTTAAGATGGATGCAATGAAAAGAGTGATACAATAATATACTATACAAGCACATCCAAATGAACCTTCATATAAGTAGCACATATTACCTCCTAAATATATAATTCATTTGTCAATTTATATGACTGTACTCTTGTCATAGTTCCAAAACATTTTGATTGACAAGTCATATATGTTAATGAAACATTAGATGAATGCAAGAGAATTTTATCCAAAAAAACAAGGTAACGAATGAGAAATAATGAGAATAGCTTGAGACGACATACAATGAGAATAGTTTGACATCTGCAGCCAATGGATTAGGGATGCCAAATGCAAGGAAAGGCGGCAATGTCAAGAATGCACTAGAGGCAAAGCATACATAAGATTAGAATTTCAGAGCAGCAAGTTGATACTAAGAAATTGATAAAGGACCTTAAAACATAAGACAAAGCCATCACTTAATGAAAAGGAAATGCAACAAGGGCCCAAAAGAACTGCAATTTTGGCTTCAAGAAGAAACTTCACCGATTTCAAATTGGGAATTTGGGATCCAATTCAAAACAAGACAATGAAAAAGTTTCCTAGTTTAACCCTGGTGCATCAAACAAAAATAGCCCATAACTGCAGTTTAGCACCAACCAAGCTCTATGCTGTCTGATTGTATGGTCAGATGAGATCAATACTGGAAGGCCTAGTTTCCAGCCAGTAGTTAAATCCCATGACTTATTATTGCAATGACACGTCAAGTGCCTACGTTAGTAATGCTAAATCAAACTGAGAATAAGGTAATAATTATAAAACCATACAAAATGCACAAAGAAGTGGTACAAGAGCAGGAGCACAACATGCAATGAAAAAAATTGTTATAGTTATAGAGAAAATACCACATAAAAATGATAAAGAAAAGATCACCATGACGTGCAGGGGAAATTCAGTTGGATGGGACTAAAGAAATCCATGTTCTGAAAGTTTATAAGAATAACATAACATCATACCCATACAAAGCAAAACAAGGAAAAGAAAAGAATTTGGGTCAAAGAAAGTTTCATTGTTAGTCTGCATAACAATCACTATTCTACATCAAATTTTCAGCAGCATGACAATGACAAACAGATCATTCAAGATCTAAGTACCCTCTTATATTCAGTTGCATGAACCTCTTACCTATGGGAGACATTAGCAGCATCAAACTTAATAGAAAGAAAAACATAAAATAGGAAAGGTAGGATGAAAATGCAACCAAAAGAAAACTTTAAAAGCAGTCATGGAGAAGAGGACCAAGGTTAACAAAAGGATACCTTCCCGCTGAACTTCTTTTCAAGCTCTCGCATGAGTCTCACATGAATCTTACGGAAAGCCTTACGCAGTCTGTAAGGAACATGAATAACAACTGCCTTTCGATTGCCTGAGATGTCAACTTGGCTTCATGAGTAGCAAAAGGGGAAAATATTTCAGTGCAAATATTTTTCACAAGGAAACCATAGCAGTAGGCAAACCAATGAACCCTTACATGGCTGAGTTAATAAAGAGATCCTTCAAATCACTTTTCATCTCTTGTTTGGTGTTCTCCAGATCAAATAGGGCCTGCAAAGGCAACGATGGCAGGGATTGAAGAGCAAAATTCTAAAGGAACCAAAGGATGAGCACAGGATAGTCGTTGTTTGGATTCTTAACCTGCGCAACAGTCTCCTCAAATTCATGAGGCTCAGCACCCTTGTATTTCTGAATTTTCCTCCGTGCAGTATACATGTTGACTACTCTTTCCCCTGAAGCGTAAAATGATGAACTGAATGGGGACTTGAATGGAGAAGGCAAAATTTCTGAAGACGTTAGCTTTCCTACTATTAGTTCAGGTCTGCACTAGCTTCATCAATACTAGCATAAGATCAGGGAAAGAAAGTGGATCAAACTGTCAAACTCATAAGTAGGATAGGATAACAGCAATTATCAAGTTGTGCTCATGAAAGCAGTTTATGAGTAAGAGAAAAGGATCAAGAAAGCTGATCGTATTCATGCATACACAAGCCACACGCAGGCATGTCTATGCAAGCTTGCACCTAAATTACACACAATGCAGCCCCAAAAATCATAACCGTTACATTTATCTTCAGTACCCCACTAAAAGAAAGGACTCCCCAACATGGCATATAATATAACTTATAGCATACGCATATGTACCACCAGAAGTTCATCATTGTCCTCGTAGTGCGTCCTTTTAGTTTCATATACGGATCTTATTGTCAAAGACTCAAAGTCTACGATGATGGGCAGATTTATGGGTGCATAATAGCCCGATCCGTTTCATATGGATATTGATCCACTTGTAAGCGGATCTGGATTCGGATAAGATAGCTAAAGAGTAAGGTTTCGTGTCCTATGAACGTAGACCTCCAGTAAAATCAGTAAACTAACAAATGAGCCAAGCTAAGAAACGGTCGCAAATTGGTTTGATGAATCGGGTCACATTATTTTCGCTGCAATATAGGTCAACCTTGACCTAACCCATTTTTCTTCAAGGTTTGGGTCGGGTCCAAATCAATGACTGTAACACCAATATTTATAAAATATACATTATATACATACATATATATATATATATATAACTTCTCATACCTACTCTGAGATTTGGGTAACATGCACATCAACATCCTACACCCTGACGTTTAAAAACCTCTACTTGAGTATCCTGAGAAACCATTTATGAACTCTAATAATCTTCGTTCTTTTAGATTTACACATTGTATTCATCGAAAGTGCAAGAAATTAGAAAGTGCAAGACACCAAAGCGACAAACTTAGTAATTAGAAAGTTGAATAGGCCATGTGACTTGTAACATATGTATGAATTACATCCATGATTGGAGGAAAAGAATTTATATAATTTGAATACAACACTCAGAATAACACCTCCTGTTTCTGAGAAAAGAATGATCCCACTTACTCCATGATCTGACATTTATCCATGCATATGGAGCTCTTAAATATCATGCAAGATTTATGAACATCTTTTATATTGAACAAAAGAAGATTGTGGAGTTGCTGGAAGTTATTTAACAACAATATATGGTCTTACATTGTCCATCAAGATGAAAAGTATGCTGAATTTGACAAATCCTCCACCGCATGTATTTTGAATTGCAACCAGAACAACGCATCAACAGAAGCTAAGGAAATTTCAAGAAATCTACTAAACTATACTCAAATATAGGTTAAATAGAGCAATTTGTAAAGAAAATGACTGCGTCAAAATAAAAGCCAGGCTAAAAAACTACACGAACAGCAGTTTAAATCCAATGCATCATCGATTCACAAATGAATAAAAGTGAATTCTCGGCGCCCTTCCTCAATGTGCAAGCTGAAAACCTTCCTCAATTTGAATGTGGTTTACCATTCACAAAGTGAAACTCTGAAAAGGAGATAAAAATGAATCCAGTGCAACATGTAAACCTCTTGGTCAATGTATTTTATTACATTTCAAGGTTGCCGGTGAGACACCCCCCCCCACCCCGCGTAATTTGTTTCAAAAATTAGAAAAACAAAAACCAAGAATTCTAGGGATGATAGAGCAAAAGTGAAATTTGAAAATAAGCAAAACATCGAAGTAAAAGCTCCGATAATCTCAAGTACAAATGAGAGTTGGGGTGGGAGATTGAATAGAGAGAGAACCATCAAGATTGAATCTTGAACGTTATGCAATCAAGAGCAATAAAAAAGACGACAAACGGAGATGGTGTTGGAATCTATCTTGGTCGGCTGCCGGATTCTGACTTCTCGCAAGCTTTAGGTTCTCTGCCTTTGGTCTCCTCAGGTACGTGTGCAGTAGAACAAAAGGTGAGTCTTTTTTATTTGAGGTTTTCACAAAGTGGATTTATCCGAGAGAAGGCTTTTACAGTAAGTCTTTCTATATCTTTTCGTTTGCGTTGCTTTGTATTTATAGAGCAGCGCGTGCTCTCCCTTTTTTCTGTTATTCCTATTGGGTTTTCCTCATCCGGAGCGTTTCTTATCCAGACTGTTACCGAAAATCCCGATAACGATCCGATTGTTATGGTTCTCGTATCCTTAATCTGAGATTCAGGTAACAGTCTAGATGGCCAGTCCAACCGTTACCTTTGATGGATTGCCAAGAATGGCCACAACTTATCATCTCCCACTTTGCCATTCAAGCCAAGTGTATCGACATAATGGTTTTCTCCCACTTTTGTAGGGTTTACCTAGTATTGTCCTTTCATGATTACTGCTGCAATCAATACCCATTGTGTGGTTATTTTCCTTCATAACAATGTGTCTGTTGTATGGTTATTTACCTATACAACACTTTTATCCATTGTACAGTTATTTTCCTACACAACATTCAAACATACCTGAAACCCATGTTTGTAACATGTTTTGAGAAAAGTTCCTCTGTTATGCCTTTAGTCAAGGGGTCCACCAACATATCATTTGTTGGCATGTATGAGATGGATATGTCCTTTCTCATAACAATATCATGAACATAGTGGTATTTCACCATTATATGCTTGCTTTTTGAGCAATCAGCTCCACTCTTGATAAGAGTAATTGCTGCATTATTATCACATTAAATAACAATTGGCTCGTCGGTTATTTCCAACTTCAAATCACGTATGAAGCGGCTTATCCAGACAACACTCGTTGCAGTCATACAACAAGCTACATACTCAGCTTCCTGTGTATGTAATGCTACACAACCCTATTTCTTACATGCCCAAGAAACAACACCACCTCCAAATAAGAATATTTGACCCGAGGTTGATTTGCTATCATCTTTGCTCCTAGCAAAGTTAACATCCGAGTATCCTACCACTTTCAGTTCAATTGCTTGAAAACATAGTTTCAAGTCTCTTGTTTCTTTCATATATCTTAAAATCTTTTTCACAACTACCTAGTGTTGTCATCTAGGATTACTTTGATATATACTTATAAGACCAATAGCAAAGTTGATATCAGGTCTTGTACACAACATAGCATATATCAAGCTATCCACAGCTTGTGCATAAGGAACATTAGGCTTATCGTCTCCTTCACCAGTACAATCAGCCTTACTGATTTTGACCCCTTTTGCAATAGATATATAGACTTGCATTCACCCATTTTGAACTTCTTGAGGATATAATCAATATATCTTTCCTGACTCAAGCATAATAGTCTAGATTCCCCCATATCCTTCATTTCGAATTTCAAGTTCAACCATGACTTGGTTTTAACAATCATCTTGTTATCGTTTCCAGTCAACAATGTGTCATCTACATATAATGATAAGATAACAAAGTCGCTCTCACTATTCCAAACATATACACAGTGATCAAGTTTATTAGCCACAAACCTAAGTTCTATAATGGCATTTTGAAAAGTCAAATACCATTGGCGAGATGACTGTTTTAGGCCATATAAGGATTTTCTTAACCTATATACTTTATCTTCTTGGCCTTCAACCACAAATCCTTCAGGTTGCTGCATATATATGATTTCTTCTAAATCTCCGTTTAGAAATGTTGTCTTTACATCTAATTGATGTAAATCCAAATTATAGTATATAGATATTGCCAAGATTATTCGTATGGATGCAAATTTCGCAACTAGAGAATATGTCTCAACATAATCTATCTCCTCTTTTTACGAAAAATCATTTGCAACCAACCTCATTTTAAACTTATTGATTGTACCATCGACCTTGTATTTCTTTTTGAGAACCCATTTACAACCTATGGATTTTCTTTCTTTTGATAAATTAGTCAATTCCCAAACTTGGTTTTTCTCAATGGATTCAATTTCCTCATCTATAGCTTTTTCCCAATGTGATATTTCTGATGAGTTCATAGTATGCTGATAAGTCAAGTTATCAGTAAACTTATCTAAGTCCATCGAATTATACACTTCTTCTACAAGATAAGTATGATAATCTTGTAAGTAGGACGGAGTGACTCTTGGCCTTTTATGTCCACTTGGGCTCAAAAGATGATTGATCTAGGTCTACTAGATCATCAACACATTCATCATTAATTTTCAGGATGTCATTCTTAGAATCTTCTAATAATTCAACATCTCTGCTTTCAATTAGTCTGTGGTCCTTATGATAAAACCGATATTCTTTTGAACCTTTTGGATATCCAATGAATATACATCTTAAGTACATATTGTTTAGCTTATCTCTAAACTGATCAAGGATCTTTACATGTGCAACAGATCCCCATCTCTTGAGATAACCTAGGTTGGGTTTTCTTCCAAACCGCATCTCATATGGTATAGTGAATACAACTTTACATGGTACTCTATTGAGTATGTAAACCGCTGTACTTACTGCTTCTCTCTAAAATACCCTTAGAAGAGAGGCATTGATTAACATTGACCTTGTCATATTCAATAAGGTTCGGTTGTATCTCTGAGCTACACCATTTTGTTGAGGTGTCTTGGGCATTATATTTTGCTTTGCAATACCAAAGTCTTTACAGAATTCAAGAAATTTTGTCAAGGTATGTTCACCACATCTATCTTATCTTAAGACTTTGATTGAATACCCTAACTGGTTTTTCACTTCTTGCTTATATTCTTTAAAAGCATCTAGTGCCTCGAATTTATGTGCCAAAAGATATAAATACATATATCTAGAGTAATCAATGATAAATGTTATAAAATAAATATTTCTATGATTTGACTTTACTTTAAAAGGTTCACATAAATCCATGTGAATAACCTTCAATAGGGTTGTTGCCCTTGTTAATTCCTTGAAAAAAACTTTCCTTGTCATCTTTTCTTTTATACAAGCTTCACACTTGTTTAAAGTATTTTCCTCAAATTTAGACAGTAAGTCAAAGTTGAATAATTTTCTCAACTTTTTCAGACTTATATGCCCAAGGCGTTTATGCCACATATTCACATCAACAATAAAGGCACACTCAATATAAGCAAAAGAAGTACCAATTTCATTATCACATAATTTAAACAGTCCATACTCTACATCAAATTTCTCAAAGAATAATATTCCCCATGTTTTTCCACAGTCACCTTCCTAGGAATAAACTTGACCTCAAAACCTTTCTTTACTAAGATAGGGACCGAGACCAAATTTCACCTTTATAGATGACACAATTAATACATCAGTCAATACAATCAGTTTGCCTTATACAAAAATTCTAAATGACCCAATACTCAAAACATCCGAGAATGTATTATTTCCCATGTAGACTTGATATTCGTCGGGTTTGTATTCCTTTAGGTTCATTGCCCCTTTCTTGGTCTTTGAGATGTGTCATGTAGCTCCGGAGTCTATCCACTAACTTCTCACCGGGCGATCCATGTACAAACACCCTAAAATCACGTAGATTATGTCCTGCTTCTCTGATTATCCATGTTGTGAGTTGTTTCCTCCACCTTTGTTGTTGTGGAAGTCTTTTTTGTAGTATCTCATCTTTTCGCAATTGAAACACTTCACCCGAGAAACGGTTTCCTACGATTTCTTAAAATTTTGACCGCCCTTCGTGTTGTTTTTTCTAAACTTCTTGTTTGGTTTATTTTTCTTTTGGTTGGGTTTGCAGCTAGACCCTATCTCATCTTGTACCACTAACAACTTTTCTTTCTTATTTTTGATCATATGTTTTTGCTGTATTGCTAGTTTCAGGGGCAATTCAGAAAGTTTAACTGCGGGCCCTAATATGAGGGCAGTGGTGACCATGTTCCATGACAGGAGTAAACTATTTAATATTGTTGATATTTGCATCGGTTCTGAGATAACTGATTTTACCACGGCTAAGTCCCTAGCCATTACTAACATGTGGTTTACATGTTCTATTACATTACCTTCTTCTTTCATTTTGAAGTAATTGTACTTTTATAGTAGGAACTACACATGTAATTTGGTAGTTCTATCATATTTAGTTGTTATTGAGTCAAACAACTCTTTGGCGGTCTTGAATTCTTCGAAGACCCTAATCAAGTCATCCTCCATATAGGTCAACATAATTGTCCTTGTTATGGTGTCATCCTTTAAAAATATTTTATACATTTCTATTTGTTACTCAATTGCGTTTGGTAGTAGCAGACGCATAGTTTCCTTTAATATGTACTCAACACCCTCAAGTGTTAGAACAAGTGGGATTCTTCTCTTCCATGTTTGAAAGTTTAGACCATTCGGTTTCTCAGTTTTTGTCAATTCAGACACAAATATTCTAGAACTTATTTTTATGTGTTTGGTAATTATAACAATTAGACAGTCTAAAAAAGAAATAAACATAAAGCAACAAATATACATAGCAAGGATCATGTTAAAACGATGCATAATATCATAAAAATATACTAAAAACATTTTATAAACTACTTGGAACAAACTTACAATTTTTCCAAAAATTTCTGCTTTTAGAATTTTTTAAATAATACTAGGGGTAAAACAATAATTTTAACTATCTGTCCACTTTTGAAATTTTCTGAAAGGCCTAAGGATAGATTCGTAAAATTACTCTTTGGTATTTTTGTAAAATTCATAATTGATCGGGGTTAAAACTATAATTTTAACCCTCAGCCCGAATTTGTAAATTTTCAAAAGTATAGTGACAAACCTATCTTTTGACATAGTGGCAGAAAGAAAATTAACTCAAACCGAGAACGGTAGTAATGTAAAACTGAAGCCCGGTATTTTATAATTTTCACAAACTATTAGAGGGTAAAATAGACTTTTTGCTCAATAAGGGCAAAACAATCTTTTTACTCGAAAATATCTGGATATTTTCATAATTTTGTCCAGTGGTAGTTTTGTAAAATCTAAAAATCGATCGAGGCAAAACGAGCTTTTCAACCCGCTGCCCGAGGCTATTTTTGGTCTCCTAAGGTACGTCGGCTACCGGATTCTAACTTCTGGAAAGCTTCAGGTTCTTTGCCTTTGGTCTCCTTAGGTACGTCTGCAGTGGAATAGAAGGTGAGTCTTTTTGATTTAAGGTTTTCACACAGTGGATTTATTCGAGAGAAGGCTTTTATAGTAAGTCTTTTTATATCTTTTCATTTGTGCTGCTCTGTATTTATAGAGCAACGCATGCTCCCCCTTTTCCCGGTTATTGCTATTGGGCTTCCCTCATCTAGGGTATTTCTTCTCCGGATTGTTACCAAAAATCTGGGTAACGGTCCGACTGTTATGGTTCTCGTATCCTCAATCCGATATTCAAGTAACGGTCTAAATGGTCAGTCTAGCCATTACCTATGCTGGATTGCCGAGAATGACCACAACTTATCATATGGTGTTGTTTCTGGCATGAGTGCAAATAGCCACTTATAGGGTGTTTTCCTACACACACATAGAGAGCATACCTGGTGGTTGGAAGATGGATTAGAAGGAGAGTGCAAAAGAAAATATGACTCTGAAGATTGTTGTAGAAAGGGAGATGTCTAAGGGACAATTATAAGCACATGAGCAAGAGAGAAAAGGTTCCATTCATTTGCATCTAACCGATTCACATACACCAATCCCTCCCTCTCTCTCTCCTCTTAAACCTGGTATACATTCAGGGGTTTGAATTTAAACCCAAGCGAATTCAATGTTGTAGATGGGAGGTCCAATTTGAAAATGTAAAACATTAACTTTTATTCTTTGATGGTAAAATAAAAATATATCCATTTCAAAAGCAAAAGGCAATGCGTATCAATCATGTTATTTTGCTATTCATGGTTTCATTGCATAAATCCATTTCAGAAAATCGGCAACTTGCTTTAAGCCACGCACAGATAAAAGATAACTAAAAATTTCCTAGTGTAAACTCAATTCTTATTACAAATAAAAGTTGCCTATATTACACATTGAATATTGGTATATCAAACTACCGATAATCTGAAAATATCATAGTTGAGATATAGAAATATCACTCATATTCTTATATAATGCCTTAGAAGAATCATATAAGGTCTTTATAATTCTTAATATAGTGACATTGATAGATTATTAAAATAACAACAGATCTTATAATTTTAAGCTCTAAAATCACATCAACTACATTCATATCTTCCATCTCAAGCTTACTACATAAGAATGACTTAGTGTCATTTATTATTTTCATATCATAACCAAATAATAATATATCTTCTACATACAGGTAGAAAATGATGAATGCATTATTGACCAAATAAAGTAAACACACTTATCAAAATCATTAGAAACATGGCAAAAAATGGTATTACACAATCAAACTTTTCATGTCATTATTTAGAAGTTTATTTCAAGCCATACAATGATTTAATAAGCTTATGTATCTTGGAATCATTCCCACGAGCTACAAATCTCTCTAGCTAGACCATATGAATTTTCTTCATAAAGGTCACCATATATTAAGGCAGTCTTCACATCCATTAGATGGATTCTAAGATGCAGACACTCGGATTATAATTATCTGGAAAACAGAAGAATAAGTATCAAAATAATTTATTCCTTCTTTTGTATATCCCTTGACAACTAATGTACTTATTAATCGTTTTGTCTTGAAAACTATTTGCTACTCACAATAAAACAACTAAGACACAAATCCACCAATTCTCAATTATCATTGGAGACATCTTCAAAAATGTCTTGAGAATGTTTGTTTTTCTCTTAAAAGAGAAGATGGATTTAGAAAAGGCACTTCTCTTTCCGAAAATAACCCATTCTAAGTTAAGGCAAAATCATCTTATAGTAATTTGCCTAACTCCTGTACCTTTCTTCCCATAAAAAAAGGCATTAATATATGCACATCTCTTTTACTATATACATACTCCAATTTTTGTAAATACTCAAAACACTCTTGATAACATTTTCTCTCTCCTCTCCACACCAAATTTCGGCAATTTTTTCTCTTACTCTAGTGACCAATTTTCATCTGTTGAAAGCTTATATAGTCGTATTCGTAACCAACTATAACCGATTAGTAACTTACGAACCTAGTTAGAATCAAACAAATCAAAAAAGAATAAAAAGAAGAAAAGAAAACTGAAGAGACAATTGATCCGATTAATTTTTAGATTTTTCTTAAATTTGAAAGGTTAGTTCTTAATAAGATCTTTGTATTTTAAATGATTTGTCTCATTTCTTTTAGTTTTTTCATTGTTTGATGATGGTTCATGGGTTTGAGTAAAATCACATTAGTTATTAGAACTTCGTGTGGAAACATAATATAGACAGGTTTTTCTTCATGGAGAGATGCACCTAGACTATGCCTCGCCTTAAAGAGTAGACAGGGTAGACCCTCATCTCTCACTTAAGGGGAGATGCGGCCTAGGTGTGTCTCTCCTTAAGTGGGAGACAACCTTATCTCGTGTCTTTGAATAGAAGTTGTTTAGTGTATTATGTTTATAATATGATATCCATGTATATATTGCAAAATGACAAACAATTCGAATGAAAGCACTTATGATAAAAGTGATTTAAAGAAGACAATAACTTATCAAAGTACTTATCATATGATAACTAAGAAAAGTGAAAGTTGTTGTAGTGCTTCAGATGATGTATTTGTTAAATAGTTGGTAGATGAGGTAGAATATTAATTTATTGATTGGAAGGGTGACTGACTTAAGTATTTACTCATGTTTACGATGGATGATGTGTTTAGGTGTCTAATAAATTTATTGATTGTATAAGATCATTTGAGAGGAAGTATAATATTGTTATGACACTTTTTGTATAGATAATATATAACTAAACATATTGAAGTATTTATTATCAAGTTAACAAGAAATAAAGAGTTGGCGAGTGTATTTGGTGTAAGTTAAAGTAAGGTTATCTACTCATTAGGTGAGAGTAGTTACAAGGAAATAATAGATGTAATAAAATTGAACTGGAGAAAATTTTTCGTTGTACTCTTTTATATTAAAGAGAAGTGGTTAAATAAATAAAAGAGAGAATTGTCTTGACATGAACAAATATGGTGATTCATTATGATACTCATATAATTAATAGGTATGTACATACATATCATCTATTATTTTGAAATACAATTATTATACATTCATATTTGCCAAGGTGAAAAGTACACATGCAAGGTTGAATTGGTAGTTCAACTAGCAAATTTGATACAATTTTGAAATAATTAGATTCGTTAATAGAGTTATAGATTATAAAATTTAAGAAGTCATTTGAGAAATCAAGAATTATTATTATGCATTACATTAATATGACAAAAGATCTTGTTACTAACCTTCAAAGAAAAGTATCACGACACACTCTTAACTTTATTATAAAAAGTACAATCATATAATGGTAGGTTTAGATATAAGAACATGTAATTTATGATATTTAAATGGTCTACATTTTGCTCACGAGCTCAACCTTCTCCTTATTATGTAATTGCATAATTTATACATTTGAATGGCAATAATATATTTTGTTGATTGAAAACATGATTTCATTGCAATCATATATGCAGGTGTGAACAAAAAAGAAACTATATTTCTTTCATTACAATTGTCATTTATATATAATATTTGAAAATTATAAATAACATCCCAAATACAATCCAAACAAAAACATATCATACATCATCACTATCATCGTCATAAAGTGTCAATCGGTATATTTGTTTGTGACATTGCTCATATGTTTATCAAGTCCAACAACATAGGGTCATCCAACAATGATAATGGCATGCAATCTTTTGCAAGTTTCTCATGTATCATAGTAAGACACTCATATAAGAAATTCAATGTAAGAAAGTTAGTATATGGGGTTAAAACAAAATAAAGTTAGAAATGCTTTTAATATAGATATAACGATTTATTTATCTACATTCTTGTAGCCTAGTTGGAGTAAGATGAGAAAGATGCAATTAACTATTAGAATTTCTCAAAATAAATTGATGCATCATTTGAATGTACGACTCGTTACACTTGTAAGGGTAAAGTGTTGAAATTCAGAATGTTTAAACTCAAAATAATGTGAGCATTGTCCTTTTTAAGTCATGTCACATGACTCATACTATACTTTATATGCATGAGGCTTCATAAGTCTCTTTGCAATGAAATGTCTTATTGGTGTAATTGGGATGTCTTGATGATGGCTAAACTGACGAACTATATGATCTAACATATAAGGTTCTACAACATCTATGTATCTAATTCATTCGTGATATCGTAATAACTTATATGCATTACAATCTAAATATTTTATAAAACTATAGACTATTCAATTTGTATTCCATAAGATTGCAAGTAAGGATATATAACATATAAGGTAAAGGATTACAACATAGTTGAAAATTCACAAAGGATCTCATCTACCATCATCAAATCCAATTGCTTATGGTATTTAGTAAGTTGATTTATAAAATATTACCTATGATATACATTTTCCATCCGTACTCATGCTTTCCTATTTAACTAGTCTAATTGTATGCTAACTTTGAAAGATAAAAAGTACTCATAAATTTATGCATATAATTAAAACATATAACTTATTAATTTTAAAAATGATAAGTTAAAATATACATATAACAAACAATAATAGTATACATTCTTACTCGAAGCAAAGAAGTATATCTACTACATTATTGTGCTTCTATTCAAGATGCATTTTTTAACTATTTGTATAAATATAATAATATTGTTGCACTCCATTTGTAACTGTCAACCCTTCAAATATCATGTACCAACAGATTTATGAGAGGTATTGGTACTCTATATCTAGACTTATAATATATACCATAGTTGAAACAACAAACAACATAAAACCTTATTTTCACTACTCATTTCTCTTTTTAAAAAATTAGTTCGATGTACTTCCAACTTAATCACTATAAACTTAATCTCATATACAACTTCATTGGTGCTCATCCCCAACATATCACTCAAGACATCTTTCTTGGTTTTAGTCATTGTCTTCCAATGAAAGACTATGTATCTCATAGATATTGTGAAGTGTGATAGTTATCTCACTCATAATATGCGAAAGCTATTTGTATATGGTTGTCAATACTCGATAAAAGTAGATAACAATGCATAATCTACTACTTCGTATAGCAAATCCGTCTATCCAATCAGTTCACTCCTGTCTATAATCTCAACCCAATCACTATACCTCACACCCATCCTTTTCACTGTCTAGTCTTTGCCAACAATGTAATATATATTGGTTATTAATACTTTTCATATTGTCAATAAATATATATTTACATAGTTAGTTAGAATACAAAGTATTAATATCAAATATAAAATTACGTTAGAAATTATCAATCCCTCTTAGATCTTATAGGCAATATGACCTTCAAAGCTTAGGAGTAATCCTGACATATTAGGAGATCCCTTATTCTCATTGTTTACCATATTAATCTTAGTATCTAAGGTTGATGTATCTTCCTTACAATATGAAGGATCAACTCTTTCTTCTCCGTATTGTCATTTATGTGAACGATTTTGTACAACACAATATTATGTCTCTTACATAAAGCGGTAACGTTACGTTCTTCTTCTCGTACCTAACAATCATATCTACATAGCAAATATTTTTTTGATGATACCATGTACAACAAATCTTGAATGTAGAGATGCGTTAGAAAACTATATGGTTTTTTGGCTGTAAATCGAGCAGAAAATGTATGACAACAATTGTAAAATAAAAAAGCAACACCAAATCAACAACATACGTTAAATCGACAAATCCCCTTCAAATCAGTCAAAAAAATCTTAATTTTCTTTTTCCATTAATTGTCTTTTCTATTCTTCTTTTTTTTCACATTCTAGCCCTTTTCAATGAGTTTTAATTTCTTTTTAGAAATAATCATAAATCGAGTAATACGTGACTGGAATGAGGCGTGAGTGATGAATGGACGGAAACAAAGATCGGTAGCCGATTAATGTAGCATGAGATAAGATCAAGGTTCCTGTCTCGAGGGTATTTCTGTAATTACTAGAAAAAGCAGAGGCATTTTGAAAAAACGAAAAAAAGGATCGGTACAAGGGGTGTAGGCGTATCAATTATGTAAAAAGAAAAAGCGTACGAAGAATATTAAGATAAATATGTCGGCGTTTAGGATAAGTTGTAAAAGATGGTCCACATGAGAAATTTCTCGTATATCTTATCTAAAAGGGCGGCAGCGGAAGAAAGGGAAAAGGGTATTAAAATAAAGGAGCTATTCTAAAATACTGCGCCCTTTTCCTAAAGAAGGGTTGGGTCCGTCCAAAACAGAAGGTTCTCTCTCTCTCTCAAGAATAAGAGAGGAGGCGACGTAGGGTTTGATCAAAGGCTTAGGGTTTCGCGGATTCTACCTGAGGTGTTGCATTTTCTCTTTGGTTTCTGAATAGTTTCTTGTTTTCTTCGTTCTCGCTTGACGATAATGGGAGGAGACTTTATTTTTTTGTTCTCTTTCTGGGGTTTGTGTTTAGGGGTTTGATCAATGGCTTCCAAGAGGATTCTGAAGGAATTGAAGGATTTGCAGAAGGATCCTCCTGTCTCTTGCAGTGCAGGTTATGCTCTTCCTCAGATTCATTGGTCTTTTTGATTGCTATTGGTGCCTTACTTTGTTTAGATAGACATGTTTCAGTATCAGGGTTTGTCCTTTGCCGTGTGTGAGGCTTCTATCATCGTTTTCTGTTTGGTTGGCAGGCATGAATTTTCTTTCTGTTTTCTTTTTTTTTTTTCTTTGAGACGAAGGCAGATATATTATTGATACTGAAAAGGACTTACAGGTTTGGCTATAGCCAACAGAACAAGCAGAAACAGGGGATTTCCCCAAACAATCAAACAGTATTTATATACTGAAACATGTCTATCTAAACCAATGCTACACTTTATTTTGTGCTATCCAAATTCTTCATAAGGTAAAAGCATATCAAGGTATGCTATCTTGGCAACCGTACCTTCCTTTAAGAGCATTCATCATGTTCAACAACCATTCAAAGAAATTGTCATCCTCATTATGTGGGAAGCATTATCCCCTTATGGATATCCTTCCATTATCAAATTGATACCGAAACTGGAAAAAGCAAGTTTCACACCTAACCCCGCACCTTTGGCATTGATCATGGCCAGTCATCATACTTTGCTTCAATCTCTCTGTAGTCGGTAAACCACTTTGATTCAGTTTCCACATAAAAATTTCGACCTTATTTGGGAATCTCATTTTCCAAAAAATTTTCCCGGAATCGCTTGTGCATCTCATTCCATGGATTATTTTGATTCTTTGCATTGATAATTTGGTAACCTACAAAATGATAGTAGCTACATGTGAGAATGACCCATGAACCAAAACTTCATTCCATCCTCCTCTAGGTTTTAATAGCTGTTGAACCAGGGCTAGATTTCTGTCAGAATATCAGTTTCAGGGATTTTGGAGGGAAAAGTACCTGTGAACAAGGGTCTCTGCAATATTGATTCGTAGACCATCTCCTACATCCCATATCAGCCCTCTTCTGTAATCATTCTTCCCTCCATCAAGCTCCTCCATCCCTAAGATGGCTTTTGACCTGTTTTGCTTTCATAGACGAGCTATATGGGAAGTTTTTACCTTTATATCTTATAGAAAGTGAATGGCTGCCCTTTACCAATCTTCAATACTGTTTTGGGATTGAGATCCTTGAACCACAAACCTCCTTCAGTTTTGTCCTTGCATACCGTATTCCAGCTTATAAATTGGTGGTTTCTATTCTCAAGTTCTCAGCCAACCAAAACTTCATTATACTCCGTTCTATATCATCAATCCAACCCTCTGGCAGCCTAAAACACAGCATGCTGTATATCGGTATTGCCAATCCAATTGCTTTGATTAACACTTCTCGTGCTGCTGCAGAAAGAACATTTCTTTTCCAGAGCTGGAGTTTCAAGCATACCTTATCCTTGATGAAGTTGAAGGTTCCCTTTTTGGATCTTGCTATAACTGATGGCAGTCCCAGGTACTTATCCTGTACACCAATTGATGGATATCTAAGCTTTCAGTCAGCTGCTTTCTTGTGTCCTGGGGCATATTCTTACTGAAAAAAAGTATATATTAAATAAGTTTACCTTTTGACCACTGTCCTTTCCATATATATATCTAGCAAATTCAAGAGCTTCTCACAGTGACTACTGTTTTCTTTACAAAGCGAATGGAGTCATCAGCGAAAATCAGATAATGAATATATGAACACTTTCCCTTGGATTTTACCAGTCTTGTTAGCTTCAGTTAGAACTTAGAAGATGATAAGTCCCTCCACACAAAAGAGAAATAAGAAAAGATATAATGGATCTCTTTCTCATAGACCCTTTCGGGTTTGAAGTACCCATAAGCGAATGATACAGTAGTCACATACTCTTTAATCAAGTGAATCCATCTTCTACCGAATCCCATTTTTTCCATCATAAACCATAGCATGGCCACTCAACTCTAATAGTACGCCTTGCCCATGTCTTAACTTTGTTGCCATTTCACACACATCCCCAGATCCTTCATTTTCCAGGTGAAGTAGTATTCGTGCACCATGAGGATCCTATCTGAAATCATCCTTCCTTGAACAAAATCTGTCTGATTGTGGCTGATCAATCTACTCGTGGTTTCTTTCAGTCAATGCATCATTATCTTTAAGATTATTTTATATGCAACAGCGCAAAGGCTAATTGGCTGAATCTTGTCCCATGGAAGACATGTTCGAGGTTTTTGGGATTAAACATATTAGCAGTGTTGTCTAACGCGTATCGTATCGCTGGGCTCCACGATACGGGCGTATCGTATCGTATCGTACTTTAATATTAAAAAACTATAAAAATTATTTAAAAAATCAATAAAATTAGTAAAAATCCGAAAAAAATCAAGAAAATTCTGGAAAATTCCAGAAAAATCTGGTAATTGCTTTAAATTCATATAATGCAAAGTTTAGCACAAATTGAACATTTAATATTGAACAATTGCATCCAAAATTATATATTTTGAATCAAAAAATGAAATACATTTATATTTTACATATTGTAAATTTGTATCAAGATCATTAACTAAATAATCTTCATCTTCTCCTTGATGATGTTGTTGCACTTCAAATTAATTCATGCAATATCTTCTTCAGTTAGGACTTAGGAGCAGTGTTGTCTGACGCGTATCGTATCGTGTATCGCTGGGCTCCACGATATGGGCGTATCGTATCGTACTTTAATATTAAAATAATGTAAAAATTAATTAAAAATCAATAAAATTTAGTAAAAAATCGAAAAAAATTGGAAAAAATCAGGAAAAATCTGATAATTGCTTTAAATTCATATAATGTAAGTTTAGTACAGATTGAGCATTCAACATTGAACAATTGCATCCAAATTTACATATTTTGAATCCAAAAAATAAAATACAGACATAGTTTACACTTTACACTTTACAGTACACTACAGTTACATAGTTACATATAATGTTACATTTTACAAATTGTAATCAGGATCATCAACTAAATAATCTTCATCTTCTCCTTGTTGTAGATTCTCATCATCATCAACCACGCCCACACCTTCTTCTTCAAAATCAAATTCTTCATCTCCATAATGTTGTTGCGCTCCTTCCAAATTAATCCAGGCAACGTCTTCTTCTGTTAGGAGGGCATTTTCTTTAGTGTCTTCCATAACCCAATCTTCTAATATATCAAAATTATCCAAACTTATTGGATCGAACTGACTTTCTTCTCTATTTACTTTTTTTAATTGCCTACGACATAAACAAAGATAAACAATTAGTAAGTAATATTAACAATTGAAAACTGAAGTTAAATAATATTGAATTGAAAATTTGAAAGTAATACAACATTACCTTTCACGAAGGCGCATGTTACAACGAATATAAACCAAATCATTAAGCCTTTTGTGTTCCAACCTGTTGCGCTTTTTTGTATGGATGTGTTAAAAAACACTCCAATTTCTTTCACAACCTGTTGCACTACAGGTTTGGCTTAAGACTCTGACTGCAAAATCTCGAAGGTTTGGACAATCACTTCCAAACCTGTTCCACCAAACATCTGTAAAAAAAATACAAACATTAGAGACATAATAATCCACAGTAATGTAAGATGCAACTTAAATATGAAAATAAACAATGTACCTGGACGCATCGTAGAGCGGTTGCGAATTGCAACAGGCAAACCCATCAAGTGAAGAGCATTATCATATATCTCCATCTCTCGATGTATCGCATCTGCTATGCTCTCATCAGGGACTAATCTGTCGATACAATCAATGATTCCTCGATTAACCTTACCGTCCCTTTTGAAGGTTTCTGAGTACATGAATGATGGGTTTAGATAATATGCTGCTGCATGAATAGGCTGATGCAATTGTTTATTCCATCTACTATCAATTATTTTCCACACGGGCACATAATCTCTCTTTTTTCCATTAAAATTATTTCTGATGGCTTCTTTTGCCCTGTCCATGGCTTCATAAAGGTAGCCCATAGATGGTTTCTCCTCGCTATCAGCCAATCTCAAAACTTTCACTAATGGACAAGTAATTTTTAATAATCTGACACATGCATTCCAAAATGAACTTCTAAAAACTGTTTCTGCAATCTCATTCAACTTTCTATTTCTTCTGTTTTGAGGCAACTCTGCAAATTGTTGCCACTCATCTGAGGAGAACATTCTCTTCAAAGCTTGCTTCTGTCTCACAATACTTTGTACAGATAAGAAGTTTGTTGCGAACCGAGTTACAGCTGTGCGAAGAAGCTCTGCACCTTCTGTATATCTCCTCATCATACACAAAACAAATGCATGGTTGTAAATGAATTTTGTAATATCTTGGCAACACTCAGTTGCTGTCTTTATTTCATCCATCTCACCAATGTCCTCGAGGATGAGATCTAAACAATGGGCTGCACATGGTGTCCAGTAGAAAGTCCCATAAATATCAGCTAACTCCTTCCCAGCTGCTTTGTAGTTAGCTGCATTATCTGTAATCAATTGGACCACATTCTGTAGCCCAACCTCCTGTATAATCTTATCAAATTCTTCTCGTAGGATCTCTGCAGTGTGTCTCTCCTCTGACATGTCTAGAGATCTCAAAAACATGAGTCCTTTAGGACAATATACAAGAAAGTTTAGCAATGTCCTTCCTCGCCTATCGGTCCATCCATCTGCCATAATAGTGTATCCTGTTTCCTTCCACGACAGTCTCAAAGTCGAACAGTATTGTTGCACTTCAATTACGGTCTGATCTAATATCTTCCCTCTCAACTTCTGATAAGTGGGCATCTTATATCCTGGACCAATGTTTGCAATTGTATCTGCCATTGCTTGAAAATGAAAACTATTTGCTGCATTAAATGGAATGCATGCATCATAAAACCATCTTCCCACTACAAGGTCTGCCTGATCATGCAGTTGTTCTGAAGTTATAGCAGCACAAATTCCTGATTGAGCACCAGGTGTAGTGGAAGGAGGAAAGAACGAATGTATGCTAGAAGAAGAAGCTCTTCCTCTACTCCTTCCTGAACTTCCTCTTCTGCCACCTCCAAAGTCTTCAGCTGCAACCCTCTTTCCTCTAGTAGGTGCTCATGAACTGCTACTACCAATCTTTGTTCGAGCATCTGAAGGCAAACTATCAGTGAATCCAAATCCAGTGGCAGTAGCATCATCAGCTTCTTCATACATCTGAAAATCATCCTTTTGTTGTCTCCGTTCTTGTATGTTCTCAATCATCTGTAGGCATTGCCATTTAATACCTTCTGGTAAACTTCTAACTCTGCCTGTGCATGGAGCAACTTCTTTCCTGGTTCCTGCTAGGTGGTGTTTCAACCTTGAAATTCCACCACTAACCACCTTTTCACAAAATAAGCATCTGATTTTTAACCTTGAACCCTCAACTGGTATACCCCACTGCCATGCCGGATCATCAGACTTTGAATGAGAGTCTCTACCACCCCTTCCTGCCATCTCAATGGAGTACTTTAATTCAAACAAAAACCTGAAAATAAAAGCACTTCGTAAATTCCCCAATCTTTAAATAACACTCAAATCGAGTGTCTCCCACTTCATGAATGCAATAAAAATCGTATACACACACTTAATAACTTCATATTTTGTCATTCAAAAAAAAAAACCGAAATAACACAAAAAACAACAAATATAAAGGAAAATAATGAAAAAAACATTAAAAATATACCAAAATCCGAGTTTGAAGGCTTGCACGGGCACTGTAGGGCACAATTTTGGAGCTTTGAACACTAAGGAGGCGAAAATCGGCTCTTAGGGAGCTTGAGGAACCCAAGAAGAGAGAGGAAACCCGCGAAAAATCGCGGGTTTCAGTCGGCCCGGGACCCTTTATAAGGGTCCCAGGGCGTATCGCCCGTATCGTACGATACGGGCGATACGCACCGTATCGTGCGATACGGTGCGATACTATGGTTTTTACGATACGGGCCCCCGTATCGTATCGTGGTGCCCACGATACGATACGGTGCGATACGGATAACACTGCTTAGGAGTGCATTTTCTTCGTTATCTTCCTTAATCCACTCATGTAAGATATCAAAATTAACAAACTGCTATCTTTGTACATGTAGTTGTCATATTTGCTAATTTTCATATGTGAGCAAAACAAAGAGCTCCATTTCTTTGATTATTGAGTCTATGACACCTCAATGATGTGATATTATTACTTGATGATGTCCCCTTTTTTCTTATTGGAGACTAGCTTTTTAACTAATGCATGAGCTTCATTTCTCACTTCACAGACTGAGTTAAGCCTCACACACATTGATCATGTTCAACTCAATGGAAGTCATGTAACGTGAACCCTAAAATAGTGAAGTTGTGAAATCCCTACTCAATGAACCGAGAGAACTAAATGTTTTTAATTGTTTACGATCTTATGAAATTAGAAACTGTTAGCAAAAATATACCTAAAAGTTGTAACAGAAAGGGAAATGATTTTGTCATAATTTTTTTTATACATTATTTTTATTAAATAAATAAAATTATAAACCCAAATTATAAGCATATTGGAGGATGCCTTAAAGGGAAGTGAAGAGAGGGCAGAAACATGCAAAAAAAATTTGAATTTTTATTTTGAAAAAAAAAATTTTGAAAATTTTTTTTTTGAAAAAAATTTGTTTTTTGGGCGTATCGCCCGTATCGTATGATATGGCACGATAACCTGTATCTTACGATACAGGTTACCGTATCGTACATGATACGATACGTATCACACCGTATCGTACATGGATAACACTGCATATTAGAGTGTTATTCAGGCTTCTAGGAGTTAACCTTCTTCAAGAGGCTTCTATCGTGAAATACACATCATGCTTTACTGTTTCCCAATATTTCAGCAAAAAAATTGCAGAGAAACCATCCCTTGGGCCCCTTCAGGTTTAATGCTGAAAACGGCTTCTCTGATTTCTTTTCCAGTCATTGCTCTTACTAATTTCTTATTCATGTCAAGTGTTATCTTTGTGGAATCTAAAAATAAGATTGCATGATTCATCGGCTTATTTGAGGTAAAAATTTATTTGAAATACTCTCCAACAACCTTTGCTATATTATTATTACTTTCTTTCTGCCATATCCCATCCTTGTCCTCAAATTCAATTTTTCCTGTATTTATTTGTGAAACATGCGTGGAAGTATCTAGCATTCTTATCTCCTCACTTCAGCCATTGAGCTCTCCATTTGTCTCTCCAGTATCTTTTCTCATTCAAGAATGCCTTTGCTCACTGCTGTTCCAAACCGTTTTATGAGCTGCTCACTATTCCAGCTCCCTCTTCCTTCATTTTCTTGATTTGTTCTTACAATTCCTTGATCCATTTCCCTGTATTCTGATAATTAGACTTATTCCAGCCCGCTAAATCCTGTATGCATCTCTTGAGCGTTGTAAGAATTCTATACATCAATTGGCCTTCAATTTCTTTTCCCCATGATTCCTTTCTTACCTCATAGACCTGGTCTGAATTGCACTATCCTTCTTGAAAAGTAAACCTCTTTTCATGTGCAACTTTCATGAGATCTCTATCCACTATTAAGGCAGAATAGCCTGATCCTGTATCATCTAGATGATATACTATTGCATCAGTATATATTTCCCTCCAATTTAAGGAAACTAATCCTCTATCTAAACATTCCTTTATATAGTTATTGAAATACTCCTGATAGTCCAAGTGAATTGGCCTCCTTTTTATCCTCAATCCACAAGTTTACAATTATTAATAAAGTGCTAGAACTTATCAATAGAAGAGGTTGATTTTTCTTTGTCTCATTGTTTTTCATCTTGTCGTGAAATTACATTAACTTTCCCATTACCTTATGTCTTTCATAGCCAGTTTCTGTAATTAAATTTCGTCTATGTTGGAGTTGAATTTTCTCTTATTTGTTCTTGACTGTCACATATAATGGACAAAGAAGGAAAGAGTGCATCGAACTATTCGGACTAAATGGTGGAACCTCAAAAGCGAGAAAGAAGATATATTTAAACATAAAGTCCTTCAAGGAGATGTTTGGAATTATGTTGGTATGTGGAACAATATGACTATACATATTAGGAAAGTGGCAAAAGATGTGTTAGGTGTATCTAAGGGAGGTGTACCAGCACTAAAAGAAGCTTGGTGGTTTAGTGAAGTAGTGCAAAATAAAATCAAGGCAAAGAGGGCATGTTACAAATTACATTATGCTAAGAAAACTAGTGAAACTTTAGAGGCTTATAAGAAAGCAAAGAAGGAAGCGAAAAAGGCCGTGAGTGAAGCAAAAGCTAAAATTTGGGAGGATTTATATAAAAAACTCAACTCAAAAGAGGGTGAAAGAGATATTTTTAGGATAGCTAGGGCTAGAGATAAGAAAACTAAAGATCTTAATTCTGTTAGATGCTTAAAGGACGAGGATGAAAAAATTCTAGTGGCAAATGATGATATAAGAAATAGATGGAAAAACTGTTTTTATAAGTTTTTTAATGAAAATAAAGATGTTAGTATTAACTTAGGAGAGTTAGTCAAATCAGAAAAGTATATAAACCATAATTTCTACCAACGTATTTAAAAGAATGAAGTCAAAGAAGCTCTTAAACATATGAAGGGTGGTAAATCGGTAGGACCAGATAATATTCCTATAGAAGTTTGGAAAATACTAGGAGAAATAGGAATCACTTGGCTAATAAGACTATTTAATGAAATATGGAAAAACCAAAAGATGCCCGAGGAATGGAGAGCAAGTACACTTATACCCATATATATGAATAAGGGAGACTTTCAAAATTGTGCGAATTATCGAGGTATCAAGTTAATGAGCCATACTATGAAATTGTGGGAAAGAATTATCGAACGTAGGTTAAGACAAGTATCAAGTACAATAGAGAATCAATTTGGATTCATGCCAGGCAGATCTACTATTAAAGCGATTCACCTTTTGAGACGTCTTATGGAAGATTTTAGAGCAAAAAAGAAATACCTTCACATGATATTTATTGATCTAAAAAAAGCTTATGATAGAGTACCGAGGGAGGTTATTTGGAGAACTTTAGAAAAAAGAGGTATCCCATTGACATACATTAACCTTATAAGAGACATGTATGATGCAAAAACATGTGTGAGGACTCATGAAGGAATGACAGACTTCTTTGAAGTTAATATTAGGTTACATCAAGGATCAACTTTAAGTCCATACTTATTTATAATGGTGATTGATGAGTTCACAAAACATATTCAAGATGAAGTGCCTTGGTGTATGTTATTTGCAGGTGACATTGTGTTAGTGGAAGAGTCTAAGGAAAAAGTTAATAGAAAATTGGAACTATGGAGAGAAGCATTAGAAAGCAAAGGCTTCTGACTTAGCAGAACAAACACAAAATATATGGAATGTAAGTTTGATCATTTGGTTACCTCAGAAGACATAGAAATTAAAATTGGCACACATTGCATCCCCTAAAAGGAATGTTTTAAATACCTAGGGTCAATTTTTCAAAGTGATGGAAGAATTGATGGAGATGTTACGCATAGAATTAATGCTGGCTGGTTAAAATGGAGAGGAGCATCAGGTATTCTTTGTGATAAGAAGATACCATTAAAGTTAAAAGGTAAATATAATAGAATACCTTGGTGTATGTTATTTGCAGATGACATTGTATTAGTGGAGGAGTCTAAGGAAAAAGTTAATAGAAAAATGGAACTATGGAGAGAAACATTAGAAAGCAAAGGCCTCCGACTTAGTAGTACAAAGATAAAATATATGGAATGTAAGTTTGATCATTTGGTTACTTCAAAGGACATAAAAATTAAAATTGGCACACATTGCATTCCCCAAAAGGAAAGTTTTAAATACCTAGAGTCAATTTTTCAGAGTGATGGAAGAATTGATGGAGATGTTACACATAGAATTAATGCTGGTTGGTTAAAATGGGGAGGAGCATAAGGTATTCTTTGTGATAAGAAGATACCATTAAAATTAAAAGGTAAATATTATAGAGCAGCAATTAGGCCTGCCATGTTTTATGGTTTTGAGTGTTGGGCAGTTAATCATCAACATGTACAAAAGATGTCTGTGATAGAAATGAAGATGTTGAGATGGATGAGTGGTCATATAAGAAAAGACCGTATACATAATGAGGTTATTAGAAACAAATTAGGAGTGACACCAATAGAGGATAAAATGAGAGAACATCGTTTAAGATTGTTTGGACATATAGAAAGAAGATCAAAAGAAGAACCTGTAAGAAGGTTAGAAAAACTAAATTTGGAAAGTATTAAAAGAGGTAGAGGACGACCACAAAAGTGTTGGAAAGAAACAATAAAGAATGATCTAGGGTATTGGGAGTTAACTACTAACATGGCACACGATAGGGATCTCTGGAAACAAAGAATCCAAGTAGCCGACCCCGTCTAGTATGGGAAAAGGCTTGGTTGTTGTTGTTGTATTCTTTATTATTTCATTCCAACACTTTTGTGGTCATCCTCTAGCTCTTTTAATACTTTCCAAATTTAGTTTTTTATACCTTCTTATAGGTTCTTTTGATCTTCTTTCTATATGTCCAAACCATCTTAAACGATATTCTCATTTTATCCTCTATTGGTGTCACTCCTAATTTGTTTCTAATAACCTCATTTTATATACGATCTTTTCTTGTATGACAATTCATCCATCTCAACATCTTCATTTCTGTCACATACATATTTTGTACATGTTGATGATTAACTTCCCAACACTCAGAACCATAAAACATGGCACGCCTAATTGTATGTTTTGTTAACTCATCCATCACTACTATAAATAAGTATGGACTTAAAGTTGATCCTTGATGTAACCCAATATTAACTTCAAAGAAGTCTGTCGTTCCTTCATGAGTCCTCACACATGTTTTTGCACCATTATACATGTCTCTTATAAGGTTAATATATGTCAATGGGATACCTCTTTTTTCCAAAGTTCTCCAAAGAACCTCCCTCAGTACCCTATCATAAGCTTTTTCTAGATCAATAAATATCATGTGAAGGTCTTTCTTTTTTGCTCTAAAATGTTCCATAAGACGTCTCAAAAGGTGAATCGCTTCAATTGTAGATCTGCTTGGCATGAATCCAAATTGGTTCTCTGTTGTACTTGATACTTGTCTTAACCTACAATCGATAATTCTTTCCCATAATTTCATAGTATGACTCATTAACTTGATACCTCAATAATTCGCACAATTTTGAATGTCTCCCTTGTTCTTATATATGGGTATAAGTATACTTGCTCTCCATTCCTCGGGCATCTTTTGGTTTTTCCATATTTCATTAAATAGTCTTGTGAGCCAAGTGATTCCTATTTCTCCTAGTATTTTCCAAACTTCTATATGAATATTATCTGGTCCTACCGATTTACCACCCTTCATATGTTTAAGAGCCTCTTTGACTTCATTCTTGTGAATACGTCGGTAGAAATTGTGGTTTATATACTTTTCTGACTTGGCTAAATCTCCTAAACTAAAACTAACATCTTTATTTTCATTAAAAAGATTATAAAATAGTTTTTCCATCTATTTCTTATATCATCATTTGCCACTATAATTTTTTCATCCGCGTCTTTTATGCATCTAACATAATTAAGATCTTTAATTTTCTTATCTCTAGCCCTAGCTATCCTAAAAATATCTCTTTCACCCTCTTTTGAGTTGAGTTTTTTATATAAGTCCTCCCAAATCTTTGCTTTTGCTTTACTAACGGCCTTTTTCGCTTCCTTCTTTGCTTTCTTATAAGCTTCTAAAGTTTCATTAGTTTTCTTAGCATAATGTAATTTGTAACATGCCCTCTTTGCCTTGATTTTATTTTGTACTACTTCACTCCACCACCAAGCTTCTTTTTGTGCCGGTACACCTCCCTTAGATACCCCTAACACATCTTTCGCCACTTTCCTAATATGTATAGCCATATTGTTCCACATATCACATGGTGTGCCAACATAATTTCAAACATCTCCTTGCAGGACTTTTTGTTTAAATATATCTTCTTTCTCGCTTTTGAGGTTCCACCATTTAGTCCGAATAGCTCGATGCACTCTTTTCTTCTTTGTCCATTTTTTTTATTTGTAAATCAATAACTAAAAGTCAATGTTGGGTGGTTAAGCTTTCTCCTGGAATTACCTTACAATCTTTACAACACGCTCTATCTTTTTTTCTACAAATAAAGTAATCAATTTGTGTTTATGATAAGCCACTCTTATAAGTAATTTAATGTTCATCTCGTTTTTTGAAGATTGCATTAACTATAAAGAGATCAAATGCCATAGAAAAATTTAAAATCTCCGTACCTTGTTTATATCCCCAAAACCAAAGTTTCCATGAATCCCTTGATATCCTAATGTCTCTTTACCGACATGTCCATTTAAATCTCCTCCTAAACAAATCATCTCCCTTTGTGGAATCTTTTGAAACACATTATCTAACTCTTTCCAAAAAACAGTCTTTATACTATCTTTTAGTCCTACTTGGGGTGCATAAGCACAAACTATATTCAAAACCTCTGCTCCTAACACTAATTTCAAAGTCATGATTCGGTCACCATATCGTTTTATGCCTGTCTACTACACTCTCCTTTAAATATTTATTTATGATAATGCCAACTCCGTTTCGAGCCTTTTCTTTACCTGAGTACCATAATTCTTTACCTGAGTACCATAATTTAAAACCTGTATCCTCTATCTCCTTTGCTTTTTTTCTAACCCATTTTTGTCTCTTAAACATAGAATATGAATCTTTCTCCGAATCATAGTATCTACCACCTCCATTAGCTTACCCGATAATGTTCCGATATTCCAAGAACCAATACGAATCTTATTATCTACTAGCTTCCTTACCCCCCGCATCCGTCCATAATCAAAATGCAGAGACCCTTTTTGAAAATTTTTCACTACATTCGGGCGGCAATGTAGCGGGACTAACTTCTTTACCCACACCCGTCTATGATGTGGGAACCCTCTTTGCAATTGATTCACTTCATTCGGGCGAAAATGTAGTGGCCTTTGCTTACATCAATAATAAAGAATGATCTAGTTTATTGTGAGTTAACTGCCAACATGGCACACAATAGGGATCTGTGAAAACAAAAAATCCATGTAGCCGACCCCGTCTAGTATGGGAAAAGGCTTAGTTGTTGTTGTTCTTGACTGTCACATTGAATTCCCATCGTCATCCATGTCCCTTATTTTTCCATCCCATGTTGCTATTGTAAAAAGACTCATAACTAACGACGGTTACCATCCCTTGTTCTTTCCACGCATGACTAGGTCTCTTAACACACTTCAACAAACTTGTGGTTTTACTATAGAACAGAAACCAAACCCACATCTCTTCCAGCATGTTTTCAACGAACATGTCCTTGTTTTTTGGTCTCCATAATGAATATCATGTCTGGGTGGAATGTACTTTACAATGCCCTTGTAGACTGAATTGTCAGGGTTTTCCCAAACCCTTACATTCCAACTTAAAGTGTTCTTGTGGAGCCATTTTCAAGGCTGGCTCCCTCCACCATGTTTGTTAAGTCTGAAACTGTCTCCATTCTTTTTTTTTCCAGTTTCTCTCTTCCTCATTTGTTTCCATTTTTCTCTCACTGAAATTCAGGTTTCAAATTTCAAATTTCTTTTCCTTACTCTGCATTTGTAAGGGCAAACATTCCATTCTTCTTCATCCCTTCATTTTCTTGACATCGTTGATTTTTTACAAGGATTAGATTCTTCTCCTGTTTTGTGATTTAATTCTTCTTTACCGTCTCTTCTTGTAATACACCATCCTCTTCCTTACCTTTTGTCTGTTACCTTATTTTCATCCTGATCTTTCTGCACCAGTTTTTCTGCTATTTTTTTCTAGTTGTCAGATTGCACGAGTTTCTGTTGCAACCTTTTCCATCAGATTATTCTCAATAGCTTCCATTCTAGGCATTTCCTGCTATTCTTTACATGATAGTGCTGAAAACCTTCAATAAGCAGATGGAAGTTGGCTCTCACTTCTCAGTCATGCCTTCACTCTTATCTACTTCCCAGCCCACTATATGAGCTTCATGTCATCGTTAATCCAGTTGGTTTTCCTTTGGCCTTTGATTCCATCATCAATTTTTTTTTAGTATCCTCTTGACTCATGTCCACAATAAACTCAAAAAGTTTTGAAATTCTCATAAATGATGTTAACCTCAATTCGATTCTTGATTTGGTCCCACAACCTTGAGTTTCGATTTTGGGGTTCTTGTTGCATCGATCTGAACTCAGGCTTTAATGATCTTATCATCATTTTCCTTGTCATGAATTTAGTCGTTTCTTCCACTTCGCCAACTCTGTTTCTCAATATCTCTGCCATTTTAAAAACAATATTCATGACGTCAAATACTTTGGTTCAGATGGAGATTTATATTGCATGAGCTCAATGTTACAACAGGCCAATTTAAGATACATGATTTTGTGTTAGGTGCACAATCTTTTCGAATTGTCTGTTGGTTGAGACTTGGCCTCTTTGAAACAAGCAGCATGCTTCAATTGTTATCATCCTCCCAAACATGGTTCATTTTTCTTCTTGAGAAATATCTCAATAATCATCCTTCTGAATCACAAAGCTAAGCTTCTCTCGTGGAGCTTCGAATTTCTATCCTACAGGATACTTGAGATCAGGATTAGGGGCAACTGATGATCCTAGAAACCCCAAATTCTTTAGTTTACCAAATACGAATCAACTCTGAAGCTGAAACCGAAAACCATACCAAGACTTATCCCACACTAAGTGAGATTGGCTAACAGGATGCCTAGTCACCATTGTGCTCTCTATCTTTGTCATATTAACATTTTAACTCAAAAAGAGCAGGATCATTTTTTGTTGTTTCCTTTCCAACACTTTTTTGATGCATTCCTTCGCCTACATGTTCAAACCACCTCCAAGCGTCTGTCATTTTATTTTCTACTGGTGCCATACACAGCTTTTTATCCAAGTGTATTGCCACACTTCCACCTGAAAATCTTCATTTCTGTGCATGTTGATGTTTGGTTGCACAACACTTCACACTACAGAGATCGGACATTCTTTCCTCATTGCTGTAGTTTCATTTGGCAGTAGACCTGGGCTTGCAACCGTAATTGGGACAATGAATCATTAAGATCAAGCAGTTTACCTTACAGTCTGAATTATAGTATCGTCATTGTTTACAGTATCAGCTCCTGTATATTTACTCGCTGCTTAAGGAACAACCTGTAATTGTACCATTGGTTTTCTCCTTCGGTCTGGCTTGTGATCTCAAAGACAATAGTGTTTAATTATGAAGGCCTGGAATTCCATGCAGAGTGCCACACATCCCATGCAATTTCACATGAGTTTGTGCGGTAGTCCTCCTTGCGGGTTTAAACTATCCAAATAAGATGAAATGGTATGATCTTCCTTTGCTTATATAGGTCCTGTGGCGGAGGACATGTTCCACTGGCAAGCAACCATTATGGGTCCTCCTGAGAGCCCCTATGCTGGTGGTGTGTTTCTTGTGACCATTCACTTCCCACCTGATTATCCGTTCAAGCCACCGAAGGTACAAAGGAAGCGATTTTCCTACTGTTAACGTGTCTAGCGGTGATTAATTCCATGTTATATAACTAGGTTGCGTTCCGGACGAAGGTCTTCCATCCAAACATCAACAGCAATGGGAGTATCTGCCTGGACATCCTGAAGGAACAATGGAGCCCTGCCCTAACCATATCCAAGGTAACAAATGCTCCTTTCATTTGCCATACTCTCTTGCCTTAATATTCGATTTTGCCCTCATTCTTGCTGCAGGTTTTGCTGTCCATCTGCTCTCTTTTGACCGACCCTAACCCCGATGATCCGCTGGTGCCTGAGATTGCACACATGTACAAAACAGATAGGGCCAAGTATGAGTTGACTGCACGCAACTGGACCCAGAAGTATGCCATGGGTTAGATGGGGATGGAGGGCAGTTTATCCTCTGTTTGGATCTTTCTGATCGAATAACAAAACAAACTGGAAATCAGGACTCTTTTGGCCGACACTTTATTATGTTTAGAGGTTGATTTTCATCTCAGGTGCAGTTCCAACCGAGTGGGGATGGTGTTCTACCTCACCACTTTTGATTGCAACTCCATAGAACTGCGGTGGTTCGGAATTTAATTGGTGTAAATGGTGTCGGATACTCCAACCTCAGGACCTCAGGTTGGGCCTGAAAGTATCGATAGGCAAACATCGCACTAAGCATATAAACTTCGCTAAGGTATCAGCACCTCCCAGTCAATGAGAAAATAGCCCTCTTGACTATCATAGTTGAGAAGTACGGAATCTACAAAATAAAAATACCAAGATTTCCTTTTACAAACAAGGTCGTTCCATCGCATAAAAACTTCACTGTCGCATCAGCATACCCTTTCTATCATCCTTTTTGCTGGAGTTGTCTGCCTGCTTGCCTGCATGTGTGCTCGCATGCATGTGATCCCTATCTTTGCTTGGTAGTTCTTCTTGCTTAGCTTTGCTCCTGGTAGAAGAGTTTTCTTCATGCTCTTCTTGATCAGAGTCCTCCTTCCGGCTCCTTTTTTGAGCCATCTTTCTAATTGAGGGTTAGAGCCTACCTTATTCTCAAGGGAAACCAATTCTCACTAGTGACTGTAAAATCACTCTGCTGCCTTGACATTGGCGAAGGTTTGATCACACATTGGGGCCTTCGATGAGGTAAGAGAGATCCTGAGGTAGAGACTCCTTAATTCTGAGACTACCTCCACAGCTTGACTAAGGCTGTATCTGTTGCAACACTAACACCGAGGTAGGAGTAGATATGGTTCCAGGTGAAGCAGTTAGTTATGCAAATCGGCAGTATATTGCGTGGGTTGTCTCATTGGTACTTTTATTTGGGTTACAAAGAGAGGCTGAAACCTAACATATCACACAAGCATGCAGCACCCTGGGGATCGAACTCGCCACTACAGTATTGAGTGAGAGCCCTACCATTGACCGAAGGCTTCGGGTGTGGCTGTTCTGGTAGCTTTAATTGCTTAATAGGAACTGTATGTTTGTCGTTCTAGTTGGCCATCTATTGTGTTGTGAGTTATGGAATAGTAGAGGGGATAATGGCTTGAAATTAGTTGTGTAGGCACCTACGTAATGCTCACAAGTCCACATGGTCCCGGTTGAAACCAGTGCTCTCTTCTACTTCCCCACAGCTTTTGGTTGAGACAACGATGGTTTTTCTTGTTCCTACAGAGATGGAGCGCTGCGGAAGTGTTGAGAATCCAAAATAAGGTCATGGGCTATTATTATCATGACAAGTGGCACATGGAAGTGTCATTTGTGTTGATTAAGCTATTTCAGTTCCTTACTAACGAAGCAATTTCCTCGATATCCCTTCCTTACATTAAGGATAATGCAAGTGCTTTGATATCAATAATACAAAATCAATGACTCACAAAGACTAACGACCACAATTTGAGTCCGTAGTATCTCCTGTGCAATGCTCACAGGTTTTTGAGTCAGCTCTCGGGCTCTGGATCCCTTCTTTGACATACTGTTATGCACCCAACGCTTGTCGGCTGAGGGCAAGTGCGATGCTGGTTGGTAGCAAATGGGCAGCCTGGGTCCTATAACTACTACTATAAAGTAGGGAGAAGTTGCCACTAGCAAAGTAGAGAGTCGGTGCTTTTCTCGTCCATTCTAGAGCATCTCATGGTATTCCCGAGCGAAACAATTTTCTCAAGATTCACAAGAGTATACTTGAAGTCAGACAATATGCACGACAATGTCCACCATCAAAGGAATTTCATAAAGATACGTGTTGCAAGAATTTGCCAATCTTCGTTAGGGAGTTGGGCCACTGAAAGGGCAGGACAAAGACTTGCCCAAAGACGTGTTAGACGAGGTGTGATTCTTGGGATACCGAGCCCAAAAAAAGTGAGTACTGGACTGAAGAGAGAGCCTTTCTCATAACTAATAGGCTTCAGATAAAAAAGCCCAACAACACAAAGCTTGCTTGAGAGTAGTTAGAAGTTCAAAGCATATTGTTCAAGCCTTATAAAAAGCAGAACGGAACCGCTCGTTATCTGTCCAATGAGGGAGCAAAGATAGGTTGTAGTAACAAAGCACAACGGGTGATAGTGTTTGGCATAAGTGAAAATTTGGGCACGCAGCAATTAAGGCAGCTTCTGATGATCAGATTCTGGCATTTCAGAAACATTCAACATGCCATGCTAATAACTTATATAAACGAGCCATCTCAAATTACAATAGGATGGGAGTCTCATATGTTTTGAAATACTTTAAAACAGTTCAAGTTTAGTAAATGGATTAGCCAAGCTCCTTTTCGGCTTCTCATATGAGATAAGCTATTCTGTGTTGTACTTTTTCACATGATCATGGTGAATATTATTGTTATTGAGCTCTTAAAAGATGGTATTATTCATTATGTGGTTGGCACCCGAGACATTAAAAAGAAAGATTAGGATAACTGTATTTTTTGAAGCACGATAAACACTAACTTTTAGGTTTATTTTTCCTCACCCGTATCAAATAATTAGATGCAATTGATCTGACAAACAACTTCAAGGTACAACAAAGACTCGATTTATCATGCATGAATGCAATAAAGTTTTAAACAAACCAACAAAGTAAATATAATAATATTACAAATCTAATTAGCACTACAAAAGGACTTGTAAACTCTCCTCAAAAATTAAGTACGAAAGGACTTGGACTATGAGAGAAAAGTAGGATTCATCTTATTTACAATACCACTATATATAGACATGGTGAATCACACACTATTAATGAATATAATTGCACTTAAAAAGGTTACTCTTAATGGCATAATATGATTGTTAATTACACATGAGTTACAATAACTATCAAGTGCTACTAATGAACATAAATATCACTCAAGTAAGTGATTCTTAATGGTTGTTAATTACATGACTGCTAAATACTAATGAGTTACAATATTATCAAGTGCTATTAAGAAACATTATTGCCAATCAAGTAAGTAACTCTTAATAATACAACATGGTTGCTAAATGCTCATGAGTTACAACCACTATCAAGTGCTACTAATGAACACTATTACCACTCAAATAAGTGACTTTTAATACCACAACACGACTGCTAAATGCTTATAAGTTATAACTAGTATCAAGTATTAGTAATGAACACAATTGCCACTCAAGTAAGTGATTGTTAATGCCACAACACGATTGCAAGAATGACCCTTCACCAATTATTTTGAAAATCACCCAACAATCTCCATCATTTTAAAATACATCTGAAAAATTATCACTTTGAAAATCTTAGAGTTTTGATAAAGGTATCTCCAATTTGAATATTTACCTAACAAACGTAAGTTTCACTCAAACAGCAAACAAACAACAACTAAGCCTTTTCCCATACTAGACATGGTTGGCTACATGGATTTTTTGTTTCCACATAGCCCTATCATGTGCCATGTTAGCAATTAACTCACAATAAGCTAGATCATTCTTTATTGTTTCTTTCCAATACTTTTGTGGTCATCCCTACCTCTTTTAATACTTTCAAAATCTAGTTTTTCATACCTTCTTAAAGGTTCTTCTTTTGATCTTCTTTCTATATGTCCAAACCATCTTAAATGATATTATCTAATTTTATCCTTTATTGGTGCCACTCTTAATTTGTTTCTAATAACCTCATTATGTATATGGTCTTTTCTTGTATGACTGCTCATCCATTTCAGCATCGTCATTTCTGTCACAAACATCTTTTGTATATGTTGATGATTAACTATCCAACACTTAGAACCATAAAACATGACATGTCTAATCGTTGCTCTATAATATTTACCTTTTAACTTTAATGGTATCTTCTTATTACAAAGAATACCTGATGCTCCTTTCAATTTTATCCAACTAACATTAATTTTATGCGTAACATCTCTATCAATTCTTTCGTCACTTTGAAAAATTGACCCAGGTATTTATAACTTTCCTTTTGGGGATGCAATGTGTGTCAATTTTAATTTCTATTTGTCCTCTGAAGTAACCAAATAATCAAACTTACATTTTATATATTCTTTCTTTGTTCTACTAAGTTGAAAGCTTTTACTTTTTAATGTTTCTCTCCATAGTTCTAATTTTCTATTAACTTTTTCCTTAGGCTCCTCCACTAACACAATGTCATCTGCAAATAACATACACCAAGGTACTTCATCTTGAATATGTTTTGTTAACTCATCAATCACCATTATAAATAAGTATTGACTTAAAATTGATCCTTGATGTAACCTAATATTAACTTCAAAGAAGTGTGTCATTACTTCATGAGTCCTCACACATGTTTTTGCACCATCGTACATGTCTCTTATAAGGTTTATGTATGTCAATGGAATACCTCTTTTTTCTAAGGTTCTCCAAAGAACCTCTCTCGGTACCCTATCATAAGTTTTTTCTAAATCAATAAATATCATATGAAGGTCTTTCTTTTTTGCTCTAAAATGTTTAATAAGACGTTTGAAAAGGTGAATCACCTCAAAAGTAAATCTGCCTGGCATGAATCCAAATTGGTTCTTTGTTGTACTCGATACTTGTCTTAACCTACATTTGATAATTCTTTCCCACAATTTCATAGTATGTCTCATTAACTTGATACCTCGATAATTCACACAATTTTGAATGTCTCTTTTGTTCTTATATATGAGTATAAGTGTACTCACTCTCCATTCCTCGGACATTTTTTATTTTTTCCATATTTCATTACATAGTCTTCTGAGCAAAGTGATTCCTATTTATCCTAGTATTTTCCAAACTTCTATAGGAATATTGTCTAGTCCTACCGATTTACCACCCTTCATATGTTTAAGAGTCTCTTTGACTTCATTCTTTTGAATATATCGATAGAAATTATGGTTTATATACTTTTCTAATTTGACTAACTCTCCTAAGCTAATACTAACATCTTTATTTTCATTAAAAAGCTTATAAAAATAGTTTTTTCCATCTATTTCTTATATCATGATTTGCCACTAGAATTTTTTCATCCTCGTCTTTGATGCATCTCACAGAATTAAGATCTTTAGTTTTCTTATCTATAGTCCTAGCTATCCTAAAAATATCTCTTTTACCCCCTTTTGAGTTAAGTTTTTTTATATAAATCCTCACAAATTTTAGCTTTTGGTTCACTAACGGCCTTTTTCGCTTCTTTCTTTGCTTTCTTATAAGCATCTAAAGTTTTACTAGTTTTCTTAGCATAATGTAATTTGTAACATGCTCTCTTTGCCTTGATTTGATTTTGCACTACTTCACTCCACCACCATAACTAAAAGTTGATGTTGAGTGATTAAGTTTTCTCTTGAAATTACCTTACAATCTTTAAAACATGTTCTATCTTTTTTCTGTAAACAAACTAATTAGTTTGTGTTTGTGATAAGCAACTCTTATAAGTAATTAAATGCTCATCTCATTTTTTGAAGATTGTATTGACTATAAAGAGATCAAATGCCATAGTAAAATTTAAAATCTCCCTACCTTCCTCATTTATATTTCCAAAATCAAAATTTTCATAAATACCTTGATATCATAATGCTTCTTTACCAACATGTCCATTTAAGTCTCCTCCTAAACAAATCATCTCTCTTTGTGGAAATCTTTGAATCACCTTATCTAACTCCTCTCAAAAGCCATATTTATACTATATTCTATTCTTACTTGGGTGCGTAAGCACAAACTATATTCAAAACCTCTTCTCCTAGTACTAATTTCAACGTCATGATTCAATCACCATATCGTTGTATGTCTACTATACTATTCTTTAAATCTTTATTTATGATAATACCAACTCTGTTTCAAACCTTTTCCTTTCCTTAGTACCATAATTTAAAACTTGTATATTGAATCTTCTTTTCTTTTTCTCCAACCTACTTTGTCTCTCGTAAACATAGGATATAAATCTTTCTCAGAATCGTAGTATCTACCACCTACATTAGCTTACTGAACAATGTTCCGATATTCCAAGAACCAGTACGAATCTTATTATCTATGACTAACTTCTTTACCCCCCGATCCATCAATATTGAAAATGCGGAGACCCTTTCTGCAATTTATTCACTACGTTCGAGTGACAATGCAACTAAACTAACTTTTTTACCCACACTCGTCCATGATGTGGGAACCATCTCTATAATTGATTCACTACATCCGGGCAAAAATATAGTGACCCTAGCTTACTTTCATTCGGGCTCTGTAACACATCTATAAGAGGGGACACTCTAACGCAATGCTCATAATTTATGTAATCTATGGTATAAAAATTCAATAAAGTTTTACACTGGTTGTCGAAAGCCCAACGCAACCCTCCTCCTTTATCCGGGCTTGGGACTGGCCATGCAAGGGTGATCCCTTGCATGGGCGGAGTTAAACATAAGTTTCACTCGTTTGAATTAAATAATAGGTAAGTTTTGAACCATCCAATCCAATTGAACAAGTGTCTTGTCTTATGTATAAGATTTTAATGTTGGTATATGTCATGTTAAAATTGACACATTTATACATACCATGTATCCGATATTCTTTTTCATGAGTGCTTTAAGAGTCGAACCCTTAACTCCAGAAGTGACCCCACTTCACACTAATATAGGTACACTCACTATTAGAGAGTGTCCCCATAATAAACACTTCAACAGAAAGTATATATGTTATAGGTCTATTAAGAACCAAGCTAAACCTTCCATTTTTTACTTATGGGACCAAGTACTTTTAACCTTGGGATGTATATAACCAGTAAATACTTGCAACCAACTCTAGTGATGTACTTTCTCTCATTGAACTCAAGACTTGTTTCTTATTCAAGTGTAACTTGAGATTTTACCATTGATGATCTTATAAATCGAGCTTAGACCCATCTCGACTAATGGCTTTCGTATAAAATCTCTTGTCAAAGGATCTACAAGTCCTAATTTTGATAAAATATAAATAATGAAAATTACTCTACTTTTTATAAGATCTTTAAAATAAATTATTTTGTCTAGATTTTTCATTATATATTCGACAATAAGCCTTCAATGAGTACTTTGGCTATCACAATTTATTGATATGAGTGTCATAAGCTTCAACCATATTAGAATCTCATGAAGCAAGTTCCTTAGTCATTATACTTCGTTATCCTTCAAAGGTAAAGATACGAACCCGACAATCATGGTGGGGTTAATTATGTACCTTTGTTTCTTAGAACCTCACGAATAAAAATCCCATCAAGAGTAAAGATCCAACCACTTCTAGAGGAATGGTATTATGAGTAGCTAACCCAACTAGTATATGAATATTCTTCTAAAATTGAAGGACTTCTACTATAGATTAAGCTACAATTAATTATTTCTTTCAAATATTTTAATACTCGATAAACACCATATTGGTAGTCCTTACTTGAATTTCTTGTATATTGGCTCAATCTACACATTGCATATGCAATGTCGGGTCGAGTACATGTTATAACATACATCAAACATCCACTGATTTTAGTACTCTAAATGTGTCATAAAGCATCCTTCGTTTGATACTAATTTAATATTTAAATCAAATAAAGAAGAGACATGATAACAATCAAAATAATGATTTTTTAAAAAACTTTTTCAATATAATGAGATTGTGTAATTCACATATTATTTCCTTTGTTATTCTAATACCTAGATAATTTTTTTGATATTTTCAACTTCTTTCAAATCAGTACAAAAATGAGCATTTTATCATCATATAAACAAATCAAACAATGTTTTCCATGATGAAATTTGTTACAAACACATTTGTCTAATTCATTTATTTTTGAAACCATTTCTAAGAATAACTTGGTCAGAACTTTTGATATTATTGCTTATGGCTTGCTTCCAACCATGTAAGGACTTGACTAGTTTGCAAACATTATGTTCTTGTTTAGATACAACAAATCCTCATGTTATTCCATACATATTTTTTTGTTTAATTTATTATTTAAAAATATCATTTTAACATTGATTTGGTGAATGATAAGTTTATATATAGATGCAAGTGCCAAAAACATTCTAATTATAACAATTCTAGTCACTGGTTCATACTTATCAAAATAATCAATTCATTTTTTTGAGAAAAACTCTTAGTAACAAGCCTAGCTTTAAATGTATCAAATGTTCCATAAACTTTTTTTTTGAAAATCCATTTACAACCAATAACTTTAGAATAGGGAGGAAGGTATACTAATTTCCAAATTTTATTTATCATTATTTAGTCCATCTAATCTTGGATGAGTTCCTTTCAAAATGCCAAATCTAGAGACTTCATAGCTTCTTCATAAGTCTCGGGATTATTTTCTGTGTTATAACAAAATAATATATGACTCATAAATTTCTTCAACTAGGAACATATGAAAATCTAGTTCAAACGTATTCACCTTTTACTTAGTCTAGGCATTGAACTCTCTATATTCTCACTACTAGTTCTAATATTTTTAGATCATGTTTATTTTTATGAACATGTCATGTAGATCTAAAAATTGAGGTAAATATATCTTCTTTAAAATTACTCTTGACTCTATCAATATATTAATAGGATATGAGTCATTTGAATCAATTACAATAAGTTTGTATGCCTTACTATATTTGGAATATCCCAAGAAGATAATTTCAATTCTTCTTTCACCCAACTTTTTTTTGGGGTTTTGACAATATCTCTACAATGTCAAACTTTGAAAAAGTATAGTTTGAGACTTCTTTTATGCCAAAATTCATATGAGCAATCCGGTTCCTTTTATTTGAAACTCAATTTAAAATATAGCAATCGGTTAACAATGCTTTATCCTAACAATCATTTAATAAACCATAATATGACAACATGAAATTTATCATTTTGTATAACACTATTTTTTTTTCTCCCACACCATTTTGTTATAGAGGGTAAGGAGCTATAATTTGATGTATGATTCTTGTAGACTTAAAATAACTAGAATTAAACTATTCTCTGCCCCTATCAGTTCTCAAATACTTAATAAAAGTTTAACTTGGGTTTTGAAAATCTTAAACTTGTCCAATATTTCATCCTTTACATGCATCAAACATACATAACAAAATATAATATAATCATTAATAAAAATTATAAAATACCTTTTACCTTCTATTATTGGTCAACCATATAAATTATAAACAACTTAATGAATTAAATCCAAAATTTTGAACTTCTTTCAATTATTGGAAATAGGTGTCTACTGATTTTGGCATGCATATAAGTAAAATATGAATATATTGGTAGCCATGTCATATAATTTTTAAAATTCACATGCCCCAGTTGATGAGTCAATAATATAAGCAGAAACAATATCCTTAATATTGAGATTTAACTTAAATATAGACTCACATAGATAACCCTTCCTAACAAACATGCCTCGTTTAGATAAAATAAATTTATCCCCTCAAATACACTTTTAAACATATATTTATTAAGTAAAAAGACTTACACCAAATTTTTCTGTACATTTGGTACAAAAAGCAAACTCCACCCATGTAAGGGATCACTCTTCATGGTCGGTCCCAAGTCCGAATAAAGGAGGAGGGTTGTGTTAGGCTTTCGACAACCAGCGTAAAACTTTGTCGGATTTTTATATCATGGATTATACAAATTATAAGCATTGTATTGGAGCGTCCCCTCTTAGCGACGCATTGTAGAGCTCGAATATAGTGAAAAGTAAGCAAGGGCCTCTACATTTTCTCCTAGATATAGTGAATCAATTGCAGAGATGGTTCCTACATCATTGACAGGTATGGGTAAAGAAGTTAGTTCTGCTATATTGTCGCCCGAATGTAGTGAATAAATTACAAAGAGGGTCTCCACATTTTCAATATGGACGGATGAGGTGGATAAGGAAGCTAGTCCTAAATAATAATATTCATATTAGTTCTTGAAATATCAAAACATTGTCCAGTAAGCTAATGAAGGTGGTAGAAAGATTCATATCCTATGTTTACAAGAGATAAAGTAGGTTGGAGAAAAAGTAAAGAATATTGAGTATACATGTTTTAAATTATGATACTTAGGAAAATAAAAGGTTCGAAATGGAGTTGGTATTATCATAAATAAAGATTTAAAGGATAGTATAGTTGACATATAACAATATAGTGACCAAATCATGACGTTGAAATTAGTGATAGGAGAAGAGGTTTTGAATATAGTTTGTGCTTACACAGCCCAAGTAAATAGAAGATAGTATAAAGATAGCTTTTTGAGAGGAGTTAGATAAGGTGATTCAAAGAATTTCACAAAGAGAGATGATTTGTTTAGGAGGAGACTTAAATGGACATGTTGGTAAAAAAGCATTATGATATCAAGGTATTCATGAAATTTTTTATTTTAGGAATATAAATGAGAAAGGTAGGGAGATCTTAAATTTTGCTATGGTATTTGATCTCTTTATAGTCAATACAATCTTCAAAAAATGAGATGAATATTTAATTACTTATAAGAGTTGCTTATCACAAACACAAACTGATTATTTTATTTGTAGGAAAAAAGAAAGAGCGCATTAAAAAGATTGCAAGGTAATTCTAGGAGAAAGCTTAACCACCCAACATCGACTTTTAGTTATAGATTTACCGGTAAAAAGAAGAAAATAGTATATCAAGCTATTTAGACTAAATTATGAAACATCAAAAGCGAGAAAGACTGTATATTTAAATAGAAAGTCCTTCTTGGAGATGCTTGAAATTATGTTGGTACACCTTGTGATATGTGAAACAATATGACTATACATATTAAGAAAGTGGCGAAAGATGTGTTAGGTAAATCTAAGAGAAGTGTACCGGCACAAAAAGAAGCTTGGTGGTTTAGTGAAGTAATGCAAAATAAAATCAAGGAAAAGATAGCATGTTACAAATTACATTATGCTAAGAAAACTACTAAAACTTTAGAGGCTTATAAGAAAGCAAAGAAAGAAGCGAAAAATACCGTTAGTTAACCAAAAGCTTAAATTTGTAAGGATTTATATAAAAAACTTGACTCAAAAGAGGGTAAAAGAGATATTTTTAGGATAGCTACGACTAGAGATAAGAAAACTAAGGATCTTAATTTTGTTAGATGCATCAAAGACGAAGATGAGAAAATTCTAGTGACAGATGGTGATATAAAAAATAGATGGAAAACTATTTTTATAAGCTTTTTAATGAAACTAAAGATGTTAGTATTAGGTTAGGAAAATTAGCCAAATCATAAAAGTATATAAACCATAATTTCTACCGATGTATTCAAAAGAATGGAGTCAAAAAAGCTCTTAAACATATAAAGGGTGGTAAATCGGTAGGACCAGACAATATTGCTATAGAAGTTTAAAAAATCCTAAGAGAAACAGGAATCACTTGGTTCATAAGACTATTTAATGAATTATTTAGAAACCAAAAGATGCATGAGGAATAGAGAGCGAGTACACTTATACCCATATATAAGAACAAGGGAAACATTCAGAATTGTGTGAATTATTGGGGTATCAAGTTAATGAGCCATAGTATGAAATTATGTAAAAGAATTATCGAACGTAATTTAAGACAAGTATCAAGTACAACAGAGAACCAATTTGGATTCATGCCAGGCAGATCTACTGTTGAAGTAATTTACCTTTTGAGATGTCTTATAGAACATTTTAGAGCAAAAAAGAAATACTTTCACATGATGTTTATTGATGTAGAAAAAACTTACAATAGGGTACCGAGAGAGGTTCTTTGGAGAATCATGGAAAGAAATAGGTATCCCGTTGACATACATAAACCTTATAAACATGTACAATGGTGAAAAAACATACGTGATGACTCATGAAGTAATGACAGACTTCTTTGAAGTTAATATTGGATTACATCAAGGATCAACTTTAACTCAATACCTATTTATAATGGTGATTGATGAGTTAACAAAACATATTCAAGATGAAGTACCTTGGTGTATGTTATTTGTAGATGACATTGTGTTAGTAGAGGAGTCTAAGGAAAAAGTTAGTAGAAAATTGGAACTATGGAGAGAAATATTAGAAAGTAAAGACTTCCAATTTAGTAGAACAAAAACAAAATATATGAAATGTAAGTTTGATCATTTGGTTATTTCAGAGGACATAGAAATTAAAATTGGCACACATTGCATCCCTCAAAAGAAACGTTTTAAATACCTAGGGTCAATTTATCAAAGTGATGAAAGAATTGATAGAGATGTTACGCATAGAATTAATGTTGGTTGGTTAAAATGGAGAGGAGCATAAGGTATTCTTTGTGATAAGAACATAACATTAAAGTTAAAAGGTAAATATTATAGAGAAACGATTAGACCTACCATGTTTTATGGTTTTGAGTGTTGGGCAGTTGATCATCAACATGTACAAAAGATGTTTGTGACAGAAATGAAGATGTTGAGATGGTGGGTGATTATATAAGAAAAGACCGTATACATAATGAGGTTATTATTAACAAATTAGGAGTACACTAATAGAGGATAAAATGAGAGAATATCGTTTAAGATTATTTGGACATATAGAAAGAAGATTAAAAAAAGAACCTATAAGAATGTATGAAAACTAGATTTTGAAAGTATTAAAAGAGGTAGAAGACGGCAACAAAAGTGTTGAAAAGAAACAATAAAGAATGATCTAGCTTATTGTGAGTTAACTGCTAACATGGCACATGATAGGGCTCAGTGGAAGCAAAAGAATCCATGTACCGACCCCATCTAGTATGGGAAAAGGCTTAGTTGTTGTTGTTGTTTTTGTGTTGGTACAAAAAGCACATCCTTACGAGCAAGAACTTTACTTGAATTAAATTTGAGTTCAATTGTTCTTTTGCCTTTGACTTTAGTCGTAGAAATATTGCCAACACACAAAGGTGGTTCATCTTTTCTACTAACGTTTTGAAGAGATTGTTTTTTTGCACACATAACGAGTAACACCAGAGTCTACCCACAAAGACTGAATGTCTTCTATAATATTTACTTTTGGTATAATAGCAACAAGATTGCCTTAGAAGAATTTAAACTCTTATATTTGTTCAAAATTTTCAAGTATTGACATTCACTATTATAATGATCAGGCTTTTCACAATGGTAGTATCAACCTTTCTTTTTCATAAGCTTTGAGTCTATACCCTTACTTTTATGGTTTTTTTGAAATCTAATTTCTTTTCTTTGAGGGTTCTATAGACTTAGCTTCCTCCGTAACATTAACTTTCTCTTGAGTAAATTGGTCTTTAGAATCATTTTGCTTCCGATACACTTTCTCAAGCCTAAGATGATTAGTCAGTTGCTTAAGAAAAATATCTTCTTTTGTTGTTTAAGTTTTTTTTAAAATCTTTTCAAGAAGAGAAGTTTGTATATCATAGAGAAGAATATGACGATTTCATAAATGCTCATCTTATGTTGTTTGAATTTATTCAAGATCCTTCAAGCTCATACAATTACTTTATTATAGATCTACCATCTATCACTGTATAGATAAAAAGAAATTTCATACTCCTAGTATCCTCTATCATTTACCTCACTTCAAGTTTATTCCACAAGTCATTTGCACATGCTGATATTTGATAGGTGTCAAATAAGGTATTTAACATGCTATTGAAGATATGACACATGCAAATATAATCATCATTGTCTCACTTTTGTTAGTTGAGGGCTTCTTTTGGATCTTATTGTCTTCTCCATAAGTTTTGATGCAATGAGAACATACACGACCTTTAAAGTGATAATAAGGAAGTGCATCTCCTTAGGATACCATATCTCAAAGAAAAATAGCTACCTTGAGCAAATAAACTTAAAGATTAGCATTTATCGTACTTCAAAGAATAACATTATCCTAACCTTCTTTTATAGGATCTTCGGTATCAACCACTCAACAAACTGTGCCATCTTTAAGGGCTTAATACCAATAATGTTGGATGATTTTTAAAATGGTGGGAGATTGAAGGACGATTTTTAAATAATTTTTGAAGGGTTATGGTTGCAATCATGTTATGGCATTAAAAGTTACTTACTTGAGTGACAACTATACTTATCAGTAGCATGTGGTAATGGTTATAATTCATGAGCATTTAATAGTTATCTTGTGGCATTAAGAGTCACTTACTTGAATGATAATTTGTGCTCATTAGAAACACTTGATAGTGGTTGTAACTCATGTACAATTAACAAGGTTATAATTCATGAGCATTTAATAGTCATCTTCTGGCATTAAGAGTCACTTACTTGAATGATAATTTGTGCTCATTAGAAACACTTGATAGTGGTTGTAACTCATGTACAATTAACAACCATGTATGTTATGATATTAAGAGTCACCTTGAGTGACAAGTATGTTCATTAGTAGCATATCATGAGTAATATCTTCACTATGGCTATATAAGTGGTATTGTAAAAAAAATTGATCTAACTTCTCTCCTACAATGCAAGTCCTTTCATACTTAATTTTTCATACCGAGCAGAGTACCTTCTTTTCATTTTGATTGACTAAATTGTTCAAACAACTTTGTAAATGTAGTAACGTCAACCCAATGGTACCCTATTGTTTCCCTCAACTTTGATACCTAAGGTGGCATCATAAAAACTTCCTTGTTATCATTTCCACATTTCCAAAATTTTCATCATTAATAAACAAGCTTACTATTCAATTGAAAATTCTTCAACAAAAGGCTCTACACTTCAAATGCATGAAATAGGATTCTGTATCATCCAAATAGCAGGATTCAGATGCACCAAATTGAATTGAATATGATCCACATCGATACTTGGTCCAATCATTCTAATTGGATCATTTTGACCTAAATCCAAGGTATATAATCCAAATCCAAAATCTATTAAAAGCGGGATTTATTTAACTTGATTCACACGACTCAAGTCAATATAAATTTTAACATGATTCATACCCCATATTTGAAGACCTGCAACACATAAAAAAGCAAGTTTATAATAAGACATGTCTTGACTTGATGCAAGTCTTGTACAAAATGAGTAGTATTGCTTATGATGTTTGACACGACATATGCTCTTTATAGACGATATTCATACATATGTCATGAATACAAATTGTCAATAAATACCTTAATAGCATTTAGCTTTGCGAAAAATTTCTAAAATAAATTTGCATTGGTCAATTCTATAATTCAATTCTTAATCCATCTCGAAGTCACTGTGGTAATAAAATTCATTCACATCGTAGCCATCCTAAATTAAGAACGTAGGACTCCTCTTAGCATGGAAACACTTACTATTACAATAACTATACTGCAATCAACATTTGAAAGGAGCTCCAATGGCATTATGAAATTTACTGTTGATGTGAAAATCGACAAAATAAGTAAGGGATGCTATTACTTTGGGGTTCTGTTGGTGATGACTCATCTCCTTGAGAGATATCGACAATTGATGTTTGGTGGAGTCAGCAAATGTCAAACATCCTTTTAACAGCAAATTGCAATCGACAAATGGCAAACAACAATCGACTTTTTGTAATCAATAATCTACACAATCAACAAATGGCTTTTTCTGGATGGTATTGGCAATCGGCAGTTCTTCATACAAAAATGACATTTTCTTCAATAACCTGAAAGGAGGTTAGAAAAGTGCTATTCTTTGAGGCATGGTTAATACTAACCTTTAGGTTTATTTTTTATTACTGGTATCAAATTATCGGGTACAATGATACTCGATGATCACCTTTAGGATACAATGTAGACCCCCAATTTGTCTTGCACTAATGCAACCAAGTTGTAGATAACACTGACAAACCAAAATGATGAGGGTGTCATTATCCTTGATGTTGTTATTGGTCCTATTCTTCATAAAACCTATTGTATGTCATGTATATCCCTTCTTCATGTGTCTCCTGTTTGGATGACCTTAGAATCATGGTCAGTAAATTGTACCTTCCAATTATTACTAGTATAAATAAAATTCTTTGGCATGGATACACTGTCCTTATTTATGGGGATGACCCTTCAATTCATTGAGTTGATGAGTCTTCTTTCTACTCTTGCACTAAGATTACTTTTCTTTGTCTTCTCATGATAGCTTATCATAGATGACTTCTTCTCCTCCTGATCCGAAAGCTTCATTTGTGGGACATGTTGATATTATCGACCTACCTCACTACTGGCACACCATGAGCCCTAGAGATCACTCCTCATCATGATACTTTTTGCCTTGGATTTGATCTTACTCTCCACTCTTCATCAAGCCCTAGTTAGTAGGTTCAAGGTACCACTCTTAATGAGCCTCCATTTGTCAATCCTGGTCCCATGTGTCTTGAGCCCATGCTTCTTGACCTAGTGTCTGATTTTTCAAGTTTAACCTACATGTTTTATATTGACTGCTCCCACCCCTCTTCCTCCACTATATTGTTTTGGATTAAGTGATCCTTATAGGAGTAACCTTGGGTCCTTATTTTTTTGTTTATGAATCAGTCTGCCATTAGGAGACTTATCCCTACAAGTTTTCAAGGACATGTCAAAAACATGAATCTTATAGACAATATATTCAAAATATCTAAAAAAATTAAGCCCCAAAACATAGAAAACCATAAAAACACAAAAAAAGGATTTGCATTTGTTCCTACTTTTGAGTCTCACCTTTCTTGCCTATCATACATCATATTATTCATACTCCTCATTTGAGTTACATTCAAATAGTGAGCCTAGGTCCCTTCTCTATGTAGGCTTTTGATGTGGTTGGACATATAGTTCCATGCGCTTCCAATGGTAACAAGAATATCCTAACAACCACTATTTCACCAAGTGGGATGAAGTCATCCTTTCTTGGAGTCCTAGGACAACATATAGTCTCTCATTCATTAAGATGAACATCATACATTATTTATTTTGTAGTATCTAATGACATTATATGTGCTAATGGGACCCATTTAAAAACTGAGAGTTTTTAAGGTATATCAATGCTCATGCATTAACCAACACATTCATCACCATACCTCCCATACGGTAATCACCTCATAAGGACAACCAACAAGGTCTTGATAAGTATCATCTAGAGGTCAAGGTAGAGAATTACATGATAAGTTCATGATGCATAAGGGCATATAGAACTTTCATTAAAGCTACTACCAATGCTGCGCCCTTTTGAGTTACTATATAGTACTGAACCCATGCTTCAAATACAAAGTCCAACTACCATCATTATGCATAACCACCTCTCTTGAGATGAAACTGGATGCTCTAACAAGAGTCCAAACTTGTTGAGTTGAATCTCTTAGTGAGAAAATACTCCTTGCTACTTAACATGCATAATCATATATCCATTGAGTTTATAAGCATTATGCAAAGCATATTTCAAAATGAAAGTTCAAAATTGGCGATTTAGAGAGACCTCGTCCAATGGAAAAGTGGCATCCCAATTCGGAAGGTCTCCAAGTAGTAAAGGGGGTCACCCAAGTAATTTGTATTGGCTTGTTAGTTCTATACTTATTGATTTTTTTAATCCAATCAATGTGTATCATTATTATTCATGTATTTTATTTTGAAAAACTGGGTCTCTTCTTGACTTATTTTCTCTTTGAAGCGTCATCTATGTGAAGTGCTTCACTACATATTCCTTTTCCAGAAATCCTATAGGTAAGGTATATCCCAACTTGCATGTAGAATTCTCAAATGTCAAAAGGACCTATTTTCTTTCATCTCATGCATATTGGCAAACTAGACATGTGTTCTTGCTTTATGTCAAAAGTGTAAGTCATTCTTGAAAGCATAGATGATGGAAGAAGAGAGTATTTTACCTTTTTTTAAGCTCGGGTGATGTGAAAAGTGGGTTGTAGTTGGAAAGGAGTCTAGATAAGAGACAATGGAATTATGCCTAGCCCATAGAAAGAGAAGGACATGGGTTCGAGTTTAAGAAGAAAACTCAAAGACCAAAGCCAAGCCAAAGTTTAAATTCTCTCTATTTGCAAAAGCCATAAAAATCAGAGAGGAAAAGTTGAGCGAAAGGTTCTCCAAGAGGCCTAAAAAGGCCCCAAAGTGAAAGCCTCAAAATAGAAGAAAATCCCAAGTCAAAGTTCAAAGAAAAACTCAAATTCAAAGTTCAAAGACCAAAGCTCACATTCAAACCTTATGAAATGCTTCAAAAGGGACCCAAAATGGATATCAAAAGCAACTTCAAAATCCTTATCCTTCTCTAGGCATGAGTCTTGACCTTGTGAGAGTTACGTGTGTGAGAGCCTCGGTTCGATAAATCCAACATTGAGTATTTCCCAGAAGTTGAACTGAGGGAGTAGTTATATGAGTAAATCTATACTTTTAGGGTTATCTTGGATGTTTGCATGAGTTAGGGGCATGTGCCTACCTTCTTAATATGCTAATGTCATTGAAAAGAAACTTTCATACTTAAGGATTTTAATATCTATATTGGTGTTTTTACGGTGTCTCTCCTATTCTCTAAAAGAGGAGGCAATGTTAATATGGAGTATGAATTGATTCTATTCAAAGGTTGCATAAACTCACAAGAGACTAATTTTCAAAGGAATTTCAGGACGTATTTTTAAAACAAGTCATAGTGCGATGAAATTGTCTGTGAATGGAGAATGAAAGCTCTAAAATATGCCTTGCATAATTGAGTTTGTCTCTTTTACAAAGTCCCACCACACATTTATACATGTTGATCGAGCCTTTTCTACTTCACGCTCAAGCTTAAGTTAACCATGCACCATCCAACACATGGGCCAGGTCTCAAAACATTATCTTAAGTGTTGGCTGAACCACCCATAGTAGTCCCACCGGGTTATTCAAGTCTTGCATAGGTCGGTTCTTGCATGAGCTCCCATATCATACATGTCGGTCAAGTCCTTAGGGTGTCATCCTTCTACTACGTTAAGTTGGTTTTCATCTTGAATCTCAATAGCTTAGATGTTACATGAGATATGGGAGATATCTTGAGCTTATGTTCATGATCTTAGAAAAAGGACATTATTTTTATGTTTCAACCTCATGCATTTTTTGTACTCATGTCTTTTTCCGAGATGCTTTCACTTGATCTTCAAGGGTTTTGTAGGTCCCTAGGACTAGACTAGTTGAATAGCTTCATACAACACCCAAGGTAATAAGGTAACAAGAACAATAGAAGAAATCAGGTATATCAGGCTACTCTCTATGGCTTTATTGTTTACTCTTTGCCATCAACCAAAGCCATTTGATTGATGCCAAAGGCATTTGTGAACACCTAGAGGTTTTGAATACTTTTCTGCAAATTACCTCCAACTATGAGCCTTTTTGAAAATATGAAAAGTCATGTGGATACTTTTTGAAAGAGTTTCAAAGATGAGAGAAAATTATTGAGTGCAAAATTTAGCTTTAGGGGAAATAAGGGGGTGATTTAGAAATATACATGCTATGTTTTAATAGGAGATGCCACTCACATGGATTTTTATCTGCATTTGATTATTATTATGGTTGATATTAATTATATATGCAATTAAGGAGGGAACAATTTCACCTTCATTTGAGTCTTGATCATGAAACTTAAAATGTCAAAGAAACCTCTCAAACTAATGCTAAAATTATGTACATTAAAACAACAACAACTAAGCCTTTTCCCATACTAGACGAGGTCGGCTACATGGATTCTTTGTTTCCACATAACCCTATCATGTTCCATCATGTTAACAGTTAACTCACAATAAGCTAGATCATTCTTTATTGTTTCTTTCCAAAACTTTTGTAGCCATCATCTACCTCTTTTAATACTTTTAAAATCTAGTTTTTCATACCTTCTTAAAGGTTCTTCTTTTGATCTTCTTTCTATATGTCCAAACCATCTTAACTGATGTTCTCTCATTTTATCCTCTATTGGTGCCACTCCTAATTTGTTTCTAATAACCTCATTATGCATACGGTTTTTTCTTATATGACCACTCATCCATCTCAACATCTTCATTTATATCACACACATCTTTTGTACATGTTGATGATTAACTGCCCAACACTCAGAACCATAAAACATGACAGGCCTAATTGCTGCTCTATAATATTTACCTTTTAACTTTAATGGTATCTTCTTATCACAAAGAATACCTGATGCTCCTCTCCATTTTAACCAACCAGCATTATCCATCAATTCTTCCATCACTCTCAAAAATTGACCCTAGGTATTTAAAACTTTCCTTTTGAGGGATGCAATATGTGCCGATTTTAATTTCTATGTCCTTTGAGATAACCAAATGATTAAACTTACATTCCATATATTCTGTCTTTGTTATACTAAGTCGGAGGCCTTTGCTTTCTAATGCTTCTCTCCATAGATTCAAATTTCTATTAACTTTTTCTTTAGACTCTTCTACTAACACAATGTCATATGCAAAAAAACATACAAAGGCACTTCATCTTAAATATGTTTTGTTAACTCATCAATCACCATTATAAATAAGTATGGACTTAAAGTTAAGTCCTCACACATGTTTTTGCATCATCATACATATCTCTTATAAGGTTAATGTATACCAATGGAATACCTCTTTTTTCCAAGGTTCTCCAAGGAACCTCCCTCGGTACCCTATCATAAGCTTTTTCTAGATTAATAAATATCATGTGAAGGTCTTTCTTTTTTTTTCTAAAATGTTTCATAAGACGTCTCAAAAGGTGAATTGCTTCAATAGTAGATTTGCCTGGCATGAATCCAAATTGGTTATCTATTGTACTGGATACTTGTCTTAACCTACATTCGATAATTCTTTCCCATAATTTCATAGTATGGCTCATTAACTTGATACCTCGATAATTCACATAATTCTGAATATCTCCCTTGTTCTTATATATGAGTATAAGTGTATTCACTCTCCATTCCTCGAGTATTTTTTGGTTTCTCCATATTTTCTTAAATGGTCTTGTCAGCCAAGTGATTCCTATTTCTCCTAGTATTTTCCAAACTTCTATAGGAATATTGTCTAGTCCTACCGATTTACCACCCTTCATATGTTTAAGAGCCTCTTTGACTTCATTTTTTTGAATACGTCGAAAGAAATTATGGTTTATATACTTTTATGATTTGGCTAACTCTCTTAAGCTAATACTAACATCTTTATTTTCATTAAAAAGCTTATAAAAATAGTTTTTTTCATCTATTTCTTATATCATGATTTGCCACTAGAATTTTTTCATCCTCGTCTTTGATGCATCTCACAGAATTAAGATCTTTAGTTTTCTTATCTATAGCCCTAGCTATCCTAAAAATATGTCTTTTACCCTCTTTTGAGTTGAGTTTTTTTATATAAATCCTCCCAAATTTTAGTTTTTGCTTTACTAAAAGCCTTTTTCGCTTCCTTCTTTGCTTTCTTATAAGCCTCTAAAGTTTCACTAGCTTTCTTAGCATAATGTAATTTGTAACATGCCCTCTATGCCTTATTTTATTTTAAACTACTTCACTCCAACACCAAGCTTCTTTCTGTATTGATACACCTCCCTTAGATTCACCTAACACATCTTTTGCCACTTTCCTAATATGTATAGCCATATTGTTTCACATATCACAAGGTGTACCAACATAATTCCAAGCATTTCCTTCCTTGAAGGACTTTCTGTTTAAATATATATTCTTTCTCACTTTTGAGGTTCTACCATTTAGTCTAAATGTCTCGATGCACTCTTTTCTTCTTTGTCCATTTTTTTATTTGTAAATCCATGACTAAAAGTCAATGTTGGGTGGTTAAACTTTCTCCTGGAATTACCTTGCAATCTTTACAACATGCTCTATCATTTTTTTTATAAATAAAGTAATCAATTTGTGTTTGTGATAAGCCACTCTTATAAGTAATTAAACGTTCATCTCATTTTTTGAAGATTGTATTGACTATAAAAAGATCAAATGCCATAGCAAAATTTAAAATCTCCCTACCTTCCTCATTTATATCTCCAAAACCAAAGTTTCCATGAATACCTTGATATCCTAATGCCTCTTTACCGACATACCCATTTAAGTCTCTTCCTAAACAAATCATCTCCCTTTGTGGAATCCTTTGAATCACCTTATCTAACTCTTCCCAAAAAGCTGTTTTTATACTACCTTCTAGGCCTACTTGAGGTGCATAAGCACAAACTATATTCAAAACCTCTGCTCCTAACACTAATTTCAACGTCATTATTCGGTCACCATATCGTTGTATGTCTACTACACTACCCTTTAAATCTTTATTTATGATAATACCAACTTTGTTTTGAGCCTTTTCCTTACCTGAGTACCTTAATTTAAAACCTGTATCCTCTATCTCCTTTGCTTTTTCTCCAACCCACTTTGTCTCTTGTAAACATAGAATATGAATCTTTCTCCGATTCATAGTATCTACCGCCTCCATTAGCTTACTGGATAATGTTTCGATATTTCAAGAACCAATACGAATCTTATTATCTAGGACTAGCTTCTTTATCCCCCGCATCCGTCTCTTTAATGTAAAATTATGTACATTAAAGAGAAAAATTAGGTAGCTTGAAAGACAATTCCTAGTTATCATGAGGATAAATCCTTATTTGATAGAATATTAACTCTTCTAAAAAAGATGAAGGATTAGCCAAGTATCTCATCTTGATAGAATTTTCATGCTCTTAAGAGTTTCCAAACAAGCCGTGCAAAAGACATGTTTGTGTCTTCTCAAGGGCAATGGGTATGCATCAATCACATGCCGTCTTAGCCGATTCAATCCATGGTTCATGAATCATCCATGATTTTTGTTGATGATTTTTCAAATTTTTTTTGCAAATAGTAGGGGATTATTGGGTGATTTTCAAAATATCAAAATATATTTGGTGAAGGTTATGGTTGGCTTTAAGAGTCACTTACTTTAGTAATAATTATGCTCATTAGTAGCACATGTAGTGGTTATAACTCATGAGCAACTTTCAACTATATTTTGACATTAACAGCCACTTACTTGCATGATAATTATGCTCATTAGTAGAACATGTAGTGACTGTAACATATATATTTAGCAACCATGTTATGACATTAAGAATCACTTTCTTGGGTGATAATTATGCTCATTAGTAACATATCATGAGTTACATCTTCATTGTGACTATATATAATAGTATTATAAATAAGATTCATCCAACTTCTCTCCTATGTTATGAGTCCTTTTTTACTTAGTTTTTTAAGAGAGTAACATCTTTGCTTTACCAGTTTGTCTAAGACTCAGTTATGTATCTTGAAGGTGTTTGTCAATGTCTATTGTATTCAGTTATTTGATATAGGTGACAACAAATAAACTTGAAGATTAGTGTTTATCGGGTCTCAAAGAATAATGCTATCATAACATTATTTTCAAGGTTTAGATTCAATCTCTCATATACCGATCACTCAAGAACCATGCCATCTACAAGAGCTCAACCCCAAAAATTTTATGCATTATTCATGCTTTGTTGGATTGAGTATCATGGTCTCTTGTTAAAGTTGATTCAACCTGAGTTTGTTTTGTTTGTTCTCATGTTGATTCATGCTTTCATGTTGGTTCAGTCATATACTTTAATGTTGAAATACTTCATGCAATTTTGTGTCTCACGGGTCGGCATAGAGACATTTTCAAAATCTCAAAGTGCAGATCTCATTTGTTCATCATAAAATTCTACAAAATTTATAGGTCTAGAAATTAAAAACCAACATTTGAATTGATAGAAAAAGTTCTCTTCTAGGGATGTTCATGGGGCAGGGATCCCCTGCTCCTCACGTGCCCTGAACGGGAATCTCCCCCTCCATGGGCCCAGCCTCGAACGGGGCAGATTCAGGGGTACATTCGGGGTTAGGGATGGAGATGAGAAGCTAGGGATCAGGGAAGGGATGGGGACAGGAGGTCCCTGCTCTGCGAACCCGCTAAAGCCAATCTTAATTCATTAAGGATCCTAACTAAGGGGTAGTTCTAATTTTTTTTATTTTCTTAGCTTTAATACCTGTGGAGAAAAGAGAAGTTTCTAGGTTTAGGTTTCTTCTCTATCAATTGAAATAGAGTCACGCAACAATAAAGCTTCTATACTAACGGTGATTGCAAAAAAGTTCTTAGGGTGGTTTGAGAAGATGGGGCCCAGCGGGGGTAGGGATAGGGCCTTGATCTCTGCCCCATGAACATCCCTACCTAGGTCCCAAGTTCAAGCATAGTTCTTGAATCTTACGATATTGATTCAAGCCAATTTGCTATTGATGTTGTCAGTATCAAAGCTAAACCTGTATCCTCCACGTACTTTTGTACACATTATACCAATCATACGATGCACTATGAGATTTTACTTCCTTTCCTCAATGAAGATAATTTGATTTTCAAAATTGGAAAAAATTTACTTTAAGAACGAAGTATCATGCCTAATATATAATTGGGTGTCTAGACACAATGCAGTGTGCCCTGATAAGTGGGTGAAGCAACACAGGCACGTAGATTGATCAATATACAATATTATAGTATCATGTCATGATATTTATAACATCGCTTGCAGCATTCTACATGAAAGTGGATGGATGCTCAGAGAAAAAAAAGTCAACACAGCTGCACAAAAAACTTCCAGTTTTCTTTGAGCGAAATGGTCTCCAAGCCGAGCGGTCATGAGTTCAGCTACAATGGGTGCTATGGGTCCTTGTGCTAGCCAGGACCGAGTATTGTTAGGCAATGAGGGTCCAAGCCTACGGGTTTTATGCACCCAAGGTGAAACTCAATCTCAGTTTAAGTGTGTGGTTTCCCCAAGTTAAAGAGAGAAGGGTCTTCAAGCAACTCTACCGGACACAACACACAGGTCCCAAAGAAGCATTACTACAAACTCCATCACATATTCTAGAATCATAATGGTGGTTATGATAATTCATGAAATTCACTTACTGCACCACATATTTGGATTATTGTTCACAGAGATGTCAAATAGAGATCACAATGTCAGTCAACGAATTTCCCGAAGTAATCCTTTAAGGAAGTCTGATGATGCACCAGGAGATTTACAAAATTAGTGAAATTGATGTAGAAAAATGAGTTTAGAGAGTCATAAAATCAATTTAAACAGCATACCTGCAATAAGTAAACTATGAATCCACCTGTGAAGTAACAATATTCCCCCCTTTCCTATGCAAATGATGACATGGTTCTTGATTTACATCAGGGGCTATAGGGAAAAATGGGAACATGAGTCCATTACCTGCCCCTTTTTTTCTTGAGAGTTGAAAGACAAAACTACAAAAGAGGTTCTGAGAGTTCCATTTCGTTGGAGCTCTGCTGGAGGCCATCATGGGATCCAACGAATTGCAAGCCAAGCCATTGCCAAGGCCAACATATGTATTTATGCCTTCTCGAATTTGACTCTGTTTCCTCAATCTGCCGAGTTAACTCCTCTAACTTCTCCCTCAGCCTTGTGGCCCTTGCATCAGCCAACTGCAGAGACTCGGCAGCAGCATCACGAGCAGCCATTGCAGCCTCAGCTGTCTCCTCCTTGAATTTGAGCTTGCTCTCCAACTCTTTCATCTGCTGTTTTGCCTCCTCCAGTTCCTGCTTGAGGGCTTCCACCTGAAAGCAACAAAGTGAGTCCTCATTAACTAGAAGGGGAAACTGACAGGAAAAATTCAACCTCCAGGGGTCTTGAATCAGATGTGAACTGTCCGTGCAGTCTGGGAAGAAAAAAAAAGAATCTAACAACAAATTTAAAGTTCACGGGCTTTACATAAGGATTCGTTCTCTGCCAAAATCTGAAAGGATAAGCTAATAATGCTTGATTTAAATCGAGAATGATGATCAAGTGTAACTTTTAAATTACTTCCTGTCAACATATTCTTTTACTCGCACCAGGCTTTTCTCCACATACCATCCTGTATATCGTTTAATGTTACATCATGAAAAGTGTATATATGCATTGATATTGAAAACTGCAGCATTCGTATCATCAATAATACAACAAGAGTTGAATACTTATGATAACAGCTTTCATCATCAAGACAACAAGATTGTGCAATTATCCTGCTTGAAGAAACTAAGCGTCCATATACTATTATGGAGCCTCAGTTACATAGGTCGGATTTCCACAGAAACATAATTTCTCAAGCACAATACGAGTTCTTCATCCTTATCCATATACAGATAATGCTGATATTTAACCCTTCCAAACAGATTTACCAAATTTATCTCGACAAAATAACTATGGTTAGTTTTTCAAAATGATGAAAAATCGATGGAGATGTTACGCGTAGAATTAATGCAAGTTGGTTAAAACAAAGAGGTACATCATGTTTTTATGTGATAAGAAGATACCATTAAGGTAAATATTATAGAGCAGTAACTAGACCCGTTATGTTTTATGGTTATGAGTGTTGGGGAGTTAATTATCAATATCTTCAAAAGATGTCCATAGCAAAAATGAAGATGCTCAATTGGATGAGTGGTCACACCAGGAAAGACCTTAGAAACAAATTGGGAGTGACATGATAAAATGAGAGAAAATTGTTTAAGATGGTTTGGACACGGAGAAAGACGAATAAAGAAAACTCCGGTAAGGTGTAAGAAACTAGATTGTAAAATTGTTAAAAGAGCAAAAGGAAGAACACAAAAGTGTTGGAAGAAAATAATAAAAAAATGATCGAGCTTATGTTGAGTTAACTGTTAGCATGACACATGATCAAGCTCTATCAAAACAAAGAATCCATGTAGCAGACAATCTAGTTGGGGAAAAGGCTTAGTTGTTATCTCGACAAAATATGTCTAGCATGTCTAGTCCCCCAAACTGAAAAAAGTCATGTTTATACCTTACCAGACTGCAGATATTGTATTTCTTAGATCTGTAGATTATTAAATCCCATTCAGCATTTCTCCCAAATTGATCTAGGTCCACTTCAGGCAAATTGATCAGGTTCACTTACAAGCTCTTTAATTTGCTTAAGCTTAGAAGAGAAAAAATAAAAGAAGTTTCATTTTGGCTAATATCTACCCCATGCTTTCCTCGCAGATTGGGAAGATAAAAAATATGGAACTGGACAGTCTTTGAAGATTTCTAGCCACATCAAATGCAGACTTTTCCACAACAAAAGCTTTTCTGTACTTGATAGCAGGAAATTCTCCAAAATTTTGACATGCTCCTATTATCACACTACATACAAGTATGGCCCAGGACAAGCAATTCTTGTGCGACTCAACAGTCTATCTAAAGGTTCTCAGGAAACATTTGATTAACATCCTTCACAACTTTGGAGCAAAGAATCATACGAGATGAATACAGGTTTTGTCAATCATGATTCGCACACACTTTAAAACTCCCCTGCAGAAAAAGATGCAATAATGAGCATTTCCAATACATGGCTTCTGACCACATTGACAATTTAAGCGATTTAAAAATTAAAAAGGCTTCCAATTTGTCTGAAAAGATTAAAAAAGTAAAATCAACATTTAGACAAATCTATTGTGGTCCCAAACAATGGTACCTTATGGTGGTACCCATATTTATTTGCATTTCTCCAACAACCAAATACTAGACCCAACCTTATGAATGTGTTTTCTTTATTGTTTATTTAGTATATTAGAGAGCTTCATCAAGTTTAATACACCATAAGCTTTCATTTTAAGATGATGAAAAATCACTGGCTCACAATTCATAAAGAAAAAATGCTTTAAAAATAGCCCAAATTATCATGTTTTAACCAACCTGAACACATGATTATAGCTAGTAATGATGTGAAACATGATCCAGTGGCTAGTATTTGCATCCGTGCATTTGATTCATGTGAATCTAGGTGGTATGACTTTAAGGTTCAATATTACTAAGGTATTCTGGCAATGTTAATGTAGTGAACATTAAATATGAAGATGCTGACGAGTCACTGCATTTGGTCATCAGGATGGTACGCCAACTAATGCAACTTAGTTTATTAGGTACCAATATGCTAATTTTGTTAAACCTATCCCTGGCAGAAAACCGACACTACCAGATGTTTACAAAGGCTTCTTCCATTAGATTAACAGTAGGTCATGTTTCATTACACCAAAGAGATGCTACTGGGTAGCTCATCACAGAGTTGCAGATCAAGAGTGCAGAAAATAAACAACAAAAACAACTAAGCCTTTTCCCATACTAAATGGGGTTGGCTAAAGGGATTCTTTGTTTCCATGGAGCTCAATCATGTGCCATACTAACAGTTAACTCAACATAAGTTAAATGATTCTTTATTGTTTCCTTCCAAAACTTTTGTGATATTCTCTCATTTTATCATCTATTGGTACCACTCCCAATTTGTTCCTAATAACCTCATTACATATATAGTCTTTCCTTGTATGACAAGTCATGCAATTCAGCATATTCATTTTTATCACGGGTATCTTTTGTACATGTTGATAATTAACTAACCAACACTCAAAATCATAAAGTATAGTGATTGACCCCTACCAGTATGAACCCTGAGCACCCATGACCTTCAACCCGAGTTCTTTAGCGTTGAGCTCATAGACAAGAGAGCAAATAGCTCCTTGTGTAACAAATATCCAATAAAGCATCGTGCCTATCAGCAGTCGATGTTTCTATTGAGTACTAAAGTCTGTGCACCATATGCTGTAGAAAAGAGCCAAACGTTGAACCTCACAGGAAATTATTTCAAAGAACTGATAGTTTCAACATATAAATAAATACCATGTAACATATTTCCCAGATCTCCAGCCTGTCAGGATTAACTGTCAGTATTGAGCGAGAAAGTCATAGTATCTTAACAAAGGCCACATATTGCATTTTACATGAAATATTTCAGAGAGTTGATGCTGCCTAATGTAATTTTTCACTCAAGGAAATAAAAATATTTTCAGACAATTATGGTACAGTGATGAGTACAACAACCAAGAGTATGAACTATGAAGTATTGAGGAAGTTGAAATGCAGTGTACTTTAAAGAATATTCTTTATTTTAAAGCGCTTAAATTTTGGCCGCACCTTGGCTCGGTTCTCCTCTTCAACAGCCTTTCCAGCTGCCGCTTCCTGCTCTGCTGCAACCTTCCATCTTGTGATTTCCTCTTCAGCTGCTGATATGTCCATCATCAGTCCTTCAACCTTTATATTGCCAAAAGTGTCAACAACAATTGAAGTATTCCTTTGGAAAAATATTTTAAGAAATCAATTTTACAAACAAAAAAAATATTACATTTTCATTGGCTGTTTGTTCCTTTTCTTCAAGTTCTTTTATTTGTAGTTTCTTTTGGGCGATCTCCTTTGCCTGAGTCTCTAAATACGCTTTAAGTTGGCTTGATTCTGCCCTTAAAGAGAAAATTAGATTAAAAAAACTACTCAGTATATGTACGTACGCACTACATACATACTCACAAACACGAAAAGGATGAAATAGTCACTCCTGCAGAAAAGATAAAACACAAAGGCCAACTTCACCAATGACAAAATATTATGGATACAATCCACGTGGTTGACTAAACTACCCTTAGCTTCTAGGAGCAAAATTGTGGACCTACAAGATACCTGAGTGCCTCTGCAGTTCTGCGCAGCTCCATGATCTCGAGTTGAGATGCCCTCACAATGTTCTCCAGTGCAGCAACCTACATAAAATCCACGATTTTTTAAAGAATATCAGTAAGTCATTGTCAAGTAATAATGGCCGAGAATACTTTTAAGGAACATTATCATAGTATCTGCATATGTTTTCTCATTATTTAGTTCCAGTTCAATCATTGTCAAGTAAAAAAAATTCTGAATACTTTTAAGGAACATTATCATGATAACTATTGTACTTTTTCGTACTTTGGTACCATCGATAATCCAATTTCCCTGTGTGAGAAACATTTAAGTAGCAGTGTCATTGGAAATAAAGAAAATAACAATGTGAGAAATCCTCACCAAGCCAAATATTTCATCATCTTTGCTCCCGCCACTGGGTTTATCATCTGCAGGCAAGCTTTCAGCACTTCTGATCAGAGCTTCGAGCTGTATGTCAAGCCCTGAACTTCGAAGTCCATTTTCAGCAACCTTGAGAACCACATTAGTTCTTGAGAGCACCTCGCCACAGCTTCTATCACTGGTTTCGGATTCTTCTGCAGTTATCCTTTGCTTCAATGTACTCCTTAGCAACGTGCCAATCTGCTTCTTCTCCGTGACCAAGTTTGAAATTCTATCTTGCAAGTCCTTCTTGTCACAGTCTCTTTCCTGTATCTCCAAACTCACTTTTTCTGATGCTACCTTCGCAAGTTCAAATAACGACATTGTTGTGCTTAAAGAGGTCCGTAAGTTCTCACTGACATCCAATTCCTGTGGTACAAACAAAGCTTCTGATAGCTCCTCCTGATCTCCTGCATTGAGATCAACCACTCTGATTATAAGAGCGAGCTTTTCATGGGCTTTATATAAGTAATTCAACTGCTCAAAGAGCAAAGGCCTCTGCGATTCGATCTTTGACTCGAGACCCACTAATTTCACATTTTGTTCTTCGAGATTCCTTCTCAGTTCTTCGCATTCCCGGTCAGCCAACCTCAGTTTCTCCTGCACTTCTTTCTCCACCTCTGAAACCCGAGCCTCTCTTGCAGATGCCACCCTTTCAAGACTCTCCAATTCGGAACTCTTTCTCGTGAGTTCCTCCCGCAATCCAATGATGGTTGATTCGAGCTGAGAAACTTCAATGGCGATCTCATAATTCCTCTGTTCAATCTGTATGCGAGCGTCATCATGGCCTTTTTTGGTGGCCTCTATCTGTCTAAGAAGCTCTTCCACGATCTCATTCGTCCTCTTTATCACACCGTAGGCGATGGCCGGAAGGCCGGAATACTTGGTCGATCTGGGCAACCCGGGAGGAAAGGTCTTGAAACTACTGACCTTGGTTTGAATCCTCTCAGAACCACTGACCAACATCTGCGCGGCCGCCTCAATCTCGGCCCTGGAAGAATCCTTGGCCCTTGCTGCCTCCTCAGCCACCCGCTCCGCCTCTTCCCTCTGCTTCAGAGCCTCCTCCTTCGCACGCACCGCCTCTGCGAGCTCAAGAACGATGTATTCCCGTGCTTTCGTGGCCTCTTCCTTCTCTCGCAAGGCTTCGTCTCTCAGCCTTGCATTTTCATTGTTCGCCTTGATTGCCTCGTGCGTGAGGGTCTTCAGTCGATTGAACGAGTTCTGCAATTCAACTTTGGCGTTCTCCGCCGCTTGCCTCGCTTGGCGCTCGCGTTCGAGCTCCAGAAGCGTCTCTCGGAGCTTCTCGGTAGCCGTAGACTCGGCCGAGGGATCCGTTAACAACGCCGCCGGAGAGGGATCGTCGCCCTCGACATCGCTGAGGACAGCGGCGTCCTCGTCCCCAGAGACTTCCATCCCAAGGAATGAAATCTCCAATTCAACCACCCATCAGAAACGAAACACGCGAATGTAATTCAACTAGAAAACCCAGCAACCCTTTACTCCCGATAAACCGAGAATTCCAAATTCCACCCGAAAAGGAAAACTCCGACGAGATCGACCAGAGATCGAATCACTAATCCTGTGTTTGACAAATCAAGACAAATCTTGGGATGGCAATGACCAAAAGAACGCAGAGAATTCAAACGCACCTGCGTCGATTCGCAGTAAAACTACCGGAATCAGAAATTCGTAGTTGAACCCAATTCAAAATATGAAACCGTGAAATCCCAAATTGTGAAATTGTGGTGTATTGGGATCCTGATCGACCGAATGAATAAGAAAGAAAACCCAATTATGGTTGGGCAACTAAGATACCGGGAATCATATATGGATTGAATTACAGATCAAGTAAAGTGCAGATCAAGAAGGGAACGGGTAGCGACGATTGCTTATTGAGTGAGGCCTTCGTCTTATTCACCGGCCATCCCAGCTACCGGTCTTCTCTTTACGAAACAAAAGAGAGAGAGAGAGAGAGTCGTATAACTGTGCGCACTGAGTTCAGGTCATGGCTCTAGTCCGGTTTATAAAGCCATTCAAGGTTTCGAGGCATATGACCATGGAATCGGAGCAATATGCTATTAGGGGAATTCGGGTTAGTGGTCCAGAAAACAGTTGGATATTAACGGTTAAGATTAAAATCCTAAATAATCGACTAATCAGATTTTGAATAGGGGATATCCAAGCAAGACATATCCAGATTCCTGAAACAGAGACTACAGGCGATGTACGAAGTTTTCAGGCTGACTAACAAAAACATAAACAAAATATTGAAAAGGGAAAAGGAGGAAATAGAAAAGGTGATACATAATGGAAAACCATCCCATGGATGAATTTACAGGATTTCCTAGAATAAGATATGTGGTTCTTCGTAATCACATGAAGACTCACCTGGACCTTTCTTCGGCAATATTTACTCTTAATTGCTCTGAGATCCAAAACATGCCATGTAACAAGTACTAATTCAATGCTAAGTGTGGAAAAATAAATGCAGTTGATGAATCTTGTGGATACATGACAATGTGATGAGAGGAGTATCATAGACCAGTTAGCGAAGTTCTCAATCCTTACCTCTTTGGTGGTAGTAATGGCGGCTTGTTTCTTAATGCTACACAAATTAGTTTACTTGTCCATTCAGATCTGCGACTTGACATTTTCAGAAATCCAAACCTATGAGATCATCCAGTTTCCTTGTCACAAGCAACCCACAACTTTTCCATGTTCACAAAACACTAGTTGTTGTCATGCATCATCAACTTGCAATGGCAGATAGTCAACATATACCCTTAAAGAATGTTTGAGCGGACAGAGGGCCCTTGCCCCTTTGCCCCTTCCAAACATGCCTTATTTGCTGTCAAGAATCCTTAGCTCAGTATCTGCATTTGCACAACAAAAACCCCACAAAGATCAAGAAACGACCATCACTTACTTCCAGAAGGGAACATCATAAAAGAGGGGAACAACTTAAGAGGCAAGAAAATGGCCATAGAAATGTGGTTGACAAAAGTTCTCCCATACCCATAATGGGATGCCCTACGTATGGCTTCTCCAAGTTGCTAGAGTGTAATTCAAACTCATATGAGAGGGATGAGTCATTCTGATATGAGAGAGTAGTTGCTTCTATCAAAGGAAAACTTGAACTCTCATAAACGGGGGTTACTCCTCTAGGGAGTAGTAGTTATTTCCATGAGTTTGAATCTACATGGGTGATATAAATAGACTAGATTAGAGGAGAGAGATATGATGAGAAAAACTAAGGGAGCACGCTAAAGTGAGCAATAAGTTATTTCCATTTGTGATTTTCTCACAATTGGTCATTCAGGTTGTTGCTCGATCTTGCTTCTATTTAATGTGAACCGGTAAGTCCACTTCATTTATCTTAAGTTTTCCAATATCGGTATTGAAGCTTTTTCAACTGCTACAAAGATTAGATGCCAAAAAATATGCATGGTTTGCAAATAATTTTAGCTTTTTGTAATTTTCTCATGGGTTCATGTTTAAGGTATATTGATATTGTGTTTTACTAGATTTGTATGGGAAAAGGCTTAGTTGTTGTTGTTTTACTAGATTTATTATTCACCATTTGTATGTTTGTAAGGTAGGCATTACACATTTTAAAATGATATATCATGTGTATGATCTAATTGAAAACTGAATTATGATAACTCAAAGTTGGTTGAATTGTGTTAATATATGGTCTGCCTTTAGTGCATTAGTGATAAGTATGCTTTATGAGTATAATATCTTATGCACTCATGACCAATTTAGTGAGTTGTTTACTTTGTTAAATTAAGTATCAACATATTTAATTTGTGTAATTATATATGGCTTAAGTGTGAACTCGTTGAAGTTCTGTGATAATTGGGTTATTTGATATACTACATTTGTATCTTACATGATGATGGGAAACACAGTGATCTTTTGATTATATGACTAATTTACATCTTTGACTCAATTAACAAATACATGTATGTATGCTATGCATTAATGTGTACGAATATGTCTTGTATAAAACTTTGTGCTTTATAGAATGTTCTGAATAGCGGCAATTATGGGGTTCAAAGTTTCAAATCCAACATGTGCTGGAAGAGCGAGAGAGGCTCTTGATTTTTAAATGTTATCATAAAACAATCTAAGGCAGGGAACACAACTCAACATAAAAGGGATCATGAGACACTTGGAAGAGAAAGAACTCCATAGCTCGGATCACACTACTGAGCAACTTTAATGGTGGTGCCATGAGTTCAGAAATGACTATGCGAAGGACATATGGTCCGTGCTGAAGGCAAAGCCTGAAGGTACTTGGCTTACAAAACTTAGGCCCCTAACTATTAAGTTGGACACTTATAAGAAGCACCCATATCACACACTATGAGAAAAGCAAATATCAAACATGATAAATGAGTTGGACGGTGGTCACACCTTGATAAATGAGATAGGTTCAAGTTGTTATTCATTCCTTTCCTCATAGTTTGAATCATATGAACATACTCTTTGTCCACAATGAGAACAATAAGATCCTGTAAGACATGTGCATCATTTAGAGTTGGAAGAAGAGTGACTTTAGACTGCCAAGCCTAGTAATGAAGTATATGTGGCCGTGTGAAAAAGGAAAGGAAAATACTCAACCAAGCAAGAAGCTAAGCACAACCAACATGGGCAGAAGAAGCATAACAAGAAATACACAGTTACTCTTCTACTTTTGAACTCTGTTATATTTGTAATGGTCAACTTTCTCATAATTGTATCGAGCGAAAGAAGGTACTGGGTTACACTTTTGCTATTGAACTTTGTGTTTCTAGGCCTATTTTTCTAACTAAATCACATTGTAAACTACATGGAGGATCCTGATGTCTTTGGGGAGTGTTTGATTATGAGCCTGAGACTACAAAATTGGAACTACACTTCCAGTTCCAGCAGCCCACCCTATTGATGGTCCTCATAATTGGGTAAAAAGCTGGCTAAATACCCAGTTTTTTACTAAGCATTGAGGCCCACATTTGATTAGGTGCAAAGTTAAAATTGTTGTTCCAATTTAAATACCCCTAGTCCTTGTAATCAAACACCCCTTGTGGGCTTAGACTAGTTCCATATGGAGTATGATGGATATTATGAAAAACAATACCAATCTTGAAGTATGAGCTATTGGCATATCTATGTTGGTATTATACAGTGGTTGAACCCTCATTCTATATGATGTTATGACATTTTCATCATAACAATATAAGATTTCTCTTGGAAAAAATTATTGTGGATTTGATAGTGTTCGTGACGGTTTTACGTAATGAACTTGGATTATGATCCATGTAGTCTAATGAAAGTTTTCTCATGTTTTTTACTTCACATAATTATGAGAATGATGTGAATGTCTGGCATGCTAGATTTGACAATATTGACCAAGGTGGAATTAACTGATTAGACAAAAGTGTTTGTTGACCAACATAGATAAGGTTGATTTGTTGTGAGTATTGTCTCATAGGATTGTGTTAATCTTCTAATAGCCAATGTAAAAGTTTATCAAATTTACTACCATGAATTCTAAACATAAAGAGCATTTCATTATGGTATTCCATCTTACCAATGCACATAGTGAAAAATAAGTAAGGGTCTTTACGTCTTCATCTGCATGTAATGAATCAATTATATAAATATGTTCCTTCATTATTGACATGAGTGGGTAAAGAAGTTCATCTCATTACATTGTTGCTTGATTATGGTGAATAAATTAGATAGAGAGTCTTCAGGATAAGGAAGCTAGTTTTAGATAAAAAGATACACATAATGTCTGATAAGATCATCGAGGAAGTGGATACTATGATTAAGAAAAGTATTCATATTCTATGTTTACAAGACACAAAGTAGAAAATGCTCGAAATGAAGTTGGTGTTATTGTAAATATGAATTTAAAGGATAATGTTGTGGACATACAATGACATCACCAAATTATGATAGTGAAATTAATATCAGGAGTAGAGCCTTTGAATATAGTTTGTACTTATACATAAAAAGTAGCACTAGAAACATAAATAAAACATTTTAGGAGGAGTTATACAATGTAATTCAAAGAATTTCACAAAGAGATATGATTTGTTTGAGAAGAGATCTAAATGGATATGTGGGCAAAGAGGCACTAGCATGTCAAGGTATTCATGAAAACTATGTCTTTCAAGATTTAAATAGGGAAGATAAGAAAATTATAAGCATGTTTCTATGACATATGATCTCTTTATAGCTAATATAATTTTCAAAAAATGAGATGAACATTTAATTACTTATAAGAGTGGCTTTTCACAAACATAAATTGATTATTTTTTGTAAAAACAAGATAGATCATATTGTAAGGATTACAAGGTTATTCTAACTGAAAGCTTAACAACTCAACATTAACTTTTAGTTATAGATTTGCATATAAGAAAGTAGACAAAAAGGTAAAAAGTATACAAAGTTACTTTAACTAAATGGTGAAACCTAAAAATTTAGAAAGAATATATATTTAAAAAGAAAGTTCTTGAAGAAGAGACTTGAAATTATATAAATACAACTTGTGACATTAAGAGTAATATGGCTAAGCATATTGAGAAAGTGACAAAAATTATGTTAAGTGAATCTAGGGGAGGTATACAACACAAAATAAAGTTTGTGGTAAAGTGAGCGGTAGAAGATAAAAATAAAAGCAAAGAGGGCATGATACAAATTACATTATATCAACAAGACTAATAAAACTTGAGGCTTATAAGAAGTGAAAGAAAAAAGCGAAAAAGATTGTTAATGAAGTAAAAGTCAAAACTTAAGTGGATTTAATAAAACACTCAACTCAAAAGAAGATAAAAGAGACATTTTTTGGATAACTAAGGCTGATATAGAAAAACTAAAGAACTTACTTTTATTACATGCATAAAGGATGAGGGTGAGAAGATTCTAGTGGAAAGTGATGATAACAAAAATAAATGAAAAAAATTATTTGCATAAGCTTTTCAATGAAAATGTAAGTACTAGTATTAGTTTGGGAGAGGTAACCAACTCGAAAGAGTATATCAACTGTAATTTCTTTAACTTACTCAAAAATAATGAAGTCGAAGAGGTTGTTAAATGTATGAAAGTTAATAAATTTATAAGACCAGATAATATTTCTATAGAAGTATGGAAGATCCTAGGAGAGATTGATACCATTTAGCCTAATGGAGAAACCAAAAGTTATATGAGAGATAGAGGAAGAGTATAGTTATATCTATATATAAAAGTAAGAGAGACATTAAGAATTATGTGAATTATCGAGATATCAAAGAAGGTATTCCATTGACATATATCAATCTTATAAAATATATGTATGATGGTACACAAACATGTTTGATGACTCATAAAGGAATGGTAGGTTTCTTTTATTGAATTATATGAAGGCTCAACTTTAAGTCTATATTTATTTATATTAGTTATTGATGAGTTAACATAACATATTCAAGATAAAGTATGTTGGTGTATGTAATTTATAGATGACATTGTGTTAGTGTATGAGTCTAAGAAAAAAGTTAATAGGAAATTAGAACTATGGAGAGAAACGTTACAATGCAAAGGTTTTAGACCTATTAAAAAATACAAAATATATGAAATTCAATTTTTATCATTTGGTTACTTTAGATGATATAAAATTAAGATTGTCATGTATTGCATCTCTCACAAGAAAAGTTTTAAATATATAGGATCAATTTTACATAGTGATGGGAAAATGGGCGAGATATTACAAATACAGGTTGGTTAAAATGAAAAAGTGTATTAGTTATTCTATGTGATAAGAAGATATTATTAAAGTTGACTATTAGCATGACATAAGATTGAACCCCACAAAAATAAAGAATATATATAGCCAACCCCATCTAATATGGAAAAATGCACAGTTGTTGTTGAATTAAGAAGAGATTAAGGTTATGAGTACTTATCAACATAGTTCAAACAATTATTTATTGAAAAGGGATTCTACATTGGTTGAGCCTCTTGAATACTCCACAACAAAGCATTGTTGTGAAAGAACTGTTCTAAATATCGTTAGGTCAATGATGACACAAACTCTTCACTTTTTAAGGTGATGCATAGTTGATTGCCATATTTGTTGTTAATGGAGTACCTAGAAATCAGTTATAACCATTCATATGAGTTGTGGACTGCTAGAGAGTCCCACCTAAGTGTTTTGAAACCTTGGGAACATGCTACTTATGTTCATGTTTCCTCACATAAACATGAAAAATTAGGCTTGAGAGAGGAAAAATTATCTTTATCATATACTCTGAAACCTCAAAAGGTTATATATCCATAAGTCCAACAAGACAATGGGAATGCAACCATGATTGAATCACAAAATGCCACATGCTTTCCTAAATTTGGGTGAGATAAGTAAGAACATGTGATTTGTTGTGATGTGGATCAATACTTATTACTATCACCATATCATATCATGCAAATAAAGGTGATCTTAGTTCAAGCGAGAGAGAAAGGAACTTGAGAGTTGACAAAAATGGAATCAATTTAGTTACTGATTTTAGTGGGAGCAACTTAAGTTTTGATGAATCTCAAGTGAGACATTGCAATCATATTAGCATTTCTTATTGTCGAGAAATTGGGTGTGCAAAACTTTTATAGTTCTCCTAGAAGAAGAATATCAACCGAAGAATGTCAACAAGGCTCTCTCTTCTAATAGATGGATACAACAATGAAAAAAGAAATGAAGTCTATGAGATGCAATCAGGTCTATGAGTTGGTTGATCTTTCAAAGGAAAGGAAACAATCAGATATTCATTGGCTACGAAGAAAGTAACAATTGCTCTCAATGAACAAAATACCGATCGCTATCGCAAAAAGAAGAGAACCTCAGAATTGGGTGTAGAAAGGAGAGAGAAAATGCTGCAAGGATATTTTCAATATTTTAAAATGTTGAGTACATGGATAGTAAAAGGGATTTGAGATAGTAATTCCCTTAGTTTATTAATTTTCAATGCCCATGATTTTGTTAGGAAGGCATTTTTGTGAGGTTTGATGCCCATTGGTCACAATAATTATGACCAGCCATGCAACATCAAGATAATCTCCAATTTTTGTATGAATACTTTTACGTAAAAATGTTTGGACTTCATATATGAACTTGTTTATATTTAGTGTTGACTTAATCGTATGAGGGTAGAAGTATTATTTAATGTTTTTATCATGAATTTCCTTATTGATTCAGTTGTTTTCTATGAATTATCCACATTACAATGTTATATATATATATATATATATATATATATATATATATATATATATATATATATATATATATATATATATATATATATATATATATATCAGCAACGAGAAAACATTGCAAAAAATTAGCAACAATCTTTGGCAAATGAATAGGTAAGGAATGTTCTGTAGAAAATTGGCAATGGAAAATGGGAAGAGACTATTTTTTAATACCATATTTAGCATTTGTATTCGAGAGAGCCACGATTTTCATGCACAACTCACTATTATTTTCATGCACAACTCAATATTGGCCTAAATCAAAATATTTTTGAGACTAAGTTGTTGAACCTTCAACTCCCCACTATTTCCATGCCGAGTGGCAAACCAGTATCCGACTCCCTCTAATCTAGGTAGCGTATTTGCCTATGATTGCTCGGAAGCTTAGCTCTAGACCTACCCATCCAAGGTCACGCGTATTGTCTCAACTTCAGAGGCCATTGACCCTCTCGAAAATGTTGAGCTACCTTTTGCTGTCAATATAAAAGTTTCATGTCTCAAACCATTGACATCGCTAAAATTGTTGTTGTTCCCTGACTGTCAGACTGACCAATATATGATCAACGACTAGTGCATAATTTTCCACGTAGAATGACTTTGGAAAGATTAAAGTGGTTCATCGGAAGCAAGAGTACACAGTGTGCAAAGAGAATAAAAGGTGCAGAAAACTTAATGAAAGTAGACTGAATGAATAGTAAAAACGTGTACTGCTCGCGACACTATAAAGTTAAAATGTGGTACTAAATAGTAATCTGCGTTATGGGTAAATGCCCAAGACTGGGTCGTCAGTTGTCGGCTGGTTCTTGAAAGCCTTATTACACAACCATATGAAGTCCGCAGTGGGGGATTTACGCGTAGGATCCATTAGGCCCTTACACGAATCGGTATCACGGCTACGGGTATGGACGAGGGGCGATTCCTACCCAAAAACAGTAAAAGACGGGTGGCAAGTTCATAGGCAGAAATGTGGGCAAGCTGAGATAGAGAAGGTGAGGCAGAAAACATAAGACTGCTGGTGGCGGCGGCAGTGTGATGCCATCATCGTCGGTTGGTGGCGGTGGAATCTGCTGTTGCCTTCAACGGCTAAACGGCCTCCGTTCCCTTTCATCCTGTGGTCGTCCTCCACCCTTTTATTGGTTTTGCAGGAGAACGGTTCCTTCCATCAGGTGGGTTCGGAGATCCTCCCGCTTCTTGGTACGTTTCAATTTCTCAATTTTCTTTCACCCTTCCCAATAAGCCAATTATTGCGCGTATTGTTGGTTCCCTTTATGCTTTTCTCCCTCTTCTTTTCACCTATTTGTTGAGAGAGAGAGAGAGAGAGAGAGAGAGAGAGAGAGAGAGAGAGAGAGAGAGAGCTTGCCAAGCTGTTGGTGAACAGGTCCGAAAAGAAGTAAGTGGCAATGTACACATCTCGCTTAGTGAATTTCTCCAATTAGGATCCATTTTCTTCGTACCCTCTCTTTTTCACTGTTACTTGTTCTTGAACCAATAAAAAATGGGCAGAAAACTCTCGAAAGAACTGAGACACGTTTCCCTGATTCAAGAAATTGTTGTTTTTCTTATATTTTGTTATTTGACCAGGTTCGTACATTATAAAATTTTGGGACCCTAATTTCTCTAACTAGAGACTCTGTGCTTTTTAGAGAATGCAAAGACCATCAGAATTTTACATATGTAATGGCTTAAGGTGTCTTAACTAAAAAAAAGGTTTGGTATTTGAATAAATAAGAAATTAGTGACTTAGCATTACGGTTATCTACATATGCTTCCACACACATACCAAACTGCATGTGCACTAGCATTCATATTCTCTGTACGTACCAAAGACTACACATGAATGCATACAAAATACAATTCTCAAATACTTTGGAACACAAACAACCAAACAAGATGATTCTTGTACCGGATACCAAGCCAAATTCACCACATAAGCGGATGCTGGTGGTCCCAAATTCTTCGAACGGATGCCCTCAGACAAATCCCTCCCTCAATCAACATTGATGGTGAGTGAACATGTTGAAAACTTAGAAAAAACACAAGGCACAAATCCATCTTGATTCGCTCTGGGTATTCACCAATTCCTTGTCCGATTCTTTCCACCAACCTTCTATCTTGAGCCCTTTTCTATTGAAGTCCAATAACCCTTATTGTCTCTCTTAAATGAACACTTTATTGATGAATCATCATATGGTTTCCTTATCCCTGTTTTTCTTCTTTGCTACACCTTCTGGGCTAACTCGTCCCATGTAATGGATCAGTTTGGATAAACGAAGAGGGCTGCATTAGGTAGTCATAAGCCAGCATAAAGCATTGTCGTGTCTTAAGGATGCGACTTTTTAGCGCATAAATGTATCAGATCCTATCCGAACTGTGAAGTTAACCATGCTTGGGCAAGAATAATACTAGGATGGGTGACCTTCATGGAAGTCCTCATTTAGCCAACCCCACGTAGTGTGGGAAAAGGCTTAGATAAGGTATTGTAAGGTAAGGCCACATGTCCTGGCCTCAAATTTACACCTGAGTATCACGGTTATTGTTCTATCATACAGCCGTGTTGCTGATACTAATTTGTTACTGTACTATCATTAGAGTGCTAAACCCTTTTCGCTTTGTATTCTTTAGTGCACATTATCATTTGTAGAGACAATGTAGTCGGTGGAAGTCTTTCATTAGAACCATACAAACTAATGAAAATATGCTATGCTTAAATAAGAAACACTGATCGTGCCATCCATGTTCCTAACATCAAATGAATCACTCAATCTCTTTGGAAATGAGTTGACAGAGGAAGGTGCTCCGGATGTTCTGCTTTCTTGGTGACGTGACACACGTCTGTCTTTTAGTCTCACTCCAACAATTGTTTGATGCACATCTATGATGTCTCCTGATATTTTCACCGATTCAATATCAACTGAGGTTTGTTTTTTTCCTTGTAAGTCATGAACTGGTCAGCACTCCTTGACTGATACACAAGGAAGAAAGATGATACGGAACACACCGTGATGTATGCAAAGAAAGGAAACAGAAAGCCATATTATGTGATTCCAATTATTCCTATTCTTCTATCGCTACTGCTATGTACTCAAAATTGTATTTTGTTATTTTTCTTAATAACACTTGAAACAGAGTTTCTGCGGTATGATATTTTGTTATATCTTATCTTCTGCTTCTTGCCCAAGATTCTTGATATCTAGGTCGGACCTCGACAACAGTAAGAACTATCATATTGATTGCTGATGTTTTTTCCTCAGCGACTCCAAGTCAGTGGTGACATCAGTAGGAACAAATCAATGGTGCAAAAAATGCAGCATTATGGGATATTCAAGTCAAAGAGAGTCGCCGAAGTAATGGAAACTATAGACAGGGGGTTGTTTGTTCCTCCTGGCAATGATCCTTATCTTGACACTCCTATGCCAATAGGATATAATGCGACCATTTCTGCTCCTCATATGCATGCTACATGTCTAGAAATTTTGAAGGGACATCTGCAGCCAGGCATGCACGCCTTAGATGTTGGTTCAGGTGCTATAGTTTATTTCATTGTTCTCATGTTTTTGCATATTTTCTATTACCCTTTCTTGTTTTCTCTTCATTCACATTTACGTTTTCATTTCAAAATTCCTTCCTTTAGGCATTTCTTTTCCATACTTATCTTTGTCTGAAGTAATACAAAGCGTGTTCTTTATGCATGAAAATTTAAAATGAAAAGGCCTAACAGAGCAAATGTTTCATCCATGCAAGCATGAGTTGTGCACCTTGAGCCTACAGTGAGTACGACATGATATTCTTGGGTCGCCTAGCAGAGGTTTTGCAATTTTTTTTCACATTTAGCCTTTCATTTGCTTGTTTTTCGCCTGAATTGAGTATTGGTCCTCGGTCTAGCTTTAGTATGGTATCTTTACTAGCTAAAGAGCGTTACCAGCAGGAGACAAGACAAGTAGCATGTGACAACCACGAAGATTGTGAGGTTTGTTGTTCCAGTCATTAGAATGATAGTTTTTAAGCTTTAGAGTTCTTCTAACAAGTTAATTATTCCTTTGCAAGTAGAGAAGCCCTTCTCAAGTGGACAAGGTATGCTGATTAAGAGAGCTCTAACATGCAAAAACTTTCAAACTTAAACATTTCAGTTTGGCCAAAAGACTTACTGTTGGTTATCAAACATATAACTCTAAGTGTTGTAATGGGTCATTCTTCTCCTTGGTTAGTTTCTGAATCACTGATAGCTGCTGGTGTAAAAGATGGTTGACCTTACACCATCACAACACAAACATTTCTTAACCCTGGGTTGAGGGTGCACTTCGTGTCTCTTTCCCTGCTGCTAATGCCCCATAATCATTTCATATGGTTTATTTTTGTGAACGAACATTATATTCATTACATGACTTTTAGTCCTTGTGATATATTCAATATATTTAAATGAGCAAATGAAAAATGTGTAGTCTTTAACCATGTCTTTAAAAAATCGATATTGTAAAGAATGTTTCACGCGGCTTATTATAGGAAGCATGTGTTCTGTTACCATGCCGCCTTGTTCGTAATAATTTATATGGCTAAATAGTGGATGCTTCACAGAAATCAACTGTTGAGTCATCATATAGAGGATGCTAAAATATCTCCAAAATTCCATACCATTACAGCCTCACAAGAATGATACTACTAGATCTTCGTGCTGGATTTCATGGGTTCGGAAGATGTATGAGCCAAATCTTTTGTTTTCGCAGGGACCGGTTACTTAACTGCATGCTTTGCAATGATGGTCGTGCTGGATGGTCGTGCAGTAGGTGTGGAGCACATCCCCGAACTGGTGGACATCTCCATTGAGAACATTAGGCAAAGCGCTGCTGCAGCTATGCTCGAGCACGGGGCACTGACAGTTCATGTTGCTGGTATTGTTGATCTATCACATCCCTTTTTTATTACACTGCGTCATGCATGATCATATGAGACTCAAGCCCAAGCATGAGCCAGTGGTTGGTAAATCTAGCTCGACCCGAGGTTGAACTCGTCAACCTTGGGCTTGGGTTGATCAGGCTTGATTACAGTGTCCAAGTGACCAACATAATGTTGGAGATACTTGTGATTTTTACGGCTTCAGCATGTGACCATGCATGACGTGAATGTATTTTAGATGGTCGACTCGGGTGGCCGGAGTTTGCTCCCTATGATTGCATCCACGTTGGCGCATCATCACCAGATATTCCAGCCTCTCTTGTTAATCAATTGAAGCCCGGTGGGAGAATGGTGATTCCTGTGGGAAGTTTCCTCCAAGAGTTGAAGGTTGTGGACAAAAAGATGGACGGTTCTCTTAACATCAGAAGCGCTGCGTCGGTGAGCTACGTTCCATTGACAAGTCGTGCCGCACAGTTGCAGGATTACTGACATGGTCAGTAAATATATCAGAATCTCTTGTAATATCAGAATCTCTTGTATCCATAGTGGATGAAATGCTGTAAATGCCGTGTGTCGCACTTTGTATAGCTAAGCATACTCAAGAGCTTAGGTTCTGTTGGGAGCTTTTTCCCGCCGTCTCATATCTATGTCAGCCCTTCTCTCTCTCACACAGAGCAAAGACATACATGCACCCCCACACACAAGGAGGGTGGCATCTTAATAAACATCTTATACTCCGCAGCTGATAGCAGTTGAGGACCGAGGAGCTAGCAACATAAGAGAAGTGTGATGGAGATGATGTGATCTATCTCGCTTGAACCGGCTTGCAAAAATGGGTCCGTCAGATGACATGACAAGGTTATAGGGTTATCTTTAATGTTAATATTTAAATCTCTTTAGCTCATTTACATTATATTTCTAATGTTTTTATGTTTTATATTTATTTGATTGAGTATGACAATTATTTTATTTGTTTTGAAACAAAATCATTTGTGCAAGGATTGATACACTCTTGATGTATAAAAGATGTATCAGCACAGAAGTTGAAGCTCTTGTGAAAAACATTCTTCTTAAATTGTCTTTTTCTTCTTATATTCTTTAAAATTTGTTTCCTTTAGTTTCTTGACTTGAAATTGGAAATGCATCCGTTCAAGCCGACAACTTTTTGGTGATTAGCAGACACTTCTGATCACTGTTAGCCAATAAAATGAGTTCTATTTGTAGAGTTTCCTAGATGCTTTCCATGTCAAAAAGGTATGGTTTTGCTCATTCCAATTAGATTATAATTCTGATGAGAATTAGTGCCAAATCGTTTTGCCGTTCTCAATTACATCGTGTTAAAATTTTCTGATCAGTTAAAAAGTCGGATCTTTTTATTTTCAAAAGCCCCGACACATCAAGTGGAAAACTTGATCGGTTCACTTGAATCTATGCAGTTTCAATTGACAAACCAAGAGAATTGAAGGATCGATTGTTAAAAGTGGAGAGATTGGAGAGAAAAAACAAACTCGGAATCCATATTTTAGATACCAAAATCTATCTAACCACGTAGGGCAATTTCATTTTACCCAACAATAACATGGCTTTCCTATTTGATGAAATGATTCGTAAACATTAAATAAGCTTCAACATACCATAATTAAAATTAAAGAAAATGCAAATTAAGGTACTGTATGGATCAACCAACTAGGGGCATACCTTTTAGCCCTCCATGTGACCATGTGGTCTCGTTTCCTTAGGGCTGGTACCAACTAGGTTCTCTATTCCAATTCTTCATTGAGTAGGCCGATTCCTTCACGGGCCTTCATGGAGCTGTTTAGGCCTTTAATCAGTCGCACTTTAACTTCACAAATTTGGCTAAATAAGAGCTAATCTGGGTTGAGTCAAGGTGATCTTCGGTGGTTTACACTATCATCATGCTTCCCTTATGTTGGGTCCCCCATTCGGGCACAATTTGATATATGGCTTGAGGCGAGACACAGAGAAAACCGTATGCACATTACACCCTTAGGCAATACTAGCTCATATATCAACTGACCGTTCTTTTTAATAGTCTTGAAGCTCATAGCACTTGAGAAGCAATTTTAATTGAGGAAAGTCAGTCGAATTGAAGACAATGAGGATGAGACTTGACCATAGCTAATTTTCAACTTCAAATTCACGATTGGGTTGATTGTTATCAAATTGAACCTTTGTACACTCTCGAGTTCAAGTTATGTTCTTGGGTTGATTGTTATCAAATTGAACCTTTGTACACTCTCGAGCTCAAGTTATGTTCTCCCTTAATCTCCTTGAAGTACCATCAGCTTCTCGTAAGATAGCTAGTATGTCATGCAATGTATTGCCATCCTCATATGCGATGACAAATATGGCTCCATAACCACGGAGAGCCTCAAAAGGAGTCATTTTACTCAAAATATGGTAGCTGGTATTTATAGAAGAAGGTTGGACCATCCACTGGACTTACCCTATATGGAAAAATGAAGGTAAGTTTCATAGATTCAGTTTACAATTTTATTTTGACAATTGGTTTAGGGATGATGGACTTTATTAAGGGTTAGTTGAGTTCTCGATTGGTACATATATTCCATGTAAAATTTAGAAATAAATATATTATTTTGGTGACTAGCAACATTTCTAGAAACCTCATGCAGGAAAATGCCCCTCTTTGTAAAAGCTTTGATAGCTTAGATTGTCCCATGTTTAGTTTTGGAAGGTTTGAAGTGCTCATATTCGATGAACCTATATGCAACTACACACACACACATATAATATATATGGTTTCATACTCATTGGAGCGAGGTAAGGCTTACAACAAAATCAATGAGATTGATTTCCAAGCTTGTGATGGAGTAGGTAAAGACATTAGAGTGCCAAGAACCTTACTCGACTCACACTTTTGAGATTGACAAGTCTTACACTATCAAATTTAGGACTTGATTTTTCCCCTTTCCAACAAAAATCAGATTTGACTCCTTCATAGGTCATAGAAAATATCTCTATGTCCTCTTGTGCATGAGTCATGAGAAGTTTCAAGAATAAAGTTGATCAAAGCACAAGATTTGGAAAGTAAAATTTTACCATCGTTGTACATGTTGTCATCACAAAGTGAATGGCGGGTAAGAAGATAGATCCACAAGTTCCTTGCTCATGAGCTCCACTAATTCCAAGGTCACGTATTAGATGTTTCATATGTGTACAACATCCTAGAGTTGATGGATGAAAACCCAATGAGTTGGTCCACTTTTTGTAAGAAAGGGTTTGGTAATTAGGTTCTCCTCACCTTCTTTGTATTCGATTTTTAAATTATATCCAAAAGCATAAAAATCCACCTCTATTTTTTACTGGGTAGTGTTATTTTTCCTCCAAAATAAATGTCAAGTTATTTCAGTTAGTAAGCAAAGTAAATCACCTCCCAAGTGAATATGGTCTCTATTTGTCAAGGATTAGGATGACGGTGAGGATATGTTGTTATCTTGTTGGGTGGTATGCCCCTGCTCATGTATAAAATTGGATGCTCCTCTTGCATAAGAATAACTAGTATTCTAATTTATGGTATGTACTAGTTTTGATAAACTCTTTGGCGAAGTCCGGTAATGCAAGAACGAACGTAGTTTTCTCCACCAACTTGAGCTTTCTCAAGGCTTCTTGAGGTTTAGGAAACCATGTTAAAGATTATTTCTTTAACAAGTTTGTCAAGATCATTGAAAGAAATCCATAACCCCGAATGAAACACCTATAAGTCTAAGAAAATCCCACAAGAACTTAACAATCTTTCACATGCACCAAGAAAGCATATCTTCAACTTTAGACCGATCAGCCATGAGGACGTCTTTCAAGACAGTATATCCCAAGTGATGCACAAATTCTTATTCAAAAGAACACTTTGATATCTTCATAAATAAGTAAGTAACTTGAAGTAGAGATAAAAATATAAGATACATGAACTGGATGATCATCCCAAGATTTATAATAAACTAAAATATCATAAAAAAATCCAACACATATTGATGAAAAACTCTTGAATGTCTCGTTTACATGAAAAGTGAATAGAGAATTGGTGAGACTGAGCACATAACTACAAACTTATAGTGGGGCCCATGTGTATGGAATGTAGTCTTGTAGGCATCTTCAGGTGCCATAAGAATCCACTTTAGAAAAAGAGAATGCTCAACGTAGTCCATGAAGTAACTCCTTAATCACAGGTATAGGGCATTTTTCTTTCATCTTAACATCGTTGGAGCTTTATAGTTGATACAGAACCCCCGTGGACCACCTTTCTCACTAATAAGACTGGTTAAGAGAAAGAATGAGAAATATGTATGACAATGCCTTGCTTTAATATCTTACAACGAAGTCATGTATGATCTCTTTTTGTGAATATTTATATTGCTAAAGCTTGACACAAAGGATAAAATGAGAGAACATCGTTTAAGATGGTTTGGACATATAGAAAAAAGATCAAAAGAAGAACCTGGAAGATGGTTAGAAAAACTAAATTTGGAAAATATTAAAAGAGGTAGAGGACGACCACAAAAGTGTTGGAAAGAAACAATAAAGAATGATCTAGCTTATTGGGAGTTAACTGCTAATATGGCACACGATAGGGATCTGTGGAAACAAAGAATCCATGTAGCCGACCCCGTCTAGTATGGGAAAAGACTTAGTTGTTGTTGTTGTTTGTATAAAAGTCGGATGTGATGTAAATGAAGTTAACATCTGTATGTACCTCCAAACAATCACATCATGATGAGTCATATACTCTCATGGCAAACAATTCAAGTATGGTATTCAACATAAAAAAGAACCACAATTGATAGCTTAAGTAGCAACATGCATTCAGTTATGTGATATAGTTTATGAAAAGTGTATATATTATGCTAAAGTTATAATTTAGTTAGTCTGGTTAAATAATTTAATATTTCATAATTTCAAATATGCATACAAGAGAAGTATGTACCAAGACATGTTCAGATCATGAGAAGATGCTCAGTATTTTCATTGATGGATATTATATTACTTATAATTTATATTTTAAAGAATATAAAACTCACATATACCTATACTACATTTCAGGTACAAATATCCATGATCAATCACAAACCATAATAAGAGTTGATAAAGGAAAGAGTGTTATGATAGAAGATATATAACCATAGTATGAAATGAAGGATACACAACAAAATGTTATTAAACAAGAGGGGAGTACGAGATGATGAAGGCATAAAACTTCTTTAAAAAAGTGCTTCCCTCCATATGAGAAAAGATAACCAATTTTAGTTAGTGGTTGTGAGGTCCTGGGTATAATAATGCAAAAGTTATTGTATATCCTTGGATGTTATGCAAAAATGGATAACTTTTTTCACTTTATGAAATATGGAAAGAAGATATTCCAAAAGAATGGTCAAGAATATTTGAGTTGAACTAAAGGTAATATTAACATTTAGCTACATATGCCTAATTGATACATATCATCTTTAACTCAATATATACATACATACATATATATATATATATATATATATATATATATATATATATATATATATATATATATATATATATATATATAAAGATCTAACATTGTGAAATTTGTTGTTATGGGCCAAATTTGACTCTGGCTTGAAGTTTCAAGTGATTTGGTTAAAAGGTCTTGTAAGAAGCATCTACAAAAAACCAAAAAAAATTATTAAAATAATATAGTCTAAGTATCGAGATACATACATCACACCTTTATAATGTCCTCTACAATGCAGTCTTGTAGAAAGTCTTCCAGATACTAGTGTGATGTAAAAGTAAAACAAAGTTGTATATAAGAGCAACTTATGCAAAGCAAGATCAGACACATAACCATGGAGATACGATATCTACACATTGTTATAATCTAGCAAGTATATCAAGTTTTTAATTTTTAATCAATCATGTCATGTTTTGGTCTATAGGTTACATATTGTCAGTTAATTGTGATATCTTCAATTAATTATAATAGAAAGACACACACTTGGGTACGGAAATTGATGAAGTAACTGCCTATATGGACTACTATAAATAAGTATTTACTTTAATTTCTTTATTTATATCATATTTATTATATAACTTAATGTTACTCTTGATTGGCAAAAAGTGTTTGAAGAATATGAAAATATTTATCAAGAATCAAGTTCATCACCTTGTGCTTTCTCATTTAAGAAAGTGATAAAACATGTTTGTAGAAAGCATCCTCGTGGATCTGAGAGATGTTTTGGTACTTACGTACCCACGAAGACATGCATAACTGGTTTTAGGAGTAGCATGAAACATCAATTTTTGCAAGTGCAATTTACTTTAAAGTGTACTTGATATAGATTTCAAATATTGAGAATCACAATGAGGATTTGGTTCATCTTGTAATGTAGTCATTGTCTTACATCACAACAATTACAAGTATTGAGAACATGTTTTGCATGTTCTTCACTTATGTTATTATCAACTTAGTTGTTTACTTGTTCTTTTGATTTTTAATTTTTAGGAACTACATAAATATAAGTTGAACCATTAGACTCTTTAATAGGTTGATATATTATGCTTGTTTAAGAACATGTCTTTGTAATGTGTACATGTAAACTTGTGTACATTGTAAACCTTTAAACAAAACAATGTAATATTCATATTTTGTAATTGTGTGATTCAAATGATTCTATAAATTTGTATTGTTGTTATATAATATGCATGTATAGGTTACACAAATGATTGTAGAAATTCTAAATTTTGAATGAAACAACCAAATCAAGATTCGTATGAATACATTTTTCGACTATTGTGGGCACTTGGAATATCCACATAAAACATTGGAAAAAATTATTTCGAATGTTTTGTTGAAGGATTTTAAGGCACCTTATTCTGACTGCCATTGGCTATTATGTATGTTTTGGATAGTCAGAATAGAACTTGTTCCAATTGTTGTTAGATTTGGTGACTGTTCTATGTTCATTGCAAAACCTGCTAATTATGGCTACTTGAAACATCTGAAATATGTGATAGACAACCAAAACATGAGTTATTCCGACTGTTTATATGGCATGAAAGATCTAAATGTAGTAACAATCAGAATACCCTTATTCCAACTAAAAATATTGCAATTGTCACAATATCCAAAATTATGTCTATTATAATCATACTTTCTATTTCTGGTTATGGGTGACAATCAGAATAGGCATAATAACAACAATTGGAACTTGGCTCTATTATAGAGGTGATTCTCATTATTCTCTCTTTCTAGCTCTATCGTTTCTTTCTTAAGCATACCATACAAAGATTGGGGTGTTTAATATTTTGAGACAAGAGCTCTAGTCCTATGATCACCCAAACTATCATATTGTGTATAAGATCTATATGTAAGAGTTGACCTCTCTTTTTTGTTTTCTTACTCAAGAGTCGTCATAAAAATAAGTGTCATAAGGCTTGGACCTAAATGATCGTGTTGCCCTTTTCTCTGTTTTATTTCTTTTTCCTCTTCTCATTTCCTCTTCTTAATTTCTCTTTTCTTTCTTTCAAGACTCTTCTTGCATCTTCTCAAGTTCCTTAAGGTTCCTCTTATAGTGGGCTATTTTTTCTTTTGGGTAGATGAACTTCTAGCTAGGGGAAATTATATCCTATCTCAAAGTCACAAGATCAACTAAGCTCGAACTGATTGTAGTTGGGTCTATATGCGTAAAAGATTGCCTCAATGTAGACTGATCATATTATGAAGTATGACATCACACAACTAATAGATATTAAATATTTATATACATATATATGTATGTATATTGTATTGCATATGTATGTACATATATACTTGTCTATATGTGCATATATATATATATATATATATATATATATATATATATATATATATATATATATATATATATATATATATATATATATTCCAAAGTTATTGTTTATGGTAGTGTGCAAGGTCAAAAGTGTTCATGCAATCAAAGGATTTGCTGGTAGCTCCACCGAGAGTTCGATACAGTTTGTACCTAACTCCACTCGTTGATTGAGTTATAGATGATGATATTAGATAAATGATTTGAGGAGACATTCACATGGGTTGTCGTGTGCTTATGAGATATTCATTTTGTTTCAAGCATATAAGTTGATCCTTTGTAGAGAAAGCTTGATAGAGAGAAGGAATCGTGTGATATACTCTACGAAGAATAGGCTAAATGGAGAGAGGAAGTTGAATTAGAGGAATTTTTTCTGCAATTGAAAAACCATCCTATTCAATATCGACATAGGAAACTAATGAATCAGTTGTAGCAAAGGGTTTGAATACTCATTCCATGTCCTTATAAGAGCCACCTTTTCATTGTTCAAAGCATCAAATTTGTAGAAAATATGTGAAGATAGCTATTCTAATGGGGCATGTAGAGGTGTGTTTCTATGGACAAATCTACTTATTGAGGAGTTCTCCAGTATTAGGATATCATAGTTGTGGTTGGAAATGTGGAGCGTCTTAAGGATGTAGTACTTTTTCATGGTTAGGTAGTGTTTGCCCATTCATTGGTGTCAATCAACTAATATAAGATAATGTATAATAATGTGATGCATTGGTTTATAATACCATATTTTGCTAAATAGATTGATATTACTAGATATGGCAATTATAGATAGGGAGTCATAGGGTAGCTTTTGGGGCAAGGAGAAGCATATTTAGGTGAGATTTGTAGGGAATATTTTATTGAAGTACACATGATAACGTATACTCTCAAATTTTTATAATAAAAGGGCAATGTCAACATCTTCCTTCATATTACATGTAGGATTTCTCTATGTAAACCTAGTCAGTAGATGTCAATTCCCAACATGTGTTTGATAACTGCAATTAGACAAAATGGGACCAACAATGTTCCTTATATTATTGTCTATCGATGACTATCCACAAGTGCAAGATTATGTGTTATAAAATACATGTGACACTTTTAGCTATATATGGTGTTTCAACTTCTATTTTATATTATATTCTCATACAAATGAAGATGCTTAACTTACATTCTATTTTATTGTAGTTATATGTGTTGACAGTTCACGATGTCACCTATCTGTCCAATGAAGGAGCAAAATTGACATCAAAGTGTTGCTAATTTACCATTTCACACATGTATTGAAGAATATTTATTATTGAGAGGACCGAAAGATGATATTAAAGATTAGTTTTCTCATCTTTATATTTGATAGTATATAACTCCTTTATATTCATTTGATTATGAATAATGTGTTGTACTACTAAGAGAATAGGTTGTTAATGTGTCTGGAGAGAATACAATTTTGGGTTCTCTTTTCCCCAATGGTGCAAGGGTAGGTATAGAGCAAAAGTGAAACATATATTTATCCAATGTTGGAGCAAAATTGGCAACAAAGTGTTGCAATTTTACCATTTAGCACATGTATTTAAGAATATTTATTATTGAAAGGACCGGGATATAATACTATTCATGATATTAAGGATTAGTTCTCATCTTTGTATTTGATAATATATAACTTTTTTATTTTTATTATGAATAATATGTCATAATACTAAGACAATTGGTTAACAACATGTCAGGACTAACTAGGCTTTAGGTTCTCTTTTCCCCAATGGTACGTGGGTAGGTATGAGCCAAAAATGGGCATCTATATGTTTTTATATACACACATATATCATAGTACATATATCTCTTTTTTGGGTACCAAATCGGTTTTCCCCAACCCATTTAGTTAATAGTTCAATTCAATATGGTTTTTGAGTTAATTGGGTTTGAAAGAAAAGAGAGAGAATATAGTGGAACATCTCATATAGGAAATAAAAGTGCTAGTGACACTGCATTAAATGAATAAATCCCTAATCACCCTCTTATATCATCATCATCAAATTGATGAGTTTGAGTAGAACTGAAAACAATGAAACATTATATACATTAGCGACACTACTCAAAAATGTTTCTAGGCACCAATCATACACATCAATGTAACTGTTATATCCAAGTTATCGCTACTCCTATAATGTTATGATACACAACAAACAATGTTAAGTATAAATTAATACCTTCATTCAATCAACCCCATTAACAATATAACAAAGGGCTACTTATGCTAAGTTTGTTGCTTTAGGGTGACTACTTTGTGAAGGGAGCTACTATCTATATTGATCCATCGAATATCCTAGTAAAATTGATGAGTGTAACCAATGGAACAATCCATGTATAATCCATCAAACTCAGGTTGGTACCTTACTAAAGTATTTTAATTGATTTAAACAATGTGAAATCTATACCCCCAACACTTGTTCATAGTATTATACTCCGCTTTAAAGGCATATTACTTCTTTAGCATGTGTACAATAATCGGTCTCATTAGAAGAAGATAATGACAACCAAATTGATGAATAACTCTATTAATCCTATACCCTTCACAACATTAAAACAACAAATATATCTATGATACTAAGACATTTTGTACTTATTGATGATAGAGTTTGTCCAAAAATAAGGTTGTCAATCAATCTAGAAAAAGAAAGAAATGATTATATCAACAACATTATAAAATATGTAACTTATATATATATATTCTATCATATATCTAATATCCATATGTTGTAATCAAGTCTAACTTATTATGAGTAATATTTGCCATCCATCTAGCTGCTCGAGACTACCCCTCAACCCATCCTAACCACTTTAAAACCAAAAAGTACTCATAAATCTACACTTATAGAACATATTAAATTTTGGTTTAACACATCATAAAACTCTTATTATTAGAGAGGATTATTACATAAAGTAGAATAGTGTAATAACTAAGTTGTACATTAATGCAAGAAGTTTTAATCAATTCTCTTTATAAATAAGAGTGTGTTTCACCCCAAACATACTTGCAAATGTTTAACAACATATTCATAACAATCACCATGTCCCTCGATTTAGCATATCCAATCTACTTTACAATTTAATCACTAGGATATGCAGACATCAAACAAAAATCATGTACCTCGGAATCTTAATCACTCAATTAGTGTAAAAGATGTCACTGAGATAAATAAAAATATGGAGATGGATACATAGTATGACTGAAACAAGTTATTGCAATACAAAATAAAAGGTAACATAAAAGAGATAGCCTACGTAAGAAACAATAGCCAAATGTGGCTTCAAGCATAAATATCACATTAAAAAAAGAACTATATAAAAGAGGTTTATGAAAGAACTAAAATGTGTTGAAACAAAACCTAATATATGATTTTTTCTTTATCTTATCTAGATGTAGGTAACTATTATGGCAAGCTATATTAAAGGTCCATATCGATAACCTAGCCGAAGATAATAGCAAATAATTAAGGATTCTCTTACAATTCAATATGCAAAAGAACATTTTGTTTGAACATTGAAGGTAGGTTTTGATCCTAATTTAAAAAACAAATATACTGGTAAATAATTTAGGATACTCCTTTTTTTCAAAAGAGAAGGTGATATATATGTAAAATTACAATATAGTCAAGAATAAAGAAAATGAAGCTGCCAAATCTTAAAAGAATCATATCAAACTTGTTATGTGTATGAACCCTTGTAATTATGGTAACTTCACCAAAGAAATCCTATGACTATGAAACTTGCACCTAACTTAACAACTCATCCCCGCACTCCCCCTTAGGTTGGAGCAAAAAAATTTGTCATGACCACCTTGTCAACTGTATCACCAAATATCTTTCCATATACTATTTTAGTAAGTATATTAGCTTTCTGATTTCACTTACAGAACTTCTATAATCTTTTGGTATAGATTTTCCTTAATGAAATAATAATCAATTTCAACATTCTTGTGGTATCATGTTGCACAAGATTATATGTCCCCAAATCCCTAAGAACACTCTTAATCCACGACAACTGTCAGATGCCATAAATAATACCCTTAAATTCACCTTCAACATATTTGTATACCATTTAATGCCTATAAACACCCATTTTTTAGAACAATAACCATCTAGCATGTGCATATTTTAGATATTGTATTCATTAAAAAAATCATGTTTTCTTAATGACAGGTTTTAAACAATCAAGATACTACCTATTACAACATTGTGAAATCAATCACCATATTATCAATTAACAATATAACAATCAAACTATTTTATTAGTTTTTTACCCTGATCTGTGATGTGTCTCTCTTGGTTATTATCTCTAGGTTGTTCAGCTGATCTCTAATATCTCCCTCTGTGACCTCTCTCTTTGTCACTTTGTATGGTAAGTTAGGGTTAATATTATTAGCTTTTTAGGTATCTTTGTTGTTTTGGTATTTTTGTTTATTGATTTCTTTATGAAATATACTTCTTTAGAGTCTATTTTGTATATAATTATAGCTTTTCCTTTATTGATTTGGTCTCTATTAGGGATTGATGACCACTGTCTCTATTCATAATGTATTTGGCATAGAAAGATAAAGAGAGGGGGAGGTAGATCTAATATTACATAGTATGTTTGTTATTTCAGGGATGGAGGACTACCATCTCTCTCCATATTGTTAGGGGAGAGAGATTATGTATGCATTTTTTCTCTTGTCCCTATTTCCTCAGCACAAGGAAAAATAGAATGAATTATGCATATGACATGCCTTCTTTTCCTTGTTTACATTTCTATGGCTTGGAGGAAGAGGGCAAAAGGAGAAACCTAGTATGGTTTCCCATTGCATGTCTTCTTCTTTCCTTTTATTTAAGATGGAACAAGCTATAGATGCATTTTTTATTTGCATATTCTTTTTATTTGTGTATGCGTGTATTTGTTTGCATGTATTCTTATGTATACTTGCATTTGTTTGCAGTGCCTCTCTCTCTCTCTATATGTATATATATGTAGTAGATCAACCTTGGCCAATCTTAAGCTCATTTACAGAAATCAACTTTGTTTTTCATGATGATATGCCTTTTCCCTCTCGATATTGTAAAATAAAAGGAGATCACCATCTATGGCTAATCACCTTTGTATATAAGGGGTTTCTTTATTTATTTTTGTCTTGCTTTGTAAAGTTCAGATTTCTAGTAGGCGCTTCTTGTTAGATTGGAACAGGAAAAGATCTATCTTTATTATATATTATATATACTATATTTCAATATATATATATATATATATATATATATCAAATTCTCAGTTGTATAAAGAATCCCTATAGTTATGGCAACCACACAAAAATATCCCTACTATATGGGGTTATAAATAACTTAACAACTCATTCCAACATGAACAAGTTTTGCTAATTGTCATAGACATCAAATTGCATAGGTTATGAATGGTTTATCAATGGGTATTACTATTGCTACATCCTAGATTACTATATATACACTCTTTGCATTTCTCAAAATACCCTTCACACACAATTATAGAATTTTCTATTATATCCCTGAAGTCTTTTGTGGATTATCTCTCTCCTCTCTAAACTCCTCTCTCGTACAACAAGACCAATAATGTCATACCCAAACAATGCACAAGAAAAAGGAGGAAAAACAAGAAGAAATGTAGTTTTTTTAGCTTGATTTAGGAGGCATTTTGTGTTTTCTAGAGGTATGTATGTCATATTTTGGTTGGTTTTGCAATTTGATGCCATCAGTAGGGCGACTCTAGGTCATGGAAGCTGGGATGGAGATGCAATAAAGCCACATTATTTATTTATCCAATTTTTGAAGGTAAACATTTGACAAGATAAGGTAATGATAAACTTTAATAGAATTATTTATCCAAAAAGTATAACTCTTAAGTAGGATTTCAACTAACTATATCAATGTAAGTATACAAGCATTGCTAGAATTGATAACAAAATACACATCTACAATGTTTTAAGAGAGTGGACCATCAATACATTATATGTAAGCCCAGATAACTGGATCAACATTGTACAAGAGAGTAGATTGTTAAGTAGAGATATTTTTTCTATAAGATAATAGATTATGCCTTATTGAGTACTTTTATTGAGAATTGGTAAACAAATACAAATAACTTTCACATGCCTTAGAGTGAGATAATTATCGTCTTTCACAACATCCATGAGATACTTGGTCTTTCGATAGATTGTAAACTTGTTAAGTTCATGGATTTATGAATATTTCTCAACATTTAGAACCATCATGTGACTAGAATTGATTAATAAAAAACCACATGCAGATAGATGGAAGGAAAATGTCTTCCATTTATGTGCTCCTACTCATCGACTTGCTTCTTACCATCAATAATTAGACTTGATGATAGCATATCAAGTAAGTTGTCAAAATATTAATATTAATTTAACAAAGAGAGTGATGTTATAGATATGATAGTAATGTTGATACCATTTCTTTATACAATACATATTGAGTAGTAGATATATTCTTCAGAGAACTACTTGAACAATGATGCATATAAGTTATCATGATATTAGTTTTATTATTGATCTTTAAGAAGATACCAAAGTAATCCCGATTGACAATATTGAGTTATTGTAAAGAGGATTTTGATAGGACTTAAAATTATATTATGAGGCAGACAAACTAAAAGTCATTGGATATTCATATGATGACTTTGCTAGGACGAAAGATGACACTAAATCAACCTTCGATCAAGTTTTATTATTTATATATCATATTGTTTCTTACTCATGCAAGAAACATGAGTGTATAACTTTTTATATACAAGAAGATGATTATGCTACTTATAGTATTACTATTATTAGTGTAGTTTGGATAAACAATTTTATACAAGATTTGAAATTGAAAAATAACCAATGAGTTGGTTGTCATTTATTGTGATAATAATGTAGTTATAAGTTTAATAAATAGTGGAGCTAATAGCTCAAAAGTCAAGTATATAAAAATTCTATTATATAAAGGATATAGTCCAAAAGAATAAAATATGAGTCTCCTATATCCCTGCCTACTAAAGATATGATAGTATACCCTTTGAGTAAAATCATATCTAAAGATTTGTCTACTAAGCATATTAAACACATGAATTTAAGATATGTCCAAAGCTCTCTATTGTGTGGGAATACATATATATTAGTTGTTATGCAGGAAAAATATATTTGTTATGAAAAACTATATAGCAAGTATAACTCATGACAATGTGCTTTTACATGAATAAAAAACATACAATTAGGTAAGATACAAAATAGTTGGTTTAAAGACAAGTGGAAGATCACATCATATCGTACATCAAGATGTCAACTGCTTGAGCATAAGGGTTGTTTGATTTTTCATGTCTATCACTTAGACAATCAACTTTAATAAGCTTGACTCTTTTTGCAATGAGCATATATACATGCTTGCAATCACTCATTATATACTTTTTTAAGTAGATAACACACTATAAGTTTAGATGTTCTATTATGAGTAGTTTTTATATATAGGATATTGGATGCCTCTATCATATCTTTTATTTTGAAATTGAAACTCCACCACGACTTAGTAAAGTTGATAGAATGACAAAGTGATTCATACTATTCCAAATATAAACACAATGATCAAGTTGATGAGTCACAAATCTAAGTTCTACAATGACATTTTAAAAGATCAAATACAATAATAGGTGATTGGTTTAGGTCATATAGTAATTTTTTCAACCTATATACCTTATCCTCATAACTTTAACTACATAATCTTCTAATTGTTTCATATAGATAGTCTGATTAAGGGTAGCATTCAAAAAGGCAATCTTTACATCTAATTGTTATAATCCAAATCATAAGATGTTCCAACGGTCAGAGTTATCCTTATAGACACAAAATTTTGCAGCAAAAAAAAATATATCACCATAATCTATACCCCATTTTCAAAGCAACCTCATTTTTAATTTATCTATTTAACCATCGACTTTTTCATTATTTTCAAGTACTAGAACCAATTGTTTTATTTTCTTAGGGAGGTCACATGCCATCGGCATATATAGTCTCAAGTTTTTGTAGAAGAGAGAGGTATTGGCATTGTTTTTCATTACGTAGAATATTGGGAGAATAGTTAGTGTCATTCTGAGAATTGGATCTCAATTCTTGACATGGTTTGAGTCGATAATATTATTTCCATTATTGTTAGACAATTATCAGTCATCATGAGATGTGTAGTACATGTGTTATGATGATTAAGCACAACGTTTTTTGGTGGTAAGAATATATTTGTTAAATTGTTGTATATAAGAATGTTGTATTGAGTTATATATTAGAATGTTGTATTTTCTAGAGATACATGTGTTGAATGGATCCCTTATGTTACCTATCTTTCCATCTTGGCAACACTATAGACATGATAATATTGTTAATTGATGTTTGTCTTTTGCTGGTGTATTGACTTACCTAAAACTAAAAGGATCAGGCAATGATAATGTATATAATATGAATGATGATTAACTATTTATGTATTAAGTTATAAGTTCTTTCTTTGTTTCATCACCTTATCTATTTGCTTAGTTGTATAACGATTATATTTATTTTCCTCAATTTCTCTTGCATGTCATGAAAGATGTACTATGATCATATTCAATTTCTATATATCTAGAGCGAGAGAGTGTGAAAGAGGAAAACGAGAGAAAATGAAAGCAAATTGCTCACACAATAATAAATACACATACATTCACTTAGTTACAAATACATATAAGGCACATAGAACAAGAAGCACCCTAAACAATCACATCTATTCTTCATGATCATTGAGTGATAAGGCAATCTCCTTGTTTGAGCATATAACCGAAGAATCAAACTTTTTACCTTCAAAATTCATCGATAACTTCACTTTATCATAGCTCATGCCCATCATTTCAACCATAATACCTACTTATCTAGTGCTTCCATTGTCTTGTGAAAGCCTAAAATATCATCGAAAGGCCTAAAATACCATGGCTCTCATGAACAGTGATAGACATTTCACTCTATAGTATATAGAAGTTGTTAATATCGGGTTGCCATATCTTGATATAAGCAATGAGCAATGACTGATGTAAAGTTTAAAACAACAAACCTCCCCACTTGATAACCCAAACCATTGCATTATATCTTATCAACTACCTCATATTACTTTTTGTGTGAAACAACTACTCAACTAGTATTGTATCTTGTGTGGCATATCATCAATTTCAATAATCCTTACATATTTACATACAATATTTGTTAGTTACATATCTAAGAATCTTTGCTTATAATGGACAAAATGTTATACATCATTTATGCAAGTATGACCTACAAAGTTAGGAGCAACTCCAAAGTCCCGAGAGCAATATTATCGTCACCTTTTATAGGGTACTCATCTAGATGAAGTTTTGAAGGACCAACCTCATCATGATACCCTAAAGAAGCTCTAACATAATCCATCTCACGATGCGGCTTCATCCTAGGATAATCTGCTAGCGATAACACCACATGCCCCTCCCCTTGCTATTATCACAATCGTTTATTATATATCAATCGAAGATATTTTCTCATCTCAATGATACTATATCAATACAACCTTCTAATGGTCCGCATGTGACACATTATTACACCTCCAAGTCATTCCTCTATCAAAATCCAAAATAAGTATTTCATTCAAATATATGAATATGCAAGAAAGTGTGCAATATAAGCATCAATAGTATTACATGCATAACATATCATTTTTTTGCAAGTGACGTAAGTTGAGCACTTTCTGCAACAAAGAAAACCATGCCACAGATACACCATGTAGAGTAGAGGTATCTGACTAACACGAGTCGACTCAAACAAAAGGCCATGTCCAAGGGCAACATTTGAAAAAAAATGCATGACATCCATGTCACCTAGAAAGACCATACACAACACTTATAACGCTATGGTGCGATCAAGAACAAAAAAAACTACAACAATAACTAAGACTTTTCCCATTCTAAATAGAGTTGACTATATGAATTCTTTGTTTACATGGAGCTCTATCATGTGCCATGTTGGCATGAGATCGTGATGGACTCTTGAATGAGAAATGCGAGTCCGTATGAGATCAAGATGAAGGAGATGCTTGAGTACCATGTTTTGTATAAGAGAAAGGGAAAAAAGAATATTTTGAGAAGAAGCTTAAAGTAAAAATAGATGTATGTACAGTAACACCTTATTTGTTTAACTCTAGTTCCATCCACTCTTAACTTCAGAAACTCAACCCGATCCAGTTTTGTCAACCCGGGTTGGTGCAAAATGGGAGAAATCTTTGACCCAGCGTGGCCCACGTTTATGTGGACCCCGGCTACCCTACTGCCAACGATGCGTTACCTTCACAGATCCTCACCTCTCCGTCCCACCTCCTCTCCCCGCTCTACGGCCGACGCTTTTCCTCCGCTTCCTCCGTCGTCGTCCGACCGGTAAACCCTCTTACTCTCGCCGGAAAAGGGTCACCCGGCCCTTTTCGGCGATCCCATTTCTCTCTCAGTTCACTATGTCCGGAAGAGGTGCATAATTGGTTTCGAAGATTTCAAAACTGAGGTGGATTCTGATTGAATTCCGCTGCAAAAGTTGATGATATATTTTTCTGATAATCGGTTTTTGAAGTTGGATGTTGATGAAAGACAGTTCTCTCCTTTTACTTGATTGAGTTTTTGCCTAATTTCATGTGGGCGTCAGTTTGATTTTGCAGCTGTAAGATATCACTTGATTCCATTTCCTTTGTTCTAGATTTTGATATTTGTTGAACGGTTTGGGGTTCATTCGGTAACCTATTCTAAAATATTCGTGTAATTCAGAACGGATCCGGCCGGTGGAAGCGGATGATTTGAGCGCCTTCTTGATCGAATGATTGATTAAGCTGGCGAAGGGAAGAAGTGGTCGTTTCTTTTGTGGTACGCGTTTCGTGTTCACATAAATGCCTTTTATTTCAGCCTACCTTTCCGATTCTCAACTCATTTCATCCAGTTAGAGGCTTTATCAAATCACAAAATTTCCTTTTTGTTTTTGTTTTTCTGTTTTTTCACTTAGAAGCTGTTATACGCTTGGTCCTGAAGATATTTCTCTTTGTTGGACGGTGCAACTTGATAGTGGTGATGATACTTTAGGTGTTTTTAGCTGCTTTATGATTTATATCAATGTTAATTGAATTTTTTTTCCAGTTTCACTGCAAAGTTTTAAACTTTCAATCACTTCCTGTTTTTTTTGGTGAACACTATGGATATGTAGACAGATTCCAGGATCTGATGTTTTTGACTTGTTTTGGAGATCTAAGCATCTTATCTTTTGCTTTTACGGTCCTATATTGTTTGTACTTATTTGGATGTACTAGGTCCTAAGCCTCGATGGAATTTGGTTGCATTAAGAAGCAGATAGTTAGCATAAACTTTCTAAGATTTTAACCTCAGGCACGATTTATCTAGTACTAGAACACAGTATCCCATCCAAACTCTGAAGTTAAGGGTATTTGGGGGAGAATAATGCTAGGGCGGGTGACATCTTAGGAAGTCCTCTTGTTTGTTCCCAGTAGCCAACTGCACCTACTGGGGGAAAATGCCTGATTAAGGTTAATGTAGAAAGATAAGAATGAGTTTGATTAGATTTGTGTTTCAGCATGAGCTGTCTCAGTGAATGACTGCAGAAGTTTAGCCAAGCAAAGACTAAACTTTGGCTTCTCTATCGGGAACCTGATATAGTGACTAGCTTGGTTAAACTTGACTATGCTCCACCCAATCTGAGCAAAGTCATGTGTTCAGAAGAAATATGATAAGAACAACATTACAGACGGCATGTTAGATATGGTAATTGAACCTATTACCACGCTCAGAAGTACAGGAATACCAACTTTTCTTTCATGTGCTATTGCCAGCAGAACAATTGATCATATTTTTGAACCAAGCGATACATGGTACCAAGTACTTGTTTTTCTTTTGAAGATCCTCCTTTAAAATTTGTTTTGTATTTTGATCCTTAAAATAAAACCATGTTTGATGTCTATTTCTTGTATGCCTCATTGTTTTTCTGAAATATTTGCTTTTGTTGCAGATCTTATTAACAGTGTAAAATAGCATCTCTGCCCGTTGCTGAGCCTCAACTTCATGATGGGGAAGCCATCTGGAAAAAAGAAAAAGCATCCTGTTGAAAAGATCACTGATATTAATGAAAAACAATCTAAGACAAGAAATCCGATACCTAAAGTTATAACAGATGAAGATGAAGCTGCTTTCATAGCCAGATCTCAGGAGTTGAAAGACGAGGGAAATAAGCTGTTTCAGAAAAGGGAATATGGAGGGGCTATATCTAAGTATGAACAATCTCTTAAGCTTCTTCCCAATGCCCATACTGATCGTGCATATCTCCACAGTAACATTGCTGCTTGTTATATGCAGCTGACACCTCCTGAATATGAAAAAGCTATCAGTGAATGCAATTTTGCTCTTCTTGTTTCTTCTAAGTATAGCAAAGCTCTTTTAAAGAGGTCTAGATGCTATGAAGCTGTGAACCGGCTAGACTTGGCCTTGATAGATGTAACTAAGGTCCTTAATGTGGAGCCTCATAATGTGACCGCTCTGGAAATTTCTGAACGTCTGAAGAATAACATTGAAAAGAAGGGAACAAAGATTAGTGAAAAAGTTCTTTCAGAAGTTTATAACTCATATATGCCTCAAAATGGGAAAAATGTTGTTGATTGTGAAAACAGATCATCAGCAAAGCGGGGAGCAAAGAAAAAAAAGGGAAATAAAAGCCAAGGCAAACCCATTATGGAGGAGAATCCTAGGGATGAAGCTGTTTCAAAGGCAAACTCCAAAGATGAATCCGTGAGATCAGTGAAGTTGGTTTTCAATGATGATATAAGGTGGGCAAAGCTTCCGTTTAATTGTGGCATTAAACAATTGCGTGAAATAGTAAGAGGCCGGTTCCCTTGCTTGAAAGGTTTTCTCATCAAGTATAAGGACCAAGACAGTGACCTTGTTACAATAACTATCACAGAAGAGCTTAGATGGGCAGAGCAGTCGATTGATGGTCAGTCGCTACTTCGGTTGTATATATCTGAAGTCAGGCCTGAGCAAGATCCTTTGTTTGAGGAGCTAAAAGGTGGAACTGACACAGAGAACTCTGTATGTGCTCAAAATAATCATTCCGAAGGTGGGAACTTGGTCAAGGGCTTGGAGAAGGGGTTACATGTTGATTCTTGGATACTTCAATTTGCTCAGATGTTTAAGAATCATGTTGGTATTGATTCTGATGCTTATTTGGATATCCATGAACTTGGCATGAAACTTTATTCAGAAGCCTTGGAAGATGTTGTTACTTGTGAAGAAGCGCAAGATCTTTTTGACATTGCAGCTAATAAGTTTCAGGAGATGACAGCTTTAGCTTTGTTCAATTGGGGAAATGTTCACATGTCAAAAGCACGAAGAAGAGTACTGGTCGAAGAAGATGAATCTGATGATGCCCTTCTTCAGCAGACGAAGGTTGCCTGTGATTGGTCGAAAAGGGAGTATGCAAAAGCAGCTGAGAGATACAAAGACTCCTTGAAAATCAAACCAGACTTTTATGAAGGCTTTCTTGCACTTGGACAGCAACAATTTGAGCTAGCAAAACTTTGTTGGTATTTTGCAATTGGAACTAAAGTAGATCTGGAAACGTGGAATGCTTCAGAAATCATTGAACTATTCAACAGTGCAGAGGACAACATGGAGAAAGGGGCACATATCTGGGAGGTGATAGAACAAGAACGTTTGGATGAACTTAAAGCTGGTTTTAAGCCAAACAATGAAAAGGTTCTGTTGCAAAAAGTGGGTTTATTTTATGTTCCCAAAGAGCTTTCTTCCGATGAAGCCGCTGAGCAAGCTGCTAACATGAGATCCCAGATCAACCTCTTGTGGGGCACCATGCTTTACGAGAGATCTGTTATAGAATTTAAATTAGGACTTGAGACATGGCATGAATGTTTTTCAACTGCAGTGGACAGATTCAAGCTCGCTGGGGTTTCTCCTGCTGATATTGCTGTCATGAGGAAGAACCATTGTTCCAGTGCAACCACTCAGGAAGGTAATAATGGTTCTTATATGCACTTAGGCAGGCTCTAATCAAGGAAAGCACATTTATGAACAATGTTAATGGTAAATGTGTTAAGTTTTATCATTTATTGTTTTTTTTAGGGCATGCTTCGATGATGCCATTTTTTGAAAGCTTTCCTTCTTTTTCTTGTTTGCTCACATACTTGGGGCATTGAACTGCTTTTTTCTCTCTTTTGCTCTTGTAGGATTGGGTTTTAAGATCGATGAAATTGTTCAGGCATGGAATGAAATTTATGATGCCAAAAGGTGGATTAGCGGCATCCAATCATTCCGACTCGAACCACTTTTTCGGCATTTGTGATCAACTTCTGTTTTCATCATTTACAGAAGAAATCAAATGTTGTCCACCATGCCTTGTGATGTTTGGATTCCAGTCTTATATGATAGTGATGCTTGGATTTGCTTCTCATCGTTAGGAAGGTTCTTACTGTCATTTTAGGGAGAGTGGATTGCTTTAACCATGTGATACCTCAAAATCATTGCTAACATGATCTTTTTATTTTCTCCCTTAGGATGAGGAGAAAGAAAGGTATATATATGATTATATAGTCTTGTAGGTCAGTCACACATGAATGTAATTATGATTCCTTTTATGTAAAGTCTTGCAAGAAAAATATTTGGTTGTAGTAAACTAGATTATTTAATTTGTATCTTTTCCATGTCCAAATAGCGCTTATATGATATGTTTCTTTGTGCTTTCTGCGATACTAAATATGCGATACTCATATTTTCCTTCACCAATTCAGGAGGTGAATGAAAAGGATTGTTTATATCATGAAATCAACTTAAGAAATTAAAGGTTGCTTCTTAGTTTGCAAATTCAACACCTATTCTTCATGGCAAATGCTGTGTCTCAATTATGAGAGTGTTGATCATACTTTCTCTCGGTTTGAACTTTTGGCTCCTGCATCTTGCCATTTAATGTGTTAATTGTATTTTCTATCGCTTGGATTTTCATGGCGGATGTTTCTTTCGTTCCTACACTGCAACACCTAATGCATATTTACTTTGCTTCAATGCCTAAAGGAAAGCAATTTAAAAATGATATGATGTCCAGCCTATCTCATGCCAACATGAAGTATATACATGATTGGTGTTTTAGAGATGGCATTCGCAATTATACTTTTCAAATTAGAACGTATGGTTCTTATTATACACCCTGTTTTGTTATGGTTCAGTCAGTATATACTTTGTCATGTTTATGAATCTGGATTGCGTAGCAGCTGGATGAGAACGCGTGCAAGCTAAGAAGCGACCTTGGGGAGAGTCTTCTATAAAACAATCTGTAGGGCTTCCAGGTTTTGCATATGAAGATTGTAGGAACCAATAGCAATATACATCTATGAACATTGACCAAGAGTACAACATGGAACATAACTCGAATTGTTGATTTATTGCTAGAGATGGCTGAGAATCATACCTATCGTACTTTTATGATTCTAATACTTTGGCTTTCTTTAGCCGAATTAGCATCGAACCAATTGAAGCAATTCAAGCATTTTAATTTGAAAATGGGAATCACGTAGATGCATAAAAGGTATGGGACCAGATGGTAAAGTTTCAATGTTCACAAAACTCCACGGCAATGGGATTCTATAGCGTATGCCTTTCAATATTTTAGGATATTTTTACTTAAGCAATACGCAAAAAGTTTTTTTTTTAATGTAAAAAGAAGAATATTTGATAAATATTTTTGAAACGAATTTATTATTAACGTGTTATGCATAACAAGAAAGTTGACGCTAACTCAATTGGTCAATCAAGTAATCAATCCTAGATATGTTCATGGAACGGGGCAGGGCAGGGCTGGGGATTAAAGTCCTGTTCCCATCTTCGTTTCAGAACCTTGTCCCATTCCCATCTCTATCCTTGTGAAGGAAACAAAAAAACGCCTCCATCTCTGTTCCTCTCCAAAACTGGATCAACACCCCTCATGGGAATGGCATATAGATCTACCTTGGTGTCTAACCTATGCATCACCATGACAAGCAAGATCACACTGAATGGTACCGCCATTGCCAACCACGACATCAAAGGGGTTGCAAGGTTGTGCACCCGATTTTGGTCCAAGAGCTCATGTCTTGTGTTGAGTTGAACCGGTATCTATCAAGATACCTACATTGACTCCATTGATTTAGCCAATCAAAGTCATATCATTAATAGACGAAGGAAGCACCCTTGAATGCATTGTATGACATGGTGCACTCTTCTCTTCACTTTCAGTCTCATGTGTGAAGACTGATTTCTTCTTAACTTTCATCTGATTCAAGATAGGGCTGAACCGCTCACCGAGTTCATGCAAAAGAGAATTTCCACTTTTTGCACTTGGGATCCCACTTCTCATTAGAATGGAATCAAAGACCTTTTTTTTCTTTCAACGAGGCGACCTTTAAGTGGGTGGGTGGTTCAGGTTGATTGAAGGACTGAACCTTCTTCTTGTATCAAGCGTAGCCTGAAGACAGATAACCTTCGCTTAAGAAGGGAAAGACGGAATAAATTGTATTGACCTTACCGATAACACTGCCAAGGATCCCCTCCATCTTCATGTCTTCCCTTCCTTCACCAAACTATTTTCCAAATGCCAAACTCCATGGGCTCTTCAAAAAGTCTTTGCTTAGCTTTCACACTAACGGATTTTGGCGAAAATCCGTGGGAGAAAAGACGGATCCTCAAACATAGATTGGAGCTCAACAAATGAAACTTAATTATATAAAATGCATTTAAATTGGAATTTATTATAACTAAAATGAGGATGAGTTCACAAATTCAAAAAAGAGGTAATACTTTCTTTTATTTATTTTCTCTTATAATTTGTTTTATTTTTAGATGGGCTTAACTTTGTAGAATCAATTAAAGGAAGGGCAAGGTTCACGAGATGGAGACCTCCTGTCCCCATCCCTGTTGAGAATTTCTTTGGTCTTTCCATCTCCATTCCAATCCCTGTTTTCACTCCCTAAATCTGTCCTCTTTGAAGCAGGTCCATGCAAAGGGCAGGAGATTCTCTCCTCATGAACATCCCTAAGTAACTGAAATGGCTTATATATATATAATTTTGTAACTCATTCAACATTATTGCGATGCAATGCATGGTCATATATATATATATATATATATATATATATATATATATATATATATATATTAGCACAGAAGACCGATTTAGTTTGGCTAAACCAACTCTTTTATTTTCTTCCTTTCCCCAATGTCATAGGTACTAGTGGTTGAATTCACAAATCTGACCGGAGCGATTCGTTCCAATCTATAAGCCAACCGCCCCTTTCTCGTTGTAATTAACCTCATGCCAGAGTGAATAAAAAACACACGGGCAAACGTAAACCACACACACACACCCTCAATAGAGGGGCATCATTTATATTAACCCACAAAAAACGAGTGCGTCCTTCCAACCCACACGGAAATAGTGATTACTGCGACAGCCGCACTTAATTTTCCGGCAAGTCTATCTGTGACGTACCAAGAGGGAATTGGCAACCATCATCAACAATTGAATTGAGAGTCAATGCTCAATTTTTCATGCTGACACGAACCGACTCCAAATCTAATTCACCAGCAGTTGAATCCACACTGAATTATTTACAAAAACCTAATCCTTCCAAACGGCAAACCGGAAAAAAGGATGGAGTAATGAAAATATGAAAAGTAATTCAGAAACTCAAATCAAATAAGACTTGTTCATAAGCAGCTTGAGATCCTAGCCAAGTTGTGTGGTATATATAACCCAAATTGGTTGGCTATCAGGGAACGCGTTTATCCTTCAATGGACCCCCGCATGCAGATTGCAATGGAAGGGACGTATCAGAAAAACCACCATTGACAATGTTATCGAACACGAACTTGTTAGCAGCTTGAGTGTAGTGAACTCCGTCCCAATTGACATGGCGCTCGGGATCCTCACAAGACTTTCCCACAATCACATAAGTGCCGTTGATGAGTTTGGTCCCTCCACAGCCCACGTTCTGGTTGAAGTTGTATTTACCTCCATGCCCACAACATGCTCTCAAAGGGTTACCAAATCCTGAAGCCAAGAAAAAAACAGATTATGTATGGCATCCTAGAGTCAAATACATACACGTAACACAATTATCACATGAAGCTCATGCGCACATATATGCCCGTATATGGAATAGCATATGAATGAAAAAACCTGTAACAATGACGCCCACAATTAAGTAATTGCATCAACCTTGTAGGTAAAGATTGGCATGGGAATTAAGATTGAATGGGATATATAGAATTTAAATTTAATTATGGATACTATAGATGACATAGAAATTAAGACTGATTTTTTTTTGAAATGTCACACAAAATTAGTGCAAGTTGGTTAAAAAGGTGCACTATTACTATATGATAAGACAATACCATTTAAAATTAAAAGGTAAATATTATGACTAGAAATTAGACCCATTATACAAATGATGTTCATGATATAAATGAAGCACAGGGAAACACTTGTTTGTATTGTGGTTATGATAAACAAATTGAGAGTGACACCAATAGATGATAAAATAAGAGAAAATCATTTAAGATTGTATGAACACGTAAAAATGCATCCAAAGAAAGGTATAAAGAAAAGGTATGAGAAACTTGATAGTAAAAATTTTTAAAAAGGAAAAAGAAGACCATAAAAGTTTTAGAAGAAAATAATAAAAAATGATTTTAACTTTTATTGAGTTAAAGTTAGTATGGCACAAGATCAAGCTTTATAGAGACAAAGAATCCATGTAACAAACCCATTGGTATAGGAAAAAACTTAGTTGTTCTTATCAAGCTTGGAGCATTTAGAGACCTTATGCATGCCAAGATATTTTTAACCTTATACAGGTATGTCCTTATAATTTGGTATAAATAATTGAATGAAGATGTATATGTTATGAAACTAAAATTCTGTCAAAAGAAATAATATGAGGCTACGAAAGAAAATAGTACTATATACTTACCGTACTTCCTGGCATGATGAATCAATTCAAACTTCACCGAGTACACATCTACATAAGTAAATGTAGCATCAGGCATGTCCTTCCTAAACTGAACCACTGTTTCCTTCAGCTTCTGATTGAAAAACTGTGCCAACTCGTTGAAAGGAGAAACACATCCAACCCTATCAACCTGAGGGGCCAGGATGGGCAGTCGTTCAAGGACATAGGCGAGGCACCCGAATGGCCCCGTGTTATGGATCCAAAATGATCTTCCTCCTAGCCAATGTACAGTCTAAATTGCAAATGTAGATCATTTGTGTTATATATATTCCAACTATATTGCATAATTCATGACCACGGCAATTATTAGTGTAAGTTTGTGCTCTTGTACTTATTAATAAGAGAATGAAGAAAACTAATCTGTAAGTACCTTGACTACAGTAGCAAATTGATCAAGAATATCTGGGATGTTAGCCTTCACTTCATCTATTGATTGATTAAGGAACAACCCAGCTGTAAGGTCATTCTGACCTATGTCAAAGGCGTACAGGGCTTGGGAGAAAACCTCCGGACTCGGCATCAAACCCGCAAAGACACCACCTGCAAAAAGGAAAAAGCATGATTGATGATCATAGATAATTAAGTTATATACTTCAGAGAAAAGATGCAGCTGAGACATTGTAGTACCCTTCTCATATATTGCTCTGGTTCTGTTAACGAACTGTGAAAATTGCCATGATTGCACGTTTAGTGGGAAAGGACTGAACCCACTTTGGTCCTTTGTGGTGTTCTGTGGCCGAACCGTTGATCCTGCTGTCGCAAAGTTAGCTCCATGGCTGAAGTTTGTTCCCAATGAATCAAGATAAGCATTGATGTATGGCAACCCAATGTGCTCGGCTGCATCCCAAATTAATCATACGAAAAGTGTCATATTAAGAACAAAAACACGTAACCTTCGTGTCATAGAAATTCAACCAGTTGATTAAGAGAAAGAGCTAATATGCAAATATATGATAATCGAAATCTATGAAGCTAATTAATTTTACATATAAGAGTAAAGCCTTCATATTTTTAATAAGAATTGACAAAGGAAAAGAAATAAAATTAAAATGTGAACACATCAACTTGCATTGTTTTAGCATCTTCTTGATAAGAATAAAGCTGCTTCTATATATTTACGATGACCATGAACAGTGTTCTAAGTATCACTAAAGCCTAACATTGTTTTGCATTACAAGTCTCTACACTATATCGTTCGAGAATCGACAGGCTAAGGTTCTAAAGCCAATGAAGAAACGGTTTTGAGAAAAAAGATGCAAAAGTTACCGATGAAATCAACAACGAGACGACCATCACAGTATCGACCAGCAGGTCCACCGAAGAAAGACTCTCCATTAGGGTGGGAAGCCTGGCCGAAGGCCGCTGACAGGCCGCCGGTGTCAGAATTCGAATCACCGAAGTTGAATAAGGCTGGGAACTTGCAGGTTGGGTAAGCACCAACCGAGCCCACCAGCAACAGGGCAAGCAAAACAAGGTTAGCCATGAAAACGTGGCCAGACAAAGGACTCATGGCCAGCAAACAAAGAATCAGTCTCCAATGAGTGGAGATGAGAAGGCCCAGTCCTACTTAAATAATAAAAGTTTGGGAAGAGGATAGGTACGTGATGTTAACGGATCCCACTTAGATTTGGATAAGACCAAATTCCGTTCATTTTCAGAGAAAAGAGAAACGTTCAAACACAAGCCCGGAATATCACCTAACTAAAAATGTTGATAAGCCAATAAAGATACCATACATTTCACTGCGTCCCTTTCCAAAGTAAAATAACAAAAGCGAGGTAGAAGAACACTTTTGTTTACAAGAAAACGGTACAAACGCTTCTTCCTAAGACCAACGAGGCTGGTAAATGAACTATGCCGGCTCACGATTTATCTTGGATGGGTCACGACAAGTTCAGTTAATCTAAATTACCTGAAATTAAGCTATATAAGCTAAACATATACGACGAATGTCTCGTTTGACTCGGCTCATATTAGTTCATTTCGCTAGGTGTACGTAACGTTTATGTATCCATACATGGTGGAAAACCATGCTAACCCAATAAATTGGGTGTAAGTATAATTAAATGTTTGAATCTTTTACTTTTACTAGAAAATCATATGAAGGATTAGTGACTTGATTTTATTTTCTAAGCAAAAGTTCATATGAAATGTAAAAAAGGTAATTTTAATGAGCATGTAACTCTGTTCGTGTACACCTAGCTCATGTTCGTGAAGATGAAGAAGATCTTGAGTTCCTCAACAACAACAAATATCACTGTTTGCTTCATCAGGCGTGTTTAGGGTAAATTCCAGGCATTAGAACATGGGTTGAAACGACGGAAGTTAAAAGTAATATATGAAAAGTGAAGGACCTCTACTGATAATGGCTTATAGGCTATCCATTCCGTTTTTAAGTTCCGCACTTCGGTTCTTTTTGTTTGGATTATCATACAACAAACTTATGCGTCATATCTGTCCGAGATTACTGATAAAGTTCTCAAGATACGCCTTATCCATTATTACCAAAAAGAAAAAAAAACACTTATCCATATGGTAATTTTTTCTCAGCAACCGTTAATGATACTAGTATTTTTAAGAATTAAAACATTGGTTGTTTACAAAGACGTTTTTAAATTTCATCTTTATATGCCAATAAAAAATATATTATCTTATATATATTAAAATGAGGATGAGAAAATTCTAGTAACAAAGATATAAAAAAATAGATAGAAAAGTTATTTTCATGATCTTTTTAACAAAAATGTATATACAAGTATTAGCATAGGAGTCCTGACTTACTTAGAATATTATATAAACCCTAAGTTCTAGGGACATATTAAAATAAATCATGTCAAAGTCAAAGAGGCTCTTGTAAATCTTTAGGACAAGACAATATTTATTTACAAGTATAACAAATCTCAAGACTGGTTTACAATATTATTTACAAGATATAGAGGAACGAAAAGATACACTGTGGATAGATGAAGAGTAGAGTTATATATACAAGAACAAGAAATACATTAAGAATTATAAAATTATCAAACTATTAAGTTGCTGAGAAATATAATTAATTATAAGAAAAATTATGGGGACGAAGGTTGAAACAAGTATAGAGTTCAACAACGAACCAATTTGGATTAAAGATTCATTATTGAGGCTATTCACCTATTAACTTCTTATAGAATATTTTTAAAGCAAAAAATAGGAACCATGATATGATATTTATTGATTCAGTTTTCATAGTGATGAAAGAAATGATGGAGATGTCACATATAGAATAAATATGGGTTGATTAAAATGGAGATGTTCATCAAGTATTCTATATGACAAAAAGATGTTATTAAAGTTGAAAGGTAAAAGTAATAGAATAGCACTTAGACCTACTATAGGACATTTAATTATCAATATGTACAAAACATGTTTATGACAAAAATGAAGATACTAAGAAGGATGTGTAGTCACAAATAGAAAGACCATATTTCTAATGACGTTATTAAAGATAAACTGCGAGTATCATCATTAGATAATAAAATAAGAAAAAATCATTTAAAATGATTTGAACAAGTGGAAAGACAACTAAAGAAAGATGTGGCAAGAAGATGTGAGAGACAAAAGAAAGAGGAAGACCACAAAAGTGTTAAAAAATAATGATAAACAATGATCTAGCTTCTCTTAAGTTAAAGAGTTAACATGGTCCAAGATCGTAGTTTGTGGAAACAAATAATCTACATCTGACCCATCTAGTATGGGAAAACGCTTAGTTTTTAATATTCTTGTTGCACGTGAATATGCATATAAAGCAAAATTGGATCTTATAAATTTTATGGGTTTTCAAATTCAATAGATCTCTAGAGAAAGGAATAGATTACCGCACCTTCTAACTAGTAGTCCTGTTCCAGTTTAGAACCACCGATCTTAAACTGGCGATTCCAAACTGCCTAGAACTTGCTATGCTTTAAAAATGTTTCCACAACATTTTGAATACAATAGAAATTGCTTCTCATTAAGAGTCTGCAACCAGGCTATCAACGTGATTGACTGACTAGTCCCAATTTTTAAAAAAAATAGTACCATATTGAAACCGAAACTCAAACTGGCCGAAGAGTGATTCAATTCAGTTTATCCAAAACAAAAAATGTCTCCTCTCTCTCTCTCTCTCTCTATATATATATATATATATATATATATATATATATATATAGTGGTAAATGCATAATGTCTTTCGGTACATAATTATGCATAAACATCTCCATTGCTCTATCTTTAAGATGAATGGTTGAGGTGACAAAACAAAATACATTCAAACTACAAAATTACAGTGGCTGAAGAAAGAAATTCCACATTGCACCTCTAGCTCACTATGGATTTATATCTTCTAGGTTCCATAACTTCTTGCATTCTTGGCCTTCTAGCAACTAGTTGTATATAGATTGGCATGGTTACATCTAAGAGTAGAAGTCTCATTTATGGCTGTAATGGGACATTTGCAATCTTTTAATATTGTCTGCTATGAATATCCACTTTGACGATAAACGATTATATTCATTTTTGGCCTTCTGGGTCTACCAACACAGTCGCTTTGAATTTCCATTTGGATAAAGGCTCCAGTTGTTTCATGCGCCTCGGCCATTACTAAACTTCCCATCAATGATGCGTGGGATATCAAGTATGTGTGGCGTATCACTAGTATTGAGCTCCCTCAAGGTGATCTTACGTCGACTCTCAATCTTCACTATTCCATCCAAGGCTATTATTACTCGTCCTTTGGGCTTAGAATGGAGATGACAACCAATGTGATCCATTCTACCAAATATAAAACATATAACTTTGTTATTGGTCACACGCCAGGTCTAAAACATTTAACCATGAGGACTTCCATGACATAAACGCATTTTTTTTCTTTTAAACTAAACCATGATACATCACAAGAATCATGATTCGAATTCTGTGTGCATGCTGTTTAGTTCTTTGTCATCTTAAATGTGACCTGGTTTTCATAGAAAATAACAAGTATTTTTCATATGCTTTGCTTCTTGAATCTTGACATGAGTCTCATGTATGTCTCCATGTTCTGTTACTGATTGTATCCTCGTTCAAAGGATTTATGTTTATACTCTATTGTGCTTCATGATGTTTCCTTCTTTTGAATGTTTTGGCAATCACAAACATAATATCATCGGTCATGACCAAGAAACGTTTGCATGCGTCTTTGTTGATCAACTCCTTAAATAGCTTTTCCTATTTATACTCCATTGCAGCTTCTGATGTTTCCTTCTTTTCGCTTGGCTCTTTGTACAGTCTGTTGCCACATGTATGACGTTCTTTTAGCCTTATATCTCTGATATGCTTCTATTACATGGCTCTTTGCACGAGTTCCTGCGCATATGCTTCTTGCCTTTATGTAATGAGTGTTTTGGGTCAAGCCTTATGTGTGAGGCATGTGAATTATGAGTACTCCATGTGATTCTCCGCTAGTTGTTCGGTCATGCACTCTATGCTTGCCACCGTGATTTTTTGTGAGATACCATTGGATCTTGGTACTGAATCTGACATTGACTCTCCTAATGATTAATTGGTCAATTATTTTGATGGCTTGATTCACAATTGAATTTATAGGCAACTTCATGCACTTATCATTGACCATATTTGAGAATTATTCACGTGTTGGATTCTCTGTGCACTTTGTTTCGCCATCCACTATCATGCGCTCTGTTTTTCTCCATTCAATGAGATTTCAGTAGGACATATTCGGATTTTGTAATTCATATCAATGTTGATTTTAGCCTAATAATTGCGAACATGCTTCATGACATGCATTGCCCGTGATGGGCTATACTTCAATTGATATGACTTTTCCTTAAATTTGGTGATATTTCACTTGATCTTGCTTTTGACTGTTTTGCTGGATTACATCATGAGTTTAAGAATCCAATCTTTCTTGGCATTTACATTATATACTTACAAATCATTGCATAACTTTTTTGAAAAAAAAGAAGCTTGGGGAACAAAATTTTGGGGAAAAGAATTTCAAAAAAGAAGCAAATCTCCTGGGAAAAAGAACTTCAAGAAAGCTTACAAGGATTAATTTTGAAAGAATTGTTTTACCAACAAGAATCTCTTTCAAGAACAAAATCATATCTTTATAAATTCAATCTTTCCTTGTTTGCCTTGCACTCTGTCAATGGAGACGGTTCGTGGTTGTCCCACAACAGCTTAAGAAACTTTTGTCTTGCACTGCGTTAATGGAGACGGTGCATGGTTCCTCCCATGACAAAACACACCATAATATTACATCTACTCAATTTTTTCTACAATTTTGCCATCAACTCGATGCATTTGGTTTGATGTCAAAGACGGGTATTTATAAACGATTTAAGTTTTTTTAAAGTTAAAATTTTACAAAAAATACTCTAAGGATGAAAAGATATAATAATTTGGAAATATATGATAGATTCCTAAGAACTACGACAAAATGAGATTTTTAGTTCAGTCGTAGTGAAGAATGACGTAACAAGCTAATTTAGATTTTATTGGAGTTCTCGAGAAGAAGCAAACCTAAAGGTGCAGAGTCCAAGCAAACTAGGGCCGACTTCGTGAAGGAGGTGAAGGCTGCAACCAGATTCACGATGGAAAGCCAGGAAAAGTATCAAACGTAGGGCAAGATCACGTTCACATCATTTCGATCCAAGACCCGAAGAAGAAGCGAAATCGTCATTGGAGAGGCCTTTTCCTGATTGGTAAAGACTATAAGAAAAAGGGAGGAATTGGCATCCAAAAAAAGGTAGGTTTTCACGTTGAAGAGGCGGTCGTCTCTCTCTGAGACACACAAAGAGGGGATTTCGCTCAGAAGAGAGGGGAGCCGGTAAAGGGCGCTGACAAGAAAGGATTAGACATGAATGAAGGAGGACTTGACACTGAAGCAAACAAACAAGTTGGTGGTGGTTAGTGGCATTCGGTTATCAAAGGCAAAATCATTCCATTCTTCTCCTCCTCCTACCTTGTTGACTCAATCCAACAAGAGGTGTGTGATCAGAGCAAGTTCTGTGCTAGAAGGAGGTATCCAACGTATGTTTGGTTGCTATTAAAAAATAGATTCAATTGTATCAAGTTTTGGATTCATTCGGATTGTCAGTTTCTTGTGTTCCGTGCATGTCTTATGTTACCTTAACATTCTGCGCTGAGGCCTCTGGATGTAATCTCTGTAGGCATTTGGATAATATTCTAATACATCTGTGCTGTTTCGCATACAATCCCGGGCTGCATGGACTTTGATATTTCTTGATAACACTAGTGAATTCAGTTCGATCATCCATGAAACTTTTGCGTCTTCGCTGCTTCGTATGGTGATATAGGCCTTCGTCACTTTAGTCGTTATTTGAATTATTTGGTGAGAGTGTGATCTGCATGCGAAGGTTCATTAATTCTTATTGTGTATGTTCAGTCGTCGGCATCCTCTTGATGCTAGCAGTGTTGGGCTCAATAGGGTCGAGTGCGATGACGCTGTTGAGTTGGTTAAGCAAATGCTTATGGGACAACTCATTGCTATTTGCTTGCTGTTATCCCGACTCGTGTGCTTTTATCTGTATACTCATGTCTAATGTCCATTTGTATATACCTATTCTGTGTTTGGTCAGCAATTTCGTTCAATCTTGTTTGACCTATGCTAGGCACCAACCACACTGCCTACGTTCTACCTAACTAGTTTGAGGGATTACTATATGCATCTCTTTTACTATCCACACACTCTTAACTTTAAAAAATATGAAACTATTCCTATATAAAATTTTCTCTCTTCTTCACACTCAATTATGATATTTCTTTCTTTTTCTCAGACAACAGACATTTTGTTCATTTGGAGTTGTTGATGCTTTCTTGGCAGCCAAAGAATACATGATTATTATGTTACGAACCTTATGGAGATTTACAAAACAAGAAGGAAGACAAATAGAAAAAAAGAAAGAGACTATCCAATCGATTTTCAGATTTTTCAAGGTTTTGAGAGGTTGGTTCTTAAAAAAATCTTAATTTTGTAGGTTTATGTTGTTTTTGTGGTTTTTCATTTTAATTGATGTTTCATAGTTTTTTATCGAAGGATGGACTCGTGAGATTTTTTATTCAAAACATAGTACAACCGCATTTGTCTCGAAGGGTAAACGTCTCTCTCTCTCTAAAGGGAAGATGTAGTTGAGCTACATCTCTTTCTAAAGGGGAGACATAGAGCCAAGTCTCTACTCAAGGAGGAATGCGTGTGGACTGTGTCTCTATCAAACGAGAGATACACTTGGATCACATTTCTCATGTTTTATATATATATATATATATATATATATATATATATATATATATATATATATATATATATATATATGTGTGTGTGTGTGTGTGTGTGTGTGTGTGTGTGTGTGTGTGTGCGCACTTCAAACCTTATATTTCTTATGTATTATAGAATGACAAAACAACTTGAGCAAACACACTTATGGTAGAATAGAGTCTAAGAAGAAGACTACTCGAAAGCACTTACCACTAATTAATCTTATATCCTTTTATTTGTACTTCTCTCTACAAGAGAGTCGATGACATTTCTGGATCTAGTGTTAGACGGTGAGCAACCAATTATGAGGAATGTGTGGTTCATGTTGTATGATATGTTCTAGCAGTAATCACAATATCTTTAAATGTGATTATGTTATTTAAGCATTCAGTTTATCCAATTTATGATTTATCTTCCCTTGTGCTCCTATTTTTTTACATATGCACATGGTCGATGGCTATCCAATGCCTCCAATCTTTCCATCTTGACAACGATGTCAACATGAAAGTATCAAGAATTGCAATCAACCATTTCATGAATGTATTGAGATTATATACAAGTGAGAGGACCAATAGATGATATCATACACAATATTGAGAATGACGATTAGATGTTATTTGTATTCTGTAAATATAATTATTTTTCCAATTTAAATGAAGCATTATTTCAAATATTATTTACATATACATATAATGATTATATAATATATTAAGGGCAAAAGGTGACAAACCAAAATATCATTCATTATAAATGTTATTTATATATACATATAATGAATAATAGAAAATAATAACTCAAATACAAGATATAAACCTCATATACAATATATCATTCCAGTGCATGGATCATCTACAATATTGAGCTCACGCATCCTCATATATAATCAATCGATGTGCTCATTGGTGGAATTGTCCGTATGTATCTAACAACTTTAATAATGCAGGGTCACTTGACAATGATCATGACATACACTCTCAATGTACTAAAGTTGGTGTTGGTGTGTCATGTACTACGGTAAGACATTAGTATAAAATAATTATGAAAATTTAGTATTATAATCAAGTCAAAACTAAGTTAAAGTCTACATTAATATAGGAAATTATTTATTTATTTGCATATAGAATGATGTATTGTGTTGCCTAATTAGAGGATAATGAGTCAGACACAACTGACTGTTATAATCTCTTAAGATAAAATCGATTCATATGAGGAATGTGTCACACTTTATGAACAACTCATTATACTCATGAGGTTATACTACGAGAAAGTCAAAGTACTCAGCTCAAAACAATGTGAGCATTATGCCTCCCAAGTAGCATCATGTGGCTCATATTGTACCTTATATGCATGAGGCTTTGCAAGTCTATTTATAACAGTGCAACTAGGATACTTTGATGATTGTTGATATACGGTTTCACAATATTTAAATACCAAATACATATGTGGTATCTCACAATTAATATGTATTATAATCCAAGTGCTTTACAAAACTATATGGTTGTCAATCAATCTTCTTTTGATAAAATAAAGATAAGAATGTATAATATCATATATCTTTAATATAAAAATAAAAAATATAGTTACAGTTTCATAAATTATCAGCTTTGTCGTCATCAAATCTAATTACTTATGGTACTTTGTAAGTTTATTGATAGGAGATTAATTGTGTAGACATTTCTCATCCACGTACCTGCTTGAGGTTTTCCATCCATCCATTCTAATTACATACTAAATCTTAAGGCATAGAAATATTTATAAATTCATACCTACAATTAAAACATGTAACTTAGTTGTTCAATTATTTAAAATGATTGTATAAAAGATATTATAGAAAATAACAATAGTACAAATTCTTACCTATAACAAAGAAGTACGTGTACCAAGTTGTGCCTCTATCTGAGATGTCTTTCCTAGCTACATGTATAAGTATGCTAATGTTATTGCACTTCAAGCATAACTGCCTACCCTACAAATATCATGTACCAATATATGCATGATCATTATTGGTATCTTGTCTTTACACTTATCCTAATATGATATACAACCTAGCTAATACAACAAATATAATTTGTTGCTTACTCTCTTTCTCGAAAGTTACTTTGGAATACCTCAATGTTAATTGGCTCCAAATCTCTAGCACTACTCCATTGACGTTTATTTCAACATATCACTCAAAATATCTTTCTTTCTTCTATCTATAATCTCTTACGTTAATACAACAAGTTGTCCATGAAGGTATGTAGGCCCGAACGAATTGAAGTGGTATTAACCGGCTCCTTGGGGGGGAATCCTTATTCCTGCCTTTTCGGCCCAAAAAGCCCGCATTCTGGGAGGGAGGTTCATTTGGGCTCCTAGCCCCGGCGGCCGGGTGGAAAGAATGGATGTACCAGAAAGTCCGCCTCAGGGCACGTCGGTGAATCAGGAAGCAATGCCTTCGCCTCCTGCCCATCCCATCTTTAGAAGACCAAGTATCTTGTAATCATCATAAAGTATGATAGTCATCACCTCATGGCATATCAAAATTGTTTGTGTAGTTGCTAATGCTCGATAAAAGTAGTCAATAATGCATAGTTTATAACTTCATACAACATTCTTGCTCAATCAATCAACTCTTATATGCAATCTCAACCTAATTATTGAGCTTCATATTCATTCTCTTTACTAATCGTGCTCTATCAATAACATACCTTGTGTAGTTTATTAACACTTTTTGTATTGTCTATGTACTACATTTATATAGTTAGTTGGAATAGTGAGTATTGATATTGAATATATAATTTTACTAAAGTCAAACTTTTTTTTATCAAATCTTATAAGCGATATGACCATCAAAGCTAGAGAATAAACTTAGCATATCTTTGAATCTCTCATCTTCACTCTTTGTAATATTAATCTCAATCTCTAAGATTGTTATATTCTCCTCAAAATATGAAGGCTCGGTTTCAGCAATATTTATATCTACCAAAATGTCAATGTCTTCTCTTCATTATTGTTTGTGATGTCATCCTTTATATGATATAGCATTATGTTAGCTAGATGAAGCGATGACATTATGCCTTTTATTCGTGCCCTACGAATCATATCTACATAAAAAATAGAATAGTTAGTTACTTAGGAGATAGCTTTAAATAGAAGAGACACGACCGAACGACCGAGTGACAGACGTGCCTAGGCGACATCTCCTACTGCAGAGAGACATGCACACTAAGCACTCTCCCACATAGGGGAGACACATCTCGAAGTGGAAACCCGATAGGGTTTTTCGATGAGTGTCTTTTTGAGGCATGGATACACACATCAAAAGCACATCCAAGCATATACCAAATTTCATCAGACCAACACAAGAACAAACCGTAGCACATTGTAGTTGATCCCAACCCACCAGGGTTGGAAGACAAACCAGTGAAGTCCTCACGAATCTCACCGTTGCAATTCAAATCTTCATCACCGAACACCCTATGCTCCAAAAGAAATTTGTAAGTGTGAAGGTTTTCGGGGTTCTATTCATTTGAGGCTGATAAAAAAGGTTTCATGTTTAAAAAGCCCCTCTTCTTTGTAATTTATCTTCTTTTGGTTCTCTACAGTGAGAGGGATGGCACCCATACGAGGTTTTAGCATGTGGCTATTGTTGTGAGGATCTCAAAGGCGAGATACTAAGAGAAACTACCTCATCATGGATGCATACTTCAATCATCCACTTGTTATCGTATTGTTAGTGTTTGGGCTGGAGTAACTCCCCTGATAACAGTCTTACATTCCATAAGCACATGATCATTCAGGGTTCTCATCAAGCTAATTCTAGTTGCATATATCTTTCTTGGAGAGAAACAACAACCTCTAAACAGTTTTGTAATTCAAGAGAACAACAATATCCCCCAATGAACACAACACGTTTGAGGCCTTTCTAGGTCTTGGGAATCCTGGGTCTCCGAGCTTTGGGTTACAATCCGCTTGGTGTCATGAGATCTGTCCCTTATCGGTTGTGGCTTCTTCATTTTCCTATGGCCCTTTGGGCCTCCAAACCCACTTGGTACGAGGACAACTTGATGACCACCTCATGTGTTCCTCATATTGTAACTGAGAGGGATTGGCTGAGATCATGCAAAGCAGAAGAGAAAGATAATTGTCAATGTGCACCTTAGAAATAGATAGGAAGGGATTGACATCTATAGTAAACCCCTTGTTGGCCAACATCAACTGTGTCCTTAGTAACAGCTTGTGTTTAAGTACAAAATTTGACGCAATGGTTCCTGTTGTATGTCACTATATTTTGCCATTTGCAGTACTTGAGCATCTTTTTCATTTTCTTATGAAAGAATGAGTGTCCTTCTGGTTGCTTTACCTGTTAATCATTAAGAAGTAGATTGAAGATGTTATCAGACTTTGGTATATTGAAGAGAAAGGAGTCTTTACTATTAGTAGTATTCTCCTTTCCTTTGGGTAATCTTAAAGCTGGATAAGTGTATGATGGCTCTTCCGTCAGCTCGACAACCATTACATCATTAGATTCAGCATCATCTATTTCAGCTTCTTGCATAATATCTTCTATGCGGGAAGCTTTCCATATTCCATAAAAACCTGGTAAGTGCTTGCTTTGGTATTTCCCACCATACTCTAAGAGGTAGTAAATTTTACCTTCAGGCGCTTTTGTGATGGGAGTAATCTTGTCGACCCACTGAAGGTACAACTTTTGATCCACCTTGGCATCGTTGTCTGAAGCTTGATGCTGAAAACAATATGCACCATCTCGTTCACCCCTTCTTTGTTATAAGTGCATCTTTCAGGGTCTAGAGTTGGTTGTAGCGCTTGGACGAGAATATGATGATTAAGTCGATTAGTTACTTGAGGTTGAGTTTGGCTAAGAATGCGGAAATTGGCTGGTTTTAATCGATCAAGGGGATAAGCCGATTTAGGATGGTGTATGGATTGGTATCTAGAGGAGGAGGTGGTACCTACACAGCTTATTGCCAGTGAAATGGGTGGAGTTGCAGTTACCATTGAGATGCAGGTGGAATCGGTTGAGTTGAAGGAACTTGAAAGGTGCCTCCACGCTCAAAGGTTTCCATTATGAAGCCTCCTCTTGTCGTTGAGTCAGTGGTAGTCAGTTGCAGTTCGAAAGCCTATCGGATCACTCGAGCTTCATATAACAATTTCCATGGCTATCAGGGGTATACCGTCGTTGATGGAAAAGATACAGTTGGCGGCCCGATATTTGTCATCATATTAGGTGGTCTTCGAGCAATGTTCATGTAATTGTAGATAAGACCGGGATAATGTGTACCAACCTATTCGGAGGGTACTAAAACTCTATGTCCCAGTCATGGGCTAATGTTACGGACGAGCATAAGCAACAATTGCCTCGATTGCCTGCCTATGTCATGGAAACCATTTCTAGCATGGTCTCCATGCATTTATGTCATGGATGTGTCAGACCACTCTTAAATAGCCGACCTTAGTTGGTCCATGATAGATGTATCGGTATTGGGTGGTTTAGAAGCCGATGATCGTCCAGCCTGATCATCACATGTACTGTGTATTGTCATTCTATGCTCATTGTTGGGAGAGTCACTTTTACAAATGCCATTATATGTTGTAGACTAGATCTAGTTGTCATGCAATAGAAAGCACAGAGAGGGGAAGGGATTAAAATAGACTTCCCTCAAATACCAAGAGTCTTGTCAAAGAGTTTTGTTGTCATCGAGGATGACTCAACTCAAATGGTATAAAGTTTTCATGGTTTTGGATCGGTAAAGTGTGGGATATGTCAAATAATGTCGACCTCCATTTTCAGAGGGTTCTGATAAGACTCAAACAATTGTGTCTCCTTGAGACTTCATAGATATATATATCCTGTTTTTTCCTTAGAAAGCCTCTATGATCGTGGATCTCGAACAATGTCACCCAAGATACCAAAAGTGAGATTCTTTCTTAAGATGAAAAAAAGATCTATTGAAAAGAATTACAAATCAAGAAAAACCTAAGCTAAAGGAAGGAAACTACAACTAAAAAAGAATCTCAAAAGGGTAAAGTTATTAACCTATGATTTAAAATTTTGCATATGTCCTTGATGCTCCTTTGGCCTCCCTTTTAAAAAGTGGTTGAGATGGTCTCGGAAGAGCTTTTTTATCTTCAATTGGCTTCTCCTTGAGAGACATTTCTCTGCTTTTATTTCCTTGTCACCCGCTTTTGGTTGCTTTAATTAATTGGTTGATTACGGTCACGTCCCTGCATTACCCACCATTAATCATTCCATTTTAAAGTCCCTTGGATGACATATTTCCAGCTTCCATGTTGATACAATTTTCGTCGATTTCCGGTGTAAACAAGATTGGTTTAAGTACTTGAATTGTTCTCGTTACAACTAAACTTCATCTATTCCTCTATCATCCTCTCATTTTTTGATTTTTGAGTATCCCCTTTGCCTCTTTCAACATTTTTATACATAAAATTTGATAATTTCAATAATATTCAAACAACAGTCAAAATAAAGGCCGACATTTCAACACTTGAAACCATGGGCAATTTTAACGATTTATATCAATGGATAGAGCCGTGCAGAAACAAAAGTCTGCGGTTTTCAATGGTCTCTGGCATTTGGTTTTGGAATATAGATATATTTTTTGCTTAAATGGTTTAAACCATCAAAAGTAGTTCCCCTCATTATTTATTGGTGGCAGTTTAAAAAGTAATCATCACACAATTTTTCTTTCGAAGTCTAAGCCAGTAAGTGTCCGGTCACACTTACTAGTTTTTCATCTTCATTTGTCGTCGATCTAACGATAAATAAGATATCATGCTAAGAAATTGCACTTCTCAAGGAACTAGATAATAATAAAAATTAATCAGCACATCTTAATTATCATACAGCAGCTTAAAAAAAGCCAGTTCATGCATTTGTTATGATCTGCTTATTCTATTATTGTTGACTGCATTATATCGAATACAAATCCTAGTTCGAAATGGAACTTACTATAATGCAACCTATTTTTTTGTATGTAGGATCAATAATCCTAGATTATTATCTTGCTAAAATTATGTAATGGCTCTTGACATCAAATGAGCACTAAATCTTGCAGCCAATCCTCTGGAGAATGAGATTGATGTTTCTAGTAGAAGAGCCGCCTCTTTCAATAGACTGCTTCACTCTTTCACCAAGTTTCGTGGCTCTATCCTTCATTTCTTTCTCTTCGTCTCCGTCTCCCAGAACTCTATTCACAGCCCTCTCTATTTTGTCTCTCCCCACCAACTCAACCTCATTGTCACCAACGAATCCCATTACATGTTTGTTACCAATTGAAACACCAACCTTAAGTACATCGGTGACTAGCTTCTCAACAAAGGCTTGATCAACAAACGTGCAGGGCCATGTGATCAAAGGCAAGCCTGCACTGATCCCTTCAATTGTAGAATTCCATCCGCAGTGAGTCATGAACCCTCCTACTGCGTGATGTGAGAGTATGAGCACTTGTGGTGCCCACCCCGTGATTACGAAGCCCCTGTCCTTCACTCTCTCCTGCAAATCATGCAAGAAACCTTTGTTGATTTCCCCTCTGACCTTCCAAAGGAAAGAGTGGTTGGACGACTCAAGTCCTGACCCTAACTCTATAATCTGCTGCTCAGATAGTGAAGTGATACTACCAAAGCAAACGTAAATCACTGACCTTGATGGCTTCGAATCCAACCATCTTAAACATTGATCTTCATCTACAGATGCATTATTCATGGCACTGTATGCTCCGTGAAATATTCCGGATGGATTGTTGATCAGGGTAACTGGACCGATGGTCCAAACAGGCTTGCCAACTAGGCTTTGGTATTGGTCAACATAGTATGTTTCCATCTCGTATGAAGTATTGAAGATGGTGCCATCACTGGCTATGTCCGCAAAGAGCGCTTCCCTAACAAGTGACATTACTTCTTTTCTTGTCAGGCTGGTTCTGTTGGTTCCTTCTCGAAAAAAGGTTTTGGGCATCTTTACTTGATCAGCCAACCCGGGGATTATGAGCTCTTCCTCACCATCCGATGGAAAACCTTCGAGTTTGTGGTGCATGCTATAGTAGCAGTACCAGGCGAAACAAGACACGACGTGAAAGCTGTACCTTGGGATCCTCAGCTTTTGTGCTACCTCTAGAGTCCATGGGAAAACTGCATCCGATATAATGCAGTTTGGTGGGTCTTTCATCACAAAATTCTCAAATGGGTGTTGAAGATTTCTTGTTGACACGATGAACGTCGCGCAACTCATCTCATTGGTTGCTGAGGACTCCAGATTTTCGCAGTTTTCCGGCAAGCCATAGTCTCGAGAAGGGAATGGGAGAAGTTGTAGTTTCATGTTTAGGCCCATGGATCTTGACCATTCCATCACCGCTTCATACCTAATGGAATTCAACGGTGTGGTGACCATTGTGACCCTGCAACCATGGAGAGCAAGAATCTTAGCCATGTCTGTCATGGGAATGATGTGGCCTTGGGCCATTAGAGGGAAAACTACAACATGGGGTACGTTTGGCCGGCTGTCCTCCGTAGACATTGTGGCAGAGTTTTTCTGGATTTTTTAGAACTATGTATCTCAGCGATACCCCATGGTACGAGATAAGGGGCATCAAAGGATGTGCCGGTGATGCGCTATATAAAGAGAAGTAGCTACGAGAGAGAGAAGCGTCTAGCCGGACCAGGTTTTCGGCCGGTTGTATCAAACCTCAATGGACCGCTCATCGTGCCAAATCACACGGTCCTGCTTTATTTCCGCTCATGCCAAAGTCGTGTCACGAAAGGCTGATCACGACAAGTCATGTGATGCCGCTTTTCTTCAGCCCACACTAAAGTCGAGCACAACACAAGAGAGGTCTCTCTCTCTCTCTCTCGTCACCAATATTTTGCTTGATCGGCCCGTATCCTATGTATGTATCCACTTACGACTAAATATTTCAATTCAAACAAATGAACCATCGGTCCATATCCTACAAGCACCTTTGATACCATCTGTCCAATTCAAACACTTTTAGTAACCTTGCCTCGAAATGTATCTTCTTTTTTTCTGAAATTCACATGACTCACTCTCTCTCACACACACAGAAAAAGAGCTACGCCTTTAGGTGTAAAGAGTTGGTATGATTTCTTCGCATTTTCTTTGACCTGAATACAGTTATTTCGATGGTATTATCTTATTATCATTTGTTTGAAAATGAGTATTTTTCTTTATGATTTTTTATGTTTGTTCTGACAAATTACGTGCCAATTCGAATGTTCACTTGGGTATTGAAAATACTCTTCTATAAGGATCTTGAGAAAACAGGTTTCTCTGACAATTTTATTGTGTTCCGGTCTTTGTTTGGCCTTAGTTCGTTTAGTGCCTCTCTCTCTCTTTGTGGGTGTGTGTGTATTTGTGTGTATATGTATCTAAGCGGACGAATCAATCTAAACATATTGGTGCAGTCTAGTTTAACTAACTTCAGCACTGCTTTAATCTTAGTTCTTATATTACTCGGGTAATTTCCATAGGTTTTGATGTAACCCTCCACAAATGAAAGTCATCTCAAGTTAACCTTGGCCTGCTACATCCTAGCGGAGTTTATGAAGTCCAATTAAGGCTGGAAGAAAACCATGGTGATACCAAAGTGGACCCTATAGAGATCGCGTACGTTGAGAACAGCTTGAAGGTCGACTCTAGCCACTGTCACCAGCCCTACAAAAGTGGAGTAATCGCTGACATGGTACCACCAAAGCTGGTCATCCTTCCTCATTGAAGGATCCATTCAATTAGGTCGGTAGTTTGGGTTTTGATTGTCATTTAATGCTTGTAAGCTATTTTATTCATTAGTTCAGTAGTTATTTGATTTGTGAAAAGATTGAAAAACCCTTATTGTATAAAATAGACTTTTGGTGAACAGATTTCATGTTCTTCCCTTGTCAAGGGGTTCATGGCTTGAGACCCATGCTCGTCATATTGGAGTATGGGATGTTCTCATGTAAGAGAAGCATCCAAATGCATACATGAGCAAGGTATTCCACCAATTAAGAAGAGTTATGCCACTTATAAAAGATGATTACTATTTTTTCACCTCTTCCTTTTGAATATTGAAATTGTCCTTCATCACTTTCTCTCTCCTCTTCCACCCAATTCAAGTAAGAGTCTCTCACCATTTCTCTTTATTTCAATGACCGATATTCATTTATTTTTAGTTTTGTTGTCTTCTTCACAACTTGACAATCTATACTCTTACATATCTCATCAAAGAAAAAGAAAGAAAAGGAAGAAAAATCAAGAACAAGAAACATATGAAAAATAAGAAAACAAAAAATAATATAAAGTTCTTGACTCGAGATGCAACATAGCCATGTTTCCTACCAATAAAGAGATGCAGATGAGGCACATCTCTCTCATCGGAGAGATACACCATTGTCGTATCTCGAGTTGAGAACTTGATGTTTTTTTTATTATGACTGAAAATGAAATCAATATATCAAAAAAATAGATCAAATTAGTGAAATACCAACCAAATCACTAAAACCCTCGTTGAATCGGTCTTCTTCTCTCTTTTTCTCCTCTTTTTCCTCCTCTATTTTTTCCTTTTCTTGGTTGGATTGAAAGGACTGTAGAATGGTGGATGGTTCAATATTGTGCATTGGATCAAGCTTTGAGTCATAGGTCATCGGAGAAATGTTATGGGACGCTTGGCGTTAAGGTGCAAACCAAGAGAGAGAGAAAGTTCCAAACGGTAAGGAGCATCGGGATAATTTTTAGATTTTAGAATGGCAAAATCTGAATCATACTAAAAAAAGGTGTGTGAATGGTGAAAAAGGTGTGCATGTATCAATTGTGTATGAAAGGATACCTGTTACTATTCTTGCATTAGACAAGTGAAGGCTTGTTGTGCCTATTTGGGAGGTACTTTGCTCTGTGATCATCATATTTTAAGGTTTATTTTAGAGCAACGGATTACTAAACAATAGCAACCAAGATGGATTTCTAAACTTCTTGACTTTATAACTTCAAGATTGACCACAAAAGAGGCAAGGAAAACCCTGTTGCAAAATGCCTTGCTGCACCAAAAGAAAAATCAGTTTGTAGTGTTTCCTTATGTGGACTCTAGGTTAGCCAAACAAGTATGGAATGTCCAACATATGGACTCTAAACTGATGGAGATCAAAGCCAAGGCGTTGGTGGACCCATCTTCCTTCCCTCATCAGGACGTTCGTTGCAATCTTATATATCTTGATGGAAAATTGTTGCTTCCTGTGGCATGTACTTTAAATTATTTTATTCTTTAAGCATATCAAGATTCACATACAAATGGGAAATGGCCTTTTGCAAGACTTACCAAATAGTCAAATTGGACTATTATTGGGAAGAAATGAAAAACCGAATTACCCAAAAGGAAGAGAGTGTAACACTTGCCAAGTTTAAAAGTATGAGTCTACTATTATTACAAAAGTTCTCAAAATGCGCAACCGAAAATGCTAAATAGTGGATATTCATGCTAAATGTTTTTACAAGGGAATGGCAATTAATTAGCAACATAAGTTTACCATTGCTTGAATTTGGTGCCAAATTAGCAATATAATATTTCATTGCAAATGCGTTGTCAATCCCTCTCAATTCTATTGTTGTGAAAGACTCTCTTAAGAAGGAGATGCCAAGCAACCTATATGTCTGTCTTCAAAGGCCTACACACTTTCCTGAGATTACTCAGTGAGTCTTTCAACAATCCTAATGATCCATTCTCTATTTATGATGCCTGTCATCGCTTCTTTGTCATGTTCCAACCATTGGCCTCTATATACAACTCAGCCATTTCTTGGAACGAGGTCATCGCTAGTGAGATCGCTCCAACTCTTTTCATTGGAATCACAAATATCATACCCAAATGCCCTCAAAGTCTTTGTTCATTTCACTAGAGTAAACAACCCTTCATGTTAGAGAGTTGGACAACGAAGTCGAGAATTTACATTAATGGATCTCTAGGATGGACACTAAGATGACTCATCTTTATGCCCTTCATCATGAAATTGCAGAGAACCTATCCCGAGTTGAAGCCCGTAGGGCCAAGGCTAATGGGTAGGCTTACTTTGATTCTTGAGGAGTATGTATTCTTATACAGACCAAAATTTCTTTGACGAGAGTTCCTCAGCTTTCTCTAGTAAGAAAGATAAATTGTTGGAAGAAGAAGAGGTTGTTGAATGTCATAGTTGCTGATGTTCAGCTCTCATGGGATTGACTGCATCATTTGCTTAAGCGCATTTCGAGACAGTGACTCCATTGTTCACCTTGGTGTTCGGGAAACCATTTTATGGCATGTTTGAACTTTACTACTATTGTTTTTCTAAATTCTGTGAACTTTGTCCTTGCGCTCGAGATGGGACCTCTTTTGCCTGTCCATCTCAAATGAAAGGCCATCATGTACCTTTTTAAATGTTTGGCATTTATTCTCTTGTTCAATTCTTTTCCATGATCGTCGACAAGCGGGTAGGCTCCATTTTCACCTTGCTCAATGACAATAAAGAGGCCCTCCATGTTGTACATACCTTAGGTAGTGTGGAACCCTCAACTTATATATAATCTTATTAATTTTATTAAAAATAAATAAAAACTAAGTCAAGAAGGACTCATCTCTCTTTTTTGAATTGTGAGCCTTAATCAAGTTCTTTTAACAAATCACCTTCTTCTCTTTATGGATAAGGGTCGGCTACAAATTGTCGGGCTTATAAAGGGTAAAATTTCTTGCACACTTGAATTGAAATGTGAGTACAAAAGGATTTCCTATTTCTATGGGTTTTCGGTTCTAATTGGATTTTGGTTCTAAGTTTGATATGGATCTCTAAATGGTAAGGGTTTAATATGGATAAGAATCCTTAATGGAGTATGGTTTTCTAAATGGACTGTGGATTCTAATTGGGATTTGGTTCTAAATTGGATATTCGGCTCTAAAATAGGTTGATATGGATCTTAGTGTTATACAACCTTAAATGGGTGGTGCTAAGAGGCAAAGGGTTATATTATACTATGCTGAAAATTACAGAAAATCCTAAATGGAGGAATAACTATTTCTATGATGCAACAAACTTTAATGATGATGATTATGTATATGCTAAAGTCAACTTGTATGAATGCTATAATTCTATATGAGCGCTAAAATTGGAAAAAATATACGTCTAAGATGCTAATAGTTATGTTATGCTGAAAATTTCAGAAAATTTTAAGTGTGTAACTAATTACCTATGATGCAAAATTTAATTCTAATGATGCTAAAATTCTAAATATGTTGTAACCTTAATTATGCATGACACTTACGAAAATGTGTATCTATGTGTGCGGAAATTGATACGTATGCAATGGACTCGTTAAGGTCCAATATTAATTATCAAGATCCAAGAACTAGGGATCGTGATGCCACTAATATGGATGCGAAAGAGGCATTTATGTAGCTATGTGATGCAATGGTTTTAAAGAGCTATGATACCAAGGATTACGCAACATAAGTATTGATGCAACTAATATAGGTATGACACAACTTAGGGGTTGAGTTAGGGATTATTAAGATGAAGGTTCTATGATGAGTAAAAAGGTAATGATGGGAAATAGAGTTCGACTAACACTTGTGATAAGATAATAATTATATTATTATGAATGTAATAATGGAGGTGATGACCTGCAAGAGGAGAAATCCTAAAGACGATCCCGGCGTGTCTAATGGAATTCAGATCGCTAAGGGAACCAGAAATAACTAAGGTAGAGGGCATCCAAAACTAAGGTGAAATCAGAAAATAATTAGACAGTGACACTATGGCATGCAAATATTAACAAACTAATAAATTGCTTAATCTACGTCAAGACCAGACAAGTTTTAAAAGGGGTTGATCTATACCTTATGATGAAAAGAATTATTATGCAAGGGTAATTGAAACCTAAGTCATGCAATATATATACTGAAGAAACATGGGTTATTCTAAGGGAAGTAAGGGGATGTCTAACTAAAATAAATAATGATAAAAGGTATGGGACTCACAGGATAATGTGTCTTGTAGCAGCCGGCCTTCAATGGATCTCTCCTAGTAGCATTTGCATACACCAGGATAATGTGTCTTGTAGCAGCCGGCCTTCAATGGATCTCTCCTAGTAGCATTTGCATACACTGGGAATAAGGAAGAGAGAAAAGAGGCGAAGAAAAGAGACGTCACTTGCTTGATTGTATTGCAACACTTAGGCAACGGGGAGATGATACAATGAGAGACAAGGGGCCTATTTATAGAGGAGAATCCAGCCTCTTAGAGACAAGAATAAAATCAGATTTGATCTCTAAAATATATCTAACAAATAAAAAAAATAGGAATATAAAGCTTTAAAATACATTTTCCTTTGATTTTAAAGCTAAATGTGGCTAAAATGGCTTCCATTTTGGCTTGATGGGTTAATGTAAGCTTGAGGTGTCTGACTCTCACATGGCTCGGAGGCTCCTTTGGTGGCTCACCTTGACTTGGAGGCTTGACACGGCTCAAATGGCTCCCAAGAGTGGCTCAACCCCACTTGAATGGCATGCAACCTTGATGAAGCTTGATAATTATTGGTCTTGAAGCACCAAAGTAGGATGACCCATTGTGGCTTGATATGAAGCTGATTCTAATGAGGTGAGTCAAGCCGTGGCTAAGGTAGGCTTGGCTTGGCCCAAAATTTAATTTTTAACATAGTGCTTAACTAAGAAATTTCACTCAAAATAAAATTTAAGAACCATGGACATGGATCGACTAGAACAAATGTGGGTTCAATCTTAGGTCACCTAGGCTTGGTTCAATGAAAACTTGAGTCATGTATATAAATATTACATAAGTTTTTGAATAAAAGCATTTTGTTACCTTGTTTTTGAAATAAATATAAATGTAGATTTTTTTAGCGAAATGATAGTGATAAAAAGAAAAGAAATACAAGTGTCTTCCATAAATTTTAGCTTCCTCGTATATTTATATGTCCAATAATACTCAAAATATAAAACCTTTATTAAAAACTAAACCATATATATGTATGTATATATATGACTATATACATGCACTAAAAACATTATTTTTGCAAATAGAGCTACATTTAGATCTCTGAATGTGTATAAATTTATGTGTGCATGTAAGTTCAAAAATACTTATGCACAACAAATATATAAAATCAGCTCATATTTAATAACTAATATAAATATTTTTTAATAAGATCCCATAGATATATAAATAAAAGTAAGTTTTGATTTTGACTCAATAGGACTTTTCTTGGTAGAAAAGGGTGTAACTGAACCAAGAATTCTAAACCAAGTTTATTTAAGGTTATAAATACCTAAAGATGAGTGAGATACCAATACTCACCTCATTAAATAAATTTTTGGTGAAGCATCCTTTGTCATGTGGAGCCAAAGCCTTCAAAGTCCAACCTTTTCTTCTTCCTCTCTTCCAAAAATATTTCATTTCTTATGTGAGCCTAATTTTTTGAAAAAGTTTAGACTCATGATCTTACCTCATGTGCCTTAAAATTAATATTTTGAAAATGATTTTTAAAAATATATTTTCTTAAAAAGAATTTGGATGTTTAAAGACGCAATGCTTGTTGTATGCTCGGGCAACTTTCTCCTTATTTTGTGTTAGATTTTTTATGACAATCAACTTTTCTTTGCTTGATATGTCCAAATCCATGCATATAGCTTGTTTGTACTCGGAAGGTTCGAGGTCATTTGATTCTGAACTCTAAGATATTTTACCATGATTTTTAAGACAATATCTTATCCATGGGTGAAACTCCGCCCATGTAAGGATCATCCTTGCATTGCCGGTCCCAAGCCCAGATAAAGGAGGAGGGTTGTGTTAGGCTTCCGACAGCCAGTGTAAAACTTTGTTGGATTTTTATAACATGTATTACAAAAATTATGAGCATTGCTTTGGGGCGTCCCCGCCTAGCGACGTGCTGCAGAGCTCAAATGCAGTAAGAAATAAGCAAGGGCCACTACATTTTTGCCCGAATGTAGTGAATCAATTGCAGAGAGGGTTCCCACATCATGGACGGGTGTGGGTAAAGAAGTTAGTCCCACTATATTGCTACCTTAATGTAGTGAAAAATTTTCAGAGAGGGTCTCCACATTTTGATTATGGACGGATGCGGGGGGTAAGGAAGCTAGTCCTAGATAATAAGATTCGTATTGGTTCTTGAAATATCAGAACATTATCGGGTAAGCTAATGGAGGTGGTAGATACTATGATTCGGAGAAAGATTCATATTCTATGTTTACAAGAGACAAAATAGGTTGGAGAAAAAGCAAAGGAGATAGAGGATATAGGTTTTAAATTATGGTACTCAGGTAAAGAAAAGGCTCGAAACAGAGTTGGTATTATCATAAATAAAGATTTAAAGGAGAGTGTAGTAGACACACAACGATATGGTGACCGAATCATGACGTTGAAATTAGTGTTAGGAGTAGAGGTCTTGAATATAGTTTGTGCTTACGCACCACAAGTAGGACTAGAAGATAGTATAAAGACAGTTTTTTGGGAAGAGTTAGATAAGGTGTTTCAAAAAATTTCACAAAGGGAGTTGATTTGTTTAGGATGAGATTTAAATGGACATGTCTGTAAAGAGGTATTAGGATATCAAGTGATTCATGAAAACTTTGGTTTTGGGGATATAAATGAGGAAGGTAGGGAGATTTTAAATTTTTCTATGGCATTTGATCTTTTTATAGTCTATACAATCTTCAAAAAATGAGATATCGAGGAGGACATTCAAAATTGGCCAGCTGCAAATTGTAATCTGAAAATGTCTCCAATGTTTTAGAAGTTTTGCACTTGGCCACCTTTTTACAAATTACTGCCATTTGCTGAAGTTTCCCTTCACGTAATTGGTTTATGATGGTCACACATGCTATCATTTGCATATTGCATAATGCAAGGATAAAACGTTAAAAGTAGCTATACATCATGGCCATTTGGGATACATGAATGAAACTCGCCATTTGGGCTTGTCACCCTTTTAGTATCATACCGTATCGTATGATAGTATCGTTTCATGGCAAGAACCGAAACGGTGAGGGAACTGTATTGCAATATGTTTGTGTATTAGTTTGTATCTTACCACATGGGATACAGGTTTAGTGCATGAGTTAAACCACATTTTTCATGAACTTTGACATTTTAAATTCTTTTCTTTCTTTATTTCTCCTCCATCTACATTCATGTGGGGGCAGATTTTGCCACTTGACTTGTGAAATTACACTTTTTCAACCATGTGGGTACAATTTATTCATGTTTTGAGATATAACTTTTTTGTAGGGTTATCAATATCATCCTGTATCATATAATAGTACTTTATCGTAGAAAAAACTGAAATAGTAAGGGACATATAATACAACATATTTGTGTACCGGTTTATATCACACCATACAAGCCATATCACACGATACGGGTTTAGCACATGAGTTAAACCCCATTTTTTTGTAAACTTTGACATTTCAAAGCCTTTATTTATTTATTTATCCTCCATATGCATTCATGTGGGGGAGATTTTGTTGCTTGACTTGCAAGACCACTTTTTCGACCGTATGGGTATGGGTGTGATTTATTCATGTTTTGAGATATAAACTTTTGGTTTCCTTTATTTTTCATTGTTTTTGTTATATTTCTTGTATAAATCATTGTTTTTCTTTATCTTAAACTTATCTACACATATATAAACCTTTATTTTTTTTGCTTTGCTTTGATAACCATTAAAGTTAAAAGGTAAATATTATATAGCAGCAATTAGACCTATCATGTTTTATGGTTCTGAGTGTTGGGCATTTAATCATCAACATGTACATAAGATGTCTATGACAAAAATGAATATGTTGAGATAGATGAGTGGATCATATAAGAAAAAACCATATACATAATGAGGTTATTAGAAACAAATTAAGAGTGACACCAATAGAGGATAAAATGAGAGAATATCGTTTAAGATGGTTTGGATATATCAAAAGAAGAACCTTTAAGAAGGTATAAAAAATTAGGTTTTGAAAGTATTAAAAGATGTAGAGGATGACCACAAAAGTGTTGGAAAGAAATTTTAAGAATGATCTACCTTATTGTTAGTGAAGCCCTAACATGGCACATGATAGGGTTATGTGGAAACAAAGAATCCATGTAGTCGATCCCATCTAGTATGGGAAAAGGCTTAGCTTTTGTTGCTTTGATAATAGACTAGACAAACTGCTTGATTATTTTTCATGGTTAGTTACCTTATTTATTTGTTTATATTATGAATTTGTGAATATTATTAGTCAATAACAACTTAATGTAGCCTATGTACATGCCTACTACCTTACTAAATAATTTAAATAAGTCATATACTATTGTTTTGATACAATGCTAATGTTTGCTTTACTTATTTTAATTCATAACAATTATTTAAAATTTTTCTTGATTTATAAAAGTACTTTTACAAAAATTTATGATATGTTATGATACAATACGAAGAAATCTATAATGGGAAAAGATGATGCGCATTACGATACACTATAAACAACATTGGTTTCCAATGTAATTTTTCATCCCATAATTTTATTGACTTGTGGTAATACAAGGAAAGACCCTATACATAATAAGGTCATTGAAAACAAATGTGACAATAATAGATAATAAAGTGAGAAAAATCATTTAATATGGTTCAAACACATAGAAAAAGACCATAAGAAGCTCCAACAAGAATGTGCAAGAAACTAGATTGTTAAGATGTTAAAAGAGGAAGAGTTCATGGCATATGATTGGGCTCTATGCTAAATGACGACCAAAAGTATTGAAGAGAAACAATAAATAATGATCTAGCTTTTGTTGAGTTAACTTTGGCTTGGCAAGCAATGTGGAAACCAAAAATCTATGTAGCGGACTCATCTAGTATGGGTAGTCCAAATCTCAAGTTCATCTCAAGTAGGTATTTGGTAATGCCGAAAAGTTGTTATGTAAGTTGGTTCTCCTAATGTTATAAGTATCATATCAGATTCCGTATTGCGTGGGGCATTGATACATGAAAACCATACGCTTTCGTAAGATACTGTTTGATATTATGTTTTTTATGTAATAAATAAAATATTAAAAATACTTTTGAATTTGTTCTTCTTTGGAAAAGCTTGTATGTATGTTTTTATTCAGTAGAAACAACTATTTCTAAATATCTGTACTATAGCAGGCCTAAGCCCCAAAACAATCCTATGTCATCTAGTAGTCCTAAGCCTATGGTATAATTGGTGCATAGAACAACAGGTCACTAGGCCTAGAAAAATAGCTGCAAGCCTACTGGTTGTACTATTGTAGCCATTGATATTTTTATGTTTACTGGTGGAAATTTTTACAAAAATGATACGGTGTGTATCACATTGATATAGTCTTATACACAACAATATACAACGATAGATGGATTGAATTATTATATCATGGGGTCTCCCATGCAACTACGGTATGGCTGATCTATAATTTACGCACATTTTTGTATGGTAAATGCATCATTAGTTGCCTCATTCTTATATTATTCATTAGTCTAACGAAAGTAACTAAGATCAAGACCTTGTCCACGCAGGACCTATTTCTGAACAAGTGATGCTTCTTGAGAACATAGGAACATCCGTTCTTGTGACAGAAAATCAGGTATTGTAATTCACCAAGTACTGAAGCTTTTTACGGTGAAAAGAACATCTTGCACCTTCCATAATTTCCATCACTTATTGCAATTGTGTTGTTTATTTTACCAAAATAAAGGGGAACAATCCTGATTAAGAAAATACTTCTATTCAAGAGACTTATATTCATACCCATAGATTTCTATGAATTATTTAGTTTGGTGGTGACAAATATATTGAATAGCTTAAATTTTGAGAGTGGCCTCTTGAGAATATGGCAAAGTGCGGTAGTAAATATGGTCAACACCCTGATAGTTTTATTTTTGCTTAGATTAAGGCCTCCTTGGAGTTTATTGAGAACACAAACCAATTATTTATAGGAACTTGATGGATTTATTAAGCCACCATCTAGCATCATTGCAATGTACTTAATGTTGAAATTTAGTAAATGAATTTATAAAAGAAATCTATTGTGATTGAGCTGAACAATGACTTGTACCTTTCCTAGGTTGGTTTGAACTTGTCATGTAGAACCTGGCCTCTGTATTCATTTTGAGTTTATCTCCAATTGCGGCAACAAGTCTCAGAAAACATTTGTATATTACAGAAAACTGCCATCAATATTATAAACAATCTTTGTACTTAATATGTGTTGAAATTAATCGGCAACATAAACTTCTTTATTGATGAAAGCCGAATACAAGAAGAAGACACTGAGGTGCTGGTTGGCCAATGTTTGCCGCCACCCTCTAATTCTCGTTAAAAACTAATGGCAGCCCTAATGACTACTTATATGGCTGATCTAACTTGAAAGACTATAATACCCCAACTACTAGATTACGGTTCCTGACCGGTATTACAAAATACCATAATATACATGACTCAGACTTACCTATGACTCTATGTATACATTTATAACTAAATAGTAACACTAATTAATCAAGATTTAACTTGATCTTCAACACACCCCCGCAAGTTAAATCTTGAAGGTTTGTAATTCTCAATTGATGGAGAGCTTTCTGAAATCCTCTGACTGAAGCAGGTTTTGTGAAAATATCTATCAATTGGTCTTCTGAGCATACATGAATCAGATTAAAGATGCCTTGTGTAATCTTTTCTCTGATAAAGTAACAATCTATCTCAATATGCTTCATTTGTTCATGAAAAACAGGATTAGAGAGCTGCTCTACTATCAGTGTAAAAGGTAATTGGAGTATCTACTTTGAAGACAAGTTCTGTTAAGAGGGATAAAACCCATATCCCTTCACACATACCTGAAACAATTGCATGATATTCTGCTTCTGCACTCGATCTAGACACAACTGATTGTTTCTTACTTTTTAAGATACAATGTTTCCTCCCAAACATACCACATACCCAGTGGTTGATTTTCTGTCTGTCTTCAAACCTGCCTAATCAGCATCTGAATATATCTTTAGATCCAAGGATGAATTCACTGTGTACAATAAACCATGGGTTAATGTAGACTTCAAGTATCTGATGATATGAAAGATTGTACTCATATGATGTTTGGAAGGATTATACATCCATCTGCTCACATAGCCAACAACAAAACTGATATCAGGACGTGTAATAGTGACGTATATTAGCTTCCCCACTAATTTCTGGTACCTTCTGATATCCTCATATGGTTCTGTATTATTATTGTCATCCTCCTTGGGAGACTCCATAGGAATTGAGCATACACAACAATCTTCCATTTTTGTTTCCTTCAAAAAGTCCAAAATATATTTCCTTTGACTCAAGAATAATGCATTGTTGCTATGAATCACCTCTATACCGAGAAAGTAATTTAATCTTCCCAAATCTTTCAAGTCAAATAAAATATTGAGTTGTTTCTTTAGCTCACCAATACCTGTAATATCATCTCCTGTAAGAATGATATCATCAACGTACACCAGTAACATAATTGTTCTCTGGCCTTGCTTAATGAATAGTGTATGATCGGTGATGCATTGTTTAAACCCTAGAGTCTGAATTTCATCACTAAATTTCTCAAACCATGCTCGTGGGGATTGTTTCAATTCATAAATTGATTTCTTTAGTTTGCACACTTTCCATTGTTCATTCCCATTAAAGTATCCTGGTGGCAAGTCCATATAAATGTCTTCCCTGAGATCACCCTGAAGGAATGCATTCTTCACGCCAGTTGCCATAATTCTCATCTTTTATTAACTGCCAAGCTTAACAAGATTCTGATGGTGTTCATCTTGTCTACTGGAGCAAATGTTGTTAAGGAAAGTCGTCTTGTCATGTAATGAGAGTCAAGTCTTGTAAAAGAGTCCTGTCTCATGTCGGTTTGTCATTTTGAGTCTTATGTCATCTTAGAAATAGTTAATTCTTAGTAGAGGTAGATTAGGAAATTAAGTTAGATAGGGTATTAATAGGTGATTAGGGTTAGATAGAAGGTTTAAGCAAGAAAGGGGGACGACTGCACAGTAAAAGCCGATTTTGGTCATAAGGCAGATTGGAGGAATGCCTCCAATCTACCGTATAATGTAAGTACATTTTATGTTGAATAATATGAAGGTTATTCACAAGATGGTATCAGACGTCCGACATTTGGGTTTTTTTCTGCCTGTATCACATATTGTTATCAACGATATTGCTGCATATATCTTTGGGTTCTTCTTTGGTCGAACACCATTAATCAAGTTGTCTCCAAAGAAAACTTGGGAAGGTTTTATTGGCGCATCTGTGACAACCATAATCTCGGCATTCCTGTTGGCAGATTTTCTGGGATGCATTCCTGTCAGCAAGGCGTTTCACCGAGTGAATCTTGCTGCTTGTTTTCTTTTGCCACAGTCACCTCCAATCTCCATCGCCCTAGTCATCGCGCCCCCACAGTAACATCTTTTTTCTGTTTCGTACATTAGACTTGGCAGCATTCATATTGTTTTTTTTTGCTGCCCGATTTCATTTTGCCACTGCTTCTCCCCACCTAGTCTTTGCCACATTCATATTTTTTTGTTGCCCTAGTGGGCTCCACTTGCTGCACTTTTTCTATTCCTTCTCATTTAGTCTTCAATGGCTGAAAAGGGTAAAGGCATTGACCTTTCTTCTCATATCGGTGAATACTCTGGTCTCTTTGACAATTCGGATCATATTCAGATTACTACGACTAAATTGGATGGACACAATTACATGGAATGGGCACGCTTTGTGGAACTCGCCATTGTAGCAAGGAGGAGATGAGAACATTTGATGGGTCAATCCTCCGTTCCAACCCCACATGACAGTTTTTATTTCAGTTGGAAAAGAGAAGATGCCTTAATCTCATCGTGGTTGCTCCAGTCCATGATTCCATCCATTGCTAAAACTTTTATGTTTTTAGATTCTGCCCATGCCATTTGGTGTGTCGTCGCCGAGGCTTATTCCCGTAAGAATAATGTTGCCAAAGAATATGAAATTCTAGAGCGAATCAGAAAGTGCAAACAAGCAAATCGCTCTATCAGTACATACTATGCCGATCTCCGTGGTCTTTGGGATGAACTATTCTACTATACGAATATCCAGTGTTCTACTTGTTATAATGAACGACAGGCTGCGATTGAAAAGAAGAAAGTATTTGATTTATTGTGGGGTGTAAATCTAGAATTTGAATTAGTCAAACTGAATATCTTAGGCATAGACGAACTTCCATCTTTGGGCACTGTTTACTCATTATTAATGAGAGAAGAAGATCACAGGAATCTTGAGAAGGATTAGCTTCTTACTCTAGATCAGCATGCACTTCAGGTTAGAGATGACAGTTCACATTTTCGTGGCAGAGAGGGACTCCAGAGTCGTGGACGTGGTCGTGGTCGACTTACTTCTGAAGACAGAAATAAACTTGTCTGCTCCCATTGTGGCAAATCGCATCATACCAGGGATCATTGTTGGGAATTACATGGTAAACCAGATTACTATAGACATCGCCCTCCCTCCGTTCACTATGCAGACAGTTCCACTCCCAACACTGATGGCATTCAGGAGATTATCAAACGAATAGAGGGTCTTGAATAACGATTCTCTGAAAAACCCTATGCTCCCCTCAACCACGCTACCATAGCTCAGGCTACACATACAATCATGGGTAATAACTTCTCTTCTTCCCCTTCAGAAACTTGGATTATTGATTTAGGGGCTACAGATCATATGATTGGAGACTTCTCATATTTTTCAACTTACCAAACTCTTACAGATCAGGTACCCATTAAATTGACAGATGGTTCTTTCACTTACATGATTGGACAAGGCAGTGTATCTACATGTCTTTTAGATTTATCATCACTATATCATGTTCCCAATTTTTCGCTCAATCTTTTTTTTGTCAGCTCTTTAACTCGTACCTTGAATTGTTCTATGACTTTTTATCCTACTGGTTGTGTATTTCAGTATCTGAAGACGGAAAAAATCTTTGGATATGGTAAATTACAAAAAGGATTATACATTCTTGAAGACTCATCTCAGCCTTCCACCTCCTACAGTGTCTCCGCCACACCAGCTCCAAATGCAGATCTTCATCTTTGGCATTATCGTCTTGGTCATCTCCCAGTGTCCAAAATTCCATATGTTGTTCCTCATTTTCGAGTCTAGTCCAATAAATTTCTGTTTGAATGTGAAGTTTGTCAACTTGGGAAACACTAGAGGGTCTCTTATCCTTTAAGTGATTCTCGACGATCTCAGCCTTTTGAACTTATTCACTTTGATGTATGGGGTTCTAGTCCAATCAATTCTTTGTTTGGTCATAAGTATTTTGTATCCTTCATTGATGATTGTACTCGACTTACCATCGTGTACTTAATGAAATCAAAGTCTGAAGTTGCATCTATTTTTTTCATTGTGAATAAATTTATTTATACTCAATTCCATGCCACTGTTAAAATCCTTCAGTCCGATAATGGGGGTGAATACATTGGGACTCAGTTAGCCACGTATCTCCAAGCCTAAGGCATTGTTCATCAGACTACCTGTCCTTATACACCTCAACAGAATGGTCTTGCTGAACAGAAAAATCGTCATATTCTGGAGGTTGCCAGGACCCTTCTCCTTCAAAGTAATGTTCCCAAATTCTATTGCGGTGAAGCTATTCTTACTGCTGTTTATCTTATAAATCGCATGCCCAGTAATACTCTTCAAGGGGAGAGTCCTATTCATACTCTTAATAAAACCTCCAAACCATTTCATCTTGTTCCTCGTCTCTTTGGGTGTACCTGTTTTGTACATGTTCCTCTTCCTCATCATAATAAACTTGCTACCAAGTCTGATAAGTGTATTTTTCTGGGTTACTCGACCTCTCAAAAAGGCTATAAATGTTATGATCCATTGCTTCAAAAATATACATTTCTAGGGATGTTACTTTCTTTGAACTTACCCCTTATTATTCTCCTTTCATGGAAGCTTCTACACCTACTAATTGTGTACTTCCACTAGTTTCTAGTGAGGGGGAGTATCATGAGATAGTTGAAAGCTAGAGTGAGAACAAACAACAATCCAAAGAGATTCTGATGTACAAGAAAGGACAACAGAAGATTGTATACACTCAAGAAGAACCATGTGCTAAAGAGATTTCCCCTGAATCAGATCCTCAAGTATGAGTGGACAATGACCTTAAGATTCCTATTGTTGTTCGCAAAAGTAAGCGTGCATGTGTAAGATATCCAATTTCTAATTATGTGTCATATGTCAATACTTTTCAGAGTTATCAAACCTTCATTATGAATGCTGAAAAACAAAAGATTCCTTTAAAGTTTGAAGAAGCAATCAAGTGCCCCTTATGGAAAGCTGCAATTGACGAAGAATTGAATGTACTGGTTAAAAACAATACATGGACCATCACACAGTTGCCTTCTGATAGGCATACAGTAGGATGCAAGTGGATGTTTACTATTAAATATAAGGCAGATGGAACAGTGGAGAGATATAAAGCTAGATTGGTTGCTAAAGGATACAGTCAGTCATATGACATTGATTATGCAGAGACCTTTGCACCTGTGGCTAAACTTACATAAATCAGAATACTTCTTAGCATGGCAGCAAATTTGGGATGGGACCTATGGCAATTGGATGTTAAGAATGCTTTCTTACAAGGAGACTTAAATGAAGAAGTATACATGGAAGTACCTCCAGGAATGACCAGAAATCTTCTAATAGAGTATGTAAACTCAATAAGGCCATATATGGGTTGAAACAGTCTCCAAGAGTATGGTTTGATAAATTCAACAAAGCAGTGTATAGTTTGGGATACTGCACAAGCCTCAATGATCATACAATATTTTTCAAGAAAGGGACAAAAATATTGATTCTTACGGTTTATATTGATGACATTATTGTTACAGGAGATGACCTTGAAGAAATATCAAAGTTGAAAATGAGTCTTCATAAATTATTTGATATCAAGGATCTGGGCAAACTTCAATATTTCTTGGGCATAAAAGTTCTTTACTCTAACAAAGGTATCTACATGACTCAAAGAAAATATCTAATGGATCTCCTTGAAGACATTCAAATGCTTGATGTAAACTTAGTGACATTCCAATGGAGGTAAACCATAAATTTTTTAACGGTGACAGTGAAGAAGGAAATCCATAAATATCAGAAGCTAGTGGGTAAGCTTGTATATTTAACCATTACTCGACCAGACATTGCGTATGCAGTTGGGATTGTGAGCAGATATATACATTCACCAACAAAAAATCAGATGGATGTAGTGTATAGAATTCTTCGATATCTCAAAACAACTTCAAGAATGGGTTTACTTTATTCAAAATCATCAAATTTGGACATTGAACTTTATTCTGATACTGACTGAGTAGGTTCTTATGATGATAGGAAGTCAACTACTGGATATATTACTTTACTTGGGGGTAATATTATATCTTGGAAAAGCAAAAAATAGAAAGTGGTTGTAAGATCTACGGTAGAAGCTGAATATAGAGCTATAGCACAAGCAATGTATGAAGGAAAATGGATATCTTCATTGATCACTAAATTGGGTTATTCACTTAACCATCCTATATCCTTATATTGTGATAGCAGTACAGCAATTCAGATGGCATCTAATCCAGTATATCATGAAAGGATCAATCATATAGAAATCGGCTACCACTTCATTAGGGAGAAGATATCTAATAAAGAATTCTAGCTAGAGTATGTTCATTCTTCCAAACAGAGGGCTGATTTTTTAACTAAAGCTACTACCAACAAACTATTAAAGGAGACCTTATCCAAGTTGGGTGTCATCAACATTTTCCACCCAACTTAAGGGGGAGTGTTAAGGAAAGTCGTCTTGTCATGTAATGAGAGTCAATCTTGTAAAAGAGTCCTGTCTCATGTCGGTTTGTCATTTTGAGTCTTATATCATCTTAGAAATAGTTAATTCTTAGTAGGGGTAGATTAGAAAATTAAGTTAGATAGGGTATTAATAGGTGATTAGGGTTAGATAGAAGGTTTAAGCAAGAGAGGGGGACGGCTACACAATAGAAGCCGATTTTGGTCATAAGGCAAATTGGAGGAATGCCTCCAATCTGCCATATAATATAAGTGCATTTTATGTTGAATAATATGAAGGTTATTCACAAGAAATGTCTCTGTGTAATCTATGCCATAGGACTGACTATATCCTTTTGCAACTAATCTTGCCTTATATCTTTTTATATTCCCATCTACCTTATATTTGACTAAGAATACCCACTTACATCCTATCGTCTTCCTTTCTGATAGTAGATCTGTCAATTCCCAGGTATGATTTTATACTAAAGCTGAAATTTCCTCTTCCATGGCCGCTTTCCATTATGGATGTACTTTAGCCGCTTGTAACTAACAAGTTTATCTGACTTTCCTACGTGCACTACCTTTATTTTCTTTTGTTTCCTTTCAACTGCGTGCTGATTTATTATACAACTGCTGATTTAGAATTGGATTGTCAGCTGCCCGAACTACATAAATTGATCGTTGATGTAGCTTTGATGCTGAACATTGAAGCACCAGATCTCTATATCCATCAAAATCCTGCGCCAAATGCATACACGCTCGCTATTAGCGGTAGAAAGCCATTTATTGTTGTGCACACGAGCCTTGTGGAGCTATTGACCAGAAAAGGGTTTCAGGTTGTCTTATCTCCCATCTACACACTCACCTTGGTTCTTCTTTCCTTTGCTCCTTTCTACTAATTTAATCTTGGATTAGTTGGATGGTATGACAGTTCTACATTCAGTCTTAGATAAGTATGTCATGTACACCTGTCAAATTCTTATGCAAATAATGGTATTTTTTTAGGTTACAGGGAATGGAATTTTTGCTGTTTCCTTGCAGAACTCTCTCTTTCTATGTGCCTGTTGTGCCACACCCACCTCCCCAACACACGCATGCACTTGTTTCATCATTTTCTTGATTATGGTGAAAAACTCTGGTACTTAACCATTTGGTTACTTTAAAGGACATAGAAATTAAAATTGACACACATTGCATCCTCCAAAAAGAAGTTTTAAATACCTAGAGTCAATTTTTCAGAGTGATAATTGACGGAGATGTTACGCATAGAATTAATGCTGGTTGGTTAAAATGGAAAGGAGCATTAGGTATTCTTTGTGATAAGAAGATATTATTAAAGTTAAAAGGTAAATATTATAGAACAACAATTAGACCTACCATGTTTTATGGTTTTGAGTGTTGGGCAGTTAATCATCAACATGTACAAAAGATGTTTGTGATAGAAATAAAGATGTTAAAATGGATGAGTGGTCATACAAGAAAAGACCTATACATAATGAGGTTATTAGAAACAAGTTAGGAGTGGCACCAATAGAGGATAAAATGAGAGAATATCATTTAAGATTATTTGAACATATAAAAAGAAGATAAAAAAAAGAACTAGTAAGAGGATACAAAAAACTAGATTTTAAAAGTGTTACAAGAGGTAGAGGACAATCACAAAAGTGTTGGAAAGAAACAATAAAGAATGATCTTGTTTATTATGAGTTATCTGCTAACATGGCACATGACAGGGCTCTGTGCAAACAAAGAATCCATGTAGCCGACCCTGTCTAGCATGGGAAAAGGCTTAGTTATTGTTTGTTTGTCTGTTTGGTGAACCCCTAGAAGACTATCCAGTTTGATGTGACATCCCGTTTGGTAGAATTTATTTTGAGGTCCTTTCAGAATGTCATTGACTTGAATGTTGTGCATGCTAGTTATGGGAGAATTAACAGTAGACTTAAGGAAGGATAACAGTAATTGTGGACACTAGCCTGGGCTATATGAAAAGGTATTCTAATGCAGATGTTTATGCATGTATGGGGGAACAGATCACTTCCATTCACTTCTGTACATAACCAGAAAAATTACTTACATTGTGTATCTTATTTTTCCAGGCTGTCACGGCTCATGAATTAGGACATTTAAAGTGCGATCATGGGGTGTGGCTTACCTTTGCCAATATTCTTACATTGGGTGCATACTCTCTTCCTGGTAAGTTCGGTTGTCTTGCTCTATAACTAGAATGTAGATCGGGTTGAGATTGCATTTTTTGTTTGGGAAGAAGATGTTGCCTAGTGCATCTGCTGGTTTTGTTCAGGGATCGGTGGGTTTATTGCACAAAATTTGGAAGAGCAACTTTTCAGGTGGGTCCGTGCAGCAGAGTTGACTTGTGATAGAGCTGCTCTTCTTGTTTCTCAAGATCCCAAGGTAGGCCCTCAAATGCAATAGCATCTCATATGGATGTTTAAAATTTCGTCGAGTCCAAAGCATAATGAAAGAAAATTGAGAAGCTTGGAGATGGAAATCTTGAAATAGTAGGGGTGGCAAATTGGATGATAACACGGATCCCTTCAGTCAAAATAAGGTTGACCTAGACCTGACCCGCTTTTTTTTTCAGGCCATTTTCAAGTCATGGATGTGACTCTGGGTCGGGTTTGGATTGACCCGGTTAATCCTCATGTATATATTAATATATACACCCCCTATTTATATATATTATGTACAAAATATACACACACAAACACAAACACAAACACATACATACATACATATATATATATATATATTTATTTATTTATTTATTTGTAACTTACATTTATTTATATGTACATACTTTTTCAGGTAAGATCCCCCATACCCAACTCAAATTCTTGTGGGGTCAGTTTGACCGGACCTAGAGTCCCTAACCGCTGATCCGAATACAATTTTTTTTGTGTGTATGTGGTCGGGTTGTCGAGTCGGGTAAAAAAAGCATATGTATATATAGTGTACATATGTATTTATATGCTTATTATTATTTTTATATAAACTATATATAGTGTACTTATATCTATTTATACATCTACTTTTTCGGGTCAAGTTCCAACATATCCAAGCCAAATTTATGGGGTCAATTTGATCCGATCCGGGATGCCTAATCCCTGCTTCAAGCATGACGTTTTATGGTCGGGTTGTTGGATTGTGTCAAAAATTGCCACCCCTAAATAGGAATTTCTCTTTTAGTTCAAAAAGGCAATTATTGCATGATGTTGTATCATGATGAGTATGGCTTTTGATTACAATGTGAAAATGCAACGGATGATCGAATATCATAAAACGATAAGAAACGGAGAAGAGAAAATGTAGAGATAGAAAGAGGGGTGAACCCTTCAATGGAGCCCTCTCTATCTCTCTCTTTCTTAATCTTAATCTCTTAGTCCTAATACAATAAGTCTAACCCTTATATAATGGGTTGGTAAATACAAAATGCCCTCAGTACTATATGGAATTACAATAATACCTAAAACATCAAAATTACTAAAACTGACACTAAAAACATATTCTTCAACTATTACACCCTATGTAGTTAATAGTGTGTCGTTATAGCGGCTGCTATAGCGCACTGTAGCATTTTAGTAGATCAAAAAAATGCTATAGCATGCAAGCTTGGCGGGTGACCCACCCGATTGCTATTAACAGTACGAACACTGTTTTAGCAGTCTGCTATTAGCAGAATGAACACCACTATAGCAATCCATTGAGTCGGGTCGATCCAATATCTATTGAATTGATCCGACCTAAACTTAATATAAGTCTCTCTCCTGTGCGTGCCCCTCTCTCTCTCGTGCATGTCCCTTTCTCTCGCCTCTGCTCTTGCTCTCTCCTCTGATGACCACTACTAGCTCTGTCACCCTCTCCACCGCCCTCTCCCTTTCCCCAACACTGATATTCTCTCTCTTTTGATGGGCGATCAACTTCTTTCTCTCTCTGGTGGGCGACATCCATTGGTCAGTGCAATATGCTCAAGGCAGTTCCTTAGTTGCTTCACTCCCCACTCGAGACCACCCATGCTTATGATATCCGCTATTGACCTCGTGTGGGTTCCCATGCCATCCCTCGGAAACCTCAAGGAGGGATAGGCACTGATGTTCATGCAACTGGGAATTCCACCCTTCACACATGCCTCTTCACCTTATGAATGTGCGTTCATGATGTGCGTCTGGCTAGTTGGTGTGCATCTCCATCCACTATAGATATATGGTAGGGGTGCTTGCCATAGCATTAGATAATGGTTGTCACCTGATCAATAAGTGATGCTAGAGCATAAACAACAACTATAGGTGGTGGCCCCTCTACCTTAGATAATGGTCCACCCTAATATTATTCTATTTTTTTTTTGTAGGTAAGTATAATTTGTTTCATTGTTCAAATTAGATTGGAGTCATGGACCATAGTCACCATACTTAAGCATATAAGTATAATATATATTAGTTCTTTTAATTCTTGTGCTTATTACATAGAATAATTTGGTTACATTTATGTTTTTGTTTTTTAATCTAAGTTTAATAATTCAATATGCATATGCCAAATGAAATTTATTGTTTATCTTCTTAGAATTTGTTTATTTAGTTTGATTCATATTTATGAAAGAAATGGTTATATGTTTCTTGATATTTCTTAGAAATTAGAGAATCTATTATATATAATATTCTTTAATCATAAATAAAAGTGTACCGCTAAATCCACTATATCCCCACTACCGCTATATTAGGGTCAACCGCTACCTGCCTACTAACTGTGATTGATAACATAGCTACATCCATATATTGTTTTGGCCCAAACGGTCTATTATCTAATTTCTCTTTATATTTCGTGTTTACCTTATTAACTTTGTACGGAATTTGTTTTGTTCTTGCCAATCAAGAGGTGGTCCTTTCAGTTCTGATGAAACTAGCTGGAGGTTGTTCATCCTTGGCTGATCAACTGAACGTTGATGCATTTCTTGAACAAGCTCGCTCATATGACAAGGCCTCTTCAAGCCCAGTTGGATGGTATATAAGGTAAAACTTTGGGTGAAGTTGTGATGATTTTATTCTCTTTAGTCATTTCATTTCATATACTCTTCATTGGGAAGGATGGCTATCTGTCTTATGTTGATGATCTTGAGAAGTTGGTATATTCATCTGTTCCTCATGTAAGTCTTTTAAGTGCCAATGTAAAAATGATAGAGAAAAATATGAATTGCAATGATTTATGCAGCATTCTAGTTGAAGTAGAAGTTGCTTAGGGTCATGTGTCTGAAGCAACTGCATGAACTGAACTAGCATGAATACATAGTTTCATAGAATCAGTAGCTTTTGATTAATGATATAATCTCGTCTCAGGAATGCACAAATGAGACAACTGTCACATCCTTTACCGGTGTTGCATGCTCGGGAGATTGACCAATGGTCGAGAAGCCGGGAATACATGTATCTTCTTAAACGTGCAACACAGATGAGCAGCGGTTCTAAATCATAGGTTTTCAGAATCTGTTACTCGTCGTGTAAGACCATGTTTATTATCTTTGTTCTGTTGAATTCATATATTCTTCTTTTCTCTTCATTCAGGGTGCCTACTGTGAACAAAATATAGCTACAGCGAGTACCGCGCAGATCCCCCATACCAACCACATTAGTGAAAGAGCATTGAATAGAAAATTGGCATATTCTGAAGTTCACGTCAATATTAGAACGTTCTGCAAATTGTTTCATATACCAAAAATGTATAACAGATGATTTAGATGGAAACTTGATTCAGATAATGGATCTTATACTGTTAAACGCTTATGTGCTTGTAAATTGTGGTGAAAACACTGTACTGTATTAAACTTTAGGGCAGATATTTGACAATTTAAAACAAATTATGCTAAGCACACAGTGCAAATGAATGGAGAAAGATGAGCAATTTTTGGAGGTACCTGATTCTTTTGGCTAGACCATCATGGCCAATTAAGGAAGACCCTTCACTAGGGAAGGAGATCAAGATCTTCGCAAGGGAGTGGGGTTTCATTGTAATGCACTTGAAACCCTATTTATGTATAGGCTAATGGTCAGGCCCAGACAACCAACCGGACGTGTGTGGACATCATCCAGAAATGCCATGAGGATAAACTCCGACACTAGGATGTGTTGGCCGAAGTTGTAATGGGCTTACTGGAACTTGAAGTCGATAGCAATTGGCTTGATGCCACTTTAAGTTGATGTATGGCTCTGAAGTAATTTTGTTGTCAACATTTCAACTCGACACATGCTCAACGCTATTTGAAGGGCATGCATCATTTAGGATCAAAAGTTGGATGGTCCCCTGTTAATCCTTCGTTGACAGTACCCAAGGTTAGAGGAATTGGTCGATGCTGATTCATAACGGAAGAAGGGAGACGAGGAAGAGACTTGAGTTACTCGTACTCTTTAGCGACGTGGAAGCAAATAGTGCGAGAAAGGTAGGTGGATATGTAAGTAAATGGTGCGAGAAATATGAAGCGTCATGAACGTAACGATTGAGGAAAGTGAATTTACAAGAAATGTAAATGCAGGGAAGAGCATCCAGAGCGTAGAAGAAATGTAAATGTAGGGAAGGGCATCCAGAGCGTAGAGTGTGCGTAGCTCAATAGTAGGGTGCTCTGATGCCGTTGTTGCAAGTAGAAAGTTGAACTCTCGGAGGTTGCACGCGTATGTTTCAGGTTTTGCCCTCCGTCTGTAACCAAAAGAAAAAAAAAGAGGATAAAGAAGGTAAAGGGTGCTACTATACATACAACTAGAATTGGTAAACATGTATCTTTATTTGAGTTTGTTTTGAAAATATTTTTTTATATTTTCTCTCTCATAAAAGCATTGATCGCATCCTCTCTGTCATAGAGAACCTCAACATATCAACTGCACAAGTTTACCTTTGTTCGCTCCATGTTTTCTTGCTCTTCATATGTATGTGTTGCTCAATTTTAATTGAGAATATGCAAAGACTCAATCTCGCTCAAAGTTTTTCTCCATTGTGATCTTGTGGTTGACATTCCTTTGATTTTGCTTTTTGTTTTCATTGTATATGTACTTTAAAAGATCGTGGTACATCAGATTCAACGATTACAATCGAATCAATTGAAATCGACTTAGGTAAGTTTTGTTTATTTTTTATTTTCATTTTTTGCCGGTCATTAGAGTCCACAGTGATTGAAAAAAAAACACGGATGGAGCATAGCACATGTATTGTTGAGCAGTGCTTGGTCTAGAAAGGTGATACAGGTAAAGCGCGTTACCTTATTTCTAGTCATGGAGAAAGAACAAGATCTGTCATCTGCTTATGCGTGCTTGGGCTGCGGCACTCCATTATATAAGGTGCATCCTGGGCATGTTCGGCTTCCATGCAGGATATGTGTAGCTCGTGTTCTTCATCTATTTACTATATTTTAAATAAACTATTTTAGATTTTATAATAGGAATGACTCACAGAGGTAATGATGTACTCAATGGAGGTGGATGAGTAAAAAGTTATATTGTTACGGCATTATTGAGAAGACAAAATGCTTTTGAGTTAGTATATAGTAGATGACTACAATGACAACATGAATAGAGACACATGGAGTCATAACATATGTATCATCCAACAATGGAGCCATAGTTTTAAATGAATTATGTCATACCTTCATCAGGATACTATGATGAAGTCGGACTCTCGTTGCTTCGTCATGATGAGTACTCTAAAGGGTGATGATGATGTCATTCTTTTGCTCTTGGAGTTGCTCCCTAGTTGCGAGGTTATATTGCATATACAATTTGATAGTTATAGTTAATTCATTTGGTCAATTATAAGTAATAGAGCTTATATATGTTACTAGCGAATATTGTGTGAAAATATTTAGAGATTGTTGAAACGGGTGACATGTTATATGAGATACAACACTTTTGTTAAGTGGTTATTTCTATGAAAAATAGTATTACCAGATAGTTGGCAAAATATTGTGCAACATTCTGGGTTATCTGAGTAGGGAGGTTTGTTGCTCCAAACTTTAGATCAACAATTGCTCAGTACTTTTATTGAGAGATGACAACCTAACGCTAATAACTTTCATATGTCATGGAGTGAGATGACTATCATTCTCTATAATGTTCATGAGATTTTAGGCCTTCTGATGGGTGGTCACCTTGTAGCTTTCATATATGTGATGGAGGTAATGAACAAAATAGATATTATGGTTGAACTAAAGGGCATGAATTATTATGAAGTGAAACATATGAAATGTGCAGGTGTGAAGTTCAAGATACTCCAAGTATGTACTCAGAGAAGGGGATTATGCTTGAACAAAATGTATTATTTTTATTGCATCATATATGATGTATAATGTACCAAGATAAGTCTAGAGATAGAGTCTTAGTTTCTATCATTTAGTTATTGCCTTTTTCATTATTGAAGGTCAACGAATATGCTTGGAGTGTAACAACATGGCCTACTTGTACAAACCGTTAAAGAAGGCTTCCCACACAAAGGCATACTACCTTAGTGGTCATAGTACCTTATTATCAGTGAGTTTTTACATTATGTTTGTTTGAATCTAACAATAAATCAATGTTGGCCTACTTGTTTGTTTTGATGATAGAACAATATGTTTTATATGTTTCAAGCATGAATTTATGAGTATTTTTTAGTCTTTAGAGTTAGACACTGGTCAATGTGGGTTGATGGGCAACCTCATATGACTAGGTGGATGAGTAATATCACTTATAGATAGTCTTGTTGCATATCATGGGCAGTTGAACTTGATGCAGGCTCACAAGGTATGTGTTTAGCAGTAGGTATTTGGTTGCTATTTATGTTATACAATGGATGTGACTATAACGTTTGTATCAATATCTATTTTTCTTAAATTACTAGTAGCCTTATTGCTAGAATAGATACATAGACGACACCAATTACTTGTCTTTGTTTTATGGATGCATTCAATGTTTGGATATTATGGAGTCATACATGTCAGACCAAGTTTTCATTAATTTGATCATTGTTTTCAGATCCTGATTAAACTATTAAGGCCTATTGTATCACATAGGCAAATAAAACCTTAAACGTATAAGGTAGAGTATCATTTGCAAGATACACAATGGAATATATATAGCTCACGTTGCCTTGGACCACAACACCTTGGTGTGTAGGTATCATACCCACATGAGAGACCACAACACCTTTGAGTACCATCTATTTTTATTGAGAGATTTCGCGTGTTGATATAGACACCTTAATCCTATATCAGCTAGTCACCCTTCAACATTACAAATGATAGATCAGATAATGTATTAATCTTTTATTTGTTATTTATTTTATATTTTATTTGTTGTAAGTATTCATCCATCTTTTACTTTTATTTCAGTGTGTTTTTGATATCTTGTGGGTGATGAAGCAATACCCATATCTATTACTGTTATATCATGATGTAACAAACCTCCTTGACGATTATTATGAAAGAATATACAAAATGATGACTAACTACATGCTCGATCATGATAAACAATAGACATGTATATTTATGTTGTATGTGCGACAAAGTGAAAGCATGTGTATTATACGTTATATGTGAATAATTATATTCATTGTTCCTCATCTCCCTTGTTTCTCAATCTCTCTCACTCATGTACATATATAAACATCGAATGACCACGATATGCTTTTCATTACATGTCAAGAAATTTAAGTTGAATCATTGTACAATTAAGCAAATAAATAAATTTGTAAATTATCCTTCAATTAAGCAAGTAGATAATGAATATATATAATTGAAACATAGAAAGAACATGCAACTTAATACACAAGTTGCTAATTATCATCCATATTGTACATATTATCATTGCCCGACCCTCATAGTTCAAGGCTATCATGTCTATAGCATTGTGAAGATGTAAATATAAGTAGTATCGGAGATCCATGTACCACATGTCTAGGAAGAAAATAGAAACAAAGTAAATAATCAAACTCAATGCAAACAAGGTAACCAATATATTAGAAGTCTCATTATATACTCTTATTGTCAAAAAATATTGTGTCAATTCATCATAGCACATATATCATGCATGTCATACAAATGATTAGCCATAGTCTATCAATAATGAAAGGAATGTTGTCGATCCAACCCTAGAGAGTAGTACTAATACAACATTTCATACTATGATTATAACCCAATCCATGTGAGGCATCGACATCGAATACTTAAAAGGACACTTACTATCCTCCAATATGCAATACATCAAAGAATAACATCATCAACTCCCTCCTCTATAAATACTGTAGAATATATTCCAATGACGTGCGACCTTTGTAAAACATAATCTATGAGCTTTAGGTCACCATGCTTTACCTGATTCTAAAAGCTTTCAAATAGCATGATATCCATAGTTACTATCTTCAAGAACATTCACCTATCTATCAACATATGAACTCGTAAACAAAAGCATCTAATCTTATATTTTTCAAAATCTAGCCCTTTGGTAGTCTTTTTGTCATTAGATGTATCAATATATGAAATGATGAAATCCTTTAGATCACATATATAGTCAAAACTACCTAAAGAAGAAACACACATCCAGGAGATACTCTATGCGCTCGGCCATACCCACCTCCTTGTCTCTTACCAACATTTTCTCAAGTACCACTCCTCTCTGCATTCTCTTATGATGACAATTCTCTCTTAATAAATTTATTAGAAGGTTTGCTTTTAGGACATTAAATGTGTGACTCCTCTAGTATAGTGTGATGAGGATTCATATGCTCATCTAACAAGTCAACTACCTTGTTCTATTTTTATATATTAGGATAAGCCAATAATTGGTAGATAATGTTGTGCATCTTAGTTATCTTTTTTTAGTCCTCATCTTTGCACTAAAATATAGGTTTTTCTTCCTCTGTGTCAAGCTTCTTTTAAAACATATCAATTAAAAAAAGTTGAAGATTCTCATTACTCTTAAAAGAATACTAATATCATGAGCACCCTCCAATCCATACGATTATCGTAGTATACATCAACATGAATGAGGATCAATACCTACTATTTCTATATGACTCATCTATTTGATAATTAAATCAAGTGCATGTCATGAGACTCTTTTTTCAAATTTCTTATCATCTTTTATGTACAATCAATATAATGCATGCTAACAGTTTGCGACTCTTTAAAGGACTTCTTTAGTTTCGTGACCTACAACTCTATCAATGAATAAAGTTGTTTTCATATTATATCAAACTATCTAATAGATCTACCAAAAAACCCTTTTAGTCATGCATCTATACCTTCAACCATATCGACCAATACACTATAAGCAATACAAAACTTGAAAAAAAATAGTGGCATACATATGTGGAAACAAGGATATTCACTTACCATGTAGTTGTATGAGTATCATAATGTACCACTTTGTCTATCCATGCTAAGACAATCCTCTCTTTATATGGGCCCAATCATTATTTCTTAATATAAGAAAGCACGACATAATTTTTTCACTTCACCTCCATCATAATCAATGCTACTATACATGCTTTCATCCATCGAGTCAACAATCTTTCTTCCACTACCACCAAATGCGGTAGCTATTTCTTTATTTTTCATTAACCAAATAATATATCCTTCGATGTTCTTGGCAATATGACATATACATAGGAAGTACTTCTTCTAGGAATATGATCTCAATTACATTCACAAGTGCAAGATCATGATTACTACAAATTACATAAGAAAATTTGTTCGCCATATACAACTTCATGATACACCTCAACACCGACACATAATTATTAGCTTTTTCTATACTAATGAATGCAAATGTCATAGAAAAATTCTTATTTATTGACATAAATCCTACAACCTCTAAAGAAAGCATCTTATATATGGGAATGAAACACAAAATTTCTTATTAGTTAAAATAAACATAAATAATATAACAAAAAATAGCTCATACATATTTGTCTTTGTCTTATACGTGCAATCAAACTCCAACACATTTGAGAATGCAAGTAATAACTAAATTGACTAACAACATGTATACACAACGTCGCTAACAATGTTAGTAAATGGTATCCGCTTGTGCCAAGTGCGGTAATGTTGATTATCTAATAAATGCAATAGCTACTGGAGAATAGTTCGACCACCAATATCCTATTTCTTAATTTTGATCTTTGAATTGTAAACATGTCTTATTATACTAATATTTATATCATCAAGATGCTTCAATTGTAACAAAATATGCTTAAACTTACAAAGATTTTTGCTAATCTCTTTTGTCATATTATATTCAACATCATTAAATTTACCTGCAAATGCATGTCCTAATAAATAAAAGACTAAAGGGTGATTATGCATACCATTAACTATATTCAATCTCCATAAACCATGAGTTTTACTCTCTTGTAAGCAAGAATGGGTATTTCACCTTCTTTCTACTGCTCAATGATAACTTTCAACATCAACTTTTTTTACTTTTGTATTTACCGCTTCTTTCATACTCAAGTCATACATTGCTTCTCATATTTTTACTTTTCGATTGGAGGATGATGATAACATTATTGTGCTTCTTTCCAACATCTCTTACTCACTGTATCATATCATTTTGACTGTAAAAAATTGCATCTGTGGTAAATACAAATACACAATCAAGTTCATCATTACTTTTCGATCAAAGAATGGTGATAACATTGTTGTGCTTCCTCTCAATATCTCTTACACATTATATCATATCATCTCAACTACAAAATATTATGTTTGTGGTAAACACAAATGCATCGTCACATATATCATCACCTAACCAACCAACAAATGGGACATTCAATCCACTTTCATCAATTAACACTTTTACTTGATTTCTTTGACATCTTGCACATTAAGAAAAATTTTGTTAACATAACGATACAAAGTAACATACCTTATGTGCATCTAGAGATATGATTGTGATACACCTAGGTCACATATCTCTTAGAATAGAGCCGCACACACAGAGTGTGTATTACCATAGAGTCATGCCTTAGGTGCATCCCTTGAAGAAGACAAATGTGCTTGGACCATGATGACTTATAAAGAAGGTGCGTGCTTATGGCATATCATTTGCTAATGACTAACACACTCACTTCGTCCAAAACTTGATGGGAACTTAATCTTTTTTATCCATTTCTGTGTGATTGATTGCTAGATTGATAGAAGGTTTTCTATAATATTCGTATTACAGTTGTGAGAATTGAATAAGGTTGAAAATATATTGAAATAGATAAAAATATATATACAGTACTTATATGAATCTCTTTATAAGTATTAGTACATTTTGAATACTTACTTGATGAATGGGTTATCGGTACAAATATATATTTAATGAATATATATATATATATATATATATATTCATCATTTTTATTCTACACAAATATAATCAAATAAGTTTAACTATGATCTAATAGAACGAGTCTTAATTTATATTTAAATTTTTAGCATTACTAGCAATTTGTAATGTGGCGTTTCCTCCCAAAAAGGCGCATTACATTAAATTGGTATTAAGAGCCCAGTTTAATTTATCTTTGGGTCTTTGTGATTGAATTACTGTCTTGTGTGGTACCCGTGTGATTCATCGTGATTAATTGTATCTTTGTGAATACATCTAATTCTTCGTTGATGTGTTTCGCTAGTATTATTTGAAGGAGCGAAATGTACGAGGCGACCTAGATATGGCGTGACGACGATTATTTATGCAATGAATGATCGAGGTTATCGCGCCAATAAATGGAGAACTGCGCTCCATATGACAGAAAGAGAGAATGCTCAACAACTCGGAAACTCACGGATGATGCATATGCAATTTGGCTTAATTTAGGTAAGCATGCTCTCGCCGATTCAAGGAGAATTGGATCTGAAACTGATTTTAGCAACCGATTAGAAAAACTGAGAAAATCTTCGAGAGACATGAAGCGTGCTAATGACAAAGAGTAGTGACTTACGCCTGACCCTCCTTATGCTTCAAAGGTGAATGCCGGCTTCAGTGGAATAGAGCACAGAGAATGGATGAAGGAGTGAAGAAGTCCTTGATCGCATTGGCGTAGGTATGCTGACAAAGAATAAGTTCTAGATCAAATGCTTCTAGTAAAGATTAGGAAGGCGTGAAGACTAGGAAATAGAAGTTCCTGGCTTGAGATAAGTGTTACTTATCTGTTAGTGAAAGATCTGCCAGTAGGATTACTTGGGATTTGTTCAAGAATCCAAGTTCTTTTTGAAATATTTCCGGCACCTAAGACCCGGACATGAGGTGTGGAAATGTGAAAGTTCTTCGGCTTGAAGACAGGAAACTGAGTCGAGTCGGTGAGATCATACAAGTTTAGCGATTATCCAAGTTTTAAGCATTGTAAGCACCATCCAGACGAGTCTGAAATGTTTGGGAAATTTTTTTGAAGAAGGAGCATTTGCGATGTAAATTGAAAAAGAATAGTTATCACCTTGAAAATCAACCAATTCTACATTAGCTGAATACATATGTTGCGGAAATTAGGCTCTAGATCAAGCCTAGAAGACACAAAAAACCAGCAGAAACTTTTAGACCTACCCAGGTTCCAAAGAGGAGAAGCGTGACAACAAGCGTGAATTACTTTCAAAAAAGCCTTATTCTCAGCCATTGTGGGAAATCAAACAACGGACATCAAGTGGAGGTCCCTAGTGGAGGTTGCAGGTTGGAGCACCAGCTAGGCACCCGAATGTGGCATCTTTGCCAAGGTGTATGAAGTGCTTTGAGAAGGATCACCAATACAAAGGATTATTCTATCAAAGGAATAAATACATTTGTTTTTGATGTGAAAAACCTAGACATGTCTCGAGAGACTATATAAGCAAGCTAAAGTTGAGCCTTCGGTCCCAATGCTACCACGATTTGCTTGTAACCCGCAAGTGAGGAGGTTAGTCCTACACCATAGGCGGTGAGAGCCTCTAGAATCTGAAGGGTCTTATACAAGGAGATCAGGATCCATAGAAGGTAATCTTAGTTAATGAATTTCCTGAGGTATTTCCCCGAAGATATACCGGACTACCACTGGAAAGAGAGAAGCAATTTGTGAGACCAAGTGTATCACCATGGGGAGCTCCAAAGTATTGTTGGTAAAAAAGAAGGATGGGACTTCGTCTATGTGTAGATTACCGACAGTTGAACAAGATTATAATTAAGAATAAATATCCACTACCAAGAATCGATGATTTGATGGATCAATTGCGAGGAGCCGCAATATTTTCTAAGATTGACTTACGTTTGGGTTATCACCAGATACGTGTGAAAGTGGAGGATATTCCCAAAACTACTTTTAGGACACGTTATGGGCATTATGAATATCAAGTGATGCCTTTTTGGTGTGACTAATGCACCTGCCATATTCATGGACTTTATGAAAGGATTTTCAGTTCATACTTGGATAAGTTTGTTGTTGTCTTTATTGATGACATTTTGATTTATTCTCGAAGTCGGGAGGAACATGTTGAACATCTCGTAGTGGTTCTCAGATTTTGAAGGAGAATAAGTTGTATGCCAAGTTGTCCAAATGTGAATTTTGGTTAAGCGAAGTTCAATTTTTGGGACATGTTATATCGAGGAGGATGGAATTGAAGTTGATGCTTCAAAGGTGGAAACAATTGTTGAATGGGAAAGACCGAAGACCGTATCGGAGATCCGTAGTTTCATCGGATTAGCTGGGATATTATCGAGATTTATTGAGGGATTTTTTCAAGATAGCGTGACCTCTTACCCAACTTACACGAAAGAATCAACCGTTTGTATGGATGATGCATGTGAAGAAAGTTTCAAGAGTTGAAAAGACGACGATTGACTACTTCACCATTTTGATTACCTCGATCCGAATGAATTTTTCGAAGTGTATTGTGATGCTTCGTATCAAGGATTGGGTTGTGTACTTATGCAGAAAATAGTAAGGTTGTGTGTGCGTCGAGGCAATTAAAAGTGCATGAGAGGAATTATCCGACTCATGACTTGGAGTTAGCGGTAGTAGTGTTTGCTTTGAAAGTATGGAGACATTTTTTATGGGCAACGTTCAAATGAGGTCTTTAGTGACCATAAAAGTTTGAAGTATCTGTTTGACCAAAAAGAGTTGAACATGAGACAAAGGCATTGGTTGGAATTTCGAAAGGATTATGATTTTCGATTAATATCATCCCGGAAAAGCGAATGTCATGTGGATGCTTTAAGTAGAAAAATGCTTAATGCTTCTTATGATGATAAGGAGAAGAGTTGATAGAAGAATTTCGGGATATGCGTTATCTATCCGTGAAGTTGACACCGGGAAGATGTGTGTTTGAACATGATCACTATTTCAAATGATTTAATGGATAGAATATAGAGAAGACAAAAATAGTGATCAAGTATTTGCAAGAAGCAAAGAAAGCCTGAGTCAAGGAAGCAAGGCTGGAATTGAATTTAGCGAGGTGTGATGGAATTTTGAAGTTCAAAGGAAGAGTTTGTGTACCCAAACGATCAAGAACTTAGGAGATCGATTTTGGATGAAGCTCATACAAGTAAGTTGAGTATGCATCCAGGAGCCACAAAGATGTATCAAGACTTGAAACAGTTATATTGGTGGCAAGGAATGAAGAAGGATGTCTTGAATATGTATCATCTTGTTTGTTTGAAAGGCTAAGGTGGAACATCAAAGACCATCGGGAATGTTGCAACCTTGCCTATTCCCGAATGGAAATGGGATGACATAGCAATGGATTTTGTAATGGGACTACCAAGAAGACTCGGAAAGGTCACGATTCTATATGGGTAATTATTGATCGGCTTACAAAGTCGATGCACACTTTTTACCGATTAATATTAAGTACTCAATGGAAAGTTGGCTCAAGTGTACATCAATGAAATTGTTAGACTTCATGGTGTACCATCCAAGTATTATTTCGATCGAGATCCCAAGATTTACATCAAGAGGTTTTGGAATAGTTTGCAAGAAGCTTTGGGAACAAAGCTACATTTGAGTTCGCTGCTTACCATCCACAAACCGATGGTCGTCGGAAAGGACGATTCAAATTGGAGGACTTGTTGAGAGCTTGTGTTCTAGAGCAAACTGGTTGTTGGGATGAATTTCTACCATTGATAGAGTTCACCTACAACAATAGTTTTCATTCGAAGCATAGGGATGGCACCCTATACGAGGCATTGTATGGGAGAAGATGTAGAACACCGTTATGTTGGTACCATGATGGTGAAAGTACCTTGTGGTAGGACCTGAATTTGTACAGACAACCGAGAAAGTGAAGATGATTCCAAGACAAGATGAGAGGACAACTCGTAGGCGCAAAAAGAGTTATGCGATAAAAGAGAAAGACCGCTTGAGTTTGAAGAAGGTGACCATGTGTTTCTACGTGTGACACCTATGACCGGAGTTGGACGAGTAATCAAGTCGAGGAAAGCTCACTCCAAAGTTTATCGGACCGTATCGTGATAATTCGTCGGGATAGGTTCCGGTAGCTTATCGATAGCACTACCACCTTTCTTTCTATCAAATCTTCATAATGTATTTCACGTGTGGAGCAACCTCATGAGGAGCTGCACAAGATAGAAAAGAGGAATGGTCGCCAAAATTTGGTAAGAAAATCCCCATTTTTGGTTTTGTAATTTTTTTCATTTTTAGTTGCTAAAATTGAGTTAGATCATAGGGCTTCTGTTTGGTTCATGCTAAAACTTCAAAAACAAGCCTTAATACGTGAAAATCGACTCAAAATAAGTGTAGATTCATAAATTTTTTCTCAAATCCGAGTTACTATTTTTTATGAGTTTTTTGGCCAAAATGACACCGCTGGCGACCAAGCATGGGTTGAGTTAGAAGAGGAGTCGTAGGCAATCGGGTTGGGACCATTGCCGGCCTTAATCGTCGCCGAAGACTGGCGAAATCAACACCGAAAAATCATGGAAATCGGCCCTTTTGGGCATGTCCCTATTTTTGTGTCGTGTCATGTCAAACACGACACGTCCTATTCGAAATGCCATGAACCAACATTGATTCATGTCGTGTCCTCGTGTCGCATGTTAAGAACCAGATCTGTGTTAAAATAGGTTCCGTGTCAAGTTCTGTGTTAGAAATGGGTCAGGTTTAGGTAGTGTCTTGAAATGGGTTTCTGGGTTATAAACATGACCCGTGTCAGTAGTTACAGGTTCTTTGTTGACATAGTGACATAGGCTACCTACTGTGTCACTCAATTTGGATCGGATATGGATCTAGGTGTTAGTTTGGATCTCGGATAGTTTAAATGGATCTAAAATGGGTTTTGAGTGATTTTAAGGTCATTTGAGATCCGATTTGGATACGGTTTGTTGCGTTAGATTCGTAGTTCAATAAATTTTAATATTTTAATTATTTGTAATTATTTAGAGATTAAAATTAGAAGAATTGGTGGTGATAAGAGTGACCCAACAACTTGGGGACTAGATCTTAGCACTCCTTCAGGTAGGGGGTTATGCATTCTTTTACAGAACCATGCTAGAAGTGATTTTTATGTTTTAGATAGATTTAAATGTGCATGTTTGATAAATATTTTATTGATGTTTATGAAATGATGTTCGCAACTATGGGTTGTTTGATACGTTTTTTAAATAGAACGTGTTTATAACGTTGATTGATAAAAGAAAGCACATGTTTTGATATGCATGTATTGTATGAACATGGTATTTAAATGTTGTATGGATATGGATTTGACCTTGGATATCTGTGGATTTGGATATGATTTGTGAATGTGATGAATTGTAATTGGTTTTAGAAATGTAATGATGTGTGAATATACTAGCTGTACTTGTCTGGGTTGTGTGGGGTCTCTAGAGACTTGCAGTTCCCTCGGGCGATCCAGCTTGGGGCAAATACAGGGTATGTTCTCGGGCACTCTGCCGTGAGAGTCAGCGTGGTTACCATCGTAGATGGGGTTACCAAGGTCACGTTAGGGAGGGTCGGACGACTCTCGTGGCCTTTGGGGTAGACACAATATGAGCTATAATTATCGTAATTAATGATGTGTGTATGCATGTGTGTGAGTATGTGCATATGAATTTGAAATCATGATTTAAATGTCAAACTATGCTTTGTTATGAAATGATTGTGAAACTATGCATGCTTTTACTATGATTTCTATTTAAAGATGTTTAGCCTCCCTACTGAGCTATGTATAGGAGCTCACCCCATTATTTTATAGCTCATCTTAAATCTAGCACTTCAAAGGCACACGAAGCAGAGTAGGAGTTGGATAGAGTGACATTTTTATATATTAGATGGTATGATAAGTATTCAATAATTTAGAAAGTCTTGTTATTCGAGGTTATTGTAGGTGGGCCCCGCATCATTTTTAGGCGTGTTGTTTAGAACTTTGATATGAATATTTATTTCATTGAGTTTGAACGGAATTAGTATTATATTCGGTTATTCCTCACATTCACGCCTGTGCAAGAAGCGACCACGTGGCATCGGCTCCAGCCGAGTCATTGTTGTGACCCGAGCGGGTGTGACAGAGAGTCCTCATTGCATCGACTTAGCCTCTTATAGAGGAAAAAATGTCCTAGAAACTATGTGCCAATGTAAAAAAAAGTGGGAGAGAGAAAGGGAAATGCGTGCCATGCATCACCAATCTTATCCTTAACTAGACTTTGTCAAAGTTCATTTCTCTTGCTCACACATAACTGATCTTGCCTGTCCAATGATCAGTGTCATCTTTTTAGACATGTTTGGTTCTAGATTAGCTCAACATTTTCAATCAAAATAGAACCCACATAAGAATTGATTTGAACCAGAATCACTGAAACTGGATATAGAATAGGAGAGGACCCAATTCAGTTTTGATTTCACCTTCTATGAAATTAGAACAATATTGGAATTGAAACTAATAATTTGAAACTGTTGCTTTCATAATTTTTAATGATTTTTCTTTTAAGCAATTTGACCAATCTTAACTGATTTTCTTCGAACACAATAACACTCATCTTCGTTAGTCTCATTGTTCCTTTATAACTCAAATTCACCTCTACGAAAGGATATACTAGAATAAAACTTCAATCATCCTTTTGGTTGAGGCAGTTAAACTTCGTTCTTCTTTTAGTGGGTGGTAAAATGAGAAAACACTCGATTTGCCTCCATTGTAATTGAAAGTTACCCTCAAAAATCAATCATATTAAGATTCATAAAAATTGGATCAAAAGGTGTCCTCCCGATCCACCACAGGTATTGTGTGGCATCACATTTAGTATTGCACTACAATTGACGAACACTTGACTAAAAGGATGAACATGTACCACCGTAATGATGTACATTGGTTGAAGATACCTTAGAATAGCTTCAAGTGGTTTCTCAAACACTACTGGCACATCAATGTTACTATTGAAACTACCAATCGGGTTTGTCTACCAAAAAATCATCATTTTCAATAGGTCAATGATCGCCTATCAAAGCAAAACTCATTAGCAAAATAATGATTAACCCTTCTGACAAAAAGAATATGTCATTGTCAAAGTCTTCACTGGATATGTATGTCTCATCTAAAAGTGATAATCTTCAACAACTTCTTCTAACTCTTGGTGACTAACAATTCAAACCTATAGACTCTTGATAGCCTTGACCAATTCTATATTATTCAAATTCACCATAATCGTTGTGGAACTAGAAAACTCGTATGCATTTGGCCCAAATTTAGAAGCATGTTGTACCTCAAAATTCACAATGGATGGCTGGTGCTCCTCAGCTTACTTCCCATGATCAACCATACATGCATGAAGTCTTTCTCTCCAAAGGATAGTAAGAGTTTGAACCTTCTGATTCACCTATTCCTGGTTGGAAACACAAGCAACCAACCAATCTTTCCTCTATTCATTGAGTATGTCTTAGACCTACTCTTCCAAATCTTTAGGAAGAAAATATGGATGTCCCTCGGACTCAACATCTTTAGCATATGCTTTTTGCTTGACCAATCTTGTATGGTTCTCTTTAGAAAAATATGTAGCTCATATGAGAGTTCATCTTCTACGGCAAGATGTTCGATAGCTTCTTCTCTATCTTTGTGGATAATCATGCTCTTGTTCCTATAAGAGTTTAATACAACTTGAGAGTGATCATTTGAGAGATGTCCGACTCAACTATCGAGAATTCTATCGAATTACAACCTCCTACATTGAGCTTGTCATTTCTGGGTACATGTGGTTGGTAATTGATGGAATTGAAGGTGCTTATTTGGTCGAGTGTTTTCTAACCATTGCTCAACTTTTGATGAATCAAGATGAGGCTTAATCACTCAACTTTTTAACAAAGAGTGGTTTCTCTCCCATGAGATATTCAACGAAGCTAAACTACTTTATACTCAAACTTCAATGTCTTGAGGTTGGTGTCAACAATGGAGAGGTGGCGATTTTGGCTTAGCTTTGCCCTCAAACTTGATTTGGGGTCGTGAACAATAGGACACTATACCCATAAATATAAGACAAATTCTTGACGATGGGAATAACCTTGTGGCCTTGAACAGGATTAAACCCTGTCATGATTCAAGTGGGTAAAGCTCATGGCGCCTTTGGAGGGTTCTCTACGTTGGATAGCCTATAAGGCAACCCGATATCTGTGTGCCGTTTAGGCTACATTGTAATAGTGCATAGCAATAATATAGGAATGTCTTAAGCTACAATAGATACAAATAGAAATGAATTTGCATGTCCCAAGCTTCTTATTTGTAAGCTTGAGATGACCATCCTTGATAGCCTGTTGTATGATCACGTGTAATTTGATGCATTGATTTATATTATGAGAGGTCATGTTATGCCATTTCCAGTAGCGTGACATTTTATTAAGCTCATCTCAAGAAGGTATCAAATGTCCCTTAAGGAGATGAATTTGTTGATCCTTTAGAAGTAGGTTGAAGATCTTAGTGACTTTTGATATATCAAATAGCTATAGTTTTTTCTGGGCTTCTTTCTCTTTCTTCTTTGGGGATCGAAGAGCATTACAAATATAAGGAGGTCCTTTATTTGACTTGGTAGCCATGACTTCATTTGAGTTGGACTCATCATCTATATCTTACATCATATCCTCTAAGTAGTAAATCAAAGCCTGAAGTTGATTTTTCTGAACATTCTCGCTTGTTGAATAACACATCTGAGGTATTGTGAATATGCTCAACCTCTACTTCTTGATTAGCCAATTGGACCATAATTGGGCAGAAATACCCTACCAAACTCTTCTTAATCTCTGTATGGAAGAGATTACATACCAAGGTCATATATTAGGCTTTAGTGAACTACATCTAACATTGTGTGACCAAATTTATGGAATTTTTCAAAGAATACATGGTAGTTTCATTGGCTTTTTGACAGAGGTTCATCAAGTCTGTAGGAGTTAGTTGTGGAATTCATTCCAAAATTGGATCAACCAAGACTTTAATGACATATACCTAGCATATGCTTGACTTGTAAGAGATGATACAAAGAGCTTGAGTTTATGGAACTCGTTATCTCTTAATCCCTTGCATTCAAGAATAAATCAAGCCGAATTCTCTCTAGGATATTTAGCATTTATCATGAAAAGATAGTAAACTTGGCTTTGAAATCTCTCGGCCTATCAACCTATTTGGGATATGGCTTACGATTGACTTTAGTATCGGGTACTTGAACCTCAATCCCAAATGTGTTTTCAACCAAATTAATGACTCCATCACAGTTAATTGGTGCATCCTCCAACTCTAGGGGCTAATTCGACATCTGATTACCTAATACTCGATGCCTATGAAAGGATGTACCTCGGGTTGATGCATCGGTTGGTGTGGGGGAACTCTGATCCAAAGTTCATTGGTTGTACAAATGGCAGGAAACCTATCCCTACTTGAGCAATAATGCAGCTCGGAGCGACTAATGGTATCGTAAGATGAGGTACTTGATATGTGGCCCTCAACATTGGAGTCAAGGTAACAGACAGCCGACCGACCCAAGCTGGTGGTTTGAAAAGATGAAACTAGGATCAAATAATTTTGTGATCTTCGAGTGATATTGACTCGTTCATACACTTTGTCCTCGAGCCATAGAAGGTGCTAAGATGTTAATAATTTCCCATATTTGTGTCAAATATTGTCCTATAATAGAATGTCACTTGGGTGGTCTCTTTAGCAGCCTACCTTCTTTTATTAGTGTGTATATCCTGATCTCGAATAGTGTCTAATTGACTCATGATCATAGTAGGCATGAACTATGCTATTTGGCAAAATAGTGCTACCAGGAAATCCTTGAACTGTACTTCCATAGAGTCCATAATTGATGGTCACAAATATTCAAGGACAACATCGCCATTGAGTTGAACATGACGCATAACCGATACATTCTCTCTTTGTTGAGGTGACAGGTGGCAAACAAAACTTGACCCAGTGAATTATCCACACTCACCATCCATGAGATGTGAACTAGTGAAGGTGAAAAATGATGATCAATGTTCGTGTTGAATGATGCCATCGAGTATATTCGACCAGACTGAGTATTCATAAACTAAGGAACCATACAAAGAAGCATGTATGTCCCACAGGGTATGTCAAAGAATGTATTATCGCCAAAAATGCCAACTCAACTTGAATGGTAAAATAGGTAATTTCATTGGAATAGAATGGGGTGTAAGGTCATGTTAGATAACTTTGATCCTCATTCCCAAGGAGAAGACGAGTGGACAAGGCTTCAAGAAATGAAATGGGTCCCTACAAATGGCTTCAAGAATGTGTGCATCCCTATCTCCTTGAATTCATATGTACAAACAACTCCAAGCATTACTTCATCCAATTTACCTTGACACCATGTATGACACATGGAGTAGTCGGTTTTTGTTTCGAAACTATACAAAAACGGAGACAAAATATTGTGAAGCATTTTGTAGATACTTTGACTTGAAAATATTATATATACAATATCATTTTTTACCGTATATTCTCACATATCCGAGTTGGTTACAATATTTTTTGATACAAAGAAAGTCTTGAATTGAAATCTAAAGACATCCTTTTGTATTTTGTTTACTATTTTTTATCTAATTTTTATGCACATATGTATAGGTACCTATATATTTGCCATTTCTCTGTTTGCTAATTTTTTGATAGTTGTTGTTTCTCTTATCGTGTTTCCATGTCCATTTCCGTTTTCATGCAACATAGACCACCACTAATCAAATTAAGATTTTGGACTAAAGTCGAATTTGGATGCCTAGTCAAGCATGCTTCATATATAAATTGGACTTGGCCTATGAGTTTAAACTCATGACACAACAGAATCCGTATCTGAATATATCCAAATCCAACCATGATCACATGATATGAACTCATTAGTATAAATGTACTCATACCAATGTATGACCCTCCTAAGTGGGTGTCTGATAGCTGAATCTGGGCCTGGAACTGCATGTTACTTTTCATGTGTGTTCTCCGACTTCACTAGAAATAGGAGCCAAATACCTACTTTTATATGTAATGAAGTGGGGATGAGTCTCTAGGACACCTTTAAGGGTGTATTTGATTCATGGTTTCAAGCTTTCAATATTAGAATGATAAGATTATACTCACATGAACTTATAACTACGATTACAACAACAACTACAACAACAACAACAACAACAACAACTAAGCCTTTTCCCATACTAGACGGGGTCGGCTACATGGATTCTTTGTTTCCACGGATCCCTATCTTGTGCCATGTTAAAATTATAGCTAGATCGTTCTTTATTGTTTCTTTCCAACACTTTTGTTTGATTCATAAGTGAAATTAATGCTTTACGAGAGAGAGGTGTTTCAGTTTTAATGTTAAGAACTTGAGTCTAGTTCTTGTGGACCACTATTCTTTTAGTATCAATATTTTGAACTAAAATTCAGTATATGGAACATGAAAAGTTTTATACCAACAGTTCTGCATTTAATACATAAAAAAAAACTTGAAATCCTAAGCACCAAAAATCAAGATTCGGTTATCTTGAAACCATGTACCAAACATACTGTATAAACTTTTAAATTTCTCTCTTTTATACCATAAAATATTAACTACCAAATGGAGGGATCGATTCCGAGAGAGATTCGCGGGCAATCGGATACGGCATGTGATGTTGGCACAAAATGGTCGACGCTTTGGCGAAGTGTCCTGGGAGCATAAAGGTGATTAATTAAAATTCTTTCAACTAATGTAAAAGAGAGGGAGAGAGAAAAGGGGCGGTTGGACTCTCCAAATGTGACGACGCATTTGTTCTATAAAATCGCCTTCTCTCTCTCCACCTCTCATTTTCCTCAACTTTCTTACTTGGACTAAACCTCTTTGACGTTTCGAAGAACCGAATTCGAACTAAAAAGGAGAAGAAAGATGGCCGGAACCCCGCCGACCTCGGGTGATGTTGCTGCAACCAAAGAAGGTACCCGCACGCTGAAGTTTTTATATAGCTATGGAGGCAAAATTCTCCCCCGGCATCCAGATGGAAAGCTCCGTTACATGGGCGGAGAAACGAGAGTTTTATCCGTCGATCGGTCGATTTGTTTTTTCGGTTTGTCTTCTCTCTAGGTTTCCGTGTCTGTTTTCTTATTCTTGCGATTGCTGGCTCAAACTTATTGGATCCATTACAGAACTCGCTGGGAAACTCGCAGAGTTGTGCGGTGAGCCGAACTCGGTGATAGTGAAGTGTCAATTGCCGACAGACGATCTCGATGCCTTGATATCGGTGACTTCCGACGGGGATCTCCACGTTTTGATTGAGGAGTACGATCTGTTCAATCGTGTCGGCTCTTTTCCGTTAAAGATCAGATGCTTCCTTTGGTCGCGTCCTGGCGTCAAGATGACTGCTCCTCCTCCCCCTCCCGCTTCTCCTAAAGCAACACATGCCAGAAAGCCGCACGAGCATGTCAGTAAACTGTTTATTCCAGTGTCTACAGCGGCCGGATGCCTACACCGGGTCGTTGTTCCGGGAAGAAAATACGACCATCTCGGGAACTGCTACGGTTGCTGTCACGAACACCGTCCCATCATTGTGGTCAGTGGATCCGACGGTTGCTTGCACAAGGAGATGAAGAACCCTGCCCTACGGTATCACATCCGCGAAATCTCTTCTAGAAATCTCCACTCTATTCGAAACAGCGCTTGCTGTCGATAATACCATACTGTCTTTTTTTTTTCTTAACGAAAAGGATACAATACAAATCCGAGAGGTGGAGGAGGAAATCTCGAGAAAACTACCAGTGAAGCAAAAAGTTGAGAAGAATAAAATATGTGACTTTGCTCCAGTTATACGTCCTCCTTCTGTGTGTCGTCTATAGTTTTTCCTTTCTTTTTTCCGGACAAAGTGCACCCGCGAAGAGTCGAACTCTCCACCTGCAACAGTACAGCTCTAGGCCATGTACAGTTTTTATTCGATGATGCCAGGGTGTCGTTTCTTTTACCGGTTTTATTCAAACGTCATCGTTTAACCGCCTCGATCCCCCTACGGTTCTCCTCTACCGTCTCCGGTTCTTTGTTGTTCGGGGCGTACGTTTGTGATGTCATCCCAGCCGTCCGCTTCGGGCAGTAACTCGAGTTTTCTCCGCGTGCGTCGGCGTGTCGCCCTTGCTTTTATGTGCGGGGGACTTTTTTTTTGTATTTTACTGCCATTGTTTCTTCCTTTTCGCTCACGTGTGCTTTTCCTTTTTTGGCAGAGTTTCAGCATGAGCCAGGGAGAATCGTATAAATACGTTGAAGTTCAAAATAATAATTTTATGGGAGAAAAGAAGGTTGCTGCAAAGTAAAACGTTTTTATTATCCACACAATTTTTTTCTTGAGATACTGATTTTGTTCTTACTGAAATTCAAAAACTATCTACGTCGGGTTTTTTATTGTCAACCGTTCCATATTATTTTTTCGGTGATCCACAATTTGAAGCTTGATTCAATAAACAATTTAAACCATTTAGCATCTTATAGTGTTTCAAATCCATTCAACAAAGAATAAAAAGAAAGAGAGAAGGGATGTTTAGCGATTTGGTGGGGTATTGGTTGATTTGATATACTTTTATTGTTTATTGGAGTTTACTTGATGTATTGATTTTATTTTTTATCAGAATTAAAATGAAAAAATAAGATAGATTTTTTATAAGAGAAATGGGGATGTGTCTCTCACGAACGTGTCTTTCTAAGGAGAGAGATGAGGTTGAGGCATATCTTTCTCGTGAAAATCTTGACCTAGTTTTTTATTTTCTTATTATATATGTATATTATTCTCTTTTTCTTTTTCTTTTGTTCTTAATTTTTACTATTGTTGTTCTTTTATTCTTGTTATTGATTTTGTTTTTCTTAATTTTTTTCGACAAGATTTATAAGAGTATGCCTTGTTCAACTACAAAAAAAGGTAACAATGCCAAATGAAACATCTCTTGCCAGAACAAAGAGATCTGATGAGATTAACCCTTGCTAGAATTGTGTATGAGAGAAGAGATTGGGTACGATAGAAGAGAGTATTTATATGGGGTAATTTTGTTATTTTTTGAGAAAAAAGGGTGCATGAATAGAAAAAGGACCTGTAAATTCTAATCTCTAATAGAACCTAGCAAGAGAGAGGATTAGGTGTTTAAAGTAAAATGTGGTAAAAAAATTTGGGAATAATTTTTCTTTCTAGTTCAGATTTTGATCTGGAGGATGATAATTCATAACGGTTTCATACCCAATGTTGGTAAGTAGGAGACGTGGCTATTCAACCACATAACTAATCTTATGTGAAACTGTCAATAAACATGTTTTCTAAATGGTATTATGAAAAACCATAAAATTTTGTAACACAACTATTCATATAAGAGTAACTTAAATACTCTTTATTAATAATTACTATGCCAACTTACGCACTTTCTAGGGACATTAGCTAAGGACTTTAATGGCTCATTAAGTCTTCTCTTACGCATTCCAATGTTCATGAGGAAATAGTTTATTTTTAACAAGTCCAACCTATACGTAGTAAGTGGTGGGACCAAGTTGGAATGACAAACAAGTTTGAATAAGTATGCATTACTTATATATAAGATTTATGTACCAATAATACCACAGTTTAAAGTCAACATTTTTAATGACCTTTTGTCCAATATATTTTCTCATGAGTGCTTTAAGAATTCAAATCAAAGATTTCATGAAAAAGAGTCACTTTATACTCATGTAGGTAATTTGCATCAAAAGTGCCCCTTACAAAATCAATCCAACATATATCTACTATAGATTAAGAGCATAACTCAACTTATTCTCATCTTTTATGGGACCAAGTATCTTTATCTTATAGTTAATTGGCAAGAACTTGCAATGATACTAATAACGTGTTTTTGCCTATTGCATTCAAGACTTGATGTTATTCAAGTGGTGATTTGGGTTTTCATTATTGATTCTTTTATCAGCATATATTTATTATAGATTAAGAGCATAACCCAACCTATTCTCATCTTTTATGAGACTAAGTACTTGCAATGATACTAATAATGTACTTTTGCCCATTGCACTCAAGACTTGAAGTTACTCAAGTGATGATTTAGATTTTTATTATTGGTGGTTTTATCTGTAGGCTTGGGAACCACCCTTATTGATGCTTTATACAACAAATCCCTTGTTAAGCTTTTCATCAAAGGTTATGCAAAATTCAACTTTGGTCTAATATAAATATTTGTAATTACTTCATTCTTGATCAGGTTGCTTATATAATTTTGCCTAAATTATTTGGTACTAATTTTGCATGTGTCAAAATGAAAAACATTAAATTTCTTTAATATTTTTTTATATAATGATATTGAAGAGTTCAATGGTTTCTCCTTCTCGAGTTATTCTAACATCCAGAATAACATCAGTTACTTTCATATATTTTATGTCAAAAATGGTTGATAAAAGCATATTTGTGTTTTTAACCTGATTTAAATGAGTATCAAATATAAACATATTATCAATATACACACAAATTAAGGTACCTTTTTCATCAAGAAAATTTACTATATATAGATTTAGCGATTCATTAACTTTGAGACCATTTTCAAGAACCATTTCATTAAACTTTTGATTTCATTATTTAGGAGCTTGCTTTAAACCATATATAGATTTAACCAACTTACAAACTTGATATTCTTGCCTATGTACAACAAATCCTTTTGGTAATTTTATATATACCTCTTTGTCAAATTCACTATTTAAAAATATCGTTTTGATATCCATTGGATGAATGATATGTTCAAAAATAGAAGCAAGTGTTAATAACACTCTAATTATGTCAATTCTTGCTATTAATACATATATATCAAAGTAGTCAATCTCTTATGTTTAAGTAACACCCTTGTAAACTAATCTTCACTTAGGTAACTTTTAAAAAGACCGGAATAAGATAACATTTCATTTTTCATTCATACCAACAATTTATTTTTTTCCTTTCATAGGCACTATTTTGTTATGGTGAATAAGGAGATGTGTTTGGCATATGATCACGATGGAGTGAAATAATTTGAATTATGTATTTTCCTTTTCTATCCAATCTTAAAGTATTTGATGAAAGTTTCATGTTCAAGTTCTAGATTGGATTTGAAAACCATATAATTTTTTAAAGCTTTAACCTTAGAAGGGCATCAAGTAAGCATGGAAATAACTAATACAATCATCAATAAACACTATAATATATTTTATGCTACCTATAATAAGTCATGCTTACAAATTGTAAACATTAAAATGAATCAAATCCAAAACTTTAGAACTTTCTACTCTAGAAAAAAGAAGCATTATGATATGAGTGAGCATGTAAGAAGTACATAATTGATTTACTCTATTCTTTTTAGAAATTAGATTAGATCTAACCATGTAATCTTATTTCTTAAAATTAACATGTACCAATCAGTAATGAAATACATCACAAGAACTGATAATATAAATAAATTGACATTCTTATCATTATCTACATTGAATTTGAACATGTTCTTACAAAGATACCTTTTCCTATAAGTTTGTATCACTTTAATAATATAAATTTGTCCCTCTCAAATACAAATTTTAACCCATACAAGGTAAAAAATTGAGCCAAGCTAGGTGAACCCATTTCAAGTGTGAGTAATTTAGTTAATTACATAAGTATAAAATGTAAAGAGAATAATGAGTTACTTACGTAAATAAATAAAAATTAATGTTGATTTTCTAAATTGATGAGGTTGTAAAGACTATTAACACATAAATAGAAACCAAAAACAACAAACTTTTCCATAATATTTTCATCATTTTTAATCAATTTATATATTTTTTCATCAATAATAAAACTTTAAATACAAGGTACATGTACAAAATGATGCCCCATAGATGTATATATATTTTAAAACCTCATTTGCACATACTAACACATATTTAATGTATTATATATACATATATATAAGTACATATATATATTATAAGATGTACATATGTATGCAAAGGTCAACTTATATATTTTATATCGAATACATATCATTTTCTTCAAAGCCATATGGATACATATAATATGTAATATAACAACCAATTTAAGGCTCAACTCAAAAGGATGTTAGGTCAAAGTGAGTGTAACTTGGCTAAATAAACTAAGGTTTAATTAGCTTGGTTCCAAGCTAAGGAAACAAAGGTTTAATTTCAGGGAATAATTCAATTTAGGCACAAAACTGTACCTCAAAAGGAGCTGGACTCAAGCATTGGACGACCTAACGTCAGCTAGTGTTGCGGTTTTCAGTGGGGCCCATCATATGGCTGCTACCAAATGTCTAAGTTGGTTCATGTTCCTTAAAACATCTGTATTCATGTTAATTGAATTCATTGATGAACTGGACCCATATTTGTTCCATAAGTATTTGCTCCTTATCTGTCTTCTTTTAAAATGAGCCTAGATCTAGGGCCTTATTGAATTGAACGACAATAGGGCCTTCAACCATAGTATTTTTCTTTTCACAAGCTATCTAAATGTGATTCCTCATGTGAGCCAATTTTATAAAATTTAGACTTAGGATATTACTTCATGTAACTTGAAATTGGCTTTTCGAGACCAAATTTTTAAGATCAAAGTCATAGTTTATTAAGAAAAGTTTGGGTTTTTCGTTGAGATATATTACCAAAACTTATTATGAAAAATCTAGACATATTGGTATGAGGACAACTATGTGAAAGATATTATAAAGAATAGAGCAATAAATATTATTATATAAGATCGATACTAAATCTTGTAGATGCTTTGATGAAAGGTCTGGTAAGAGATTTGAGGTGGAAGGTGTCAATTGGGATGGATTTATGCCAACTTTATAAGATCACAAGTGGTAGAACCTCAATTCATACTTGAGTAACATCAAGTCTTAAGATCATTGATCTAAAGTACATCATTAATTTGGTCTCATGAAAGTGATATATACTGGAGTGTTCTTGTGGGAAATACTTTTAATTACCTACATGAGTATGAATTAGGGCTCTCACATGGAGTCTTGGGCATGACTCTTAAAGCACTCATGAGAAAGGATGTTAGGCACAAGCCTATACAAATGTATCACTTATAATATGACATATATCAACATTTGAATGTTATACGTAAGATACACACTTGTTCAAACGAATTGGATACTTCAAAAGTTAATCTATTATTTAATTTAGATATGAAACTCATGTTTTACTAAGTACAGATTTAAATTGTGAGATACCTTTCTCGAAAGTATAAGATTCACAAAGTGATTAGTGTATGAAATATTTTGAAAATGGCGAGGGATTGATGAGTTTCCAAAATAAATATATTCGGTTATAACCCAGTTATGGGTGAGTTATGGCCAATAGTTATACTTTAGTTATGGTTGGACTAATGTTCATGTAAATTGCTAAAGTACGGTCAATTATCATGATCAATTATGCTAAAGAGACTTATAAATAAGCAATACCTCTTTTTTGCAAAGGCTCTTCTTATCAAGTGTCTTTTCTCATGTAGTATTGAAAACCTTTGATAAGTCTTATTTATCACTAATAGAACCTATAAACCTCATCAGCTTGGTTGTTAGTGTTTTTTATCACTCATTTGCTTTAATGAGATGAATTGATGGTCTTCATTGTATCTTGAAAGTGACCGTTGAGATCTACTATATTTGGTAGTTTGACATCAATAGTAATGAATAAACCTAAAGATTAGTGTTTACTGTACTTCGAAGAATGGCATTTTCTAACTTCTTTCTAGACATTGACCTTTTAAGAACATTGTTTTTATACAGGGCACACCCATTGTTGATACTGTTCAAAAAATATTGTTTGCCAACTGTCAATTACAATTTGTCGCTTGCCAATTGTAATTGTAATTTGCTATTTGTTGATTACAAAAAAGAAGATTGTAGTGTATTTGCCATTTGCAATTCCAGAAAAAATCGATTACGAATCTCTCTCATAGAACTGGTAAACAAAAGTCCCCCAACAGATCTCCAACACCCAAAGCATTCTCCTACGTGGACGGACAAAGCATAAATGGCTTACGATCCAACCCACCTTGTTGCTTCCTCAAGACTGAAGCTTTCTTGTATGAATGATGGTGGAACATTGTTACATCTTTAGAGAGTTATGTGGATAAATGGTCAGGTTGGTCTTGTTTACATTCATAGAATGGAGAATATGGACTTCAAGGAATGTGATGGTCACTGGAGATCATGTTTATATTTGATTAACTCGGTGAAGTTCGTATCTTTTTCAGAAAAAATAAATAATGTTGCCTTGTTTCTACAGGGGAGAGGCTAAAGCTAGGTTTGCATACCCTGAGAACCGAACTCAGTACATGCTCTTTGTGAATCAATACTCCTAACATGTGAGCCACCGCTTTGTGTGCCAAGAAAACTGTATCTTTTTGTTAGAACCATCACGGACCACCAAAATGAGTTCATGTACGCTTACTTAATTTTAAATAATTCTCACAGTACATAACTTATTTTTGTTCTCGATTAGGGATAGGACATGAATAAATCGAGAACATGCTTTTATCCTCTCTTTTTGAGAAAATAAAATTGTTGATTGACGTTATGTTTTGACCCGAATTCTAGCTGGATATTGATTTGGACGTTGCTCTTTTGACGTTAGGCGGCATGGCCACCACCATCACATTCTAAAGCCCCCACCTCGTCCACCCGTTTCTTTCCCCACCTCAGCTGCTATAATCTCAGATTCTCAACAATCTTATCTGCTGCTACTCATTCCACTTTCCATCCCTTCCCAAATGATTCATAACAGAAAGAGAGGCATATTAAAGGGGGGGAAAAGGAGAGGAAAATGCCTCTTATTTGTGCAAACCATAGAGATAAATGCTGATTCAGGCAAATCTAGATTGTGGCAGCAGAACTAGCAGCACTTCCTCTCTCTACTCCTCTGCTTCTTCTTCTTCCTTGCTCAATCCCATGCACCACCATCAGATTCTTCTTCCATGGAATGACTGCCACCCTTCTTCCTCAGGTGCCCATATTCAGCCCTTTCTCTTTCACTCCCGACACACACAAGATAATAGACTCTTGAGCTTCAAAGAGACAAAATCTCAATCTTGTTTATTTGGTCTCTCTCTCTCACAACACACACTACTAAATCTTGAAGATAGGAAGCTTGAAGCGGCAGTAGTAGTTCGTTTGGAGAAAAACTCGCTCTCATAATCTTGGAGATTCAAGATGAAAAACTACAATTTTTTGGTATTTAAACCGGTTAAGGTTCTCTCTCTCTCTCTCTCTCTCTCTCTCTCTCTGAGAGATACACACGCCCAAGCGCACGCACGTACACACTCAACGTTAGGATCTTGGATTCTGACTCTGTGACTTGAGAGAAAAAGGTTTGCATCTTGGGCGACTATTTTTATTTTATCTATTTGGTCAAGGAAATGAGCAGAGTCTGTTAATCCTATTGTATTTGGGGAAGGATATCCTTTCGATAGGAAAACGAACTAAACTATGACTGCGTTTGATGTGCTAAAAAAATGGTCGTGTTGGTTGTGAACTGCGGCTGCATTTTCTGTCTTCAAAGAGTGCTCCTCCGCACAACCGTCATCTCCTCTTCAGAACCTCCTCATTCCTTCCTTCAACTCCACTAAGAACTCGTCATCTTCGACTTCATCGGAACCCAAAATTCATCTATATCACATTCCGCCGGAATTTCCTGCCTTCTTCCTCTTCAATCTCCTCCAACGAAAAAGATGGAGTCGATGGCTCTTCGCCCCTGCCGGAAATGGCGAGGGCATTCAATGTACAATCCCAGACGGCGACGGACGTCTCCGTCTGCATTTCCGTTGCTGCCCTGAGCCACCCCCTTTCCATGGCATCCTTAGGACAAGGAATGGGCCTCAACAACAGGGTGTTGTCCCTCCTTTCTGGGTTCTACATGGCGCGGAACATTGGTGCCAACGACGTGGCCAACGCGATGGGGACGTCGGTGGGATCGGGGGCGCTTAGCCTCCGGCAGGCGGTACTGGCGGCTGCCGTACTCGAGTTTTCCGGCGCATTTTTTATGGGGATTCATGTTACCAGTACCATGCAGAAGGGAATTCCTATCTCAGCAGTCTTTCATGGGAAGAAGAAGTTGCTCTTCGCCGGGTTGCTCTCTTGCTTAGCTGCTGCAGTATAATATGTAGCAATTTAAATTTCAATTCATTGAATGGTGGCTGTTTTTTCTAGCTGCTTCGTAGTTTCTTGTTCATAGCTGTTGTTTCTTCCTTGATACTATTGAACTTGGGAACTTGGGATCTCCCTTGATACTAAGAGTTCATTATTCGTTTCCACATCGCAACAACTTCAATACTGCTTGATTCAGACACAGAAGCTTTAATTTTTAAGTTCAATATATTGAAAATTCGAATAAACATAGCGTAAACAATGTTTTAATCCTGGGAGGTATTTTCTCTTCCCTCAATAGTAATAATGTTTTTTTGCCAGTTATTTGGGTTTGAAACTGCCAGGGCTTCACTCAAGTTGTTACTTGAGATATTGTAAGTTGTGATTGTTCAACCCATGTTTTCAACTAGCCATGATTCTTCACCCCATTCTGTGATGCCAAGTCATGAGAGCACAAATTTAAAATCCTGAAATAAACTTATTTCTACACTCGAGATTGCGAAACGTTGTGTGTCGATCAGCTGGCATACTCCTGACGAACATAGTTTGTTGCTCATGCTGTAAACTGGTCTTTACATGTTTGTGATAATGGAGAATAAGATTTCCACCAGGGGTGATTTTGCTTTGATGCATATGCACTCCAAATATGTCGTTTGACAAGACTTGGCAGCATCCATACTTCGCTTAGACATGACCGATTTCAGGTAAACAGGAACCGGCAATTCCAGTCAACTGGTTCTAACCATCGGTTTCGGTTTATCTGATATCATGAACCAATACTGAATGAGTACCTGGACGGTTCTGCTTCTGGTTTGAGGTTCAAATCATTTGGAACTGGAAAAATATATTTAAAAAGTTGACATTAAGAAATAAAAGAATATATAAGGAACTGGTGATTTGGAATTACTCGTTTCAGTTCCATGGAAGGTTGAACCAGATCTGGAACTGCAGGGCCAGTTCCGGCCCAGTTTCAATGGTTCCATTTCTAGCCGATTCCTAATCCGGTTTGGTTCCGGCTGGAAATAGGATTTGTTCGAAACCGGCTGTGTCCACTTTAGCTGGCTTGATCTTTATGAGTGATACAGAGGATCTTGAGGCAGACAGCAAAGAGAGCAAGATCCCAAAAGTTGATCCCAGACCTTGGCCTTTTCTTTTAATACATTAGGAACACTGATGATACGTTGATACCAGAAGGTGCGCCTCAGCCAACATAAGGAGCCCAATTTCTACTGCTTGTTTAGAATTTCACTGTTTTGAGTAAGCGAAATGGCAAAGTAGTTATACTCATCTTCAATTCCTCTGTGGCTCTTTAAGAAACACATAAGATCATTTACAAGTCCTAGCATTTCCATCAATCTACCTTGGTTGTTTTTGCATCATGAAAGAACTCGGAACTTCTTTATCATGCCCTTCAAAGTCATACCAATGCTAGTACTTTTATCTGAGTTCTGTCACTTTTCCTTGGGGACTTTTGTATTCTTCGTCCTTGGTATGTATAAGGTGTTAGAATTTGTTTTAATATAGATTAGTTAAAAGAATAAAATATATTGTAAGTGAATAAATACAATGCTCGTTCACTCTTGTGTTTGTAAGACCCTAGATTTCTAATATATGTTAAATAAATTATATTTATTGTGTTCGTAAGACCCTAGGTTTCTAATATACAACAACAACTAAGCCTTTTCCCATATTAAACAGGGTCGGCTACATGGATTCTTTGTTTCCACAAACCCCTATCATGTACCATGCTAGGGCTTAACTCAAGATAAGTTAGATAATTCTTTATTATTTCTTTCCTACACTTTTGTTGTCGTCCTCTACCTCTTTTAATACTTTCAAAATATAGTTTTTCATACCTTCTTACATACCCTTCTTTTGATCTTCTTTCTATATGTTCAAATCATCTTAAACGATATTCTCTCATTTATTCTCTATTTGTGACACTCTCAATTTGTTTCTAATAACCTCATTATGTATATGGTCTTTCCTTGTATGACCATCATCCATCTCAATGTCTTTATTTCGGCCACAGATATCTTTTATACATGTTAATGATGAACTGCCCAATACTCAGAACCATAAAATATGATAGGTCTAATTGCTACTCTATAATATTCAACTTTTAACTTTAGTGGTATCCTCTTGTCACAAAGAATACCTTATGCTTCTCCCTATTTTAACCAACCATCATTAATTTTATACACAACATCTCCATCAATTCTTTCATCACTCTAAAAAACTGACCCTAGGTATTTAAAATTTTCCTTCTAGGGGATGCAATGTGTGTCAATTTTAACTTACATTCCTTGATGTAACCCAATATTAACTTCAAAGAAGTTTGTCATTCATTTATGAGTCCTCACACATGTTTCTAATATATGTTAAATAAATTATATTTATTAGTGAATGTAGTAGTTGATTACTTTGTTACATAAATGTTGAATTAGTAACATCATTCAAGCGATGTGGCTATGAAAAAAGAAAATAATTATTGCTTACTATAAAAGGGTATTCATATCCTTTGATCTTTTCTTGTATTAGTATTTTTATAGAGGATTGATGCACATCCCTTTTATTTACCCCTCTAAAGGAAAGATCCTATGTTTCTCTCTCTTCTCTCCCATGGATAGGAATGCACTCTCATTTTCCACCGATTTTTCATCCAGTCATCATCCCTTGATTCATTGAAGCAACGTTATTCAATTTACAATAGTTTTCAACAAAAGAATGCATCAAAATCCATTGAAAAAGAAGAAATCGGAAGAAAGCAGAAGAGAAAGAGGCAAAAGAAAAAAAGAGGATAAGAAAATTTGAAGGATGAGTTGTTGATTTATTGAACTATGGTATTTATTTGGTTTTGATTTATTTATTTTTTAGTTTTTTAAAAGATTTTGAATAATTTCTCATCATAAAACTCAACAAACGTTTTTGGCAAGAGACGCACCCCAAATGCATCTCTGAAAATGCGGGAATCACAACTCGGGCACATCTGTCTCTCATTGAGAGATGTGGCCTAGGCATGTCTTCTGTGTTTGGGAGACGTGCTTGGGACGTGTTCGATTGTCTGCATATAGTGTCATAAAAAAAATTTGATGTACAAAAATGACTCATAGAACATTAACAAGGCATATGACTCATACTACATGAGTACAAGGTCATAATGTTACCACTTCATTTAAGAGATGCAACATTATATCCTACGAAGGATGTCCTTATAGAGAAGAAGTTGGTCCTTCACTAAGAAGGATACATTAACCTTAGAGACTAAGATTGATGTTGCAGACAATGAGGATAAGGGATCTCGTCAAATGCTGAAATTACTCCTTAGCTTTGGAGGTCTCATTACCTATAAAATTTGAGAGGAACAAGTAATTTTTAACTTTAGTAAAATTTTATATTCAATATCAATAATTTTTATTGTAACTAACTATATAAATGTATATTTGCAAACAATACAAAAAGTGATAAGAGCCACACATGGTATATAGTTGGTAGAGCTTGACTAATGAATAGGAAGGATTGAGGTATGATAATTGGGTCGAGATAATAGATATGAGTGGGTTGATTGGGTAGGAAAATTTGCTATATGAAGTGACAGGACATGCATTGTTCATTCTTTTTATCGAGCACTGGCAACAAGATACAAAAAGCTTCTACATGTCATGGGTGAGATGACTATCACATTTCAGGATGTTCATGACATATTTGATATTCTAATGGAGAGATAACTTGTTCCCTTGGCATAAGAGATGATGGCTAAAAGCAAGAAAAATATTTTAAGTGATATGTTGGGAATGATCATTGATGAAATAGTGCTAGAGATTAAATTCCAAGTGATTAAGTTTGTGGTATTTCGAACTAACTTTTCAAGGAGTTAGTAACAAAAGTAAAGGTTTATTATATCAATTAGGTTATACAATATATCAAGATCGGTTTAGAGATAGAGTGTCACTAATGATCATGAATATACTGACACATAATGTTTATAGGGGTGACAATTATGCGTGAAGTGCATCAACATTAGCCTATTTGTATAGACAATTAGGAAAAATATTTTGGATAGAAGTACAATAACATAGTGGACATACTTCTTTGTTTAAGCTAAGAACTTGTACTATTGTTGCTTGCTATATGTATCTTTCATATAGCTATCTTTCAGAATTTAACAAGTTATATATTTAAATTATAGACATGAATTTTATAAGTACTTTTCATTATTTAGAGTTAGCATGTGACTAGAATGGTTGAATGTGAAACCACGAGTAAGCCGATAGATGAGAAATATGTGTCACAGGTAATTTCTTTTTGATCGACTTACTAAATACCATAAGCAATTAGATTTGGCGATGGCAAAACATGTATCTTGTGAATTTTCAACTATGTTCTTAATCTTTTAGTTAAATACAACCTTGTATGTTATATATTCTTATATTTTATTTTATGTTATGCACATCAACTATCAGTAATATAGTTTTACAGAATACTTGAATTATAAAGCATATAAGTTGTCTAGATTCTATATATGTATTCGATGTATAGATGTTGTAGAACCTTATATGTCGCATTATGGAGTTTGTGAGTTTGGTCGTCGTTAAGAAATGTTAATTGTACTGATAAGACCCTTTATTGTAAAGAGACCTACAAAGTCTCATATGTATAAAGTATAATATGAGCCATATAATACTACTTAAGAGAGACAACACTCACATTTAATTTGACGTGTTGTACATGGAGTGGTACATTTACAGGATATATCAATTTATTTTAAAATATTCTATTAGTGAGTTACATCTTACTTGTCTTACTCTAGTTAGGTAGCATGATGCATCATTCTTTATATAGGTATACAAATCATTGTATATATATTAATAGTATTTTCAACTTTGTTTTACTTTGATTATAATATTAACTTTCTGTTGTTGAATTTCTTATATCAATACCATTTTGCAATATGTGACATGCTTACACCAACACTAGTACATTCAGAGTGTGTATCACGATCATTGTTGACCGACCCTACGTTGCTACATTATTGGAGACATATGAGCAATATTGCAAACGAGAACCCTAATTGATTGTTCTAAACTCTATGTAGAGACTCGAAACTCAATTCATAAAACTAAAAGTGCACAAGTGTGCCAGTTAGTTTGTTCAAACTAGCAAAGTTTTATAAAATATTTTGACTTCTTGGCAGATGTGGACAAGTGAGTTTTGGGAAACGGTATCACTTGTCCTTCAATCGATACTTAAGGGTCAACCTAAATGCTTGAAATTTTATTTTGGGATCTGATAAGTTTTCAAAATAAGTTTTCAATTAAAATGATCTTTCCAAAATCGTGTGATCTTTCCCTTGACACAAATTCAAGTTCAAATCAGAAAAGCAGAAACAATTCTATTTCTAATAGTAGATATTCCTAATTTTTTTTATAGTCGATGAATCTCCAAAAATTCTCAAAATTTTATGTAAAATAGATAAGGATGTGCAGATTCTCAAACTATTTTTGTTTTGATTTGATATGCTATGGATATGTGCAATTAGATCTCAAAAGGTCATTGACTCTGGTTTTCGGGACAGATCTGTGATAGAGATATAGAGGCTTAGAAAACGACTGTATCTTACCACTGAGACTTTTGTTTTTTATTGGAAAGCTATGAATCTTAAGTTTTTAATGGGACTATTTTTAATCAAATTGGTTCAATGCAAACAAAGTTATAGGATTTTGATCCAACCTCTATTGCAAGATATACAGGGTTCACAAAACCATTCCATTTTCATTTGCTTTTCTCTGATTTTATTTATGGCCTTAAATGATTCTAAAATTCTTAAAAAAATTATATATGGTGGGTTATGTGTGTATATTAAGTATAAAAAATATTATTACATTCGAAACACAAAGTAGGAAGAGAAAATTAAACTATTGGACGTATGTAGGATATAGAAAATTGAGTTTTAATTTCTAGAAAATACGTAATACAATTGACCGAATGTGAATGTAATCTACAACAATTAAAGCATAATGAAATAAAATAAAATAATTTAAAGAAATTATCATTATACTATAAGCATAAAGGGGATTAAGGGATATAAGATTTTACAATGTATATTGAGATAGAATGAACTAAGAATCAAACACATAAAATGCATCAATAAAGCATAAAAAAAATTGGATAGCATAACCCCTTAAATATTACATCAAAGATGGAGATATTAGATCTGTAATTACAACTCCATTAAATTGAATTGAAGAGAATAAGAGAGTATTGAAAAGTGAAGGGAAGAAGGAACCTGAAACTTGGAAGGAGACTTTGGTGATAGGTAGATGATGGCCGACGGCTAGGGGTAGATGGGCGGTGCCTCCTCCTTCTTCCTCTCTCTCTCTCTTTCTCTCTTTTTGTCCCTCTCTTGCTGCAGGAATTTGCCTCTCTTTGATGCCTCTAATCAGCACCCCAAGCTCCCTTTATAGATTTCCAAGGGGGGCTACAGGGCCTTCTTTGGATCAACTTTTGGGCTCATCATGGGAGACCCGACTTGAATTATGGTCCACTCAAAACTTTCATATTTTCAGGATGTACTTGGGCTATGTGGGACATGAGAATGGTCTCTCATGAGCCCACATAGGCTGGTCTTGGTCAAGAGTGCAGCCCTAGGTGGAACCTATCATGACAAATCACATGCACTTGGTACGGTTTGGAGTGACTCGACCCTTGAGGAGGTCTTAGTCTTAAGGCAACCCACCTTCGTGCTTGGTTGGGTTGTGGAATTGATCCTTGGTGTCTAGTATAACTCATGTCTAGGTGTAGGAGTGTGTCCTTCATTTTGTCCTTGATTTTGATTAACTTTGACCGAGTATCTCCCTTGACATTTTATCTTGGCTCCCTCCACCCACGACTTGGTTACGGTCTGATTCCTTGTCTTAGTCAAGTCTATGACTTGATATGGTCATTGGTCTTGACTTGCAACATGATCTTAAACTTTGAATTTTGGCTAGCCACTTGAATTGGATCGGGCTTCAACTTGCAACTTGTCTCTCAATTGACTTGGGCTTGATCTAGGTTAGACTTGCCTTCTAGGTCCTTGCAACTTGAGGCTTGAATGATTTTACTTTGCTTTATTTAGGTAAGATTTCATTTTATGATTTCAAATATTTTTTTATTATTATTTAAAACTATTTTATTGGAGATATATTTGAAAACATCGATTTTATCAAAATCTTCAAATACTCTTTGGAGCACAACTTAGTCAAATCTCGAATGTTTGTTTGCTTGGGTAACTTACTTTTGCTCTGTGAGTTTAGTCTTTACCATTTTAACAACTTTAACCATTTGTTAGGTATAAGATGTTAAACCACTTTAACTCTTTTGATGGGTGTAGGGTCTCAAAACTCTTTAACCCTTGGTTAGGGTCCTAGAGTAAGATTATCCTCAATCGAGTTTTTGAGGTTTGGTTTTGGATTTGATTTGTTTTGAATTTCAAAGACTTTTGTAATTTTGATATTTTGTAAACATTTTATGAGTTTGGTTCCTAATGTCTCATTTTCATTTATTTCCTTGAAAAATTATTTGAAATCATTCTTCCTTTGAAGACAATCATTTGAAAAAGCATAATCCTCCCAATTTGAACTTGAGGGCAAAGCAATCATTTTTTGGGTTTTTGTCAAAATTAGATTTTTTTAGGAGATGCAAAATACCATTATTTTGAGGCTCCTAAAAAATTTTGACACAGAAATGAGTTCGTTTAAGGTATCATTATTTGAAAACCCTTTAAAATACCTAGAATCATAATTTTTCTAGAAAAGGCAAAATTTCTAAAAGATCAAATCTTTTGAGAAAATTTTTGGGTGTTTATAGAATGATATTTCAAGATGGGTTTGTATGTTGGATCTTTTTTTGTAATATATATTACATGTATATATAATTGATGATTGTAATGAAAGAAATTTGGCTTCTTTACTGCTTTGTCTTCAAAACACACAATTGTAATAAAAATTGTTCTCTCATTTAAATATAAAATCCATTAAATATGCAAACACTAAATAATATTTAACCATCATCCTCAATATCATGTACAACATCGTCGCTTGGCCTTCTTATTTATATATAAACTCAATATGTTCATGAAATAAAGTTTGCCAATTCTTAACATTTTTATGTCAATAATATTGCCATGTTGGTAAAATAGGAGGCATCGTAGAGACATTAGCCATGTACATCTGCAGAAAGGTATTAGTAGAAGAGAGGATTAACCACTACTTAGATAAATGAAATGCCTAAATAATATAATGAAATCTTTAGATATTATGATTATCAGTAAAAATTATCGTGCAACGTAATGATAATACATATACCATGCATCACTCACAATTGATTGTTGAGTGTTTGACACTAACGATAGAAATATTATCGACTCTCTCATAGAGAAGAGTACCAATATTATGTTTCACCGAGTAACAATGAGCAAACACATGTACGACAAGAACATTCAATAATCACTAAGGCATGGCCCATTCTCTCATATATGTAATATGATGAATAGCAGTATCAATTTTACTATCCTCTATGAAAACCTGTGCATATATATATATATATATATATATATATATATATATATATATATATAAATCATGCCCTATGTACTACTTTCTTAAGTACTCTTTATGAGTTTCATGCCACCACTCCTCTCCTTGTCCTTAAATGCACCAATGGCTCGATATCTATAATTTTTATCTCCAATGATATTCATTCAAGTATTTACAAAGATGTTCATAAAGCATGGTATCATCGTCTTATATATCAGTTCAAAATCACGTTGTAATGAAATGTTATTCTCAATGGTTAAAAGAGAAACATACTCTTTAAAAAGGAACGACCCACCATAGGAGATGCGTCACGTTCTCGACCATGTGTATATTCATAACTTCTAAGCGAGGCATTCTTATTTGTATTCTCCTAAGTTGACAAGTCTCTCTTCGTATTACATAGTCTTCCTTTAAGACGATAATGAGTAGTTCTTGTAGGATAATATACTAAATACTCAACTACTTATCTAACATTTTAACAAATCTATCTCGCTATGGATGGTTTACTAACTTTCTCTAAATGGTCTCCATCATAAATGGCCCTACATTCTCGCTTATGTGATCAACAATATATGGGGTGTCTTCCTCCATATCTAACTTCTTCCAAAATAAATCAATAATTAAAAATTATATTGATTCACCATATTTAATGAGAATATTGAGCTCATGAGCACATGGTAGGTCATGTGAATATCACAAACTACAATATGTTTTTGGTTCTCAACTTACTATCTCTACATGATTATACTCTCTTACAATAAGGTCAAGAGCATGTCATGGTACTCTTCCTTAAAGATTCACTATAAGATCTTTTGTTCAATCAATGTAATGCATGATGATAGTTCGTGATTCTTCAATTAACTTTGTTAATTTTGTAATCTGCAACTATCCAGATAAGAAAACAGGCTTCACCAAAATTTGTTCCATGAAGTGGATCGATCATGACTACTACAACTCTACCACTTTTTAGGTGTTTTTAATCGTAAATGAACTTCATTCAAAATTCCTGGGTAAGGTACACCCATTTTTTACTCAAAAAAGCCCTAGTAAGCTAAAATAAAAAAACATGCTTTTATTTTATTTAGAAAATATTTTTATTAGATATTTAACATAAGTTGGTTTTATATTTATTATACATAAGAATTTCAAAACTTTCATGTATATATAAGTTTATACACATCCAACGCATCAAATGAGGTTTTATTTACAAAAATGCTGATTTCAATATATGTGTATAGATAGGGAGATAGTTTTTCATATATACTTTATATTTTCGGTATTATTAGACATATAAATGCATAGGAGAAGCCAAAATTTATGGAGACACTTGTAATGCTCTCCTTTCGATTTTTGTACTATCATTTTACTTCAAAACCCTATATTTATTTTTATTTTTAAAAAATAAGGCAAAAAGAGGGTCTTTAATGCTTGTCATATATATTGAACCTAGCTTAGGTGACCCAATCCTATTGAACCTACATTTGTTCTAGTCGACCCATGCTATGGTGCTGAAATTTATTTTGGGTTAAATTACTTAGTCAAGCATTATATTAAAATTTCAATTTTGAGTCAAACCAAACCTACCTTAGGCATGGCTCAACTCAAGTCATTGACATCGGCTCCACATCAAGCTACAATGGGTTGTTCCACTTTGATGCTTCAAGGACAATAATTATCAAGCTTCATCATAGTTTCAAGTCAAGACAAACACTCAAATTAGAATCGAGCTACCCTAAGAAGCCGTTCAAGCCATGTCAAGCCTCAAACCAAGCCAGTGGGAGTCGGCCAATCCAGCCATGCCATCAAGCCAAAATGAAAGTCACTTAGCCAAATCGAAAAAAAAATTTATTTTAAAGCTTAGAATTCCTACCTTTTAGGAATTTCTAGAGATTTTGTAGGGATTAAAATATGGTTGTTTCTTACCTCTAAAGGGGTTGGACCCCCTCTATAAATAGACTACTTGGCCTCCATTGTATTCATCTCTCTTTCATCCAAAGCAAAGAAACAATACTAAGCAAAGGATTATCATTTTCGTCAATTCCCTTCTCTTTTCTTCTTGCCCGTATGGTATGTGTATAGGTTGTCTAAGAGAGATCCACCATCAAATGTGTGTCATCCAAAACAAGCTCATCAAGAAGGGTTATCTAGTTGCTTCACCATCTAGCCAAGGTCACAAAATTCCAAAGATGCTCCAAGAATGTGAGAAATCAATCAAAAGGGAGAATTCATTACTCTTAAAAGCCTTTCCTATATCATTCCCTTTAATATGGTTAGTATAATTAATTCCCTTTGATTTTGCTCACGTTAGTTTTAAATTCCTAAGACCTTAGATCTTAATTTTATTAGGCACCATCACCCACTCAGTTTCTTTACTTGCTTAAAAAATCACCATAGCTGAGCATATCCCTCTATGTCCTAGTTGACCCACAACATATTCCATACCCTTTTCACATTTCCTCAAAATTAATTATATTAGGTATTCATCAATTCATATATGCTATTCTTTTCCATTCGTATTTTTTAGTCATTATTAATTAGCCTCTTGTGTCTTAAGGTTTTTAAAAGATTTTGAATTTTTTGGAAATATGTTTTATGATTTATGCATCATTAGGTCATCGTAAACATGCATAGCATCCATCAACCACCCTACCTAATACTTTTGTATTATTGCCATACCTAAGTAGCATTGATTCTTCATAGCATGCATATTCATATAAACCACATCAAGTCCTTTTAATTCATACATCTTGATTGTCATTAATTAGGTTCTAAGCATCCATTAAATCATTTAGTCCTTACATCAATCCCTCTTGAATCATCTTGCATCGTTATTCTTTAGTTTTGTTCATACATAGGTAGTTTAATTCTTGGTTAGGTTATAATTATTTTTCACATTAGATTTAATTTGTGCATGTTGAAGATCTTATTCTTGCATTTTCTTGCATAGGTTTTATTTAAATTTCATACACATTTGATAAAAATATTTAAAATTCGTTTACACTAGGTATCAAGATCTCTACAAATCATGATTTTCTGCATATTCGGATTTTTTGTACCTTAAAATTTTTGCATCTTAATACTTTTTATAATTAGTTGCACATTTTATTTATTGTATAATAGTTAACTAGAGAATTATTTTATTAAGGTTGATTCTAGCTACACCCATATTAAGTCTCATATCCTATTTAACATTCATTTCCATTTATAAGTCTATATCTATTTTAGATCCATATCCACTTAGAACCCCAAATCTATTTAGAGATCTATACCCTTTTGAAAACCAAAATCCATATTAGAACCCATATCTCTATCAAATCCAAATCCAATTAAGACCCAAAACCAATAGGAATAGTAACCCTTTTGTGTGCACATTTCAATTCAAGTATACATGTATTTTTTTTATTAGTTATGAATTTTATAGTACAAGAACTGACCATTGTCTTTCATGATAAGAAGGTAATTATGAAAAGAATATAAATAAGGCTCCCAATGCAAAAAAGAGAGTGAATAAGAGGTGAGTCCTCCAGACTTAGATTTTATATAGCATTAAGAAGATTGGATATAAGTTGAGGGCTTTTTGTAGAACCTAAAATTTATATACAATTCTCTTTTGTCATGCCTAGTGAGACCCACATGTCTCAACAAAATTGTTGGTTAGTCCTAAGATTTTTAATTTATTGGTTGTTTTTATTGTAGGCAACCTTGTTTTTCAACCCTTACACAAGGTGCACCTAGAGTAAGACACACTTTCTTTTTGCACACATTCACATAGATCTTAGATGCACAATCATTCATTGCACACACAAGTATTTAAAATTCTTATTAAAGAACTTGCTTGTAATTTATGCTAATTAAATAAGACTTTATATGATCAATGCAATATGTAGTCTAGTAAAGAAGAACATATAAATAGCTTAGGAGAAGTAGAAATGATAGTATGGATTTTGAAAGAACTTAAAGAAAAGGAAAAAAGAGGGTTATTTTGGATAAATGGTTAATCATAAGAAAAATAATAAAGAAATATATCCATGATTGTTTTATCCCTGAAGAAAAAGCTGAACTTAAATCTCTACTCAACAGAAGGAGAAAGAAGCAAAAATGAGATGCCATTTAGTTCATCTAACGCAAGGGCCATTGGTCTACCTACGACTTCAACTATTATTGTTATTCCCAATCCGATTATAGAAAAATCTGATGAAATTGTTAATTAGGATAAATCTAAAAATATAGTCATCAAGTGTCCTAAAAATCAACTATGGGTCACCTAAAGATAAACCTTCTACTCATGTACTTATCAAGAGAAAACCTAAAGATCAACCATTTACTCTGGTAATCATCTGTGAATCACCTTTTTTAACTCCATATAATTCAAAAGGAAGTCAAATTTAAACAAAACAAGTTCTAAGGGATCAACCAACAAGGGTTCTTTATGTAGTCACACCTTCAGTCTTCTCTATTCTTCCAATTCATTCTCAATCTAAGTTAGGATCCTCAATCCCATCACCTCTTAGGTATCTCATCTACTTAAGGTCTAACCTTTAGAATCTCTGGGACACGTTGTGCTCCCTAGGTTATTCACAAAGGCTTCGACTTATTTGAAACTCTCTAGATGCCCATACATTGGAATCCTACTCTCTTCATCTCAAGTTGAGCACCTTTCGTGTCTACCTATCCAGGCTTTTCAACCTCCTTCATCCCCTAAATGTTTGTCTCATACCCTTGTCACCAACTTTAGGATCCCCTCTAGAATCATCTTTGTCCTCCTAGATTATACCCTAGGTTCTTCGCCTTCATCTCTAAACCAACTTCTAGGTACTTGTCTGTTTCCTTAACACATGTGTCAAAAACTCCTTTGTCACCCTTTGTCGTCTTGAGACACCATTATAGTCTCTCGAGTATCACTCGATAAAACACCCCCAAGTCCTAGACTCCATCCTTCCAATTTTGGTCAAGACTCTTCTCATATAGGAGACCACCTACAACCTTCACCTATTGAGTCCATCATGTCTCGAGATTTAGTATCCTCCGACATATCACTGCTCCCTTCTTTTGAGATAACATCATCTCTACCATCATCTTTAGCGTTACCATTACTATGGTCTAGAGTCAACCTTGACCAACTTGAGTTTATGATCTCTTCATCTTCTAGTCAAATATTTACTCATGTCTAGTCTATTATTGTATTAGCTCTACCAATAATCATATATGGACCTAAGAGTCTCCTCAACTGTACCGAGAATGCACCCATTGTGTCTGACCTATCTACTCAATCTTCCTTGAGTGATGTTATCTTAGAATTAATTATCACTAATCCCTCCCATGGCCCTACTACTTTACCAGAGACCTTAGCTTACTTGAACTAGGATGAGCCCATAGAGCCTGATGATGTTGACTTCAATTACCATTATTCATCCAATCACCTATTTAGGATAGATGGACCTAGTTCCATTCTTGCTTCCATAGTCACCATATCTTATTAGGTGGACTTACTCATCTCCCTCCAAATATACTTTCTCCATATCATGATCTACCCTTAGATACTCTACCTTCTAAGAGTTTATCCTATAATTTAGCACCTCCCTTTGAATAGTTATACCCCTACTGTCTCTATATTCTCATAGTATACCTCTAGATATAACTTTCTCTAACTAGGTTATACCCTTAGAGTCTCCACCTTCTCATAGTCTGTCTCTAGACATATCTTCCTTTAACCATATTATATCCTAGGGTTTTCACCTTCTCAAAGTCCACCGTCTAATGTGTTATCTCCCTCTACTCTACTTCCTTACTCTATAGGTACCATGAGTATATCATCATTATGAAATAATATAGACCTAAACACTTTGTCACTCATCTTAGTAAAAAATTATGATCATCCCTTAGTTACACCTATTGGGATAAACCTTGACATTTTTTTCTTCTATCTCTCTTGATAGGAAAAACACATTTGATCCTACTCTCCTAATTACCCACACGCCTCCTATCTCCAGAGTCAACCATTAGATTTTATTTTATCCTTAGACTTGTCCCCCTCTAATCCTTTCACTTGGTTGTTTGGGTACACCTTATCCTCAATTGATTTGACTCTTATATCATAGATCCCTAGCTGTCCTTACCATCACTCTCTCAATATGAAATATATATATATATATATATATATATATATATATATATATATATATGTAGACTATATTCCTCATAGATTCACTTTTGATGCTCCCACTTCTCTTGATCCTTTTTTAGGCACCATCAAGTGCGCCCTTTCATCCCAAACTCCAAAAAAATATAAAATTAAAAACTCTAAAAAATTAAAAATTAAAAATTAAAAAATGTTAATCTCTTTTTGTCCTTAGAGTTCCTACATTGTCTAGAAAACCTTTAGAGCCACTCTTCTTATATTTATTCAAAACTTAGAGCATCAAGAAACATCTTCTAGTCTAGTAGAAGGAAACCTCATATTATTTATGGTCATGTCATCCATGTTCATTAATCTTTCCATTGATATCTTTTCTCATTTATGCATCAGCATCTTCTCTTGCTTATACATTTTTCATTGTTTTTTTTCTCATGTTGATGCAATTCATTCATGCTTATTCATCTTCTCATGTTCATGCATTTCATTTTATGTTTATGTATCTTCTCATGTTCATGTATTTCTTCTCATTTTCATATATTTTGTATCTTCTCTCATTCGTGCACTATTTCTTGCTTATGCATATGCCTGTATCCTCATCTTCTCATGTTCATGCATTTTGTATCTTATCATTTTCATGCATTTAAATCTTTTCTTATTTAGGTATTTTCTCATGTTTATGCATTTGTATCTTTTCTAGTTCAAACATCTATATCTTGTCATGTTCATGTATCTACCTTATTACGAGTCTATGTTTTCATGCAACTTGTTTATCCATCACATTTATTCATGTATAGGACTATCTGTCCATGTGTTTTATGCATTTTTCTTGATCTATAGATCCATTGTCATGTGTGTCTTTATCATCCTTAGATACTTATTAGTGTTTACTCTTATATGGTTGCCTACTTATATTGACTACTTAGTATACTTGTCTGTCATAACATAAGTAATAGTATTTTTATGAGCTTTTGATGTCATGTTTTGGCATATATTATGCGTTTTGTGTCATTTTATGCATATGCGTTTGTCATTGATTTGGCACTTGTTTCTATATAGTTTTTGCATTCATTTAGTCATTAATATCTATGTTCATTTAGTAAGTCTAAATGTGTACATGTTACATGCAATAAAATTCTTGGTAAGTGATTAGCTACATGATTACATTATTTTCTCATTGATGTTGAGATCTGTTAGACCCAATAAACATTTTAGTTTACTTTCATTCAAACTTTATTTTCTAGGATACCTCCATTTGATATTCCTCTAGCCATTGGTGTATTGCATGTCTTCACAAGGAGCATCACCTATATGGATTGACCCCATCATGATTTGGTCCTACCACGTGAAATGTAAAGGAATTGTCATCTTCGTTATACAACATCCAATTAGGCAACACACTCCACTCCTTTTGTTATACATTAAGATAAAGTTGTAATGATCATCCCATTAGAACTACATCATTCTCTTATTTCAAATGTATTAAATTCTCTTATGATGTAATATTTGGAGCTAATCTCTTATTTTTGTACTACATGTATGATATCTTGAGGGTGCTTCAGAAGGAACTCAAGTTATCGATAGGTTGAGTCCTAAAGATACTTCAAAAGGGGCTCAAGAACTTTTTGAGAGACTTGAGCTCATGATGCCCATGCTATAGAGAAGAGGAAGATTCTCCAAGGTTCCACTTTATAAGCTTATACACTTGAAAAAATCAAGATTCAAATATTACTTATGTTCTTTTAAATTGGTCCTTTTTTTGAAAAACAAGTTGAGTTTTCAAAAGAAAGTTTCCTGGATAAAAAAAGCTTTACAAATATTTTAAACTTGTCCTTCTATTCTTCATTTTCTAAGAAAAAGAACTTCAAAATCATCTTGTTGATTTGCTTTTGGAAGAAATTTTTCTTTTCTCAACCCAAAAATCTCTTTATGAAAATTGGTTATCTTCTCATAAAACTCAAAATCCTCGTCTTTGTCTTGCACTTCATGAGTATGCATGGTTTGTGGTGCATCCCATGACAAGACACCCCTTTACCCTAGTCAAGCCCTCATCATGCTCTAATTCAACCCCATGATGTCCAAGAAAAAAATTGTGCTTTCATACCATATTTCATAAAGAGTTTCAAAGTATACCCAAGAAATATTTTCTACCAAAATCTTAAAATCAAGTAAAATGTTGGTATTAACTTCTTTGTCATAAATCAAGTTGTCTTTGATTTATACCAAATAGGGGTATTTATAAACACCCAAAAATTTTCTAAACAAAAGTTCTTAAAATTTATTTTTAAAAAGCAAATTTGAAGGTGAATAGAGTGAGACCTTGAGTATTAGTGTTATATAAATTAGAGCTCACATGAAGAAATTAAATATTTTGAAAGAAAAATAGAAGAAACAAGAAAGAATTTCAAAGACTTCTACATATTCCATCAAGTAGGTTGACCATTAATAGTACTCTACTACTCTTTAGGTGCTTCTAACCTTAAATGAACTTCATTTAAAAATCTTGGGTCAAGGACACCCATTTTTACCCAAAAAAGCTCCAATAAGCCAAAATCGAGAACATGCTTTTATTTTATTTGTTCATGTGATTTTATTAAAGAAAATTATTTTTTTGATATTTAATATAGGCTTGTTGTATATTCATTATGCATAAGAATTTCAAGACTTTCATGTATATATAAGTTTATGCACATCTAGGACACCAAATGAGGTTTTGTTTGCAAAAATAATGATTTCAATGTTATGTATGAGGGGATAGTTTTTTATATGAACTTTATATTTTGGGTATTAGGGGACAAATAAATGTATGAAATAAGCCAAAATTCATGGAAAACACTTGTCATGTTCTCCTTTTGATTTTTTACTGCTATTTTGCTAAAAAACTCTATATTTATATTTATTTTTGAAAAATAAGACAAAGAAAAGTCTTTATTTAAAAAGCTTATTATATATTTATGTACATAGCTCAAGGTTTGGCTCAATTATGTTTAAGTCTCATTTTAACCTAGTCTACATAACTGAAGCCTATCAAACCTACATTTGTTTTAGTAGACCCATGCTATGGTTCTAAAAATTCATTTTGAGTCAAATTACTTAATCAAGCATTATATTAAAAGTTCAAATTTGAGTGAAACCAAGCCTACCTTAGCCATGACTCAACTCACCTTATTGGAATCAGCTCCACATCAAGCCACAATGGGTTGTTGCACTTTGATGCTTCAAGACCAAGAATTATCAAGCTTCATAGGTTTCAAGTCAAGACAAGCATGTAATTGCACCATATGGGAACAATAGTCTTTATCCGTTGGCACTTACAGTAATTGACATTGAATGCAAAGAAATTTGGAAATGGTTTCTTTAAACATTAGTGGTTTACTGTAGATCTCCATATGAAACTAAGTGGGTTATTATGTCAATTAAGCATAAGGTCATACAGTAACATTGGTGTATTTGCTTATATTTATTTTTTATATTAATTTGTTTTGTAGATTGTCATCTTTTTATGTAATCCTCACAATTTTCTTTTGTTGTAGGGATTGCAAGAGGTAATGCGACAGGTTATGCCTAGGTTGAACCATCTTGAAAAACTTGTGGGAGAATCTAAAGACCAAGTGGAAGGAGAAGGAGCCCAAGTATTAGAGCAAATTATAGGGTATTGCAACCACATGCTTCATAAATGAAAAAGAATATCGTATACAAACTTGAAAACAATGCCTAATGGGGAGGTTATTTATGCATGATTAATGTAAAATGAGCATAGCATGTAGTGCATATCATACTTATGGGGGGCAAGATATATTTACTAGTAAACAATATGTGTGTCATTCAATACTTTATCATATCAATAAGAGCTCAACCTATCTTGACCATGTTGGAGACAATAAAGAGGTTATTGATAACTAGGTACTATGATTATTGTTGTTTCCTTTTTCAAATTTTTTATGAATTTAAGAACGGTCTCTTTCATATCCTCACTTTGTCCTTTGTCAATGTTATTCATGGTTAGACAATCATAAGGTTGTTGATAACTAGGTACTATAACTTATTCATGATTATTATTGGACCCTATAATACAATAAAAATTGAGGAGATCAAGGTGCATAACAGAAATTACATGGTCCTATAAGCTCAACATGGTATTTACGAAGTTATACTTTTTCACAAAAATTATTTTGTAGATTTACTTAAGTATGAATGTGGTTGTAGAAAGTGGTAATTGAGTGGTCTTCTATGCGAGCATGTTATAGCTATCATATGTGCACATGGAGGGCTTCTTGAGAATTATGTTGACAAAGCATATTAAAAGGAGACCTACCTTGTTACATATAATAAAATAATTCATCCCGTTCCTAGTCATGACCAATAAGTTCAGATTGACCAATAGGATATGTGGTCTCCAATTATTAGAAAACGAAATTGATAGACCTAAAAAATTGAGACTAAATGAACCACTACCTGCTTATAAGATATAAATGGTTGGCAACATAATAAGATATGGGTACTCCAAGCAACTTGGGCACAATTCCATGTTGTGGAAGGAGGGTTAGACCGGAGACTCATATCACCATAGTATGAGATTGGACGAGGAGCCTGACAAAAATGCATCTTCCTCTACCTCACAGGTTTTAGATTTTTTTATTTTAGTTGATACACATGACATTATTGCAACATTTTTTATTGATTTTTAATTATTTTAATGTTGACTTCCTCAAAAGGTGGCTTGGAGGTTGAAGCTCATAATGAACTTGCACAAAGGGTAGTTTAAATTTTCATAAATTTTATATGTGAACCTAGTTGTTTACTAGGTATGTAAGGCAAAAATATCTAGGATCTAGTTGAGAAGTATTTTGGGATTTTTATCAAAAGTGCATGATTTGTTATTCTGAGATGTGTTAAAAAATAGGGAGAAAGAGAAAAATAGTATTGCTTGACATTTATTTGTGGAATTTGGTTTAACCATTAGATTGCCTTAGAATTTTGTATACGTTTAATGAGCCTTATGAAAATTTGACAAATTATGTAACATTCTCATTTAGGATGTTTGTAGGATTCTAATAGTTACTTTGAACATAGAGGTCACTTGGCTTTTGGTGATTACTTGAAAGAATTATTATTTTCTTAATATTGGGAAAATTAGGACTTTAGTGTTGACTAGTTGAGTGAATTTTGATTATTTATAAAGTATTGATTATATTGAGGTCGGCAAAGATATTATTGATTATCATATATGCTTGTCAATGAGAAAATCTCTACAAATATATGCCTCACATTTGTGTTTTAATGTTGTACATAATCAAAATCAATATACAGAATTGAGAAGCATACTTGTAACATATCTTGTAAATATAACTATGCTATAGATACGAGTATGTATAGAAGGTTCCTCAATATATACATGCTTGAAGAAGAAACTAGTATCACCAGTATATACTACTCACTTGAAAGAGTTTCGAGTCGGCTGTGGCTGTGGCTCCCTAATAGGCTACAGGTTTTGGGTCGGGAAGCTATAGTCAGATTAGGTATGCTGGTTTGTTTGGGTTTGTGTGTGTCTCTGGGTCGGCAACAGCTGAAGGGAGGAGATGGCTAAACTGAGTAAAATCAGGTAACCTGCGGTTCAGATTCAGGTACTGGTAGGCTGCGATCTTGGGTGCGAGCAAAATGAGATGGAGGATGAAAGAACGGGTTGTAGGATTGGTGGGGATGATGGGATTAAGGCTATGGCGTCACAGGAGTTTGTAGACTAGAACTACACATGATGGAATGCATGGGATATTATCTAGACAACGAAGAATACCTAAAAGTCATTCGTGGGAAAGCAAACACACATACTCAACGTGCTGCGGACTAATACAACCTGTAATTAGTGGTTAATATATAAGATCCAGTGCTCAAAAGAAGATAGCAGAAAACAGCATATGGCAGGACCAATTACAGATGCGGAACAAAAACGAAAACAGCAGATCATAAAAGGGATAACTTCTCAGATGAAATACTAGCTAAACGTTTAAATCGTCCAAAAGGGCTTTACTGAAAGCGAGGCCCACTGACTATGGTGATGCAGTAGCTTGGTATGTGGCGTCATCTTCAATAAGTTTAGCTGATCTGCGACTTATTGCACAGCTTTGCGGAAGGAATAACGCGTCAGAAAGCCATGGAGAGAAACAAGGAAACGATCAATAAAAGGGAAATTTTTCCTCATTTTTCTCTAGGAACATTACAAATCGGTGAATCCCTATTCTTCTCGCTTCCACGAATGAGAGAGTTGCGACAACGGTTAGGGCCTCCCAATGTTGGTGTTGATCTTGGGGGGTTTGATGAAATCAGCTCTTTGTGGAGGTAAACTGTCTGGGAGAAAACAATTTTTCTACTTTAGCAAACATGGAGCTTATACGAATTCAGCTTTTTCGTAAAAGATATCGCCAAACATGAATCTCTATAGGATCGACATTTTTTATTACAATATGTCGGAAAGCTTGAATTTGCTGCTTGAAACCAATGTTTCTTTTAGAATATTGGGTAGCGAGAATAGGCATTTGTTTCAGAACGTCAGCAAACCAAAATCCCTATTGACAAACATTCAAACACTTCACTTCTGCAACACAGAAAGGACTAGTGCATGTCAACGCATGCCTGACCAAATATATTTTGAGTTCGGAAAAAAAAGTGTGGATAGTAAAAGAAGTGTACATATCAAACTGTAGTAAAAAAGGGTGCTGCGAGATAGCAACACAATACAATCATCACAAGATTTTAGCCGCGGAATTCTTAGTTGTGAGGGTGTGAACGGCCGAATTAAAGGAAAAGAGAGAACAAGAAGAAAAATCCTAAATTCAAGAGAATTCACCACTGCGGACCTTCCCAAAGAATGGCGAATCTCAAAATATCATCCTCTTGACCAAGTACAGGCATGATGTATCCAAAGTGTAAGTACTCAAACTCAATTGTAAATGCATGCAATCATACAGTTTTCGTTTCTCAAATTGGAACCTAAAGACTTAAATGAAACTTTTGATGATGAACATTGGATCTTGGCAATGCAAGAAGACTTAAATCAATTTGAAAGAAACCAAGTATGGGAATTGGTCGTAAGGCTCAATGATCATCCAATTATAAAATTCAAACGGGTTCTTAGGAAATGCTTGACGAAGGTGGCCTAATAATAAGAAATAAAGTTAGACTTATAGCTAAAGGGTATAACAAGAGGAAAGAATAAATCATGAAGAAACCTTATGCACCCCTCGCTAGACTCGAAGCCATTAGAATGTTCACTTGTCCTCGCTATCGCAGCCCACTCGTAAATTTAAATCTAAATCAAAAATTAGACGTTAAAGAATGTCTTTCTTAATGATAGTATTAGTGAAGATATCTACATGGCTCTTCCTTTGGGATTCAATGCTCAAAGTAATTATGTTCTTAAACTAGAAAAGGTTTTATATGAACTCAAACAAGTACCCAAAGTTTTGTTTGATAGGTTTGAAAATTTTATGCATTCATGGGATTTTCACTCATGTTATACCGACACTGCTTTGTTTGTAAGGATAACTGATGTAAGTAATGTGATTCTAATTTTGTATGTAGATGATATAATCATCACTAAAGTTATGAAAATGGGATTTTGACGATCAAAAGAGATATGCACGAAAAATTTATGATATGGGTCTACTTAGTTACTTCTTGAGAATAGAAGTAACCCATAATAACAAAGATTATTTTATGTCACAAATAAAATTTGTTAGTGATGTTAATAGGTCAGGTTTTATAAATGATAAGAAGGTGAGCACGTCGAAAGTGATGGGACCAAACTAAGAACTATAGATGGAAAAAATTAGAGGATCCCACTCCCTACGTACAAATGATAGAAGCCATGACATATCTTACTATCATTTGATCAAACAAAATACATTGAGTACATGTGGCAAGTCAATTTCAACAAACTCCTACCAGTATACACATGAGTGCAATTATGCAGATTGTGAGATATATAAAGGATATACTTAAAAGAAAAATCATTTTAACCTCATCATCTTCTCTTAAATTAACTATCTATAATGATATTAATTGGGGTGGGAATGTCAATGATAGACATTCCACCACTAGATTTTGTGTATTTTTAGGTGACTCACGTATTTCTTGAAGATGTAAATAGCAGGAGAAGGTGTCCATATCATCTACACAGGCAGAATATAGATTCATATCTATTACAACAATGAATATATCTTTGATCGTTGAACTTCTAGCATACAAGGAAGTTGCATTGGAGGATTATACAAAAAAAATTGTGACAACAAAAGCGCTATGTATATTGCTTCAAACAATACTTGTCATGAATGAACCAAGCATATTGAGATTGACTGACACTACATTCGAGAGGAATGCTTGAAGAAAAAACTTATTTTATGTTATGTTCATTCATAACTATAACTAACAGACTTTTTCACAAAATCTTTGTCAGTACCTAGATTTATGTTTCTGTTGAACATACTTTCGATATATACACCGCAAGTTTAAGGGGGTGCTAAATTATAGTAGAGGTTGGGCCGATAGGGCCCAACATGACCAACTGGGACTGGCCCTCAAGGACTAGTCCATCCCTAACATCTACACTACTAGCCATTGGAAACTCTGAATCACTAGTTGTGTAGCCGTTGAGAGCAGCAACTCCCAACTAATCTCTCTCTTTATTTATAATATAAACCTCTATAAATAGAGGATGTGAATAAATAATTAATGAGAGCATTTTGTGCTCACTTGATTTGTTTGGTGTTTTACTTATTCGATATGTCTTGCGCATCAAGTGTTTGGTGATTTGACTTGTGAAAGATCTTCTGAGATCATTTGTGTTTGTTGTTGAAGAATATGAGTTTAGAGTCAGTTTTAGTACATTTGATGTTTTAGGATAGTAAATTTGATGTTTTAGGTATTATTGTAATTATCCGAAGTCGTAAGAGCATTTTGGTAATTTTCTGTACTAGGGGTATTTTGGTCATTTTACATTTTACAGCTCATTATATAAGGGTTAATAGGTTGTATTAGGGTTGAAGGTTGCTGTGATTAAGAAAGAGAGAGAAAGAGGTCCGATCTCCACATTTTCCTTCATTGTGTATGATCTTTTTCTTTTTCGCTGCGCAACCACGTTTTTCAACATGGTATCAGAGCAAGGAGAAAGATTTTCAGAGTGAAAATAGTGCCTTCTTATCTGCTGTAGAAAATCGACATGAAGAACACTTGGAATGTGCATCTGGTGCAGAAGAAGCTTGGGAACCTGCATTGGCAGCCACTTTAGCATCCTTGCACGTTTTCACAGCCATCAAACCAACCTTGTGGCTATTTGGCTCTTCATTAGCAGGCAGGATAGAGATTGTACTTTTTACTGGCAACTTCTTAAGAGGGCTAGATTCTTTCATTCTAGAACTTATTCCCTTTTGATCTATTTCAACAATAGAAGAGTTCGGCACTGTTTAGTCCATAGGGCCCTAGGAATGTGACGGCCATATTTAGAGTCATCATTCTTTGACGAGCAGTCATTATGCCTTCAGGCGCACATGTTCATGAAATATAATATTTGGTCAAGCCACAGGTATCATGGTACTACATAAGCAGAGACTCATAACTTGAACATGTAAGTGGTGACTCGTTCAAAAAAGTGGTTTTTATTGACCTTTGAACCCTGCCTGCTTTTGTGCAAATACCGATGAAATGGTTATGTTTGTGCCCAACGACGTTTAAATGCGAGGAAAACGTTTTGAAAAATAGAACATGTTTATCGTTCGCCTTTTTTACAATTTTGGCTTTGTTTAGAGCAAGTTTAGAAGAAATAGAAAAGCAAATTGCATGCATTCTTGAAAAGATTGAAAGGTTGAAGTCACGTTGCAAGGGAATGATGCAGTAGACCAACTGTTTGATGAAATGTTTCACAAAGACTTCAACTCAACAGGACAAGTGTTCGATGAAATGTTCAAGAGAGGTTTACCTGCACATCAAATGTTCGCTGAAATGTTCAAGAAGGGATTATTAAACATGCATATCAAGTGTTTGAGAAAATGTCTAAGAAGGCTGAAAATTCAAAAGAAAAAAAATTTGAAGAAGGTATAAAGTAGTAGTGATGATTTCTTCATTGGAAAAACAACTGAATGAAAATAGAAAGAAAGATGGAATGCAGAAAATCAATCTTTTTCACTAAACATGCATGACAAATCAAATCATAGAAGAGGCCAGAGGAATTTTTCACTAAACATGCATGACAAATCAAATCATAGAAGAGGCCAGAGGAATTTGATGGTATGGAATGTGGTAGTATCATCAAGAAGCATAAAAGTTAAAACCTTGAATTGCTGAAGTAAACAGCCAAGAGAGTTGGAAAACCGGCTGCAGTCACCATGTGAAGGGGCGCAAACCGACTAATATAAGCAGATGTCTGTATTATGCTATTTGAGTGGTAAAGAGAGGGCACCCAATCAACACACCGACTGCAGCCACCATGTGAAGGGGCGCAAGAAAAGTCATGTGAAGTGTGTATGGTGAAGTAGTACCTCCTATCACAAAAGATCAGCTTTCTCAAGAGTAGAAAAAACATGACTTTTAAGTGTAGCTGCCGAATCACTTTATGGAAAAGAAGAAAGAGAAAGGGAGCAACCAATACCCATAAAAGGGTCGTGTGTTACACATTTGTTCTTGATTGTTCAAATCATTTTACAGAAGCCTCGAAGAGATCGCTCGTGCATATGTGGTGAAGAAAGAACCTTGCAAGTTTGGAGTTCGTAGTATCTCACTCCCAACTTGAAGGGGGGTGTTGAAGAATATGAGTTCAGAGTCAGTTTTAGTACATTTGATGTTTTAGAACAGTAAATTTGATGTTTTAGGTATTATTGTAATTGTCCGAAGTCGTAAGGGCATTTTGGTAACTTTCTATACTAGGGGTATTTTGATAATTTTACGTTTTACAGCTCCTTATATAAGGGTTGATAGGTTGTATTAGAGTTGAAGGTTGTGATTAAGAAAGAGAGAAAGAGGGGGAAACGGCCTCCATTGGAGGTCCGCCCCCTTCTCCGATCTCCACATTTTCTTTCATTGTTTATGATCTTTTTCTTTTCCATTGTGCAACCACGTTTTCCAACATTTGTGTTTGTCTTTGTGGTCATCATTGGGGAGATTGTAGTACTAATTGTAGTACTAATTTTACATGTCCAAAGTCACATTCCTGGCTGCTCTTTAAGTTGGAGTATTTCTCTACAGCCAAAAAGTATGGCAATAATCTACGGGTCACATACTAGGCCATATCTCATTTTCCTCCCTGACCATCTCCCTTTTTTCAGACATGCTGCGGCTTCAGCACATGCAGTTCTTGAAATAAACGTAAATTTGATAAAAACTGACTCCACAAATATTTGACACCAAAGAATGCATATGTGATGAGAACACGTAAGTGATATTCCCTCTATTTGAACATAATGTTGGGGCCAGAAAGGCAATATCACTAAAAATGTGTAAAATAAATGCCAAGATTGTGTTATTTTGAAAACAAAGAACGTTTTACTATTTATAAAAAAAAAAATTGGAAAACAAACCCTTAAGTGCATACTCTGGGGCTTCACCAGAACCAGGGAAATTCTTTCTCTACACTTTCGTCCGTCTTTTTCTCCAGTGATGAAGGTGCATCCGAAAGATCTGAGGCATTTAGGTAGTCCAACTGGCTCTGAGTTGTACCATCAGTACTCTTAGACCATGACTTGTAACCATACAAGCACCAAAGGGACCTGCAGAGCTAGTCATGTTGAATAGTTGAAGCCAGTCTACCAATACTCGTTCCAGCTATGTATCCTCCAGTCCAAGCATTCTGCAGAAAAGTATTATGAAGGCATTAAAACGGCGCATACATAATACTAGAAAATTTGATGTCTCAGAGAACTTGAATCTGAACAGAAGCTTGCGTTTCCCCAATATGGCAATTGCATTCATGGAGGAAATGCTCAAATAGCAAGGCCTTAAACATTGCTTTATGATTCCTTCGTTGAAAAATTACAAACCAAAAATTTGATAACCCAGCAGAAAACCTGAAACAACAACCAAGCATTTACTTACACTAGGTGGGGTCAGCTAAGCAGATAACCTAAGTTATATAAAAGCTTGCATTTCCTCCATATGATGAATTGTGTTTTAGATGAAACGTTAAAAACTGCCAGACCTTCAAAAGTTATGTTACAATTCCTTGGATTAAAGAAGGTCTAAGTTCCATTTATGAAAGGAGAGTGGACTAATGCGGATTGGCATAAACGAGAAGGTAGTCAAGCTACATATAATGTTCCTTAGCTTTGTTCTGACAAAGCAAAAGAGTATGTTATCCCTCTCAAGAGATAAACTAAATGTCCCCGTTCTCAATCTTTGTTTGCAAAAGACCATATTAATCTGATAAGCAACACAGTACAGCAAAAGAAAAGGTGTATTTACCTGGAAGTTAAAACCACCCGTAACTCCATCAACATTCAGCACCTATTCAACCACGCCACTAGTCAAAAGACTTTAAACCATATTAAAACCAAACACAAATGACTTCATATTATATTGAATCTAAAGGAAAATTGATGCGACATGTCAGTATCACAAAGTGAAAGTTTTAATGGATTAATGTACATTATTGACTGCATTTAGGTGATATTTTTCAGAGCTAGTTGACTTCAAATCCCAAACAAAAAGACAACCATGTTTGTATTTGCAAGGAAGGGCCTTGGGCTCAAGACTTTTCCTTTTCTAAAAGGTAACCTGTGGCTACACGACACCCTGCCAGTACATTAAGAACGTAGGAGAAAAGTCATATTAGCTCTGATCAAGACCACCAATCAGCTCATCTTTCCCAGTCCAAAAACAGAGCTAGATGAACCCGTTTAGAGCAAAGAAATCTTTTCAGCAGTGGCTCAAAACACATTTAGCTTGCTGCGAGGAAGAACATAAGATTAGCTCATTCCCTTGCTCTGCTCTGGCTTTCATTTTCTCGTCAATTGATTAACTCATATAATTCTATCCATTTGAGACCATTCTATGACAAGTTTATTCTTGTTTGGAATGTCTTGAACAATTTCCCACCATAAATGAGCCTCAAACTCATTTTGTAAACATCCTCATATCGTGGAGCCCATCGTATTTTTTAATGTCTTGAACCCGTTTGGAATGTCTTGATTTTTTAAATAATTTTTGTATTTTTTTAATATTAAAGTACGATACGGGCGATACGATACGATACGATACGCCCATATCGTGGAGCCCATCGATACGCATCGTCAGACAACACTGCATACACCTCTAGGAGGTGAAGTGTCAGCACCGACATGAGTGCAACACCGACACAGGTCGGTCACCTCTAGAGTAAAAAATATCTAAGCCTTTTGAGTTAGTACATTCAATTAAAATGTCTAGGCTATCTCACTCAGACACCTCTAGGAGGTGAGGTGAAGAACATTTTTGGGTACATGGACTGCACCCAAAAACACTTGTTTTTCGCGTCTCTTACTACTGTGCCTCTCGCCTCAACATAATACACCTTTTATGTTTAAATTTTGTAATATGAGTTTTAAATGATCTTATAAGCTCATCTTTTGAAATTAGCAAAGCATCATATAAGAGTATGCCAGAATGTGGATGAGCCTTTGTGAAGATAATTATTAAAAAATCAAGATGATTATGAAAAGAAGAATAAAGGAGTGAAAAAAGAACAAATATTTCTTGGTGGATACAAAAAAGATGCATAAAAGAAAAGAAAGATGATGCAAAGTGACTTTATTAAAGGTTTTAGAGGAGCAATTGAAAAATCATTCAATGTAGTTGGAAGGGGAAAAATGAATAGAAATGTTGGAAGATTTTTCTTCTCAAGTTCACTTCTTTTTAACGTAGCAAGAAATCCATATTAAAAAGATTTTGTCACTTCGTTGGGTAATTGTAATTTGAATGGTTATGTTACTCAAATCATTCAACATGTTCAAGTATCAGAAATGCTAGATAGTGAAATCTCTCCCCGGTGCATTGTTTAAAAAATGAAATGACATGGAGCTCATTTTCAGCATCACATAGGTAGGAAAAAAATGCCTTCTCTTCTTTAGTAAGGAAAATCCGATGAAAGAAAAAGAAGAATTTCAGTTTGATAAGCATCATGTACTCAAGTCCAGCACAACTGGGTTGAAGATGAAGACTTTTATTTTTATTTATGTAACTTGTAATTAGTGTCCTAGGTAATTTGGGTCTCAATGGATTAGTATCTGATCCATTGGAAATAGGATATGTTTAGTGTCTTTAAGTAAAGGTAAATATGTTTTTGAAGTTAAGCCGTCTGTACTATATAACCCTAAGCAAGTTTATTAGGGTTAAAATAAGATGAATAAGAATTAGAGGTTGTGGCAGCCAACTGGGCGTTATCCTCCATCTCAGTCTTCCTGTGCAGTGTCAATGATTACTTCAATATTAGTATTGCTTATTACATAAATCAACATGGTATCATGACTTTCTGTGAAGACGTAGTTGTCAGCCGACATGCAAGTCTTGGTTGAAGTGGAATGAAGATGTATCAACTGGAAAGTTGCTGCCACAGCCTATATCAAACAAAAGTACAAGAGTAAGCAGAAGTTCTAAAGTGGAATGAAGATAGACTGTGGAACAGTCTTGGTTGAATGATTCGGTGAGTGTGGAGTCTTCCTTATTACTTTAAGATATCAAGATATCTAGTACCAAAAATAAAGTTCTTATGTGCAAGTCTAGAACAGACTGTATCATCAACTTGAATCAGACTTGGCTGCACAAGTTATTGGTGAATCGCAATAAAAGTCATTAAGTCTAGGTTTTGCAACGTGGCGTCTGAAGATCACGTCCCATTCAAGTAAATCAAAATTGGATGCACCAATTTATTGGCATTCACGTGTAAGTCTGAACACCACTGCACATCAAAATCGCAAGAGGATTCACGTGTAGTACTGAATACAACTGCACGTTACTCCGTTAACTTGCACATCAAAGATAAAGAGGATCAAATACTTACAGAATAAGTAATGGACAAAAATAAGATGACAGAGGGTTGCGACAACAACTCCTTGGACAAAGGCGAGGTATTTCAAATCACAAATCTAAAGTTAGATGGCAAGAACTATCTTCAGTGGGCCCTATCTATAGAATTGCCGATTATGGCCAGGGGCGATGGGACTACTTAACTGGCGATATACCTCAACCTCCAGTTACAGATCCACTTTATTCACGATGGCGAAGGGAGAATGCACTAGTGAGTGCATGGCTGATTTAATCCATGACACCTTCTATCGACACTACATTCATGTTCTTAGAAACTGCTAGGGATATTTGGTTAGCAGTTCAGGAGGCCTATGCTCAACGGAAGAATATAGCCAAGAAATATGATCTCATAGAGAAGATTAGAAAATACAAGAAGGGAGGAAGATTAGTAAGTCACTACTATGCAGAACTCAGAGGTTTAGGGAAAGAATTGAAACTCTATTGAAAGACAAAATGTCAAAGTTGCACAAAAGAGCGCAATGAAAAATTTGAAGAATGAAAAGTATTTGATCTCCTATGGGGTATCTCTTTAGAGTATGGGGTCGTAAAGAATAATATCCTTAGCAAAGAAGAGTTTTCATCCTTGAGCACCGTGTACTCCCTCTTACTTCGGGAAGAAGTTAGGAAACATCTAGAGAAGGAAACAAGATTATCTCAGAGACATCTGCGTTTATGGGCAGGAATACCTCTAATCCCTCATTCTCTCGTGGAAGAGGAGGATATGAGCGTGGCAGAGGTAAGACCTCACTTACTTCGGAAGAGAATGACAAATTAACTTGTTCTTACTCTATAGAAAATCAAGACATACAAAGGAGACTTGCTGGGAATTGGTTGAAGACAGAAGACAGAGTAATCTTTATAGCTCAAGAGATTAGGACATTTACTATTATCAAAAAATTAAGATGTTATTGCCTGAATTTACTTCTTATAATGATTTAAATATGAACTATGAAACATACCAGGAGGCAAAACATCATCGTGTCCTTTGAATGAAGAAAAATCCTCTAAACCTTTTGAGATTGTTTACTCTGATGTTTAGGAGCCTTGCTCTACAACTTCATTACATGGTCACAAATACTTTATCTCTTTCATTGATAATTGCACCAGGTTTACCATAATATATCTTATGAGAACCAAAGAAAAAGTGAAAGGCATCCTTCCCATTTACTGTCAGTTTATACATACTCAATTTTAGCTCACAGTGATAATAGAGGGGAATATATGTCACTCACTCTATTTATATTTCTTAGATCGAGGTATTTTGCGTCAAACTTCATGCTCACATTCTCCACAACAAAATGGCATTTCTGAAAGGAAAAATAGACGTATCCTAGAGGTTGCCAGAACTTTTCTACTTGGGTACAAAGTTCCAAAGGTTTATTGGAGTGAACCAGTCTTAACAACAGTATATCTCATCAACTGTATGCCAAGCAGGATTCTCAAGGATAATACCCCTTTTCACTCATTATGTCCCTCAAAAAGGCAATTTCATTTACTACCAAAAGTGTTTGGATGTACTTGTTTTGTTCATATATATCATGGTATGAGAGATAAATTAGATGCTAGAGCCGTGAAATGCATTTTCTTGGGATATTATGCTACTCAAAAAGAGTATAAATATTATGATCCTATAAAAAGAAAGTCATATGTTACTATGGATGTTACTTTTCATGAAGATATACCACTTTATAGCAAATAAGAAGATCAATCATCAGATAACTATTCACCTCATGTGATACCACTTCCACCATTTGAAAATCAACCAAACGTTAAAGGGAAGAAGAGGAAACTCACCCTCCACAAGGACATAAATGGCAAGTTTATACTAGAGGTGAGAGAAAGGCCCTCTTTCCACATCAGTCTACTACTCTAAATCAAAATCCTCTCCCTGAATCAAATTTGATTCCTTCTCAGGTAATTCCTTGAAATTCTATTATTGAAACTGATGATCTCCTTATTGCTCTTAGGAAAGAGAAACGTGAATATGCAAAGTATTCCTTACAAAATTGGTCTCATATACTAATTATCCTAAAGAGTATGAGTTGTTTGTGATGAATGCAGATAATATTTATATTCCCAGAACATTTTCTGAAGTAAAACAACAATTAGAGTGGAGGGGAGCAATGAAAGAAGAAATTGCAGTGCTAGAAAGAAACAACACATGGGAACTTGTTTACTTACCAAGAGAGAAAAACAGTGGAATGCAAATGGATGTATTCAGTAAAGTACAAAGCTGATGGAAATATAGAAAGATACAAAGCAAGATTAGTGGCTAAGGGTTACAATCAATCATATGATATTGACTATATAGAAACTTTTGGACCGGTGGCAAAAATGAACACTATCAGAATTATTCTAAGTGTGGATGTCAAAAAAGGATGGAACTTATGACAATTGGATGTGAAGAATGATTTCCTTCAGGGTGACCTTATGAAAGATATCTACATGAACCTATCACCTGGGTATGACCATGGACAAATGCAAACTACAACAACAACAACAACTAAGCCTTTTCCCATACTAGACGGGGTCGGCTACATGGATTCTTTGTTTCCATAGATCTCTATCGTGTGCCATGTTAGCAGTTAACTCCCAATAAGCTAGATCATTCTTTATTGTTTCTTTCCAACACTTTTGTGGTCGTCCTCTACCTCTTTTAATACTTTCCAAATTTAGTTTTTCTAACCTTCTTACAGGTTCTTCTTTTGATCTTCTTTCTATATGTCCAAACCATCTTAAACGATGTTCTCTCATTTTATCCTCTATTGGTGCCACTCCTAATTTGTTTCTAATAACCTCATTATGTATACGGTCTTTTCTTGTATGACCACTCATCCATCTCAACATCTTCATTTCTGTCACAGACATCTTTTGTACATGTTGATGATTAACTGCCTAACACTCAGAACCATAAAACATGGCAGGCCTAACTGCTGCTCTATAATATTTACCTTTTAATTTTAATGGTATCTTCTTATCACAAAGAATACCTGATGCTCCTCTCCATTTTAACCAACCAGCATTAATTCTATGTGTAACATCTCCATCAATTCTTCCATCACTTTGAAAAATTGACCCTAGGTATTTAAAACTTTCCTTTTGAGGAATGTAATGTGTGCCAATTTTAATTTCTAAATAAATCAATTTATGGTTTAAAACAGTCTTCACGAGCATGGTTTGATAATTTAGTGATGGCGTTATGAGTTTGAGATTTAAACGGTGTGTCAGTAATCATATACTATTTATCACTAAGGAGGAGAAAACTATCTTACTATTGGTATACGTAGATGACATCATCATTACAGGGGACAATACAAAAGGCATAGCTATTTTAAAAAAACAACTAAGTGCATTGTTTGACTTAAAGGACTTGGGCATATTACACTATTTCTTGGGCATTGAAATAATTCAGAGTAAAGATTGTTTATTCTTAAGTTAGAGGAAATACATTCTAGACTTATTGAAAGAAACAAAAATGGAGGATTGTTGAATATGCTCTACTCCAATTAAAATTTCAAAAGAAAACAATGATAATTCAGCTGAACCATATGAAGATGTTGGTAGATATCAGTGATTGGTGGGAAAACTAATATATATTATCATGACAAGACCAGATGTGAGTTTTGCAGTTGGATATGTTAGTAGATGGATGCATTCCCCATCTAAACATCATATGAATATCGTGTTTCATATCATCAGATATTTGAAATCTTCTATTACCTACGGTTTACGATATACTCCACATTCATCACTAGATATAAAAATTTATTCAGATGTTGATTGGGCAGGTTTCAAGGTTGATAGAAAGTCAACATCTGGTTATATAGTATGTCTAGGAGGTAATATAATATCTTGAAAAAGTAAGAAGTAATCAATGGTGGTCAGATAAAGTGCAGAGGCTGAATATCATGCTATTGCTCTCGAGATATGTGAAGGCTTATGGATCATATCACTTGATGAAATTGGTCTCAGAAGAAAAACTTCAATCAAGTTTTTTACTGATAGTAAAACAGCTCTTCAAATGACATCTAATCCAGTTTTTCATGAGATGACCAAACACATTGAAATAGATTGTCACTTTATTAGAGAAAAAGTTTTCAAAAGAATCTTCAATCTCCTTTATGTATGTTCCGGAGATCAATTGGTTGATTTTCTCACTAAACCAATATCTGTTAATGGGTTAAAGAGGACTCTTGTCAAGTTGGGTGTTTAAACCTTCAAGACCCAACTTGAGGGGGCGTGTTGGAAATGAAGCCGAAGATGAAGACTTTTATTTTTATTTCTGTAACTTGTAATTAGTGTCTTAGACTCTTAGGTCATTTGGGTCGAAATAGGATCTGTTTAGTATCTTTAAGTAAGGGTAAATATGTCTTTCAAGTTAAGTCTCTGTACTATAAAACCCTAAACAAGTTTATTAGGGTTAAAATAAGATGAATAAGAATTAGAGGCTGCAGTAGCCAACTGGGCGCCGTCCTCCATCTCAGTCTTCCTGTGCAGTGTCGATGATTGCTTCAATATTAGTATTCCTTATTACATAAATCAACAGTTATAACTTTTTCCTAATTCACATAGAAATGTCAAGCATGCTTGGCATGTACCTAATGGCAACAAAAGTATATGGACACACCTCTCCAGCAAAGAACAGACCAGGATGTGTAATGCTTCCCATTGTGGTTAGACTAATCTGCACCAGTACACAATCTACAGTAAATATACTAAGCAGAGAAGCTAAGGGCCAGTTCACAATCGACTAACAGAAAATCTTCAAAAACCTCTTTGAGTGGAACTCCACCAGCAGTGACAAATTCATCTTTGAATTGACCCTTTAAAATAGAAAGGATTAGAAATGTGTTATTTCATCAAGAAATAGTATGTTCATTGAAAGCCTGTGCGTGAACTATTTGAGAAACTGGACAGAAGATCGGATAGCAGCAAACCTTTCCAACAATAGTGAATGCACACTGCTTCATCAAAAGTGAAATCGAACTTAATGCATCACCGGGCATATGACCCCATAACACATCACCATCTACACCCTGGAGAAGAAAATTTTTCTGTGCTTCAAGAACATGCAAAAGGAAGCAGCAGAAATTGAAATACTTTATTCAAGGTTATAGGATACACTACCTCACGTTCAACCAAGTACTGCCAAAACCTTCTCACCAAATTGAACTTTGTGGGACATGAGTTCAGCACCTTCTGTTTCTGAAAATGAAGTTTTATAGTACCCTTAAACACAACAAAAGACTTGATTTAAGTATAATTTTAGTAGAGGAACTCAACTGCAAATAGACTTTTTTGTTGAGTCAGAGCAGATTTTACATCATCTATGTGATAATCAGGAACAAAATCCACTGAAAGGGTTCCTGCAGTTCATCCCAGCAAATGAGTATGTAAAGAAGCCAGCATAGTATGATCTTAAAACTACTAAGCAAGCAAGCAAGAAGCAAACATGAAATAGAATCAGAGACGGACCTGGATACAGGTAGGGGTGAGGTGGCTGCCTCACCTCAATTTCAGAACCTTAAAGAGAAATGCAAAATTTCCTATACTCTGCACCACCTTGTTTTGAAAACTACCTCACCCAAATTTCTATGAAAATTAACCTGCTTAAACGTAAAACTTCTATGGGATTTTGGTCTGCCTTTAAAACCTAAATCAATAATCAAAAAACTTAGGAAAACTCTTCGAATGTGTTCTTAGGCATGCCTCCACCTGCCTGTGACACAACATCCCTCTTCCTCCTGTTTGCTTGCCTTAGGTTTCCGAAGCTCTGCCTGTATGGCTGCAATCTCTAGACCTCCACCGCCCGCAATCTTTTCCAGCACCAATCAGCCCTTTGATTGGTTTCTTTCCTAGAAGTCTATGGTTTCTAGAGTAATAGGAATGGATATAGTGTAGCATAGGTTATGCATCGCATAGCATAAGCTATGTAAACAAGTATGATAAACTTTAAAATTAGTAATAGATATGTTGACATCATAAATGAAACATGAAAAATTACAACATATAAAAGTTTTAAATGCACTGATGTGCAATAATCACAACATAAATGAGATGTTTCAAACAAAAAACTTGATGTTTCTTTTAAACTAATCCCATTTTCTCATGATATAATGCAAAGGAGAACAACTCCGCCCATGTAAGGGATCACCCTTGCATTGTCGGTCCCAAGCCCAGATAAAGGAGGAGGGTTGTGTTAGGCTTCCGAGAGCCAACGTAAAACTTCGTCGGATTTTATAACATGGATTACAAAAATTATGAGTATTGCTTTGGGGCATCCCCGCCTAGCAACGTGCTACAGAGCCCGAATGCAGTAATAAATAAGCAAGGGCCACTACATTTTCACCTGAATGTAGTGAATCAATTGCAGAGAGGGTTCCACATCATGAACGGGTGTGGGTAAAGAAGTTAGTCCCGCTACATTACCGCCCGAATGTAGTGAATAATTTTCAGAGAGAGTCTCTGCATTTTGAATATGGACGGATGCGGGGGGTAAGGAAGCTAGTCCTAGATAATAAGATCAGTATTGATTCTTAGAATATTGGAACGTTATCCGGTAAGCTAATGAATGTGGTAGATGTTGAATTTAACATTGAAAATTCACTTTATTGCTAAATGGAAAATACTTACATCAAGAACTGCCCACAGCTAATGACTCACTAATTATATATACTAACAATCTAACTTGAAAGACATAACTACCCCTAATAAGTGACTGGTAGGATACAAGTCCTAATGGATCCAAAACTAATCCATTAGGACCCATATTACACTTACATAAATAATTAAATCTACATATAAATTAAATTCCTAATCTAGATAATCAAGATTCAAGTTGATCTCCAACACATCCCCTCAAGTTGAATCTTAAGATTTGTAATTTTCAACTGACGAAGAGTTTTCTGGAATCCTCCTACTGATGATGGTTTTGTGAGAATATCTGCTAATTGCCTTTCTGAACATACATGAATTAGATCGAAAGTGCCTTGTGAAATCTTCTCTCTGATGAAATGACAATCTATCTCAATATGCTTGGTCCGTTCATGGAAAACTGGATTGAGTGCCATTTGAAGGGCTGCTTTACTGTTTGTGTAAAAGGAAACGGGGGTATTTATTTTGAGACCAAATTCTGTCAAAAGAGATAACACCTATAATCCTTTGCATATACCCAATGCAATTGCATGATATTCAGCTTCTGCACTTGATCTAGATACCACAGATTGTTTCTTACTTTTCTAAGATACAATGTTGCCCCCTAAACAAACCACATAACCAGAGGTTGATTTTCTGTCTGTCTTCGAACCTGCCCAATCAGCATCAGAATATATCTTCAAGTCTAGTGATGAATTGGAGGTATATAATAAGCCATATGTTATTGTAGACTTCAAATATCTGATGATGTGAAATACAGTGTTCATGTGATATTTGAAAGGATTATGCATCCACCTGCTAACATAACCAACTGCGAAAAAGATATCAGGACATGTAATAGTAATATATATTAACTTTTCGACTAATTTCTGGTATCTACCAATGTCCTGATATGGTTATGCACAATTGTTATCCTCCTCCTTGGGTATCTCCATAGGTATTGAGCATACACGACAATCTTCCATTTTTGTTTCCTTTAATAACTCCATAATATATTTTCTTTGACATAGGAATAAAGCATTTTTCCTATGAATAACCTCTATACCCATAAAATAATTCAATCTTCCGAGATCTTTTAAGTCGAATAGAGTGTGAGTCTCTTCTTTAAGTCAATAATGCCTGCAGTATCATCTCCTGTAATAATAATGTCATCAACATATACCAGTAACATGATATTTTTCTGACCTTGTTTGATGAAGAGAGTATGATCACTGATGCATTGTGTAAAACCAAGGGTTCGAACCCCATCGCTAAATTTTTCAAACCATGCTCGTGGAGATTGTTTCAATCCATAGATTGATTTCTTTAATTTACATAGCTTCTCTTGTTCATGCCCATAGCAATATCCAGGGGGTAAGTCCATATAAATATCTTCTGTGAAATCACCTTGAAGGAAAGCATTCTTCACGTCCAACTGCCATAGTTCCCATCCTTTGTTGATTATCAGACTCAACAGAATTCTGATAGTATTCATCTTAGACACTGGTGCAAATGTTTCTGTGTAATCAATCCCATAAGACTGACTATATCCTTTAGCTACTAATTTAGTTTTATATCTTTCTATATTACCATCAGCCTTATACTTTACAGAAAATACCCACTTGCATTCCACAATTTTCCTTCCTGATGGTAGATCAGTTAAATCCCAAGTTTGGTTACGCACAAGAGCTGAAATTTCCTCTTCCATAGCGGCTTTCCATTCTGGAAGTTGCTTGGCTTCTTCGTATGTTCTTTGAACAAATGTATTCTATGCATTCATTACGAACAACTGATATTCTCTAGGACAATTAGAGTAAGATACCATTTTTTCCAAGGTATATTTACCGACTGTACGTTTGCCTTTCTTGATAGCAATAGTTAGATCATCCAATTCACTGTCTGGATTATAAGAAATAACTTGAGGAAGAAATAAGTCTGATTCTTGTTGTAAATTTCTATCAACATTCTTATGTGGAAAAAGTATTCTTCGATTACCTCTATTATATACTTGCCACTCCTTTTCTTTAGAAGGAATTGTGTTAGCCTCTGTATCTTCATGAATGGATGGAATTTCAATAGGAAGAAGTGGAAACACCTGAGTAGACTGCATATCTAATAAGGAATCTTCTTTTACTTTATAAAATGGTGTGTCTTCATGAAAAGTAACATCCATTGTAACATAAAATTTCCTCTTTAATGGATCATAACACTTATATCCCTTCTGGGTAGTCGAATATCCCAAGAAAATACACTTATTGATCTTGCATCTAATTTATCTCAGGCCCCTTGATAAATATGAAAAAAGCAGGTACAGCCAAAAACTCTTGGTAGTACATGAAATTGTTTTTGAGATGGACATAAAAAGTGAAAGGGAGTATTTCCACTAAGAATTCTGCTTGGCATACGGTTTATAAGAAACACAGATGTCAGAACTGCTTCATCCCAATAATATTTTGGTAGATTGCTTCCGATTAAGAGTGTTCTCGCCACTTCTAAGATATATCGATTCTTTCTTTCTGCAACACCATTTTGTTGAGGAGAGTGAGAGCATGATGTCTGGTGTAGGATTCCATGTTGTAAAAAATAAGAGTAAAGAGATTGAGACATAAATTCTCCACCATTGTCACTGCGAAATTTTTTTATAGTACTCTGAAATTGATTTTATACAAACTAACAGTATACTAGAAGGATTTTCTTCACTTCATCTTTAGTCTTCATAAGGTAAATTATAGTCAATCTAGTACAATCATCGATAAATGACACAAAGTACTTATATCCAATCACAGAAGTCGTAGAGCACGGGCCCCAAATATCAGAATGTACAATATCAAATGGAATAGAAGCTCTATCTTCATTTAATGAAAATGAAATACGGTGATGTTTTACCTTCTGGCAAGTTTCACAATTCAAGTTCATATCATTACAAGTACTAAATTCTGGTAATAACAACTTTATTTTTGAAAAAGGTAAATGGCCTAATCGCCTATGCCAACGAGGTATATCTTCTGTCTGCTTCTCTGTAATGATAGCTGATTGTAGTGTAGATCCTTTATTGTCTTCGCAAAAATAGAGGCTTCTCTTTATGTTACCCTGAACATAGATCTTCCCCATCTTGATTTCCTGAAATACACATCCAGTGGAATCAAATGTTATTCTATATTTCAGATCTTGAGTCATAGCAAATACAGATAATAAGTTCACTCATATGTTTGGAACATGTAAAACATTTTGTAAAGTTCCAAAGGATGTAATAACACTTCCTCTTCCCACAATTGGAGTAAGAGATCCATCTGCTAGTTTGATATTGATGTTTCCCTATGACAATTCATACGTATCAAAAAATTCTCTCTTGCTGACCATATGGTTTGTAGCTCAAGAATCAATAATCCATATTCTTGAATAGAAAGAATTTACATTACCCTGAGTTAGAAATGAAAATGGATAGACGATGGTTGCTTGTGAGTCACTATGAGAAGATGTAGATGGCAATTGCGAATCAGTCAGGCGGGCCTTTAACAATTCTATCTTTTTTTCATATCAACCAGCGAAGTTGAATTATTTTCAGTTGTTTGTTTATCAGTCTGATCACTGCTGAAATACGCCTTAGATTTATTCTGAAAGTAAGTAGGCTTTCCAACCAGATCCCAGCAAGTCTCCTTGGTGTGTCGTGATTTTCCATAATGGGAGCAAATTATTTTATCCTTTTCTTCAGATGTCAATCCAGATTTGCCTCTACCATAGCTTCCTCTTCCTCGAGCAAAGGGTGGAACATAAGTATTCTTTCCGACATATATTGAGGTCTCAGTATTAATTTTGGTTTCCTTTTCTAAATGTTTCCGATCTTCCCGAAGAAGGAGTGAGTATACTATACTCAAGGAGGGAAGTTCTTCTCTGCAGAAGATGTTGTTCTTTACGGCTTCGTATTCTGAAGATATGCCCCATATAAGGTCAAACACTTTACGTTCTTCAAATTCTTCGTTCCGCTCCTGTGTACAAGTTTAGCATTTGGTCTTTGAATACAATTGTAATGCTTCCCACAAACCTCTGAGTTCTGCATAATATTCACTTACTGATCTACCTCCTTCTCTGCACTTTATGATCTTTTCAATAATATCATATTTTTTCGCAATATTCTTCCTCTGAGCATATGCCTCTTGGATTGCTAGCCAAATATCCTTTGCTGAATCTAAAAACATAAAGGTGTTACCAATCGAAGGTATCATAGATTGTATAAGCCAAGCACTAACAAGTGCATTTTTCCTACACCACCGAGAATACAAAGAAATTGCAAAAGGAGATTTAGAAATTTCACCTGTAAGATAGTCCCATCGCCCCCTTGCCATGACAGCGAGTTCCATAGATCTGTCCCATTAGAGATAATTCTTCCCATCTAGTTTAAGATTTATAATTTGGAAGGTTTCTCCTTTGTCCGAAAAATTATCACCACCTTCGGTGATTTTGTTTCTATCAATTCCCTTATGTTCCTTCTTGTTGTCTTTAAAGTCACTGGTATATATTAATTTCACCAAAGAAAATTACTCACAATTGGTATATAACGTAATCTCTTGATCTTAATCAAGTAGTGACTAGCTATCATCAACAAGAAGAAGAACTTTATGTAAGAGCCTTGATTTGCCGTAAATAGTCAAAACTGCCAGGATCTTAACTTACCGTGAATATTAATTTCAGATCAATAATCAACGTGTAATCACTTTATGAAGTATGTTGAAATATTCTGAACTGTCCGTTGAGAATATTGACTTGCCGTCAATTATCAGATCTGCCCGCTGTCAAAAAAATTCTGAACATCCACTGTTTCTACAACTTTCAATGGGAATTTCTTGCAGTTGATTTCCAAAGCTTTCCACTAAACTTTTCACAGAATAGGCTCTGATACCATGTTGAATTTAACATCAAAAATTTTCACTTTATTGCTAAATGGAAAATACTTACATCAAGAACTGCCCACAGGGACTGGTCGGCCACATGTTGCCGCCCTGCTCCAAATCACGTTTTCTTAACTTGACAAACCCTAATGACTCACTAATTATATATACTAACAATCTAACTTGAAAGACATAACTACCCCTAATAAGTGACTGGTAGGATATGGGTCCTAATGGATCCAAAACTGATCCATTAGGACCCATATTACACTTATATAAATAACTAAATCTACATATAAAATTAAATTCCTAATCTAGATAATCAAGATTCAAATTGATCTCCAACAGTAGATACAAGATACAAAATGGGTTGGAGAAAAAGCAAAGGAGATAAAGGATAACGATTTTAAATTATGGTACTCAAGTAAAGAAAATGCTCAAAACGGAGTTGGTATTATCATAAATAAAGATTTAAAGGATAGTGTAGTAGACATACAATGATATGGTATCCGAATCATGACGTTGAAATTAGTATTAGGAGCAAAGGTTTTGAATATAGTTTGTACTTACGCACCCGAAGTAGGACTAGAAGATAGTATAAAGACAACTTTTTGGGAAGAGTTAGATAAGGTGATTCAAAAGATTCCACAAAGGGAGATGATTTGTTTAGGAGGAGACTTAAATGGACATGTCGGTAAAGAGGCATTAGGATATCAAGGGATTCATGGAAACTTTGGTTTTGGGGATATAAATGAGGAAGGTAGGGAAATTTTAAATTTTTCTATGGCATTTGATCTCTTTATAGTCAATACAATCTTCAAAAAACGAGATGAAGATTTAATTACTTATAAGAGTGGCTTATCACAAACACAAATTGATTACTTTATTTGTAGAAAAAAAGATAGAGCGTGTTGTAAAGATTGCAAGGTAATTTCAGGAGAAAGCTTAACCACCCAACATCAACTTTTAGTTATGGATTTACAAATAAAAAAATGGACAAAGAAGAAAAGGGTGCATCGAGCTATTCGGACTAAATGGTGGAACCTCAAAAGCAAGAAAGAAGATATATTTAAACAGAAAATCCTTCAAGGAGATGTTTGGAAATATGTTGGTACACCCTGTGATATATGGAACAATATGGCTATACATATTAGAAAAATGGCGAAAGATGTGTTAGGGGTATCTAAGTGAGGTGTACCGGCACAAAAAGAAGCTTGGTGGTGGAGTGAAGTAGTACAAAATAAAATCAAGGAAAAGAGAGCATGTTACAAATTACATTATGCTAAGAAAACTAGTGAAACTTTAGAGTCTTATAAGAAAGCAAAGAAGGAAGCGAAAAAGGCCGTGAGTGAAGCAAAAGCTAAAATTTGGGAGGATTTCTATAAAAAAACTCAACTCAAAAGAGGGTGAAAGAGATATGCCGGATCATCAGACCGATAATGGGAGTCTCTACCACCCCTTCTTGCCATCTCAATGGAGTACTTTAATTCAAACAAAAACCTAAAAATAAAAGCACTTCGTAAATCCCCAATCTTCAAATAACACTCAAATGGAGTGTCTCCCACTTCATGAATGCAATAAAAATCATATACACACGCTTAATAACTTCATATTTTGTCATTAAAAAAAAATGAAATAACACAAAAAACAACAAATATAAAAGAAAAAAATAGAAAAAAACATTAAAAATATACCTAAATCCGAGTTTGGAGGCTTGCACAGACACCGTAGGGTATGATTTTAGAGCTTTGAACACCAAAGAGGCAAAAATAGACTCTTAGGGAGCTTGAGGAACCCAAAAGGAGAGAGGAAACCCGCGAAAAATCGCGAGTTTTGGTCGGCCCGGGATCCTTTATAAGGGTTCCAAGGCATATCGTGTGATACGACCCATATCGCACGATACGGTGCGATACACCCGCATTAACGATACGGGTCCCCGTATCGTATCGTGATGGCCTACGATACGATACGTATCGCACCGTATTGTACGATACAGATAACATTGGCATTAATTCTATGTGTAACATCTCCATCAATTCTTCCATCACTCTGAAAAAGTGACCCTAGTTATTTAAAACTTTCCTTTGGGGGATGCAATGTGTGCCAATCTTAATTTCTATGTCCTCTGAGGTAACCAAATGATCAAACTTACATTCCATACATTCTGTCTTTGTTCTACTAAGTCGAAGGCCTTTGCTTTCTAATATTTCTCTCCATAGTTCCAATTTTCTATTAACTTTTTCCTTAGACTCCTCCACTAATACAATGTCATCTGCAAATAACATACACCAAGGTACTTCATCTTGAATATTTTTGTTAACTCATCCATCACCATTATAAATAAGTATGGACTTAAAGTTGATCCTTGATGTAACCCAATATTAACTTCAAAGAAGTCTGTCATTCCTTCATGGGTCCTCACACATGTTTTTGCACCATCATACATGTCTCTTATAAGGTTAATATATGTCAATGGGATACCTCTTTTTTCCAAAGTTCTCCAAAGAATCTCTCTCGGTACCCTATCATAAGCTTTTTCTAGATCAATAAATATCATGTGAAGGTCTTTCTTTTTTGCTCTAAAATGTTCCATAAGACGTCACAAAAGGTGAATCGCTTCAATAGTAGATCTGCCTGGCATGAATCAAAATTGGTTCTCTGTTGTACTTGATACTTTTCTTAACCTACATTCGATAATTCTTTCTCACAATTTCATAGTATGGCTCATTAACTTGATACCTCGATAATTCGCACAATTTTGAATGTCTCCCTTGTTCTTATATATGGGTATAAGTGTACTTGCTCTCCATTCCTCGAGCATTTTTTGGTTTTTCCATATTTCATTAAATAGTCTTGTGAGCCAAGTGATTCCTATTTCTCCTAGTATTTTCCAAACTTCTATAGGAATATTATCTGGTCCTGCTGATTTACCACCCTTCATATGTTTAAGAGCCTCTTTGACTTCATTCTTTTGAATATGTCGGTAGAAATTGTGGTTTATATACTTTTCTGATTTGGCTAATTCTCCTAAGCTAATACTAACATCTTTATTTTCATTTAAAAAGATTATAAAAATAGTTTTTCCATCTATTTTGTCAAAGATCAAAAGAAAAACCTGTAAGAAGGTTAGAAAAACTAAATTTGGAAAGTATTAAAAGAGGTAGAGGATGACCACAAAAGTGTTGGAAAGAAACAATAAAAAATGATCTAGTTTATTGGGAGTTAACTGCTAACATGGCACACGATAGGGATCTATGGAAACAAAGAATCCATGTAGCCGACCCCGTCTAGTATGGGAAAAGGCTTAGTTGTTGTTGTTGTAGTAGTTGTTGTTGTCCTTATGCATCTAATATAATTAAGATCTTTAGTTTTCTTATCATTAACTCTAGCTATCCTCGCGAGCACCTAGCAGGGGAAAGAGAGTTTCAGTTGAAGACTTTGAAGGTGGCAAAAGAGGAAGTTCAGGAAGGAGAAGAACTTCTTCTACCATACATTCGTTCTTTCCTCCTTCCACTACACCTCGTGCTCAACCTGGAATTTGTGCTGCTAATGCTTCAGAACAACTGCATGATCAAGCAAACCTTGCAGTGGGAAGATGGTTTTATGATGCATGCATTTCATTTAATGCAGTAAACAGTTTTCATTTTCAAGCAATGGCAGATGCAATTGCTAACATTGGTCCAGGATACAGGATGCCCTCTTATCAGAAGTTGAAAGAGAAGATATTAGATCAGATCGTCATTGAAGTGCAGCAATATTGTTCGACTTTGAGACCGTCGTGGAAGGGAACGGGATGCACTATCATGGTAGATGGATGGACCGATAGGCGAGGAAGGACATTGCTAAACTTTCTTGTATATTGTCCTAAAGGACTCATATTTTTTAGATCTCTAGATATGTCAGAAGAGAGGCACACTGCAGAGATCCTACGATAGGAATTTGATAAGGTTATACAGGAGGTTTGGCTAAAAAATGTAGTCCAATTGATTACAGATAATGCAGCTAACTACGAAGCAACTGGGAAGGAGTTAGCTAATATTTATGGGACTTTCTACTGGACACCATGTGCAACCCATTGTTTATATCTCATCCTCGAGGACATTGGTGAGATGGATGAAATAAAGGCAGCAACTGAGTGTTGCCAAGATATTACAAAATTCATTTACAACCATGCCTTTGTTTTGTGTATGATGAGGAGATATACAGAAGGTGCAGAGCTTCTTCGCACAACTATAACTCGGTTCGCAACAAACTTCTTATCTGTACAAAGTATTGTGAGACAGAAGCAAGCTTTAAAGAGAATGTTCTCCTCAGATGAGTGACAACAATTTGCAGAGTTGCCTCAAAATAGAAGGAATAGAAAGTTGAATGAGATTGCAGAAACAGTTTTTAGAATTTCATTTTGGAATGCATGTGTTAGATTATTAAAAATTACCTGTCCTTTAGTGAAAGTTTTGAGATTGGCTGACAGCGAGGAGAAACCATCTATGGGCTACCTTTATGAAGCCATAGACAGGGCAAAAGAAGCCATCAAAAATAACTTTAATGGAAAAAAGAGAGATTATGTGCCCGTGTGGAAAATAATTGATAGTAGATGGAATAAATAATTGCATCAGCCTATTCATGCAACAGTCTACTATCTAAACCCATTATTCAGGTACTCAGCAACCTTCAAAAGGGACGGTGAGGTTAATCGAGGAATCATTGAATATATCGACAGATTAGTCCCTAATGAGAGCATAGCAGATGCGATACATCGAGAGATGGAGATATATGATAATGCTCTTCACTTGATGGATTTGCCTGTTGCAAATCGCAACCGCACTACAATGCGTCTAGGTAAATTGTTTATTTTCATATTTAAGTTGCATCTTACGTTACTGTAGATTATTATGTCTCTAATGTTTGTCTTTTTTTATAGAAGTTTGGTGGAACAGGTTTGGAAGTGATTGTCCAAACCTTAGAGATTTTGCAGTGAGAGTCTTAAGCCAAACCTGTAGAACAACAGGTTGTGAAAGAAATTGGAGTGTTTCACATCCATACAAAGAAGCGCAACAGGATTGAACACAAAAGGCTAAATGATTTAGTTTATATTCGTTGTAACATGCGCCTTCATGAAAGGTAATGTTGTATTACTTTCAAATTTTCAATTCAATATTATTTAACTTCAGTCTTCAATTGTTAATATTATTTACTAATTGTTTATCTTTGTTTGTCGTAGGCAATTAAAAAAAGTAAATAGAGAAGAAAGTCAGTTCGATCCAATAAGTTTGGATAATTTTGATATATTAGAAGATTGGGTTATGAAAGACACCGAAGAAAATGCTCTCCTAACTGAAGAAGACGTTGCTTGGATTAATTTGGAAGGAGAGCAACAACAACATCAAGGAGATGAAGAATTTGATTTCCAAGAAGAAGGTGTCGCTGATGATGATGAGGAGGATCTGCAACAAGGAGAAGATAAAGATTATTTAGTTGATGATCCTGATTACAATTTGTAAAATGTAACTGTGTCTGTAATCTGTATTTCATTTTTTGGATTCAAAATATGTAAATTTGGATGCAATTGTTCAATGTTGAATGCGCAATCTGTACTAAACTTACAGTATATGAATTTAAAGCAATTACCAGATTTTTCTTGAAATTTTCCTGACTTTTTTTATTTTTAAATTTTATTGATTTTTAATTAATTTTTGCATTATTTTAATATTAAAGTATGATAGGATATGATACGATATGCCCGTATCGTGGAGCTCAGCGATACACAATACGATACGCGTCAGACAACACTGATTAATGCTGGTTGGTTAAAATGGAGAGGAGCATCAAGTATTCTTTGTGATAAGAAAATACCATTAAAGTTAAAAGGTAAATATTATAGAGCATCAATTAGGCCTGCCATGTTTTATGGTTCTGAGTGTTGGGCAGTTAATCATCAACATGTACAAAAGATCTCTGTGACAGAAATGAAGATGTTGAGATGGATGAGTGGTCATACAAGAAAAGACCGTATACATAATGAGGTTATTAGAAACAAATTAGGAGTGGCACCAATAGAGGATAAAATGAGAGAATATCGTTTAAGATGGTTTGGACATATAGAAAGAAGATCAAAAGAAGAACCTTCAAGAAGGTTAGAAAAACTAAATTTGGAAAGTATTAAAAGAGGTAGAGGACGACCACAAAAGTGTTGGAAAGAAACAATAAAGAATGATTAGCTTATTGTGAATTAATTGCTAACATGGCACACGATAGGGATATGTAGAAACAAAGAATCCATGTAGCCGACGCCGTCTAGTATGGGAAAAGGCTTAGTTGTTGTTGTTGTTGTTGAATCCAAAAACACGCCCTGGACCCAACCAATAAAATCTGGGTTTGGGGCAGGAATGAATCACAAAAATGCGAACATAATAAAAGTCGGGTCGGGACTCGAATAGAAATGGACACGAACCCGACAATATATGTGTGTGCATGTATATATATATATATATATATATACACATGTGTGTGTTACAATATATATCATATATAATAGACATATTAAATACACATATTATACAAGTAAATATGTATCTTATGGTATAAGATATGAATATTTTGTATACACATTTATATATAAGAGTACTTTTTATATACACTAGGCCGTTTTAAAGTGACTTGAAAGTCTGGGGCTCAAAAAGATAGACCCGAACAAAAATCGAGTTGGATCCGGTCAGCCCATTTTCACTTGAACGAACGACCCAACCTGATGACCCGGTTTTCCAAGTCTCAGACCAAAGAATATGGTTTTACCTCATGAAACCACTCAATTGACCCTAATAGCTGACATAAGAGTAAAATCCTCTCTTTATTAAGGAAAAGATTTGACAAAGAGGATAGCAGTCTTGGAGAGCTCAGTACAAAGGGCGAAGAGAGAAGAAAACAGCTAGCCTGATGGATAGTCTCAAAATAGAGAACAACAATATAAGGTAACTTCTAACCAAAAACTGTGACTTTGCCTTCCCAAAACAGAATGAAGAAAACAATGCACAAGTCACACTTGGATTCATTTTTGACATTTTTGGATTACGTCTTTGATCAGTTCTGTATTTTTGTCATTCCATAAATTCTATAGACCACTAAATACAGGAATTTTAGATCACTAAAAATGAGCAAAGAATGTGTGTGTGCGTCTGTTCATTCATGGTATTAGAGAGTAGAAGTGAAACCTGAGTAGTTGGACTTCAAAAGGTCGCGTGCACCCCATGCTGACAATCGAAGAATTACAGGCCCACTAAGTCCCCAATGGGTCACTAGCATCGGGCCAACCTAAGTGACCCAGAAGAAGGTTAGCAACTGAGTGTTTTACATTAAGAAATATACAGAACTAACTCCAACTACCTGTTCAAATTGAGGAATATTACGAACATCTGGCATTTTCAACCTTACTTTCACTTTTGGAAAAGTTATCTAAGCACCAAAAAGACAAATATAAGTCAATAAAATAATACACAGGGGATGTACCCAAAGTAGATCTATAAGCCTACAAAATAATACACGAAAAAAGTGCATTGTAGGAATTGCTGTGATTTGTGAAGACGAATTACTTGCAACTAGAAAAATGACACTATTTGTATCAAGATTTTTCTAGATAAGTATATACTGATCTTGCATTTGTAAGTGATCATTTTGCTATTGCAGCCATGTCTTTTCCAATTTACTCTAATCACTTTAACAAAACAATCCATTCAAAACATAAGCCATAAAATAATGGATAATAACATCAAACTTGTTGACGATATAAGCAAAATTTGATATGATTATCCAATATTCTGTGGCAACTAATCAGAAAAGACTCAGATGGATATAGTCCAGAGATTCATCACTTCTATGACTTAGTCAGCAAGGATATCATCTATGTGTTCTTGTCATTAGGGAAAAAAGTGTGGGGGAGGAGGTGGCGAGGGGTAGAACATGATAATGCTGGTTATGGACGAACAAAAAAAGAAAAAGAAAGGAACTGACTGAATGATGACCTGAGTATGTCAAACGATAGATGCATGGAAACCTACAAACACAACGAACTCTGTGATGCATTGACATGGCAACTATACAGTAGAATGCACGACTATCCCTGCATATAAACAAGAATCCAAAGACACAGTAAAATATATCAGAGAACATTTCATTCTTCATACTGACTGAGAAAAGAATACCCCAGCTAATCCTCTTAAACGTATATCCTCTATCTTGAAGGTGAATAAACTTGGCACAGGTTGTATAATAGAGTGACCAAGCTGAGTTGCAATAGCATAACCCTGTAAAACAAGCCAAGCCTATGTGAGGATGTCAATATTTGCAATACCCCAATGCAGTTTGAAATATTGCTTCACTCCAACCTGCCGGCTACTGCCAGTGGTGATCAACAGGTAATCGGCTTCAACTGTCTCAACGGCCCCAATGTCCAACTTTTCAATATTGAGAGTGAACCTCCTGCTGCCACCACAGTAAGCAGTTGTCACAACTTTGCCCGTCTCCAATTCAACTGATCCAAGAAAAATTTTAAATAATTAGCATACCACATAAAAGAAGAACAAAAATCAAGCATTAAATGTAACCCTACTAATACAGTAAGATAGAGGATGCAGACTGCAGAAAATTAGAAAACAACAATTCAGGGAGTTAAAGAAAAAGTCCATAGATGCAACAACTGCAGCACCCACGTCAACTGTTTGATGAAAGCCATAGAGAATGGTTTGAGCACTTGCTCAATGAATGAGGACAAAAGTGGTTATACCGGTCACAAATGAAGAAAATTTGTCAGTGGACAAGAAAGTTAATTGTATAAAACAATCATCAGCGGTTCCTATAGTTGTTAAGACATTGAAGAAAAGGTGAGAAAGCAACATCAGGCTGAAAAGGCTGGACATTTTTCCTAATTATCTGTCATTGTTCTTGAAATGAAAATTTGGTTCCATCTTCCAAGATGGATGAGTAGTCAGCTCTTGATATAACAAAGAAAGGGGGGAAAGTAAAAGACGAGAGCAACATCTATAGTTGGGAAATCTATTTGGTCTTGATTGATGGATGAAAATTTTGCTCCTTGGATCAACATGGGTAGGATGAGTCTTGCTTTGACTTTTTAAGCATTCTGGTGCATACATGCAGGCACACACCAAAAGATTGTATTGTCAGATGATAACTATGCCTCGCTTCTTTGGTATCAAGAAATATATTGACCCATGGTTGCTGAAGGGCACTTAACAAGCTTCAGTACAGTAGAGAATGAGCATTCACCATTTGGAGATATGCAATGTAAGCTACTGAGTAGGTAGAACAAATTTATTCAATCTTAATCTGATCTCTTCAAATAGAAAACCATGGTAAGAACCAAAAAGATATATATATCTAAAAATCTGAACATACAAGAGAGAGTGTTATGATACCACACTTGTAAGAATTGGCATTGAATAGAATAGAAGACTACACCTCCACTTCTCCTTGCTTCATTCAGAAGACAATCCACTATAGTTGCTGAACTGTCACTAAGTGGGAATACTCTACCATCATCTTCAGTCTAAAGAGATAAATGACCAATAACAGTTTCAAAAAACATAGGGATGGAAAGGATATACACAATAACAAAACCAGATGGGACCTCAAAACAACCTTGAGATGAACATTGTGTTCGTTAAACCAAGAGATGGTATCCTCCGGTCCATGCACATCAAAGAAGGATCCTTGCAGTTCCTTGTGACCACGAGGGTAGTGTTCGGCCAAAACCTGGATTAGTTTCGCATTAACAGTAGATTTCCATCAACATGAATAGCTTTATGATTATGTAGCAACTCGAAGTATATCTTCAAAATTGACTAATCCATTTGAAGAAAAGTGAGCATCAAACAACTATACAAAGGCTTATTACTCCTTTCTTTCATTCCTCACCCTTTCTATTTTCTAACCCGATTTTTTATAGGGGTTTTCATAGATTCTAAGATTCCTCGCCTTCGTAAAGCCTTTTACTTATGGTTTATCTCTGGTTGGCTTGATAACATCTGATTCAATGTGGAAGTACTACATGGCAATAGGCTTGTGAATAGGTGTATATTTTGTAACAAGGTGAAGCATGAAAGTATTTCTTACATGAAACACTACATTGCAAGAACCAAAAAGGATGTAAGTACCTACCATCGGGTGCTTGAAGAAGTATGAAATTCAACAAGTTTTGAAAGTTATAAAGCAAAGAAAGAGATTACGACAAAGAGAGAAAACATAAATAAGAGGATGGGGTATGTCTCAAGATGCTTCTCGAGATATATATAGTGAAAAAAGTCATGGTATAGCCGAGGAAGAGGAGGAGACAGTTGAAGGGACAAGGAGAAAGCGAGATAAAAGAAAAAGTATAGGTTTTGGTGGCAGTAGTAATGGGATTGGTTCTTGTTTCTTTGCTCGATGACTGTGAGCAGTGGTAGAAGAGGTGCTAAAGGCAGTAGAATACATTCACTTTTTTTCAATGTATAACTCTTAGAGCTCAATTAAGTATCAGATCAACTATAGTTTCAAAAGAGATAATTAAGAAAGTAGATTTGAAGTGTGCATAAGTTTTTTATGAAAATTGTCTCTATTTTAATGTTGCAAATTCATTTTCCTTTCAAGGCATGGCAGATGGTATTGCTAGTATACGATGAGGTTATAAGATCCCTATTTATCATGCTTTAAGGGATAAATTACTATAAAATGAGTTTATATTGTTTATGAATGAAGTTCTGAATTTAAGGAGTTGTGAAAGATTACTAATTGCTCTATCATAATTGATGGTTGGATAAATGGATATCATAGATCATTAGTCAACTTCTTGGTCTACTATCCAAAGGGACATTATCTTTGAAATCCTATGACCTATCCTACATTGATAAGATTATACATAATTTGCTCCCTATTTTTGAAGATGTTAAGGATGTTGGTGTTTAAAATATTGTTTAATTCATCACTGGTAATGCTTCAAATTTTAGAGCAATTGGTAAGATACTTGAGACCATTCATCCTTAGTATGGACTCCATGTGTTACATATTGCATAAGACTTAATACTTGAGGATTTAAGTGTAACGGATGAAATTAGGATGACAATTGATGCATGCAGAAATATCATAAAGTTTATTTATAATCACTTATTTTATTGCATTTGATTAGAATTTACACTAGCAAAAGGGAGTTGATTAGGCCTTTATTGATAAGATTTGCTATGAATGTTATTACTGTTTTGAGTCATCTCATAAAAAAATGTATTGAAAAAGATGTTTGTTTCTGATGAATGGGGCTCTATAAGTTGTTCGAGAAAGAGAAGGGATTATTATGACCTTATTTTTAATATTAGCTTTTGAGAGAAATGCGGTACATTTTTTAGGATACTTATGCCTTTGTTAAGGTAATGAGAATGGTAGATAGTGAAAATAGGCCTACTATGCCTTATATATGATGCTATGGATGAGTTTAAATTGGAAATACAAGCAAACCTTGACCGCAGTCAATCACTTCTAAAGAAGGTTTGAAACACCCTTGGTCTATAAAAGAGACATATGGAAAAAGTTTAAACTTTGATTATGGACTCCTAGTTTGATCTCTTTCTATTCTCTCATCTTCTTCCTCTAAGTATAGAATTCTCAATCTCTAATTTTCTTGATCAATCAACCACCATTAAGTGTCGCCAATAAGTTGTGATATTGCTTTTACCTTAGGCACGTTGAGACGCCATCTTGTAGTCATTTGGTGCTGAAATTCATCATCGTAGAGGCACAGTCCAATCAATTTGGCGTGAGATCGGAGTGTGGTTGTCTTCACGAATTAAAACCAAATCAAGGTGAAACTCTTCCAATTGGTCAAGAATTGACCCAACCCTTTAAAGATCAGCTTTTTAAGTGTATTTGAATCCCCAAACGCATTATGTTGTATCAAGGTAGTCCTGATCACATGTATACGCAAAGGAATCAATCATCATGGGGTTCAAAGGCTAGCTCTTAAGTGCAAAGAGCAGTATCACCCTCAACGACATGGACAAATTATGAGCAGAACTTTGGTTTTCTTTTGACTCCCAATTTGTGACCATGCTGCAACATATGAAAGAGTGGGGAGCAGAAATGTTTGTCGCCCACCAACAATGCAGGGGGGTGTATCGCAAATGTAAGTGTATCGCACCGCCGTATCGCACGATACGCCCTAGGACCCTTGATCCCCGACAGGCCGAAACCCGTGATTTTTTGTGGGTTTCCTCTCTCCTTTTGGGTTCCTCAAGCTCCCTAAGAGACGGTTTTCGCCTCCTTAGTGTTCAAAGCTCCAAAATCGTGTCATATGGTGTCCGTGCAAGCCTCCAAACTCGGATTTAGGTAGTGTTGTCTGACGCGTATCATATCGTGTATCGCTGGGCTCTACAATACGGGCATATCGTATCGTACTTTAATATTAAAATAATGCAAAAATTAATTAAAAATCAATAAAAATTAGTAAAAATCTGATAATTGCTTTAAATTCATATAATATAAGTTTAGTACAGATTGAGCATTCAACATTGAACAATTGCATCCAAATTTACACATTTTGAATCCAAAAAATAAAATACAGAAACAATTTACACTTACATTTTACAAATTGTAATCAGGATCATCAACTAAATAATCTTCATCTTCTCCTTATTGCAGATCCTCATCATCATCATCAGTGACACCTTCTTCTTCAAAATCAAATTCTTCATCTCCTTGATGTTGTTGTTGCGCTCCTTCTAAATTAATCCAAACAACGTCTTCTTCAATTAGGAGGGCATTTTCTTCAGTGTCTTCCATAACCCAATCTTCTAATATATCAAAATTATCCAAACTTATTGGATCGAACTGACTTTGTTCTCTATTTAATTTTTTTAATTGCCTACGACAAATAAAGATAAACAATTAGTAAATAATATTAACAATTGAAGACTGAAGATAAACAATATTGAATTGAAAAGTTGAAAGTAATACAACATTACCTTTCACGAAGGCGCATGTTACAACGAATATAAACTAAATCATTTAGTCTTTTGTGTTCAAACCTGTTGCACTTCTTTGTATGGATGTGTTCAAAAACACTCTAATTTCTTTCATAACCTTTTGCACTAATTTAGTCTTTTGTGTTCAAACCTGTTGCACTTCTTTGTATGGATGTGTTCAAAAACACTCTAATTTCTTTCACAACCTTTTGCACTACAAGTTTGGCTTAAGACTCTCACTGCAAAATCTCTAAGGTTTGGACAATCACTTCCAAACCTGTTCCACCAAATATTTATAAAAAAAGACAAACATTAGAGACATAATAATCCACAGGAACATAAGATGCAACTTAAATATGAAAATAAACAATTTACCTGGACGCATCGTAGTGCGGTTGCGAATTGCAACTGGCAAACCCATAGAGTGAAGAGCATTATCATATTTCTCCATCTCTCTATGTATCGCATCTACTATGCTCTCATCAGGGACTAATCTGTCGATACAATCAATGATTCCTCGATTAACCTTACCATCCATTTTGAAGGTTGCTGAGTACCTGAATGATGGGTTTAGATAGTAGATTGCTGTATGAATAGACTGATGCAATTATTTATTCCATCCACTATCAATTATTTTCCACACGGGCACATAATCTCTCTTTTTTCTATTAAAATTACTTCTAACGGCTTCTTTTGCCCTCTTCATGGCTTTATAAAGGTAGCCCATAGATGGTTTCTCCTCACTGTCAGCCAATCTCAAAACTTTCACTAAAGAAAAAATAATTTTCAATAATCTGACACATGCATTCCAAAATGAACTTCTAAAAACTGTTTCTGCAATCTCATTCAACTTTCTATTCCTTCTGTTTTGAGGAACTCTGCAAATTATTGTCACTCATCTTAGGAGAACATTCTCTTCAAAGTTGCCTTCTGTGTCACAATACTCTGTACAGATAAGAAGTTTGTTGTGAACCGAGTTGCAGCTGTGCGAAGAAGCTTTGTACCTTCTGTATATCTCCTCATCATACACAAAACAAATGCATGGTTGTAAATGAATTTTGTAATATCTAGACAACACTCAGTTGCTGCCTTTATTTCATCCATCTCACCAATGTCCTCGAGGATGAGATCTAAACAATGGGTTGCACATGGTGTCCAGTAGAAAGTCCCATAAATATCAGTTAACTCCTTCCCAACTGCTTTGAAGTTAGCTGCATTATCTATAATCAATTGGATTACATTTTCTAGCCCAACCTCCTGTATAACCTTATCAAATTCCTGTCGTAGGATCTTTGCAGTGTGCCTCTCCTCTGACATATCTAGAGATCTCAAAAACATGAGTCCTTTAAGACAATATACAAGAAAGTTTAGCAATGTCCTTCCTCGCCTATCGGTCCATCCATCTGCCATGATAGTGCATCCCGTTTCCTTCCATGACTGTCTCAAAGTCGAACAATATTGTTGCACTTCAATGACGGTCTGATCTAATATCTTCTCTCTCAACTTCTGATAAGAGGACATCCTGTATCCTTGACCAATGTTAGCAATTGCATCTGCTATTGCTTGAAAATGAAAGTTGTTTGCTACATTAAATGGAATGCATGCATCATAAGTGAATCCAATTCCAGTGGCAGTAGCATCATCAGCTTCTTCACACATCTGGAAATCATCCTTTTCTTGTCTCCGTTCTTGTATGCTCTCGATCATCTGCAGGCATTGCCATTTAATACTTTTTGGCAAACTTCTAACTCTGCCTATGTATTGAGCAACTTCTTTCTTGGTTCCTGCTAAGTGGTGTTTCAACCTTGAAATTCCATCACTAACCACCTTTTTACAAAATAAGCATATGATCTTTAACCTCGAACCCTCAACTGGTATACCCCACTGCCATGCCGCATCATCAGACCGATAATGGGAGTCTCTATCACCCCTTCCTTCCATCTCAATCGAGTACTTTAATTCAAACAAAAACTTGAAAATAAAAGCACTTCATAAATCCCCCAATCTTCAAATAACACTCAAATCGAGTGTCTTCCACTTCATGAATGCAATAAAAATCGTATACACACACTTAATAACTTCATATTTTGTCATTCAAAAAAAATGAAATAACACAAAAACAACAAATATAAAGGAAAAAAATGGAAAAAAACATTAACAATATACCTAAATTCGAGTTTGGAGGCTTGCACGGATACCGTAGGGCACGATTTTAGAGCTTTGAACACCAAGGAAGTGAAAACCGGCTCTTAGGGAGCTTGAGGAACCCAAAAGGAGAGAGGAAACCCGCGAAAAAATCACGGGTTTCATTCGGCCGGGGACCCTTTATAAGGGTCCTAGGACGTATGATACGAGTGATACGCACCGTATCGTGCAATACGGTGCGATACTTTGGTTATAGCGATACACTGGAGTGTATTGTATCGTGGTGGCCCATGATGCGAAACGAATAACACTGGATTTAGGTATATTTTTAATGTTTTTTCTATTTTTTTTCTTTTATATTTGTTGTTTTTGTGTTATTTCATTTTTTTTAATGACAAAATATGAAGTTATTAAGTGTGTGTATACGATTTTTATTGCATTCATGAAGTGGGAGACACTCGATTTGAATGTTATTTGAAGATTTGGGGACTTATGAAGTGCTTTTATTTTAAGTTTTTGTTTGAATTAAAGTACTCGATTGAGATGGCAGGAAGGTAGAGACTCCAATTATCGGTCTGATGATCCGGCATGGCAGTGGGGTATACCAGTTGAGGGTTTCAGGTTAAAGATCATATGCTTATTTTGTGAAAATGTAGTTAGTGGTGAAATTTAAAGGTTGAAACACCACCTAACAGGAACTAGGAAAGAAGTTGCTTAATGTATAGGCAGAGTTAGAAGTTTGCCAAAAGGTATTAAATGGCAATGCCTGTAGATGATTGAGAGCATACAAGAACGGAGACAACAAAAGGATGATTTCCAGATGTATGAAGAAGTTGATGATGCTACTGCCATTGGATTTGGATTCACTAATAGTTTGCCTTCAGATGCTAGAACAAAGATTGATAGTAGCAGTTCACGAGCACCTAGTAGAGGAAAGAGGGTTGCAGTTGAAGACTTTGGAGGTGACAGAAGAGGAAGTTTACGAAGGAGTAGAGGAAGAGCTTCTTCTTCTAGCATACATTCGTTCTTTCCTCCTTTCGCTACACCTGATGCTCAACCTGGAATTCGTGCTGCTAAGGCTTCAGAACAACTGCATGATCAGGCAGACCTTGCAATGGGAAGATGGTTTTATGATGAATGCATTCCATTTAAAGCAGTAAACAGCTTTCATTTTCAAGCAATAGCAGATGCAATTGCTAACATTGGTCAAGGATACAGGATGTCCTCTTATCAGAAGTTGAGAGAGAAGATATTAGATCAGACCGTCATTGAAGTGCAACAATATTGTTCGACTTTGAGACCGTCGTGGAAGGAAACGGGATGCACTATCATGGCAGATGGATGGACCGATAGGCGAGGAAGGACATTGCTAAACTTTCTTGTATATTGTCCTAAAGTACTCATGTTTTTGAGATCTCTAGATATGTCAGAGGAGAGGCACACTGCAAAGATCCTACGACAGGAATTTGATAAGGTTATACAGGAGGTTGGGCTAGAAAATGTAATCCAATTGATTATAGATAATGCAGTTAACTACAAAGCAGTTGGGAAGGAGTTAGCTGATATTTATGGGACTTTCTACTGGACACCATGTGCAACCCATTGTTTATATCTCATCCTCGAGGACATTGGTGAGATGGATGAAATAAAGGCAGCAACTGAGTGTTGCAAAGATATTACAAAATTCATTTACAACCATGCATTTGTTTTGTGTATGATGAGGAGATATACAGAAGGTACAAAGCTTCTTCACACAGCTGCAACTCGGTTCGCAACAAACTTCTTATCTGTACAGAGTATTGTGACACAGAAGGCAGCTTTGAAGAGAATGTTCTCCTAAGATGAGTGGCAATAATTTGCAGAGTTGCCTCAAAACAGAAGGAATAGAAAGTTGAATGAGATTGCAGAAACAATTTTTAGAAGTTCATTTTGGAATGCATGTGTCAGATTATTGAAAATTATTTTTCCTTTAGTGAAAGTTTTAAGATTGGCTGACAGCGAGGAGAAACCATCTATGGGCTACCTTTATGAAGCCATGGACAGGGCAAAAGAAGCCATCAGAAGTAATTTTAATGGAAAAAAGAGAGATTATGTGCCCGTGTGAAAAATAATTGATAGTAGATGGAATAAACAATTGCATCAACCTATTCATGCAGCAACCTACTACCTAAACCCATCATTCAGGTACTCAACAACCTTCAAAAGGGACGGTGAGGTTAATCGAGGAATCATTGATTGTATCGACAGATTAGTCCCTGATGAGAGCATAGCAGATGCGATACATAGAGAGATGGAGATATATGATAATGCTCTTCACTTGATGGGTTTGCCAGTTGCAATTCACAACCGCACTACGATGCGTCCAGGTAAATTGTTTATTTTCATATTTAAGTTGCATCTTACGTTCCTGTAGATTATTATGTCTCTAATGTTTGTCTTTTTTTATAGATATTTGGTGGAACAGGTTTGGAAGTGATTGTCCAAACCTTAGAGATTTTGCAGTGAGAGTCTTAAGCCAAACCTGTAGTGCAACAGGTTGTGAAAGAAATTGGAGTATTTTTTAACACATCCATACAAAGAAGTGCAACAGGTTTGAACACAAAAGACTAAATGATTTAGTTTATATTCGTTGTAACATGCGCCTTCATGAAAGGTAATGTTGTATTACTTTCAAATTTTTAATTCAATATTGTTTAACTTCAGTCTTCAATTGATAATATTATTTACTAATTGTTTATCTTTGTTTGTCGTAGGCAATTAAAAAAAGTAAATAGAGAAGAAAGTCAGTTCAATCCAATAAGTTTAGATAATTTTGATATATTAGAAGATTGGGTTATGGAAGACACTGAAGAAAATGCCCTCCTAACAGAAGAAGACATTGCCTGGATTAATTTGGAAGGAGCGCAACAACATTATGGAAATGAAGAATTTGATTTTGAATAAGAAGGTGTGGGTGTGCTGATGATGATGATAAGGATCTACAATAAGGAGAAGATGAAGATTATTTAATTGATGATCCTTATTACAATTTATAAAATGTAACATTGTATGTAACTGTAAACTGTGTCTGTATTTTAGTTTTTAGATTCAAAATATGTAAATTTGGATGCAATTGTTCAATGTTGAATGCTCAATCTGTACTAAACTTATATTATTGAATTTAAAGCAATTACTAGATTTTTCTTGATTTTTTTATTTTTTTCGAATTTTTACTAATTTTTATTGATTTTTAATTAATTTTTATATTATTTTAATATTACAGTACGATACAATACGATACGCCCGTATCGTGGATCCGGGCGATACACGATACGATACGCGTAAGACAACACTGATTGTAATTACGTCAGAGTGCTAGAGCGAAAAGTATAATAATACCTTGTAAGGGAACCCATCGAGAAATAAATGTGAAAACAATAGCCTGTTGCATCTAAGCACCATCCCTTGCACATAAAAAGTGATACTAAAGCATATAAACAGCCATATTAAGGCAGATGATCATTTAAAATAATTGCAGCCATCCTTGATTATCTCCTGCAGCTCTCGTTCCAACCATACTTTATATTTCATCATGATCTAGGTTACTTAATTTTCAGTGGTAGGTAACCTTGATAAATCTGAAAATCTTTTATCTCGCTGCCAAAGCATGTTTTTATTTTCTAGAACATGAGAAGAAGCAAAACTCATTTAAGAAGCAGTGAAGGATCAATCTCTCAAATCTACAGACTCACTTCTATCTAATAAAGCATCCTATAGGGGGCTCAAATTTTTTGCTGAATAGAAGAATGGGATATCTATTTCTAACCATATTGAAGCGAACATCTTACTAGGCAGTTCAATGCTCACCCTTTTGTCAACATAATGACCATTAGTCACATTGCACCGCCCTCCACCAGATATCTTAACCTGCAGGGAATCAAAAACATAATACACCATCAAGTAAGAAGCATGCAAATATGACTAAAGCTAATTAATATACACAAGAGAAGTATACACCCATACAAAAGTATCTGCTTTTGGAGAAATTGATCTTCTTATGTTCAAGAAACCTGTAAAGTGATCTTTCAACCAAAACCAATAAAACAGCTAGTACCATCTGACTTTGGTAATTCACTTATGAAAATAATAGTCTACATCCACATTGTATGCTTTGGAACTGGACTCAAATACATATGGAAACCAAACTGGTACAGCAGTAGCCAAAGCAGAACTCATTTTTACACTTCTCTCCCCTAATAAAGCCTCTTAGAGGCCATTGCTAGACTCAATGATTGGGTTAAGTAATTGATCTAGTGATTTAAGTAATAAAATTGAGTTTGGTTACTTGGGATCTGAATAAGATTCATATTCCATTTGTAATAGCTTTTTAGTCTTGATTGTCCAAGTTTAGCTTCTTTAGTTTAGTTTGAGTTAGATCCAACTTTTCGATCTTGTATTGGGATTTGGCGATCCTGATTAGGATTTGTTTTAGTTTTTTATGTTTTTGTATCGATAGAGTCCTATTTTAGTGTGGTTTGAACTTTGAACCAGTAGACTCATTATTCATGCTTGTCTAGTGTTAAAATTTAGGTTATTTGGAGATGGAAAATGTGGGTCAAACCTTTAAAGATGGATCTGCTAGTATTAGAGGAAGGTAGACTTTCATTTCCCCAAGTATGCTAGCATTTTTTAAATTATTTAAAAGTGTACATGAATGATTTTAAACTTAAGATTTGCTTTGAATAGCACGCATTTGAATGGTAATTGTGAAATCATGTGTTTGAATAGGGTTGCACTGAAATTTGAGCTTCGTTTGGAAAAACTTGCATGTCATTGTATACTTATGTAGGGATATCATCAGATATAGAATTTTTTCTTTCATTTATGATTGTTTAGGCAAGCCATGTTGCAAGGGCAATACAAATGGATGAATGTGTTGGTGCGGACTCATGGTAACTGGGTATGGTATGTCAAGATTCGAACATTCCTGGTATGAACCTTGCTGCAGTGCCAATGAATAGCAATGAACATGAATAAGTTTTTAGCATCAAATGAGGTGGAACATGATAAGAGAAAAAGTTTACATCCTCTCCAAAATGATCATAGGTTGTTTATTAATTGATATGTGAATATGTTGATTAACTGGTTGACGTGACCCACTCAGGCCCACTCTGACATGTTATGGTGCAACCAAGTCAAGAGGACCAAGAGGGTCTATTGTGGACACTTTGAAAGACTGGATGTCTGTTAGCTATTAAGCAGGGAAGGTTGACGTCATGAAGGTCCGTGGGAAACCGAAGTATGACTAAGTTACAACATGTTAAGAAGATTGCCTGAGATCAGCACCTAAAGGAACAAGGAAAATCCACCTTCTTGAAAGGCACCTATTCAGCCAAGAAAGGGAGGAACGTTACCTGTAGTCTCCCATCCCATTGAAGTTGTATTTTTCCTATTTAGTGAAATGATCCAGCATGTATGGAATCATGAGAAGCGAAATATATAATTAAAATTCCAATTGTTTCTTCTTTGACATTCTTATGGCGTAAAGCATGTACATTACATGAAATGGACCTCCCCTTACCCTTTCCTAATCCGTATCAACATGTGGTTTGTTGGGTTTCGTGATACCCATCGTTCATGTTTAAGTTAGGGAAGCAACGGTATTTAAGAGTTGCTCCGTTGTTTGGCCTTGCCAAGGAACATTACCAAGGGTCAAATATCTCCTATGGACTCGTTGAGAACTGTATTGGGTCGAATTGGTAATCGTACCTAAACTTAACAATGTGACGAGAAGGCCCTCATCTGATGCATTCCATTTGATCAATGGGCAAGATACAAAATATACACCTAATGTTCAAAAATTCGTTAGCTTTCAGTGGAAAACAGCAGCTGCAAAAAATATAACTTTGGAAGAAGCATATTTGATACGCTAAGCAACGTCGTGAATAGACAAGAAGTATAAATTGAATCATCGAAAATGTGGAACCAAATGGGTACACGTGAGGATGACGAATCATGGCGACTAATAAAAGCTCAGAAAGGACGAAAGAGGCGGAAATCAAACCTTGGAGAGAAGCCTCCCTTTCTCCACAACTACAACTCTCAGATCAGGAGCAACGTCCTTAGCCCTAAGTGCACCAAAAACCCCGGCAGGACCACCGCCTATAACTACCAACAATTGCTCGGAGTTCTGGAAATAGAACAATCGCAAAATATCATTAGTTGCCAAGCAAAGTTTCCTAATCTAAATTTGTCCAAGAACAATCAACTCCGGGGATTTGGACCCAACAATTGTCGCAAATTATAATTGAAACACCAATTGCCAATACATGTTAAGCGCATACACGTTCTGCTAAGAAACATAACTTAAATTCGATCCAATATAGAGCGAAAATCAACGAAAACGAGCACGAGAGAGAGGGAAGCGGGGGGAGGTACCGGTTGGGAGTTACATATGAGGAGATAACTGAAGTTCCTTCTGGGAGTTATTGGAGGTTTAGGGTTTCCGACGATCCTGGAGAAGCCGAGGGATCGCCGGAGAGACAGCGCGCGGAATGCATTTGCCGCCATCGTTCTGGATTTCGCTTCAACCAAAAGTTCCGATTTTTTGCACACGAGATAGCCGTAGCCCTTCGTACGGTTTGGAGAGAAAGAACACCCGATCCGTTTTACCGACAGTAAATGACATGAGGTAAGTCGTTACGAGTATGCCGAGTCTTGCAGCCTTTTTGAAACATTCCTGCTGAGCCTTTCAACCTTTCAGCCTTTACAAGACACTCATGTTAGGCCTATCAGTTGGATCGATATTGTAGAGTACGGAGGTTGTGTGAGCAGCGTGCTGAGTTAATAGAGATCAGTGCTTCTATCAAGTATTGACAACTCGACACTAATAACTTGTATAAACTATAAGGGTAAGATAATTGTCATAGTGTTAAATAGATCGAGATAATTGTCACTATCCCCGTATGGATGGTTGTCTACCAAGAATAAAATTCTAAGGTCTCACTATGATAAGAATATGAATTGAGAAGTATGAAAATGAGTTGTGGCTAATGATTTTGAAGCTTAGTTCTCTTATAGCAGGAAAGACTTGATAAAACCTAATACCAAACATGTGATTAGTATGGTTTAGCAATAATTGGGTTAATTCATGTTGATTGAAAAGCACCACAAAATAAGAACTGAAGAGAAAAAATTTTCAATAATCCGTTTCTATGTAGGTCCTTTTTGAATTTGGTGGTGGAATTAGAATCTAGAGAACAAAAATATGAAAAGAAAATATATCTCATTGGGCCTGACATACTATAACGAAGTAATGATCTCTATTAGTGAAGCCAAGGTTGGAGGGATAAGGTTTAAGATAAGTTATATCATATTGATAATTATTTGTTGAAGAGGGAGGTATGAAAACCTAAACTCGTGGAAGTATAGATGAATCCATAATTGAAAAAGCCATAATGAACTCCTTACAAGATGGGTAGAACTACCGTTTCAAGAGATTTGAAGAATAGAATTATTTGAATGATAAACTATAGCAAAAAAGAAGGGGCAATGACAATTTAATACCAAATATGATAGTTGAAATAAACCATGCTTACTTATCATTAATTTTGGTTCCATGAACATAGTGACGTAATAATAAAACCATAGTAATAGGAATGCATGGTGTTCGTCATCCATTACTAGTATGATACCTAAATAGTGACAAATAAAGTCATCCCAAAAAAATTATAGTAAGAGTTTTGGGGTATAAAAATCTCAATCTACTAAAGAGATAGGATCAATACTATTGACAGTAAAACATGTAATCACTTGAACATCGAGACTGATGGGAGACATCATTCCAAAATAAAATTTAAAGCAATTATACTAAAAATCCAAAAAATAAGAAAGAACAGAGGAGATTGCCATCAAATCGTATGACGAGGCATGACATCATGATGAGATAATGGATACACCATTATATCTAGAGGTGACATTTTTTTATCTCTATCCTATCTACCTAATCAACATATAGTCAATTGGATATGGGTCAAGGCTGGAGAAAGTTTGTACAACAAAATATCATAAATCCATTCTAAGTCAAGGGTAGTTCCTTGATATAGAAATCATAGAGACCTAGACTTAATTTAGTAGTTGGAGGTAGGACATCATCCCAAGGCGAAGCAATGAAAATAGGAAGATGAGGAATTCTAGCAAAGATTGTCCAAAAATAATCTATAGAAACCCAAAAGGGAGTTGTATTTGTAGATCCTAATGACAAATAAACAAAATCTCACGAATCAGGCTTAAAATACAAATGTTTCATTTTTTCTAACATGAAACTAATTTGGGTACGACTGATATCCACATTGATTGTCGATATGAAGTCATAGAGAGCACATGTGGATGCCAAAAAATATGGAAAGATATGTGATAGATAATTAAGAGTCTTGAAAAATAAGAGGACACATGACTTATAAAAGATTGAAACCTCAAACATGTGAAATAAGCCTGTCATCTAGAGTTAATCTTATGAATCATGGGATCAATTGGCATATTTTAATTGTGTGGCAGCAAAAAGAATGGTATGAACATATAAGTGGGGAGTTATCAAGGATCATACCTAAAAGTTTAACGTGATTTGTATCATTTTTGTAAAAGTTTATAAATAAGAACATGTAATCGATGACAGGGATGAGCAATGAATAACACAATTGCTACTTTCTTCTTTTACCTTTCTTAGGAGTAGGACATTGAAGTCATGTTTGACAACTACAAATTGAGGTAATTATGGTATGGACGTGGTTATTGGCAATAATTCCAAATCCCAATACAAGCATACCTTTGTAGATTTATTAACCTCTTCAGTTGGTTTGTCAACTTCTTCCCAATCATAGGAAAAAGCTTCAAAATGTACTTCTTCTATCAAAACTACTACGAACAACTTAACCAAAAATAAGGAATCGGCTATTCAAACCTATCGTACTTGAAATTGCTAGTGAGGACCCTACATTCTCTTTTGAACCATGTAAGAACCAACCTAAAAAAGTAGTGGATTGTAGTACTACCTCATGCATATTGGATAGTTCCTCCATCGCTCTATAGAATATCATAGCCTCTATGATTTCACAACTCCACACAAGGTTTCTTTCTCTCTCTTCTATTCTGAATGAGAATGGTCATGTTCTACACACGATACAAACTCTTTAGAATGACACAAAACTTCCTTGTGAGCTAGGGATATTATTTCAAGTGGTCTTTGATATTTGCACCTAAATCCATAAGTATCTTGAAGCATGTTAGTACCGTCGAGTCATAGCCTAGGCCCAACTTTCTTCTATCGATGAACATCAAGAACGTATATGCTCTTTCTCTTAACATGTCACTAACGCCAGAGAATTTTAACTAAATTTGACTACCTAGTTGGTAAAAATATCCTCATATTTAGTGGACTTTGAGAATAAGAAATCAATTCTTTAGGCTGAGATTTTCATCCCTTAATCCACATTCCCATGACTTCTAAGAATCTAACTTCATCCAGAATCCTAACCTCAAGTTACCATGAGTCTCAACTCACTCACTTTGAATATTTCTTTCTTAGCCCTAGTACATTTTATATATCAAGGCTTTAAGAGTCATTCATGAGATGATTGTCCTAAAATATTTCTACTATGTGAATTTGTTTCAGTACATTCGTTTTTCTAAGGACCTTTATACCTAATCGAGACCCTCAAGAGAATACATCTAGTAGTTATACCAAGTATCGTGAATGCCAATGATTGGTGTAGGTTTGAAATTTTTGACTGAATACAATTGCCTCAAGTTGCCTCTCCTGCTTACCTCAATCTTCTCAGGTTTTTGGTATAGCAAAATCAACTACTTTATTCTTAAATTAGGTATGATATGTCCTACCCTCAAGGTTGAGACTTTGGAGTTTCAATATTTCCAAAGGACCTCAGGTAGCACCTCATGCTATTTTCACTGATTGTTTTTGAGGAGCTTCTAAAATAAATCGATAATCATTCTATTGGTAGCTTTAACTTAACCATTTATTTGTGCATGATAATGGGTTGAATGCACCAATTTAACACTGAAGCTCTCGAGAAAAGTGATTACCTTTTCTCTTGTGAACATCATCCCTTTATCATAATCGTCTATGAAATTTCAAAATGGAAGATAATATAGTTATTGATGAACTTCATCATATTATTTTGGGTCATCGTATTCAATAGTAAGGTCTCAACCCATTTGGTGAAGTAATCTATGATCATTATGATGAAAGAATGTGGTTTTCATGATTTTGGATGGATCTTACAATTAAGTCCATGAACCAACATCAAAATTGTTATGGTTGAACAATCATATGTAATTCTACTGTAGACAGTTTCTATACGGGACCAAAACATTGGCAATAGTATCTTTTTGTAAATTTACTACAATTGATATGAATAATTTGCCAATAATACCCATTTTAATGTATTAGCCACTACATTTTAGGCCTTACTAATGAGTCCCACATATTCTTTTATGAACCTCGGCTATTATTATACTATCTTCAACCCTACTGAGACATCTCAAAAGTAATGCATGGTGTCTTTCCTTATACAATTCACCATCGAACGATAGCTTAACACTCTATGTTCAATCTTAATATTCATACATTGTGAAGGTTAATTCAAGTATTTCCTCAATAGATCCTTCCAATCATGATATTTTTTTGTTTCCTGAATTGAGGCTATCACTATGTGAGATCCATGTATTGTTGTATAACCCAAAGCAATCTAGGCTAAATTATTTGCTACCTCATTTAATCTTTGCAAATATATTATAGTTTACTTTAAGAAAGGTTTCTAACAAACCTTTGCCATACTCAGGTTCGAACTAAGGCATTGGTAATCTCCCGTCACCTGAACTATAGAGACCATACTTAAATCGTAGAACAAAGATTGCTACTTGGACTCATTATTAGTAAACTCTAGCTCTAAGGACATTAAGCATACCTACTTTCTAAGTCAAGAAGATAGTACAAACGTTGATGCCCACATCTCGATTGAACTTCAAGCCATTGAATATAATAGACCAAGGTTACTTGGTTATCATATTGTGTGCAACGTCTAAGGAGTCAATGACCTTAATATATACAAAATACACCAAGAAATCAACCACTTATTGACCCTTCACTATCTTGAGAAGGCAACGTTTCAAATCAAAGAACTTGATTGCTCATTTGACTAACATGCCCTCTAGAGTTGTGTAGCCAAGATTATATACAAAATATAAGTTCTACTTATCACATATACTTCAGTTGTAAGAAGATATTGTTATAATTTTATACACTAGTGATACAAGGCCACACATCTTTTCAACTAGAGAATATTAAGATTATATATGTAAGAAATTAGAAATAGCCTACTCAGTATTCTCCTCAACATCCTATGCTAGAAGGGCATAGATGGAACTTTTAGTAGCGGCTATATATAATTTCAATAGTTTTTTGAAAATTGAGGGTACCAATACAAGCGATTTTGTTAAATACTCCTTGATTCTCTTGAACACCGATTGTAAATTTGTACCCCAAACAAAGTTATCCATATCTTTCAATTTAAGTAGTGCTATTAAAGGGGTCATCCTTGATATAGTATTAGTAATAAAGTATCACAAATAACTAACCTTCCTGATCAAGCTTCAAAATTCCTTCTTTGTCTTGGGTGGTCAAGCATCGATGATGGTCTTAGTCTTGTTTTAGTTGACTTCAGTCCCTTTGTTATTGTAGTCACCCAAAATTTTTCTCAAAATAATTTGATCTTTTAGAAATTTTGACTTTTCAAGAAAAATTTACTGTTTTGGGTCTTTTAAGGGTTTTCAAATAAAAATCACCTTTAACAAACTCATTTCTACACCAAAATTTCATAACAAGCTCAAAATAAGGGTAAATAGAACCTCTTTCAAAAAATCTAATTTTTAAAAAGAGACAAAAAGGACTGCTTTACCCTCAAGCCCAAATTGGTAGAATTCTACCTTTTCAAATGATTTCTTACAAAGAAATGATGGTTTTAAACAATTTTCTTCAAAGAAATAATTGAAAATGAGACATTGGAAACCAAACCCAAAAATATTTGTAAAATAACAAATTTACCAAAAACCTTGAAATTCAAATCAAATCAGGCCTCAAAAACTCGCCCGTTTGAGGATAGTCCTACTCTAGGACCCTACACCTATAAAAGTGTTAAAGCAGTCTGAAACCCTATACCTAAGGGTTAAAATGGTTCGAAACTCCACACACATCGAAAGAGTTAAAGTGGTCTGACACCCTACACCCAACAAAGGATTAAAGTGATTGAAACGGTAAATACTAACTAACGGAGCGAAAGTAGGTCGCCCGTGCAAACAAACAGTGGGAATAGAACCTAGTTGTTTTCAAAAGTATTTGAAAATTTCGATAAAACTCGTTGTTTTCAAATATATCTCAAACAAAATAGTTTTAAATAATCAAAAAAAATATTTGAAACCATGAATCTGAAATCAAGCGGAGGATTAAGTCTGATTCAAGGACAAAGTTACGAAAATCAAATCAAGGATAAGAATAAATCAGGATAAGAGTGAGGATCAAGATAATATTCGAACAAAGTCCACATCAAGCCAGGACCGAGCTCAGCTATGGATCAAGGAAAGTCAAAGACATGGATCAAATGAAGTCAAGACCTCACCAAGCATGGGACAAGGCCACCTCAGGTTGAACTTTGCTGAGCCACACCCAAGTGCATCCAACTGGACCCATATCAAGTCCAACCAAACCCACTTACCTCTTTGGTCGGACACTTCTTGATCAAAACTACCTTGGCTTTACTTGACCACACCATATTTACTTTGTTTGACCAAGCCACCTTGAAAAACTTGGACCAAAATCCCTTGGCCAACCTTGATTGAGCCACTTTAGTCAATCTTGACTAAGGCCGTTTGGCCGAGCCTTGCCGAACTCCCTTGACTAAACTCACCTTGACCAAACCCTCTTTAACCTTGGCCTAACCAAGTCACCTAGACCCGACCCATCTTGGCTAACCCACATGACACAAAGGGGACCAACCCAAGGCCCACGTGAGCACATGAGCAGCCATGGAGTTGGAGCAAGAGATTGGGCTAAAGAGCTTGGCCCAATCCACATCGTGGAAGTCTCTAGGCCTCCCCCCTTGAGACCTATAAAAAGGGGTTTTGAGGGCTCATTTCCAGTATTCAAGAGATTGAAGGAAGAGTTTAGAGAGTTTAGGAAAGAGAGAGAGAAAGAGAGGAGAAAGAGAGAGTGAGAAAAGAAGAGAAAAAGGGGAGGATCGATCCTTCCTTCAGCCATCGTCCATTGGAGGCCATTGTAAGTTTGATCCTTATTCTTTATTGATCTAAACTTCTCATTCTTATTCGATTCAAAAGAGGTTGTATTAATGGAGCATTGGTCTCCCCCCATGATGTAATTAAGTAGTAATGTTGCCCGTTTAATTCCTTTACATTTACGCATTCTACTTGTTTGATTTCAAGTTTCTCTACCTCTGTATATGTTATATCCTCTTATATCTCATAATCCCCTCTATGCATAACCTATAAACATATTTTAATTTATTTTCCTTTAGTCCTTTACTTTGAATTTGCTCTGATTAGCTTTTAATTTCGGATGAATGCATTCACGTATGCTTTAAAAACTGAAATTCTGTTTTCAGCATCCCACATATGTTTGATGTTGCATTTTTCATTTTCGAATCTCTAGTCAAAATAATCTGAAATTTTGTAAACTGAATCCTCATACACAAGCCCACTCCTAACAAAATTTTCAAGAGTTTTAGGGTTATGTAGTAATGTAAATAAAATAGAAGAATATAGTCAAGTCTATACAGTCTGTATTTCCTGCAATAAAGGTTGGGTAATCTTCCAATATCTTTGTCTGCATTGAGTTAAATCGGTTGAAACTAGTCTCATTAGAAAATTTCCATCCATAGATTTCAACCAAGACTAAATTCATAAAAATCGGAGTATTGTGCACCGAAATAAAGAAGTTTCTTTAGACCTTTATATTTCTGTAACAAAACATTCTAAACGCGTGAGTAGAGGAATTTCTTAGATTTACTTCTCTAAAATCACAATGCACAAAAATAAAATAAAAATAGTTCTAGGATCTTCACATTTTGTTGTTCATACTTTAAATTTTTATAAATTTTGGAGATTCGAAAGCTATTTAAAAAAATCAGAAAATAAGCTCTCAAAACATATTTAGTTTTTGTTTTTCAAAGCTTTGGAAGTTTTTCATTCCTTAGATCAAGAGCACGTTTTGGTTGATGAAAATTGATTCAAAAGTGAATTTTAGAAACACACACCCTGTTTAAATCAATCCTAAAAGCGTCTACGCTGACCCTTGCACTGGTTCAAGAAAGCTTAAGACGAAAAGATCTCGCTTCCCTACAATCGCTACCCGAAGTGAGAAAATACAACTTTTCTAGTTTAAGTGAAACTAGCTGGCACGCTCATGGAAAATGAAGCAGATTGTAAAACTTATTTCAAGTCTCTACATAGGCTTTGGAGTAAAATTTTCATATCTACAGTTTTGTACCATATGTAATAAAAATTGTAAAAGCACACATATTATGATTCATTTTTTCAAATGTTGACACCATATTCGCTCAAAAGCTTTCTCGAGATCAAACAAATGTTGTTTGAAGCTTTCATATTAGACCACAACATCGTCAATATATATCTCTATATTTTTTTATTAAATTATAAAAAATATAATTCGTCACTCATTGAAATTTGACATCAACATTCTTAAGTTCAAATGGCATCACTACCAACTCGTAGATCCCTAATGCCCTTAGGCATTAACATGCAATGTTATGCGTATCCTCAAGATTTATCTTAATTTGGTTATATCTTGAGGTGCCATCAATAATGATAAAATCTCATGAATAGATGTATCGATCAACATATCTTCTATTGACATAGCAAATTGATCATTTAGAGTGACGAGGTTAAGATTATGATAACCAAGGCACACTTATAATTTTTTGTCTTTTCTTAATGAGAACAATTAATATTCGACAACCAATCTATGTACCTAATTATTATGATGAACTTGATCTCCAAAGACAATGTATCTCCTACTTGATGGCAAAACACATCTACGGTTTGAATCTTCTCATTGGTTGTCTATACAATTTCATTCTTGCTTTCAATAAAATAATAAACTCAACTAAATTTCAAGATAACCCCGATATTTTGTGATATTCTTAAGTGTAGCCTTTTATTATGTAACTGTGATCGGTTCTTATTAGACATGACATGACTCAATTATATAGTTATTTGTTGGTCTTGTTGTTCTTTCAATGCCTAAATTTACCTCGATCAAAGGATCAGATAAATGTCCATCCTTCTATTTAGGATAATTGAATGTTGTCCTTTCGTAGTCATGAAAGGAGAACTATATACGCCGAATAAAACATTTAACACTGCCAATAAAATACAATAGTGACATAGGGTATCCTCCTTCCACTCGATGATTTTATCCGAGCTTCTAGGGTCAATACCATCGAGTTGCGTATAATCTGACTCGATTTACAAATACATCCCTAACATGGTTAGCCACATTTTTATGCGCTGCTATAAGCGTTTAAAATAGAGAGTAGAAACTTTTCAGTATCAATGTCTAGTCAATCTTAGGTGAGAGGATAGTAGTCGTAGACATGTTTACTATAGAAAATACCGATTTCTCTAAGATTGTTAGCGAAAGTCGTAGAAATACATGTATAATAAACCAATATGCAACAAATATAAACATACCCCAATCAACAACAACCACAAATACAAAGTAAGCTATAAACAAATCGCATGGAAAACAAAAGGAGAATCGATAATCAGAATATGAACTTATCTTTGCGAGTCACCCTTGCAGACGTGCCTTAGAGAAATCAATGCCTTGCTATGAGTACGTATTGGTACTTACACCTTCCTCCCAAGATAAAACACACACAATTCAAAAGGCACGTACCTCCCTTCGAGTCGACCTCGACCACACCTCAATCACTTATGGATGGAGGGAATGATGGTTGAGAGTAGTTACACTGCAGGAAATACTACGGGGAGAGGAAAATAAAGAACAAAGGCAAGAGGAGAGAGAGTGCTCATAGGTAAGTCTCTCATTAGAGAGCCCTAATCGTTTATTTATAAACTGCGTGTTGGATCATGAATCATAGATTCAGTTTATCTTTTTTGCACGAAAATCTTTTGATATAACGGTCAAGAGTGCTTATGCGGGAACAATTATGAGACAAAGAGATTCATTGTTTGGATCGGGTCACCTATGGATGGAGGGAAGGACAGTTGAGAGCAATCACACCGTAGGGAATAACACGAGTAGAGGGGAGCAAAGCACAGAGGTGGGAGGAGAGAGAGTGCTCACAAGTAAGTGTGTGATTAGAGAACCCTAATCGCTTATTTATAGACTATGTATTGGATCACGTATCGTAGATCCAATCCAAACAATGCATATCTCCGTCCTATAACCGTTCTCGCGTAAGAACTCTTGACCATTATATTAAGAAAATTTTGTGCAAAATGATAGGCCAAAGACCAATTTTCAAACCCAACCCAACCCAACATGTATGTATGGTCTAGTATGCCCTTTTCAAGCTTTTTAAACTAAGGTTTATGAGCTATGAACTAGATAAAAAAACGTGTGGGTTTGTGTCATTCTTCAATACGAGACTAAACTATCTCCTCTTGGTCACATGTAGAACTCCCTCACATGCTACTTTTTACACTATAAAACTTTTACATATATATCAATGATGTATCAATTAATATTTGGGATATGAACATGAATTAAGTGTTATTAATATACATGAGTTTAATAATCCCAACTTAACTAACATTAAATCCAACAATGCTCAATACCACAGCTCTATTGATGTGTTTGATTTACATTTTCGTGCCACCGTGCCTCAAACTGATCGGACAAGCAGATCGCATCGCAGAGGCAGCAGGAACTTTTGGTCTTAGGATGATCCCTCAACTCTTCGCTTACTCCATGAACTTCCCCACAGCCAAATTCCTGCAGGTACGAATCAATTTTAGTCTCGAACACAATTCGGATTATCTGAAACGGACCACTCAAATTAGGCTATGAATACATTCGTATTGCATTTCACATGACGGATCTACTCCATAACCCGAACCAACATAGAAAAGGGTACTTTCTAAATATAGCCCTGATTTTGGAGTCATATCGCAATTCGTCCCACTTTTCGAACAGCCTCACAAACTTCAGACAATTTGCCCATTTTCGCTTTCACTTAATCCTTCCAGTAAAGAGTCGAAATAATGAATGAGTTCTAACGTTTAGCGAATTTTCAACAAAATAAGTTAGGAAGATGTTTTTAAAGGAATGTACTAACTTGTGAATACCTGAAAAGGAAGGTAAGATTTGGAAAAATCCTATATAAAGTGTACCTAGTTAGCTATTATTCCTGGTTAACTTCATCGTCTTGTGTCGACGTGGCTAGTGCAAGCACGCATGAAAATAGGATAAAAGAACACACAAATTATTAAATAAAAATTTTATGACACATATTCTTAAATATTTTAATCATAACATATGTAGGACATGAAAAATAAACATTTAAGTGAACACGACAATGTTTTTAAACTAATTGTAAATACACTGTGCTTTATGAGCGTGCGTGTGTGTGGAGTGGGCACATGCATGTATAGTCGTGTCACCTAAGACAGCTGCCAAAAAAGGCATGTTCCTGTGACACGACATCCACTACGGTTCCAAATCAAGTCCAATTAGATCAGATTCAACTAAACTGAATTTGGTAATATGGTTGTACCCGACCAAATCGAGATCCATACCTTCACATCTCGACTTGCGGGCACAGAGCAAGATGCTGACGATGGCTGTGATTTCGACGATCGCATTGGTTCTTCATATTTTCTTCAGCTGGCTGCTGATGATCAAGCTAGGCTGGGGCATGGTTGGTGCAGCTGTGGTGTTCAATTCCCCGTGGTGGTTCATTGTGATTGCTCAGCTGGTGTACATCTTTAGTGGCACTTGCGGTCAAGCCTGGAATGGGTTTTCATGGTTGGCATTTCAAAATCTTCGGAGTTTCATTAGGCTCTCGCTCGCCTCGGCCATCATGTTATGGTAATAGCTACAGCATGCTTATTTTTTCAATCGCCAAGATGGGGTTAGGAAGTCCCAGTACCAAATATGCATGCCCCCAGGTGTTGAACTTCTGACCTTGAGCTCAAATTAAGGCTCTTTTGAGTCAACCCTCCACCCAGGAGAGCTGGCTGTGATTGTTGTTGTCACAGCTGTGCCTCTAGCTGATTACCAAAGCTTTGTTTCTTTTATACTGAAGCACTACCACTTTTTTTTTTATTGCAGTTTAGAGATGTGGTATTTCATGGTGCTGATGCTTTTTGCTGGATACCTCAAAAACCCTGAGATTGTGGTGGATGCCTTGTCTGTTTGGTACGTTAATTTCTCTTCCAGAAAATCTTTTCTGTTTCTTTCTCTCGTCTTCAAAGGTTTCAATAGAGCCACTGCGCCCCCCCCACCAATAGAGGAAAACAAAAGCTGACCAAGAAAGAACAAAATAGAATAAGAGCTAAAACGGCAACTTTACATAAACGGCGAAAAAGTCCAAATTTTCTGTTTGTGGCACGCCCTTCCGTTTGGCCCTCTCAGTGGGGTGTATAACAAAGTCTTTTTAACATACTAGATGGGTCTCTTACGTGAAATTCTTTGTTTTTATAGAACATACTAGCAGTAACTCAACATTGTTTTTTTAATATTTTTGTTCTTATAATCTAATTTTTCATACTTTCTTGTGAGAACTTTGTTTGATCGTGTTTCAATATTTTCAAACCAATTTTTTCTCGTCGTTTTATTATCCATGTTACTCTTAATTTGTTTATAATAACCTTATTATGTACGGTTTTTTAGGATCACTCAGTATTTTCATTTTTGTTGCAATTATTTTGTAAATATTACTCAACACTTATGTCTACGGTTTTTTTTATAGGACCATTCATTTCATCTATCCATCTCAGTATTTTCATTTTTGTTACAATCATTTTGTAAATATTGTTCAAGAACCATAAAATAAAAATATAATAGGTGTATGGTTCTAATGTTGCTCTATAATATTTATCTTTTAAAATTTTAATAGTATCTTCTTATCATATAAAATACCAGATATACATGTGAAAACCAGCTCATAGCCTTTTGAACTTGTAAAACCCTGAAGTTTTGAAGTTTAAACATTTTCCAAAAAATATTTCAAAATAAAGTTTTTCAAACCCAAGCCAAAAACCCAAGGATTGCAAAGCAGCTCGAACAAACATGTGAAACCCGATCCAAAATCCAGCTTGAGATCAGGTCAAAAAGTAAAGAAGAGGCCCAGCCTATCCGGATAAAGGCGAGACGGAGGATCGAAACTGGTATCCACTTCAAAAGTCGAATTCAGCTCCAAAAATGCAAAATGAAACCAAGACCCCGATAAAACCGTCAGAGATCAAGCACCAGGCCTGTCAAAACGAAAATAAAAAGTTCATTGGAAAATCCAAGATTGACCTCATCCAAAACAAGTTTGAGACAGGACCAGACAGATCAAAACCAAACGTCAAAAAGTCCTAAAAGTGAGAAATTGACCAATCAAAAGGACTTGGAAAAACCCAGCCTAAAATCGAGTCGCCGAGTAACCAGGGCCCGCTAAAAAACCGCCTGTTTCATGCACTAAAGAAGGACTCAAAAAGGAAAGTTTGGATTGGATCTAGACAAAAAAATCCAAATTCAGGTCCATTTGAAGTTTTGATTGGGTTGGATCCTAGGATCCAAACTCAAATCCAAAGAACCACCCTTAGCCTATAAATAGGGCCAAGGGGGTTCACGTGAATCAAGTTTTGTAAATTTGGAGCTTGGGGAAAGGAAGAGAGAGAGGGAGTGAAAGTCAATAAAGGTGGGCTTGACCTTGTGGGCTTGACCTAGGGGAGTGGGTTGCAACCTTGTGGCTTTGACCTAGGGGGTGGGCTGCAACCAAGTTGGCTCAACTTGGGCTAGTGGGCTGCAACAAGGTGGACCGGCTGCACCTAGCTAAACCGAGGTTGACCAAGGAAAAGGATGCACCAAGTGGAGGAGTGGCTGCAACCAAAGTGGACTGGCTACACCTTGAATCGAGCTTGACCAAGAGTGGTTGCAACCAAGGTGAGCCCCTTTGATCGAACCGCACTCTCCTTGCTGCACACTTTGGGCCGACCTGCACCTAACCGACTTGCACTTAGCCGAACCTTGACCTTCACCGCCTTGAGCCCTTGGCTGAACCCACCTAGCTCATGGCTAAACCCAGCTGAATCGAGCCCTAGCTGAACCGACCTGCACCGCTTTGAGCCCTTGGCTGAACCCACCTAGCTCACGGCTGAACCCAGTTGAATGACACCCTCCTTGCTGCACACTTTGGGCCGACCTGCACCTAACCGACTTATGCCTTGGGTCGAACCCAACTAAACATCGAACCACCTCGAACCATTTTGCTACCCAGCTCAACCTTGAACCCTTGGACTTGCACTCGACCGAACCGACAAGACCTTGGGGCTGAACCTGTCCTAGCTCACGGCTGACCCACTTGGACACTTGGGGCCAACCAACCTTGAACCGAGCCCACTTGAAGGACCTGACTGCACCCCTTGGACTGGGTTGAACCGGGCTGTACAGCTGAACCACTTTGGGGCTGCTGGACTTGGCCGAAACACATCAAAGAAGGTGGACCCGACTGACTTACACTCGAGCGAACTCAACAAACTGAATCAAGGGCTAAACGAAATGAAAAAACTTGTAAGTATTGTTAACTTCGGTTATAAACTGCTTTTTTCATTCAATTCAATTCGGAACAGGGTTGTATTAATGGAGCGAAGTCTCTCCTCGGGTTGTAATATTCGTGCATGAACACGACTGCACCCATGAGCACTTGAGCCTTTTCGCTCTTATTTGGTGGATGAACACGATCGCACCCATGAGCACTTGAGCCTTTTCACTCTTTATACTCACATGCACTTGAGCCTTTCCGCTCTTTATACTCACATGCACTTGAGCCTTTCCGCTCTTTGCCTCAATATACATTATAAAACATTCTATACTTCGAACCCCATCTTTTCTTAAGCAAGTATACTTACTTAAATTCGTGTGGGTTTACTTTCATGAAAGTAGAGTGAGTTGCACTTAAATTCGCATGGGTTTACTTTCATGAAAGCAAAGTGAGTTGCACTTTAAAATTCGCGTGGTTTTACTTTCGTGAAAGCAGAGTGAGTTGCACTTAAATTCGCGTGGGTTTACTTTCGTGAAAGCAGAGTGAGTTGCACTTTAAATTCGCATGAGTTTACTTTCGTGAAAGTAGAGTGAGTTGCACTTAAATTCGCGTGAGTTTATTTTTGTGAAAGTAGAATGAGTTGCACTTAAATTCGCGTGGATTTACTTTTGTGAAAAGTCGAGTGAGTTGCAATTTTAATTCGCGTGGGTTTACTTTTGTAAAAGTCGAGTGAGTTGCAATTTCAATTCGGGTGAGTTCGCATCATCGTTCTCAAAAACCCAAAAAGATTTGTAGCATCTCTACATCCGCTCATTGCAGCAAAATCGCTAAAACCCTCGCTCAAACCATGTTGAAATTAGGCCACACATTCCACTCACATCAGGCCTAAATAGATAAAAACTTGCAAGAAAATTAGGGACGCCCAACCCTCGTAATAAAATTTACAAAGAGTGCATGAACCAAATTCGTCAAAACACTTATTGTTTGAAGTAAAACTTGTTTGAAAGTCGAAGTTTCTAAGTGCTTAAACCGACCCTTGGGCATCGGTCCAAGAAGGTTTAAAGCGAAAAGAGTCCGCTTGCCTACAATAGCCAAAGTTAGAAAATCATTTAAAAAACCTTCGCTAGTTTGAGTAAGCTAGCTGACACGCTCGCGCAAGCGTAGGCACAAAAATGTTCACTTCGAGTTCCATAACTTGAGAGTAGAAATTTTCATGTTTACAAAAGGACAACACCATATCAAATGCCCTCTCCTCTTTAGGGTCATATCTAAGGATTGACCCCATTATGGTTATTCGATCCCTAAAGATTCTACATTTGCCTACTCTATCTACTCATGATTTAGAAATTTATCAAAATGATCAAAATGCAAATGAAAAACCTTAATTTCAAGACACTAAAAATTTTGAAAATTGAGGATTTCCTGAATTTGCTTATTTTAAAGATAAAGCTTTTATTCAGAAGATTTCAACTTGATCGATATGTGATTTTGGGAGGGGTTCTTTATAAAAAGAGTTTCACTGGCATCTTGATGAGATGCGTTGACCATAATGAGGCTATGACCATTATGCATGAGTTGTACAATAGAGAATATGGGGGTCATGCCAATGCAAATATGATGGCCATGAAAATACTTAGAGAAGATTATTTTTGGTCTATTTTGAAGCAAGATTATCATAACCATGTTAGATAGTATCATCAATGTCAAGTGCATAGAAATGCCATTCAGATTCCATCATTTGCATTGCATTCCATTGGAAGCTCATGGCCTTTTACCATGTGGCCATTTGATATCATAAGACTAATCTCACCCACTACATCTAATGGACACAAATTTATTTTAGGAGCCACTGAATATTTTTCTAAATGGGTTGAAACTATCTCCTTGACAAATGTTCAAGGACAGCATATAGTGACATTCATTAAGAAAAATATCTTGGCTCGATTTCGAGTTCCTAGAGACCTCGTGTCAAATAATGACACCTCATTTAAAAATGAAAAAGTGGAGAAGTTATGTAAGACCTATGGCATTACTCAACACTTTTCATCGCCCTACTATTCTTAAGGCAATGGCAAACCTGAAGTGACGAACAAAATCCTGATAAGCATCATTGAGAAAACTCTAGAGAAGTATAAGACATAACATGAGAAGCTAGATGAAGCCTTATGGTCTTATAAGACTTCCATCCTTACTCCCACAAATGGTACACCATTTGAGTTGGTCTATGGTACAAATGTATACTTCCCATTTATACCAAATTACATTCATTTCATACATCTTTTGCACTCAATTTACCCATAGAAACCCTACAACAGGCTAGGATAGTTGATCTTGATTTACTTGATGAAAAAAGGCTCATTACCATGGATCATAGACACGCATACCAATAAGTGACGACCCAAGTGGGATGGTCCCTATGTTGTAATAGGAGCAACTATAAATAATGAATATTGGTTGATTGATGTTGAGGGAAGAAATTTAGTAGACCTTATAAATGCCAACACTTCAAAAAATATTATGTTTAGGGTCTACTATAAATTCTTTTGAAAATATTTTAAAAATGAATCTCCTTTGAATTTCCTGAAAGAACGATCAAAATAGATTATGTAATCCTAAATTAGGAAATTGATGCTTTATAAAAATAGAGTTTTCAAAATCATTTGGTAACATTTTAAAAATCATTGGCTTACAAAATGAGACCTAGTTCAAAATAGCAAAATATCTTTAAATGATATGTGCTATTAGGAAATGGGATATACAAAGGGATGAGTTGTATTCCCCACTTCACTTCTCCCCAAAAAGGAAAATTGGTAAAATCAAAAGAAAACAAAACCTCTAATATAGAGGTCTTTGTAGATGTGAAAATTTCACTCCAAGCCTATGTATAGACTTTGAGTAAACTTTTCAAAACTACTTTGTTTGCGCGAGCATGCCAGCTAGTTTCCTAGAAAATAGCAAAGTTTATAAATCTGACTTGTTTGACAACTGTGGCTAAGCGAGATCTTTTCGCTTTAGGCCTTCTTGAATCGATGCTCAAGGGTCAGCCTAAGCACTTGGAGGATTTCATATGTGTAGGTGAAGTTCCAAATTCACGTTGAAATGTGGTGGTGATAGAAACAAACTCGTGTACTTTGGTCAAGAAGTTGAAACTCTTTAAGTTCTGAAAAACAGAAATTGGTTCTATTTTCAGAACTTGTTTTCGGAATTGTTTTGGTGACCTAAAGATCTTTAAAATTCATGAAAAATTTACAGAACATAGTTTGGAATGTGGAGATCATAAACTTATTTTATCTCAAATTTTGGGGCTATAGATTTACAAAATAAAATAAGGAACTAACCCTTGCTCAGCAGTTTCAAGACATTCTGTTACACAAACACAAAGGCTCAAAGAAATCTCTATATCTTAGTGTACAAAATTTCAAATTATATGATTTTAGTCTTACCGGAAAGCTATGTATGTCAACTTTTCGATGAGACTAATTTTATCAAATTTGGCTCACAACAGATAGAGATATGAAAATTTTACCCAACCCTTATTGTAGGAAAACTGACTGTACAAAAACTAAATCTGGATTTTCCCAATATTTTCCAGTTTTATTCTTATAGCTACACGGATCTAAAATTCTTGAAAATTTTATTTCTAACATGTTAGTGTGTGTAGATGTGATCCAAAAAATTTTAGAGCATTCGAATCATTGGTTTAGAAATGAAAATTACAACAATCAATATATGCCAAATGCTAGAAAAACAAAGTTTCTTTTTTAAAATATACATGATACAAACTCACCCAAATTTAAATTGCATCAACACAACAACCCCAAAATAAATTGCTGAAGAGAAATAAATGGAAATATATAGATTAGCTTAAGCATAGAGGAGATTAGGAGTTAGATGATTTTTATAACATATAGAGAGGTAAAATCAAGAAAATAAAAAATTTGAGTGCATAAGTAAGAATTGAAAATTGCAGCACATCTACTTCTTATTACATCATGGGGGGAGATAAAGCTCCATTAATACAACCCCTTTCTCAAATTGAATGTTAAGAAGAGAATAGAGAGAAATAAGGGTTGAAGAATACTTATTTGATGACCTTCAAGAATGGACTAGAATGAGCTACTCGACCCTCTCCTTTTCCCTCCATTTTCTCTCTTCTTTCTTTTTCCTCTCTCACTCTCTAATTTTGCAACACTTTCTACCTTTCCTACACTCCCTCTCTCTCTACTCTTCTCTAGGTGTATCTCACGAAATGCTCCAGTGAAGATGCCCTCCCAATGCTCACCCTTGCTGGAAATCATCCCCCTTGACCTCTATTTATAGGCCAAAGGGGGCCTTCTCTAGATGGTTCTTTGGGGCGGGTGCTCCCTGACCCAAAGTCCAACCCATAACTTAGTCTTCACGTGGCCTTGTGGTCCCATTTGGTCAAGGTTGGACCAGCCAATGCAGCCCCAAGTGGGCCGGTTAGGTCTTGGGTCGAGCCACTTTAGAGCTCGATCCCATCGCCTAAGCTAGGATAGGTATACTCGAGGAAAAAGACAGGCTAACTGAGATGGGTTCGGTAAAGGCTAGGTAAAGGGGATTTCAATTGTAGTTTAGCTTAAGAATGTTGGGTGAATATGTCTAAGGTGAGTCCAACTCAGTCAAGTTAAGGTCACTTGATTAGAGCTAGGTCACAAGTCATGGTTAGTCTAGGCTTTGATCAAGTTCAACTAGGTTAGGTTGGTGAGGCTACCCATTTGGCTTGATCTTTGATGAAGACATGCCTTAACTCGATGTGGTCCACTTCCTTGATCCATGACTTGATTTACATGAACTTGATTCCGGCTTGATGCGGGCTTTGCTTAATCATCTCCTTGATCTTTGCTCCCGTCTTGATTTGTTTATATCCTCTAGGCTTCATCCCTTCAGCTTTAATTTGGGAGTGGGCCTATTTTTAAGCAGAGGTTTTAAAACGAGCTGGTTTTCAAAATTGGGAGTGAGCCTATTTTTTTCAAAACTTATTTATGGTGTTTACAGTCTTCCAAAAATAAAAAGAAAAACAAATACCTCTAATATAGAGGTTTCCTTTGAAAAAAAGAAAAAGAAAAGCTAAAGCTCAAAAAGAGCAATTTTTTATCCAAATTTCTTGACCTTATACCACGGGACGCTTTAGAAGGGATCGTGAAAAATTCTTTCTCAAAATTCCTCATACCTTATTCTAATGGAGAAAAATTTACCAGTAAAATCCTAGAGTAGGAATAGGACCTACTTATTTGGATTTTATTTTGTTTGATAATTAGATCTTGTTGTGTGAGAAATTGAATTTTCAAATGCTATTCAAAATTTTCTACAAAACATCTGCTAAGTAGTGGATATTAAAACCCAAGTGAAGGGAAATGTAAGAAATTGGAAGTCCTTTTTGATGAAAACCAAAAGGAGTTTTCTTTGGAAATGAAATTTTGAAAACCCAAAACATCATAGAAAACAATACTTGGGAAACTAACCTTCATAGGCTTCTTCTCACGCTCTCGAATCACATGTATGGGTCTCTAAACACCCACTTCACTCACCTCACATCCTATGCACACATGCATCTTTAAAGGGGTCATCCATGCATGATTATCCTAGGACTAGGCATTTTTCTTGTCAAAGTCTCCTTTGGTTAAGATCCCCTCCTTCGTAAAAGCAAATAAATCCAAGGAAAAGGATGCTATGAAATAAAAAAAAAATCATATGAAGATAAATTTGAGAAGAAAATCAAAGGGTTGTTTTCTTCTTATTTGTAAACAATCTAAAAATATTTTTCAAAATAAACTGGGCATATTTTAAAAATTCATGATTTGAACATGTCCTATAGATTTCATAAAATTTCAAACATCATTTTCAAAATAAAAGTTTTTGCGAAAAATGTTTTTAAAACCCAAGAATTATAAAATCAAGTTTTGGAAATTTAAAACCTCAAAGGAAAGGCTGATTCGATCAAAGATAAGGTAAAGCCTGAATTGGCAGGAGACGAAACTTATGGAAAAGATAATGATAAGAGGAGGGTTAGGTTCATCCAAAGAAAGCAGGGGATCAACTCAAGTCCATACAAGATATAGGCTCAACCTAAATCCCAAGTCGGCAAGACTCGACCCAAGTCAAGGCTCAAGGGGAAACTCGGCTCATATCCGAATCAAGTATGGGCTAAAACATGACTCAAACCATACAAAATGGTCAAGTCCAAGGAGCAAGTGATTATAAAGCAGCTAAAGTAGGTGGTGGGGTGATAAAATGTCAAATGGTTCGGCCAAAGCCACCTTGCTTAAGTTCAAGATAATCCAAGCTCAAATAGGGCCAAACAAGAAGGCATGATAGTCATGCTATACCCTATGTCACACGGGTGCAGGTGCAGGATACGATAAATTTCAAAAATTTTGGGTGCGGCTAAACGGCTAGGGTATATAATATTATATATTATATATAATATTCAAGCTACAATAAGTGAGACATCAATTAACATAAGTATATGACAATAGCAAGTTCACAACTTTATATTAAAGCAAAACACATAAACTATAAACAATTACTAATTTCATCATAATATACAAATCAATCCTCACTATCTTGACCCATTTATCCAAAAAGACCCAAACTTCAAAATCGATACCAGATTTTGAAGCATGAAATATCCACACAAAAGGAAGTGAATAAGGTCCGCATTGAGATATTTTTCTACGTTTATCGGTGGAGTTTCATGGGAGATGATGAAAGACAAGCTGAAGAAGTATTTTAGAAACTATGGTGAGGTAACTCAGGTGGTCATCATGTGAGATAAGGTCACGAGTCGACTAAGAGGCTTCAGTTTCATCATCTTCATGGATTACTCCCTTTTTGATCGAGTTTTCTAAGATAAATACACCATAGACGGCAGAACCATGAGTTACAAAAAAAAAAATAGTATTTTTTTTTGTCAATGCACACCGACACGGTGTCAATGTCTATGTCACACCCGTGTCAAGGTCAACACTCTACCTCTTAGAAGTGTGTGTGTGACTTAGGCTATATTATGACCAAGTCAAAAGAAATGGGAGAAGGCAACAAGAGGACGGAGTACACCATAGGTTGCACTTAAATCTCAAGTGGCATCGAGCCAAGGGCGAGCTACCACATCAAATTCACACAACTACACCCGGTTTCATACACCACTCCATGGCCAAACCACACCCTTGACCGATTGCAACTAGGGCTGCACCGTTGACCAAGAGGGGACCATTACAAACCCATGTATATCCCTGTGCATCTCAAGGTCTGAAAATATCTTTTAGAACCAAATCCAAATCGGGTCTCCTAAAATGAGCCCAAAAGTTGATCCAAGGAAGGGCCTAGAGCCTCCCTTGGAAATCTATAAAAGAGGGCCTTGGGGGCAATTAGAGTCATAAAAAAAAGAGCAAAATTCCTACAACAAGAGAGGGAGAGAAAGAGAGAGAGAGAGAGGAAGAAGAAGGAGGAGACGCCGACCATCTCCCCTAGCCACCGGCCATTGAAGGCTCTTTTCATGTTTCAAGTCCCTTCTTCCCTTCTCTTTTTAAATACTCTATTATTCTCTTTCGTTCAATTTAATAAGTTTGTAATTAAGGAGCTTATGCCTTCATCTTTGATGTAATATTTGAAGGGTTATGCTACCCAATTTCATTTATGATTGTTGATGCATTTCATATATCTGATTCTTAGTTTCTTCTACATCAATATATATTGTACGATTTTATATCCCCTAATCCCCTCTATGCTTATGCTATAATGATAATTTTCTTCAATTATTTTAGTTCTTTATGCTTTGATTGTTGTAGATTACATTTTAATTCGGTCGAGTGCATTCACGTATTTTCTAGAAACATAAACTCGGCTACATGGATTCTTTGTTTCCACAAATCTCTATCGTGTGCAATGTTAGCAGTTAACTCCCAATAAGCTAGATCATTCTTTATTGTTTCTTTCCAATACTTTTGTGGTCGTCCTCTACCTCTTTTAGTACTTTTCAAATTTAGTTTTTCTAGACTTCTTATTGGTTCTTCTTTTGATCTTCTTTCTATATGTCCAAACCATCTTAAATGATGTTCTCTCATTTTATTCTCTATTGGTGTCACTCCTAATTTGTTTCTAATAACCTCATTATGTATACGGCCTTTTGTTGTATGACCACTCATCCATCTCAACATCTTCATTTCCGTCATAGATATCTTCTGTACATGTTGATGATTAACTGCCCAACACTCAAAACCATAAAACATGGCAGGCCTAATTGTTGCTCTATAATATTTACCTTTTAATTTTAATGGTATCTTCTTATCACAAAGAATACCTGATGTTCCTCTCCATTTTAACCAACCAGCATTAATTCTATGTGTAACATCTCCATCAATTCTTCCATCACTTTGAAAAATTGACCCTAGGTATTTAAAACTTTTCTTTTGGGGAATGCAATGTGTGCCAATTTTAATTTCTGTGTCTTTTGAGGTAACCAAATGATCAAACTTGGATATGTCCGATGAATGATTTTTGTTATCCTACTCTATGTTCCGAATATAATAAAATTTTACACACCTCATTTACAAACACATGTTCACCATTTGTAAATTTTTTAAGAATTTTAGGATCATCTAAGGACATAAATAAAATTAGGGCAAATCAGACAAAATCAAAACAAAGAGTGTAAATCCTACACATTCTGCAAGAGAGGCTCAGATAAAATCCCATAATTTTGTTTGCAGTGAACCATTTTGATTAAAAATGGTCCCATTAGAAAGCTGAGATCCATATCTTTCAACGATACTAAGTTCATAAAAGTTAGAGATCTCAATATTGAGATACAATCACTTTTCTAAGCCTTTGTGTCTCTATCACAGATCAGTCTCAAATACTAGAGTAAGGGACATTTTCAAATTTAATTGCACATATCTACAACACATCAAATAAAAATAAAAATAGTTTGAGAATATCTGCATCTCACTATTTTTTAATGATTTTTGGGAATTCATAAACTATCCAACAAAAATTAGGAAATAGATCTCTTAAAAGAGAATCCGTTTTTATTTTTTAGAACTTTAATTTATTTGAGTTAAAAGGTACATTCACGATTTTTGCAAATCCATTTGAATTGAAATTTGATTTTTAATCTTTTTAAATTTTAATAATTAAAGAAGATCTATGGTGAAAAGAGTTCACTTACAATCACCAAAGAGTCGGAAAATTTTATAAGGCTTTGCTAGTTTTTGCAAACTAGTTGGCACACTCATGTAATTGTTGTTTTGAATTTAGTCTCAAAATCTCTACATAGGCTTAGAAACGAAATTCACATCTACACAAGGCAATGTGAATAAAATAAAGACTTCATTTATCAATTTCTCAAAAGTCTAAGAGAAGAGTTTGAAGGAGTACGGTCCATATTCATCAGAAACTGTTACTAACAAAAGAAGAGGTTCTCATGGATTTTATTATGACAGAAATAAGATTCAGAGGACATTAGAAAGCAAAGGCCTCCGACTTAGTAGAACAAACACAAAATCTATGAAATGTAAGTTTGATCATTTGGTTACTTAATAGGACATAAAAATTAAAATTGGCACACATTGCATCTCCCAAAAGAAAAGTTTTAAATACCTAGGGTCAATTTTTAAGAGTGATGGAAGAATTGATGGAGATGTTACACATAGAATTAATGTTGGTTGGTTAAAATGGAGAGGAGCATCAAGTATTCTTTGTGATAAGAATATACCATTAAAGTTAAAAGGTAAATATTATATAGCAAACAATTAGGCTGACCATATTTTATGGTTATAAGTGTTGGGCAATTAATCATCAACATGTACAAAAGATGTCTCTGACGGAAATGAAGATGTTGAGATGGATGAGTGGTCATACAAGAAAAACCATATACATAATGAGGTTATTAGAAACAAATTAGGAGTGACACCAATAGAGGATAAAATGAGAGAATATCGTTTAAGATGGTTTGAACATATAGAAAGAAGATCAAAAGAAGAACCTTTAAGAAGGTGTGAAAAACTAAATTTAGAAAGTATTAAAAGAAGTAGAGGACGACCACAAAAGTGTTGAAAAGAAACAATAAAGAATGATCTAGCTTATTGTGAGTTAACTGCTAACATGACAAACGATAGGGATCTGTTGAAACAAAAATCCATGTAGCCGTCCCTGTCTAGTATGGGAAAAGGCTTACTTCTTGTTGTTTTAAAAACAAGATTCAAAGACACTAGACTAAGGATTTTGTACTAATTGTCTCCAGATCAAGGCTAACATAAGACTATATCACCCTCCACACTTTAAACAAGAAAAAACTAGTGCTACGAAAAAAAAGATAACATGTTTCTATTCTAAAGAGATAGGACATATAACAAACTGCTCAAAATTAAAGAAAAAGGTGGTTGTTGTCGATATGAAAGATGACCAACATTCTATCCTTCATGAACTTTAATACAAAATGAAGCAATTTGAGGATCAATTCAAGGAGAAGACATGTATTGGCAGGTTATTGTAGGTCATAGTTTTTCATTGTTATATTATAAATGTTTTTCTTGACATTGCTCATATATGATAATTTCTTTTGTTGTTATTATTCAAGAAGGCTTTCTTGAGTCCATAATAGGTTCTTTGCATCTGGGCAACATTCTCATGATTATATCTCTCATTTCACTTCCATCTTTATGATATCATTTACTTCATTTCTAGGATCATATTATTCACATCTTTTCGCCTAGATTTATCATGAGTCTTTTTATAGAGATTCTTTAGGTACAAAAATAGGAACCAAAATTAGTGTAATTCGGTTAAATGAACAAAGGCTTTATTAATTAGGTTCTAGGCTCAAATGTATCCTTCCAAGGGGTTAGAACCAAAGTTCAACCCAACATATTGGATTATTTGTGAAGTATAAGAGTATTATTCGACTGACAAGATATACTATCATGACAAATGTTTCGATAAATAGGCGAGGAAGGTCTTTGTTGAACTTTCTTGTCTATTATCTTAAAAGACTTATGTTTTTAAGAGCACTTAACATGTTATAGGAGCATCATACTATTGAGATTGTAAAGAAAAAGTTTGATAAGGTGATATTGGAGGTTTTGACATGAAAATATATTCCAATTAATTACAAAGTAGTTGAAAATGAATTTTGTGAGAGCTACGATACTTTTTATTTGACACTATGTGTAACCCATTTATAGACCTAATTGTTAAAGATATTGAAGAGATGAATGAGGTAAAGGTAGCAACTGAGTGTTGCTAAGATATCACTAAATTTATTAATAACCATGCATTTGTATTATGTATGACGAGAAAGTATACTGATGGTTTAAAGTCCTTCGTACTATTACTCGGTTTGCAACTAATTTTTTATCTATATTGAAACAAAGAAAGCATTGAAAAGAATATTTGCTTGAAATGAGTAACAATAGTTTATAGATTTGTCTCAAAAATAGGAAGAACACAAAATTGAATGAAATTTTAAAAATGGTCTTAAAGAATATGTTTTGGAACTTATGTATTAGGTTATTAAAGATTGCATGCCCTTTGATATGAGTTTTGAGATTAACTTATAGTGAAGAGAAACTATCTATAGGCTATCTTTATGAAGCCATTAATAGGACTAAGAAGGCTATCAAGAGCAACTTTAATAGAAGAAAGAGTGATTTAGTGTCCTATAAAATATTTGAATTTAAAAAGATAAAAAATAGAACAAAGATGGCTAAAACATGATGGACAAGGAGCAGGGCCTCAGAAGACTCAAATTTGGCGATAGTTTGAGCCTAAATAAAAGCATTGAGTGAAAAACTCAAAATATCCTTGATCAAGTACGATCCTACACCAAGCGACCCCTACACTCATTAGAAGGTTAAAGTGGTCTGAAAAGGTAAAGATCAACTCACAAAGCAAATAAAAATAAAGCACCACCACTGACCATCAAGTGCGCTATTACTGACTACCACGTGTGCTATTATCGACCACCAAGTGCACCACCACTAGCCACCAGGGGACTCATACGCACTGCTCTCACATGTCTTTCACGTCATCACCGAACCGGCACATGGATCCCATGTCACCACCAACCCCACGTGCCCATCACACATGCCCACACGCCCAACACACGCCCACATGCACACTCATTTTTCTGCTTGCAGGCCTACCTCCCTCGGGAGCCAACGTGTCTAGGTGCCTCCACCACATGTCATATGTGTCCAACTCCTCTTCTCACATGTGGATACCTCTCTATGAATTATATTTAGATTTGGATCGGGTTAAATACCCAAAAGGATCTGATTCAAGAAAATGCCTATAAAAGGAAGATGTGAAGGGATTCCAGCGTAAGAGTGATAAGCCCAGCCAATGAGGACATGAGAAGCTCATTTTTAGCCCAAGGAGGAGTTCTTTGAAGGAAGAGAGAGAAAGGAAGAGACTTAGAGAGAAAGACTCAAGCCTTCATCTTCTACCCCTTTTTCTTATATGTTTTTATTGTAAGCTTCGAGTTATTGTCTCCAATCCTTTGTAAGCTTAAGAATAACAACCATTTCGTAAAATATCATTACAAAGGAGGGTCATTGCAATCTGAAAGTGCAAAAAGAGAGGGCCATAAGTAAGAGGAATCCACAACTTTTACAAGATTTCATTTCTTCTACTCCAATATATGCTATATCTTATACGTTCTCATTCGTTCTAAGCTTACATATTATATTATCTCTTCCCTTCTTTCTTCAATGTATTGATTGCTTCAAATTAAGTTTAAGAAGCCATAAGAGGTATATAACTGCTATGTTTACATACAATGACATGAGTATGTAAGCACTCTTATGGTAGATTAATCACCCATAAGTTTGTGTTACTAGAGGGCAGAGGGCCATATCTATTGATTGTCTCCAGAATCTATATGTATATGAGTTTTTCTCAAAACGAACATAAGTCCTCAACAAAATTCTTTAAATGATGACTAAATCATTAAGATTCTAATCGGATACATTGTCATTTTCTATAAAGAAATTTTTGTAGATTTCAGCAGCCACCTCTAAGAGAAATATTTTCAAATTTTGTATGTGAGTGGTACACATGCCGGTCAATATCCGGTAAAATACTCATAAATTTTGGACATGGGTGAGATTGATAAAAAAATCAGTAAGGATGATACCCAACTCGAAACCGAACTTGTCTTTGACAAAAATCCTACAATAGACATTCAATAAAACCATCATAAGATGGTCTGTAGGTATTATAATACCTCAAGAATGGTTTCGTCCGAAAGATAACATCCATAGATTTCTAAATTGATAATTTCAAAGAAATCAGAGGTCTATATGCGGAGATAAGAGTGTTTTAGTGAGAATATATCTCAAACAAAGATACTGTCCAAATTTTCATAATAGCTTTCTGTTAGAAGTTTTTCTCTGGTTTTTATCATCTAAAGACCTAAAAATACAAATAAAATTTTCAATAAAACTTCATACCCAGTTCTCACTCAGTTAAAATTTTTGGATCTCCATAAGGCAACTAAAAAAATATAAACTCCCACATTGTAAAAAAACCATTTTTTTCACAAAACTAAATCTCGTTTGGCCAAGTGAAATCGATGCCCTTTTAAAAAGACGGTTTTGAGTTGAAATTGTTTTGAGAAAACTCTAGATTCAGAAATCACTCTTTTTAAGCGTCTAGGCTGACCCTTGAGCAAATATTCAAGAAGGCCTATGTCAACAAAAACCTACTTTCTTACCATCACTGAATGGTCAAATAAATCTCTTTGTGAGTTTGATTAAACTTTTTGGCATGCTCACGTATGATTTTTGCAAGCAAAGTTTTAAGTCCGCATAAGACAATTTTTTTTTGTTTACACAGCATTTCACCCTAGAAATCTTCTTGTTCTAATGTCATGTGGTTGTACATAAGCCGTTAAGCTAGCATTGAACCTCCTCATATGTGTCTTGGGGAAAATGTGGCACAACTGGAGTCCCTGTAATCTTGTACCAAAACTTATAGTTTATTATATTTTTTGTTTGAAATTATAATTATATATATGTTAGTGTAATTCCACAAAGCTATCGAACCTGTATTTTGCACACATTTTCTTAATGTAAAGATTACATTTTTCAAGTCGAGAAAACAAAATCCACATAAAATTTGTTACACTTATTGAGATTCATGTGTTAATAGTCAACTTGAACTTTCTGCTAAAGGGGATCAAAGAGAAAGAGCTCTATCATTTCACGTTTGCGCCACAAGCATTTAAAGTGGTTGACCGCTTATCCACCTTTTGAACAAATTATAACATTCCTTAGGTTTGCCTGATGGAGCCTCATGCCCTGCACCCTGTGCACTCATATTTAATGGACCACATTGTTAGTAGATCTAATAGATTCTGTCTTGTGGACTCTATAAAATCAAACAAATCTAACATGGATGAACATTCCAACCTTAACAGTGGCATATGTAAGATTAGGTGCATATTTCCTTGTATACCTGCATTAAGATTTAATAAGTTAGCAGCTTCTACATGATGCAATCATAGAATAAATATTTTAGCAAAGAAATGCCAAACATTCACTAAGATTTTAGGAGTGAAAGATGGAAAGTTACTAAAATTTATGATAATGCAAAAAAATGCTTATACAGGATAAATACAGCTAGCATTTCTTGGCTCACTAATCTTGAATATGGTGTGCAATTGATGATAATCATGGGTTCTCTGATTTGTGGATTTGGTACCCGAGCAACTTAGATTCTCTAAACCAATTGCTCTGCCATCGTTCATGAGTGCTGGTCTTGGAGCTCATAAACAAAAATTATGAAAAGAGATGCTAATCAAATGTTATTTTGAATAACTAACATTAACTAATCGCATTTCAAAGTGATAGTGAAAGAGGCTCACCCAGCAACTTGATGTCCAACAAACCATGGATGCCATTCTTCAAGAATTGAGTAATTTAGAGAACTTATCCATTCTTCTGTCTCAATATGTGGAATTATCAAATCATGATCACCACTATAAAGTAAGTAAATTTCATCAGCAAGGACTTCAAATTGATCCAAATATACTACTTACGAAACTCCTCCCTTTTAGGAAGTTGGATTCTAACTTTTGCAATATATCTTTTGAAAAAATAAAGAAAGCCAAAACAGTCCATGTCATTGCACATGTTCTCTTTCCCTAGATTATCTTTGATATATGTTGAAGATGTTTTCTTCCTTGTACAAATAGTGCAAAAACAGAACTGAGCCACTTGTGATTTGTCACGATTTGGCTTACTACCAGCTTCCTTGTGGAGGTTATGTCATGAAGGTGAATCACTCAATCAGGGTTAAGAGATGAAGAAGAACACATATTTGTGATAAGCATATGAGCAAATAGTGCATTTGTAATATAAGAACCAAAAAGAGGGGATGACTTATATTTTGCTAAAGATTGTGTCCCAAATAATAGCAACAAAGTTGCCTTATTCAGTCATTGTATGAACTTAAACATTTAAGGTTTTGGGTTATCGGGTTCATGAGGGTGGAGCAGGATTCCGCACCAATATGACCCGCTATGGCAGTCTATCCACAAGTCAATTCAATCTAATTGCATTTTGTTTTGTTTGCTATTTATCATTTCTCATTACTAGATATTTTCTTTTTCATCTTTATATGACTAGCTCGATTGTCAATATTCTTGTCACTCTATCTTGTTTCGCTGATCCATTTTTTTCTTATTCTTTTCCATTTTCCTTTTTGTCCTATCCTTCTTCTCTTCCATTTTATGTTATTTTTTCCTTGTTTATTTACTTCATTTTTTTCTTATTTCTTTTCATAGTTTATGAAACATGTATCAATTAACTAGTGAGCTATAAAAGTACACGAAGAGGAATATGTATGAGTAAAGTTTGGTTCTTTAAGATCAAATGAATCATTGGCAAACATGTTTACTTTTCTTTACAAATACATGAACTCAACTGGAATCATGCTTGAACAAAGCTGACACGAGTTGAGCAAACCAATGAATGACTCAAACTATGTGTAAACACCATAAAATATTTTCAAAAATATATCCAAACATGTTTTAGAGTTTTCAAAACAATAGGCTTGATTTAAATACAGCTTGCAAATTTCGCAAAATACCAAAAACAATATTTTGAAATCAAAGGTTTTTAAACTTGAAGTTACAAAATCAAGTTTTAAAAATTAAAAAGATGTTGATTTAATTAAAGATGGAATAAAATCCCCACCGAGGATTCAGGATGAAGGCTAAGCAAGGAATGGGTTAAGGCACGATCGACCGTCTGATTCCGATCTCAAAGCAAAAGCAGGATTGAAGAAGGCAAGGATTGTACTCACCCGTCAAGTATGGACCAAGACAAAGGATCAAGTCTCGAGTGGGCTAAGTCACCATGAGTTAGACCATACCCAAGTCAAGACTCGAGCCAAGCTACTATGGGCGAGCAAAGGGCACTAGGATGAGTTGGGCTCACCTACTCGACTCCAAGGAAGGATGCAACCCATGTGGGCTGCACCAAATCCATATGGGCTAAGAGGGGACCACCCTCCCAGCCCATGTGCATAATGGGCCAACCTTGGATCAGATTGAATTGGAAGGGCTCCAAAAGATGCACCAAGAACCACATCAAGCTGCACCTAACTGAACTGCACCTAGCCTGACCGCACCAGGTTGCACGACATCTAGCCGACTTGCACCAAGCTGCACCAAACTATGGGCTGGACTCACCTTGACCTTGGGGGACCACTGTTAGACCCACGTACCCCCATGTGAGGCCATGTGACCAACAACTTCCTCATGGACTAGATCAAGTGTTGGGCCAAGAACCAATCTATGCCCAACTCGAGATTCACTTGAAGCTTATAAATAGAGGCCTTGGGGTTGGGTTTCGAGCATTGAATGAGCCTTGGAGAGAGCCTAGAGAGTGGAGAAAATCTGCATCAAAAGAGGGAGAGAAAGGAAGAGAAAAAGAAAGAGAGAGAGGAAGAAAAAGAAGTTTGGAGGTGCTGCCCACTCCAAACCATGTTCATCCTTTGCCAAGGAGTCCGCCAATTAAGATTGATTTCTTCCCTCTTCTTTGCTTTGATCTCTTCTTTACTTCAATTCAATTAAACAAGTTGTAATTAAGGAGCAATTGACTACATTCATTGATGTAATAGCTAGATGTTATGTTGCCCATTTCATTTCATTAGATGCCTTCTACGTGTTTGATTTTCAGTTTCTTCTACCCCTCTATACATTGTAATCTATTATATCTCCTAATCCCCTCTATGTTTAAGCTATAATTGTACTTTACTTCATTTCCTTCAGTCATTTATATTGAAATTGCTGTGATTTGTCTTTCAATTTTGGACAGAATGCATTCATGTATATTCTAAACACGAAAATCTGTTTTCTTCATCTTGTATCTGTCAGATATTTGATTTTTAATTCCCTTCTCTCTACTCTGAAGGATCTAAAACTTTGCACACCGAATTCCCACACAAAAGATCAATCCTAATAAAATTTTCAAGAATTTTAGGCCGTGCAACCATGTAAATAAGGGACAATCGGATTTGTAAAACCTGTGTTTCCTGCAAAAGAGGTTGGATTATCATCCCATAACTTTGTCTGCAGTGAACCAATTTCAATGAAACTGATATCATTGGAAAGCTCATATCCATAGATTTTCAACAAGACTAAGTTCATAAAGATTGGAGGTCTATGTATCGAGATACATTCGTTTCTCTAACCTCTGTATTTTTATCACGGATCAGTCCATAACCTCTATTCACTGTAAAATTTTCATGATTTTTGAAGATACAGAAGCTATTGAAATAAATCTGAAAACAAGTCTCTGAAAACATAACCATTTTCTGTTTTTAAGGACTTTGAAATTTCTTCTTCATTAAGGCAAGTGCACGAGTTTGGCTAAGTTAGCAACAATTAAAAGTGAATTTTGAAAACACACTGAACTTGAAAAAAATCCTTAAAGAGTCTACGCTGACCTTTGAACATCGGTTCAAGAAGGCCTAAGTCGAAAAGATCTCACTTCTCCACAATCACTCTAGAAGTCGGAAAACTATCTTTGCTAATTTAAGCAAACTGAATGGCCCGCTTACGCACGACATAGTTTTGTGAAAATTATTTCAAGTCTCTACATAGACTTCAGAGTAAAATTTCACATCTACACTATGAAGAGCATGCGTGCAGTTCATTCACCTTGTTTACTAGCTCTAATATGTCATAATGATGTCACACCACAATCTTAGTATTGTTAAGTAAAATTTATATCCGATTCTTTATTAATATTGGATAGATCTATCGAGCCTTACTATTTGCTAGTATATGTAATGGAATAGTGTGTTCTAAGAATTGAGTATAAAGGCCTAAACTAATCTAACAATATTATTCGTGTGAATTTCTAATAAACCCTATATGTGTTCATAACATAATATACATTGAAACAAATTATTGAAAAGCTTATTAAGTGTTTTAAGTCATTTACTGCTTATGTAAAAAAGTGTTTTAACAACAAAGTTGTCATTCATGTTAAAAATAAAATTTGGTACCTATATACAAGAACGTGGTAGCCTTTGCTAGTGAGATACTGATGATGCTTAACCACATTTTCAACTTCTATAATGTAACTAGCAGCAATCGCTTTATTGCACCTTCTCCACTCTGTAACTGTCCCCTGAAATTGTAAAATTGTTGGAAACAAATTGATAGATCAATGTACTTTGACAAACTAGGAAAATATAAAAGATTAAACTACCTATTCATTATTAACTCAACCTCTAATTATGATCTACAATATTACATTGTTGATCTAATTGGTACACTAACTAACAGTTTTTACTAGTCAATCATAGTTAGCATCTAAGATATACTTCCAATAAACTAACAGAATGTGACTATGATAAGCATATTCAACTTTGCCATGAGAAGCAATTTTAATTCATGAAAAGTATAGCACACTACTACTAGGAATGTGAATAGTAATTTATTTATTTGGTCTCATTTGCATGACATGGACTTTAGGAACAACATCGAGAGTTTATAGATGCTAAAAGAACCTTATACTTCCAAAATAAACATTGCAGTACTTTCTTTTATACCAAAGTTAAGCTCTTTTATTCTTTAACGTCTTTTTAGTGATTTTTTGATAAAGCATATACTTTCAGTTTTTGAAACACTACATTTTTGTCATCACGGTGTAAAGATACTAAGCAATAACAGACAAGATCTGGTAGCAACATATATTTCTAGTTAAGTTCTAGTAAAATTTGATCAAAGAAAAGTGTTTAGATAGCATTAGACATGTACATATTTAATTACCATCTCAAGTACAATCATCAAAATTTTAGAATATCTATGCTTTATGTTGTCTATAATTTTTTTTTTGGTTATCTCGAAATAGTCTTAAAGTAATGAATTCATAGAATAACATTGTATGGTACAATCCTATGCAAGTTTACTATAATTGTACAAAACAATATGACCATGGTGTAAACACCCAAAATATTTTCAAAATTTTACCAACCCTGTTTCAGAATTTCCAAAACAATAAGCTTGTTTTCAAAAGTCCTGGTTCGTAGCACAAAAAATCAAAAAGGAGATTTTAAATGTTTGGAAATTCAAATGATTTTAAAGTTTTTAAAGCAAGATTTGAAAAAGATCAAGTTGAGGAAATGCAACACAAGCTAAGGAGCGAAAGCAATGTCGAAAACTCAAGGCCGGTTATAACAGAAGATCGAAGTAAGGAACAAAAAGAGACCAAGTCGAGTGTCCAAAAATCGAGCTAGGTCCCTTGCACCAGAGGATGCATTGTGGTCAGTCAGACTACACCAAAGGTGGGATGGAACCAAGCCATGCCTGGTTGGCATGACACCTAGCCCATATGCATGGGAGGGCTAGGGATGATGGTGACCCGTTTCGTCCAAAGGACACACCTAAGCGTGACTCCTTGGATACCCTTGACCCAATGACCTTGGTTAAGCATGGCTTGAAAAAGTCTTCTCCCATGACATTGGCCAAATTTGCTAAACCTTGACATAATCTAGCTTGAGCCATCTTCACCCAACGTGCCTTGACCGAACCACACTAGCTAAGGCTAAATCACCTAGACGTAACCTACCTTGGCTGGACAAGGGGCCATGTTCACCTTGACCCGACCCTTAGGAGTTGCCCGAATCCCTCAAAGGAGAACCTTCCCTAGCCAATTAAACTCAAACTTGCCTAACCGATGGGACCAAAACCATGTTGGCTCGAGCCAAGGCCAACCACTCAAGTAAAGGGCTACATGGGCTGGACTCCTCTCGACCTAGAGGACCACAAGACCATGTACAGCTGAACCTCTTTGGATTGGAGTAAGATGAAGTCAAGAAGAGATCCATTGACCCACATCATGGAAAGGTCTAGCAACCCCCTCCCGTGACCTATAAATAGAGGCCAAGAGGGAACAATTTCTAGCATTGGAGGGATTTGCCAAGGCTTTAGAGAAGTATAAGAAAGGGTCTAGGAGAGAGAGGAAGTGCTACAACAAGAGAAAGAGAGAGTGAAAAAGAGAGTGAGAGAAGAAGAAGAAAGGGAACGTCCCCTCTGTCCTTGGAGCCGTGTATCTTCAGAGGCTTTGTGAGTAAGTTTCCTTTCTCATTTGCTCATCTTAACACTCTCTTCTTCACATTCAATTTGAAAAGGAGTTGTATTAATGGAGCTCAAGTCTCTCCCATGTTGTAATAAATTAGAAGTGTTGCCCAATTCATTTTGTTTATGCTTATGCCTTCTACTTGTTTGTTTTCATGCTTTTCTATTAATTTTGTTGTGAATGACTCTTAAATTCGGATGGATGCATGACTATATATTCTAAAACTCAAACTCTGTTTCTCTACATCTTGCACACGTCTATTGTTTCATTTTGCATTGCTAAAAGGCTGCTCCGAATGATCTGAAATTTACGACACCGAATCTACACACAAGCCCACTAAAAATAAATTTTCAAGAATTTTAGGGTCGTGTAGACTCGTGAATAAAATAGGAAAAGATCGGTCAAAATCAAATTCAGTTTCTCCACAGTTTGTTTTCCTGCAATAGGGGTTGGATAAAATTCTCATAACTCTGTAGTAAACCAAAATTGATAAAATTAGTTTCATTGGAAAGATGATATCGATAGCTTTCCAATAAAACTAAAATCATATAATTTAGAGTTCTATGCACCGAGATACAGAGGTTTCTTTAAGCCTCTATGTTTCTATAATGAATACCCTGAAACACTTGAGTAGTGGTCTATTCTAGATTTAATATTCTGCAAATCTACAACACCAAAACACAAAATAAAAATAGACTTAGAATCTCCACATTCTATTTTATGTTCAGTAAATTTTTCATGAATTTTGGAGATCTCTAAGTCGCCCAAAAAAAATTAGAAATAAGTTCTGAAAACATAACTGGTTTTTGTTTTTCAAAACTTGAAAATCTTTAATCTCTAGACTAAGTGCACGAGTTTGATTTGATTCAAAACCGTCTTTCAAAGTGAATTTTGAAAACAAATACCAGCATGAATAAATCCTCAAAGCGTCTAGGCTGACCCTTGAGCATCAGTTTAAGAAGGCCTAAGGCGAAAAGATCCTGCTTAGCAACAATCGCCTCACAAAGTCAGATTTACAACTTTTGCTACTTTTAAAAACTAGTTGGCATGTTCGCGCAAAAATGAAGTAGGTTGAAAGTTTATTTTAAGTCTCTACATAGGCTTTGGAATAAAATTTTCACATCTACACATGGGTTAAGTACATAGAAGGAACCAAACTTGTGTCAAGCTCAATCATACGAAACCTTGAGCTGTGCCTACATCCGTTCGTTAAAGAAATGTTAAATTTCTTTAGTAGTTGGGAATCTAAACTTTGGGACTAGCACAAGTTGTCTTGATTTTAAAGCAATAATATCTTATTGAGGTTTTCAACATGAGGATTTGTATTGTATGCCGGTTTTTTGCAAGTCAAAAACCTCAACCATTTGTTATAACTCATATTACATTGTAATTGAAACATACTTGTTATTATATAACAACTGGTTGACATTGGTAGAACACCTTGTATTTGATTTTTTATCAACCATATTTTAAGAGTTCAAATGAGATTTTTATGAACCAAATGACGAATACTTGTCCAATTTCTTTAGAAATCTCTTGAGGATGAATATAGTGAACCTCTTTATGACCTACCTTCGCAAGAAATGACTTTGGCTCTTTCATGGAGAAATCTCTACAAAAGATTGTAGATTTTATGAACTTCTTTATCGATAGTCTACTTAGTTAGTTATTCATATGTGAGCCTCATATGGGAGAGAGAGAAGCGAATGATAGAAGGAAGAATTTTTAAAAAAAAGTAGGTTATAATAAGAGGGAGGGTGGAGAAAATACATAAAGTAGGGGTCTTAACCTCTATGAGGCCTTACACCGAGCGCAAATAACCAGACCTCTAGGGGTCTTAAACTCATAAGTTGAATAATTTGACAAAATTCATCTTACGTGATCACCACTAGCGAACTTATATTGCTACAACTTTTCAATCTACTCAGGCATCATAGTTTGTCAGTACTTAGCCTATTGGTGCACTTTTCAAAAACAAGAAAGATACATCACAAATGCATTGTTGAAAGGAGAGAATGATTCAACTAAATCAAAGCCACATACTTGCTTAGAAGTACTCATGAAGAAGAAGTATAAAACTTAAGGTTATGTAAAATGTAGTGCTAATCAAATATGTCACCATGGATAGCAGATGCCCAATTCCTGTGATTGATGAGATATTAATTGAATCAAATGATGCATTCTGTCTCAATAATCTTAAATCCAAAGCAAATGCAGCCAAGAAGTATGTGTTGACCACATACATACAGGCTGAAGTTCACAAGCAGGACATGCACCATGTGTTTGTGATTATGACTTTGATGAATCTACAATTATGCTAATAAATGATGCATCTTATAGGTTTCTTCATCAATCCATACTTGTGTTACTCATGGCATCCTCTGATATGGCCCTATGTTTCCAAACACTAATCACTTGCTTATAATTTTGCAAAACCTTACTCAAACACTAACTTCATTCATTGATTTTCAAATTTGACTTCAATTCGGTAGAGATCCACTTGTATCTCTTGAACAAAGCCAAGGAAAATGAAGCCTTGCGAAATGCATCAATATTCTTCATTTTGGGCCTTGGCAATGCAATTATCATAAAAACATGTGTCTTATAGGGTGGGCTAGAAGTGAAACTACAATTCATTTAATTTTAGCAAGGTGATTTTAGAGTATATGGAGGGTCTTCTACTTGAACAAAATGATGGCAATATAAAAAGTTAAAGCACTTCACAAACTAGTATATTCCCACATGTGCAACACTGGTTGTAGCAGAACTATTGTAATATGATTTCTACACACTTTATGAGATTCAAAGTTTAATTCAATTATAATAACTCTATTAGGGAAATAATAATTAGATGAAACTAGAGAGCAAAAGTTAATTTTCGAAGCCATTAATCTTCGCAACTTATGCCAACATAGTTTTTTAGGAAATTTCTACGCTAGTCAACAAAAAAAGGACAAATTGACCTAGCAAAGGCTATGCAATATCAACAAGTGATTTTACTTTCATGCAAAAAAAAAAAGAGTGCAACAACCATCCACTGTTGCAATGGCTATACAAAGAGTTAGTTTAGCATCATGAAAGTAAACCAAAATATGAATTATAGAGGCTCTTCATTTTACATTAGGCAATCCCCGAACCCAACTTACTAATGAACGTGAATATGAAGAATCATTACTTATACATAAAATAGAATAATTGGATCATCATTAAATTTATAAAGAACAAGAAATAAAAACATGACTTCTCATATTTACTTTGGAATATAAAAGGAGCTTTCAATATCTCAAATTCAATCTTTTCCATATCATTTAGATATATAGTGAAAGATCCACATTGGAAGTCCTCGATTAAAAACTAATTAGGTTGAGAAAGCACTATCCTACTGCAATGGAAAACCTAAAGAGACTTAAAACTAATATATTTATTGTCAACTTTAAAATATATATCCATCTTGGATTCTTCTACTAGAAATTATACAAAGTCCAAACACAACTGTTCTCTAGATTAGGTACGATCTAAATCATGCATCTAAAGTAAGCCTCTCAATCGATCTCTCAACCCACCATGAACTAGTCTTAAAACATTTGTAGAATCCATTTTATTTCCAAACAACTATTTAACCTAAAGCCAAAAGATGTGCCAAGAGTTTCATACATATCACTTCTACATAATTTTTTTCTCAAAGATCTTGAGTACTATTCACAATTTAGAAGCTATGTTAGGTATTGTTTTATGTCATAAATAAACCTGTGTACCTAAAAGTTCCAATGCACAATAATAGTGACACCTCTTGTAGATCTAGATAAATCTCAATTCGGATTATCATAGGCCAAAACCATTCATTATAGTTTGACATTTTCTCATGTTGTTTCAACAATGAACATTTTAGACTGAGAATGAGTAAAGTAATATAGTTTTTGACTTTCATTTGTCATGTCCTATATTAAAGGAATGTCTTAAACTGAAAGATAACTAAGCACAATAGTGCCCTATTTAGGTGGTGATGATTTTTTTAATGTGGAGATAGAGGTTGCTGGTAATCCTTGTTAAGAACTACTGTACCTTATACAATGTGAATTTATTTATTGAATGTCCAATTTCTTGAAAAGAAAAACCTTGTGTTAGACGTGTATCTTGAACTACGATGGCTTTCAATAGTGTTTGGATGTTTTGGTTTGATATTAAGAAAGAAGTGTCAATAAAATCAAAATATCTTGAGATCTTGGTAAGTATTCCATGTTTTTTGATAAATTTTATATAGATTACGGTTGTACAACCTAAAACTCAAGATTATACAAGATCAAGGCAAAAGACATTCTAGAAGGAACTCTTTATGGAACTACTAGTTTGATGTGGTGCTAGAGAAATCAAAAGGTTAGGTTTAGATCCTTGCAAATTGAGTGCCCTTGGCTAAAGAAACCTATATAGTAAGAAGCTAGTTCAATCTTCAAAAATGAGAACAAAGCAATGGCCAAGAGTTTGGCCCGTTGATGGGAGGTACATAGTTGGATATCCTAGTGATAATACGAGAGAGATAAGCCTAACTCCAGCATTCTAATAAAAATAAACAAATGAAACATAAGTAACCGTGTAGGGACCACCCAAAAATGCACTCCATAAAAAGTATATGAATATAGTAGATTATGTACTACAAGTAAATTTATAAACCAATCTCATACTTTCTTGGATATTAAGTTTCCACATAATATCATAACACCACTATCAAAGAAAAAAGGCAAATTTTGATTTATGAATGTTTAAAAAGGAGTTCTCATATTTCTGAGGAAAATATGGCATTTGTTATTATTTTATATCTATAGGTTCATCTAGTATGAAATACCCATCCATGGGGTTCATCTATTACTCATCATCGAGGAGTTTCAATGGTTTTATTTAGTTTCGTCAAGGAACTACCTAAAGTACATGAAAGGGGATTGGTTGGTCACCTTGCCATATATTTCCCACTTATAGTACATAACTTTACTTTCATGGATGTTGCAAAGGAGTTCTTGTCACATTGAATTTCCACAATGCTATCTGAGATATAATCTTTTTAACTCAATTCTAGAATACCTGCTTTTAATTACAAGGGACATCACCCAAGATGAGTATGATATGCCATGCACGATGTAATAGTTAAATACAGGCTTAAATAGATGCTTTAATATCATCTAAGCACCTTCACGGCAATCTACCAAAAACAATGGTTCAACTACCTTTCATGCAATGCACTACAATAAGATGGGAGTACTATGATGTGTTGTCCTATGATAACCACAAATTCTAAATTATATGCATGGGAAAATACAATAGAGGATTGAATTCATATTGTGTGATGATAATGTTGGAGATCAACTTGAATCTTGTTAATTTAGTGTTAATATTTAGTTATATGTATTATCTAGTCCTACTGATTTACCACCCTTCATATGTTTAAGAGCCTCTTTGACTTCATTCTTTTGAATACGTCGGTAGAAATTGTGGTTTATATACTTTTCTGACTTGGCTAAATCTCCTAAACTAATGCAAAACTTTTATAGTCCGTCTTTCTTCTTTACTAATGTGACAAGTGAAAAGAAATGATTCAAACTATGCCAAGTGATCCCTTGCTCCAACATTTTAGTTGAACTATGTCCTTAAAAAATCTATTTAAGAATAGGCATATTTGTAAGGCTTAACACTGATAGAAGCAGTCAAGATAATATGATGATCAAAGGCATGAAGAGGGAGGAGGCCTTTCGGCTTAACAAAACCATTGTTGCACTTGCCTTATGGAATCAAGTTTGGCGATAAATTGCAGTACAAAAAAAAAAATCAACTGAGGGCAAGTCAGCTCGGGTCTCACAAGGCCCGCAATTAGGTCAGACTGTGCTTAGGAATTTCATAGCCTCTAGGGAGGTGGATGAAGGGGAAATATGCTAGTTAGCCATTTCACAGTTGAGGGGTTTTACTATGTTGGTTGTATGTAAAACGCAAAAGTATGACTCCAATAGGATTCACAAAACTCAAACAATTTGTTTGGGCTTGATTCCTATCAGGGAGAACACCTTTTTGGCCTTTAGGGTGTGTAAGTGAGCTGTAATGTATATCTTGGTATGATTTCAAATGAGCCATGTCATAGCTAGTTTGGCATCGACTCCCTTGATCGCAATAGAGTACAGGTCTACAGTGGCATCAAACTCTTGAATGGTTAAGATGAGGATTTTGCAAAAACTTTTCTATACGGTACATTTCACAATTACCAACTACCACATTAAAAAAAAACCATAGTCTCAGTAGGGCATCCAAGAAGCTCAATCAAAGAATTCTAAAGGAATTATGTATAGACCATGTATCAATCAAAATAACAACTTTCACACAATTAAACTCTTGAAAGTCATAAAAGAAGCATCTTTAGATGCATGATAAGATATAATAACCTCATCAAGTAGAGAAACGTCTTCTTCTTTGTTCAGTGCATCAGATATATCAGTCATTATCATCATAAACTGGCACAAAATATTCAACACATTACACTTGTGGATGGGTTCACACTTTTCATCGTAGGAAAAGCATTGGTTTTTCTCCTCTGATTCAATCTAGAGTAAGGTGATCTTTTTTGCTATTTGCTTAGCACTTTTGTTTGTTGTCTTGCTCGAGCGAACCAGTTTAGGAACAACTATGATAAAGGATTCTTGCACGTTCTCTTTGACTCATCCACTGGCCTCAAAGCACGTCTTCTCTCAAGACGGCTATGTATTGGTCTAAGAGAGCTTGATCTCCAACTCGTGGAACCACATGCACTAGCTTCTCAAACTAGCTTTGATATTCCTCCAAGGAACCTTCTTATTTCAACTCTTTAATTTCTGCTTAGGGATCCTAAGGAGGTTGGTGGTGATAGCATTGAATAATTGAATAATGTCTCTCAAGAAGTTTTCCAATGTGTTCTTGAGGTTCCAGCGCCATTGGAATTACTGATTAACATCTCTGTCAAGATGGTTGAAGGCAATTGATACCTTTTCATTTTCTAAAACAATAATATGCTCACATGCATGCACCACCTTGTGAGGCCACATCTTCGGATTGTCAACATTTAACATAGATAAGGTATCTCTCGCCTTCGTTTGAACCGTATGTATATACAAGTTGAAAGTGGAATGTCATGCTCATTTTGGCGCATTGCAACTTCTTATGCGTTTCACTTTGGGACATGATCATAGTGGACCATAAGGAGTTGGCTTCAAACGTGGAAGACACGAGTTCTCTTCTTGCTCTTCGGCCCCAACAAAGCTAGTAAGCACAGGAGAAATCAGAGGTGGAGGTGGCTTAGCAGCCTCTACTGGGACTTGGCCAGGACTTGGGACTGCCTCATGCTCATCGCCATGGGAACAAGGAGGATGAGGGGCTGGCACGGAATCTTGTCACATGGCTGGACAAGGGAATGGTTGGTTGGTCGACCAACTGATCGGCCGTCGAGTGATTTATTTGGGCAGGTGGCTGGTTATCCCAATTAGACCTCAAACCTATTCATGGATCTTCAAGCTATGGCCTAACGGCACTTTAACTTCACGCCTTTGGCAGATTACATCAATACCATTAGGAAAAACTTAGTTCAACTCAATATTTGAGTCTGTGGCGACTATTGATGGTACCATTTCATACAGACACATCCTCCTTTGTTTATGACATTCTATACCATGTATCTATCATACTGTGCGTCTTGAATACTTCACCTAGTTTCTTCCATAGACTTAGGCATTGGCGGTACTCATCTTGCACTTCTTCTCCCCGAGAGTCTTTGAAGAATTCTTTCCATTCTTTGATTTTGTTGAAATACAAAAATAAAATTACCACCCTTATACAGATTCACTTAATCTTGCTGCAGCTTTTCTCGAAGTGTTCAAGACTATTTTGGGAGCCAATTTGATACTTGGGCTTTTCGCATGTAAGAACAATTAACAACTTGACCTTCGGACCAAGTATTGTTATATTTGGTTATTTACTATAATCTACTGTTAGGTGAAAGGACGAAATGTTAGTGTGCGCAATTTAAAAGATATAACTGAGTGCTTAGGTTCCATTTTGTACTTGGTGGAATCTGTGCTACAACTCTCTCAATGTTCCTGTCAAGCCTCAGGTCACTTGAAAGCACGACAATCAAACCCAAAGTTGACAAGGCCTTAGACCTCTTCTTTGGACTAACCTTTGTCCAATTCGACCTCTTGGTGGAATCAACAACTCGATTTTCTCGTGATATTCCGGGTTGATGCTTAAGGTGATAATTGACCTTCAAGTATGATAGAAAGAGAGTAGGAAGCAATAAATAAAGTTTGGCTGCCTTAAAGAGGCACAAAACTCTATAAGGACCATTCTGTTTGCTAGGGTGATGAGCGAGCTCAAGTGGGCTTAGCCCTTGAGTTTGGTTTGCTTTAGATGTACGAACACCCTTAGAGATGAGAGAGAGAGAATTGAGTTTAGATAAAGGAGCAATTCATTCTTCCGAAAGAGATTTTGTTTGTCTCATAAGTCGATGTTATTATAAACAACTTGACTCAATCTTGATTTGGTAGTTTTGGGATCAAGGTACTGTCATTAGCAATTCATCCTCTTGCAGTTGAGAGAAAGGAGCAATTCATACTTCATTGTTTTAAAGATTTTTTTCAGATAACTTCTGACAGAACTTCAAAATTTTAAACATGATATTGTCAATTATATCATTGTTTTTCATGTTTATCATGTCTTTCTCCATGAAGAAAATTCTTAGACAACATCACCCTCAAGCGGCATTACATGCATTGTCAGACGTGAGGGCGGGCCAATCATTGAACGGGGATAGGCACTGTTACTAGATTCACAATTTTTGAGACTCCGTAGTAACTTAGGATCGTATTTGAGATTATGATAATAATATTGCTCATATTTTGCAAGCAAAATTAAGAGAGAATGAATAACGTTGTTTATCTGTTCACAATGTTACTTCATCTATGAGGAGTCGAGCTTGTTTATCTGCTTACAACGTAGGTGGTGAAAATATTTTAAGTGGTCAGTTCAGCAAATGAAAAATTTAGATGCAAAACATGTAATGGAGTTGAAGACATGATACCTTTCGAATATGGAGAGCTTTTCTAACACTTTCTCTATTGGCCCACATTACGCTTAAAAAATATGTATAATCCTACAAAATTGCATCCATTAAGCAATCAAATTAATTTAATCAAGCAAAATGATCTACAAATTCTAAAGGATCACATTGATGATTAAAAGAATGCATGTCACTTTCCTACAGTAATTTAGTTTGTCACCTGGAGATCCTTTGAACCCTTACGTGCATGAGTTGGAAAATGCAATTGGAAATAGTATAAGCATGAATTCTCCATGAAGTGCGATTGATGATGTATTGTTCATATTTATTAAGAAGCATTGCTACAATATTACTTATTTGATTCTCAAGTTACCGCAATGTTCTAAGGTCAACCTTAAAAGAAGATTGTTTTCTTTTCATGAATATTTTCATGCCCCTAATACAAATCCATCAGAACTATATACGCTCATCTTTCTTGGTTGGAATACGCGACAACTTATATGGAGAATGTGGTTTATTCGAACTTGGACAGAAGCTACGCCTCTTTTTTGACACCCCGTATTGGAGTAACAAGGATGACCCAACCTTGAAATCACATCTTTTGTGACCTCCAATGGTGGAGTCTGGTAAGACTGGTTTCACCTTGGAATAGAGTACACTGGGTGGGTGGGCTATCGAAAGGTTGCCAAGGGTAAGAAGCAAGGAAATCAACCTAGAAGGAGCTGATTGTCATCTATTTACACAATAGATGGAGGTAGAAAAATGAAGGAGATCAGTTGCTGTCAAGGAGATCTTCCACCTAAGAGAGACGAGAGAAAGGAAACTCTTTAATTCGATAATATCTGTTGCATGGAGGGGGCTCTCTATGAGTAATATATAATCACAAGGAAATTCCAAATTGAAGAAAGTTCTAGCTAGTCCTTGCCTCACAACCCCGGATCTTTCTTTTATGAGGCTCGACCTACATTGCACGGGTACGCCATTTTGGGCGTGTTACCCGTATCTGGTACATACTGGGTATGGGTACGCGTATGGGTACGTCTGGTACATACCCATACGCCAAATGACGTACTGGTATGTATGTCTGTATACCGGTACGCGTACCCAGATTTGAGTACGCTACGTATCAGTATCGGGTACTTCATGGATCGAGTTGACCCATTCAGATATGGGTCAACACGATTCAAAACTGGAAAAAAAAGTAAGTCGAAGCCCTAATCCCCAATCCATCCTGTTCTTGCATCTGTCTCCTGAATCTCCAGTCTCCAGTCTCCTGCATATCGTGCATCCTCCGTCTCAGCTCATCGTCGGGACTACGAACGACGGCTGCGAATGACAACCGGCTACTGGACTTCCGACCATCTCGTGCATCCTCTGTCTCAGCTCATCGTCTGGACTGCGACTGGAGACCGACGGCTGACCTACTGGACTTTCAGCCATCTCGTGCATCACTCCAAGCGTAACACTCCTTTTCTTGTTTCCTTCCGCATAAGATAGAAAAAAGCATGGAAAAGGTAAAACTATTAACTATATAAAAGCAATAAGTCGAATGTAATAATAATGAGAATGGTTTTCGTGAAACATATTTTATTTTCTATGGTCTCTCAGTCCTCTTAGTAGAAAGAAATCACATTTCTCAATTGTGGGTGATCTTAAAGAAAGAAAAGTTCACAACTTCACATTGTTGGATTTCCTCGTTAGCCTTCGATCACCTTATTCCCTTCTTGGAGTTCGCGGAGTCTCTCTCTTCCTAAGGAGTTAAAGTCACCTTCTTTTCGACGCCAAGGAACATAGAGAGCTAGGCTGTAACGAATTCCCCACAGTTAGCCTTTGAGATCAATGAGGTGTACTTATGATAGTTCCACAATGCATCCAAATTTACTACAACATATCGATTCTTTATGTGGTCCACAGGTCCACAACGCATCAATCAATATTTGCCTATATTAGACTTCTAATATGATAGTAACTTTTCTCAGATGGCACAACTTGTATTGTATAAATGAGGTGTACTTATCATGATATACAGAAAAAAATGTATCATGATTTTTGGATCAGATTTACTACAACATATCAATTCTTTATGTGGTCCATAGAATGTTGATGATTTCGATATCTTTTCTTAGTTTTGGATCAGATTTATTGCAACATATCTGTAGATTATGAGACTTAGATTATGTGAATGATTGGATTTACTCATCTAGTCATCCCCTTCTCCGTTTTACTTTCTTTTGTCAAAATCACAGATTCACTATCTGTAATTGATAGTATGGTTCATGAGGAACGTTCATGATTGATATGGTGATTTTATTTGGGTAGTTAGGAATAATGCAATCTTTTTTTGAATCCACCTAGTTAGGAATCATGCAATATTTTTTTGCTTAATACTTGTGAATCTATTTTTGTTTACTGATAGTTAAATATTGTTTATTTTTAGATGTCTAATATGTCTGCTACTGGTAGTACTTCGTCTGCTTCTATCATAAGTAAATTTACATTTGGAAGACCTGAAAAAGGTTATCCACTTTGGGCATATGTATCCTTGTTACAAAATAAAAAGACAGGAGGTGGAAATGCAAGTTGATGGTGTAACTATTGTGGTTTAACTTACAAAGGTTCTTATTTTAGAGTAAAGTGTCACTTATTAAAGGAAAAAGAAAATATCATAGTTGCTTATTTTGGTGTTACTGACCAATATCTTTCAGAGGCGAGACAAATTAAGAGAGAAGCACATGAAAAAGTTAAACAACTGCAAGTTCCCTTACCTACTGGAACTAAAAGTTTGAATCCACCTATATTTGAAGCGTTTGATGGAAGTAAGAGAAAAAGAGTAGGTGAAAGTCAATTGGCAAAAGCATTTAAAAATAAAGCAAGGGATCACTTGACCTGTGAAATAACAAGATTATTTTACTCTACGGATTTGACTTTTAATATAGCTAGAAACCCTTACTATGTTAGTGCATTCAAATATTCTTCTAACACCTGAATTTTGGGTTTTACTCTACCTAGTTACAATGCTATCAAGAATACACTATTATAGAAAGGAAAAACTCATTTAATGAGATTGCTTCAACCTATCAAAGATACTTGGCCATAAAAGGGAGTAACCATAGTTATAGATAGATGGACTGATGTACAAAGAAGACATTTGATTAACTTTATGGCTATTTCAGATGCAGACCCTATGTTTTTAAAGTCTATTGATTGCTCTGGTGAGGTGAAAGATAAGAACTTTATTGCAGATGAAATTATGAAAGATGTTAATGAGATTGTATATCAAAATATTGTGAAAGTTATAACAGATAATGCACCTGTTTGTAGAACAACTGAGATGATTATTGAATAAGTTTATCCTAATGTTTTTTAGACACGATGTATAGTGCATACATTAAACCTTGCTTTGAAAAATATTTGTTAGTCTGAGAACTGTATAAATAATGAAGTTCCGTATAATGAGTGTTATCGGATAACATATGTTATTGATGATGTCATTGCTATTAAAAACTTTATCATAATATCATTCTATGAGGTTAGCAATGTATAACCAGTTTGTGCATCTAAAGTTACTTACTGTTGCTGAAACAAGATTTGCTTCGACGATTATTATATTAAAAAGGATAAGAACCATCAAGCATGATCTTCAAAGAATGGTTATTAGCGACCAGTAGTCTCATTATAAAGATGATGATGTTTCAAAGGTTACAGTTGTGAAAGATATGATATTGAATAATATTTGGTGGGATAAGATTTTTTATATTTTAAAGTTTACAAAGTCTATTTATGATATGCTTCGACTATGTGATACTGATAAGTCAGTCCTTCATTTGCAACAAACAACAACAACAACTAAGCCTTTTCCCATACTAGACGGGGTCGGCTACATGGATTCTTTGTTTCCACAGATCCCTATCGTGTGCCATGTTAGCAGTTAACTCCCAATAAGCTAGATCATTTTTATTGTTTCTTTCCAACACTTTTGTGGTCGTCCTCTACCTCTTTTAATACTTTTCAACTTTAGTTTTTCTAACCTTCTTATAGGTTCTTCTTTTGATCTTCTTTCTATATGTCCAAACCATCTTAAATGATGTTCTCTCATTTTATCCTCTATTGGTGCCACTCCTAACTTGTTTCTAAAACCTCATTATGTATACGGTCTTTTCTTGTATGACCACTCATCCATCTCAACATCTTCATTTCTGTCACAGACATATTTTATACATGTTGATGATTAATTGACCAACACTCAGAACCATAAAACATGGCAGGCCTAATTTCTGCTCTATAATATTTACCTTTTAATTTTAATGGTATCTTCTTATCACAAAGAATACTTGATGCTCCTCTCCATTTTAACCAATCAACATTAATTCTATGTGTAACATCTCCATCAATTCTTCCATCACTGTGAAAAATTGACCCTAGGTATTAAAAACTTTCCTTTTGGGGAATGCAATGTGTGTCAATTTTAATTTCTATGTCATCTAAAGTAACCAAATGATCAAACTTACATTCCATATATTCTCTCTTTGTTCTACTAAGTCGAAGGCCTTTGTTTTCTAATGTTTCTCTCCATAGTTCCAATTTTCTATTAACTTTTTCCTTAGACTCCTCCACTAATACAATGTCATATGCAAATAACATACACCAAGGTACTTCATCTTGAATATGTTTTGTTAACTCATCCATCACCATTATAAATAAGTATGGACTTAAAGTTGATCCTTGATGTAACCCAATATTAACTTCAAAGAAGTCTGTCGTTCTTTCAAAAGTCCTCACACATATTTTTGCACCATCATACATGTCTCTTATAAGGTTAATATATGTCAATGGGATACCATTGACTATGATTGAGTAAGTAAAGACAATTATTTATCAAGTTCTTCATTTGGTTTATGATAAATGTGACTACGATTGAGCAAGTAAAGACAACTATTTATCAACATGAAGGCAAAGAGTTGAATGAATATTCCACCTTATACAAAGTAGTGTATGATATTTTTACTGATGGATGAACCAAAAGTTACATGCCACTTCATTGTTTGGCGCATTCTCTAAATGTGAGGAAAACTCTTTTAAGTTTTATAATTTAAATAACTTTATTTTTGTTTGATTATTATGTTGAGACTTGATATTTTTGTTTTCTATTTTATAGGTATTATACAAGGCAATAGATCGAAGAAGTTCCTAATAGAATTCTCCCATACAAAGATAATGAAATTTGTGAAAGAAGGAATAAATGTCTTCGAAGGTTATTTCAATATCCAGATGAAAGGCTAGAAGTTACAAAAGAATTTGTCAAATTCTCAAGCAATGAAGAAAAACTTGGACAATTCGATTGTTTGGAAAATAGATGGAGTTTATCTCTAAAAGAATGGTAGGTTATTCATGAATCATCAATTCCTAAGCTTCAAACGATCACTTTAAAGCTTCTTTCGCAACCATGATCGTTTTCATGTTGTGAAAGAAATTGGAGCACATATTTCTTCATTCATTCTTATAGAAGAAATAAGTTAAAGCCTCAAAGAAGTGAAGATTTTGTTTTTGTTCATACAAACCTTCATATTCTTTCAAGAAAGAGTAAGGATTACGTGCAAGGTGAGACAAAAATATGGGATGTTGGTGGAGATGATTGAGATCCATTTGAGGGAGCAGGAATTCTCGAAGTTGCATAATTGTCTCTTGATAAATCAAATATGGAAGAAGTCCTTTTTACATATGATAGTGAAGGAAATACTTAGATCAAGACTGTTGGAGTTTGAAATTTAATGTATTTACATTCAAAGATATTGTGTTTAGAATATGAATTTTGATATGCATTGCAACTTTTTTTGTGCTGATATGAATATGTAATATTCTGTTAGAATGATATTGTTTCAGTGTATCCGAGTTCGTGTTTGGTGAATATGTATTGGTCAACTATGTAATACAAGTTTAAAATAGGTGCACATTTTATAATGTTCGCATATATATACACAACATGCCAACCTGATCTTTAGCATAGAATGTGGACCAAGCTCTTGGTGTATTTAGAATTAATACTGCAAGTCTGCAACTGTTACTCTAATTTCAGTGTAATGTTTTGGTTGAATCAGTATCATAATTCATAGGTGATACTTTTCCATCAAACAGTTTGCAGCTTTGCACCATATTCTAGATATCATCATACTTTTCCATCATTATTCATAGTTGTAGACCAAGCATGTCATCTATATATTTGGAAGAATTTTGAATTAAAACTCGTCTGGACTCTCGAGCTTATCAAGCTGTTTGCTGTTTGCCCATATTCTAGATACATCTTTGATGGTGGTCTGCTGGCTGGTGAGTATTGTTTTTCATTTTTTTGTGCCAATGATGTTACCTGCATGTACCAGCTTTTTCAGATACTCTTTAGTCTTTACTTGTATAATGAGTACTAGTTAGTTTCTTGTATGTATCTACACAGGGTTGCCACAAGTGGGCAAGTTATCACCATGTAAAATTTGAAATATTGATCATTTAGTATATCTGCAAACTTACTGGGCAGTGTGACGATTCCAAGCCCATGTTATGAGTCTCCTTGGCCAACTCTATATCCTTACTCGGTATCACATGCAAAAATTTTGCATTGTGCTTTAATGTGCATCATAGTGAGACACCTACGCTTGCGGATCAGTTTGAGCTCAAAGATAGAAGGGATAACACCATTACAGTGCAGTGCATGGCCTCAATGAGCATAGGTGAGTGTGATCCCCTTTTATTCTCTCTTTGTTCCTTGTTTTCATTCGGAAATGTTTAACTTTGTTGTTTAATGGTTGCTTCCAGTGGAAGATATGCCCATTTTGCTAGACAACTTGCAGCGATGGAGTTCATGATGTTGACTAGGATGGTAGGTACCTTGCAAGTGTTCAATTTTGAATGTTATAGTTATAGATTGAGAAAGATCTTTCAGCAGTATGATTCTCTTTATGCAGTGATGTTTAATTTCACTTTATCTATACTAGAATCCTAGCGCAAACGACATACTCTAGCTTTTAGCAATATGATGCACGATTTCTGTCTCTGCTGCATGTTCAGGACTTCAGCATAAAGTGACTTTTATTCAATTTTGAGACCATGGTTGGTATCAAAGTTTACCATATTATGTGAATTCACTATATGGCATGTACATTACTTGTGCAGTTTAAGATAATGCAAAATGCTGAACTATTCAGCTGAGGGAAGCTTTAGATGGCATTGTGCTGTTATTGGTTTTAGATGTCTTTGATATGTGTAAACATGTGCATATTTTGTTTTCATTCTATCTAAGCTTTAAACATTTTGTTTGGTGAACTATGTAATATGCGTTTATGCAGGTATGTGTTTACCACATAAAGATCCTTTGAAAGGGACATGAGATGCATGAAGACTGCACTGCGAAGAGAACAAAATATAGAAAATCGACGACTTCTGGTATGTGTTTGCTGTTTAATTGTTCTTACTTTGAAGAAGAATATAAATGACATTCTTATAGTTAGAAACTTAGAATAGAATTATTCTCAAACACTCGAATGCTCTTCAAAATATAGAATGCTCTATAACTCTTGCTCCCATCGGGATAACTCTAATCTCTTAATTATGTATATATATATATATATATATATATTTTTATGTAATTTTTTTTATTTATTATGTTTTAATAGTGGCATACCTGTACCTTAGTTTTTTAAAAAATTGTGTACCCCGTACCCGTATCCATGGAACATAGGGCTCGACTAAAGACCAGCCACACCTTCCTTGCCTTGTCGTTGTGGTCTTGACCTAAAGGGTGATCGACGTGCCACCTTTGCCATGCATGGGTGAGTTTCACACGTCCGTCATGCTTGTGGCCATTGACACCTTTGAAGTTGGTCACCAGTGTGGTAAAGGAGATCTTCCTCTCGACCCGCTTATTGTTTTGACTATCTCGATAACTAAGATGATTTCAGTGGAACACCTGATCCCCAACAATCAATGTATCCGGTGAAATGGTTTACGCAACAGCTTAATCGATGCGATTCAGTTTTTCACTATTTTGTCTTCACCCACTAATAACTGATATATGTTATTTCCCTCTAAGCAAAGCCCAACAATCTTCTACCGAGAATTGGTAGTTGGATTCAAACTGATTATATGTGTTAGCAGTCTATTAACCAAATGTGGTGATTCTAACATAATACGATACGATTGAAAAAGCTTGAATTTTCAAGATTGCTGCCTTGGCTACAACAGGTTTCGATATTAGTGCATTCTATATGTGAACAGTAAGTATATATATATATATATATATATATATATATATAGAGAGAGAGAGAGAGAGAGAGAGAGAGAGAGAGAGAGAGAAACCTGGCATTCTATAGGAGGAGGTACGGGAGTTATTGAGAAGTCTGCCTGATTTTCACCCAAAGTTCTTCTCAAGAACCTCATACTTTCCGGTAGCTTAGGATACCATAGCCTGCCACAATAAACTTCAACCACCTGCTTAAGATTGATGTACGCGTACAACTGAAGATGGAAAAATTACAAAAAAACTATCAACAGTTCAGCAACATAAGTAAAATCATATTTGTGGACCAATCAACTATGTGTTCTAAAACTATCACTTCAGAAAGGATGCCCTCTTCTCTTACCGCTTGTGCAGTGCGAATGTTCTCGGCACATTCTTCGCTATTTGGAACCTCATATTGCCCATGGCAGCTACTCTCGGTTGCCTCCAAATATGAAACGGGAGTAGAAACATGAGTCATTCATCAAAAATTGTACAAAAAGTAACTACTGAAACAAAGAAAAACATTCATAAAAAATTGTACAAAAAGTAACTACGGAAACAAAGAAAAGATGTTTGAAAAATCCAACGACTACATTGTTAGAGGATTAGAAGCCTTAGCAAAGAAGTTTCCTCTCTTAGCACTACTTATAGAGCTTTAGCGAGACCCTTTTTGCAGCCTTTCCTTTAATTTAGTGCTACAATCGTCTCTCCATCAGGTTGTTACTGTTACATTTTTATCAAATGTTGTAAAAAGCGTATCGTATGGTATGATACGATTTTATCACGTATCATACACATATACGATATGATACAGGTATAAGTATCATAATATGCAACTTATCATGCCGTACCATACGAATGAAGCTGTATCGTGTCATATTGTATGAGTCAACGTTGATTTTTTTAGTATAAATTTTGAAAATCAGAAATTATGAAAATCATTTATACTTCTTGTCAAACCCTTTTTTACGTGATTCTCTTGCTGACCGATCCTTTTTTTATCCTTGTTCTTATTGATTTTGTAGTTTATTCAGAAGATTCTCAAGTGCTTCACCCAATCCAACTCCTCATCGACAAGGCTTTTGTCAAATCCATGACATATCCTTTTCTTTTTCTATTCTACTTGATTTTTTATTTGAAAAAATAGAGAGTTTTACAAATTTTGTGTTCTTAACTTCTAAAACCTTTTCTTCTTATTGATTGTCAATTCTTGTCTTAATTACTTTTAATCGGGTTGATCCTTCATGGAAATATTGAACCCCAATAATAGACTTGTGAACAAGTCCATGTTTTGCAGTAAAGCATAGTAGTATTTTTCGTATGAAACACCACCTTGCCGAAACCAAGAGGATGCTAGTGCTTGCCTTCGAGTTCTCAAATGAGTGAAATACGAGATATATTATGATGAATTTCATGGTACAACTGAGATGAAAGAAGATGAGAAAAGGGAAAGAGTTTAGGTTTTGATAGCGGTAGTAGTTTAGTTGGCTTTTTTTCACTACAAGACCTCCTACTTGTCTTATGCATACGAGGAATAATAAAGGAGGAGTCAGAGATAGTGGGATGCCTTTAAGTTTTTGGATTTGATTTTGTTTAATGTTGAATGTGTTATATATATATATTATTAATTTTAATTTATATATTTTTAAGTTTATTAATAAATTTTTTTATTTTTTATCAAGAAATAAAAAGTTATACCATACCATATGATATGATACAATATAGTCGTATTGGTGCCCAATGCGATAGGTTTTACAACATTGTTTATCCAAATATTAATTGATCCCTCTATACACCATTAATGTCATATGAAGGTCATTCTTATAAACAAATATGGGTAACATCTTGCAATCAACTTGATATATATACACACACATTAGCACACTCAAACATCGGCGTAACTCACCAGGTCAAGTCACCTAGAGTTTGCAGAACCTGAGATGCTTGGAGGTCATCACATGGCATATATGAAGTTGGCTGCTCACCCTCTTTGATTACAATAGTACAATTGTCATTTATATTTATAGAGTATCAATTGTTAGAAGACTTAAATGCTCTTATTCTAGAAAATGCACAAATGTAGACATAACTTATGCTTGAATTTTTTCTTTTGAGCAAATTTTGTTTTCTCTCCTTTCTCTCTTTATTGATTGTCTGTCTCCCTTTCTCTCTTTTTCTGTCTACCGAAATGCCAATTCCCAGCTGGTTGCCGCCACCTCCTTTGGTCATCCAATTCAACTTCGTTGTTGCGTGTAGATGCTGCCTATTAAGGATTCTAAGGACTATCCCAATCCCATCCCGTTTAGTCACACGTTTCTATTGTATATGTGCATTCTGTCTCACCCAAACGATCATGTATCAGTTCAAAACTTTTCTGGTGGATCAATCTCCATCCTGACACACCTAAGATCAGATCTGCATGATTGTTTCGACCTTAAATGCATCACATAGATATAATCATGATGAACTTTGAATTACTTTACCGTTTCCAACTTTTATAACTTTAAAATTAGTACCTCATACAAATCATCTGGAATGAGTCCCATCCGATGAGAAAATCTGATTCTCCAAGCAGTAAAGTGTGGTTGAGTATACGGGTTCCCTTCCAAGTATCCCTGAAACAATTTCTAATTTAAAATTGTACATAACAAATATTAGTTGTTAGGTAAAATCTTTCATATGTTCATCAAGTATCGAAACCTTGAGATTGGACAGAAGTTTGCTTCCTTCTTCAATTCCTAAAAGGCAAGTTGCCAACAGTGTGAAAAGTTAATGGCACCATTCACACATACAGAGAGAGAGAGAGAGAGAGAGAGAGGGGTTTTACCCTTCACGATTCGTAGAGTTAGTAATGGTACCATTTTACCACCATATGAATCTCCACCAATGTACAAGGGATTAGAACAGAATTCAGGGTGATTCAAGAGCCACTGCATCGCAAGAATTTCAAATCAAATATTCACTTGTTAGGATAATAGTTTTTTTTGCCTGTAAAATTGCCTGCATAAGCGACAAAAGCTAAACGTAGACGAAATTGAGGAAGTATTCTTTGATATATAGTGGTCAACGCTATCTGATCAAATATCCAAGATGTTGCTCAGCGATATTTTCTGAAATAGCTCTCGTTTGTTCTTTGATTATCTGAATTTCACATATTGGAAATCGAACATCTATTATCCTACAGGAGAATTCAGTCGCACATTCACCTTCTATTTCTAATAATTTAATATTTTGAAACAGCTATAATACATGTGTCTCTATGTATTTTTAACTTCGTCTTGGGACAAATAATATAACAAAAGTTGATGGTGCTGTAGGTGGAGTTTGGAAATTGAGGTGGGACAACTTTTCCGTCAAAAATTAGTTGTAGGCTTCCTTCCCTTCAGAAACAATTTTCATAGTCGGCTTTGGAATTCAACGAAAACGACAGCATTTCTTATTTAATTCCCTCCTTGTCTAGGAAAACTACTATTTTCACCCAGGCAAAATAATGGGTTTGTTGTATCGGTGAAAGCAGTTCTAAGCAAAATAAATTTAAATCTGGAATGAGTTATGGCTAGATGGTAGAAAAAAAAGAGAAGCTTTTACTTTGGGTGTGATGCTAAACTTTAGAGCCTATAAAAGTTGTGAGATGGAGTTATTTATAATGCATGCTTGTTAACAAGTGTTTAATTGTAGTGGTTGGAAAAGCTTGAAGGAGAGTGGAGAAATTTTAGGAAGTGGTGTTCACTTTCTTTTGCTTTTTTTTCTTTCTTTAAACACTAAGTAAACATTTTGTTTGCTATAATTATAGAAAAATATATTTGTTATATGTCTCTTTTCTTTTATCTCTACCCTTTCTAATACTTATTACATCAATTTCTCATTCAAACACCAGGTTTGATCCATGCTGAAGCAAGAGTGGAGTGGAGATGATTTAGCGTGGCGAATAATGAAAAACATGATGAATTTGTTGCAATCTTTTATTTCTATTTTTAATGAAGAAAATTATAATTTTAAGCATTAAAATATAGACATTTTATTTTATAGGATTGATGGGATTTGGTGAAAATGAATTATGTTGATAGTGTGGTTGTGGGTCGATCAAGTTTTCAGTGCCCAAAGCCAACTTGATCGAGTTCGCATCAACCCCAATCAAATATATATATATATATATAATAAAAAAAGTTTATAGACTATAATTTCTACCGACATATTCAAAAGAATGAAGTCAAAGAGAGTCTTAAACATATGAAGGGTGGTAAATATGTAGGATCAAACAATATTTCTATAGAAGTTCAAAAAATCCTAGGAGAGAGGAATCACTTGGCTCACAATACTATTTAATGAAATATGGAGAAACCAAAAGATGCGTGAGAAATGGAGATCGAGTACACTTAAACCCATATAAAAGAACAAGGGAGACATTCATAATTTTGTGAATTATCGGGGTATCAAGTTAATGAGTCATACTATAAGATTATGGGAAAGAATTATCAAATATAGGTTAAGACAAGTATCGAGTACAACATAAAACCAATTTGGATTCATGTTAGGCAAATCTACTATTGAAGCGATTCACCTTTTGATACGTCTTATGGAACATTATAGAGCAAAAAAGAAGGATCTTTACATGATATTTATTGATCTAGAAAAAACTTATAACAGGGTACAAATGGATGTTCTTTGGAGAACCTTAAAAAAAAGAGGTATACCATTGACATACATAAACCATATAAGAGACATGTATGATGGCGCAAAAACAAGCGTGAGGACTTATGAAAAAATGACAGATTTCTTTGAAATTAATATTGGGTTACATCAATGATCAACTTTATTTGTATATGAAAAATTGAAACTATGGAGAGAAACATTAGAAAGTAAAAGCTTTTGACTTAGTAGAACAAAGACAAAATATATGGAATGTAAGTTTGATCATTTTGTTATTTTAAAGGACATAAAGTTATGAAATGGAATTACCTATAGTAACTATTTTTTAGAGAGTGTCTAATTATGGTCGTGGTTATCTTTTTATGTACTTGAAGAAGTTTTAAGGAGTATGGAGTTTGCTTTTTGTTTTTTAAATGTAGGTAAACTTTTTATTTTGCTCTAAGTGATATGAAAGGTATATTTGTTACGTCTCCTTTTATTTTCCTCTACCTGTTATGATACTCTTATTACATCAATAAGATGATTATATATTGGGCACTAAAGAAGTAGTCAGGTTGTTGATGTGTTGGGTAAAAGAAGCCCAAAAGTGCTTGCCTTGTTCAAGAACGTGTAAGTTTCCTCAATTGTCTTGAAGTCTCCAGTTTGAGAACCTTCTTGTGTCAAGGTATATGAGAAGCCAGTACCAACTGGTGAATCGATGAAGATGATGCTGGCAATCTGCAGAGAAAGAAAAGCTGAGAGAATCTTAATGTCTAGGATAGCTTTTATGAGTGAGTGGCAGGGAACAGGGTTAGAAAGAGTGCCTACGCTTCTCTTCTCCTCATGTGATGAGTGTGGCTGAGTAGGAGACCATCCTACTGCCATGACCGACTGTAAATCCCTTCGAGAAGTAATCTAGATCTAGTATAAAAGATGCTTGGTGACACATACAACCAGCCTGTGGTTTGCTGGCTAACCTAGACATGCTTGTCACGGCGAGCCTCATCCTTTTGACTAGATAAGACTGAATAGGTCAAGCTTGGGTTAGCATAAATGTTATTCATGAACTTCCACAACAACTTTTACGAGTAAAAAGAAGTTGCATAAAAACTAAATGACTTGTGATTCTTGAGCACTATTTGAGGGTGTTCAACCCTCAAAAACTGTGATCTCAGAAAATAGGAGAGGGGCAGTGTTCTTATGGCATCCTTCGCAACTATATATAACACCGAAAAAGATTTCTAAGGAAAGGAAAGGAAATTTCAAATAGTAATCTATGGGAAAAGTCATTACTTTGCAAAAATTCACGCATGCATTGTAGTACATTCATCAAAGTAACGTGCACTAAGCCAAATAGTACAAAAGGGAAGACAGGTTTTGAAAGAGCAAAGTAAAAAAGAAAAAAAGAGTTGTACAATAAACAATTAAAACCAGGCATCACTTAATAACATAACACTAAGCTTCTCACCTTTGTAAACGCGTAAGGGTTAAACACCAAACTAGGCACGCTTCCGTTGTACTTCTCCACTTTAAAACGAATGGGACCTAACAATTAATATTTAAGTTTATTAATATAAATCGACAATTAATGTAAGTAGCTAATATAAAAATTAAAATTTATTAACATAAATCAATATTAAAACATAATAATTAGTTAAATGTTTAAATGAAATTGATTGACATAAATTTGTAATTAGTATTATAATTAAGGTTATTATAAATTAATAAATAATTAATACAGTTTAAATACGCTACCTATCTTTCTAGTTATTTGGATAACTAATATTTAAACTAAAAATTGCCTAAATGTTTAAATTAAAGTTTAGTGTAAATTAAATGTTTAAAAACAATTTAATTATTGTTTTTAATTAATGAATGAATTAAGTTTTTAACTTAGTAGCCAAGTCTTGTTCTCCCACGTTTTTCAGTTGGACATATTAGCAGAAGTTAATACCATTTGTATTTTTGGACCAAATTGATTATTCTGAGAATATAGGATAACAAAGTGAAGCCACGAAACCACAGGGTACCAAAGCAAATTTCATCCATACCACGGGGTAACTGACAGTTGTACCTAATTTTAACATACTTGTTTCAAAGCTTTGGTAATGCTAAAAACTGACAGATAATATGGCTAATATATATATATATATATATATATATATATATATATATATATATATATATATATATATATATATATATATATATATATATATATATATATATATATATATATATATATATATATATATATATATATATAGAGAGAGAGAGAGAGAGAGAGAGAGAGAGAGATGCATGTCACTTGTCACCCTTGGTTTAGATTAACAGATATAAAAAATGCATAACTTTGCAAACTAATCGTGTCTGACATTATTTATTGATTACTTTCATGTGTTACATTTAGTTACAACCACTTTTGTGAAGATCTACGGTAGAATTGAAAATCTTATGATTCATTGAGAACTTCATTATCAAGATCCCCAAGTGTAGGAAACCTGCAACTTAAAATGAAGTGCTTAATGAAAATCTTAATAACTCTCAAAAAGAAAGAGGACGATGGTCGCCCTTTCTTCTTGTCATTGCTCCGATTAGTCCCTTTTCTCTTAGATCCCATCACATATGCAACGGCTTTCCTTTTATTGTTATGCATAAATCTGCAGCTTTCGCTTTGCTTAAGATACTGCACCAGTCGAAAATAGCTTGAATCTACTATATGTGTGTGTGTAGAGAGAGGTAAGCACGCCTTGATAATGGAACGCACCACCGTCGATTATGAGCCAAGTGCCTCCACCGCTTCACGTAGTAAGGCAAAGGGTGCAGAGAGGCCCGTAGACAGTCTCCCAGTGCATCATAAGAAAGTGTTGTATAAACTATAAACAATGGCTTGTTCGAACCAATACCAAACAAGAACAAAAACCAAAACCATTAAAACCGAACTTGGAACCAGAGATCACGCGGTTCAGTTCCAATTTCACCTTCTATAGAACCAGAATTGGACCAAAACTAGTGGTTTCAAACCACCGATTCTTTTTATATATTTATATATATTATTTTTCAAAAACTTTAATCATTTTTCAAACCAGAACTGAAATTAAAAGTGGGGTTGACCCGATCCTGGTTCCATTTCATTTTTCGGTTCTTGGTTCTAAATAAACTGAACCAGCCACGTCTATTGTTGTGCAAAATAGGAGAGAAAGTAACGAAGTACTCGAAAGTAGGGATGTTCGTGGGACAGGGCCGGAGATCAAAGTCCCCACTCCATCCTTGTTTGGAAACTCTGTTCCCATCTCATGACGAGAACCATCGTCCTCCTGTTCTCATGGAAGAAAAAAGAGATGTTCAAACATATTTTGGAACTTACTTTTATATATAAAATAAAACCCAATTTATATAAAATACATGTAAATTCAAACGTATTATTAGAAATGAAATATGTGGAATGATGATGCGTTCACAAACTTAAGAAAAAGATGATGCTTTATTTTATTTATTTTTTCTTATAATTTATTTTATTTTAACCCAAATTCATCCCGTTTGAAGCAAGCAAACATCTCCTTCCAATGAACCGCTAAGGCTAGTGACCTCAAATTTTAAAAATTGTATCTTCGTACTGACATTTTAAAAAAAATTAAAATAAATTTCTGGATACTTCACCTAATACGTACGCTACGCTTGTTTAAATATGCGTGTGACTGATTAATGAGAGGCCAGCCAAAATAGTTGAAGTAGGTGCATTGATGTAATCGCTTCAAGTAGGTGCATTGATGATAATAGTTGAAGGATTTCTCACCAACCTCAAGAAGAACGATTATTGCTCATCTTTTTCAGAAAATAATTCAAAATATATACTACCAAGAAATCTTATCAAGAAAAACAGAAATTTCGAAAATCTCCCACCGTTTTTGTTGACCAAGAAATTGCCGACACTTCTGAAGCCTATCTGACCCTCCATAAGGATTTCTCATCCTACGAATCTCAACTTGCACTGAAATCAATCAGTCGAGTTAAAGTGTTACCCTCTCTCAAGAGAGAGAGAGAGAGAGAGAGAGAGAGAGAGAGAGGGTGTAACATGATGAGATGCATTGCGGCACGCCTTATAGTGTAGTGGTAAAGGCTTGATTGACATGGGCTCAGATACCAACATGCAAAAATTTGACATGTTTTGTTAGTTACATTCATGTGTACAATTTAGTGATTGCGATACATTTTGCTTTAGTTTTGAAGCACCTAGAATCCAATTTTGTGATTCATAAAGATGGACAAAACTTCCCATTAAGACTGATTGAGCATTCTGTACCATTAGTTCATAAACTGGCAGCTTGCCGCATACAATTACCACGAGAAATATTTGCCATAATTGTGGCCTTTTTAATGAGTTTCTGTGAAATACTGGGTCTAAGAACCAGAGACCTTGTATAGAGAAAGAAATGAAAAATAAGCTCTTGAGACTCTAATAAAGCAGGGGGGAAAACTTAACACCAAAAGCTAGAGCTTGAAGGCGTATGAACCATTTGATGGTGCGTACGCTTGCTTTAGATCCATTTATGGCCGTAGCTGAAGGATTGACTATTAACCAAATGTGTAATATTAATTAATTATCTTCTCGAAAAAATAAAACAAAATCTGAAAATCTCCCGACATTCGTATTCACCTAGAAATTGCGGAAATGATAACTATAACCTGACTATCTGACCTTAGGGAAGCTCTCTTACCAATCTCCAGTGCAAGCCCATTAAAGCTGGTGCAGCCTGGTCCTCCAGTTACCCATAGAATGAGAGGGTCCTCTGCTGGGTTTCTCTCCGACTTGATGAAGTAATAGAAGAGATTATCACCAGTCGTCTCGTTCACAGTGATATACCTGCCCCGAACTTATAATCATCATCACCACAAAAGCTTTATTATACACACGTTTGTGTGTGTGTGTGTGTGTGTGTGTGTGAGAGAGAGAGAGAGAGAGAGAGACTGCAGACCCTGTGAATAGCTCAAATGGGAGGGGCCCCTCATATCCTGGCAAATGTTCAACCCTCTTTTCTGATACAACAAGAGCAACATGGTTAGCAAGCAACAAGAGAGACACTGCGACGAGGACTCCATGGGAATCAACCATTGCTGGAAACTCTTCAAAGGTTCTTGAAGGTTTATGATATTTATATGCAACCAAGGTCCTCCGCTACCTAATCACAGTTTTATTGTCTTGGCTTATGATAGAAGCACACAAAGAAAGACAGCAGTTGTACACAATTAAGTCTTTATTATAGAAGTCGGGATTTAAGTGACCCAACCCAGACCTGACCCGAAAAATCTAAGACCAGGTGAAGTTTTAAGTGATTTGGGTCAGATCCGAGTTACGAAAAGTTGACCTTAGAGAAGTCGAGTTGATTCTAGGTCAACATGGTTCCCACCCGATCTATCTATCTATCTATCTATCTATCTATCTATATATATATATATATATTCTGATCGACCCGAAGTTGACCTGAGCCGACCGAGGTCTGGTAAGGGTTCAAATAATGTCACCGAATAAAAATTGGGTCGGAACTGGGTCAACCCAATCTTGACCTGAATCTGAAGTGACCGGACCCGATGACCTAAACTTGGACTCGGAACCCCTTTAAAAGAAGAGAGAGAGAGAGAGACTAGGACGGGAAGCTGAAATTCGTCAGCTGCGAATAGGACGGCGACAGACCATTTAAGAAAGTTTGCGGGTGACGTCAACTTGTAGGTACGGTGCCTAACAGGTAGAGACACCAATTTATTGCCGCTGAAATGACATGTTGCTCAACTTGTTAAAATTGGAGGTTTGATTGCTCTTTCCGGGTTTCCTCAGATCCGACTGTAATTGTAGTCAGTACAATTCTATAGAGAGAGAGGTCGAGAAAATTCTTGATATTGCTTGATCCTAAAAGGCATCCCATTCGGGTAGTCATGTGCATGGCACGACATCATAGGTAGAATGGTGGTTGCTTCCTCTATTTTCAAAATAATCTCCCTATTATTTATAAAAATAAATTTAAAAATTCATCATCTTGAAAAACTTTTACCTTTCATACGAGTATATTGAAGTTTGAACTTATATTTAGTAAGAGGTTATATATTGAAGTTTGAACGTATATCTAGTAAGAGGTGGGTTCTTGCTCATTCAAATTGAAATGATAGACATGTATTTCTAATCATCCAATCCATTTTAATACATATAAAATGCATAATTCATCATCTTGAAAATCTTTTACCTTCGATACGAGTATATTGAAGTTTGAACTACATAATTCTCGCATCATTGTACAAATCTAAAGTATACAACATATAATATGCAATTAATAACATGCAAAATCCCATATATCCATATTGTATTAATAAAAGTTTATTCACCCATAAATGAATAACAAGTTACATTGATTTCCTCAAATTCTGTTAAATAGTTTTAAATAAGCAAATGTTCTCGCAGTCGACCAACGGGTGGTATCACCTGCTCTACAAATATATCCTTGAGTTTGAGGATGGTTTAATTTGTAGTGGCCACTTACAAAATAGTGTACTTGTCAATCGTTAAATGTAACCAAAGATCCTATCTGAAACTCACCAATAATGTGCATTTTGAAATAAAACTTGCAATTATAGTATGCATAAATATCTAATTCATTGATACCAAAACAGTCTTTAACTAGAGGTAATCATGTTAAGGCATTAAATAGTATCTATTGAAGGACAAAATATAAGTATAATTCACGATTAATTAGATAAATTTTCATCTATACATAACAGATATTCACATCATAAGTATGGTTACACCCTTCATTACCTTTGTTAAAAGTCCAATGATTTCACATCTCATTTGAATCTCTAAATATTCAACATAATAATCTAGCACACAATGGCCAGCACCTTTACACAATTAGGTTCCAAATCCTCTTTATCATTTATGTTAACCAACCACATCACGAATTCCAACACATCCACAAGTCTCTGATCAAAATATATTATTTTTTATCACTATCAATATATGAATTCACACAATCAACAAGATACACAGGCATAACGCTTATCAGGCATGCACATTACAAAACAGTTATCAATGAATATTAAAAATAACCCAACATTTATCAAAGCAATGACATGTATAAAATATGCACATTGTGAAACAACTAAAAAAAACAGTATGGTCCTCTTGGGAAAAGTATATCTTCGACAACAATCAAAGCACAAATCAATATCTTAGTCCATCTCAAGGAGCCATAGTCCATAAGCAATGCCTTCAAATCATCTCATTAAATCTCTAGTTAAGTATAAAATGATATTAGTCTATAGCCTATACAATAAAGAGACCAACAGCTCAAGCATCACGTAGATTGGAGTTGAATGACTTTAAAATCTCCGGAAATGCTATAATGAATTCTATCATAGCACATTAGATCTGGCTTTATAATTGGATTGTCAAATACCATTAAAAGTTTAATTATGTTAAAAAGTATTCAACTACTACTCCAACGCCTCAAACTAGGAATGAATTAGAAACCAAATGGCTTCAAAAAGGATAAAATACTACAATTGGATTCCCTGGATCCAAATAAAAGGACATGTATCCAAACAATGTTTAAGATTGGACCTAGATCCTACATGAACCTAAACTGAACTGAATCCAACCAAACTTAACCAACCTGGATTAGTTCGTCTCAGTGAGCCAAATCGTCTCGATGACCTGGTTTGTTTGACTGGAGAACAATCGTCGACTCACCATTTGTATCATTGATATCTGGCAGTTCCATCTACCTAATGGCCAATCTTGATGTCAATGAATTCATCTCACTTCCCTCTACATTTTGCCCATCTAAATCACTCGCATCACAGAAAAAGCTATAGAAAACCCTTTCCTGAGATTCCAATGACGAGACAATTTCCTTGTAATATTAGCCAACGCGGTTGAAACTAACCCCAAAGGGTTCGGCTCACCTCGGTCTTCCAAGCACACCCAATACTCCGCCCATCACTGACAGTTTCACTGAAAATTTAAAGGAATTGAAGAAATATAACATACTTAAAACGTTGGCCGAACTAGTAGGATTTCATTTCTCTGATCTTTCTCCCTCCAATTTGCCATTAGACCATCAGCATGACCAGCTTCAGAAGGTGACCAAAACATCTTGTTTATGGCGTTGATCACACACGAAAGGCGAAGAAATCCTTGCCTATTCTATTAGGGTTTCTATTATTTATCAAACTACCATTTTATCTTTTCTACATTTGGTTTAGGCTCAGTGTTCTACTTTGTATTTAGGTCTAATCTGACCCAATCATTACTATCTTGCCCCTTAAACAAAATTTATCCTCAAAATTTCATTTGGCTTAACCTTGATTGCAATTAGCTCAAAGCACCTAATTTTAACTTATGTATCTACTATCACAATGCTGATAGAGATCCATATAACAATATTCATCTAATAACTCAATTTTCAAGTTACTCAACTATACTTAGCTTTTACAATCCCACATGTACATCCACTATTTTCTAATTCATTTTTAAAGTCAGCATACTTTCTTTGCGAAACTTTATATATTTCATATGTCATAGATTTTCAATTTACCAAAGTAATAAATATTAGACCAAATTAAAATAGTTAGCAAAATTTAGCCACCATGATTACATACATCCTCATGATAAATTATAATAAAAACAAGCTCGATGATTCTTAAAATACATTTCCTCTTCAAATCACAATTACCCTCATAACATCTTAATATGTACTGTCTACGACTACTCAAGCACGACAAAACTGGTAAATTTGTACAATTTTGTAAACATCTCATACTCTTAGAAAATCTAATTTTCCTTTTCAAGCTCAAATGCATGTCCAATCTTAAATATTATCGTAAGTACAAGTAACACGTATTTATTTATCAAGATAATCTAAGTCATACCCTACATCATGCATCCGCATGGGTAGTACTCATATACCACATGTGTTATGTATTGTAAGGTAATCAAACTTCACCACAAATCATAGTTAATAATGCTCCCCTAATGATTGCCAACAAAGAAAATAGTGAAAATATGTGTGATGGGTTATTTCTCATAATAACATCATGACTCAAATGCAATTGCCCATGCGACATCACCTACCTGATCAACAATGGGTGGCATCACGTGCTTTTGAAGCATATCCTTGTGTTTGAATATAGTTCTATGATAATTACTATGAATGCCATATATCTTACAAAATAATATACTTAACCATTAAATATTACCAAGGTACTTCAAGTACCTTTAACTTATTACCCTATCTAAACTCGCTATTAATTTGCATTTTGAGAACAAAACTCACATTTACCCTATGCATAAATATCCAATGCAATGATGCCAAAACATACCAAAATAGACTTTAACTTAAGCAAATTGTATTAATGACTATATAATATATATTGAAGGACAATATACAAGTATAATTCACAATTAATTAGAAAATTTCACATCTACACATTACAAATATTCATGTCACAAGTATGGTTACACCCATCAGAGTTCGTATAAACAAACCACGTATCGAAAGAACTCTCACCAAATGATCACTCAGTCACTCACTCCACATTTCCTTCATGATCATCGCCATAAGTATGCTTACTCCTCACTTAGTGTACAACTAACAGTATAACCTGAATGCACTAGCATGTCCATGATCGTAGCCAACATACACTCCATATGCCTTCTAGATAATACTATATGTCACGATACAACTTATGCAATTTCAATTAATCATTGACATAATTTCATATGTATTCCACATCAATTATTAGATCTCAAGTCATTATATGAATCTAAAGTATTCAACATATGATACACATTTAATAACATGCAAAATTCTCCATAATCATATCATATTAATACTGATTTATTCACCCACAGATGAACAAGTCACACTGAATTCCTCAAATTCTTCTAAATAGTTTTAAATAAATAGAGAAAATATTTTTCACCATAAGTCCTCTTAATGCTCATTTAAATAAATCACATAGATAATTTTTTATCCACTCTTTTTATAATAATGTTCATATTTAGAGATTTTCAAAAGTATAAATTTACATATTGCATAACTCTTAGTACTAATGTTAACCTTTAAGAACAACTCAAAATCCATATGTTATAAGTAATTATGCAATTAATACTTCAAAGGAATCAATTAAATGAAAGAATCTTTATACACTCCAACAAATATCTTTCAAACCTGTTAAACAAATCTTGTACACCAAAAATTTTAACAGCCTATTTGAATATTTGTCAAATATATATACCTTTCTTACTATATAGAATATTTATATTAATGTGGTAATTATTATCTGTATTATTCCTTCAAGCAAATTTGACCAGATTCGGTATATTCAAGACCATCACTATACCACTTAATGATAAGCCAAAGGAATAACTTACAACTAACATAATTTTCTTAAACCTAAGTCAGGTCAAAACTTTGCCTAGCTTATGACTTCTTGATTCCAAATATTATTATCTCGAAGTTATACTTTCATTAGGAGACATCAAACCTAAATTTTATAGGAATGTTCTAATAAAATAATTGCAATATATCGATGATGGCTTAGATGCATTAAGTACATCATGTGTTTTCTGATAGATATGAAATTAGTAACTCAATATAATCATTATATAGATATGCTTCCACACACATACTTCATGCCAAATATCTATGTAAATTTACATTTATATTCTTTTTGTACCAAATGTCTACACACAGATACCATACTAAAACTCTCTTAAACATAAAATCAACCAAAATCATGTTTTCATTTAACATTCATAATTACAAGTACAATTATATTATCTATTTCTTTCTACTAGCTAATCATCATGTTTATAATTCGCAAAGTAAGCTGCACATATATTTTCGCATCCATGTAATAATGCATACACAACAACCCATATACAATTCATATGATTCTTTAAGTTATGTTTATATTACATTTATGCACAACTATATAACACTATATGTGTAAGTTATTCAATGTACTCTATTATATCCAAATAGAATTAATGTTGACACTTACATATATTTCATTTCATACTTCTCAACGTACTTGCACACATATAGGTATTAAATACATGCAACAACATATTTATTCATGTCTATATAATTGTACCTGCCAACAAATTTTAATTTTTCAATTTCATGCCATAAATCTTCAATCTTAGTAATGAAAGTAACTTTTTTTGTATACACAAACTAACAACTTCATAACAACAACAAAAGGACATTATTCATATACTTATATTCAATAGCACATGATTTAGTATAACTATAATAACTTAAGGAACCTCATTCAAAGAAAAATCTATAAATCTATATAAGAGGCAAGCACAACACAAAATAAAAAAGTCGATCTTTAAACTCTTTTTATAACTCAAGTGCTTTTTTGTATCAAAGCATATCTATATTTATGATATATATGTATATGTGTGTGTACCCTCATATCTCCCTAGCATAGTAATGGCTACAAGATCACACTCAAGTAAATACACTTATGAGTTAGTTATCACATAGTTCATGGATACATTAAGCATTTATATCTAATGTTAGAACACATATATAACATATATCATTGTTGAAGTATTCTCACTAATAAGTATATTATGACAGTCAATACCATCCTTGTCTCTCTTGATATAATTAACACTTTATAAGTAATCAATATTTACTTAACTAATTAACAATAAAAGTCATTGTTATTATCATTTCTCAATATTAAGATAACAATTAGCCTTTCAAACAATGACTAAAAACCAAAGTAATTTGTATATTTGGGGTCCTTATTAGACTCATACGAGTATCCCAAATGAGAATGTATCTTATATGCAACAATGTCATACAATTTGCCAAAATTTCATCATGCTCATTACCACACGCACATGCAAATTTTCAAGACAACCTAATTTCATATATTGTTCGTCAAACTCATTCGAACTGACTATTCTTATTTCAACCCTAACTTGTCATGATTAATCTTAAGTCTATATTTCTTAACAACATTAAATGAAATACCTTTATTGATCAGCTTCCAGTTAATTTCAACATAACCCAATTGTCACACTAGCTTAAGGGAGAAATTCAAAACATCATTATATTAAATGTGTTTCTAGGCAAATTAGGAATATTACCATCTTCTTGTATGGTAATTCACTCAAGTCTCTTAGAACTCCCAAGGGTAACATCCTGATAAAAATGACTAATCTAACATGTTGGTAGTATTCTGATTCCTATTTTACAAAAAATGTTAAAATTCACTCAAATGTTCAAAATATCATAATTATATGCTCAATATCCCCATGTTACAGAATTATAAACTTAGTCTATAATTGACATTAACAAGTCTCAGGAGTGACATAATAACAATTCCCAATTGGAGAATATTAATAAGGTCCACTAGCATCTACAATTAAATATCATATGTTACAAAACTATAGACTTATTCTATAGTTGGCATTAGTTTACAACCTTTTCTAACATATAACCACTAGACTTTATCTCATATCCCATTGTCTTACTAAATCAACTTAGTAGAACCTTAACCAAAGTATACACCAACAACTCAAACTATAAAATGGTAAAATCATGGGATGAATACCAACCACATATGTTTAGCATAAAAATACCCCAATAGGGTCACATATTAGAAGTATGCATATATAGAATAATGATGTGTATCACAGTTATAAAAACAAGTACAGAACCACCAATTTCATAGTCCAAAAATCAAATCCAGACATACATATCTACATCTAGGCATTCACACATACTTGCACTTCAACACATATCTTATTTACTTTTGATAATTATGGGTCATACTAAAACTAACAAATCACCAATGGCCCTTGGGTACATGATATCAATCATATATATAGCTAGGGTCCTTAGAAACACACCCTCCATTTTCTTTGTTAAACGTCCTAGGGTTCCTCATCTTATCCAAATTTCTAAAGATCTTACACAAAAAGCAAACATGATATTCCTAGTATCTTTACATGATTAGGTTTTTAATAATCTTTATCATTCATGTTAATCAACCGTGTAACTCATTCATGAATTTCAAGACAACACTCACAAGTCTCTCATAAAATATACACTTTTTTACCACTATCAATCTACGAACTCACACAACCAACAAGACATAGAGGCATGACTTTTATCAGGCATGCACATTATAAAACAAATCTCAATAGATATCAGAAGTATGTCATATAAGGCCTGTAGTTTGGGAAACTACTCAAGGCCAACCCGAGATGGTCATATTGAGAAAAATATAACTCCTACCTCAACCAAAGCACAAATCCATATCAAGAAGCAATGGTCCACAACAATGTTTCTAAGTTATTTCATTTAAACCCTAGTTAAGTATAACATCATATTAGTTCACCACCTATAAAATAACAAGACCAACATCTCAAATCATAGTTACAACAACTTTGAAATCTCCCAAAATGCTACAATAGATCTTATTAAAACCCTAGATTTCACTTTACCAATTAAAAACTCTATTTTTAATTCTTAAACATAATTAAAAACTTAATCATATTAAAAAAAATTCAGCCACGAGTCCAACCCCTCAACTTGGCTTGAATCAAACGAATTGGTTTCAAAATGGATAAAAACTACAATGAGATTCCTAGAATCTGGATCCAAACATTGTTTTAGATAAGACTTGGTTCCCACCCAAACCTAAAACCCAATGGAATCCAACACAACTTAACTGACCTAGTTTGATTCGTCTCAATGAGTTGAACCATCCCCAACTAGTTGAATTGTCACGATGACTCGATCAAGCCGAGTCCTCACAAACAACCATCACTATTTCTATCACTTAAGAGTTGATCTTAGTGTCAATGGATTCATCTTGCCTCCCTCTAATGTAATTGAAATCAACAATCAAAGGATAATACTATAAAATACAGTACAAAACTTATTATCATAACTATAATTTTACCACATGACAAACCATTATTTTTGATATTTAGAAAGACAGGAGCCGTCTTTTCAGTCTGTTACCTGAAACGGTTTACCAAAGACTACCACTGATCTTGGTTTTATCAGAATTGTGGTTTCGTGGTTTCTATTGAGGATGATTGACAAAGATCTCTCTCCTTTATTCTCCCTTTCTCATGTTATCCACTATGTTCTCCCAGTTTCTAGCTCTCTACTAGTTTCCAGCAATGACCCAAAATTTTGTACCTTAGCCATGTTCCCTAACCGAGAGAGCCCCTCTAGCTCTCAGTCTATTCTAGACAAAGGAATAGGTAGAGGAAGACAGAAACCGAGAGAGCCCTTTTGGCTCTAAGTCTATTCTAGTCACAACCCAAACCTCTCGCACAAGAAGGTTGCCTTTCTCAATTGTTAGCCTCAAGCTGTTGTAGCGAAGATGGCCTCCGGCTATCAACAATGACTTCTTCTAGTCCTATTTAAGTACATAAATACAAACTATATACAAAGCCTCAATTCTTAATACTAATTTCATCATCATAGTTTATTTAATATCATAGTCCAAAACCTATTTTTAATCTCATTGATTTTTCGTTCAACTCACTTTGTCTTCAGCAAACACAGAGTATGAATATTTTTCTATTATATAGTATCCACCACTTTCGCTAGCTTGTCAATCTATATATTAATATTCTAAGTATTAATAAAATCATATTATTTAGGACTAACTTTCTTATGTCTATATCTATCTACATTAAAAATGTGAAGACACTCTTTGTAATATGTTCATTATATTCGATTGGCAATATAGCAAGACTGACTTACTTTATTGACACTCATCCATGATGTGAGAATATTTTGAGCAATTATTCACTACAGTGAAAATGTAAAGGCTCTTGTTTAATGTTCATTGCATTTAGACAGTATAGGGCATCACTAAGAGGGGCACCGCAACAATATGCTTAAGTCTAGAATTCACAATAATAATTTTGATAAAATTTTATGTTGATTGTCAGAAGTCTAACACAACCCTTCACCTTTTCCATCCCAAGTTGAGATCAAGCATAATGATGTTGTCACTCCTAAAGCAGCCAAGCACAAAATTGAGAAGGTTTGTGTGGACTTAGAAGTGACCCAAATCTGTTCCAATTTTATATTATGATTTTTCTTACGCATATATTCAAGCTTTTTCTTACTATAGTGCAGATGCACCATACGTACTTAATATGTAGGGATGTCAATTTGGATCCACTCCGACCCACCCTGTACTAGGAGTTGGGTACACAAGAACATAAACTAGGGTTTCTCTTTGTAAGGTTTGTGATCTCGGCCTTCCCTCTCCTAAAACCGAGAAATTCCTTTTGCCATTCACATCTCTCTCTCCTAACAAGGCACAATAGTCTCTTTCTCTCTAGTGTTGCTTTGGTGTTCTCGACTTAGAGAAACAAGTGGTAACTTGAACGTGAGAAAAGATTATATACAATACAAAGAAGAGGAGAAAGAGGCTGCTGATTTGATCCTCTTCGAAAATTATCATCAAGTTACTTTTTGTTGCTTCTTATTTGTCATTTCTAATAGTTATGTAAATTGAATGTCCTTGGGTGTCTTTGTATTTAAATTTGGTCACTATGCTGCCTTAAGTGATCGATTGTTTGTTGTTCTTATATATTCTAAAGATATATAACTACAATATAGTTTGTTTTGAGTGTTTGTTGCCTCTTGACTATGGAGTGGGTGGGACATGGACTTGGACTTGGAAGCCAAAGGGTTAGCACGAGCTAACAAAAAATTTGTATGACATGGTCGGGTGGAGGTTCTACTAGCTCCATTGCCATCCCTATTAATAAGGCTTTTTTTTTCTTTAAAACCTTTTGATAGGGTTTTTCACTTTTTTATTAGTGGTTTTTAAAATTATTCTATATATAAAAACTGTTTTTCAGAAAAATTCAGGTCATTCTTCAGGTTTACTAAATTTTAATTGGCAGGTCAACACAAGCTACTTCTTCCCATCTTTTCTTTTAAATTTTCATTTTGGAAAGCGCCAAATGAATACAAGTTGTAACGCAGAATGGCCATTCTCAATTGTAAAACATTATATAAAAGAAAAACGTATACATGATTAAATTTATAACTTTATAGAAATTAAAATAAAAAATGGCTTATAACGGAAACCCTAGACATGAAAACTAGAAAGATGAACCCGTATATAAATACTATACATGAAATACAAAAAAATAATGATTCATATACACAAAAATAGAAAATCCAACCCAAGCAATAGACTAAAACTACTAGTGGTTTCCAAAAAACATCCTCAAGCAACACACTAAAAAGTTTGTTTTTCCCCAGATGTTTTTTATTTTTAAAAATCTACCAGTAGATAAAATTATGAAAATGTCCACATATTTTTAAGTAATATAGTTTTTCCCTTAACGGAAGAAAAGACAAATTTTTTCTCTAGCAATTTTTGAAAATTACAAAATACCAACCTATGAAATTATATGGTTGCCATTGATGAACAAAATTTCTCAGTTTTGTCATTGTGTGAAAAGATAGTATTGCTCTTGTCTTTTAAAAATATTACAAATATAGGATGAGAGGCATAAACTCCGCCCATGTAAAGGATCACCTTGCGTTGCCGGTCCCAAGCCCATAAACTCCACCCATGTAAGGGATCACTCTTTGTCGGATTTTTATACTATGGATTACACAAATTATGAGCATTGCATTGGGGCGTCCCCAGCTAGCGACGCACTGTAGAGCCCGAATGCAGTGATAAGTAAGCAAAGGCTACTACATCATCTGGATGTAGTGAATCAATTGCAGAGAGGGTTTCCACATCATGGATAGGTTTGGGTAAAGAAGTTAGTCCCGCTACATTATTGCCTGAATGTAGTGAATAATTTATAGAGAGGTTCTCCACATTTTCAATATGGATGGATGTGGGAGGTAAGGAAGCTAGTCCTAGATAATAAGATTCGTGTTGGTTCTTGGAATATCGGAATATTATCTGGTAAGCTAATAGAGGTGGTACATACTATGATTCGGATAAAGATTCATATCCTATGTTTACAAGAGATAAAGTGGGTTGGAGAAAAAGCAAACAAGATAGAGGATATTGGTTTTAGATTATGACACTCAGGTAAGGAAAAGGCTCAAAACGGAATTGGTATTATCATAAATAAATATTTAAAGGATAGTGTAGTAGAAATACAACGATATGGGGACTGAATCATGACGTTGAAATTAGTGTTAGGAGCAGAGATTCTGAATATAGTTTATGCTTACACACCCAAGTAGGCCTAGAAGATAGTATAAAGATAACTTTTTAGGAAGAGTTATATAAGGTGATTCAAAGGATTCCACAAAGGGAGATGATTTGTTTAGGAGGAGACTTAAATGAACATGTCGGTAAAGAGGCATTAGGATATCAAAGTATTCATGAAAACTTTGGTTTTGTGGATATAAATGAGGAAGATAGGGAGGCTCTGGCATTTGATCTCTTTATAGTCAATACAATCTTCAAAAAGCAAGACGAACATTTAATTACTTATAAGAGTGGCTTATCACAAACACAAATTGATTATTTTATTTGTAGAAAAAAAGATAGAGCGTGTCGTAAAGATTGTAAGGTAATTCCAAGAGAATGTTTAACCACCCAACATCAACTTTTAGTCATGAATTTACAAATAAAAAAATGAACAAAGAAGAAAAGAGTGTATCAAGATATTCAGACTAAATGGTGGAACCTCAAAAGTGAGAAAGAAGATATATTTAAATAAAAAGTCCTTCAAGGAGATGCTTGGAATGATGTTGGTACACCTTGTGATATATGAAACAATATGACTATACACATATTAGGAAAGTGGCAAAAGATATGTTAGGTGAATCTAAAGGAGGTGTACCAGCATAAAAAGAAGCTTGTGGTGGAGTGAAGTAGTGCAAAGCAAAATCAAGGCAAAGAGGACAAGTTACAAATTACATTATGCTAAGAAAATTAGTAAAACTTTAGAGACTTATAAGAAAGCAAAGAAGGAAGCGAAAAAAGCCGTCAGTGAAGCAAAAGTTAAAATTTGGGAGGATTTATATAAAAAACTCAACTTAAAAGATGGTGAAAGAGATATTTTTAGGATAGTTAGGGCTAGAGATAAGAAAACTAAAGATCTTAATTCTGTTAGATGCATCAAAGACAAGAATGAAAAATTCTAGTGGCAAATGATAATATAAGAAATAGATCAAAAAACTATTTTTATAAGCTTTTTAAAGAAAATAAAGAAATTAATATTAGCTTAGGAGAGTTAGCCAAATCAGAAAAGTATATAAACCACAATTTCTACCGACAAGAATGAAGTCAAAGAGACTCTTAAACATATACAGAGTGATAAATCGGTAGGACCAGATAATATTCCTATAGAAGTTTGGAAAATACTAGGAGAAATATGAATCACTTGGCTCACAAGACTATTTATCAAATATAGAGAAACCAAAAGATGCCCGAGGAATGGAGAATGAGTACACTTATGACCATATATAAGAATAGGGCAGACATTCAAAATTGTATGAATTATTGAGGTATCAAGTTAATGAGTCATACCATGAAATTGTGGAAAAGAATTATCGAACGTAGGTTAAGACAAGTATCAAGTACAATAGAGAATTAATTTGGATTCATGCCAGGCAAATCTATTGTTTAAGTGATTCACCTTTTGAGACGGCTTATGCAATATTTTAGAGCAAAAAAAATACCTTCACATGATATTTATTGATCTAAAAAAAACTTACGATAGGGCACCGAGGGAGGTTCTTTGGAGAACCTTAGAAAAAAGAGGTATCCCATTGACATACTTTAACCTTATAAGAGTCATGTACGATGGTACAAAAACATGTGTGAGGACTCATGAAAGAATGATAGACTTCTTTGAAGTTAATATTAGGTTACATCAAGGATCAACTTTAAGTCCATACTTATTTATAATGGTGATTGATGAGTTAACAAAACATATTCAAGATGAAGTGCCTTGGTGTATGTTATTTGTAGATGACATTATGTTAGTGGAAGAGTCCAAGGAAAAAGTTAATAGAAAATTGGAACAATAGAGAGAAGTATTAGAAAGCAAAGGCCTCTGACTTAGTAGAACAAAGACAGAATATATGGAATGTAAGTTTGATCATTTGGTTACTTCAAAGGATGTAGAAATTAAAATTAGCACACATTACATCTCCCAAAAGAAAATTTTTAAATACCTAGGGTCAATGTTTCAGAGTGATAGAAGAATTGATAGAGATGTTACACATAGAATTAATGCTGATTGGTTAAAATGGAGAGGAGTATCAGGTATTCTTTGTGATAAGAAGATATCTTAAAGTTAAAAGATAAATATTATAGAGCAACAATTAGACCTACAATATTTTATGGTTCTAAGTGTTGGGCAGTTAACCATCAACATATACAAAAGATGTCTGTCAGAAATGAAGATGTTGAGATGGATGAGTGGTTATACAAGAAAATACCATATATATAATGAGGTTATTAGAAACAAATTAGGAGTGACACCAATAGAGTATAAAATGAGATAATATCATTTAAGATGGTTTGGACAAATAGAAAGAAGATCAAAAGGGGAACCTATAAGAAGGTACGAAAAACTAAATTTGAAAAATATTAAAAGAGGTAGAGGATGACCACAAAGTGTTGGAAAGAAATAATAAAGAATGATCTAGCCTAACATGACACATGGTAGAGCTCAGTGGAAACAAAGAATCCACGTAGCCGACCTGTCTAGTATGGAAAAAGGCTTACTTGTTGTTGTATAGGATGAGGGGCATAATTACGATCCTACCTTCTATCAGTCACAAACTTTATAAAAAACAATTGTCATTTTAGTATTCTACCCCAATTCCTTTTGAAATATTACAAAACTAGGTATAAGAGTAAAATTATTGGTTTTCTCTTAAAGCTTTTGAGAAATTACTTTGGCATGAAATAAACAGAATAAAATTATAGTTTTGTCCCTACGTTGGTTCTGAAATAATAGAATCAAGTTAAGATTTTTTTTTCAAATTGGTACCTAAGTATCAATTGAAATTACTCTTAGGTACTTGGAGATATCTTTAGATTGATACCTAGATATTTTTCAGATTGAAATACCAAAACATGACGGATCTCAAAAGACTCGCAAGATCGAGGATAATTATATACCAAGTGACCCTACACTAGGAGGTTAAAGTTGTATGAAACCCTATACTCATCAAAGGTTAAAGAGGTTCGAACGGTATTGGATTAACTCACAGAATAAAAGCAGGGAAGTTACTCGATCCTGCAAACAACACTGTTATGTGGGGATGGGACTCAGTTGTACATCCACACCAGAGGGGACTAGGTCCACCCAATTCAAATGAATTAGGTCGGGGTATGGTTGAACCAATTGGCTCAACCATGACACAAGGTGCAACAAATGACTCAACCAAGGCACCACCAACTTGACCAAGTCAATGTAAGGTGAGTCTGATCAAACCAAGGTGGATAAACCAGCATGGAACCAAGTCGTGAGACGAGCTTGACCAAACCAAGGTGGATTGAACCAAGTTATGTGATCAGTTCAAATCAAGCCAAGGCGGGTTGCATCAAGTAATGGCAGGTTGCATTAAGTTAAGGTGGGTTGAACCAAGCCACAAGCCATATGACCACATGACCAGCCATGTGAAGAACTAGCCCATGTGACTAGAAAACCAAACTAGATTAGGGTAGATTGGATCATCTATGAAGCAACCAATCCATGGAACAAGCTAGAAGAGATTGTTTCAAGAATATTCCCTAGTCTAGAGGCTTCTTGGACTAGTCAAAGAGTCTATTAATACCCACCTTGGGCTGGGAATCAAATGAGGCAATTAAGGGAGAAAACCAACAAGAAATCAAGAGAGAAAAGAGAGAGGGAGAAGAAGGCCACGAGTGGAGGAGACCAGCCCAAGAAGGCTCGTTTAAGGCTTGAAGAGGAAGGTTCAACCAAGAAGGTATTCAGCCCATTCCTCATTTCTTCTCCTCATCCTTTTGACTCATGCATTGTAAGCTTGAAGTCTTCATCTATTTGAGGAATTGTTACAAAATTCATGCAAAGCCAAAGGTAAGAAGAATTCATCACTTGTTTGATATTTCATTTCCTCTATCTCAATATATGTTATATCTTATACATCCTCATATGTTCTATTCTTATATATAATATCATCCTTCTCTCCAGTCTCAATTGCCTCCAAATCAATTCAAGAAGCCATAAGAGTGACATAGTTATCACGTTTATATGCAATAACTCTTATGGTAAATTAAATACCCATACGTTTGTGTTACGGGCAGACACAAGGCTATAATCACATATATTTTCCAAGAAAGTAATCCCCTGAGAGAGATGCTCGAAGATTTATATGTAGATGAGCAAAAGTCTCCAACAAAATTTCTCTAGATGATCATTAAATCATTAAGGATCAAATCAGATGCAACATTAGTTTCTACAAAGAAAACTCTGCAGATTTTAGCATCCTACATGAATCTTGTATGATCATCAACTTATCTAGCCTTCGTCTCTCAGGAAAATATTTTGAATTTTTCTCCATGGGTGGCACACATATTTGTTAACATCTAGTAAAATCCTTAAAAATTTTGAACACGAGCAAAATTGAATAAAAAAATTATTAAGAATCAAACTCAACCTAAAATAGAATCTGTTTGTGCTAAAATTCCTTTGACATACCTTTAGTAAAATTGTCATAACTCGATCTGTAGACATCCAAAAATCTTAAAAATGGTTTAATTATAAAGCTAATATCCATAGATTTCTAAATTTACTATTTGAATAGAAATCGGATTTTACGGAAAGTGATACAAGTATTGTACTGAGACTCTATATCTCAGTTTTTGACTGTTTCAAATTTCAAAATTGTATTTGGTTAGAAATTTTCTCTAATTTAATTCCAATCATTCTCACTTTGGTAAATTTTTGGGATTTTTGAATCCTCAAAAGATAACAAAAAAATACAAACTCCTGTACTGAAAAATATAACCAATTTATTTTTACATAACTAGTTTGGCCAAGTGAAAAGCATATCTCTTTGGAAAAGGTGTTTTTGATGGAAATAATTTTTTAAAATCCTAGAATCATAAATTGCTCTTTCTAAGCATCTATGCTTATCCTTGGGTGTTTGTTCAAGAAAGCCTATGATGATAGGAACCTACTTGCCCACAATTACCAAATATTCAGATAAATTTCTTTGCAAGTTTGAGTAAACTTGATAGCACACTCACGCATAATTTTTGCAAGCAAAGTTTTAAGTTCATATAAGACCGAAAATTTTTGTTTACAAAAATAAAATGGCACGTCCGGTGGGATAGGTTGTAGAAGAGACATTTTATATCTGATCTCATTCTTTCAAAACAAGTTGATTCCAAAACTTTATTCTAAACTTTTTTTGAAAACTTGGTCATAGGTTTGAAATTTTTTAGCAATGTCAAAAGGTTCAATTAGGGATGTATCAAGTAAGGCCTTATCAAGCTCCCCAAGTTGGTTTTCCAAAACTACAAAAAAGTCTTCTCAAACCAGGGAAGATAGAATCGCCTTTCAAAAAAGAGAATTGAGGGAATTATAAATTGAAGGGAAGATTGTTGCACTAAGCTAAGAGGCCAAGGTAGTCGAGTCATATTGTTCTGTGGGAAACAATCTCAGGTCCATAGGAGGACAAACCATGCCCGGAGAACGAAATCAACCCCAAAATCCAATGAAGGATGTAAGGCCACAAAAGTAGCAAATATTACTATTAAGCCATCTCTTCCTAACCCTACTAGTCATCCACTTCCTAACACCCCTTTATCGATCAAAACTCCAAAAAAGTTATATATTTAGAATAACCAAAAACATTTGGAAAATATTCAAAAATAAAAAACAATTGAAAATCAAAAAATTGCAAGTGATGAAATTATGAAATTGAATGTGATTTTTTTTTTTTAAATGAAGAAAAAGGAGTCTACATTCCTAGGCGCACATGCGGAGAGGGGCATGAGGTCTTTTGCACACAAGTCATCCCAAAATTTTCAAAAATATGTGCTTCGATGGCTTTCATTTCCATGAGCACCACTTCACATACTTCTAAAGTTTTCCCCTCCGAAGAAACAAACACACAGGAGAATGATTGTTGCACAAGCATAGGCTTGAAGGATAAAACTCAAGACCTAGTAAAACAAAGGGAGCTTAAAGTCATGCATGAGCTCGATCCGCTTCAGCACGCCTACAAGGAAGCTTGCTCATACTGTGGGAAGGTAGTCAAGTTCGAAAAAGGTACGCCTAAAACTCATTCTCCCCAAAACTCCCTACTCGATCCTGTCCTTCTTAGTATAGGATTGGTAGATCATTCACATGCATTCCATGTATCAAATCACACTCATGCACCCATAAGCCCACTCAATGTGCTAAAAGAAGTGGATTTTCAAGGTGCACCGAAAGTCTGCACCAGCAAAAATAATTTCAAAATAAAATAAAAACTAAAAATAAAATTCAAAACTTAGTAGACATGGTTATTCGTAAGACATACATTGATATCCTAGGTACACTTAACCCTACCATGCATAAGCAAACTCATTTGAGCCTAGGTTTACAATATAAATTCAAGCCTACGACAATAACTCATCTAAGTTCCATGTGTCCTTCAAGTCCAAATAAGACCATGGACCTAACCCCGGCCCAACCCACCTCATATGTGATAAGCTTGAAGTAGCCCTTGCTGGGTTTGGTCTCCTTGAAGACCATTCCCCATCCTCCCTCATTGCACCATGGGAGTGTGAGCTCTTTCGGCTCCTCTTTTGTATGAGTGCATCATATCCTTTGGGTGTGATCATATCCACACCCTCACCAATCGTGTGCTCATGTCCAAGCCCATGCATGCCTAATGGGTCGGTCATGCCTTCCCCTAAACTCCACATACCAAGGGACCGGGCCTCCCTCCGATCGTTGATCTTCTAGTCTCTACGGGCCTTTGACCTCTAAGAGAGGAAGAGAGGGAGGTTGTGCCCTCCCCCTGGCTCATGACCTTCTAGCATATGCAAACTGTGACCTTTTGGCCTCTTGCCTCTGTATGCCTAATATAATGAATAATCAAAATGCATAGATGATATATATGCAAACCATCTATTGTTTTTAACAAGCAAGAAAGTAAGACATGATGCAACCAATATTATTTCAATAGGAGATGCATACAAAAGAAAAGAATAAAACCTAAAAGTTTATGCTACCACATAGAGAATTGTAGTTTATTGATCCTACTTCTTAATTGAGTGCTCTTGCAAAATACCGCAAAAGAAAAGATAAAGAGAGAGAAAGAAGAAAAACCCTTTATTATTCTTGAATATTGCTAGACAACTTTTTGATTATTTTTCGCTTTCTGAATGCCTTACAATGGTGAGAGATGTCTTAATTTATAGATTTTCCTAGAATGTATTTAAATTAGAAACTTGTTACATGATTTTTACAATTAGAAAGCAAAGCCAAAGATGAAAGAAATTGAGATTTTTTTGTGCTTTATCTAGTTGTGTTTCCTTCTTGATTCTATTACAAATGGCAAGAAAGACTCTCCACACATGGAATGAGTATGAATTAGGTTGTCCTTGGCTTTGTGAGCCTCTAGATCGATGAGGATTGCCATTTGTAATAATGAAACAATATAGAAAGTTGTTACATTTGAAGAACAATAGATGATATGAATAAATTGCAAACCAAATTTACATATCTATTAGTTGTATCAATACCTAATAAATCATTGTATCTATTCATGCTGAGACAACTCTTATTATGTCCAACTACTGCTTTTCAACATACGAGAGAAGAATGAGAAATTTGCTTTACTTCAATTCTATTACATTTACTAACTTCTTGTAACTACTCTCAACTAGTGAGTGAACTACCTTTCTCCAACTTACACTAAATGCACTCATCATCTCCTTATTCCTTATCATCTTTACAATAAATGCTTCAATGTTTTTGGTTATATGTCATCTATACAAAAAGTATGTTATACCTATAAAAATTATTTGAATATTCACCAAAGCCATATTACAATCACCGTAGATAATACATTAAATTTATTTGGAGTGCATAATTCTTTGATACATCTCAACACCCAAATATAATTTTCTTCTTTTTCTATACTCATAAAAGTGAAAGCTATGAAGAAGTTCTTAGAGATTGATGTGAACCAACAACCTCAAGAAAAGAAAAGTATATAACAGTTAATGATATTAATATAGGGTAAATATTACTACACAAAATAAGATACTTACATATGTATCTTATATATGTTGTCGAATTTTAATATCCATAGAAATGTATGAAGCATAGAATGAGGATGTGCAAATACAATATCAGTGATAGTATCAGTACTAAGGATTTTATGATGCCATATCTGATAATGGTTAATGTTTAGATCATGTAGTAGTTGTTGCAAAATACTTTGAGAACCATGATCTTCCTCCCTAATTTTCATCCTTGTATTATAAATATATTCCTCATTCACCCACTTTAAATGCATCAAAATATGCTTTGGTCTATAATGATTGTTATTGAGGTCCTTCCTTATATTGTATTCAAAGGTACTCAATCTCCTTGTAAAAGCATGTCTTTCGACATGCCACCTTAAAGGGTAGTTATATGTCCCATTAACTAAATATAACTTTTAATAACTATTCACTTTGTCCTCTCCTCTTAATAAGAAGGGGTAACCGACATTTTTAGTATCCGTCTACCTAGTACTTTCAACATCCATATTTTGATTTTGACTATACTTGTCACTCCTTTTACACCCAAGCCATATATTGCTTATTACATCTTTGCTCTTCGAATGACTGATAACCATAATAATGTTATACTTTCTCCCAATTAGCCTTACAAAATCAATAAGTTCAGTATGACTCGTAAACATATCTTCCATCACAAACACAAGGGAATAGTATCCCTCATCACCCTCGCAATCAACAAATTCATCTTCTAACTCTTCTACCAACCAATCAACCAATACATCATTCGGTGCATTCAAATCATTATCACACTCCTTAGTCATCATATGATAAGTACGTTGGTCAGTCATAATCTTGTCTGAATCTCTTCCATCATAAGTACTTTTGTGTGAGTTATTTAGCATTCTATAATAAAGACATGGATATCAAATATCAAAGAGAATGGTATTCAGTTAAAAGAGATGTGCGACAGGTGGATCTCCATCCTCAAGGAAACACACTTAGGCCACATCTTCCTCCTTAAGGGAGATGAATTGCCCCATCTTCCTTAAGGAGGTTGATATAGTCACTCAAAATCGAGAATCTTCTTCAAACATTTTAAAATTCAAAAGATTTCAAGAAAAGCAACAAAGATACAATGATCTCACTAAAAAACAACCTTTCAAATTCAAAATAATTCAAAAATTGATCAGATCGATTGTCTCGATTTTTTTCTATTTTTCTTGTTTTATGGTTTGTTTTCTTCTAACTAGGTTCGTAAGTAACAAATCGGTGATTGTTGGTTGCAAATAAGTATGTATCACTTCTCAATGAATGAAAATCATATAAAAATCGTCATTGGAGGAAGAGAGAAATATCACCATAATTTATACTGGAGAGGAGAGAAAAAATATCATGGGGTATTTTGGATATTTAGAAAAATTAGAGTATGTATAGTAAAAGGAGTGTGCATATAGTAATATCCTTTTAATGATCATGGAGTAAACAAGATCTATTTATCATATAATTCATATCATGATAACCATATAACATTTATAACATTAACAATGATTTTATGAATTTCACGGGTACCTGTGAACCCCATATGTGCGTGCGTATAACAAATATCATGCATCATATAATCATTCACTAACCAGTCAAACGTGTGTAGAGAGAGAGAGAGATGATATGGCTTATTACAAAACATAATGTTGCTGAACGGCTGGGGTGTACATGACGATTATTTGGTGGGTCTCTTTGTCCATGTGCGAGTTGTAGGGTCATACGAATACAGGATCCCACCTTAAAGTCGCACAGTCAACCACTGGAGGTCACTCATACTCAGTAAACGGTCCAAAAAATGCCTTAACATGCAACGGGACTATGTTACTTCTTGGCATATTTTTTTTATTTTACTAATGTCTTTACTTGTAATATTTCCCATACAAAATCTAACTTGGTGTTGATTATAGTTCTTGATTCAGTTATGGCCTAGTTCAGGGGGAACCAGAACCTGCAGCTTGGAATGGACAGTCCTGGTTTAACCAAAACCGGCCATGAATGTCTATTGTGGGTTTTGCCTACGGCTAAGGAGTTGGCCATTGTGCTTGGTCCTAGGTCTGGTACTCAAACATAGTGAAGAACCGTAGTCACTTCTACTATCAGATGCTAGCACGACTGGGTGCACTCTTGTACAAGCTTATTCATCTACTTTGTTAGGTTGCGCAACATACAGAACCCAGATACATGCTTCATGCACACCAAAAGCCATGTTGACCTAGCCAACGCTGAACCAGAACCAAGTTTTGAAGACTGGTAGCTTGTGTGTGTGTGTGTGTGTGTGTGAGTGGTGAGAGAAAGAAGGAAAGGTGGTATAGTTGAAGGTTAGGTTGGGAAGGAATGCAACAAAAATTAAGTATTTACACAATATAAATATCTGAGACTCCTTAACGAACGTGGTCGATTTTGGACAACAGAAATGGCTTGTTCCTTCCACTGCAGTTTGCGTTCATTTTGCCTTTGGCTACTTTGCTGCTTACTAGTGGCAGTTCACTCATCTGCCACAGAAGAGAGAGTGGCGAGCTTGCCTGGTTTTAATGGCACACTCCCATTCGAATTGTACACCGGGTATTTCTCATTTCTTAACTTTTTTAGGTGAAATTTGATTTATTTTCTCATTTTCCTGATAAGTTAATCCATTTGACAGTCCATTGCTTAAATTAATATTCTCTCATACTGTTTTTCAAAAATAAAGAAAAATGTCAACCAAATAAGCCCACACGAGTCGCAGCGAGGGGATGCAAACACCACCGAGCTGCAAATTCTTCCGATTGTCTCTGCTTGTGCAGAGCTCCCTTGGATCCGGAACCTAATGAGATGTGTTACGCTTAGCTCATTTCATTATTTAGAAATTCTTTATTTAATTCTTGATCCATACATTAATTCTTGTCGAGTATATACAATATTTATGTATATAATCATTTAGAGCTCATTAAGACTGTTCACTAAGCCGATTGATCGGCATGCATAATATACTCATTTAGTCGAGTATATACAATATTATGTATATTTGTATGTTTCAAAGGCACACTAGCTAGCCCAATTAGTTGAATACTCTCTGCTACTGTGAATTTAGAGGTTCATTTTTTAGATGAAAAATAGTATTAGAAAGTTCGAATTTGCCTGTAATAACATATAAATAACTAGCTTCAACGACAAGCTAGCTCATGTTTGCCTCATCCAAGAAAATATAAAAATAAATATAAATAATCCAACTTTTCGAAAAAAATATATGGATCCGGTCACCTGAATTTCACCCAATTATACTTCTCTTCACTATAGAAATTTTTCTAGGTTCACCACCTTCCATTTTACCAGCTTTTGGCTGGGTGACTATGCAACACGCACGCATGCACACACACGTGAGTATTATGATGAGTTTACCAAAGGATATATTTGATTATAGGTACATAACTGTCAATGAGACGTCTCAAGACCACCTCTTCTACTACTTCGTGAAGTCAGAAGGGAACCCTGATGAAGATCCCATCATACTTTGGCTAACAGGGGGTCCTGCCTGCTCCGGCTTCACTTCTTTTGCATATGAGATAGGTAAAAGCCAATTTTCTCTGTGTATATATATATATATATATAGAGAGAGAGAGAGAGAGAGAGGTGATGCATAGCACTTGTCTTCAGTGTCTTTGACAAGACAGTCTGCTTAATTTGGTGACTTTGAATGGTTGGTAGATTTGACTTGGTGGAACTATATCAAGAATTTCCGTTCAAAATTGGACGTGATTCCTGACATTGGATCCTTCAAGTTTTCCGGTTTATATTAGCTCATTAAGATGATGCCTCTTTATTTCTTTCCGGCATGTGCTTTTAGTGCAAATACACTTCTAGTGCCAAATCTATGGCAAATTTTCCCTTGGCCACCTTGTTAAACATTTCGGTTCAAGTCTCTTTATCCGTTCGAATTGATTTTCTCCCAAAAAGTACATATTCAACTCCCCACATGCACTTAGAGAAGCAAGTATGCAAAAAAACTGAACTCTGAATAAAAAGGTAAACGATTCAACATTGATGTACCATTTACAATTTATTTCAACAATATGAGTCGATAGATATAAAAATACATTCAAAATATGAGTCAATTCACTGTAGTTCTTCAAAAATTAGGTAACATCAACTGAAGAGCATGCCATCTTTTCTATGTTTTGAAACTCTATGAGTGATCCTATCACTCCACATGTATTCTTTTTGCTTTTGGGGGCATGAATGTGACAAGTTTTTTTTATATTTTTTCAAATAAACTTTATAATTTTTAAATGATGTTCATGTTCCCCACAAGCAAAAGGACTGCATGAGTATGGATTTGTAAGAAGTTGCAGAGTCTAATTTTCTTATATATATACACACACATGCTAGCAACAATTTATATATAGTATATGTATGTATGCATCTACGTGCGTGTATAACTGAACTGACTGAAATAATTTGATTTGGTTTGTTTACCAATAAAATTCAGTTCAGTTTTAGTTTTCACTTTAAAAGACAAATTGGTTTTGGGTAAGTTATTGAACCGAACAAACCGATGCGTGCTCCTAATTCCAACCCGTGCCTTTACTAAATAAAAAACTCATAACTCTTGGCTGAAAATCTCGAGAAATTTTCAGCTTTTTCTCTTCATATGGTCCTTGACAAATTTCATCTGCCCAATTGTTGTTAAGGTCCTCTTCGCTTTGAATGGAAGGAGCTCAATGGAACTTTGCCTACTTTGTTTCTGGACCATCAAAGATATACTAAGGTGTGTGGTGAGGACTCCTTGGCTTGATACTACCCGTCACAAAAACAGGCACTCATCTCTTTCTCCCTTTTCTTAAATTTTTTCAAAAACCAAAACCAAGCCTTATATCTTAGTTGCCATTGTACTCTATCTCCTGTTATACTAGCGTCTCACTCGAGGAATGCAACGCCAGTTATTTCTGAAGTTTTCCTTGAATTATGATAATGCAGTAACTCCACTATCAAACCTTCTGCTCATGCTTTTGTTGACCAACAATCGGACCGACTTCTATTTCCACTTACGGAGTGTTTGACTACGATGCCTGGGCCCTTGAAACGGCACACACCGAAAGGCCAAGTTATATGACTTTGTTTTTTACTTAATTACGAGGTCAACTCAGCAGCTTACTTTTGACGGTGGGTCTTTAGAACTGGGCTTGCAGTGATGGTTTTGTAAACCAGGCCTCGTAATCAAACACCTTCCTAGAAAACCCGTGGGTGCCTGCCTTGCCTGCTTTTGGAGTAAACGCAAGGGAAAGGTGTGGTGAAATTACAGCAGCACCCCTGTTGAAATAGTGGCCGGGAAGAGCTAATGCCTGTTTTAGTGCTCGATTTTATGCACAGATAGTTCCTCATCTTTATTATATTAAGAATTATTTTCCAATGACTGACTGTTTTCTTTCTATTCCCAGAATGCAAGTATCATTTTCGTCGATTCACCAACTTTCACAGGGTTTTCATACTCAGAGACTCCAATGAGAGAGTACGAGACAGGAGATTACAGGACACTTGAGCAAGCTTATGCATTCTTGATGAAGGTGAGTTTTTTCATTCTCTTTCACCTACTCATATTTTATCAACATTTGTGTGTGAATTTGTTTTATGCATACTGATTGTGAAAATGTTAAAAGAGAAAGAGGAAAACCAAAGTGTTAGAAAGAAATAATAAAAAATGATCTAACTGATATTGAGTTAATTGCTAGTACGACATATGATAGGACTCTGAAAATAAGTGATCTAAGTGACGCATATACTCAACTTTATATGAGCCAAATCGCCCCGAGCTTTTTCAACCAAGCTATACAAGCTGAGCCACTGCTGGTCATTGATGCTGATGCTACAAGCCCGTGCAAGCTTGCCATGAGACACAATGACCTAATCCACAGTCCGTTAATTGAATTTTGCAGCTCTAATCCTGACTCAAGTGGATTCCATATGTGCAGTGGTTTGAGAACCATACAGAGTTCCTCAGCAATCCTTTCTATATTGGTGGAGATTCGTATGGCGGCATATTCGTTCCCATGCTCATGGTAAAAGTTGCAGATGGTAACAGTTTATCTCTGCTTCTGTTTCTTAATCTATTTCCATATTGGCACAGTTGCAGTTTGTTTAATTTAAACTACAAGATACATTTGAAAATGCAGGAATTGATGCTGGAACTAAATCTTCCCCCAACCTCAAGGTTCTTTCTTGTTCTTATTGTTTGGCCAACTTAATTTCATTGAGACAATGGATTTTCTGATAATTTGATATTTTTTTCATTTTCTTCAGGGTTATTTTGTGGGCAACCCAGTAACAGATGAATTTTATGATGCCACACAAGTTATCTTTTACCGTGGAATGTCATACATTACAGATGATTTATACATGGTACACCATTGAAACCTTTGTCTTAGGAGCTTTCTTTTAGTATACAAAAAAACTGCACTCTCATCAGCAACAACAACAATCAAATTTTTTTCATATTAGATGGAGTCAGCTATATGAATTGTCAGTTAGAATATAGCTCAATTGAGTGTGATGTTAATAGTAACTCAACAAAATATATATCATTTTTTATCGTCTTTTTCCAACATTTTTATGGTCTTTTTTTTCCTCTTTTAACATTTTCACAATCTAATTCCTCGTATCTTTTTCATCGGAGTTTTTTTTGGTCATCTTTTCACATGTTCAAACCATCTTAAATGACTTTTTCTCATTTTATCTTACCATTTGTTATGCCATTCCTAATTTGTTTATGATAACCCTTGGTAAAGACACATTTTTTGCTAGCCTGGCAGCATAGGACTCCTATCCCCTTCTCTTGCACCAGTGGAGCCCAATAATAACTCAGCAAAATCTAGGAAAGTTATTATAATTATGAAGTATTCTCATAATGCTTTCACAAGATTATGACATCTTCTAAATATTTTAAGCACCTAAAGGATAATTATATTTTTCCTTTGCTTTTTAAATATTGTTTTTATATTTTCTAAAAAATATCACCAAAACCTTATTTAAAATTTTGAAAGGAAATCCAGAAATCCAATCCCATGATGGGGCCTTTCACTTGGAGGTTAATGTGAACGTGATAACCTTAAGAAAAAACATCTTATACCTATAAAATATAAAGTAGATATAACCATTATACACTACATACAAACCATTATTTAAAAAAAAGTAAAATAAAACTCTTACATGTTTGTCTTATATATGCTATCAAACTCCAATTCCCATAAAAATGCATGTCATAATTGTGTTGAATACAGGATCACAAACCACTCAAGCGAAAGCTCTTATAGTAAAATAACTCTTAAGAAGATGATGATTGATCAAAATAGTTATTATACTGAGAATAAGTAGACTATACGTGATGGAAGTGCACCAGATGATGTATTCTTTGACTAGTTAGTCGATGAGGTAGAAGAAACATTTGTTAACTAAGAGGGTGATGAAATCGACTATTCACTAGTGTTTGTGACAAAGAATGATTTTTAATAATTGTAATAAGCTTATTGAGTATGTAAGAAATATTGAGAAGTATTGTTATTCTTCATTCGAAGAGTAAATACATAATAAGTAAGCTATTACTCGGGTGTGAAAGGAGTAATAAATATAGGTCAAGTAAAAATATTGACGTTGAAAATAGTTGGTGGATAGGTACTAAGAAGATATGGTATCCATTTTCATTGATAGGAGAGGGTGCATTCGATGGTTATTGGAAATTGAATGTAGTGAATGGAATGCATAACCATTCTCTAGGCAAAAAAAAATCTCAAAATTAGGTGTGGAGATGAGAGATAAATTATTTCAAGAGTAGTTTCATTATTTTATAAATTAAAGGTGTTTGGATAGTAAAATGGGTGTGCAAATAGTAATCCCCCAAAAGGTATTGAAGGAAACCATAGCATAGGTTGTTATCTTTTTAGACAATGTTGAAACTGCTACAATAGCGACTAAGCATATGGGTCAAAACCAAAATCGAGTGCAATTGGAAAAACTTGATAGGAGCGTAATTTTGTAGCTATACACTTGGCAATTAAGAGCGAAAAAGTCTTGAAAGGATCATCCCTCGATTGGTTCTTAGCATTTGTATAATCTACTAATCTTTATCATAAATATATGTGGTAGGCGTCTGCCTAACTCCACTTGCCTTAAGAAAAAAAATTTTAAGCACCCATATATGGTTTGGTTTTGGTATATGATGCATGTGTACTCCAGTTATGCTGGAGTACTCGTACCAACTACGGACATGTATTGGTACTACTGGGTACACTCGGGTACGTGTTTTAAGAATTTTCTGTTTGGCGTATACTTATACATAGGAATGTCCGTATATAAGTTTTTAAAAATTGTTTATGAATAGGTTAAATCAACCCATGTCCATATGGGTCGACTTGATTCAAAACCCAAAAGAAGCTCCAAAAGTCTCGACTTTTGACTCTTCTGCATTTCTATTTGGTCATTGCACCTGCACTCAATGTGCTTCGATACGGCAAAGAGCTCCGTCCATTGGTGGCAATTAAGGAAGCTCCAAAAGTCTCAACTTTTGACTCTTCTGCATTTCTATTTGGTCATTGCACCTGCACTCAACGTGCTTCGATACGGCAAAGAGCTCCGTCCATTGGTGGCAATTAAGGAAGCTCCAAAAGTCTCAACTTTTGACTCTTCTGCATTTCTATTTGGTCATTGCACCTGCACTCAATGTGCTTCGATACGGCAAAGAGCTCCGTCCATTGGTGGCAATTAAGACCCCGTGATTCCGATAGCCTATGTTTCTTGTTGGAGTTACGTATAATGTTATATCAATTTAATATCTATTATATTAGGTTATATTTAATTTTATGCAATTTCAATGCTATAATATATATACATATACATATATGTAGTGGTTTATCTGTACCCTACATTTATACAATTGTCATGCCCCATAGTAGTTTAGACATGAGTTCATATGAACTAATTCAGTTTGACTCAAAAGAAAATGCACGAGATGGCTTATTTTGTTTTATTTTTGGGAAAATAAAGGCTACACGGGAAAGTTGCAACGCGAGATACGACGTTGCTACTAATGCGCAATGCGAGAGATATCTTGAACTTGTTGATGAAGTGAGTGAATTACTTTTGCACATAATTTCTTTTTCTTTTTTGTTTTTTTGGTGTGGTTTAATTAAGTTCTCAGTGTGGTGTTTGATTGCAGTTGATTTCAGAAATTGATGAATCACAGGTTCTTGAGTTTAATTGCGGTGATTATTGGGCAACTAGACCAAAAAGAAGAGAGGCATCACGGCGTTCACTCAGTCAGCAACAAGCTGACCTCAAGCTTCGATTAGCCCCACCTCCTATAGTTTGCAGGGTTCTCTCTCTCTCTCTCTCTCACACACACACACACACACACACACAGAACTGGTAGGATTCATATGTTATGCATGAAACTCTTGATTAACATCAGATCTTCAAGAAAATCCAACAACTAGCAATGACTTCATTTCGTGATCATAAGCACATATTGGTGTAGCAGATGGAAATTTCAGCTGCATCTTACTGGGTGCTGGTGGGTTTATGTGTATCTATCATTCTATCTTGTGTCTAACTGCTAATAACAATGCAGGGTTATGGGTATTACCTTGGCTACCTCTGGCTTAACAATGATACCGTCAGGGAAGCACTTCATGTTAGGAAGGTACTGCTTTTTCTCTGCAACTTGAACGCAAATCAAATCCTAATGATTTTAAATAATCCTTCATTTGCATAAAATCGATCAAATTATTCAGTTTCATAGGCTTATATTTACGAGACACGATAGCATGCTGATTTCCAGTTTTCAGATATGACTCTTGGCATGATATGTATCCATGACAAAATGGCCCAGGCCTGGGGCAAGCCCGGTCCTGAAACAATGCAGGGTAGGGCGAGAGATTTCTGGCCCTTATTTGAAGCAGGGCTGAATGGCCCGAACCATAGGCCCTGGGGGCTAACATTGGTCGGGTTAGATTGGCCCATTGGATATTAGATCAGGTTTATAAGACCCGATCTAGATCTGCTTGAAATCCAAATTCAATCACAACATTTCAGGCTTCAACCAGCCATATACATATATAATAAAAAACTATATATACATATACATATATATATATATATATGTATATATACATATATATATATATATATATACATATATACATATATATATATATACATATATACATATATATATACATATATACATATATATATACATATATACATATATATATACATATATACATATATACATACATATATACATATATACATATATATATATATACATATATATATATATACATATATATATATATATATGTGTGTGTGTGTGTGTGTGTGTGTGTGTATGTGTATGGATATATATATAATATGGCTCATATATATATCAGCCATATATACTGCATATATATGTATGTATATACATGTAATAAAAAACTATGCATATATACATGTGACAGAAAACGCTATACATATACATGCAATGGAAAAATCTATACACATATATATATATATATATAAACGAAAAACTATATCTGAGCCATATATTCTACATATTACATGTAATAAAAAATTATACATATATACATGTAATGGAATATATATATAATGGAAAAAACTATACATTTTCCTCCCCCTACATGGGTGGGGCCGGGCCAGAATGGCCCGGCTCATATTGACATCTCTGTTGATATGTATGAGTATCCAATTTCTTCTGTGTCGAACTTTCTAACAGTAATTCATATGTATGTAGGATACGGTAGAAGAATGGGTAAGATGTAACGAGGATGTTAATTTCACAAAGGAAGTGACTAGCGCCATAAGGTTTCATTACAATCTCACCACAAGAGGCTATGTGGCTCTCGTTTACAGGTTTGCTCCACAATTTGTACTATACCTCTTCAGCGAAGAAAAGAAAAGATCCAAATTGTGGATTGTGGTGTCTACATTTAGAACTACTTCTCAAGCAAATGTCTTTAGCCGAAGGACCTCGTCAAGTAACTCGAGAAACAGAGAATATCTTTGTTAGTGCGTCAGCAACATGCGTTGAGTGTGTTCCTCATACTTCAGATTCTAATCAACCTTTTTATGTATCTGTAGTGGAGATCATGACAGCTTAATCCCTACAGTTGGCACGGAAGGATGGATAGCTTCTCTCAACTTCTCCACTGTTGATCAATGGCGTCCTTGGTTCGTCAATAACCAAGTTGCAGGGTGAGTTTTCTCCTTTATAGGCTCAAATGTAGTGCAAATGACAAACTAATTTGGTTCTGCAATCATTGTTTATGCTCAATAAAATGGTGAACAGCATTTAAAATAGTCAAATGGTTCCAGTTACTTAGTTTATTAGTTGGTTATTTTAGAACGTAATAGGAATATTACTGAAAGCATAAAGGGTCATACGATCTTCTATTGTATTGAATGTTTTCTTTTTTGTCTGATACATATCTATGTTGCAGATTTACAAGGAAATATGCAAATAACCTTACATTTGCCACTGTCAAGGTAAGGGCTAACATCTGTGATACCTATTTCAATTCACATCAGGATTTTTCTTCATATTCTTAGCGGACTATCTTCCTTGTATGTTCTTCAAGTTGTCTCTGTCAACTCGGTCAGAGTCACAGGGATGAATGCCCATCATCTTTTTATTTTGAGCATCATATGTATATATAATAAGCCAAAAGACCAAATCGGAGCATGGGACAAGAAGGTCCTAACCTCGAGACAATTTTAAGGATGTGTAACTCCAACTGAAGACCTCTCAAAAGAGCACCTCTCCCCCTGTGCTCAAAAAACATTACATTCCTAAGATACAATGTATCTCATTTAAACTTGGTGAATTTAGCTTAAGTTGGGAGCAAGAAATTCTGAAAGAATCATCCTCCTTACTGGCACCAACAGTTTTACAAATTGTACGTAGTTTGTCTAGTAATATATTTAACTTTTGTAGTAATATAACTGGTAGAGGTCTGCATTACCTCATTCGCCTTTGAAAAGAAAAAGTATCCCATTTTAGGTATTTCACAAGCACAAAAAGACTTCTATATTTGGATTGAAACCCTAAATAAAACCAGCAGTACGTTACAGAGACATCGTTTTGAGAATTTATACTTATTTGATGATAATGGCTTGTGTAGGGTGCAGGGCACACAGCCCCTGAATACAAAAGGGAGGAGTCGCTCACCATGTACAGCAGATGGATGAACAATCAACCTCTTTAACTTCTCTTTTCCTTCTTCTGAGGCCACAAAATTTTGCACCGATCAGTGGAAATTGCCCATCTCTTCCTCCTACCAATTTATTTTATCAAAGACGGCCATTGCAAGATGGGTTCTTATATATTATCCCTCTGTTGTAGCACTATATAGTAGAATGAACATGGGCAGTTACAGGAAAAGAATTTTCGAATTTGAGACCCAACCAGAGTTGTTGACATGCACTTCTCCTCCTGCTTCCTTGTCGCTTTCTCTTCTTGTCCTCTATTCTTTTAGTGATCATGAATGCTTTTACGGGCACCTATGCAAGTATTCAAAAGTTTAAACATCTTGTCATCACAACTGAAAAAAATAAAAGTAATTTACAATAAACTGAGGGTTAACCTCAAACCAAACTCAAGCCTTCTCCCATCATAAATAAATGGGGTTAGTTCATTCTTAGTCATCATTAAGAATCATCTTGTATCATAAGTAGGGGTGTCGGATATAACCAAATAATTGAACCGAACCAAAATTATTATTTAGGATCGGTTCTATACTAAATCAATTCGGTTTTGGTTTACAGTTTTATAAAATTTTGGTTAATCAGTTCCATTTGGTTTTTAAGGTTTGAAAATTAAATAAGCCAAATATCTGAATATATATGTATATATATTATAATATGTATATACTTATATATATACATATATATGTATGTATATATAAATATACATATATATATATATATATATATATATATATATATATATATATATATATATGATGTATATGTTTATATGCATATACATATGCATACCTGTATATATACATATACATATAGAGAGAGAATTCAACCATAGAGAGTAAACCTAATAATAGAACTGAACCGAACCGACTGAAATAATTTGATTTAGTTACCTATACATTTCGGTTTGAGTTTGATTTTTAAATTTCAAGTAATTTTAGTTTTCGGTTATTCAATTGAACCGAGGTACACACCTAATCATAAGACATGGTTATATTATTTCCTTTCCAACAATTTTGGGACCTTCTTCTCTGCCCTTGAAGCGTTCAACATCATATTTCACAAAACTTCTCATGATTTGAAGATTAACCCCAAAAGGATAAAACATGGTAGAACCTCACCAAGTTCATTTTGAAGTGTCTCTAAGGAAAAGGGATATACTGCTTTTGATTGACTGAAAATAAATGACAACCCCTCCTGTTCCAAGCTTAAACAAGATATGAGTATTCCTCATAGCACAAGCAGTACAAAAAGCTGAAGACTCCTTTTTGTTTTTTTGAGTTCCATAATCGTTACATTAGGGCTTATCTGCCTAAAGCAGATTTCCAAAGAAAATTTGGCATTTTTGAGTGTTGAAATATGAGGCTAGTAAACAAGCAAGACATTGTGAGCCGAGGCTGTTTGAACTCGTTTCATTACTTAGTCAAGTCCAAAACCTGATAAGGCAAAGCATCCCCATAACATTAGAAATTGTTGCGGTCTGAATTGATGGTTCCACATGAATGATATAACACTCGATTGAAATGTTAGAAGATGTATCATATTATATCAAATGACACTTTAACTTTCTTTAAGAAAAGAAGCCAAAAGCTTATAAAAAGAAAAAGAAAAAGCAAAATATTCTGTGATGCCGTAAAATACATTTTTAAATAAACCATCACTTTTAGAAAAGCATTTTAATAAGTGTAACTCATTTAGTATCAAATATGTTTTATTCATGAAAGTTTCAAACGACAAATATGCTTATGCTTATACTTATGAAAGCGAATATTTTCTTTTTCTTTTCACTCACAAGCGGAGTATGTAGGTGCGCACCAGCTAGGTCTTAATCACCTGACTTGATTCAACCAGTAGAAAATAAACAAGTTACCTCGTTACGTCTATTTTTCGAAAAATGGGTGAAAAATGTGGAAAGCACCTATTTTTAAAGTTACTGATCAAAATGTTACAAGCACCTATTTTTCAAGAGAAGGGTGACGTTAGACCACAAAATTCATAACAGAAAAGAATGTGTAAAAGGCACAATGAGCAAAAGCTCGCCCTGATACAGCTCAAAGGCTTATCATTTGCAAGAAATGCATGTACGCCCTGTCATTTTCATGCACTATTTCTTTGAAATAGGACTAATCCCTAACAAAGGTGGCTGGGGTAAGGCCGCTAAGGCAACCGCATTAGGTCCTCGAAATTGGTTGATGCTTATTGAATCTACTTATTGGTTGAAGAGTCAAGAGTTTTAACAAATAGAGATGTCAAAATGGGCCCAAGGCCGATGCAGGCTGTACCAGTCGGGTCCGTAGGGCAGATGTCATATGTGTGTGTGTGTGTGTGTGTGGTGGTGGTGGTGGTGGTTGAGTTTAACCATTGGAGGAGGCCTTTGGAATCAACCCCTTAACTTCTTTCTCCCTGATTATGTTTAAAGTGCATGATTCATTTCAACTAGCTTCACACACCACCACCGCATAGAATTCTTCAACTTGACATCTTAAAGGAATTTCACAAGATATCACACACCAATTCACAGGGTGGTTATATGGTTCTTACTTTTTACGTCATCAAGTCGTATTCACAAAGGAATGCACAATAATTATTAAATCAAAAGAACCTTTCTTTTATAAACGATTAGTTTGGAACGAGAGACAGTTCCAACCATGACTGAACCAAACTAAAAACCAGCTAGAGTAAAAACCGGTGAAACCAGACACAAAACCAACTTAGAATCGGGGAGCACCCGGTTCAATTGTGAAACCAGAACCGGTGGTTCTGAACCACTGGTTCTATATATATTTTTTATTTTAAACTTTTAATATTTTTTTCCATTTTCAGACACTTTAAAGGGTTCTCTATCAAATTCAGAATTCACTCGGTGTTGGTTCGGTTTTGTTTCTAGTTCCTAAAAAATAAGAACCGATAGTTTAGAACCATCGATTTTGGTTTACCTAAAACCAGTCATGTCCACATTCTTTGAAGGACAATAATTGATAAATCAGCAATACTGAATGCATATAAAACATCAAGCACATCTTTCAACAAAAAAGAAGCGAAAGCAATGAAATCTTAATTTGGATTCATGACGACTCTTTTGTGATTACCTACATTCGCTGAGATCAGGTGGAAAGCTCATTTTTGTGCCTTTCCTTTTCACTATTAAACTTGTGACAAAAACCAAACCTTTACTTAATTATGATCGAGTTCATTTCTGAGCCCCGTTTATTATATACACAGACTCAATTCTTCATGTTTTCTGCAGGATCATGTCCTTGAGAGTAACCTGTTGTGGACCAACAAAACTTTTAGGGTGAGACAAAGTCCAGTTAGTTGAAATTTGGGTGAGACCACCACCGCTCACCTCGCTTAGGTAAGTTTACCACTTGGTGTGACAGTATATATATATATACGAGAACATGGTAAATATGCATAATCATGTATAAATATTCTTAAAAATCTCAACCATTCAATAATTAAAATCAACAATTGAATTTGGTAGACTCGATTCATTCTAGCATGATTGTGTTATTCCCCTACTCTCCCTACGTTCTATTTGACGTTCACCCGTTCATACTTGCCATAATTCACTCTCTCTCATTCCGACGCCTCAAACTCTAGCAGCACTATGCTGAGACACCTTGTGCACTGACCTAGCAAAAGTTGGTAAATAGTGTCTTATGATCAAAATGTAGAAATCTTCAAGATTTGAGTATATATATGCAGAGATTTCTCTCTCTTTATAATATATATATATATACATACATACATATACATACATACATACATATATATACATACATATATATATATATATACATATATACATATATACATATATGTACATATATGTATATATATTATTGGTGAATCTCGATATACCCCGGCAGTCGAACTATGTCAGAGTTCATACGAGTCGAGACCCCTGCCGAGTGGGCTCTCTCACGCTGAGTGCCGCACATTTTAAGATGGCATTTAAGAAAAGTACCTTCCTCATTTAATAACACTGTTTGGAAGTGTCGCGATTCATGAACTTTGTTCAAAATTGCAGGAAAAACTTGGGAACGAGATTGGCACCATAGGTGGATCGCACGGCAGATCTTTTGACGTTGGGGTTGTCACTGGATCAGGATTAGCTTGAATCTGATCCATACCCGGATCCATTAGGCTTTGGTACCAATGCAATAGATCCATATACTTTTATCTGGTTTAAACTCACTTGTCTGAGTTGGGTATGCATATCAAACTTGGATCCTACCCCAGTTTCGAAAAAGCTTTGTGGAACTTAACAATTTGAGTTTGACATGGATTTGATCCATACCAAACCTCCTAGGATCATGCTTAATGACAATTGAATTGATCTATGTACTTATTTGGGTCAAACTCCTAAATCCGATTGATATACACAGTTAAGAATTACTAGCAAAAGGTTAATAGGAGCTGAGTTTCTGTTAATACCTCCAAAATTTTCAATATAAATTCTATTTTAAAATATTAAAATACCAAGGCGGATCCGGGTCTGTAATGACATACTACACTGAAGTGCGGACCGTGAATTTACTCCGTTCAACACCAACGCAGGTGGACTCGGTATGCGTTGGGGTCACAGAAGGTATTACACTGTTGCGGGACCCACAACATGCACATGTAGGACGGGCCCACCACTACCTTTCGCTACGTGTACTTTTTTTTGACAAGGTATGCTCCCGGAACAGGTTCTCTTGATGATGTGGTGATATACCCTCCTACAAAGACAAAATTACCCTTAATTTGATGTTGCTTTCGTTCCTCCTTTCATGTTCGAGTCTCCTCCAGATGGGACATTTTCGAATTGGGTTCGTCTTGTGTGCTTTCTTAGAGTTGCTCGCTTATTATCTAGCCAAGTGAACCTTTGATGTATATTGCACAATTTGACTATTGTATACATGCACCATGAAAGATACATGCTTGGTTCGTGAAGACATAAGCGAAGTTGTTGAGTTAATGGACAGGTAATCGACTTTCGTGGCCGGTCCCAAGCTCAAATAAAGGAGGAGGGTTGTGTTAGGCTTTCGACAGACAACATGAAACTTTATTGGATTATCTATCATGAATTCTACAAATTATTAGTATTGCATTGGGGTATTCCCTCTTAGCGATGCACTACAAAACTCGAATGCAGTGAAAAATAAGTAAGGATTTTTACATCTTCGTCCAGATGTAGTGAATCTATTATAGAGAAGGTTCCTACATCATAGAGGGGTTAAGATAAAGAAGTTAGTCATACTACATTGTAGCCTAAATTTAGTGAACAAGTTATAGTAAGAGTCTCAGCATTTTTAGCATGGATGAATGCAGAGGGTAAAGAATCTAGTTTTACATAATTAGATTAATATCGGTACTTGGAATATTGAAACATTGACCCACAACTTAATGAAGTTGTTAGATATTATGATTTAGAGAAAGATACACATTCTATGTTTACAAGAGATAAAGTTAGTGGGAGAAAAAGCAAACGAGATTAAAAATACAAGTTTTAAATTATGATATTAAGGAAAGAAAAGGCTTGAAATGTTACTGGTATTATTGTAAATAAATATTTAATGGATAGTGTAGTAGACATACAGTGATATGGTAACCGAATTATGATAGTGAAATTAGTGTTAGGAGTAGAGACTTTGAATATAGTTTGTGCTTATGCACCCTAAGTAGGATTAAAAAATAGTATAAAGAAGACTTTTGGGGAAGAGTTAGAAAAAGTAATTCAAAGAATTTTACAAACATAGATGATTTATTTAGGAGACTTAAATGGACATGTCAGTAAATATACATTAGGATATCAAGGTATTCATGAAAACTATGGTTTTGGGATATAAATGAAGTGGGTAGGGAGATTTTAAATTTTACTATAGTTTTTGATATCTTATAGCCAATATAATTTTCAAAAAATGAGATGAAAATTTAATTACTTGTAAAAGTGGATTGTCACAAATACAAATTGATTATTTTGTTTATAGGAAAAAAAATAGGTCATGTTGTAAAGATTGTAAGGTAATTACAAGAGAAAGATTAACTACTAAACATCGACTTTAATAATAAATTCTCAAGTAAAAAAGTATAGAAAGAAGAATAGAGTGCATAGAGTTATTCGAACTAGATGGTAGAACCTCAAATATGATAAATAATATATATTTAAGCAAAAAGTTCTTCAAAGAGATGCTTTGAATTATTTAGGTATACCTTTTCATATGTTGAACAATATGACTAATATTAGAGAAGTGACAAAATATGTCTTAAGCAAATCTAAGGGAGGTGTACCGACACAAAAAGAAGCATGATCGTGGAGTGAAGTGGTGCAAGATAAAATTAAGATAAAGAATTGTATTATGCCAAGAAGACTAATGAAACTTGAGACACTTATATGATAATAAAGAAATAAGTGAAAAATCCTGTTAGTAAAGTAAAAGCCAAAATTTAAAAAGATTTATATAAAAAAGTTAACTCAAAAGAATGTGAAAGAGATATTCTTAGGATAGATAAGGTTAGAGATAAGAAAACTAAGGATCTCTTATATGCATCAAAAATGAGGATGAAAAGATTATAGTGACAAATGATGGCATCAAAAATAGATTGAAAATTTGTTTCTATAAGCTTTTTAATGAAAATACATATGGTAATATTAGCTTAGGAGAGTTACCCAAATTAGAAAAGTATATAAACAAAATTTCTATCGGCGTATTCAAAAGAATAAACTCAAAGAGGCTCTTAAATATATGACAATTGGTAAATTTGTAGGACCAAACAATATTTATATAGAAGTACAAAAAAATCTAGGAGAGATAGGACTTACTTGGCTCACAAGACTATTTAATAAAATATGAAGAACCCAAAAGATGCCCAAGAAATGGAGAGTGGGTACACGTATACCCATATGTAATAACAAGGGAGACATTAAGAATTGTACGAATTATCGTGGTATCAAGTTAATGAGATATACTATGAAATTATGGGAAAGAATTATCGAACATAGGTTAAGACAACTATCGAGTACAATAGAGAATTAATTCAAACTCATACCCAGTAGATCTACTATTGAAGCAATTCACCTATTAAGATAGCACATTGAATATTTTAGAGCAAAAAGGAAGAATCTTCGCATGCTATTTATTGATATAGAAAAAACTTACGATAAGGTATGAAGAGATGTTCTTTCAAGAACCTTGAAAAGAGAGGTATCTTATTGATATGCATAAATCTTATATGATGATACAAAAACATGTGTGAAGACTCATAAGGAATGACAAACTCCTTTGAAGTTAAGATTAGATTACATCATGAATCAACTTTAATTTCATATTTATTTATATTGGTCATTGATGACTTAACAAAACATATTCAAGATGAAGCACCTTGGTGTATGTTATTTGCAAATGACATTGTGTTAGTAGATGGGTCTAAGGAAAAAGTTAATAGGAAATTCGAACTATTGAGAGAAACATTATAAAGTACAAGCTTTCAACTTAGTAGAACAAAGACAAAATATATGGAATGTAAGTTTGATCATCTGGGTACTTCAGAGGACATATAAATTAAGATTGGCACACATTGCATCCGCTACAATGAATACTTTAAATACCTAGGGTCAATTTTTCAAAGTGATGAAAAAATAGATGGAGATGTTAGTGAAGACACATTTGGGTGAAGTTCTGAAGTCAATACATTCTGCGAAGGTCTATGGCATTGACACTACGAGCACCACTATACATAGTTGACACAACCCTAGTGTATAGGGGACCAATAGTATCCACATCAGTATATCAACCACTTCATTTTGGGTCAAGATTGGTGAGTGCTACAAATTACCTCATGAATCTTGATCATTATCATTTGGACTTCTGTTGTGCTTAAGCATTTCAATAAGAAACCTTGGTGACTCTATTTTATAAGGATCATCATCCAACAAGACATAATTCAAAGCCCTTCATTAAGTTTTAATATATGAACTTTGAGATGGTTGATTTAGGTATCGTACTAGTTCAGTCCTCTAATTGTTGAGAAGCACTACCTCCTAACCTTGCTCTATTATCATCGCTATTGACCATTAGTCGTGTCCTTTGACTTATAGCCTAAGACAGATTGAGCTAAACCATTTGTAACATGGTTATCACCTCTTACTATATACAACAATTCTACCTTAGTAAATACTTGAATTAACTCTCTTACTCGTTGATGTAAAGGCAGTAAATTGAGACTATGGCATTGGTAAATACCAACAAATTGACTCAAAACAACCTGCAAGTCACCAAACACTTCTAGTCTCTTAGAACCTCTAAACAAAATTTTCCAGTCGTGCATCGACTTAAAACATCATTTGCAAAACTATGTGTGAGTATGCCAGCTAGTTTACTCAAACTTGCAAAGTGATTTTTTGACTATGTGGCGATTGTAGACAAGTAAATATTTATCATCATAGGCCTTCTTTAACCGACGCTCAAGGGTCAACCTAAATGCATAAAAAGAGTGATTTATGATTTAAGATTTTTCAAAATAATTTTCAACCAAAACTACGTTTTAAAAACAAGTAGATCATTCACTTGACAAAATCAGTCTAAGTTTTGTAAATCAGAGTCGGTTTTGTCTTCCAATAACATATGTTTGCAATTTTTTTTTAATTTTTTGGGGATCCAAAAATCTTAAATTTTTTACCTAAATAAGATATAAGTATGAAGCTTTATTGGAGATTTTTATTTGAATTTTTGTTCTTTGAATGATCAAAATTAAATCCGAGAATATTCCTAACCGAATGTGATTATGAAATTCACAACAGTTTCTATGATTGAAATATAGAGCCTTAGTAAAAAGCTTGTATCTCTACATGTAGGATTCATATTTTTATAAAATTGCTTAGGTTGAAAGATATGAATGTCAGATTTCCAACAAAATCATTTTCATGATTTTTGGGTGGCTACGGACAATGTTATGAAGGTTTTAACGAAGGTCTATCGTAGGATTTTTTGCATAGATACATTTTATTTTTGGTTTTTAATGATTTTATTATCGGCTTCACCCACGTCCAAAATTTTTAAAATTTTTACTAATCAGTATGTATAGAATGTTTGGACCAAATTTCAAAATATTTCAATCAGAGATGAGGGCTAGAAAATTTGAGGATCAAACATTGTTAGTGTGTAATATTGACATGTGCAGAGTTTTCTTTTTAGAAACTAATGATGCATTTGAATTGATCCTTAATATGTTAATGATCATCTAAAGAAATTTATATTGAGGACTTGTGCTTGTTTGAAGAGGTAACTCATCTACATATAATATCCTAGGGCATCTCTCTCGAAGGGGATAACACTCTTGGATATATATGCGATCATAACCCCTTACCAGCCCGTAACACAAACTTATGGATATTTAATCCATAAGAGTGATTATATACTCATATCATTGCATATAAATGTGACAGTTATGTCCGTCTTATGACTTTTTGATTTAATTTAGAGAAAATTCATCAATCAAGAAATGGGAGAAGAAATGAAAATATAATTAAGCATAGAAGAGATGAGAAAGTATAATATACGACTTATATTGGGGTAGAAGAAATTGAATCTCAAATAAGTAATAGGTCATCTTACCAATGGTCTTTAGCATAAATTTACAACATTTGCTCTTGATTTTATAATGAATTGGAGATGGATACTCCACATATTACAAATGGAATGGATTGGAAAAGAGGAAAGAACAAAACCTGGCCGACGACTTGCTTAGAAGATGATCTCCTTGGGCTGACGATCGTGGGCGAACTTCTTCCCTTGGACGGCCCCTCCTCCTTCCTCTTCCCTATCTCTTTTTATCTCTCTTCTTCTGGATTTTTTCTCCAATTTTTTCTTCCTTAAACTCAATCCAAGGGCTGATATTTATAGAGCTCTTGGGAAGGCTCTAGACCAAGCATATTCCTTGGCATCTCTCTAGAGTCTTTCATGGGTTCTGTTGGTCCATGCTTGATCCAATTAGACCCAATCCATCTTGCTTTTGCTGGTCACATGGGGTCCACATGGATTACATGGCCTGGTCAAAGCTGGCCATGGTCCCTCTTGGTGCAACCTGTCCCATGGTGCAATCGGCCTAGGACTTTGGTGCAGCCCATCTTGATTTGGCGCATCCAGCCTCCACTTAGTGCAGCTCATTATGGAATGGTCTTGTCTTGGTTTAGGGTTGATCTTGTGACCTAGCTCAATCTTCCTTGGCTTGATAAAAGTTTGTTTCATGGATTGGTTTCATGTTGACTCACCCACTTGGTTCGATCGAGCTTGACTTACCTCGCCTTAGTCAAGCTTCATTCACTTGGGTCTTAAATTGGTTACATGGTCAACTCTTCTTGACTTACCTTGATTTGATACTTAAATTGAACTTGATCATGTGCAACCCATTTGGACTTGATTTGGGCTTGATTATGCGTAACCCATTCTTGATTAATTTAGGTTGGTCATGTGCTCATCTTGACTTGATTTTGGGTTTGATTATGTGCCCATCTTGACTTGATTTGGGCTTGATCATGTATCCATCTTGATTTGGTTTTGAGCCGGTTTGTATATGTGCAACCCTTCTTTGATTTGATTTGGGCTCTTCTCATGTGCACCCTATTTTGAATTGAGTTGGGCTCGCCTCATGAGCAACCCATCTTGAATTGAGTGGGGCTCGCCTTATGTGCAGCTCATTCTGACTTGATTTGATTTGATCTATTGCATGTATGGGAGGTGTACTTCTTCAAACTCCCTTTCTTCTGTGCAAATCTTTTTTGCTTTCATCCTACCCTCCCGAGATCTTGCTCCGCTTGATCCGGTTCTCTTTTCAAGTAAGATTTTATTTTATGGTTTCAAATATTTTCTTTAAAACTATTTCTTTTAAGATATATTTGAAAATATTGAATTTTAACGAAATCTTCAAACATCCTTTTTGGGGTACAATTGTCCCATCTCCAATGTTGTTTGCACCTGCTTTTGCTCTGTGAGTTAATCATCTATCATTTTGACTACTTTAACCCTTTGATGGGTGTAGGGTCTGAGACTGCTTTAACCCTTTGATGAGTGTAGGGTCTCAGACCGCTTTAACCCTTTGATAAGTGTAAGGTCGTTTGGTGTGGGACTATCATTGATCTGGCAAGTTTTTTGAGGTCATGTTTTGAATTTGTTTTGTTTTTTAATTCAAAGGGTTCTGTAAATTTGTAAAGTTGTCATTTTGCAAACATTTTGTGGGTTTAGTTTCCAATGTCCCATTTTCAATTATTTATTTAAAGAAAATTATTCGAAACAATTCCTTCTTTGAAGAAAGTCATTTGAAACAGCAAAATCCTCTTTATTTGGCCATGAGACTAAACAATCATTTTTTATTTTTGTAAAAATTTGATTTTTTTCAAAGGGGTTCAAAATACCTTTATTTTGAGGTTCCTACAAAATTTTGGCATAAAAGTAGGTTCGTTTAGATGTCTTTGAAAGAAAACCTTAAAAGGTCCACAACGATCATTTTTCTTAAAAAAGACAAAACTCTAAAAAAACAAATCTTTTGAGAAATTTTTGGGTGTTTACACCACCAGTCTTAATGCTAAACTCAATCTATGAATGAGGGCATGATACTTAGCATCATTATTGGATAGAGTCATCTTTAAATACATAGTGACCATTATGACCTTCCCTATGAGTAATATAATAGACGCATTGATCCTTGCATCTTTGTTATATTTTGACCCATCAAATATCATTCTTCATGATTATTCAACGAGCATCTCCTCTACTAATTCCAATAGGTGGGTGACCTCAACACAAACATGATATGAGAGATTCTATGATGACATGTTCTTTAACCACTCTTGAGAGTCAAAAAATAGTATTTTGGTGGCCAAAAGATAGTATTCTGATTTCGATGTCCAAAAGAGAGTATTCTATTTTTGTGCAAGCATGGTACAAGGACAAACATAACCTTTCTATTGAGGAATAATGAGATTCATTATTTGTGAGTAACTGACTCAAATAGAAGATAGCACACTCAGTACTATCATTGGCATCCTATGTTGATAAGAGTAAGTTGGCGTGGTTATAATAATTTTAATAGTTTTCCAAGTATAGGGAACATTAATACCAAATTTTCATCATATATTCTTTGATCCTTCCAAAAGATCGCTATTATTTTGTGCCCCATTTGAAGTCCTCGACATCCTTCAGTTTGAGCAACACCACGAGAGGTATCATCTTTCCTGCAACATTAGTAATAAAATGTCAAAAGTAGTTTGACTTGTTTGATGAGACTTTGGAGTTCCTTTTTGGTCCTAGGTAGTCTTCATCAATGATGGGTTTGACCTTGTTTACATCGACTTTAACTCTCCTTTTGTGCACTAAGAAACCTAGAAAATATCCTTCACAAGTACACTTGTTATGACTAATCTTCAAATTATGCCTTCACATACGTTGGACTACTTGCTTGAGGTCAAGCAAATGTTGCTCAAAGTTTGCTGATTTTACTACCACATCATCAATGTATACTTCCATACTTTTTCAATCTGATCATGTAATATGCAATTCATCACTCGTTGGTATGTTGCATCAGTGTTCTTAAATCCAAACAGCCTTATCACCCATTCATAAATTTTTAATGACCCTACCTAGGCATTGGAATATGTATTCTCAAGGTTTACCTTGATATAGTTATTTCCACATGCATTGTCCACAAAATAAAAGATTCCATGGGTGGAGGTAAAGTCTTAGTTTGACCTTGAAGCATCACTAAATTGCTTACCTTGATCCTTTGATTGATTGAGGAGACCTCAAGTTGCCTTGAGTGCCATAAATTGCCTACGATGGTAATTGATGATCACTTATTAATAATCATCCATAAGTAATCTTTGAGGATTAGCCATAGATGGGCCTCCTCAAATGTGAAGCCTTGAGTAATTAACTAATACAACTTCACTCCCTTGAGTGCCTCAAGTACAATGAATGGGCTGACCCAAGGTGTGAATAAAATAACGACATTGACTACTTAGAGATCAACTGCAAAGTGATCTTTCTTGAAATTGGTAACCTTGACCATGTCATCCATCTAAAGCATGAACTTCTAATGTCATGTCAAGGGCACACAGTAATTTGTGTGTATCAAATCCCTATCTAGAAGTAACAAATATTCTAGGTTGGTATCTACCACAAAAAATGGGGTATTGAAATCCTAGAGCCCACCGTGAGTTCCATGGATGTCATCCTATCACGACACATGGTTCTTCCTAAAAATCAAACTTCTTGAGATGGTGACATGATGAAAAACAATCCTCCTGATTTGTCATAAGGTATCATAGGACATCATGTTCAATATAATACCTCGTGACCATCCACAATAGCCTTGATGCATAATGGTCGGAGATGTCTTATAGCGGCTTTATGTGGTTTGTCAAAGGTTATCAACGAGTTGATTCGGCTTACTAGGACCACCCAATATAGTTTGTCCACTACAAAATATTCATTCTTATTAGTGTGTTTGTACTCAAGGGGGCAAAACTTGTTCAAACAATTGTGATCAAGCTTTCTTGGACACAACACATATTGGCATCAAAATCCTCATTGAACAAATAACTGTCATCCGAGGAATAATCACCTCCTATTGTGGCCCACAATAACACCAATGGGAGATTAACTTGGGATGCAATAAGACTTCTTTGTAAGATTCACCAACGAGATGAATTAGGGCTGGTTTATTCCCTCCATCTAAAGACTCAAAATGTAATAGGATCTTCTGGTTCTCATCGCCCTACCTTGCTAGCCGTCATCAAACCAACTAGTGTGTCATCGAGGTTTGAGTCTCCTCAACAAGGTGAGTCACAAAATTCTATAACTGGAGTCAATCCTTTATCATTTTGAGCATTCGATCCTCTGGTTTGGAAACCCATTGATCCCTTCATTGGCTTTCTCTATGTGCTTAGCTATGAATGCTTCTAGAACCACTCTCCAAAGGATAGTGGCTCCCTTGCCTTTTGACAGGTCTCCTCATGGCTAGAGTCAAAGACCTCCATATTGTTCTTCCATTAGTCAATGATTGCTTTGATCCGTTCATCGATCTCTTCTGGGATGAAATACAAGCATCCTCCCGACTTAGCAAGTTTGTTATCTATCAAATGTGCTTGGTCATTGTCTGGCACAACACTTAATTCATTTTCCAAATCTCATAGCTTGAATGATTGCCCATCATCTCTCTCATGATCAGGCTAAGGAGTTTATCTTCATTGCTTACTCCTTGTGCACAATTGGATCTTGTTTGAACTCCTCATTGTTGTTCAAGATAACTCCAATTCAAATGAGGTGAGGGGATGATTCTAGTTCTCGGAGGAATCTTTTGAGTTCTACTGCACCCTTTTCCTTTTGATGTACCTTTCTTGCATTTGTGTGAGTTGTGTTAGGCAAGGCGTTGAGGCCGCCACTTGGGTCGCGAGTTTTTAACCCACTCATCAACTTATGGTCAACTTGGGGTCTGACCATGTGACCTCGAAATGGAACTTGATCTCCATCTGATATGTCCAAGGTAGTCATTCCGTCATGAATGAATACCTCAAGTGCCTGAGGAAGAGGTTGTTGGTCATGACACACGGTTGAAACCGATCCTACTCAACGTGAGAATGATGCCATCCGCTTTGATTATTCAAGGCGAGTCTGTCTCTTTAATAACAGGATGGAGACCTTCATTGATGTGGTCCTAGATGATAAGTTCACCATTCTACGGACACATGCTTGCGAGCCCTCTGTTGTCTCTAATGTGGACCTAGGGTTCATTGAGGGTAATATTGGTCCTTTTGGCTGGACAGTTGAAGGATCTAGACATGTCTCACTCATCATTGGCCCACCACTCTCTCTTATGGACTCGTGAGTCAACTGTGTGTTCTGACCAATTGGAGCATGATGTCGTTTACAAGCTCCCTATTTTTGGATAATGCTAATCGAAACGGTACAAAAAAGCAAGACAGGGCCATCCTTTGTCAAAGTAGAAACATCTAGAATCAAGTCTACATCGGCATCGAACTACTTTTTTGCAAGCTTCAATAGGCCTTTCTTGATGGCATGCCATATTATAGTGGAGAATTTATTGATGGCATATTGTATCACAATGTGGAATTTTACACAGTAGTTGATATCGTGAGTATTGATGTTGTGTCACTTACAATACCTCCGCAATCTTTTTGAGCTCCTCTCAAGAAGGAACAGAGTAGACTTCGAGAAGTCCAATTTGCATATCTTTTACTAACTAATCAAAAATTTGATCGGCTTTGATATTGTCGAAGTCCGTAGCTCTTTTGCATCGGCCTTCTCCTTGCCTCTTGGAGACCATAGAGTGTTATACGTGTAGGGAGGCCATTGTGTCAATTCACCTTCCATAACTTCAGCCGAATTGGGATGTTTGTCATTTACTTGCATCATATCCTCGATGCATGATATAAAATCCTATCGCTAGAACTTCTTTGGTCATTCCCACTGGATAGTGAGAGGATCATGAGCATTTAGAATATGCTCCATCTTGATTGTTTGGTTTGTCAACTAAACAAGAGTTGGGAAGAAATTACCAATCCCTTTTTGGTTTCCGACCGTAAGCAATTTCTCACCAAAGCCATATATTGGGCTTTGGTGAATTGCATTTCACAACGGTAACCATTTGGTGGAACTTCTCATAGAAGGCCTAAACGGTCTTTCCAACCTTTGTAGGAGATTATTTACCTTTTAACTTTAATGATATCTTCTTATCACAAAGAATACCTCATACTCCTCTCCATTTTATTCAACTTGTATTAATTCTATGCATAACATCTCCATCAATTCTTCCATCACTCTGAAAAATTCACCCTAAGTATTTAAAACTTTCCTTTTGGGGGATGTAATGTGTGCCAATTTTAACTTCTATATCCTCTAAGGTAACCAAATGATCAAACTTACATTCCATATATTCTCTCTTTGTTCTACTAAGTCGGAGGCCTTTGCTTTCTAATGTTTCTCTCAATAGTTCCAATTTTCTATTAACTTTTTCCTTAGACTCCTCCACTAATACAATGTCATCCGCAAATAACATACACCAAGGTACTTCATCTTGAATATGTTTTGTTAACTCATCAATCACAATTATAAATAAGTATGGACTTAAAGTTGATCCTTGATGTAACCCAATATTAACTTCAAAGAAGTTTGTCATTCCTTCATGAGTCCTCACACATGTTTTTGCACCATCATACATGTCTTTCTCTAAAGCATAGTATCTACCACCTCAATTAGCTTAACAAATAATGTTTTGATATTTTAGGAACAAATACGAATCTTATTATGTAGGACTAGCTTCCTTACCCCCGCATCTGTCCATAATCAAAATACGGAGACCCTCTCTGAAAATTATTCAGTACATTCAGGCAACAATGTAGCGGGACTAACTTCTTTATCCACAACCGTCCATGATGTAGGAACCCTCTTTGTAATGGATTCACTATATTCGGGCAAAAATATAGTGGCCCTTGCTTACTTATTACTTCATTCGGGATCTGTAGCACGTTGCTAGGCGGGGATGCCCTAAAGCAATTCTCATAATTTTTGTAATCCATGTTATAAAATCTAATAAAGTTTTACGCTGGCTGTCGGAAACCTAATATAACCCTCCTTTATTTGGGCTTGGGACCGGCAAAGCAAGCGTAGGTTGTTTTACCTCTGGTATTTTTGAGAAATTATTAAAGGTAGAAATTCTTTGGGGAAATTATAAATTTATTTTAGGTTATTTTTATATTAGAAATGAGTTATTTTCAGCTCATTTTTGCGATATTATTCTACATCGTTCTAATGAGATTCATGCTATGTGTGTTTTGTTGCTTATTTAATATTTCGTTTTTAGATCGTCTAATTGTTATAATTGCTAAACATATAAAAATAAACTCTATAATATGTGTGTCTAAACTGGCAAAAATTGAAAAGTTAAACGGTCTAAACAAAGAGAAGAATTACACTTACTCTAACATTAAAAGGTGTACAATATGTTTTAAAGGAAACTGTGCGTCCGCCACCACCGGACGCAATTGAGCAACAAATAGAAATATATAAAACATTTCTAAAAGACGACACAATTGCAAGAATTGTCATATTGACATACATGGAGGATGACTTGATAAGGGGTTCAAAGAATATGAGACCACAAAAGAGTTGTTCGACTACATAACAATCAAATATGACAACTTTCAAACTGCATGTTCAGTTGCTACTACAGAAATACAAAGAAAGAGACAGCGTAGTAGAACATACAAACAACATGTTGGTAATGGCTAGGGACCTAGTTGTAGCAAAGTTAGTCATCCCAGAACTGGTGTAGATATCAACTATCCTAAACAGTCTTCCCCCGTCATGGAACATGATCACCAATGCTCTCAAATTAGGGTCAGAAATTAACCTTTCTGAATTTCCTTTGAAACTAGTAATAGAGCAAGAACATATGAGTAAAATCAAGAAAGAAAAATTGCTAGTAGTAGAAGATGAGATAGGGTCTTGCTTCAAACACAACAAAAAGATAAATAACCCAAATAAAAAGTTTGATAAGAATAATAAAAAAGGCGATCAATTTTTTAAGAAAATGTAGGAAACCACTTCTTGGGTCAAGTGTTTCAGTTGTGAAAAAATGGGATACTAGAAGAGAGATTGTCGCAAGAAGAAAGGTGGGGGAAACAACAAACAACGCGAACAATCATAGAAGGAGAACATAATTTGCATAATATAAGAATGTTTTTATATGGACCGCCCGATAACTGATTAGTGGATCAACTCTCGAGCTAAAAGATATATATCGAATACAAAGGAAGGGGTAATAGATTTAAAGGAGTACAAACTAGGAGAACATCGGGTGTACATGAAAAATAACACTTTCTCAGATGTTTTGTGTATTGGGTCCTTTAGAATCTTTGTATAAAGCAAACCGATTGTACTGATTAATATATTGATTATGCCATCTATAAGGCACAATGTAGTTTTGGATCCTGTCTTAGTAAAGTAGGGTTTTGAGGTAAGGTTTATTCTTAACAAGGTGATAGTGGAGAAACATGAGAGAATATTATTCCAAAGATATTTTAGGGAGAAGTAGTAAGTACATCGATATACATACTCAATAGAGTATCATGTAAGGTTGTATTCACTACACTATGTGAGATGTGGTTTGTAAGAAAACCCAACCTATGTCATCTCAGGAGGTGGGGATCTATTGCACATGTAAATATTCTTTATCAGTCTAGAGACAAGCTAGATCGTAGGTCCTTGAGATGTATATTCATCGGATATCTTAAAGGTTCAAAGGCATATCAATTTTATTATAAGGACCACTGACTGATAGAAAGTAGAGATTTGAATTCTTAGAAGATACTGAGAATGACAACGTAGAAAATAATGATGAATATACTAATAATCTAATAGACCTAGATAAATTATTATATAAACTCATAGAAGATCTTTCTTAAACAAAACCTTAAATCGACATAAAAGGCCTAGGGTCACACCGTCCTACTTAAAGGATTATCACACTTATCTTACAGAAGCAGTGTGTAATTCGGTGGATTTAGATGAGTTAATTGATAACTTGACTTATCAACAAGTTATAAACTCATCGGAAGCAAAAGACTGGGGAAAGCCATGGATACAACAACAACAACAACAACAACAACTAAGCCTTTTCTCATACTAGATGGGGTCGGCTACATGGATTCTTTGTTTCCATAGATCCCTATCGTGTGCCATGTTAGGAGTTAACTCCCAATAAGCTAAATCATTCTTTATTGTTTCTTTCCAACACTTTTGTGGTCGTCCTCTACCTCTTTTAATACTTTCCAAATTTAGTTTTTCTAACCTTCTTATAGGTTCTTCTTTTGATCTTCTTTCTATATGTCCAAACCATCTTAAACGATGTTCTCTCATTTTATCCTCTATTGGTGCAACTCCTAATTTGTTTCTAATAACCTCATTATGTATACGGTCTTTTCTTGTATGACCACTCATCCATCTCAACATCTTAATTTCTGTCGCAGACATCTTTTGTACATGTTGATGATTAACTGCCCAACACTCAAAACCATAAAACATGGCAGGCCTAATTGCTGCTCTATAATATTTACCTTTTAATTTTAATGGTATCTTCTTATCACAAAGAATACTGCTCCTCTCCATTTTAACCAACCAGCATTTATTCTATGTGTAACATCTCCATCAATTCTTCCATCACTTTGAAAAATTGACCCTAGGTATTTAAAACTTTCCTTTTGGGGAATGCAATGTGTGCCAATTTCAATTTCTATGTCCTCTGAAGTAACCAAATGATCAAACTTACATTCCATATATTCTGTTTTTGTTCTACTAAGTCGGAGGCCTTTGCTTTCTATTGTTTCTCTCCATAGTTCCAATTTTCTATTAACTTTTTCCTTAGACTCCTCCACTAATACAATGTCATCTGCAAATAACATACACCAAGGTACTTCATCTTGAATATGTTTTGTTAACTCATCCATCACCATTATAAATAAGTATGGACTTAAAGTTGATCCTTGATGTAACCCAATATTAACTTCAAAGAAGTTTGTCGTTCCTTCATGAGTCCTCACACATATTTTTGCACCATCATACATGTCTCTTATAAGGTTAATATATGCCAATGGGATACTTCGTTTTTCCAAAGTTCTCCAAAGAACCTCCCTCGGTACCTTATCATAAGCTTTTTCTAGATCAATAAATATCATGTGAAGGTCTTTCTTTTTTGCTCTAAAATATTCCATAAGATGTCTCAAAAGGTGAATCGCTTCAATAGTAGATCTGCCTAGCTTGAATCCAAATTGGTTCTCTATTATACTTGATAATTGTCTTAACCTACATTCGATAATTCTTTCCCATAATTTCATAGTATAACTCATTAACTTGATACCTCGATAATTCGCACAATTTTGAATGTCTCCCTTGTTCTTATATATGGGTATAAGTGTACTTGCTCTCCATTCCTCGGGCATCTTTTGGTCTTTCTATATTTCATTAGATAGTCTTGTGAGCCAAGTGATTCCTATTTCTCCTAGTATTTTCCAAACTTCTATAGAAATATTATCTGGTCCTACCGATTTACCACCCTTCATATGTTTAAGAGCCTCTTTGACTTCATTCTTTTGAATACGTCGGTAGAAATTATGGTTTATATACTTTTATGACTTGCTAAATCTCCTAAACTAATAATACTAACATCTTTATTTTCATTAAAAAGATTATAAAAATAGTTTTTCCATCTATTTCTTATATCATCATTTGCCACTACAATTTTTTCATCCTCGTCTTTTATGCATCTAACATAATTAAGATCTTTAGTTTTCTTATTTCTAGCCCTAGCTATCCTAAAAATATCTCTTTCACCGTCTTTTGAGTTGAGTTTTTTATATAAGTCCTCCCAAATCTTAGCTTTTGCTTCACTAACGGCCTTTTTTGCTTCCTTCTTTGCTTTCTTATAAGCTTCCAAAGTTTCACTAGTTTTCTTAGCATAATGTAATTTGTAACAGGCCCTCTTTGCCTTGATTTTATTTTGTACTACTTCACTCCACCACCAAGCTTCTTTTTGTGCCGGTATACCTCCCTTAGATACCCCTAACACATCTTTCGCCACTTTCCTAATATGTATAGCCATATTGTTCCACATATGAAAGGGTGTGCCAACATAATTCCAAACATCTCCTTGAAGGACTTTCTGTTTAAATATATCTTCTTTCTCGCTTTTGAGGTTCCACCATTTAGTCTGAATAGCTCGATGCACTCTTTTCTTCTTTGTCCATTTTTTTATTTGTAAATCCATAACTAAAAGTCGATGTTGGGTGGTTAAGCTTTCTCGTGGAATTACCTTACACTATTTACAACACGCTCTATCTTTTTTTTCTACAAATAAAGTAATCAATTTGTGTTTGTGATAAGCCACTCTTATAAGTAATTAAATGTTCATCTCATTTTTTGAAGATTGTATTGACTATAAAGAGATCAAATGCCATAGCAAAATTTAAAATCTCCCTACCTTCCTCGTTTATATCCCCAAAACCAAAGTTTCCATGAACCCCTTGATATCCTAATGCCTCTTTACCGACATGTCCATTTAAATCTCCTAAACAAATCATCTCCCTTTGTGGAATCTTTTGAAACACCTTATGTAACTCTTCACAAAAAACAGTCTTTTATACTATCTTCTAGTCCTACTTGGGGTGCGTAAGCACAAACTATATTCAAAACCTACAATGCTCATAATTTTTGTAATCCATGTTACAAAAATCCGACGAAGTTTTATGTTGGCTGTCGAAAGCCTAACACAACGCTCCTCCTTTATCCGGGCTTGGGACCGGCAATGTAAGGGTGATCCCTTACATGGGCGGAGTTTGGGGGAAAGCCATAGATGAGGAAATTTAATACATTGAGAAAAAGCAAGCTTGGGAATTGACCGATTTGCTAAAAGGAAAAAAAGTTATAGTGGGTTCTGAAAAAGAAATATAAGGTTGATGATTCAATTGATAAGTTTAAAGCGATGTTGGTTGCAAAGGGGTTTTTGCAAAAAGAGGGGATAGACTATGTTTAGACATATTCCCTAGTTGTAAAATTTGCATCCTTAAGGATAATCCTGACAATATCTGTATATTATGATTTGGTCTTATATCAGTTAGATGTAAAGACAGTTTTTCTAAACAGAGATTTAGATGAAATCATATACATGCAGCAACCCAAAGGATTTATAGTTGAAGGCCAAGAAGATAAAGTATATAAGTTGAGAAAATCCCTATATGGCCTAAAACAGTCACCTCGCCAATGGTATTTGACTTTTAAAATGCCAATATAGAACTTAAGTTTGCGGCTAATAAACTTGATTACTATGTATATGTTTGGAATAATGGGAGTCACTTTGTCATCTTATCATTATATGTAGATGACATATTGTTGAGTATAAATGACAATGAGATTATTGTCAAAACCAATTTATGGTTAAACTCATGGTTCAAAATGAAGGATATGAGGGAAGCATCCCATATCCTGAGTATAAAGATCTCTCGAAATATGGAATCTAAACTCTTATGCCTAAGTCAAGAAAGATATATTGACTATATCCTCAAGAAGTTCAAAATAGGTAAGTGAAAGTATTGTTACATCTGTTGCAAAAGGGGTTAAACTAAGTAAGGTTGGTTGTCCTGATGAAGGAGATGATAAGCCTAACGTTCTGTATACACAAGCTATGGGTAGCTTGATGTATGTTATGTTGTGTAGAAGACCTGATATCAGTTTTATTGTTGGTCTTATGAGTAGATATCAAAGTAATCCTGGATGACAGCATTGGATAGCTGTAAAAAAGATTTTAAGATATCTGAAAGAAAAAGAGACTTAAAACGGTGTTTTTAAGCAAATGAACTGAAAGTAGTAAGATACTCATATGCGAACTTTGTTGGGAGCAAAGATGACAGCAAATCTACCTCGAGGCAAATATTCTTATTTGGAGGTGGTGGTGTTTCTTGGGTATGTAAGAAACAGGTTGTGTATATACACAAGAAGGTGAGTATGTGGCTTGTTGTATAACTGCCACGAGTGTCGTTTGGATAAGCCGCTTCATACGTGATATGAAGCTAGAAATAGCCAACGAGCCTATTGTCATTTATTATAATAAGAATGCAGCAATTACTCTTATCAAGAGTAGAGTTGATTGCTCAAAAACCAAGCATATAATAGTTAAATACCACTATGTTCATTATATGGTTATGAGAAAGGAAATATCCATCTCATACATGCCAATAAATGATATGTTGGCAAACCGCTTGACTAAAGGCATAACAGAGGAACTTTTCTCAAAACATGTTGTAAACATGGGTTTGAGATATGTTTGATTGTTGTGTAGGTAAATAACCACACAAGGGGTAGTGATTGTTATAGCAATCATGAAATGACATTACTAGAAAAACCGCGTAAAAGTGGGAGGAAAACCAGTATGTTAATACACTTGTCTCGAATGGCTAAGTGGGAGATGTAAGGTTGTGGCCATTCTTGGCAACCTAGCACAAAAACTGTTGGACTGGTCATTCAACCATTATTTGTGATCATGGTTAAAGAAGGGATGCTCATAACTACCATAAAGATGAAACCGTCAGACCGTTACCAAAAGACATGGTAATAGTCCGGATATAGAAGCTCTTGAAGAGGAAAGCCCAGCAAGACAAAACCAGGAAGGGAGGAGCACGTGTTGCTCTATAAATACAGAGGAGTGCATAAAGACAGAAATATCAATAGAAATATATCATCAGAAACCATCCCAGTCAAACCCTGCTGCGTGGAAACCTCAAACTGAAATATACATACCTTTGTTCTTCCATTGCAGGCATACCTGAAGCTACACAGAAAGGAGCCAGAGGTCGACGGTGAAGAACCAGGAGGTCGACAGAAGCCGAACTCTGAAAAGAAGACAACCGGAAATGCCACAGTTTGCTTCTTAGGGTTGGGGTATCAATCCATGACACCATGTTCACTACCAATGCCATTGACATTCTCAATGAAAGGACTCTCAAAGGAACCTTTTTTGGCAACTACATGCCACGCTCTCACCTTCCCTCTCTTGTGGAGTACATGAACAAAGTGAAAACTACTTAATTTGTATTTTTTTGATATTCTTCATGCTAGCGAGTAGTATTAGGAATATATGTTTCTCTTTCATCTTTTATTATGTAAATATTTTGGAAATCTCTTTTATCCAAAGTAAGCTGAAATAAATGGGAAAGCTTAAAGAGAATGAAAACACGCAGAGAATTAGGGCTTCCAATTAACTATGTAAAGGACCCATCACCTCTGTTTCTAAGAGAACTTGGAACCATGAACTATGCTCGGACGAGTTTATCCATTATCCAATTAGGTAAGTTTTGTGAAATTGTTGTCTTTTTGAGCAGCCCAAATAAATGGGAAAATGATGTAATATTTTCAATTTTTATCCTGTATTGAAAATATCTTGCAAAAGATATTGTGATAGAGTTCCAAAGTATTCAAGAACTCTTGAAAAAAAATATTTTGAGAAAAAGGGCTTCCAAGAAACACTTGAATGAAAACACACACAGAATTAGGGCTTCCAAAAAATATTGTGATAAGAGTCCAAACGTATTGCTGCAGGAGCTTGAGTTGGAGAAATCCATAACACATGAGGTTCCATTCTCTGAAATGAACAAGAAGTTTGATTACATGATGAAAGGGGAAAGTCAGAGATGAGGATGGGAGCATAGTCAGGGGTACCTTTTCTGTGCAAGGTTGATAATCAATATTCTGAATAAAGGAGATTTAGGTGTAAGCAAAGGGGTGTCTGCGTGCACCTAGAGAGTTAGCTCAACTAGGAGGCCAGGTTTCCATGCTCTGATAGCGAGTTTGGTTCCCTTGGGGGTGCACGTGTGTGTGGGTGTTGTCGTTGGCCTCCCTTTGTGACCATAGTGTGTGTATATCGGCGTGCTGTGTAATGTAATGTAATGTATGTCTATATCTATATGAAGTTTTAATTATAAGTTGTGTTGCACAAGTACGCCATTATGGGCAACGTACCCATATCCGATATGTACCGAGTATGGGTACGTTTGGTACGTACCCATATCGTGAATGGTGTATCGGTATGCATTTACGTATATTGGTACGTGTACCCAAATTTGGGTACGTCACGTATCGGTACCAGGTACTACATGGATCGGGTTGACCCATATCTGAATGGGTCAACTCGATTCAAAACTAAAAATATAAAAGTTTCAAGCGTACCCTAATCCGCAAACCTGCGTGTGTCTTGTGCATCTCTCTCTACAGTCTCCTGCATCTCGTGCATCACTTTCATCCTCTGTCTCAGCTTATCGTTGAGATTGCGAGTGGGAACGGCGGCTGGCCTTCCGGCGAGAGAAAAAAGTACAGGTTTATTCTCTTGGAATTTGTTTCTCGTTCTCTTTTCTACCTTCCTGATATTTGAATACTAATAGTGGCATATCATAAACTGATAAATGTTAAGAGCATCACGGTAGTTGTATTTTGAGACTTTTGGCTATTTATATTGGTATAAGTATTGGATTGTCCTTATGACTTTCAATTTCATGGCATGCTCTTGCGATTTAACTGCTAAACCTTGGAATAAGTTGTGGTGTATTTGTTCCTAGTTGTGGTTTGGTTGCTAAAAATCAAATGTCTAAGACAGTTTGGAGCTTTGGCTTTACTGAAGAAGCGGACAGAGAGATAGGATTTTGACTTGCATCTTGAATGACGTTGCTCTTGATTTATCTAGTGTCACTGTGAATTGAGAAACTTTTTTATGGCATGAAGTTAGTGAGTTTAAACTTTAAAATAATGAGATAATGGCTGATAGAAATAAATCAAGTGAGTTAGTCGTTCCTACAAGTCTAGTGGTTTTATGTTCCTACAAGTCTATATTTTGGACACTGGTTTTGTTATGCAAGCATGGCCACCAAAGTGGAACATGGTTGGGGTGAAGTGAATGGTTTTGGTACAATACTTCACTAGTTTGTGCTCAAGTGAATCATCAGTCATGCTTGGAATTCATGTTTTTGATGGGGTTCCTAGTTTGTACACATCCCAAACTTGACGGAAATCGTCTTACTCAGTGGCCTCTGCTGGCCTTACTAGTCATACAAGAAAACATCAAGTTGAATCCAACTAGTTAGGAATCATGCAATATTTTTTTGCTTAATACTTGTGAATCTATTTTTGTTTATTGATAGTTAAATATTATTTATTTTTAGATGTCTAATATGTCTACTACTAGTAGTACTTCGTTTGCTTCTATCACAAGTAAAATTGCATTTAAAAGATCCGAAAAAAGTTGCCAGCTTTGAGCATATGTATCCTTGTTACAAGATAAAAAGACAAGAGGTGGAAATGCAAGTTGGCGGTGTAACTACTGTGGTATAACTTACAAAGGTTCTTATTTTATAGTGACAACAACAACAACTAAGCCTTTTTCCATACTAGATGGGATCAGCTACATGGATTCTTTGTTTCCACAAATCCCTATCGTGTGTCATGTTAGCAGTTAACTCACAATAAGCTAGATCATTCTTTATTGTTTATTTCCAACACTTTTATCGTCATCCTCTACCTCTTTTAATAATTTCCAAATTTAGTTTTTCATACCTTCTTATAGATTCTTTTTTTTATCTTCTTTCTATATGTCCAAACCATCTTAAACAATATTCTCTCATTTTATCCTCTATTGGTGTCACTCCTAATTTGTTTCTAATAACCTCATTATGTATACAGTCTTTTCTTGTATGACCACTCATCCATCTCAACATCTTCATTTCTGTCACAAACATCTTTTGTACATGTTGATGATTAACTACCCAACACTCAGAACCATAAAACATGGCAGGCCTAATTGTTGTTCTATAATATTTACCTTTTAACTTTAATGGTATCTTCGTATCAAAAAGAATACCTGATGCTCCTCTCCATTTTAACCAACCAGCATCAATTCTATGCATAACATCTCCATCAATTCTTCCATCACTCTGAAAAATTCACCCTATGTATTTAAAACTTTTCTTTTGGGGGATGTAATGTGTGCCAATTTTAACTTCTGTCTTCTAAGGTAACCAAATGATCAAACTTACATTCCATATATTCTCTCTTTCTTCTACTAAGTCGGAGGCCTTTGCTTTCTAATGTTTCTCTCAATAGTTCCAATTTTCTATTAACTTTTTCCTTAGACTCCTCCACTAATATAATGTCATTCGCAAATAAATACACCAAGGTACTTCATCTGGAATATGTTTTGTTAACTCATCAATCACCATTATAAATAAGTATGGACTTAAAGTTGATCCTTGATGTAACCCAATATTAACTTCAAAGAAGTTTGTCATTCCTTCATGAGTCCCCACACATGTTTTTGCACCATCGTATATGTCTCTTACAAGGTTAATGTATGTCAATGGGATACCTTTTTTTCTAAAGTTCTCCAAAGAACCTCTCTCGATACCCTATCATAAGTTTTTTTTAAATCAATAAATATCATGGGAAGGTCTTTCTTTTTTGCTCTAAAATGTTCCATAAGATGTCTCAAAAGATAAATCGCTTCAATAATAGATCTATCTGGCATGAATCCAAATTGGTTCTCTGTTGTACTTGATACTTGTCTTAACCTACGTTCAATAATTCTTTCCTACAATTTTATAGTATGGCTCATCAACTTGATACCTCTATAATTCGCACAATTCTAAATGTCTCCCTTGTTCTAATATATGGGTATAAGTGTACTCGCTCTCCATTCCTCGGGCATCTTTTGGCTTCTCCATATTTCATTAAATAGTCTTGTGAGAAAGTGATTCCTATTTTTCCTAGTATTTTCCAAACTTCTATAAGAATATTGTTTGGTCCTACCGATTTACCACCTTTCATATATTTAAGAGCCTCTTTGACTTCATTCTTTTGAATACGTCGGTAGAAATTGTAGTTTATATACTTTTCTGATTTGACTAACTCTCCTAAGCTAATACTAACATCTTTATTTTCATTAAAAAGCTTATAAAAATAATTTTTTCATCTATTTCTTATATCATCATTTGCTAGTAGAATTTTTTCATCATCGTCCTTGATGCATCTAACATAATTAAGATCTTTAGTTTTCTTATCTCTAGCCCTAGCTATTCTAAAAATATCTCTTTCACCCTATTTTAAGTTGAGTTTTTATATAAATCCTCCCAAATTTTTGTTTTCCTTCACTCACGGCCTTTTTTGCTTCCTTCTTTGCCTTCTTATAAGCCTCTAAAGTTTCACTAGTTTTCTTAGCATAATGTAATTTGTAACATGTCCTCTTTGCCTTGATTTTATTTTAGAGTGAATTGTTACTTGTTAAAGGAAAAAGAAAATGGCATAGTTGTTTGTTATGATGTTATTGATTAATATCTTTCAGAGATGAAACAAATTGAGAGAGAAACACATGAAAAAGTTAGACAATTGGAAGTTCCTTTACCTACTGGAACTAAAAGTTTGAACCCCACCTAGAGGTGATATGTCTTTTGATGGGAGCAAGAGAAGAAGAGCCACTGAAGGAGCAATAGGAAAGGCATTTAATAATGAGGCAAAGGATCATTTGTCTTGTGAAATAGCCAGACTATTTTATTCTGCTGGTTTGCCATTTAATGTGGCTAGGAATCCTTATTCTATTAGCTCATTCACATATGTCTTTTGCAAACACTATCACTATCTCTCGGGTTATCTTTCGCACCTAGCTATAATCTATAAGAACTACAATGTTGCAAAGAGAAAAAAAGCATCTTTTGGGATTACTTCAACCCATCAAAGACATTTGGCTAGAAAAGTAGGAAGTACAGTGAGATTGATAGTTGGGGTGATGCTACGGAGAGAAGACCATTGATTAACTTCATAGGCTGCATCGGATTGGGGACCTATGTTCTTGAAGAGCGCGTTGATGGCTCGGGTGAGTTGAGGATAAGGACAAAGCATTACATTGTTAATTTGATTTTGTTTCACCATTGATGAGGTTGGACCACAAAATGATGTGCAAATCATTACTATGATAATGCACTTGTTTGCAAAATTTCTCGCTTGATCCATTGTTGAGTCAATTCATCCCTCATATCTTTTTGGACAACATGTGTGGTGTACACTTGAATCTTGCTTTGAAAAAATATTTGTGCACTTCTAAGAATACATCCAAATAATGAGAGTGTTTATGCTAAAGTGTCATTGTATTAATGCTATTGCTAATGATGCCTTTTTCATTAGAAATTTTAATCATGAATCATTCCACGGAGGCTAGCCATGTTTAATCAATTTGTGCATTGAAGTTATTTGCTATTCTTTGAGACTAGATTTGCCTCCACCATTATAATGCTTAAAAGGTTGAGAACTGCGTTAAGCATGACCTCCAATCTATGGTCATTAGTGAAGAATGGTCTTACTATAGAAAAGATGATGTTTAAAAAGGTACTGCCTTTGTGAAATAAATAATTTTGAATGACCTTTGGTGGGATAAAGTTGATTATATTCTAAGCTTTTACATAGCCCATCAATGAAATGCTTCCGTTCTTGTGACTGTGACAGATAAGCCAAACTTTCATTTGGTTTATGAACAATGGGATTGTTTGATTGAGAAGCGAGTGAAGCTAGCAATCTATCAACATGAGATGACAAGGGAGTTGAATCAACATTCATCCTTCTATGAAGTGGTGTATAACATCTAATTGATAGGTGGAATAAAGTTGCACACCACTTCATTGTTTGGCTCATTCACTTAATCCTAGAGGAGAGATTTAATTAACTTTCAAGTTCCAAGTTCCAGAGTTCTTTTACTTTTTCATCTAAGGGTGAATACTTTGGTTTTTTTGTATTATAATAATCACAAATCATAATTTATATTTTGCATAATAGGTATTATTGCAGAACTGATGGCTTGAGGAAGCTCCAAATCAAGTTCCCACCACATAAAAGGAACTATGAGATTTGTGTATGGGGAGGAAACAAATGCCTGAAGGAATTACTTTACGGATTCTCAAAGGGAGAAGGCGAGAGGTCCCTTTACGGAGTTTCTTAAATTTTCAAGTGGTGAAGAAGAACTTTTGGTGAGATTTGATTGCTTGCAAGATAGGTGGGAACTTGTACACCAAAGGAATGGTGGGTCATGTATGGAGCTTCACTCCCCAAGACTTCAAACCCATTACCTTGAAGTTCCTTTCCCATGACCTTCCTCTTCCTCTTGTTGTAGAAAGGACTTAGAAGCTACATATTTCTTTATCCACTCACATAGAAAAAGGAAAGTAGGCTAAATCCCAAGAAGAGAAGATTTGATTTTTGTCCACACATAATCTTAGATACTCCTCTCAAGGAGAGAATAAGAATTTATAATGAGGTGAGACAAAATGTGGGATATTGGTGGAGATGATTGAATCCATTTGAGGGAGCAGAAATTCTTAAAGTTGCATCATTGTCTCTTGATGAGCCAAATATGAAAGCAATCCTTTTTACAGATGATATTGAAGGAAATACTGAGATCGAAACCATTGGAATTTGAAAGTTAATGAATTTAGATTCAAAGATATTGTGTTTAGAATATAAAACTTAATGCATTTGTTTGAGCCTTTGAGGCCTTTGGGCTTCTACATAGTTGATTCTATTCATTGTCTTTGTAAGATGATACTAATATAATGTTTAATTTTTCTTGCATAAATTTGCTACAAAGAATCTATGTTGGTGAACTATTGTTCAATTGTTGTTCTGAGTTATACTTGATTGTCTATAGTATTGTTCTTCTTGGTCCCTTCTCAAGACATTTTGTTTGGAGGCACAATTATATATTCACCTACTCGTCTTTGAGGTACTTTGTTTGTCCAAGCTTTAAAGATCCTTTGAGAACATAACAAAATGCAGGTATGTATTTAGTGAACTATGTAATATGAGTTTATTTGAGTTTATTTGATAAACTAATTTTCATGATACATTTTGGCTTGTAAATTGAAATCTCATATCTAGAATATTTGAGGTTTATGAGCGTAAAGGTTCCAAAACAGCATATGCATGTTGTTCTACGTGCTTGTATTGTCACATAAACGCTTCAGGAACAAGTGTTGTTGAAAAAGTTCTCACAATTTGGGCACCGAAAGATCAAGATGGCAAAGGAGTCCCAGTTTGCCTTGGTGGCCACTGGAAACAGGATTGGCATTCCAAGCTATGTTAAAGCATCTTTTCCACGGGTAGTTGTTGGTTTCGGCTTTTGAAAGTTAGAATATTCCAATTTGGTGAGTAGGTGTTCAGGAATGATATAGTCCAAAGTGGCTGCCCACTGGCTGAAACAACCCATTTCTCATCGTGAAGTAGCCGTTCTGCAAACATTTTAAGAGCCCGTTTCTCATCGTGAAGTAGTCGTTCTGCAAACATTTTAACAGCTTGTTTCTCAATGTGTCCTGTGAACGATTCGCTATGAATTTCTTCTGCACTAAAGCAAACGCCATGCAGGGTAGATTTTTGGATTATCTGCAGATCTTGTTTTCTTCATTGCCATCCATGTACTACTATCATATTCTTCTTCAAATAACTAGCAAAAAGGTAAATGGGAGATGAGCACTCCACTTGGTAAGTGGACACTAGACAGACTTTGAATTTGAGGCATTTGAGGTTGCAGTAGATATTGAGTGCATAATGCAAAGCTTGGTCACTGAGGTCACACTTGATCTTCTCCAGTTTTAGTGAAATCCATCTGAAATTTGTAGTCTCTAATGATCTAAACGCTTCACTATCACCTTGACAAGGCTGATGCATTGTGATTCAGAATTTTGGGGTCTATCCTTGCACAGAAATTGTAATGTTTGCGTATAACACCCTTTTTTGACTGTGTATTCTGACTTTGTATATGAAGGAGTAAAGAACTCTTCTTCCGATGCTTCATTTGTTGATATGGATGAGCTTGCGAGTGCTGACATTGTTTCGATAACATATGATGTTTTGAAAGAAGATCTTTCACATGATCATGATGGGCATGTTGTTTATCTACGTGTTATGAGGTTTAAGAAGAGGTGTGTAACTAAAGTCATTTGGAATTTTCTGCATGTTTTTGTAGTGAATGCTTTGTTGTTATTTGCATATTTGTTGTGTTTTGATAAAACCTGTTCAAGCTATTGGTAGAAGTTTGTTCCTCTTCTATGCTCAATTACGTTTTAACTTGAGTTTGATGCTTATGAAATTTATAGGAACCTAAAGTCACTCTTCATGGTGAAAATTTTGAACCAAGTACTCTCTCACTCCCTATATGTGATACACACATACACTCATGTCATTTATATATATTTATTTAAATTTATTTTTTTATTATATTTTTTTATTAAACTTGTATTGCAGAGAGGGCCACTACAACATGTCATCGAAACTTCGTCGGATTTTTACAACATGGATTACAAAAATTATGAGCATTGCTTTGGGGCGTCCCCACCTAGTGACATGCTGTAGAGCCCAAATGCAGCAAGAATTAAGCAAGGGCCACTACATTTTTACCCGAATGTAGTGAATCAATTGCAGAGAGGGTTCCCACATCATGGACGGGTGTGGGTAAAGAAGTTAGTCCCGCTACATTGCCGTCCGAATGTAGTGAAAAATTTTCAGAGAGAGTTTCCGCATTTTGATTATGGACGGATGCGGGAGGTAAGGAAGCTAATCCTAGATAATAAGATTCGTATTGGTTCTTAGAATATCATAACATTATCAGGTAAGCTAATGGAGGTGGTAGATACTATGATTCGGAGAAAGATTTATATTCTATGTTTACAAGAGACAAAATGGGTTGGAGAAAAAGCAAAGGAGATAGAGGATACAGGTTTTAAATTATGGTACTCAGGTAAAGAAAAGGCTCGAAACGGAGTTAGTATTATCATAAATAAAGATTTAAAGGAGAGTAGTAGACATACAACAATATGGTGACCGAATCATGACGTTGAAATTAGTGTTAGGAGTAGAGGTTTTGAATATAGTTTGTGCTTACGCACCCCAAGTAGGACTAGAAGATAGTATAAAGACAGTTTTTTGGGAAGAGTTAGATAAGGTGTTTCAAAAGATTCCACAAAGGGAGATGATTTGTTTAGGAGGAGATTTAAATGGACATGTCGGTAAAGAGGCATTAGGATATCAAGGGATATTTGATAAACTAATTTTCATGATACATTTTTGCTTGTAAATTGAAATCTCATATCTAGAATATTTGAGGTTTATGAGCGTAAAGGTTCCAAAACAGCATATGCATGTTTGATTATTTGAGGTTTAGGAACAAGTGTTGAAAAAGTTGTTCTTCCATTGATTACTTCACAATTTGGGCACCGAAAGATCAAGATGGCAAAGGAGTCTCAGTTTGCCTTGCTGGCCACTGGAAATAGGATTGGCAACTAGTCTCAAATTTTGATCTCTTTTCGTCCAAGATAGTCTTTGTTTTTCTATGTTACGTTTTCTTCATCTTCAAGCAATGTTTTGATACACATTGGCTGAATTATGCGTTGTTTTCCATTAATTTCAGGGTTTGCCAATGGCTGAGCCGAGGCCAGAGTGTATCTGGGGCTTCCTTGGAGAACCAGAACTGCTCTTCACAAAGAATCTATCTAACTCGGACGTTGCAGTTTTTCTAAACATTCCCTTAGCTGCTTATGGGAGACTGGAACTGCTTCTAAGCTCCCAGGAGCAACAAGCAGTGCGTGGAAACCGTGGCCTAGAAGTCGTCTTTGTATGCGACGGATGTGCAAGGACCCTAATTGTCAAGAATTCCCGTGGCCAATACAGGGTTATCGGTGGATGGATGACCTTCTCCAGTAATTGAGACAAACTGAACCATGAGTTTTTGGTTCTACAGGGACCAAAATAACCGTCCATGTATATGGATGCAAAGGGAGGCAAACTAGAGTACGTACTAAACTGAAAGCACCAAGGTTTCCTTAAGGCAAGGTCATGGTATCATCTCTTTTAAGGGTTTACCTCGCGAGGTCTCCTAAAGAGTTCCTTGTCATATGAAGAGAGAAAGCTAAAAATATTATAGCTTAAATATTTGATAGTGTTGCTTAATTTCTGTTGATGCACTGCATCTTTTTTCGGCTTGTAGTAATGGTTCCTATATTACGACCAAAATATGAATGAAGTAAAAGATCTCGATTTCACGGGGTTTCTTCCAACACTAATGATTTGATGGTACACAACTTTATATTAAACCAAAACACATAAATGGTAAACAACTACTAATTTCATCATAGTACACAACTATCTCGACTTATTTATCTAAAAAGACTGATTTTGAAGCGTGGAATATCCACACAAAAGGAAGTGAAGAAGGTCCGTGTTGAGATATTTTTCTATGTTCATTGGCAGAGTTTCAAATTTTTTTTTACCATGCCCCACTGACACGGTGTCGGTGTTAAACCCGTGTCGAGGTCGACACTCCACCCCTTAGAAGTATCTGTGTGACTTAGCATATATATATATATATACCAAACACAAAGAGGTCTAATGTGCATTCCATCATATTATGAGATGATTGCTTTAATTCTTTTTTGTCGAAACATATGTCCTTGCACTTTGAGCTTTCAAATTTTCATTTACCAAACAGAAAAAGGCCTAATGTGCATTCCATCTTATTATGAGATGATTGCTTTAATTATTTTTTGTCAAAACATATGTCCTTGCACTTTGAGCTTACAAATTTTCATTTACCAAACAGAAAAAGGTCTAACGTGCATTCCATCTTATTATGAGATGATTGCTTTAATTCTTTTTTGTCAAAACATATGTCCTTGCACTTTGAGCTTACAAAATTTCATTTTGGTTTCAGTATTCTAATCAGCATCCGCATCTCTAAGGTTAGTAAGTGCATGAACAGGGAGATGCACCATTTGATAAGGGTAAGCGTGAACAGAGAGATGCACCATTTGATAAGGGTGTATTATTTACTTAGAGCTTCCAAATGATACAAGCTGCTACGTATTTGATGGGTTCGTGCTGAGTTTTTCAACTCCCATCATAGCAAGGCGAGTTCAGTTTGGTCATATTACAAGATCTAGCAAACAAGCCACGAACAGATTGGGCTCATCTTTGCTCGGCCGGTCTCGTGGTTAGCTATGTCTGGTTTCTACATGTATACATGTTAGAAAACTTCCTAGCCAATTAGTTCTACAGTTTACTTGGCGGACGAGTTTATTTTGGCAATTAGTTCTAATAAACCAGCATGCTCTTTGAAAATCCTGTGTACCTTCTCGTTATTCGTTTTGGCACAAAATTGGGAAAATCCCCAGTGAAGGAGATTCGTGTGGAGATGAATTCATCCTTAGTCTAACCCTTGACTGAGTCCCATCATCTTCACTTCATATGGAAAAGCCACATAAACATTCAATCAGAGTAGAAACTAAATCATTGTTATGTTACCCAGTCATGTCTTCTTAAAGAAACATTTCCAAAACTAGAGTTCCGTTTAAATTGTCAAATTATGCAAGTCTGTATAAAGTAACTCGGGGTTATCCGCAATAATCGGCAAGTAATTTTTCGTCTTAATTGTGATATTCTTCTTGAGATTGTGAAAGATATGCCATTAATGCTATGTTATGCTAATGTCAAGGCAAACCATAAGTTTTCGTCATTTCCTAGAAGATTTTGAGAAAACAGAGTTGATAACACCTGGCTTCTTATAAATGGACCTAGGGCTCATCCAGACATTCATCCGCACTTCCAACCTTCCAATACTCCTAGGATGGCTAGGGCACAATCCTTGATAAAGTGCTTCCTTCTCTTCCTCTTCATCATCGTTGTATGTGTTGAATGGGATGTGGTTTCAGCCGGCGAAACTACCGTAGTTTGTAAAGACAGAAAGTACCCTCGCTGCTATTTTCATCTGTGCAAGTGCCCCAAAAACTGCCCTCGGACATGTGTGGCTGATTGTGCCACCTGCAAGGGAGTATGCCGTAAGTGACCATCAAAATGTTTTGCTATTTCATGTTTAAGCACATCATCTTTTGATAGCAACCATTCGTACAGCTGATTATTTCTTTCCAAAATGAGAACAGATTCGAAAATTTCACCATATCGACGATGTTGGGTTTCTTTGTTAAGAAATGAACAACCTTCATTTCTCACTTCACGTCCCAGTTTACCAGAGAAATCATGTATAATATCTTTTAAAGGATTTGTACGTCCATAGATACTTAACTTCATTCAGCCAAATAATATACGATATTTAACAGTTAACTAATTGAAGCAATCTAATTAATTGCATATTAAGCTGATATATCTGTGGATGTTGAAGCCTCCATGTTTTTGAACGTTTCGCAGCTTGCACCAAGCGGGGCTCGGTGTGTGAGGATCCTCGGTTCGTTGGTGGCGATGGGGTCACCTTCTATTTCCATGGCAAGAAAGACGAAGATTTCTGCCTTGTATCTGACTCCAACCTTCACATCAACGCCCATTTCATAGGCAAGAGGAATGACGGCATGAATAGGGACTTCACCTGGGTCCAGTCCATAGCCCTACTCTTTGGGTCACACCAAGTCTATATAGGTGCAGATAAGGTAGCTACATGGGATGACTCGGTTGACCACCTTAATGTCAAGTTCGACGGTGCAGCCGTCGAGCTTCCAACCAAAGATGGTGCAAACTGGTTTGCGCCGGCTGAGCTTGGTAGTATATCTCGCACAAGCGACACCAACAGTATCATCCTTGACGTCCCCGGGAATTTCACGGTGTATGCTCGAGTCGTCCCGATCACCAAGGAGGAGTCACGAGTGCACAACTATGGCATCAGCGACGACGACTGTTTCGCTCACCTTGAACTGGCATTCAAGTTCTACTCACTTAGCGAAGATGTTCATGGTGTGCTAGGTCAGACGTATGGCAATGAGTTCAGGACCACAGTGAAGATTAGTGCATCCATGCCACTCATGGGAGGCAATGATAAGTTCTCCACCTCTAGTCTCTTCGCTGCCGACTGCGCTGTTGCACGGTTCAAAGGGATCATCGTCAGGGAAAGAATACCAGGCGCTTTCCGAGGTGGCATGACCTGCACTGGTGGCTTTGCTGGGAGTGGTATTGTCTGCAAGAAATGACGAAAGCTTGGCGCTCAAATGAATTTGCCCCTAATATGATATAGTATATAATGGTTCATGTTGATCAAAGTGAAGAACTTCTTTGGAATGTCTAACTGGCATATGCTCGTCAACTTCTAATCGAGAACATGATTCTATATCTCGCTTTGTGACATTTCATCATGCTTAATTATATTTAGTATTATGAATCGATTTGCCCTGCGTGATTGGGCTACTAAAACGTTTCCCCTGTATCTTGATGGAAGGACACTGTTTCACAGTAACGGCAACGAGAAACGGAAAGAGAAACGCAAATAGCATACGGAAACCACAAATCTTCATGTAACAAATGAAAAACAAAAGCATCTTGCATGTTTCAACGATAAATTTAATTTTATTCAACTGATATAGATAAAAACAATATCTACTTTTAAGCATCATCTTGCTCATCTCTTTGCTAGAAGAAAGAAACGTCGATTCTCCAACTGAGAAAGCCCTTAGCAAGAGAGATGGCAGTAGCATGAGGGTCTTAAATTGGAAACAAGAGGGAAAGCATAATCGTTTGATTCTCCGACCAAGCAAAGACCGTAGCAAAACTAACGGTAGTGGCGATACACTTTCGGATTGAGAGAGAAGGGGGAGAAGATAGAGTCTTTGATGATTAGACTCTTTTTTTTAAGTTTCAATGAGGAAATTTTTTTCCAAAACAAAAAACTCTAGGAAAACATTTCTTTTGCGTTTCCTTGGAGTTTACCGTTTCAGATTCTAATATGTATGCAAATGCGATATATATAACAAATCAAAAACAAAAGCATCTTACACATTTCAACTATGAATTTAATTTTATTAAACTAATAATATAAAAATTATATCTATTTTTACGGATCGCCACCAAAAATTGTGCTCTTCTATTCCCTTGAAAATAGAAATGTTGATTGTCCAACTGAGAAAGCCTATAGCAAAAGTGATGGTAGTGGCATGGTGTTTTTGATTGAAAATGAGAGTATAAAGGTTTGATTCTCTAGCTAAGCGAAGATTAAAGCTAAAGCAAAAGCATTGGAAAATGTGGTTTTGGCTTGAGATAAGGGGAGAAAGAGTTTCTCTAAGGTTAGACTTCTATTTTCCAGTTTTAAGCAGGAAACGTTTCCCTGGAAAAAACTCAGGAAAATGTTTCTATGGCATTTCCTTGAGCTTCTCGTTTGGGATTCTGATACATACGCAAATGGAAAGGTCTCCTAAGAGAAGCTTTTGTCTTTCGTAGGAGGTACATGGATCCTCTTTTTTCGATACAATGGCGAGGGTGAAGCCTTATTCACACTCAGCATATTGAACTCTTGACCTTTAACTAGTGAATCGACCTCCTAGTCAAGTGAGTTATTGCTATTTCTGTAGCACACAAGCTCATTAACAAAGTTTCTTGGTCTTCGAATGTCTACATGGGGAAAATTGTTTTGTAATTTCAATATGTTCTCAGGTTTGTTTGTTGGTGTAAACATGAAAATTTCTACTCTCAGTTTATCAAACTAGAAGTGAAACTTTTCGTGCCTATGCTTTTTGCGAGCGTGCCAGCTAGCTTACTCAAACTAGTGAACGTTTTTGAAATATTTCTGACTTTTTGGCGATTGTGGGGAAGCGAGATCTTTTCGCTTTAAACCTTCTTGAACCGACACTCAAGGGTCAGTTTAAGTGCTTAAAAACTTTGATTTTCCAAAAAAATATTAACTTCGAACGATAAGTGTTTGACGAATTCGTTTCGTAACTCTTTGTAATTTTTATTTACGGGACTGAACGTCTCTACTTTTCTTGCAAGTTTTATCTGTTTAGGCCTGCTATGTGTGAAATGTGTGGCCTAATTTTAGCGTGGTTTGAGCGATTTTGTTCGAGAGTTTTTTGAAAGCGAGCGAATGCAGAGATGTTGAAATCCCTTTTGGGTTTTTCGAGAGCGACGATGCGAACTCACCCAAATTTGAAATTGCAAATCACTCGACTTTAAGTAAACTCACACAAATTGAAGTGTGACTCTACTTCCACAAAAGTAAACTCACACAAATTAAAGTGCAACTCTACTTTCTCAAAGTAAACTCACACGAATTGAAATGCGACTCTACTTTGACAAAGTAAACTCACACGACTTGAAATATATATATATATATAGGTTTTATCCTAAGAGCGGAAAGGCTCGAGTGTTTGTGGGTGTTCTCGTGTTGAATTTAAATTGCAACTCACACAACTTGAAAGTAAATTCACCCAAATGTAAGTGCGACTGACACTGCTTTCATGAATTAAATTCACCCAAATGTAAGTGCAACTCACGCTGCTTTCACGAATTAAATTCACCCAAAGTGAAATATATATATTTAGCTTAAGAGCGAGAAGGCTCGAGTGTGCATGAGTGTGATCGTGTGCAATTTAAGAGCGAAAAGGCTCAAGTGCACGTGGGTGTACTCGTGTGCACTTTAAGAGCGAAAAGGCTCAAGTGCACTTGTGTGTGATTGTATTGCATCCACGAATATTACAACCCGGGAGGAGACTTCGCTCCATTATTACAACCCCCTTACGAATTGAATTGAATTGAAACAAGTGATTAAAAACCGAAACTGTACTTACAAGTTTTCGCTTGGTTTAGTCTCTTGTTTCCGTTTGTGGGGTTCGCTCGAGTCCTTCTTCGTTGCAGCCGTGAGGTAAGTCCCTTCGAGTGGCTGTGGTCCAGCCAAGTCGAGCCAAGTGGTGTTTCAGTTGGGAGTGGTGCAGGCGAGATTTTCAATTGGTGCAGGCCAGTTCAAGTAGGTGAATCGGTTGGATTGGATGGAGCTGGCCAAGGTGTTTGAAGTTGTTCAAGTGAGGTTCAAGGCCTAGGTGCAGCTGGGTTAGGTTTAGGATGGGTCGATTGGGTGTGAGCTAGGTGCAGCCAGCACCTAGCCAAATCGGTTTTAGCAAGAAAGGGCTGGGTTTTGGTGAAGAGCAAGTCGAGCCAAGGCTGAATCAACCTTGGTTCGACCAAGGTGCAATCAACCCGGTTTAAGTCAAAAGAGGCAGTCAAAGGGCAGGTTTGCAACCGAGTGGTGTTCGGTTGGGTTTAGCGGAGAGTTTCAGCACTTGGTTCAGGTGCGGTTTTAGCAAGGGCTCAGTTAGGAGTGGTGCGGCCAAAGGGGTTAGGTGCAGTCCTAGGTTTAAGTGGGTGAGGCAAGGTTGGTGCACACGGTTAAGTGCAGGTCAAGCCAAGGAAGTTCAGCCGTGAGGTGGGTTCAGTCCAGGTCCAGGGCAGGTTTAGGTCAAGGTCAAGGTCGAGCTAGCCTAGGGTGTTCGGTTGAGGGCAAGTCCATGATGCAAATCGGTTTAGATGGGGGAACTAGGTTAGGTCAGTTTGTTGGGGCATGGTTCAAAGTGTGCAGCCGTGATGGTTCAGGTTCAAGCTTGGCTGCGGCCAAGATGGGGCAAGTTAGGTGTGGTTTTGGATGGGAGTGAGCTAGGTTCACGTGGGGTTCAGCCTAGTTGGGTTTGGTTTAGAGGGTGCAGGTTGAAGGGGTGTCCGCTGGAGTCAAGTCGGCCAAAGGGGTGAGGTGTATGGCTGGGGTGTGGTTCAAGGAGGGCAGCAAGGGCTAGGTCAAGCCAAGGAAGTTCAGCCATGAGGTGGGTGAAGAAGGTAGCCAGTCAGTGCAAATGGGGCAGGTTCCTGCGGGCTAGGGTTCGCTTTTGGTGAAGGGCTAGGTTGCAGCCGAGTGGTGAGGGGCTAGGTTTAGGGCAGGACTTGCAGTCGATTGGTGTTCGGCTGGGTTTAGGGGAGAGTTTAGCTCAGGTCGACTTAGATGGGTTCAGCCAGCCAAGGAGAGCTAGGTTAGGTTCTTGGGGTTTTGGGACAGGTTGCTACGGTTTAAGGCAAGGGCTTGGTTGGCAGGTTGCAGCCAACATGGGTGTGGGATGGTTTATGGTAGGTGTGGTTTAAAGGATGTGGTCATGGTATGGCTGAGTCAAGTCGAGTCAAAGGTCAAGGGATGGCTAGGTTAGGTTATGGCTGGGTTAGGTTTAGGTGAAGGTCAAGAGGTCAAAGGCTTACCTCTTGCAGCCGGTCCACCACTTGATGCAGTCGATCCACCTTAGTCCACCATAGTCCACCCTAGTAAAGGCCTTCTTTGTTGCAGCCACCCCTAGGTCAAGCCAACATGGCTAAGGCCCACTATTGTTGACTTTTCACACACTCTCTCTCTTACTTGTTCAAACTCTCCATGCCCCCAAAAATCTCACGTGAACTTCACCCCCCCCCTTGGCCTTATTTATAGGCCAAGGGTGGTCTTGGATTTGGGTTTGGATCCAAGGATCCAACCCAATCCAAATTTCAAATGGATCTGGATCTAGATATTTTTGTCCAGATCAATCCAAAAAATTCTTTCTTCAGTCCTTTGGTGTTTGAAACAGGCGGTTTTTGAAAAGGTCCCAGTTCCTCGGTGACTCATTTTAGGCTGTGTTTTTCACAGTCCTTTTGTCCGACCCATTTTTCACTTTTTCAGACTTTTTGACCTTCGGTTTTAATCCGTCTGGTTCTGTCTGAGGCTTGTTTTTGATGAAGTTAATCTTTGGATTTTCCCACGGACTTCGAATTTTCGTTTTGACAAGCCTGGTGCTTGATCTCTGACGGCTTCATCAGGGGTTTGGCTTCTATTTTCTTTTTAGAGTTGAACTTGATTTTGACCTGAATTCCAGTTTTTGACCTTCTGTCTGGCTTTTCTCTGAACGGGCTTGAACTTTTCTTCTTTCTCTTGTTTTGGCCTCGAGCTAGCTTTTGAAGTTTTGGAGTTTAAAAACATGAAATTTTTGGGGTGTTTACAGTTGGTTTCCAACAACAAACCCATTATTGTTACTGCCTATCTGAGAGTGTCTTCTCTAGTATTGGTACAAAAATGGGCAAAGCCCCAATGAAGGAGCTTCATTAACTTCAAATCAATTTATTGACCACATCTTCACAGTGTATTCGTGTGGAGATGAATTCATCCTTAGTCTAACTCTTGACTGAGTCCCATCATCTTCACTTCACATGGAAAAGCCAAATAAACATTCACTCAAGAGTAGAAACTAAATAATTGTTATATTACCCAATCAAACTAGGAAGAGGAGAATCCCACTAGCCTTAACTTTAGAGGGAGTTGATTATATAATGGGAAAAACTATATTACTCCCTACTACTATTGCAACATATGAAAAAACAAAAAAGTATAAGATATTTCTAAAAGATGATACTATAGTCAGGACCATAATGTTAACCTATATGAAAGATGACTTGATTAGGGTCTTTGAGGAATATGAGACTCATAAAGAATTATTTGATTCCCTGACCATAAAATATGATACTATATATAAGTTGCTTGTTCAACTACTTCAAAAATAAAATTCTTATAAAATGAAAGAAGGTGACAATGTAGTTGAACATGTCAACCAAAAATTGATAATGACTAGGGATTTAGCTGTAGCAAAGTCAATCATTTCTCAACCAATGCAGATATCCACTATTCTAAACAGTCTACCCCTTCTTAGAACATGATAACCACACCACTTTGACTTGAACCAATTTTATCCTTTCAGAACTCCATTAAAACTAGCAATTGAATAAGAACATATGAACAAAAATAAAAGGAAAATGTTGTTAGTTAATCAAAAAGACTTAGGGTTTAGATCCAAAAACAATCAAGATAATAGAAAAACAAATAAGAAATTTAGTAAGAATACAAGGTAAGACAGTCAAAACTTTAAGAAATCTCAAGAATATACTTCTCGGATAAAATACTTTAATTGTGGCAAGATAGGGCATTACAAGAGGAACTATCGCAACAAGAAGAACAATGATGAAAACAATCAACGATACGAATCAATAGAGAAGTATGACATAATCTGCGTTATTTTTTAGTGCATCTATATGGATCGTCTGATGACTCATTGGTGGATCAACTGTGGAGTGAGCCGGTATATTTCAAAGAGCAAAGAGAGCAATGAATTCGAAGGAATATAAGTCTAGCGAGCATCGGATATATACGGAGAATAATACCTTTTCTGATGTTCTTAGGGTTGGGTCCTTGTAAACACCCCGAAATCCCACGAATTTCTTAAACAAACCTGGTTTTTGTACAAGCAGCCCCAAAGGGCCATTTTGAGTCTGGAAACCCAGGAGCCTTCCAGACAACCCTGTACATACGTTTTAAACTTCATATTTCAAAAATATATAATATGGCTTTTGAAAACCTTTTAAAACACGTTTTTGAAACCCCAAAGTGGCTTGGCCCGATCAAGACAGGACCAGGAGAGCTAAGAAGAGCCCGGAACCGGAGCACACGTCGAGCCCAGCACAGCAACTCTTGTATCTGATTCACACCCCCAGGATCTCGAACGTCCAAGACCCTGTTCTTATCAAAATATCATTTGAAGTCGTCTCCGGAAGGCATAAACGGAGGCGGACGACCATGTTGGCGAAGACCCAACGCAGACGGAGTACTCATGCTGTCAGGCCCCGCACATATCGTCCGTTTCGAACCCAGCTCGAAGGAGTCAGAGTTCAGTTTGGATTGGATCTGGACCATATATATCCAGATCCCAATCCAAACCCATATGTGGACTTGGATTTGGATTTGGATCCAGAGATCCAATCCAATATCCATATCCATGGCCCACATCACCTTCTCATAAATGGAGGTGGGGCCCACTTGAAATTCACGTGGGATTATGGGCATGAGAGAGAGTGGGGATGGAAAATATCAAGAGTGTTGTAATTAAGCTTGACTTATGTGTCAAGTTTGGGGTTAATCATGTGGGTTAGCCTAATTGAGTGGGTTTAAGCTTGTAATTAGCCAAAACCTAACCTAGGGCTGCACCAACATGAGGTGGTTAAGGTCTATGGGCCATGCAAAGGGAGCTCCTTCACCTAAACCTAACCCAAAATACCTAATCCTAGCCTACCACCCTAATCCACCCCTAATCTGAGCCTAATCACCTAACCCACTTCCCTAATCCTTCCCTAAACCTAGGTTAATTTCCCTAAACCTAGCCTAAACCTAGCCTAATCACCTAACCTAGCTCACTAAACCTCACCCTAGAACCCAACCACCTAACCTAGCCCTAAACCCCTAAACCACCCCTAGCCCACAATCTACCCAAACCACTAGTTTTCAAAATATCTGGCCCTACCCTTTCCAGCCCACCTTATCTTCATACCACCCTACCTAAACCACCTAACCACTACCCCAAACCCAGCCCTAACCGACCTACCCATCCCTATATAAACCCCCCCCCTTGGGGGCGGGTTTTCCAATCTAGAAGCCCACCTAGATCCCAGCCGGGTCCTCTCCTTCCCCAAGTCTAGCCGAACCTGCTCCACCTCCTCCACTTCCCCAGCTGCTCCACCTGCTCCGCCTGCACCACCACCATCCCTCCATTCCACCACCACTTGCACCGCCATCTCCACCACCTCCCGGCCGAGCTTCACAGCCTGCCCCTCTTCCTTCCAGTCGAGCACCACCTTCTCCCCATTCGGTAATTACCCCCCACTCTACCTAGCTCCTTCTCTACTTCCTCTCCACTCCTAGCCACCCACCATACCACCACCTTACCTACACATCAGCCCTTTGCTACCACCATTCTCACTTAGCCGAACCTATCACAACCTAAACCACCGGCCACTACCTAACTACCCTAACTACATCCGACCACCCTATAAGACTCCCATTCGGCCTTCCCTTAAACTACCCTAGGTCCATCTTCCCTAACACTCTATACTCTTCTAGTGACCCTACACACTCACTTGGCCCAGCCCCTTTAATTCCCGACATCAAGGCGACACCCACTTGCAGCCGGCCACCTTCAAGGCGCCTATCCCGCGCCCCACTTGCAGCCGGCCAGCACCCTTTGTCACTCACCCTCGCGGAGCTCCCGTTTGCAGCCCAAGGCGAAGGCCAAGCCCACGCTCAAGCAAGGCCTCTACGAACCAGCTCCTCGTAAGTGCCTAAACTCGGTCTTTAGTTGTATACTTGCTTGAGATTCAATTTGATACGGGGTTGTAATAACGGAGCATAGTCTCCCCCCGCTTGTAATAACGTGGCTTGGCACACCCACACATGTGCACTCTCTTAGTTGTGCACGATTTTGAACACACACGGGCCCAATCAGCCCCTAATACATAAGTGTATATATATACTTTCATTTTCGAAGGGTTTTGCTTAAGTTGGGTGCGTTGTCTTTCAATTCAAGCACTCACACACATTGAGCTTTCGCTCTTATTTGAAAGACCCAAGTAAGGGCCGACATATACTATTTGGGTTTCATTTCATGTCATGTGAGTATGTCTTTTAATTCAAGCACTCTCACACACATTGAGCTTTCGCTCTTATTTGAAAGACCCAAGTAAGGGCCGACCTATACTATTTGGGTTTCATTTCATGTCGTGTGTGTAAGTCTTTCAATTCAAGCACTCTCACACACATTGAGCCTTCGCTCTTATTCCCAAGACCTTAGTAAAGGCCTTATTGCAGTTATATTTGGGTTTCATTTATGTCGTGTGTGTAGTACTTCAATTCAAGCACTCTCACACACATTGAGCCTTCGCTCTTACTCCCAAGACCTTAGTCAAGGCCATACTGCAATTTATATTTGGGTTTAATTTCATGTTGTGTGTGTAAGTCTTTCAATTCAAGCATGCACCCACATTGAGCCTTCGCTCTTATTTGCAAGACCCGAGTAAGGGCTCATATACATAATCTATATACATATCTCCCTTCGGTTATTTCCCTTCGTGTTATTTTCCTTCGGTTATTTCCCTTCAGTATTGTCTTTACATTTCGGGTTTTCCCTTTCGAGTAGCATGAGTTTGCATTGCATCTACGCCATACCACGAGGTAGGACGCATATTGCATCAAAGCAAGCCCCGCTCGAATTTGCCCATGTAGTGGAGTGTTCATAACACACAAACTAGGTGGCCCGAAAAGGGATAAAAGAAAAGACTTAGGCACGTGTAAATCCACGTGATCTAAAACATGCAATCGCATTTTAAAGACCCGAAATAGACACCTCGAACCGCTTCGTAAACTTTTCTCTCCAAAACATGATTTTTGCAAAGCGTACAGACTGACCCTTGCGCATCGGTGCAAGAAGGTCTGCGACGACAAGAGCTTACTTGCTCACAGTCGCCACGTTTAGAAGTCAGTGTTAAAAATATCTTCGCTAGCTTAGGTAAGCTAGCTGGCACGCCCTGTTTGCATACATAGGCCTTAGACACACGAGAGGATCCGCTCCGAGCCCTAGAAAGGCGAGAGGCGGGGATTTTTTGCTCGTCTACAGAGATTGGCACGCCCGTTGGGACGTGAGCCTTTCAAAAATTGAGTTTTTAAGTAGAAGTCTTGCGAAAATTTTGTAAAAAGGTGTCATTTTTAACTTGTTTTCTTTGCTTGTACTTAGGACATTTTGAAAAAGCTTGAAAAGCATGCCAAAATCCAATCCAAGTGAAGTGTCGAGCCAAGGCTCATGCGCATCAAGTTCTCACTCTAGGAGGATTTTCAAAAACAAAATAAAACTAGATGAAATCGAGGACTTGAGAAGGGAGTTTGAGGCCAAAATCGATGCTCTCAGCCAAGAGGCTGAAGTAGGCGATTCATGTTCATCAAACGGTGAACAAAGGCCTAAAAAGAAATCTGAAAAACCTCACAAGCAAAAGAGGTCTCCGTAATGAAAGGCAACAAATACCACGAGTCATTCATACAAAAGGATCGTAAAGCCCTACAGCAGTTGCTGAAAGGGCAGAATAAAGAGAAAAGAAGCTACGCCTTGTCTGATGTCCTTCCTATGGATTACGAAATAGACAGTGACGATGAAATACCGAACTTCCATCGGTATGATGGCATGGGAGACCCTAGGTCTCACTTGCAGCTTTTCTCGCGTCGAGCCCATAAGAAGAAAAAGGACTCGATGAAATGGGTGTACTGGTTCCCTTTATCCCTTAAAGGCACAGCTGCTAAATGGCTGGCTTCCTACGACTTAAGTCAGTTCGTTACTTTTGAAGAGTTAGCGAACTGCTTCATGCAAAGATTTGCACACAACGTAGAAGTCACGCCGACTCTGAATACCTTAAGGAATACAAAGCAAGGCATGAACGAAGACGTGCATGCCTTCATTATAAGATGGAGGTCGCTTTTGGGCCAAGTGCGAGAGCCCATATCCGAAGGATGCGCAGTAATGCTCATCCTGGATAATTTTAAAAGCAAGTTAAAAACCCTTCTCTCGCTCCATGAGATTTCAACTTTCCATAAGTTGATAAAAAAGGCCTCCCTTTTCGAAACCAACTTGCGAAAAGGGACATATGATCACTTGTGGAAAGGAAGTGCCATTCCAAAAACCCGTTTGGAAAAGCCCATCGCATATGGGCTGCCCACGACGGACAAAGGGGCAAAGCCCCATAAAATCGCCAATGTCCGGGTGGATCCAAGCGTGGCGGACACTTCCAAAAATTTTGAAAAATTAGAAAATAAGAGGGAACGCAATTTTCAAAAACCTGTTGAAAAACGGGAGTATACTCTGCTGGGGCAACCTGTGTCGGAGGTCCTAGACCTCCTCCTTGCCCAGGGCATGATAGAACTCCTTGAAATCCCCGAAGGAGTCACTTCCAAAGGGGGGTATTTAAACTGATTTTGTAAGTATCATCGGCTCAAAGGCCATGATACCAAACGCTGCTTCTCTCTCTTAAATAAAATTGAGAACTTGATAGCAGAAGGCCGGCTCCAGGTCACTGCAGAACCTGAGCCACCTCAAGCTATCTTCAAGGAACCCTTTCCCAAACACGCCAGTGGCAGTGGAAAAGGAAAGGAGGTATGTACCCTCACCATTTCCAAGGAACTAGCGCGAAAGCCAGAACCTTGTCGACCTACTTGTGCGCCCATCCTTGTACTATACAAGAGGCCCGCCCAAGTCGTCATTCGGGGACTACCAAAAGTGGAAACCCCGGTAAAACCAGTTTTAAAAATCCAAGGTTCTCCTCAGCTCATCCTTAGAGACAAGTTTAGCGCGAACCCTAGGCTGGTCGTGGGGGAAGTCACTAGATCTGAGAGGATCTACCAACCCCCGCACCTTCAAGGTGCTCAAAAGGTGGTCAGTGTGCCTGGCCCCTCAAAAGCATGTATCCCTAGTGGTCTGCCAAAAGCAGATAAGGACAAAGCCATCCTAAATCCTTATGACTTCGAAAACCACCTTTCAAAGATTCCTATTCACATGTCTATCCTAGAGCTTATAAAAACCTCGCCTAGGCATAGACTTGTATTAGAGAAAATTCTAGAAAGGGCCAAGGTTGATTCGAACATAAGTCCGGAATCCTTGTCTGCCCAAGTGGCTTTATTAGGAGCAAAATCGCCCATCACTTTTTCGGAAGATGATGTAGATAGACCCTACGAAACCCATAACCAGGCCCTACATATCGAGGTGGTTCTAAACAACCACTCTCTGGACAGGTGCCTAGTCGATGGTGGAGGAGGGCTCAACATCCTTCCACTTCATGTGGCGTACAAAATCGGAGTCACCTTGACTTCAGTGAACCCAAGCCCCATCGTTATCATTGGATACGATGGGAATGCGTCTAGACCTTTAGGATCCATCGAACTCCCAATGGAAACGGGAGGGATCGAACACACGGGGGTGTTCCATGTCTTGGACATCCACCCCCATTACAACCTGTTGTTGGGAAGGCCCTGGATACACAGTTTGTGCGCTGTGTCATCCACCTTCCACAGGTGTGTCAAGATCCCTTTTAGGGACCAGGTCGTAGTGATCCTAGGTGAGAGTCACCCACAGCTTCAGGGGATCATAAACTCCCCTTGTTTATCAAGCTCCCAGGCCCATGAGGCTAACCTGGGGCAAATTATGGTTGAGCCACCTCGGCTCGTATTAAACAACCCTAGGAAGGTTGTATGTGTGAAGGGGCCGCCTAAAGCAGGCCCCCTCCTGACTTTAATCCTCCTAGGAAAACCCAAGCGTTCCCTATTTCCAAAGCCCCTGGACAAGAGGCCATACGAGCCTAATATGGACGATAGCATGTTCCAGGACCACGACTTGTATCTAACCTTTTCAAAAAACAAAAAGTCATGGAACATGTTGTTGAACATGGGCTACACGCCCTACAAGAGTCTAGGGGCGCAGAACCAGGGTCTCCTAGAGCCCATCCTTCCTAGGGCCAATCCAAGCCGATATGGGATCGGCTATACTCCCCGAATACCGCCGGAGCCACCCCCTGTGACCACCTAGGTCAAGGGTGCCCTGGAGCCTGTCTTAGAAGAGACCTACGATTTAGATCTCCTATTCCGAGTCTAACCCGTATTGTTTTTCCTTTGTAGGTATGACGGAAGATCCCTTTTCTAAAAATACAAAAACATTTGAAAAACTTAAAATCAAAAAAATCGAAAAACAAGAAAAACCAAAAACAATGGAAAAACAAAAACTCGAAAAAAGAGTGCTTTGTATAGTTCCCAAGGTTCTTGTTTTACAAAAACCCAAAAAAATCGAAAATTTGGAAAATACCAAAAAGATTTTGTACATAGCTGCTCCTGGTAGGACTTTGGCAAAAGAAAAGGATTTTGAAAGAAACGTCGTCTACATAGCCAGACCAAAAATTTTGAAATCACTTGAAAATCCAAGTACAAAACCAGGTCATTTTGAAAACCACGCATCAAGTTGCCTCGGGTCTATAGCCCGCGAGAATGATCAAAGCCCAGAAGTGGATCCCCTTGAGGAAGATCCCACTTCTGAGCTCCCGGAATTTCATAGAATTCTCGATTTTGAAATACCTTCCCAATCAGTAGGAGGAGATTTCATAGAGGTTAACCTAGGGGATGATTCCAATCCCAAAACCATCAAAATAGGCGCATGCTTGCATGAAACTGAAAAGTTAGCATTCATTGCATTTCTACGAACCTATTTAGATGTGTTTGCATGGACGTATGAAGACATGCCAGGCATAGATCCCAGCATAGTCAAGCATCGTCTTCCCTCAGATGCGGGTGTAAAACCCATAAAGCAGAAGCTTAGGAAAATACACCCGAATGTACACACGCAAGTCAAAGGGGGTTTAGAAGATCTGCTAAAAGCCGGATTTATAAAACCCATTGCGTATTCTGATTGGTTATCAAATATCGTTGTAGTTCGAAAAACCAATGGGAAAATTCGAATATGCATCGATTTCAGAAACCTGAATAAAGCCACTCCAAAGGATAATTATCCTTTACCAAACATAGATTTGATAGTCGATAGTACTGCAAATCATGAAATGTTTTCATTTATGGATGGCTATTCAGGCTATAATCAAATCAAACTAAATCCACGAGATCAGGGTAAGACCGCCTTCACAACCCCATGGGGCACGTACTGCTATACAGTCATGCCCTTTGGTCTGAAAAATGCCGGTGCAACATACCAACGAGCCATGAACACGATCTTCCATAATCAAATTCATGAGCTTGTAGAAGTGTATGTAGATGATCTCTTGGCGAAATCCAAAACCCGATGCACCCATATCGAATGTTTACAAAAGATTTTCGAAAGGCTTAGGCTTTACAAAGTAAAGCTAAACCCTCAAAAGTGTGTGTTCGGGGTAGAATCAGGGAAGCTTCTAGGCTTTATGGTGAGCCAAAGGGGAATAGAAGTCGACCCCTCTAAGTGTCGAGCCATCATAGACATGGCTCCACCCTCCAATCTCACCCAAATCCGTAGCCTCCAAGGTCGCTTACAATCCGTGCGCTGATTCATATCGAATCTGGCAACTAGATGCGAACCCTTCAACAAACTGTTGAGGAAGGGTACGAAATTCTTATGGGATGACGAATGCCAAAAGTCCTTCGAGAGACTGAAGGCATACTTGGTTAATCCCCCTGTTTTGAATCCTCCAAAGCAAGGAAAACCGCTTTTATTATACATCTCCGTGCATGCAAATGCTTTAGGAGCCCTATTGACTCAATACGAGGATGACACCCATAAGGAGTATGCCATCTACTATATTTCGAAAACTCTCTTGGCTTATGAACGAAATTATCAAGCCATGGAGAAGACGTGCTTGGCCCTAGTTTGGACCTGCCAAAAGTTCAGACACTATTTCCTAGATTATGAGATCTGGATAGTGTCCAAGCTTGATCCAATCAAGCACTTGTTCGAAAAACCTATTCTCACGGGTAGATTGGGCAAATGGCAACTCCTTCTAATGGAGTATGATCTGAAATACCATCACCAGATCTCCATTAAGGGGCAAGCCCTAGCAGATTACGTGACTGAATTCCCCTTAGAGGACGCATATCCCACTCTTGTCGAAATGTCTGATGAAGGCATATTGCAAAACCATTTTTAAAACCACATTTTGGCTAATTCTTTCGAAAACCAAGTGTGGAAGATGCACTTCGATGGGGCACGAAACCAACGAGGGGCTGGTGCTGGGGTCATCCTAATCTCCCCTGAAAAGGTTAGTAAGTGCATGAACAGGGAGATGCACCATTTGATAAGGGTTAGCGTGAACATAGAGATGCACCATTTGATAAGGGTGTATTATTTACTTAGAGCTTCCAAATGATACAAGCTGCTACGTATTTGATGGGTTCGTGCTGAGTTTTCAACTCCCATCATAGCAAGGCGAGTTCAGTTTGGTCATATTACAAGATCTAGCAAACAAGCCACGAACAGATTGGGCTCATCTTTGCTCGGCCGGTCTCGTGGTTAGCTATGTCTGGTTTCTACATGTATACATGTTAGAAAACTTCCTAGCCAATTAGTTCTACAGTTTACATGGCGGACGAGTTTATTTTGGCAATTTAGAGAATGTTGAAAGGTCATCTGTTAACTTAAATTAAGCAAGAATACCTTTGTTTTCAGACAAAAATTACTCTGACTGTAAAATTTTACGAGCTAACCAATGTTTTGCTTATGTATAAAGATCGCAGCTTGTCATAAATTGGGAAACTAGACAGTACATGAACAAGGAACAAATCAACCCGCGAGAAGGGACCCCGTCCACTCTTTTGACTAATTTTAATCTAATAGGCATTGTATTTCATTTTAATTAGTTTTAGATCAACATCTATTAGGCAAAATAGAATTTTATAAATGTCGTAATTGTGTGTTATTTTGAGTACAATGGCGAATCAGCAGGTTTTCGTGGTCTACGGAATGACTTTTCCGACGGTTTGAACCGTTGGTTTACTCCACCCAGCAGCAGAATGATGAAAAGCTATCGGAATATTGCTACCAGAATATTTTTCAAAAGAATATGTTACCAAGCCCGTGGCCGATCTATAAAGCATTTCAACACAAGGCTAATTGCTCGAAGTTATATATATATTCTGGTCTCTGTGTAGGGCTAATTGTGGAGATAGAGCCCACGTATATATAATGCCTCCAGCAGGTGCTAGAAGGCTTGTCAGACCATTTTGAAGTCAAGGAGAGAGCACCAGCTCCCATACACGACGCCAGCGGTCTGCACCACACCCTTCTTTATGAGACCCATGATGTCGAGTACGTAGGTCATCCATGCATTGAACGTACCTTGGCCCTACTCACTTTCTTTTGACATTTGGGGAAGATATAAGTTGGAGTTGGGTTGCTGTTAACTTCATAAGATCGCCATTTCTATGTTGATATAAAAAGTTGCGATCTCAATAATGCCTATGACCCATTGGGCAATCTCAAGGTCACCTGCGAGAATAAAGACTTCTAGGCACTTCTTTAGGAACAAAGCACGATTAACATAGGCCGCAAGAATTCAAACATTTAGTGAATATAATGAATCGTCAAGGATATGGAGTCGAAAAGCTGAAAAAGAATTGGTTGATGAAGCAAAGGAAAAAAAGAAGATAGACTTAACAAATATGTAGAACTTCCGAATTCTACATAGAAATAGGCAAACTCTACAGCCACCTTATTGAAACATGGCAGCCGATGAACGCTAGCATTTTCACAAGGCTATTGCACAAGTAACATGCTGGGATCAATGCAACATGAAAATTTAAGCTCAAGTTGCTGTGACAGGAATAGTCGAACCAATCAGCTAAGAGGAAGATTTGCTGCATCAAGACAATAAAAACAAGTTGCCACTATCCAAAGTTGACTGAAAGTTCCTATGAAAGTCAACAATTATTAGAGGTTCGCTGTGCAAAGGGAATGGGTCCTGTACAAGATCAAGGAAGTCATGAAAATCAGTAAAATTTGGCTGAAATGGTGGCTGAAAAGTATGAAGACATTCAATGCAAAACAGCTTGAGGACCTTATAAAAGAGCGACAAATTGTTCATCCTGGATTCATCCCTTCTCAGATCTCGCCCTTGGGCCAGCCACGACATCTCGCATAAACCCCCAGAGCCCCCATAAAGCACCATCACCGGCTTGTCCCAATTTACCACCACCTTCTCAGATCTCGCCACCAAGCTCACACCTGTCACCGCCCATTCATCAGCCAAAACTCCTACGCATTGTCGTTTTTCTCATCTACCTCAAGGCCCTTAGAATCAACTCGTTTCTGCCCAGCCACTCTCCATCCACGCCTGAACTCCATTGGAATCAGCCCATACGGCCATTGGATTATCAAATCCACTCACTTTGGCAGTAGAAGGGCATTGAGGTATGGGCCATCGGATCCAATTTAGCCCGTACGGTGATGGGGTAAGGCAAGGCTATTTGACGGTTTTGGTGGTTGGACAGGGTAGTCCGATGGCCTACACCTCAATACCCTTCTTCTACTGTCCTGTCTTAGCCCCTTCATATAGAATCCAAATTGAATCGGGTCCGGTTAGTTGGATCCAATCCACTCACTTTGGCCTAAATAGCCTTGCCTTACTCCTTTGATCCCATTTTTTGGTTGATCCGATTCAATTTGATTCGCCCAGTTCAATCTGATCCATTTCATTGATCCAAATACTCGATTCGGCTTGTCTGAACTAAATTCACTTCATCCAGATCCAATTCAATCCGCCTACCCCATTCCTAAACTGAACCCAAGCCCATCCCTAGTTGAACTTAACTCATACCAATAACTGAAAATCTGTTTTTCAGACGAGACCTGATGACGCTCAACCAGATCTAAGCGTCATGCATTTAGATAAACCAAATTCATTACTTGAATCTTAAATCCAAACTCCCCTAGCTTTAATTGAATCAAGTCGGATCCAATAAAACTTGTCCCCGTTAACCATAACCAGACCTAGGAACCAAGTTGCATAGCCAATCACGGATTTTAAAAGCTCATGCAGAGCTATTCAAGAAAGCAATTTGGGTGAAACAGACCGTGTAAATGCTTTGCTTGTAGAATGCCTTTTCTATTATCTTGGTCTCAGCTCGTTGGAATTAGGTGTCCTTAAACAAGCCTAATTTAGCTATAACTCTCAGTAGTACGGGTACATGTCACCTAACAAGAGGAAGCCGTAAGTAGATGTCTTACCGCACTCCATGAGATCTCGGAGAGGCAAAAGTTCCATGCCAATACCCGTTCACTGAAGCACTACTCAGACAGCCACCGATGGCCGAGGGAGTTCGTCGTGAGTGATCAGGTCTGGTTGAGAATTGGAAGTATGTGTTGAAGCAAGTCTATCATGATGTTGTTCTCTGATGCATCCTTCGGAAGGAACGTGTAGGGAGGGTTGCTTACAGTCTTGATTTACCCGAATGACTCAAGATACATCAGATCCTCCAAGTTTCTAAGTTGAAGCCATGCTTCCAGAACCCGGAGTTGATATTACGATGTTCGCTCCCTCTCAGGAGACACGACATTGACCGAGTGAAAGAAGATATTAGATCATCTCTTTGAGGAAAAGAGGTCCGAAAACAGAGTAAGTACCTCGTGAGATGAGCAAGACCTTCAAAGAATGACTCGTGTGTTCCTACAGTTGAGCTGTGTAAATATGAATGGCTGATTAGAGATAAAACCATGAGGACGAGATCCTCATTGGTCGGGGAGGATTGTCACTACACAAAAATTAGCTCGGATCTTCCATGCGCGCCACCATGTTGACGCCGCCGAGTCACCATGACGAAGGCTAAGGCGCTCATGACACTGGACGACACCCAGAGGCAAGGAAGGTTTACTGATGCTCCATTGTTGCTGGACGTGCCAGACGCACATGAGCCACCAGGATTCCTCTGCAGCTATTCATCGAGCTTCACATGTTCATAACCAGGCATTGTGTCAACACACTTTGTACCTAGTTCCACTTAATCCAAGACCACCCTTGGCCTTATTTATAGGCCAAGGGTGGTCTTGGATTTGGGTTTGGATCCAAGGATCCAACCCAATCCAAATTCCAAATGGATCTGGATCTAGATATTTTTGTCCAGATCAATCCAAAAATTTCTTTCTTCAGTCCTTTGGTGTTTGAAACAGGCGGTTTTTTGAATGGGCCCCAGTTCCTCGGGGACTAGTTTTAGGCTGTGTTTTTCACAGTCCTTTTGTCCGACCCATTTTTCACTTTTTCAGACTTTTTGACCTTCGGTTTTAATCCGTCTGCGTCTGTCTGAGGCTTGTTTTTGATGAAGTTAATCTTTGGATTTTCCCACGGACTTCGAATTTTCGTTTTGACAAGCCTAGTGCTTGATCTCTGACGGCTTCATCAGGGGTTTGGCTTCTGTTTTCTTTTTAGAGCTGAACTTGATTTTGACCCGAATTCCAATTTTTGACCTTCTGTCTGGCTTTTCTCTGAACGGGCTTGAACTTTTCTTCTTTCTCTTGTTTTGGCCTCGAGCTAGCTTTTGAAGTTTTGGAGTTTAAAAACATGAAATTTTTGGGGTGTTTACAGTTGGTTTCCAACAACAAACCCATTATTGTTACTGCCTATCTGAGAGTGTCTTCTCTAGTATTGGTACAAAAATGGGCAAAGCCCCAATGAAGGAGCTTCATTAACTTCAAATCAATTTATTGACCACATCTTCACAGTGTATTCGTGTGGAGATGAATTCATCCTTAGTCTAACTCTTGACTGAGTCCCATCATCTTCACTTCACATGGAAAAGCCATATAAACATTCACTCAGAGTAGAAACTAAATAATTGTTATATTACCCAATCAAACTAGGAAGAGGAGAATCCCACTAGCCTTAACTTTAGAGGGAGTTGATTATATAATGGGAAAAACTATATTACTCCCTACTACTATTGCAATATATGAAAAAATAGAAAAGTATAAGATATTTCTAAAAGATGATACTATAGTCAGGACCATAATGTTAACCTATATGAAAGATGACTTGATTAGGGTCTTTGAGGAATATGAGACTCATAAAGAATTATTTGATTCCCTGACCATAAAATATGGTACTATATATAAGTTGCTTGTTCAACTATTTCTTCAAAAATAAAATTCTTATAAAATGAAAGAAGGTGACAATGTAGTTGAACATGTCAACCAAAAATTGATAATGACTAGGGATTTAGCTGTAGCAAAGTCAATCATTTCTCAACCAATGTAGATATCCACTATTCTAAACAGTCTACCCCTTCCTAGAACATGATAACCACACCACTTTGACTTGAACCAATTTTACCCTTTCAGAACTCCATTAAAACTAGCAATTGAATAAGAACATATGAACAAAAATAAAAGGAAAATGTTGTTAGTTAATCAAAAAGACTTAGGGTTTAGATCCAAAAACAATCAAGATAATAGAAAAACAAATAAGAAATTTAGTACAAGACAGTCAAAACTTTAAGAAATCTCAAGAATATACTTCTCGGATAAAATACTTTAATTGTGGCAAGATAGGGCATTACAAGAGGGACTATCGCAACAAGAACAATGATGAATACAATCAACGATACGAATCAATAGAGAAGTATGACATAATCTGCATTATTTTTTAGTGTATCTATATGGATCGTCTGATGACTCGTTGGTGGATCAACTGTGGAGTGAGCCGGTATATTTCAAAGAGCAAAGAGAGCAATGAATTCGAAGGAATATAAGTCTAGCGAGCATCGGATATATACGGAGAATAATACCTTTTCTGATGTTCTTAGGGTTGGGTCCTTTACGATTTTTGTACAAGGCATAACAATTGTACTTATTAATGAATTAATTGTGCCCACTATTAGGCGTAATCTTGTATTGATCTCTGCTTAGTAAAGAAACGGTTTGAGGTCAGGTTTGTCCCTAACAAAGTCATTGTGAGAAAACATGACATGATAGCTTTTTCTAGATTGTTTAAATTCAACATAAATGAAATTGAAAGTTCTTCTTCTGTTTATTTTGACAATGTCTATATGATTGATGTGAATGTATGACATATTGGGTCATATAAGTTTAAAGAAGTTGAGAAAATTAAACAACTTTAACTTATTGCCTAGTTTTTATAAAAACACTTTTAATAAGTCTGAGACCTGTATATAAGAGAAAATGATAAGAAAAACATTTTCCAAAGAAGTAATTAGAGCAACAACCCTATTAGAGATTATTCACACTGATTTATGTAGACCTTTTAGACTAAGATCACATCGAAAAAAGGTTTATTTTATAACATTTATCGATGATTACTCAAAACATACATACATATATATATATATATATATTTATTTATATATATATATATATATATTTCTTAGCACGTAAATCTGAGATACTTAAAGCTTTCAAAGAATATAAGTAAGAAATTGATAACCTATTGGGGCATACAATCAAGGTCTTGAGATCGAAAAGAGGTGGAGAGTATCCCTCTACAGAATTTTTAGAATTATGCAAAGACATTTGTATTGCAATGCAAAATGTAACGCCGAAGACGCCTCAAAAGAATGGTGTAGCAAAGAAATATAACATGACCCTAATGAATATGACAAGGTCTATGTTAATATATGTTTCTCTGCTAAGAATATTTTAGGGAGAAGCGGTATGTACAGTTGTGTATATACTCAATAGGGTTTCATGTAAAGTTGTATTATCTATACCATATGAGATGAGATTTGGGAGAAAACCAAACCTAGGTCATCTCAGGATATGGAAATTTATCGCTCATATCAAGATCAATGATCAGTGTAGAGACAAGCTAGATACTAAGTCCTTAAAATGTATATTTATCGGATATTGTAAAGGATCTAAAGGAAATCAATTTTATAATAATGACCATGAACTAATAGAAAGTAGGGATGCTGAATTCTTAGAAGATACTATTAATGACATTATTAAAAATGGTGATGAGTATGTTGATCACACCGTCCTACATAAAAATGATCTGCCTCATCAAATTGAAACTTTAAGTGAACACAAAAGACATACGGTCATCCTGTCCTACTTAAAGGATTATCACACTTACCTTATAGAGAAAGTGTGTAATTCGATAAATTTAGATTAGTTGACTAATAATTTGACATATGAAAGGCTATTGACTCATCTAAATTTTCAGACTAAAAAAGCAAGGATTAAAAAATTGAATCCATTGAGAAAAACTAAGTTTCAGAATTAGTTTATTTGCAAAGAGGAATGAAAGTATAGGGTGTAAATAGGTTGTCAAAAAGAAATATAAAGTTGATAGAACAATCGATAATTTTAAAGCGAGGTTGGTTGCAAAGTGTTTTTCGTATGAGGAGATAAATTATGTTGAGGCATATTCTCCTATTCCGAAATTTGCATCCATAAGAATAATCCTGATGATATCAATATTATGATTTGGATTTACATCAGCTAGATATAATAGAGATTTAGATGAAATCATATATATGCATCAACCCGAAGGATACATAGTTGAAGGCCAAGAAAATAAAGTATATAGGTTGAAAAAATCCCTATATGGCCTTAAACAGTCACCTCGTCAATGGTATTTGATTTTTTAAAATGCCATTATTGAACTTGGGTTTGTGGATAATGAACTTAATCACTTTGTATATGCCTGGAACAATGAGAGTCACTTTGTCATCTTATCATTATATGTAGATGACATATTGTTGACTGGGAACAACAATAAGATAATTATCAAAACCAAGTCATGGTTAAACTCAAGGTTTGAAATGATGGATATGGGGAAACATATTATATCCTGGGTATAAAGATTTCTTGAGATAGAGAATTTAAACTTTTACGCCTAAGTCAGAAGGGATAATAGGTGAATGCAAGTCTACATCTACACCTTTTGCGAAATGGGTCAAATTAAGTAAGGTTGATTGTCTCGGTGAAGAAGACAATAAGCCTAATGTGTACAAGACTTGATATCAGTTTTGTTATTGATCTTATAAGTAGATATCAAAGTAATCCTAGTTGACAACATTGGATAACTATGAAAATGATTCTAAGATATTTCAAAGGAACAAAATATTTGAAACTTTATTTTCAAGCATATGAACTAAAAGTGATAGGATACTCATATGTTGACTTTGCTGGAAGCAAAGATGATAGCAAATCAACCTTTGGTCAAATTTTTATTTGGAGGTATTGCGATTTCTTAGGCTTGCAAGAAATAAGGTTGTGTAGCGTTGCATACACAAGAAGTTGAGTATGTTGCTTAAAGTATGGCTACTATGAGTATCGTTTAGATAAGTCACTTTATACATGATTTGAAGTGGAACATAACCAACGAGTCGATTGTCATTTATTGTGACACCAATGCAATAATTACTCTTATTAAGAGTGGAGTTGATAGCTTAAGAAATAAGTATATAATGGTTAAATATCATTATGTTCATGGTATACTCAAAAGAAATGAAATAACTATATGTTATATGCCAACCACTGATATGTTAGCTGACTCCTTAACAAAAAGTATCTCAAAAGATTTGTTTACTAAACATGTAACCTCCATGGGTTTTAGATAAGCCTAGTGTATAAGTGTAGAAAATACATTTTGTTGTGAGTTATGAAGAAAAAACACATTGATTGTCACATAACAGATGAAGTTACAATTTACTTCCAAGTACATAAAGGATACAACTTATCAAAACCCAAAATAGTGGGAGATAAAACCAGTGTATGAATGGTTAGCTCTAGTGGTGAAGTGGGAGATATAAGTAGTTGGTGGCTACAATTAGCTCCAATGCTAATGTCAACCATGAAATGCGGAAAGAAGGGTCCTCTTCTCGGATTTCATGAGTTGCTTTTGAAAAATATAAACACTATTTAAAGTTGTTTTTTACATTTTTGAAAAGGTCCTAAGGATCTCCTAGATGAAAAAGAATGGCTTTTAAAAGAAAAACCTAGAGAGGAAAACTCGAAAAATGAAAAACCATGTATATATAAAAAAAAATATACAAAAAACAAGTGATACACGATTGATTTCTTCTTGAGAAAACCCTTTGCACGTAAGTTTGTCTCTATCTCTCTCTCACTTTTCCCTATTTCGTATGTCAACTTATTGTTGTTATTACAACATAATATTCACAATATAGAAACAAAGAGAACTTGTGAAAAGTACAAAACGGAGACGCTGCCGACACCAACACTAGAGAGTCTTGAATCTTTGTTTTCACCGGAAAACCACCATCCTTCCTCTAATAATAATGAGGAAACTAAAACTAAACAAGAGCCTAGATTTGGTTACCAACTACAGATTTATGTTTATATGCAATTGTTTGAAGAGAAAACTGACAAACAAAATCAATTGAACATGACATAGGATAACGTTCAAGGTGATGATTAAGAGCCGGTCAATCGAGGATTATTTCACGACATTTCTAAATTGTTTGCTTTCTGCATGGTACGAACTTTCATTTATTTTGCCCCTTTAGATGTAGAATTTTATTCTAAAGTCTATGTAGAGAATTGAAATAATTTTCACAAACTACATCGTGCGCAAGTGTGCCAGCTAGTTTGCTTAAACTAGCAAAAATGATTTCTAATTTCTAGAGCGATTGTAGGTAAGTGAGATCTTTTCGGCTTATGCCTTCTTGAACCGATACTCAAGGGTCAACCTAGATGCTTTGAGGATTTGTTTTGAGTCTGGTGTGTTTGCAAAATCCACTTTAAATTCTCATGAACTTAGCCAAACTCGTGAACTTGACTTTTAAAAAAAAAAATTCAAAGTCTTGAAAAACATAAATTGGTTCTATTTTCAAAAACTTGTTTTCAGATTTTTTTTCAGTCGCTTCTGAATCTCCAAAATTCGTGAAATTTTACAGTAAATAGAGACTCATATGAAGATTCAGGAATTATCTTTATTCTGATTTTAAGTGTTGTGAATATGCATAATTAAATCAGACATTGACCATTGCTCAAACGTTCGGGACATATCTGTGACAAAAATACAGAGGTTTAGAAAAATAGTTGTATCTTAGTGCACATACCTCATATTTCTATGAACTTAGTCTTGTTGAAAAGCTATGAATCTCAGCTTTCCAATGAGACTATTTTTAATGAATTTGGTTCACTGCAGATAATGAATTTGGTTCAACCAAGAGGAGCAAAACATCACCTTGCAAATTAGAAGTGTTAATGGTGCAGGGTGGTTAGGAATCACGATCTCCGACCTCAACCTCAATTGGGGACCAGGGCCTCGTCCTCATCCCCGATTAGCATTCCAAAAAACATCCATGGCTATTGCCTCATCTTGGGTGATCTTAGCAAGTACTCTAATAAGCTAAATGGCTAAAGAACAAATGGGGGTTATGTAATAGTGGATATGTACTACAACCATGAGTTAAATGATGTTGATGTTATTGTTATATATCTTCAAGAAAAAATACAAAAAATTGTAACAAAGTAGTAACAAGGGAGAGGTGGCATGGCTCAATTTAAAGATGATGTATTTGTCTTGCGAGAGAGTTAAACCCTTCATTAGAGTCAGGCTCTCACAAAAAGTACCAGCAATCTGTTGTGACCATGGCTGATTGGGTTGGTGTAGCCTAGTGATACCTCCTCTGTCTAGTACGATGAATGACGGACCACTCTTTGACTTCCTAAATCCTTATCTTACAACAGTTCATCGCTTGCCGAGATTGCTTCAAGACATAGAGTTCACTGTTTAGTTTCAAAAGAAAAGCGAATTGGTTTACTGTGATCTTCCAACCGAGTTGTGCCATGTAAACTTGATCGTTTTGAAATGCACTTGGCATTTAACTTTCTAACATCACAACAGGCAAAATGCTTAATTAAGAGAGACAGAGACATGAACGCATAGATCTTATTATATGTTGTAATCAAATGATTTCGTAGATAAGAGGGCATCGAGATAAACCAGCATGTCTTATTTATTTAATTTAGAACTAGTTAGTTCTAGGGTGGCATGTCTTATTTTATCAATGTAAGGACGTAATTCTTCTAATAAACCAGCATACTCTTTGAAAATCCTATGTACCTTCTCGCTACAAAAATACCAAAAGTAATTTTACAGGTCTGTCTTTGGTCATTTCTAAAAATTATAAAAGCGGACATACAAATAAAATTATAGTTTTACCCTCATACAACAACAACAACTAAGCCCTTTCCCATACTAGACAGGGTCGGCTACATGCATTCTTTGTTTCCATAGAACCCTATCATGTGTCATGTTAGCAGTTAACTCACAATAAGCTAGATCATTCTTTATTGTTTCTGTACAATACTTTTGTGGTCGTCCTCTACCTCTTTTAATACTTTCCAAATTTAGTTTTTATACCTTCTTATAGGTTCTTCTTTTGATCTTCTTTTTATATGTCCAAACCATCCTAAACGATATTCTCCCATTTTATCCTCTATTGGTGCCACTCCTAATTTGTTTCTAATAACCTCATTATATATACGGTCTTTTCTTGTATGACCACTCATCCATCTCAACATCTTCATTTCTGTCACAAACATCTTTTGTACATGTTGATGATTAACTGCCCAACACTCAGAACCATAAAATATTGCAGGCCTAATTGCTGCTCTATAATATTTACCTTTTAACTTTAATGATATCTTCTTATCACAAAGAATACCTCATACTCCTCTCCATTTTAATCAACTTGTATTAATTCTATGCATAACATCTCCATCAATTCTTCCATCACTCTGAAAACTTCACCCTAAGTATTTAAAACTTTCTTTTTGGGGGATGTAATGTGTGCCAATTTTAACTTCTATGTCCTCTAAGGTAACCAAATGATCAAACTTACATCCCATATATTCTCTCTTTGTTCTACTAAGTCGGAGGCCTTTGCTTTCTAATGTTTCTCTCAATAGTTTCAATTTTCTATTAACTTTTTCCTTAGACTCCTCCACTAATACAATATCATCCGCAAATAACATACACCAAGGTACTTCATCTTGAATATGTTCTGTTAACTCATCAATCACCATTATAAATAAGTATAGACTTAAAGTTGATCCTTGATGTAACCCAACATTAACTTCAAAGAAGTCTATCATTCCTTCATAAGTCCTCACACATGTTTTTGCACCATCGTACATGTCTCTTACAAGGTTAATGTATGTCAATGGGATACCTTTTTTTTTCTAAAGTTCTCCAAAGAACCTCTCTCGATACCCTATCATAAGCTTTTTTTAAATCAATAAATATTATGTGAAGGTTTTTCTTTTTTGCTCTAAAATGTTCCATAAGACATCTCAAAAGGTGAATCGCTTCAACAGTAGATCTGTCTAGCATGAATCCAAATTGGTTCTCTGTTGTACTTGATACTTGTCTTAACCTACGTTCGACAATTCTTTCTCACAATTTCATAGTATGGCTCATTACCAACTCCGTTTCGAAACTTTTCTTTACCTGAGTACCAAAATTGAAACTTGTATCCTCTATCTCCTTTGCTTTTTCTCCAACTCATTTTGTCTCTTGTAAACATAGAATATGAATCTTTCTCCGAATCATAGTATCTACCACCTCAATTAGCTTAGCAGATAATGTTTCGATATTTCAAGAACAAATACGAATCGTATTATGTAGGACTAGCTTCCTTACCCCCGCATCCATTCATAATCAAAATGCGGAGACCCTCTCTGAAAATTATTCACCACATTCAGGCAACAATGTAGCGGGACTAACTTCTTGATCTACAACCGTCCATGATGTAGGAACCTTCTTTGTAATTGATTCACTACATTCGGGTAAAAATATAGTGGCCATTGCTTACTTATTACTCTATTCGGGATTTGTAGCACGTTGCTAGGCGGGGACGCCCCAAAGCAATTCTCATAATTTTTGTAATCCATGTTATAAAATCCGACGAAGTTTTACACTGCCTATCGGAAACCTAATATAACCCTCCTTTATTTGGACTTGGGACCGGCAAAGCAAGCGTAGGTTGTTTTACCTTTGGTATTTTTGAGAAATTATTAAAGGTAGAAATTCTTTGGGGAAATTATAAATTTATCGTAGGTTGTTTTTATATTAGAAATGAGTTATTTTCAGCTCATTTTTGCGATATTATTCTACATCATTCTAATGAGATTCATGCTATGTGTGTTTTGTTGCTTATTTAATATTTCGTTTTTAGATCGTCTAATTGTTATAATTGCTAAACACATAAAAATAAACTCTATAATATGTGTGTCTAAACTGGCAAAAATTGAAAAGTTAAACGGTCTAAACAAAGAGAAGAATTACACTTATTCTAACATTAAAAGGTGTACAGTATGTTTTAAAGGAAACTAGGCGTCCGCCACCACCGAACGCAACTGAGCAACAAATAGAAATATATAAAACATTTCTAAAAGACGACACAATAGCAAGAATTGTCATGTTGACATACATGGAGGATGACTTGATAAGGGTGTTCAAAGAATACGATACCGCAAAAGAGTTGTTCGACTACATAACAGTCAAATGTGACAATTGTCAAACTGCATGTTCAGTTGCCACTACAAAAATACAAAGAAAGAGACAACGTAGTAAAACATACAAACCACATGTTGGTAATGGCTAGGGACCTAGTTGTAGCAAAGTTAGTCATCCCAGAACTGGTGCAGATATCAACTATCCTAAACAGTCTTCTACCGTCATGGAACATGATTACCAATGCTCTCAAATTTGGGTCAAAAATTAACCTTTCTGAATTTCCTCTGAAACTAGCAATAGAGCAAGAACATATGAGTAAAAACAAGAAAGAAAAATTGCTAGTAGTAGAAGATGAGATAGGGTCTACCTTCAGACGAGATTTTCAGTTGGTGCAGGCCGGTTCAAGTAGGTGAATCGATTGGATTGGGTGCAGCTGGCCAAGGTGTTTGAAATTGTTCAAGTGAGGTTCAAGGCCTAGGTGTAGTTGGGTTAGGTTTAGGATAGGTTGATCGGGTGTGAGCTAGGTAAAGCCAACACCTAGCCAAATCGGTTTTAGCAAGGAAGGGATGGGTTTTGGTGAAGGCAAGTCGAGCCAAGGCTCAATCAACCTTGGTTCGGCCAAGGTGCAATCAGCCCGGTTTAAGTCAAAAGAGGTAGTCAAAGGGTAGGTTTGCAGCCGAGTGGTGTTCGGCTTGGTTTAGGGGAGAGTTTAGGTCATCACTTGGTTCAGGTTCGGTTTTAGCAAGGGCTCGATTAGGAGTGGTGCGTCCAAAGGGGTTACGTGTAGTCCTAGGTTTAAGTGGGTGAGTCAAGGCTGGTGCACACGGTTAAGTGCAGGTCAAGCCAAGGAAGTTCAACCGTGAGGTGGGTTCAGTCCATGTCCATGGCAAGTTTAGGTCAAGGTCAAGATCGAGCTAGCCTAGGGTGTTCGGTTGAGGGCAAGTCCATGATGCAAATCGGTTTAGATGGGGGAACTAGGTTAGGTCAGTTTGTTGGGGCATGGTTCAAAGTGTGCAGCCGTGATGGTTCAGGTTCAAGCTTGGTTGTAGCCAAGATGGGGCAGGTTAGGTGTGGTTTTGGATGGGAGTGAGCTAGGTTCACGTGGGGTTCAGCCTAGTTAGGTTTGGTTTAGAGGGTGTAGGTTGAAGGGGTGTCAACTGCAGTCAAGTCGGCCAAAGGGGTGAGGTGTATGGCTGGGGTGTGGTTCAAGGAGGGCAGCAAGGGCTAGGTCAAGCCAAGGAAGTTCAACCGTGAGGTGGGTGAAGAAGGCAGCCAGTCGGTGCAAATGGGGCAGGTTCCTGCGGGCTAGGGTTCAGTTTTGGTGAAGGGCTAGGTTGCAGCCGAGTGGTGAGGGGCTAGGTTTAGGGGTCTTGCAGCCGAGTGGTGTTCGGTTGGGTTTAGGGGAGAGTTTAGGTCAAGTCGACTTAGATGGGTTCGGCCAGCCAAGGAGAGCTAGGTTAAGTTCTTGGGGTTTTGGGACAGGTTGCTGCGGTTCAAGGCAAGGGCTCGGTTGGCCGATTGCAGCCAACATGGGTGTGGGATGGTTTATGGCAGGTGTGGTCACGGTATGGCTAAGTCAAGTTGAGTCAAAGGTCAAGGGATGGCTAGGTTAGGTTATGGTTGGGTTAGGTTTAGGTGAAGGTCAAGAGGTCAAAGGCTTACCTCTTGCAGCCGGTCCACCACTTGATGCAGCCGATCCACCTTAGTCCACCATAGTCCACCCTAGTAAAGGCCTTCTTTGTTGCAGCCCACCCCTAGGTCAAGCCAATATGGTTCAAGCCCACTTAGCCCTAGGTCAAGCCAACATGGCTAAGGCCCACTATTGTTGACTTTTCACACACTCTCTCTCTTACTTTTTCAAGCTCTCCATGCCCCCAAAAATCTCACGTGAACTTCACCCACCCCGTGGCCTTTAAGGGTGGGTCTTGGATTTGGGTTTGGATCCAAGGATCCAACCCAATCCAAATTTCAAATGGATCTAGATCTGGATATTTTTGTCCAGATCTAATCCAAAAATTTCTTTCTTCAGTCCTTCTTTGGTGTTTTAAATGGGCGGTTTTTGAACGAGCCCCGGTTCCTCAGCGACTCGTTTTAGGCTGGGTTTTTCCCAATCTTTTTGTCCGACCCATTTTTGACTTTCTCAGACTTTTTGACCTTCGGTTTTGTCTCAGGCTTGTTTTTGATGAAGTCAATCTTTCTCTTCTTTTCTTTCCCCAAAAGGAAAATTTGGCAAAAAGCAAAAAAAGGGAAATCCCTACAAAAAGTCACTTTCTAAAGGAAAGCAGAATTACAAAAAGAAAAATCATTCTTCGATCGAAAAAGAAAAGAGGGAAACGAAAAGAAAAATCCTCCCAAAGGGAGGCCCTCTATTAAAGAAAAAGAAAAAAATTGCCAAGAAGCTCAAAAGAGCAAAAATTTTCGCCTCTTTGCCTCAAACCATGGAACGTTTTAGAAGGGACCGTGGTAACTCTTTCCCCTATCCCTGCAATTTATCCTAAGTGAAGAAAGATTCATTTCAAGGAGTCCTAAAGTAAAAAATAGGATCTGCCTACTTGAATCTCATTTTGTTTGAGAATTAGACGTTGTTGGGTAAGGCGTAGAAATTTTGAAATGCTTCCTGATTTCCTTATAAAACCTCCGCTAGAGTAGCGAGTGTTAAGACTCAAGTGAAGGGAAACACAAGAAGCTGAAAATCCTTGTGATTTAAGCTAAAAGTGTTTTCCCTCTTTTGGAATCAAATTGAGAAAAACCCCGAACATCGAGCAACATAAGACCAACTCACTTGGTGCAGCCAGTCTTCATAAGCCTCCCAAGTTCGATCATAGCATAATTCAGGTCTGTGGAAAATCATTTTCTAGCATATCATCCATGTCATTCACTCATACGTGCACACATGGTAGTCAAATGCCTGATCCCAATTAGGACTAGAATCGCATTAGGAGAAGTCCCCTTTGGCAAAAATCCCCTCTTACTGATTATAAGGAAAAAGTTTTTCTCAGAAAATTTGGACGATCCATATTCTCGAGGACGAATCCAGGGAAAAAGCAAAAAGGGGTGTTGTCTTCTTTGCCATTATCCAAATAAATTTGGATAATGCCAAAGAGGGGCATCTGTAAACACCCCAAAATAAAATTATTTTCAAACAAACACTTGGTTTTCAAAAACCATTTTCAAACCAATTTTGAACTTTCAAAACCTCGGAGTTGCGAAGTTTTAAACTTTTGTCTAAAAATCCTTCAAAATAAAGGTTCTTAGACCCATGCCAAAACCCAAATTTTGTCAAGCAACTAAAACAAGCAAGTGAAGCCTGATAAAAAAGCAACTCCAGAATAGGTCAAAAAGCAAAAGTTCAACGCAACCGGATGAAAATAGGGCCGAAAAGCAAGAGGAGCATCCAGGCCAACAGCAGACTTCAACCCTAGAATGTGAAATACAAAGCCAAAGCACCGATAAAGCTGTCAAAAATGAAACCCCAAGCCTGAAAAATAAAAAATCAGACAAAACAGAGTCTGGAAGGTGAGAAGATGGTCGGACAAGAAGACTGGAAAAAACCCAGCTCAAACGAGTCACTGGCGATACCAGGGCCCGTTCAAAAACCGCCCATCTCAAAACACGAAGAAGGACTGAAGAAAGAAGATTTTGGATTGGATCTGGACATAAATATCCAGATCCAGACCCAAATAGTATTTGGATCAGATTTGGATCTCAAAACCCAAATCCAAGATCCAAACCCAAGACCCACCCCTTGACCTATAAATAAGACCAAGGGGGGGTGAAAAAGTTCACGTGAACTTTCTTGGGAGCCTTGGGAAGAGAGAGAGAGTGGGTGCAAAAGTCAACATTGGCGGGCTTTAGCCATGTGGGCTCAATCAAGGGTGAGGTGGGTTCAAGCCTTGTGGACCTAAACCTAGCTTGGGGCTGCAACAACATTGCTACAAAGGGCGTGGACATGGGCTGCAACCATGGCTACACAAGGTGGACTAGGTTCCAAGAGGTAAGTCCCTAAACCTAGCCTAAACCTAGCCCGCTTCACCTAACCGACCTAACCCATCTACCATTAAACCTAGCCCCAAGACACCCTAACCGAACCCTCACCTTGATCCACTACCCTTAAACTAAACCTAACCTAAACCACCACCGACTCCATCAAACTCCACCCTAAACTAGCCCAACTGACCAACTAAACCTAGCCACTACCCAACCCATATACCACCTAAACCTAGCCATGAACCCACTCCGAAACCCACTTAGCTAGGTGCTGCCCGCACCTAGCTAAGTCCCTTCTTGCTCCACCTAGCCCATCCACCCTAAACCGACTCCACCTAGACCACCTCCGACCTCACCTTAACATAACCGACTCCACCCTAGGACACACCTAACCAACCCACAATCTGCCCCACAAAACCCCACTCGACTCACCCGCAACACCCAAACCGAGTGCACTTGGCACTCGATCTGCTTCCAACCACGCACCCCATGGCCTGCGCCCCTGCTAGCCGGCCCTTAGGCTAACCCGAACCCTAGCCTGCCCTTGCTGGCCCACACCCGACCTAGGCCTGTCCCAAACACCCTAACTAAAACTCGACCCAAAACACCACCTGGCTGGCCCCTATTGCTGGCCTATCTCCTGTCCAAAACCGAGCCCTTGGCTCGACCCAAAATCAGGCCAAGACCTCATTGGGCCTACCCCTTTCGCCACCCTAAAACCTACCTTGGTTCGAATCACCATTGGCTCGACCTACCCCTTTCAAAACCCTAACTAAGCTAGGTGTTGGCTGCACCTAGCTCGTTCCCATATTCCTAAACCAAAACCTAGACCTAGCTAAGACTCGACCACCCATATCCTAAACCTAACCAAGACACCTTGGCCGAACCCAACCGAGACCAAGCTCAAACCCCTTGGCCGAACCCATCCATGACCACCCACACCCAAGCACCTCTTGGAACCCACTTGAAGGGACCTACCTCATGGCTGCAACGAAGGACGGACCCCAGTGACTCGAGAGGCAAAATCGAACGCTTGTAAGTGCCATTTACATTCAGTTTTATATTACTTGTTTAAATTAAATTCAATTCGGAACGGGGTTATAATAATGGAGCGAAGTCTCCCCCGAGATGTAATATTTGTGTATGAAACACAACCACACACGTGCACTTGAGCCTTCTCGCTCTTAACTGCACACAAAGGACACCCACGTGCACTTGAGCTTTTCCGCTCTTATATTATACACGATTGCATACACATTGAGCCTTTCCGCTCTTAAGCTAAACGTATATACTTCAATTTAGGTATTTACTTTAGTGAAAGCTGTGTGAGTTGCAATTAATTTCGGGTGGATTTAATTTCAAGTCGTGTGAGTTGCAATTTCAATTTCACACAAGAACACCCACGACCACTCGAGCCTTTCCACTCTTCACACTCACACACATTGAGGCTTTTCGCTCTTAAGCTAAACGTATATACTTCAATTTGGGTATTTACTTTAGTGAAAGCTGTGTGAGTTGCAATTTCATTTCGGGTGGATTTACTTTAAGTTGTGTGAGTTGTCATTTAAATTTCACACGAGAAACACCCACAAGCACTCGAGCCTTTCCACTCTTTACACTCACACACATTGAGCCTTTTTGCTCTTAGGATAAAACATATTTATATATTTTCAAGTCGTGTGAGTTTACTTTAAGTTGAGTTGCATTTTCCTTTGTGTGGATTTTCATTTAAGTCGCATGAGTTGCCATACATTTCGGGTATTTACATTGGTGAAAGCTGTGTGAGTTGCACTTCAATTTCGGGTATTTACATTAGTAAAAGTTGTATGAGTTGCACTTTCAATTCGAGCCTAGCTCACATCATTACTTTAAAAACCTGAAAAAGAGTTCTGCATGCTTGCATTAGCTCACATCATCACTCTTTAATATGCTTGACCTATCAATGAGGATATAAAGAGCTTGAGCTTATGGAACTCGATATCGCCTAACTCTCCATATTCAAGAGTAAACCATGCTAAATGTTCATGAGGATATTTACCATCTTGTCCTAAGAAAGCAATCAACTTCACTTGGAAACCCCTCAGGATGGGAGTGAGCCTGTCAACCCACTCGGGGTAAGGCTTGAGATCAACCTCGACATTCAATGCTTGGAGTTGGATATCAAACTCGTTGAACAAAGCCGATAACACCGTCTCAGTTCAAAGGCATGTCCTTGAGACCCAATGGTAGCTTTGGTATTGGCTGACCTACCAACGAATATTGTCGAGTAGCCAACTAAAACTCTCCCATATATGATTAGGACATGTGTGCTTATGTTTGATACAGAGACTATTGTGGCAGAACCTACAAACATAATTCATGGGTTGCAACAGTCTAGGTTGCCATGAAGTTAGGTGTAAGTGGTGGCATTGTCAGTTGAAGCACCTGGTGTATGCCCCCTTAGCATATTAATTGGGCATTGGATTCCCATTGGGGATGTAAAGATTGTCTTACAGGAAATATCGATGGAAACAATGACATTTGAAGCATGTGTTGCTTGGGCCATCAAGTTTGAAGGCCTTCAGCAATGTTGATGTGCGTGTATTGAAGATCTGACTGGCAAGTTGTTGAGAACTCAGGAATGCTGCAACTTTTGGTGTATGTTTTGAAAGTAGGCTATGGCTAGGTTGAGACTGAGTGGCCGCTTCAACTGCTTGTTTACGTTTCTCAACTAGCATATTCTTTTCTTCTAGGGCAACTAACTGATTCACAATCATATGGTGGTCATGACCTCTGACGTCTGGTAGAACAAAGACCCTTGGTATCCCCGAATTAAGCATATAACCAGTTGATGACACATAAGTTTAATAATCTGAACATTGCTTCATCATCGACCCAAGAATGTGAAGTGGATGGGGCGTTCTCACGTTGTGGTTGTGTTGCAAGAGAAGTGGATTGTCTAGTCTTCAGATTGGTGAATTGTGCTCGTTGTACCACTAGAAGAAGCCATTGGGTACAGGCAACTAGATCGAGTCTACATGAAAGCATGTCGTCCCACCAGGCATGCTAAAGAATGTGGTCGTCAGAAGTATCAACGCAATTCTAATGTCATTTGCAGGAACTCATTGGTTGAGTTAAACGTAATGTGGGATATATGCCAGAGATTACTGATGCTCGTTCTCAAAGGAAAAATGAAAAACACTTCAATTGTTAATTTGATTAATTCAAATTGTTAATGCGATTGATTCAATTGTTAATGTGATTGATTCAAATTGTTAATGTCAATTTAACAGTTGATGAGGTCACTGCAAGCTTCACAAGATTTCTCGCTGATGGTTGCTCCTCCTTTAAGGTCTCCGTGATAGTCGCCCATAGCTTGTCAGCAATGTTAGCTGACTTCTGTAAATCTTTCCAAAGTTCATCACTTCTCGAGGTTGTTAAACCTTGCATAAATGGTCGTAAAGAACCAACTTGCCTCATTCTCAAATTCAACCTCCACGTAGCAAATTGGTCTGTAGTTCAAAGCATTAGCACATGGTTTTTATTTGAGTTCCATCGAATCGGTACCCCACAGACATATCCTTCTCTAAGAACACGGGTGTTTTGTGTAGTCCAATTCGATCGCTACTTAAACTTGGGTATTGGACAATGGTGCACCTTGGTTTTTAGAGGATAATCCAGGACAGGACGCCTGATTCAATAGGAAAATGGTTGACCATTGGAAATCATCACTACCTACCCTCGGGCAGTTCCATATCGGCATTTTTAGATTCGCATAAGCACGTAGAGGTGGTGGTGTTATATCATCAATCGATCGACATTTGAGGTTGTGAGGTTGCGGCTACCTCTTTTTATTGAGTCTCTAAGACCCTCGACTGGGTGATATCACCTCACCCATTGTTCCTTGTTCGTAGGTTTTGTGGCATTCGTGCCAAATAATTGGTTCACCTTCATTCTTGTTCTCATAGTTTTGCTGCTCTTCAACATCAGTTGCTTCATCATCACCAACATATGTAGGTCATACTTTCATTCATTATTTATGAACCAAATATTTCTCATCAATCTAGGGACACATCCCAATCACAAGGTATACATATTAACAAATGTTAAAATAATTCCATTTCAAAACACTCGCTACTCTCCCTAGTTTACAATATTAGCAAACGTCCCTAGCTAGGTGTAGTGCGCAAACTAGTTTCCAAGTGCAAACTCCATGTATGACAAACTAATGAAGTAGCCAATAGATTCACATCATCCAATCCAACACACCAAAGTCCATATAACCAGCAATACGAGAATCAGATCCATGTAAATTAGTGCTTCACTCTCTACATAGATGCCCATGAGTTAACACTTCCTAATATGCCCATCCACCTTTCAACGACATCATATTCCGCTAGAAAGTGGTTCAATCAATATAGATAAGGGTTCACTTGCACTCAAGCATACTCATGCTATGTCTAATGCCAAAAATCCTCATGAATAGATCCAATTCTTAAGATGTCAATCCTCTCCAAATCACCTTAATTTAATCCCCAAATCATGATAAAAATATAATGTTAATATACCACATTTAATAACAAAGCCAACGCTTTAAACAACATTGATAACAGACTCCTAATGGTCCTGAAATAGTCCAAGCAAAGTAGGTACAGGTCTTTACGTGCAATTCTTTACTCCTCTCCCTCAACATGGTATTTCACAAGTAATGGCTTTAATAAGTCGATATACATTCCAACTCTCACAGATCGTTGCCTGATATTTAGAATGAGGTCATATCAACCCTCATTGTTCGGCCAATCCAATTTCCAACCCGGGTTAGAATTGCTTCAACAAGGAAGTCTTGACGGTATGTCGGGGACTGTCAACCATGCAAAACCGTGTCGATACATGCCTTTGCTAGGATCAAGTTGAGGGCACCATACTCTGAAAATGAAATAATAATCAAATAGTGCCCGTGGTTCCCCTTCAAGGACATGGCATTGGACATCAACATCTGAGGGCATTTTGCATGGTCACAAGTCAATACTTCAGCACATGTTTGGGTGGTAGGCATGGCCGGCTCCGCACAAATCATAACCAGCAGATAAGAACCACTGATTCTGGTTTGCATGGAATCTAATTTCAATCTTGGTTTGCATGGAATCTAATTTCAATCTTGTCCCATGTTCGGTTCTAGGTCAGTTTCAGCTTATAAGATAGTAGTATAGGGAAAAAATATAAGGTTCAAAGATGGCCTCAATGAACCGACCAACCTGACCACTCTGGTTGCTGGCAATCAGTCAGAAAAAATCCGAATTCCAAATTATATAAAGATTTTTTGAATTTTGTAATATATGAAACAGACACTTCTAGTTCCATTTCAACTGTAGACGATCCAAACTGCCAGGCTCAGAACCAGTTAACGATTTTAATTCTGATGAGAACTGCGAAGTACCATAACCGAACCGAAGAGTCTGATTGACAACACGTAGACTCTGATCAAAACCACGGGTTTCTCTCAAACAAGGTCCCATCTCCCCGTTTCACAAAAGATGACGCCCAGCATATGCTATAGTAGTAAAAATAAAACTTGTTTTCATGTAATCAACAGAAACCTCTCCAGAATGGTCATCAACCAACTTTGAATCATGCTGCATGCCTTTCACTAAATAAAAGTACAAAAGATATCCTTTGAATATATTGATGCACCAGGGGAAAAACACTGTAAAAGAAACTGTTCCAACAAAAAAAAAGGAATTTGAGCAAAACAAGTAACATACATATATATATATATATGAAACACGAAAGCAGGAAAAGAAAAACAAATATTTCTCATATTCTCCTCTTGGGACATTTTGCTTTCCCATCTTCATTCCTTCAACTGGAAACTACTTTATGATACATCGCTGCACAGGATCATACTTTTGAATGGTAAAATCTGCCTTCCTCGCATGCAGTAACGGGTTGTGAAGCAGGCTAATATGCAGCTCAAATATTCAGTTCTGCACAGCTAATCTCTGAAGATGCTCGAAGAAGACTTGTAAGCTCACATCATCCGTAAAGATGACATCCGAGCCAGGGGCAACTTGATCCGCTGAGTTGTATGTGGCTGAAGGGTTGAGCTTAGCAAGCAGGAACCGTGCCTGCAAAGAGAAAACCCATCAGGGAAATCCAAGCCTCAAGGATGAACTAATGGGATGATTAGGGAAACATCAGACCTGTGAACCGTGCTGGTCACAGATGACCAGCCTTGGGACTGGAAACCGGTCCTTGATGATCAGTTGTGCATCGTCCTGTGGATCCTGTAACAACTGCGCGAAGGCCTGAAGAGAATGTGATTGCCCAAGTTCAGTGACAAAACAACACAATTTAGCACATCTCCAATACATAAAGTGCACCTAAATTCCAGTACAAACTCGTTCACAAGAAAAAATATTTCAGAAGACGCATAAGATGGGTATGAAGTTGGCAGCGAAGGTGTAACATTTGAACGCAAGGGCTTAAAGGCATGCAAATGGATCCAGTAAAAGGGATGAATCTACATCCTCTCTTGTAATGTGACTTGTTCAACTTTAATTACATCCACACTAGCAAAACTTATCCGAGTCAAAGGAATTGCAAGGTATCTTACTAGGTTATCTGAAACATCTTAGAGAAATTATAATGCTTAAAGCATCACTTAGGTAAAAACTAGCAAGAAAATTCTCAAAACTAGGCATAGGTATCCAACCAAAAAAGGACAAGGTATCAATGGATATAAAAGTGATGCCAGTACGGGATAAGGGAGCAGACCAACCAAATTCAAGCTTTTCTCCAAACTAAGGTAGGTTACAATGATTCTTAGTGTCATTTTTAGTTTCATTCCAACACTTTTAAGTCTGGCCTGGCCTCTTTTGTCCTGCTCAATATCCAATTTCGACCTAGAGCTACATTTAATCAACAGTTAAGACGTCCAAACCGGAGCGAGGGAGCATACATGGAAAAAGTTCATCAAGAGGTACCACCATGTGGCAACCCTACACAGGCAGTGTCAAAGTCAATCAGAAATCATAGACAGCTTGTACCACTTCACTCCACCACGAAGCTTTTTTTGTGCCGGTACGCCTCTCTTATATTTGCCTAACACATCTTTTGTCACTTCCTTAATATGTATAATAATAATATTCCACATATCAAAAGGTTTACCTATATAATTTCAAGAATCTCCTTGAAGAATTTTTTGTTTAAATATATCTTCCTTCTCACATTTGAGATTCCACCATATAGTACGAATAACTCTATGCATTCTATTATTCTTTGTCTACTTTTTTACCAGCAAATCCATTACTAAAAGTCGATGTTAAGTAGTTAAGCTTTCCTTATAATCTTTACAACCCAATTTATCTTTTTTCCTATAAATAAAATAATTAATTTGTATTTGTAATAAGCCACTCTTATAAGTAATTAAATATTTATCTCGTTTTTTGAAAATTGTATTGGTTATAAAGAGATCAAAAGCCATAGCAAAATTTAAAATCTCTATACCATCCTCATTTATATCCCCAAAACCATAGTTTTCATAAATACCTTGATATCCTAATGCATCTTTACCGACATCCATTTATGTCTCCTCCTAAACAAATCATCTTTCTTTGTAGAATTCTTTGAATTACCTTATCTAACTCCTCACAAAAAACCTTGTTTATAATATCTTTTAATCCTACTTAGGGTCCATAAGCACAAACCATATTCAAAGTCTCTACTCCTAACACTAATTTCATCATCATAATTCAGTCACCATATCGTTCTATGTCTACTACACTATCCTTTAAATCTTTATTTATAATAATATAAACTTCATTTCGAGCATTTTCCTTTCATGAGTATTATAATTTAAAACCTGTATTCTTAATCTCCTATACTTTTCCTTCTACCCACTTTGTCTCTTATAAACATAAAATGTGAATCTTTCTCCGAATTATATTATCTAGCACCTCCATTGACTTATGAGATGTTCTAAGTACAAATACAAATCTTATTATCTATGACTAACTTCCTAGAAGTGTTTATGGAATTCTTTTGTGCAAGCATTCAGATTACGTGGGACTTTGAAGTGATGACAAAAGAGAAACTGCCCCATCCATAATGATAAACAGAAAAGCTGCTATTCCCGTTAGCAGTGGGGGACAAGACCTAATATCAGAACACTCAATTCTTGGCATTGAAATAAAAGAAGTTCAGGAAGCAACCTGATGCTCAGGCAGATTGTGGTAACCCATATTTCTCCACTGTGCAATCGTCATTCCATGGAAAATAACAATGCTGAAATACGCATCTAGCAGAAGTATACGGTCAGCTGCAATAGAAGCAACGTCCAGTAATGCTGGTGCAGGTGGTGAGTTAAAAGAATATGCAATTAATGAAGGCTGGATCATAACCACAGAGTTGGTAATGTTTTCCCGGTTAAGTAGCATACGGAAGTATGCAGTCTCATCAGGACTATTATTGAAAACCTGCACGTGCACAAAATTTAAGCGACTCACACGCACTTGATAAAGCAACACATAAGCTGCAAAATTATGCAACAGCTCACCTGCACAAATTGTGACCGCCTGAGATTAAACATGAATTGTGGAAATATAGAGAAGCATGGATTTAAATTGAATGAAGCAGGATCATCTTTCCGATAATCACCAAATCTAGAACACAGGCGAATAAGTGAACGGTCCAGCCACCGGGTAGCATCAAACTCTTCCTGATCATAAGAGGACAACATGTGAGTGAGAGAGAGAGAGAGTATGAAGTTGGCAAACTTGGGCCCTGGCTATACTATGAAACTGCCAAGATTCATCAGTGCCACAGCAAACTTATCCACTTGTAACCCTTATCTGATTTCTTGATTACAAACAGTTTTCAAAAGGACAAAGTACAAAGAAGACTAGGTGCAGTTTGGTAGATAAAAGTTCAGAAACTATTTTTAGTTCAGACATGTACTTTTATCTAAATTCTCCTGTTACTCAAATCTCTTAATCTATGACCGCCAATTACCAGTCCTTAGACTATTATTGTCAGATGTATATTCCAGAAATAGATCACAATTTTGCAAGTATTGCTGATGCTTGAAAAAGCTTGAGAACATGACATGCATTTAAAAGTTAGAACCATAAAATTTATTCTAGCAAATTCTAACGCATCTATTGTCAAGGTGGAGTCACCTCATCAACTAGGTTTGGGTCCTACAGTGGAAGAGAATGGTGCATGAACCACAAGAATCAAGTTATTGTTGAGGATAGTGTTCTTTGTGTTAGTTTTATAATTTTTGATGTTTTTAGGTATTATTGTACTTGCCCGAAATATTAGGGGCATTTTGGTAATTTTCTATACTAAGGGTATTTTGATCAATTTTTGTTTTCCAGCTCCTTATATAAGGGCTGGTAGGTTGCATTAGGATGTAAGGTTGTGTGTAAGAAAGAGAGAGAAAGAGGGGGGCGGCCTCCATCGGAGGTCCGCCCATTTTCTTCAATCTTTCTTGTTTCCTCCTTAATATTAATCATATTTCTTGCTTTAATCTTCTCTGATGCTACTCCAAATTTCAACATGGTATCATAGCATTGTCGTTGAAATATGGTTCGGAGTAGAGAAGAAAAAAATCAGAATCGAAGGAGGTTTGTGCGGAAGCAGAAAAGTGACTCCGCTGATTTGTCTTATTTAGATGAGAAGAGTGATAAGGACTCCATACGATCTGATGTTCTTGCTTCATATGAGTATAAGGATGAATATGATGATTAGCAGTGTAAGAAAGTTTTGGGAGTCAAGAAAATTTTGGGAGTCTTATGAGTGGTGCCGATGCACGAAATGTTTTCAGTAATATGGATAAAACAGATATAGTTTCATGGAATTGTTTGATCATGGGTCTTGTGCAATCCGGTAATTGTGATTCAACATTGGAGCTTTTGCAAGATATGCAGTTGAAAGGGATTAATCCTGTTCAGTTTACCATAACTACCCTTTTACAGATATTTTCTGGTCATGCTTCGTTGGGGCAAGGTAAGGAGGTTCATGCTTATGCGATAAAAAAAAAATTATCATGATTTAGCTACTGCAGTTGGCAATGCGTTGATTCATATGTATGCAAAATTCGGGTGAGTAGATTTAGCTTATGCTATTTTCCAGAGTATAGAAGAGAAGGATGTGATTAATTGGAGGTTATGGTGTTAATGGCCATGGTAGATCAGCACTATACCTTTTTAAGCAGATTAAGAAATCAGGAATGGAACCCAATCATGTGACTTTTACATCTGTTCTTTCTGCTTGTAGTTACTCTGGACTTAGGAGGAATGGACTTATCGAAATTTGGTGATGGAATGGGTGATGATATTGAAAATAGTGATGATAAAGATGAGGAAGTTGGAAAAAATGAGCGACTGCAGCTGATGAAGACGAAAAATTCGAGCCAGCTGCAGATGAAGAAAAAACCCCTCTTGAACAGAAATCTCGAGTTCTTTTATGTATGCCATCACAAAAGTCTTCACCTGCACTGGAAAAATGCAAGTCATTATTGCACAAAGTAATGGCCTTGTAAAGGTCCAGAAAGAGAATTACGATGCTCAAATGATGAAACTTAAAAGTGAGCTTGTTGGAAATGCAACAAAGGATGTAATTCACGAGAAAATTATTGTATTTATTACGTAGTGCAGAAATTTAACATTGTGAAGACTATGGTGGCTGCCTTTATTGGATTTGGCTATATTTATTGGATTTGGCAACACATTTATTATTTGAATTCCCAAGAAAGTGGTACAGGAAAGTGTAGCAAGTTGTTAGGCCCATAAAAAAGACGTTACAGGTGAAGTTTGGTGGCTGGAATTATTGCATATGACTGCACTTATTGGAATGTAGGCTGGCGGCTGCATGTATTGGAAAGGTGACTGCATTTACTCATTGTATTCCCAAGAAATGAAGGAAATGAGCATAATGATGGTTGCATTTATTGCATATGGCGGCTAGATTTAAGAAGGAAATGAGCATAATGATGGTTGCATTTATTGCATATGGCGGCTGGATTTATTGAGCTTTAAATGTGTTATGGTGTTTGTATTGTGAATTAATTGCATATTAGTAGCTGCAATATTACGTTGGGCTGGGAATATAAGAGGCAATTATGGCGGAGCAAAGAACTCAATATTGAGAACAGTTATTGGGTCTGTAAACTTTTATGGCATTTAAGAAGGGCTCACTAACCATTAAGGCTGCAGGACGACTAAAAATAATTTCCATCAGACAGAGTATGTTAATTTTCTCAAGCAACTTCTTCTCATTTGCTACCAGTACAGGCTGTGAATTAAGAGCAGCTGCATGGGCATGACAAAGTTCTTGGTAACGAGCCAAGTAGTCTGTATTGAATGCATGCAAGATGTAGTACAGCCACTCCACATTTGTTCCGAGAAGATTTTTTATTAGATGCGCAAGAAGCCCTCTAAAGCTATAGATATTGTCACTCAAAAGTGCAGCTAAGGAGAGATCAAATTCCAAGTCCAGCTTGAATGGTTATGATAAAGTATCTACAGGCGTATATGCCAAAGTTAATGCTGCAGGATTGCACGGAGCTCAACACATGTTCTGATAAAGTTTTTTTTACTGAATATGACAATGTGTGCACTCTGCGAGTCCAAATGCCAATTTCATCTGATATCAGCAACCCTAGGAATTTCATTACAAAGATCAGCCGATACAACAAAGTGGTGAACATTCCTAACAGTATGACCATCTCAGATGAACTTCTTCCTATAGCAATTGAGATGGTTAAAAAGGAAATCTGACCAGCATATGGAACTTTACAAATCCAGGAGTGGTGATCCATAATGAGATCTTGGAAATATACAAGTCACTCAATGAATCATACACTTTGGCTCAAGTGCCTAATCCTCCAATTGACCTTGTCGTTCAGAAGATCAATGAAAGAGAAATCGATACTCTGAAGTTCTTTGCAGAGACTAGGTTGCCCAAAGAAGCTCAGACCACAAAATACAGATGCCAGTGTCATGTTTGATGAAGCTCATGGCCTCGAAGATTAATGCTGGAGGGAAGAATTTGCCCCTTTTTTATCGTGAAGAAGACAATGAGTTCATGAGAAACGCAGGAGGCCCTTCTTGGTTTACTGGATATGATCGGTGTAAATCTTAGTGATTTGTCATCATCAAAAGATTAAGAATACTCAGCTCTAGCAGAAGTGGAAATACAAAATTTCTTGCCGCATTAGTGTTGGATTCAGATTTCTGAAGTTGATCGCGGGCACTGGAGAGAACCACATTCAAGTTCTCAGAAACAGATATTGGATACTGGGAGAGGCTGTATTTTGTTAAAGGAAAGGAGTGTGAAATAAGGATAGAAAGAATTGTGAACCAAGTGTTCGATAAAATGATCAAGGAAGAGATGATTATCATAAACATCAAGTGTTTGAGGAAATGTTTAAGAGAACTGGAAAATTCTTATGAAGTTTGCAGTCATGAGGATTGCTAAAATATGTGTTGCAGCCAAAGTAGCTGTTTTTTTTTAATGTTGTTACAACCAGGAAGGCTGATTTGATGTTACAGCCAAGATGGCTGATTTGATGTTGTTACAGCCAGGATGGCTGAGTTGTTTTGTTACAGCCAGGAAGACTGAGTTTATGTTGTTACAGTAAGGAAGGCTGAGTTGATGTTGCAGCCAGAGAAGCTGCTTGAGATAATCAGCCATGAAGGCTGAGTTGATGTTGCAGCGAGAGATGTTGCTTGTGATGATAAGCCAAAAAGGCTAAGTTGAAGATATTTCAGCCAAAGAAGCTAATGAAGATCAGATTAGTGATGAAAACAGATGAAGAATATTGCAAACAGATATGAAGATTTTTGGTAAGTTTGGAGTTTGAAGTATCTCACTCCCAACTTGAGGGGGGTGTTGAAGATAGTGTTCTTTGTGTTAGTTTTATAATTTCTGATGTTTTTAGGTATTATTGTACTTGCCTGAAATACTAGAGGCATTTTGGTAATTTTCTATACTAAGGGTATTTTGGTCATTTTAGTCAATTTTCATTTTACATCTCCTTATATAAGGGCTGGTAGGTTGTATTAGGATGTAAGGTTGTGTCTAAGAAAGAGAGAGAAAGAGGGGGGCGGCCTCCATTGGAGGTCCGCCCATTTCCTTCAATCTCTCTTGTTTCCTCCTTAATATTAATCATATTTCTTGCTTTAATCTTCTGTGATGCTACTCCGAATTTCAATAGTTGTACCTCTGTTTCCATTTTCAGTGATGCTAATCTTGCCATGACGACAGCAGCAGTCTCCTGGTCGAATCCTTGAATCAGTTCCTGCATAAGGTATCATTCGCATGAGATATAACATAAAGAAGATCCCGAAACATACTTTCAAGCAGCAGCTGCAGCTTGCAGCACTAAAAAATTTATGTGAAATAATTCATGAGCTCCAATCTGTTGTAATGTTTAATGTATAAGCTTAAAAGGCAACAAAAACAAGTTCTCTAGGTTTTTAACGAGTTATAGATACTCGATGGCAGGGAAAATATTGAGACAACTCAGCAAATGAATAAGACAAATAAATTATCTGAACTTCAGTAAAGAGCTAAAGTACTTGTGAATAACGGCGAACCAGCAGGGAGATCCATGAAAACTCATTACACAGAGAAAGCCAGCCACATCATCCACACAAAATTCTTCAATGAAAACAATTTTTATCTTCCATGAGTCAATACAAAATGGACGCTAAATATCATAGAAAAAGACATTACAGAAAGGATTGCTAATCCACACATGCAATACTAAAACATAGGCCGAAGAGTAAATGAAGTGGCACTACTTAAAAAGTCATCAATTCCTCAAAATTGGGTTGCTTGATGGAAATTTGCCATGAGCAGAACTCTGCAGATGAACTGTGAGAAACAAAATTAATTGGATAAAGTCTATTGCCTCCAACAAATATGAAAATAATGGACAAACTGCAAAGCAAGCATATCTGTTTATCCCAAACTGTAAAAGTAAAAGCATCTACATCCAGTAAAATGTAATTAGAGGATAAATCAAGAATGATGGAAGGAAAGCTTCATAAACATGACACAGTATATGGCCTTAATTTGCATGTAAAGCTTTCGAGCATTTGAGTATCTGTGAAGGGTGAGACACAACTTCACAAAAAATGAGCGGTAGACAACACCATAATAACTATATCCATATGTTCGTGTCATCTAAGGGTTAAATCAATGACATGTAATAAAAAAAAAATCATAACTAACCTCCTTACTAGTTGAACCATCTGCCCATTGTCTTGTAATAGTTGTTACACGAAGTCTCATTTTTCCTTCAGAATTCTGGTAGCTGAATAGGAATGATGCCAAATGGCATTAACAAGGTAAACTAATACAGATTAAGGACACAAGGTATAAGCAAGAAAACAGAATCATACTTTGTCAGAAACTGGATATAAATCTGCTGATTTGGACCCATCGCCATAGGATTAGACTTCTCACTCGGTGCAATATCAAAGAAGACTGTCAAACAAGTTCTCTTATCAAGACCACACATCTTCCATGATGTTGTATTCCCTTGGCCAATGACCACATCCGCACAGAATGGCCCTTTCTGCAAAAGTTACAACAACATTAACAGAGGTCCTGCAACAAACACAAACATATCCATGACATCAACGACAAAATATGATAACAGAACCTTTTCCAAGGATGTACAAGGCCCTATTATTCCCTGGATTTTGATATCCTTTGAACAATGTATGTCAAGAGTACCACTGCAGCAAACCAAGACGAGAGCAGTACCGATAATCAGTAGATTTACACACAGAATAACTGCGCAGAACTATAAAACAACAAGTCATGTAATGCTTGGGAAAAGATGAATGGTGCTATAAAGTGTCCAAAACCATCTTCATATGCTACTAATTTTTTTCCCTTGGCTGTTGCGGATGTTGACATCCTGAAGATATCTACCCCTATTCAGTCTTAGTCCAGGCTTCTTTACTCCATATATCCAGCTCAATACATGGATTGTCTTTCAATCTCTTGGTTGCCGAAAGTTCAGCTTTTGATAGGAGGATACACTGTTTACTTTGATAAAAGAAAAAGCTACAGTTCATTGAAGCCTGTCACAAGGGTACTGTGAGAATATAGATGGTAGACATGGACATTTAAAAGTTTATGGGCGCTAGGACATGGCCATATGGTGCATGTGTGTATTGAAAATATCTCATAAAAATATAAGAAAATCTACCAGAAAAGTAGTAATTGGTCAATATCTGGTAAAATATACCAAAAATGATATGGAACAGGAAAATTAGGTGAAAGCATCTAGCAGTGTTTCCATGCCAAATAAGACATGCTACCTGCATGAAGTATCCAAAACGATGATTTTAAAAGCCATATAATTTGATAGAAGACAGCTAAAACAGGGGAATAAGTTTCTTTCTTTTCAGTCTTCCCTTGCAGACTCAACGTAGACACCCAAAAATTTTCTCAAAAGATTTGATCTTTTAGAAATTTTGCTTTTTTAAGAAAAAATTGTGGTTTTGGATCTTTTAAGGGTTTTCAAATAAAGACACCTTACACGAACTCGTTTCTGCATCAAAATTTCATGGCAGCCTCAAAATAAGAGTAAATTGTACCCCTCTCAAAAAATCCAATTTTGACAAAGAGCTAAAAAATGATTGTTTTGCCCTCAAGCCCAAATTGGTAGGATTCTGCCTTTTTAAATGATTTCATTCAAAAAAAGAATGGTTTCAAACAAGTTTTTTCAAAGAGACAAATGAGAATGAGACAATATAAACCAAACCCAAAAATGTTTGTAAAATGTCAAATTTGCAAAAACCTTTGAAATACAAATCAAATCCAAATCAGGCCTCAAAAACTCGCCCGATTGAAGATAGACCTATTCCGGGACCCTACACTCAAGGGTTAAAGAGGTTTGAGACCCTACACCCATCGAAAGGGTTAAAGTGGTCCGACACCCTACACCCATCAAAGGGTTAAAGTGGTTGAAACGATAAAGACTAACTCACGGAGCGAAAGCAAGTCGCCCGTGCAAATGAACACTGGGAATGGAACCCAGTTGTTCTCAAAAATATTTGAAAATTTCGATAAAAAATGGTTTTAAATAATCAAAAGAAATATTTGAAACCATGAATATGATATCAAGCGCAGGATTCAAGACTGATTCAGTGGCAAAGCTACGAACCCAATCAAAGAGAGGGTAAAGTATGAGATAAAGACCAATTGGCAAAAGTAATGCCGATGATTCAAGGCTAGACCTAGCAAAGCTCGGAGCAAGGAATAAACCAAGACAAAGGATCAAGTCAAGTTGAAACCAAAATGGATCAAGACTACACCCAAGTCAAGGATTCAAGTCTCAAGTTCAAAAGGGCAAATAGAGACTCACCCAGCCAAAAACCCATGAAGAAGGACACCTAACCGGATTGAAATGAAGACATTAACCAAATCAAGACTTCATCAAACAGGGCACAAGGCTGCCCCAAGTTGGATCTAGACAAGCCATATCCGAGTGCATCAAACCGACTACACCAAGGCAAGACCGCATCATGCTAGATCAAGCTGACGGTTTGCACCAAGGCCAACCGACCATGCCCAAGTGCACCTAGCCAACCTAACTCGCCTTGGCTGGTCTAACATGGACTAAAGAGGGCCACTAAGGGGCCACGTGAAGACCATGTGGCCAACCCAAGATCGGATCATGGGTTGGGCTCCAAAGACCCACCCATGTCCAATTCATGGAAGGCTCCAGGCCTTCCCCCTTGAAGCCTATAAAAGGGGCTCTTAGGGGATGATTTTCAACATTGAAGGACGTGTAGAGGGAGCCCAAGAAAGAGAGTGAGTGTTGAAAAAAGAGAGAAGATGAGAGAAAAGGAGAGAGAAAGAAAGAGAGTGAGAGAAGAGGGGAAGAACGGAATCGACCCCTTCCTTGAAAAATTGTTCATTTGAGGCCATTGTAAGTTTGATCCTTCTTCTTTGCTGATATAAATATCTCCTTCTTCTTATTCAATTCAAAAGAGATTACATTAATGGAGCATTAGTCTCCCCCATGATGTAATAGAATAGAAATGTTGCCCGTTTCATTCCTTTTACATTTACGCATTTTACTTGTTTGATTTAAGTTTCTCTACCTCTATATGTTATATCCTTTTATATCTCCTAATCCCCTCTATGCTTAACCTATAAACATATTTTCATTCATTTCTCTTCAGTCATTTACTTTGAATTAGCTGTAATTAGCTTTTAATTTCAGATGAATGTATTCACGTATGCTTTAGAAACCGAAATTATGTTTTTAGCATTCCGCATATGTCTAATGTTGCATTTTTCATTTCTGAACCTCTGCTCTAAATAATCTGAAATTTGGTAGACTGAATCCTCACACACAGGCCCATGTATAATAAAATTTTCAAGAATTTTAGGGTTGTATAGCATCGTAAATAAAATAGAGGAAGATCGGACAAATTCAGAGTCAAGTCTGTCCAGTCTGTGTTTCCTACAATAGAGGTTGGGTAATCTTCCCATAACTTTGTCTGCAGTGAGCCAAATCTGTTGAAACTAGTCTCATTGAAAAGTTCGCATCCATATCTTTTCAACAAGACTAAATTCATAAAAATCAGAGTTATGTACACCGAAATACAAATGTTTCTTTAGACCTCTGTATTTATGTAACATAACGTTCTGAACGCCTTAATAGAGGCATTTCTCAGATTTAATTATGTAAAAATCACAACACACAAAAATAATATAAAAATAGTCTTAGGATCTCCACATTCTGCTCTACATACTGTAAAATGTTCATGAATTTTAGAGATATCTAAGCTATTTTAAAAAATACGAAAACAAGCTCTGAAAACAGAACTAGTTTTTGTTTTTTAAAACTTGAAAAGTTTTCATTCCCTAGACGAAGTGCACGACTTGTTTGATTCATGAACTCTAAAGTGAATTTTGGAAACACACAACAACAACAACAACAACTAAACCTTTTCCCATACTAGACGGGGTCGGCTACATGGATTCTTTGTTTCCACAGATCCCTATCGTGTGCCATGTTAACAGTTAACTCCCAATAAGCTAGATCATTCTTTATTATTTCTTTCCAACACTTTTGTGGTCGTCCTCTACCTCTTTTAATACTTTCCAAATTTAGTTTTTCTAACCTTCTTACACGTTCTTCTTTTGATCTTCTTTCTATATGTCCAAACCATCTTAAACGATGTTCTCTCATTTTATCCTCTATTGGTGCCACTCCTAATTTGTTTCTAATAACCTCATTATGTATACGGTCTTTTCTTGTATGACCACTCATCCACCTCAACATCTTCATTTCTGTCACAGACATCTTTTGTACATGTTGATGATTAACTGCCCAACACTCAGAACCATAAAACATGGCAGGCCTAACTGCTCCTCTATAATATTTACCTTTTAATTTTAATGGTATCTTCTTATCACAAAGAATACCTTATGCTCCTCTCCATTTTAACCAACCAGCATTTATTCTATGTGTAACATCTCCATCAATTCTTCCATCACTCTGAAAAATTGACCCTAGGTATTTAAAACTTTCCTTTTAGGGAATGCAATGTGTGCCAATTTTAATTTATATGTCCTTTGAAGTAACCAAATGATCAAACTTACATTCCATATATTTTGTATTTGTTCTACAAAGTCGGAGGCCTTTGCTTTCTAGTGTTTCTCTCCATAGTTCCAATTTCCTATTAACTTTTTCCTTAAGACTCCTCCACTAATACAATGTCATCTATAAATAACATACACCAAGGTACCTCATCTTGAATATGTTTTGTTAAGTCATCCATCACCATTATAAATAAGTATGGACTTAAAGTTGATCCTTGATGTAACCCAATATTAACTTCAAAGAAGTCAGTCGTTCCTTCATGAGTCCTCACACATGTTTTTGCACCATCATACATGTCTCTTATAAGGTTAATATATGTCAATGGGATACCTCTTTTTTCCAAAGTTCTCCAAAGAACCTCCCTCGGTACCCTATCATAAGCTTTTTCTAGATCAATAAATATCATGTGAAGGTCTTTCTTTTTTGCTCTAAAATGTTCCATAAGACGTCTCAAAAGGTGAATCGCTTTAATAGTAGATCTGCCTGACATGAATCCAAATTGGTTCTCTGTTGTACTTATACTTGTCTTAACCTACATTCGATAATTCTTTCCCATAATTTCATAGTAGGACTCATTAACTTATACCTCGATAATTTGCACAATTTTGAATGTCTCCTTTGTTCTTATATATGGGTATAAGTCTACTTGATATAAGTGTACAATTTTGAATTTTGGAAACACACACTCTGTTTAAATCAATCTTCAAAGTATCTAGGCTGACCCTTGAGCACCGGTTCAAGAATGCCTAAGACAAAAAGACCTCGCTTCCCCACAATCGCTACTCGAAGTCAGAAATACAACTTTGCTAGTTTAAGTGAAACTAGCTGGCAGCTCGCGCAAACGATGTTGGTTGAAAGTTTATTTAAAGTCTCTACATAGGCTTAGGAGTAAAATTTTCACGTCTACACTCACGTGCTCCATAATTTGAAAGAGTGTGAATCATTAGAAATTTGGCAAACCAAGAAGGCGAGCATAAAGTCTGGCTTTTCTATGATAGTGCTACAAAGGAACTGAGTGTAAAACAAGAATAGGATAGAATTAACTTTAGAATCAAGCAAGAAGCTGAAGGTAGTGAAACAAAAGGATGCAAATCACTCGATATGATGAAATAGAAAAGGACCTAAATTCAAAATGTCACATGCCTAATGCAGTTTTTTAAGTAACTAACAGAAATTAGTATTCATTACACAAAGAAGCTTAAAAAGTCCAGAACTAAAAAATACACCCTAATATGACACTGCACAACTGATTTCTATGTGATCAGAAAAAATTGAAGGACAAACACAAAATGTGGAAGAAAATTTATAAATACAATAAGAGTTAGGGAAGCATAAACAGAGAGAACAAAGTATCAGATTCCTAAGAAGCTTCAAAAGAGAAGCCATCATTGTTTTAAGCAAGAATTATGTTCTGCCTAAACAGTAGGAGCTTCGAGTAATCCTGATTAAATCTAGGATCACTGTGTTCAAATCTATTTGACTTTTTAAAATCCTTATAACATAGATTCAACAAACTGGTAGTGAAACCAGTGTTGTTTGTACTATATCATATTGTGTACATTTTTCTCTATGGGACAGGTGTATCGTACCATATAGTATCATAATGTTCTTAAAATTATTTTAAAAATCAAGAAAATTATTAAAAAGTCAAGAACTATTCTAAGTTACACTAGTTTCCTAATTCGTAGTACAAATGCTAGGCGTGGTTATAATTGATAAGTTGTTGAAAGAAATTCTCTGTTTCATTCTTTAAAAAATTGAAAGTTGCTTATTTTTATGGTTCTTATTGTTATTCTTGGGACACCACCTTTTAAGGTAAAATAGTTGTGTTGGGCAACCTACTAATGCTGGACTTGGTCATAATTAGTAAGTTATTAAAGGAAATGGCCTTTTCTATTCTTGAGAACTTCGAAAACTGATTATTTTTATGGTTCTTATTGTTATTCTTGAGAGGGTAAGATGTTTCTAAAAAAAGTTAGAGGATCAGTTGAATTCATGTCTATTTCAAAAAAGGAATGATTTTTTTATAAAAATAGTGTATCGTATGATACGAATTAGATCGTGTGATATGGCATGTATCACACGTTACAGGCCAATACATTGCCTATTGTGATAGGCTAAAGTGATTTCCTATCGTACGATACGGGGTAATACGGATAACACTGAGTGAAACGTAACCATGTGCACTTATAAAGAAAAAGGCCCAGCGAATTGTGACTTGGAAACCTACTGCCTAAACAAACAAACAAAAAAGCAAAATCTGCAAGACTAAATACTCAGAAATAAACAAGCAAAATAGGAGAGCTTTGCATATGAAGAATGCTGTCCCTGGTAAGGAACCACTCACTTAAAAGAAAGTCCAAGGGATTGGTCACCATCCTCAAAGATCCGCTTGAAAGAATCCTTAAATACAGGATGGCCGAAACTTTCAGCAAGAACAACAAGTCCACCAGTTCTTTCAACAGCCACTTTCATTTCTGCCACCCCAACCTGAAAAGAGAAAACAAGCAACAGAATATTTATAAGATCCCATTCTACACAATCAACACCAACAAAAACCAAGCCCTTTCCTACACTAGGAAGGGGTGGCTATAGGGATTCTTTGATGCCATAATTCATGATCTTGTGCCATATCAATAATTATCTCCAAAAAGTCATATCATGTTTAATAGTTTCTTTCCAACACTTCTTCCTCTCCCTCTTTTAAAGTTTTCACTGTCCAGTTTTTCATGCCTTCTTACTTTAGTCACCTCTCCATAGTCCATATGTCAAAACCATTTTAAATGTGTCTCTTTCATCTTGCATTGTTGCCACCCCAACTTTTGCTCCAATAACATCATTATCAATACAGTCTTTCCATTTACGACCACACATTTACCTCAACATTTTCATTTTCAAGCAATCAGCTTCACAAATTTCATACAACTACAAGGCTTCACACAATGTCAAAACCTTGGGTTGAAGAATTTGCAACAAAGAAATTTATAGTTCAGGGATAGTCGATTAACAAAACAAATGCCAGTCTAACCATGTAAATCTGCAACAAACTGCCTAAAGCCACAATATCATGCTGAAACAAAACTACTACCAAACTGGATCTTAATAAAAATATCAGGTTTATAAACTTCCAAATCGTCCATTTGTTACTTGATTGAATGGGTCCCATCTGATTTTGTTCTGGATCCATTGTTCTAAGCCCAATGAGAAACAAAACAAAGGTATAATTGGGAAGCCTTACCCAGAGTATATATGTGACTTATGGGTATGATTTCTTAGGCTTTAATATCATATTTTATGGGAATTGCTTAGCACTTGGCTTGTGTAGTATGAAAGGGGAGCCACAAATAAGCACCACAGAACAATCAACTGGCTACAATCTTATCTATCCATCATGAAATAAGTGAAAACACCACGTTACTATCAGCTACACCCATCTCAAAATTTAAAGCTTGAACCGACCAAATTGATATACAACAGCACCAGGATGTCCACAGGTAAAACAATGCCTTGATGAGAGCAGCTTAAAAAATTTCAACATTTACTCCAATTGACCATTTTAATATGCATGAAGAGAGCTCAAGAGCACCTCACAAAAAATAATCAAGTTGTGAGCAATGAAAGATAAGTAAATAACAATGTCAGGTAACAAGATAGGGACATAAGAGGTGAGTGAACCATCAAAGACCAGTTCCCTACAGACATAAAAGAAAGCAACTATCCAGACCTGATCAAGTGCAGAAGCAAAAATATCTAACACATGCCCTTGGTTAACCAACTGCTTAGCGAGATTGTCATAAAACTTGACAGCTTTGTGGAAATGTGGTGATGCGTCCTTGTCTAGGTCCTTGTGAGAACGAACTGGCTCTGAAAGGTCTTTAGAAACTATCTGCAACCATAGTCAAGATAAGCTATCAGTATGTTCATCAATATATCTTCAATAAATAGAAGGGCGTTTCATTCAGCTTTCCAAGTTTAAGAATCAAATCTGAAACACTAAATACAAGCAAAGTGGAAAGAAATGTGAAATCAACTCTAAAGTGTTAGCTAAGTTAAGGATGCAGGTTGCAGTTGTTGAACTGATTCGTTTTTGAAGATCCTTATAACATTAACATGCTATTTCAAGGGTTAACACCCAAGTAGTTAATAGTGGTCACTATAGCATACTATAGTGTTTTAGCGGACCCAAGAACGCTATAGTGCGCATGGTTTACTGGATGATCATCAACTTCTCTCTCTCCCTTATTCTCTTCTCTCTTTCTCTCTTTGATGGGTGACTATGCTCCTGATCATCGACTTCTCCCTTCTCTCTCTCTTCTTTTATTTCTCCGAGTTCTCTCTTAATCAAACTATGGGTGTTGTTTGTTAAGTGCATTTTATTATCTTCCACTGGTTGTATTGAACATTCTTTTTTATAAAGTGTCAAGAAACCATCAAGTTGTTTCCTACTGATCTCTTAATTTATATTTTTTTATTTCTTTATAATTTATTTATTCTAAGTTTTATTATAGTGAGTATGGAATAATCAACTAGTGAAGTTCGTTGTTGTCAAGTGGTAGTAGTAGTGATAGTTGTGGCACCGACACTAGTAGTACAATTGGTATTCGGTTTTCTAATCCGGCACACAACTATAGACCTCGAGCTTCTAAGGATTTTTTATAGAATTGAGGTTTGACAAAATCTACGACGAATAATATGTAAGTTTTTTGCACAAGGACCATTTAATGGGAAGGAGCATAAATGTGACAGCTTGTAAGAATGCAATCAGCTTGTAAGAATGCAATGGAAGAAATAAAGAAAGTCGATTATAAGTACGGTACAACAAAGAAGAAGGCTGAAAAAAAATTATTTTTATATAGAGGAGAAGCTTCGAGTATGGAACCTAACATAGGGGGAGACGCCCAATGTGTACCATCTTCATTATCATTTGACTCACGATCAGCTCTTTAAAAGGGGCCCATGGATTTATTTGTATGTTCATCACCTGACTCACTACGACTGGCTACATTAGAAAATCAATATAATAAAGAAGAAAGAGAATGAGTATGCATATCCATTAGCAAGTAGATGTATCAAAATGGAATCTCTTTTAATGTTATCTGATCTCCAAACTTATGATTAATGGTATAGTGCAGTTTGGTCCTAGAATGAAGGCTCCATCGTACCATGAAGTCAGGGAAACATTATTGGAGGACGAGGTAGAAAGAGTCGATATGGATGCTCCATTATTTCAGATGGATGAATTGATACAAAACAGAGAACACTAATCTTAGAGGTTGGAGAGAAAATATTATGTAGGTGGTCACAGATAATACAACAAATTATGTTGCAGCTGATAGAATATTGATGGTTGAATTTAATCATTTGTTTTGGACACCATGTGTTCCACAGTATATAGATTTAATGCTTGAAGATATTGGAGAGACAAATAAACTAAAATGCATAGGGCAAAAAAGCTAGTGATATTTTTTGTATAACCATGGGTAGATATTGCTTATAATAGACATTTTACTAGAGGAAAAGACATACATAACCCATTTTGCTACTAGATTCTTAATCTTGGATAACTTGTGACAGTCAAAAGAAGCTCTAAGTCTATAGTTATTTCTGAATAATGAAAAAAATGTCTTTTATCAAATAGTATTGAAGGGAAACAATCTAAGGCAATAATTTTGGAAGGGCATTAATTTTTCACTTAGAGCAATGGGTCCCTTGGTAGATGTTTTAGGTATAGTGGAAAGTGATAAAAAACCAGTCATAGGATATATCTATTAGAAGATGGATCGTGTGAAGGAGTAAATAAAGGTACATAAATATTTCAAAGTTGTTTGTTGTTAATCTTTACTCTTTTACTTAGTTCAATTAGTTATGTATTCTTAATCTTATAATAACATTTATCTTGTTTTACACGTTAACTTAAAAAACAATTACATGTTGGATGTATTTAAATCCAGGGTTTATTATGATTATGATGGGATAAAATCTAATGTTGAGATTAAATGTGGTATGTTTTAAGTTATAGTGATACTTATACGAGCGCCTCGAGTGGTTTTTTACTAAGCAACTTATGAGTTATCGAAGTGCCTCGAGGGGTTTTTTACTAGAATTAATTATAAGTTCGAGGAAAGCATATGCACGAAGTAACTAATTCAAGCCAATTTTCTTTTTGTTTATACATGTTTTTTATCATAGTTGAATGGTGGATGGATGCCCTAAATTGCAAAATTTTGCTACACTAGATTTGAGTCGTAGAGTCACCCCATGTGAACGCAATTGGAGTACTTTCGAAATGGTAAGACTTATACTTTATTATTTATAATATAATAAAATTAAAGCTTTTTATTGAGTTAATGATTTACCTGAATTCTTTCTCTCATCTTGCATTCATACGAAGAAGCGAAATATATTATTGCATCAAAAGCTTAATGACTTAATTGTTATGCAATATAATGAAAAGCTAAGAAGAAGGTATGAAAAGAGTTAAACTAATGGAACAAATTTTGACCCCATCATGTTGGGGTCAGTTGAAGATCATAATGAATATCCTACTCATGATGAGTTTGTTGGTAGTGATGATTCACTTACATGACGAAATATTGATATGACATTCGAACCATCAAGAGGGGAGTTGTATATACAAGATCAAGGACACAAGGACACGAAAGTGACAAAGAAGGCAAAGCAAAGAAAAGGATAAGATGCTTATGGAAGATCCAAAAGAAGAATTTAATTTTGAAGAAACATAGGAAGAGGAACTATCTTCGTTTGAAAATGAATGAACATGATTAGTTTCTTATAGAATAATTTTTTTGGTTTATCTTAAACAATTAAGTGTATATTATAATCACACTTCAATCTTGATGGATGCTATGTTTTGGACTTGTTATTTGTTAAGTTATTAATTATTATATTTGATGTATGCTATTGCTAAAGTTGTTGCTTCAAAAGTATTACAAGTATAATTTGTTTCACTGCTCAAATTAGATTGGAGTCATGGACCATAGTGACCATACTTAGCATGTAAGTTTAATATATTAGTTTTAGTTTTTTTAATTCTTATGCTTACAGTATAGAATAATTTGGTTACAATTATGTTTTAGTTTTCTAATGTAAGTTTAACAATTCAATATGCATATGCCACATGAAATTTATTGTTTGTCTTCTTAGAATTTGTTTATTTAGTTTGATTCATATTTATGAAAGAATTGGTTACGTGTTTCTTGATATTTCTTAGAAATTAGAGAATCTATTATATATAATACATTTTAATCATAAATAAAAGTATACCGCTAAATCTCTTGTATTCCCATTATATCCCCGCTACCGCTATATCAAGGTCAACCGCTAACAACCCACTAACCGTTATTGATAACATAGCAAAGTGAATATTGGAAACAAGGGCAAAGGGACAGCATTAAGAACAAATGTTAGTTTATCCCAACTATTCTAGCTGATACATGACCCCTCAATAAGTCCTTTTGTTTCTTCCAATCTTCAAGTGTACAAGAGATGATAAAATGTGCCATGTGGTTTCAACATTAGAGAAGTGGATTGTTCTGCACGATATAATTAGGCTGTGTTGCATTTGTATCAGACGTGATAACCAAGAAGAATTGGATTTCTTCCTTGAGAGCATATGATTACCCAGAAAAGATGAACCAATTTGGAATTTAGAAACAGATATATTGTCGACCAGGTTATGAGGCAGAAGACATCTGCCAATTGCAGACAATCACTAATTAATAATGTAGATTCCCCTAAGACGAAAAAATTTTCCCCTACAAATTGTAATGTAGAGGTGAAATGGTTAACCTTTTAAGTATATCAATTGAAAGCAAGATACATGCACCAGATGGCAAGGTTATCCTCCCAAGTCTATCAATTGAAAGCAAAATGAATGTTAAGACACACTATGATTAGTTTCTGATGCAACAATATCTAGCCAATAAAAATATTCTCCTCTGGAAGATCCAATACAGCATTTTTCCTACCATTCTTCCTACACTTTAACTTGCAGAGGGAACAGGTATACCAATAAGCCTAGTGGCATGATATCTCATCGGCTCAGACAACAGATAGTTTCAAGAAATTTTCATCAATAATTTGTACTTCCATCTATCCTCCAGAGGAGAAGTTTGGTTTCGAACACAAGTTCGAACAGGAGTACGCCATGCTAACGTGCCTAGGAAGATCCACATCTCCAGATCAGGTGCTAATGAGCACATTGAACCATCCATGTGACTGAGAACCCTCACAGCCCAAGCACATCTTTGCAATTATCAGGGGCGCACTCTAGTTCGACAACATATGATTGGATGAGCACATTCAACTATTCAAGTACCTTACAGTTTCAAGGAAATTGCTGATTACCTCACCAAGGAATTTAGCATATAGACATAGTATTAAGTAAATTCTTAACCGTGGAAGACCTGCAAAGAGTTAATATTGTCAAAATATTTGCAGAACTGTTCTTTGACTGTAATGCGCGATAACCCACAAGGCTGAAGCCAGCAGGCTTGCAGTGGGTGATGGGGTGGCCTCAGGGTTAATCATCAGGCTGAGAAGCAAACGAAGTTTCCAACCTACAGATTAGATTCATAAGCAGCAAGCACAGTGCAAGATTAGATTCTGACTAAAAAAATAGCAAAATAATTGTTCATAAGCGAGTTTTTATATCCTTAGCAGTATTCTACAAACTTCTATGTTCTAACCCAAATCATACAGAGAAACTGCGAACAATCAAAGTGAAAATCCAACCAATAGTCGTGGAGCATGAACATAGGAAGAAGCTCAGGGACATGGGATCTCACTAGTTGAAAGGGATGACTAATGAAGAACAGCCAGAAGAGTTTTTGTTGACTAACTATTTAGAAAGCAATGACTGGGTCTTTGCTCCAACTCTCCAAATATTCTCATCTTGGCCTAAGTAATACTTCCAGAAGCTGGGGATAAATCAGAATTCACCCATGAGTCTTTTTCGTGAATGGTGCATCACACAACTTTAATCTTAAAGAAAATTTGCAATTCTTTCACAAGCGTGAAAGACAATATGCACTCACAGGGAGTCAATTATGACCAATCAGGCTGGATTGCACTCTAATAAGAACTGAACGCAGTACAAGTTCAATCATCACAATAGCAAGTGTGGTTCAAGACAATCTTACAGTTCCGGGCCCTTCTGTGCACGGACCGCCAACCAACGTAATGATTCGAGCGCCTGTACCCTGCACGCATGCACCGAGAAGACCCGCCGCAACACTGAGTGCCACCCCTGTGCAACGCAACGCTCTCTTGTTGGGCTGCACCGGCCATTGATCTCTTTGCAACTCATCCAAAAGCTATGCCAAACCAACAAGAAAAATAAAATTCCAAATTAAGCATCGATCGATCAGGCCACAGAAAGGCATTTCCTTGCCTCCATATATTTTTAATAGAGAAACAAACTCAAGATTCTACCAACGCTATTTTTTTGTCGAATAACGAAGGAAGTGTTTCCAACAATCACGCATAATAAGGGTGACGAGGAGATCGAACTAACCCTGATTCCCGAGCGAAATAAACAGAATTGCCCAATACCGCTGCAACGAAGGCAAAACAAATGAAGAGGAGAAAACCAAGCTCACCGAATTAAGCGTGTACTCGCAATCCGCAGCAGAGAGCAAAAACCTCCCAGTGACCCCGGCAGGAGCCGTGATCCCGTTGGCAACGAACGGCCGGCCGACTCCACCCACCTTCGGCAATCCTGAAGCTCGGGCAGTCAAACCGAGCTGATCCAAGATCTGCTCCTTGGACATCTCCTTCGTACCCCTAAAAACGTACGTCTTGAACATATCGGCAAACCCTAGCTCGTGCACATGAACCTGGGTCCCAAACGTAATCAACCCGACGAGCGCATTCTCCGGGATCAATCCGAGCGCCTGCCGGAGCGCCGATTTGACGAATCTGAGCTCCTCCTCGATGACGCAGGTATCCACGAGAAAGAGGAAGACGGGTGGCGGCGCGGGGACGTCTCCAGAGGCACCTCCGAGGATTGGGAGAGCGTATTCAACGGTTGTGTACTGCGGGAAGAGCTCCGCAGGGACGTTGGTCTCGCTGATCATCGCGTAATGGTGAGGAAAGTGGTTGCGTTGCAGGCAAAAGGGGCAGACCCAGAATTTCGCAGCGAAGTCAACTCGGGCGTGCGGACTCAGAACACAGGCGCAGGATTTGCATGGAAGCGGGTGGTAAGGAAGGACGGGAACGTCCGGCGAGGGGCGGATCGGAGAATAGACGCAGGCGATCGGGACGACACATTTGCTTGCTTCAACTTTCGTCCGCGGCCACGAGTTCCACGTCATCCGGACGCCGTCCGACCCGTCGGGGTCCACCATCTCAGCCATTGTCTCCGCTCAGGCTTTAGCTTCCGCTTCAATTCGCCGTTGAACAATCGATCTACCAATTAAACGGCCCGCTACCCGCTACCCGCTACGATCGCACGAGCAGGAGGATGACGATCAAGAAGAAAAGGAAGGAGAAGGAGAACAAAACAGGGCGGAGAGAGGGATCCCTCCCTCCCTCTCTCTCTCACACACTGGGATCTGGAGACTAGATTGAAGCTTTCGATCCCCTTTGCGCTCTTTTCTGGTTAAGGTGTAGGCTATAAGAAATAGATCAAAGTTTTTGGGCGAAAAGAGAATTCGTGTCGCAGCTCGTTTGTGTAGCTCACAACCCGGATTCGTTAAAGGAGAAAGATGGTACATTACATGATACGACAGACCCATTTCCAGACGTGTTCTTGTATCCTGACCGTCCTTTTATTTGGTTCTTTCTGCTGGTTGAACGGTCCGCACAGGAAAACCCTGAAAAGTGAAAATCACAGTAGCCGTCCATCATCAAAACCGACCAACCTGATATCAAACGGCGACGGCACCCGGGGCGTTAGTTCGACACGCCTGTGTTGTTGGTGGGGCGTTCGACTCCTCTCGTAACCGAAAGAAAAAGAAGGCGACGAAACGTGCACCCAAGTGGCCGTTGCCTTTTTTATCCCATTATCACTTTTTTAAATGAGGACGATCTGGTTATTGAATGATACTTGTAATCATTTGGCGTTTTCCAAAATAAAAATTTAAAAGAAAAGATGGGGAGAAGTAGCTCGTGTTGAGTCAGCTTGCAGGACCTTGACCCTTCAATTAAAATCGGGTAAACCTGAAGAGTGACCTCAATTTAAGAATATTCTAGTGACAAATGATGGTGTCAAAACTAGATGGATAAAAATTATTTTTATAAGTTTTTTAATCAAAATATAGATACTAGTATCAATCTAGGAAAGTTTATCACTTATAAGAGTATATAAATCCTAATTTCTACAAACATATTCAAATTAATAAAGTTAAAGAAGCTCTTAAACTTATATAGGTTGGTAAATTTGTAAGATTAGATAATATTTTATTAGAGATTTGAAAATAGTAGGCGAGATGATTATTATTTTGACTTAAAAGATTATTTAATAAAATATTGAGAAATCAAAAGATGCTTAATAAATGGAGAAAAGTGTAGTTATACTCATAGCAAGGAATTAGGGAGACATTAAGAAGTACTCAAATTATTGGATATCAAGTTAATGAGCCATACAATAAAATTATGAGAACTAATTATATAACAAAGGTAAAGATAAGTATCAAGCATAATATAGAACTAATTTGGATTCATGCTAAAGAGATCTACTATTATTAGATGCCTTATAAAATATTTTAGAGCAAAACAGAGCCTTTATATGGCATTTATTGATTTAAAAGAATCTTAAAATAAGGTACCATGAGATATTCTTTGGAGAATCTTGGGAAAGAGATGTATCCCGTTGGCGTATATCATTTTTATGATATATATATATATATATGATGGTTCACAAACATGTGCATGGAGTTATTTAGGCATGATGAATTTCTTTAAAATTAATATTGGGTTACATCATGTTCAACTTTAAGCATGAATTTGTTTATCTTCTTTTTTGCAAGATAATAAAAAATATTTAAGATGAAGTACCTTAGTGTATGCTATTTGTGATTGACATTGTGTTAGTAGACGAGTGTAAAGAAAAAAGTTAATAAGAAACTTCAAATATGAATAGAAACATAAAAAAGGTGTTTAGTAGAATGAATACATGGAATGTAAGTTTCATTATTTGATTATTAAAAAGAAATAAAAATTAAGATTCACACACATTGCATATATAAAAAAAGTTATAAATACTTAGTATTAACTTTTTAGAGCATTAAAAAATTTATTATAGATATTACACAAAGAACTAATACAAGTTGGTTAAAATAGAGAGAGGCATCAAATATCCTATATGATAAGAAGATACAATTAAAGTTGAAAGGTAAATATTATAAGTAACAAACAAACCCACAATATTATATAGTACTAAGTGTTGAGTAATTAATCATCAACATGTACAAAAAAATGTTTGTAGCAAAAACAAAGAAACTGAGATGAATTTGTAGTCACATAAGAAAAAATAGTATTGGTAATGAGGTTATCTGAGAAAAATTGAGAGTGACATTAATAAATGATAAAGTGAGATAAAATCATTTAAGATGGTCTAAGGATCTGAAAATACCATCAAAGGAAGCTCCAATAAGGTATGAGAAACTAGATCTGTGAAACTATTAGAAAAACAAGAGGAAGACTACAAAGTATTGGAAGGAAACAATAAAAAGTGACTAGCTTTTGCTGAATTAACTGTTTGTGTGGCATAAGATTGAATTATATGGAAACAAAGACTCCATGTAGTCAACCCCAGTTAGATGGAAAACGGCTTCTGTTATTGTTGTTGTTGCTTCAAGTACAGGTGAGAAATGAGGTCATTTGGTCGGGTCACTTTGGGTTTGGATCAAAATAAGGCTAACCTAGATCCATCCTGATTTTTCTTGTCATATTCTTTGAATTTGGACCCAACTCGGGTTGGGTTCAAGACAACTTTGGTCACAATATGTAGACAATGCACCTAATATATACATTATACATATATATCATATTCATGTATATATCATATATGTATTTACAACAATAACTAAGCCTTTTCCCATACTAGACGGGGTCGGTTACATGGATTCTTTGTTTCCACATATCACTATTGTGTACCATGTTAGTACTTAACTCACAATAAGCTTGATCATTCTTTATTGTTTCTTTCCAACACTTTTGTGGTCGTCCTCTAGCTCTTTTAATACTTTCCAAATTTAGTTTTTCATACCTTCTTACAGGTTATATGAAAACAAAACCTATATAAAATTGATATAATATATATGATATAAAATTGATATAATATATGTATTTACCTATATAAAATTGATATAATATATATTATATTTGTATGTAAGTATATATGTATTGTATATACTACAAAGTTCATATACATATACAAATACATACTTACATACGATATATATATGTGCATGTATGTGTAGTGAATTTATATAGGCAATATATATATGTAAAAAAATACATATATGCATGCATGTACATATGTATGTATATATGTATATTCACACACATATATGTATATATATATATATATATAGGGTAACTAAATCATGTCCACCACTGACATTGTTAACTCATACTTGACCATTGCTTTTTTGTAGCATTAGTGTAATAAATCATGTCCACCACTAACATTGTTAACTCATACTTGACCATTGCTTTTTTGTAGCATTAGTGTAATAATATTATCCTTCATCAATTTTTAAATATCCTTACAACCCTTTGAAATTATGCTCATGCTACCAAAAAGCAGTGGTCAGATATGATTGAGCAACATCAAGAGAATTCAGTTTTCATATATATATATATATTCAGGTGTGAGTCAGTTTTGGGTCAGGCCCAACTTTCATTGGGTTTTTCCAGATCCAGATCAGACATGAAACTCCTAAATCCTGACCCAGCCCCTGATTTTTTTGGTCGGGTCCATAATTACCACCCCTAGCTTCTGATTGACCCGAGTGGAACCTGCATGACCTGAATTCAGCCGCATTGTCGGCTTTTCGAGTCTGGTTATGTTTGTATGCGAAATTGTCTCCCTCATAAACGCCACTACCAACGTATGTGTTTTCTTTTTCTCTTTATTTATGAGCGTAACAAACACTACTCGTATGGAACTGTCACTTTAGTAGTTTGAAGCAAATCTATTTGAATACCTTGTAGTTTCAGACTATCATTTTGGTACTTAATTGTTTCACAAATACATCACTTTGAGCAAAATCATGAATGTTATTAGGCCCATCTGACTTGGGCTCGTTTTCTACTCATTAAGTGGCAATAAGCATTCGAGCCCTACACATCAGAAAATGGATTAAGGGAGAAAAAAAATTGATCATCCTGCTTGGATCGAGAACACTTAATGTGCAGTATGTATGTGAAAAAGAACAACTTCTCGACTAACTCAATCGTCGAGTACTAATGGGTCTTGACACACCGAGTCCCCAAAATAATTTGGTTAGGGTAAATATAGAGTTGAACACGGAAAACCCAGGTACTTCAAAATATAGAGGCTGAATATGGCTTCTTTGCAAGGAGCTCGTCGATAGCTTTCCAGAGGTATATATGTAGATAGGGTGTCCATTACTAATGAGTGAGATATAGGCAGTCAATTGGGTTCAGCTAAATCGGGCTGGGCTCGGGTCTAAGGATTGGTTTTAATGAAAATAGAACTGATACGGATTTGGGTTGGATTTGTTGGACTGGATCTGATAGAATTCATGCTTTAATAGTGAAACACGAAGTTCAGGCACGAGAGAGTTCACCAGCAAAGGTTGGTGCTTCTCGTGATGGTGGGGTCTCTAATGGCGGTTTTGTAAGCTATTGTGTGTTCCATTGAGGTCTAGATAATGTGTACTAAAACAATCGAGGAAGAAAGGCTCTTTTTTCAAATTTTCTGAGATGCATTTTCAAAAGATAAACATGATTTAACAAAAACCATTTTGCTTTATTAAAAGTTCACGAATACCTCTCAATAAAATATGCAAAGTTTTTAACTTAAAGCCCAGAGAGCAAATCACGGATAATTGAAAAATTAGATATATAAACAAGTTTACACTTGTTTACGGGCATCATACAATACACAAAAGATAAAGGCATGTCATGACTCAGTTTTGACAATCATCTCATTGTCATTCCCAATCAATAATGTCATTTACATATAAAGATAAAGACAAAGAGAATATAATCAATAAAGAGCAAAAACATACCTTGATCAAACCATAAGACTTTGATTATATGCTCTAATTAATTATTTACTTTCTACTTATATTCTTTAAATATTTCAAGTGCCTCGAACTTATATGCTAAGAGATATAAATATCCATATATCAAATAATCATTTATGAAGGTTATAAAATAAACTTTCTCATGATAAGATCTTATCCTAAAAGGTCTATATATCTATGTGAATTATTTTAATAAGATTGTTGCCCTAATTATTTCTTTAAAGAATGATTTTTTAGTTATTTTCTCTTGTATACAAGCTTTATAGTTACTAAAGTATTTTTCTAAAATTCAAACAATAAGTCAAAGTGGCTAATTTCCTCAACTTGTTCAAATTTATATGCTCTAAGCATTTATGCCAACTAGTGATATGTTAGCTAACCCCTTACTAAAACCATCTCTAAAGATTCCTTTAGAAAGCATGTTACACATGAGTTTGAGATATGCCTAGAATTTTAGTGTAGAAACTCAATGTGATGATTGTTATGTAAGACAAATGTATTTATTATAAAAATCACATAATTGGTATAAACTAGAAACGATATAACTTGAAAAACTATGGAATAGTGAGAGGAAACCTGTATCATAAGTTGGCTCAAGTGGCAAAGTAGGATATGTAAGTTATCATGTGTCCCCTTGAACCTCAGATAATGTGTACTCTAAAAATAAAGGAAGAATAACTTTCTTCTCGAATTTTTTGAGATGCCTTTTCAAAAGATAAACACAATTTAACAAAAATTATTTTATTTAAAGTTAATGAACTATCTTTCAACAAAATATATAAAGACTAACAGAAAACTAAGAGAAAACATCACAGGAAATAAAAAAGTCTTGTTTACAAACATCATACGACACACCAAAGAAATATAAAAGTCAAAGTCTTTCATATGCAAAGTCATAACATGGGTCTTCAAGATTTCTTCCTTCTCCTACTCCCTCTTTTCCATTTATGGTTGTTTGCAGCATAGGTTCTGCTATAAGAGGTGCATCTCTACTCTTCTGATTGTTGACTTCCTCAAGTGGGAAATGGTTGCATTGCTACGGTGGTCATTCAAGGAAGGTGTTTCAATATGAGATTTGTGTAGGTGTATGTTTGGCCCGCAACAGTAGTTGACCACGGGGTTGAGTATAGAGGGTGGAGCTACTCGTGCTTAGGCGAGAGGGTGATCTAGTGTTGGGGACTGCAATAAAGGTTGTAAGTTATTGGTGGTTACTTTCGGCCACAATAACAACAACCATGAAATACACGAAGAAGGGCCCTCTTCCTGGATTTCATGAGTTGCTTTAATAACAACCTTTTTATAACATGGATTACAAAAATTATGAACATTGCTTTGGGGCGTCCTTGCCTAGCGACGTGCTGCAGAGCCCGAATGCAGTAAAAAGCACTACATTTTCGCCCGAATGTAGTGAATCAATTACAGAGAGGGTTCCCACATCATGGACGGGTGTGGGTAAAGAAGTTAGTCCCGCTACATTGTCACCCGAATGTAGTGAAAATTTTTCAAAGAGAGTCTCCGTATTTTGATTATGGACGGATGCGGGGGGTAAGAAAGCTAGTCATAGATCATAAGATTTGTATTGGTTCTTAAAATATCGGAACATTATCCGGTAAGCTAATGGAGGTGGTAGATACTATGATTCGGATAAAGATTCATATTCTATGTCTACAAGAGACAAAATGGGTTGGAGAAAAAGTAAAGGAGATAGAGGATATAGGTTTTAAATTATGGTACTCAGGTAAACAAAAGACTCGAAACGGAGTTGGTATTATCATAAATAAAGATTTAAAGGAGAGTGTAGTAGACATACAACGATATGGTGACCGAATCATGACATTGAAATTAGTGTTAGGAGTAGAGGTTTTGAATATAGTTTGTGCTTACGCACCCCAAGTAGGACTAGAAGATAGTATAAAGACAGTTTTTTGGGAAGAGTTAGATAAGGTGTTTCAAAAGATTCCACAAAGAGAGATGATTTGTTTAGGAGGAGATTTAAATGAACATGTCGGTAAAGAGGCATTAGGATATCAAGGGATTCATGGAAACTTTGGTTTTGGGGATATAAACGAGGAAGCTAGGGAGATTTAAAATTTTGCTATGGCATTTGATCTCTTTATAGTCAATACAATCTTCAAAAAATGAGATGAACATTTAATTACTTATAAGAGTGGCTTATCATAAACACAAATTGATTACTTTATTTGTAGAAAAAAAGATAGAGCATGTTGTAAAGATTGTAAGGTAATTTCAGGAGAAAGCTTAACCACTCAACATCGACTTTTAGTTATGGATTTACAAATAAAAAAATGGACAAAGAAGAAAAGAGTGTATCGAGTTATTCGGACTAAATGGTGGAACCTCAAAAGCGAGAAAGAAGATATATTTAAACAGAAAGTCCTTCAAGGAGATGTTTAGAATTATGTTGGCACACCCTGTGATATGTGGAATAATATGACTATACATATTAGGAAAGTGGCGAAAGATGTATTAGGGGTATCTAAGGGAGGTGTGCCGGCACAAAAAGAAGCTTGGTGGTGGAGTGAAGTAGTACAAAATAAAATCAAGGCAAAGAGGGCATATTACAAATTACATTATGCTAAGAAAACTAGTGAAACTTTAGAAGCTTATAAGAAAGCAAAGAAGGAAGCAAAAAAGGTCATTAGTAAAGCAAAAGCTAAGATTTGGGAGGACTTATATAAAAAACTCAACTCAAAAGAGGGTGAAAGAGATATTTTTAGGATAGCTAGGGCTAGAGATAAGAAAACTAAAGATCTTAATTATGTTAGATGCATAAAAGACGAGGATGAAAAAATTCTAGTGGCAAATGATGATATAAGAAATAGATGGAAAAACTATTTTTATAATCTTTTTAATGAAAATAAAGATGTTAGTATTAGTTTAGGAGATTTAGCCAAGTCAAAAAAGTATATAAACCACAATTTCTACCGACGTATTCAAAAGAATGAAGTCAAAGAGGCTCTTAAACATATGAAGGGTGGTAAATCGGTAGGACCAGATAATATTCCTATAGAAGTTTGGAAAATACTAAGAGAAATAGGAATCACTTGGCTCACAAGACTATTTAATGAAATATAGAAAAACCAAAAGATGCTCGAGGAATGGAGAGTAAGTACACTTATACCCATATATAAGAACAAGAGAGACATTCAAAATTGTGTGAATTATCGAGGTATCAAGTTAATGAGTCATACTATGAAATTATGGGAAAGAATTATCGAACGTAGGTTAAGACAAATATGAAGTACAATAGAGAACCAATTTGGATTCATGTCAGGCAGATCTACTATTAAAGCGATTCACCTTTTGAGACATCTTATGGAACATTTTAGAGCAAAAAAGAAAGACCTTCACATGATATCTATTGATCTAGAAAAAGCTTATAATAGGGTACCGAGGGAGGTTCTTTGGAGAACTTTGGAAAAAAGAGGTATCCCATTGACATATATTAACCTTATAAGAGACATGTATGATGGTGCAAAAACATGTGTGAGGACTCATGAAGGAACGACAGACTTCTTTGAAGTTAATATTGGGTTACATCAAGGATCAACTTTAAGTCCATACTTATTTATAATGGTGATGGATGAGTTAACAAAACATATTCAAGATGAAGTACCTTGATGTATGTTATTTGCAGATGACATTGTATTAGTGGAGGAGTCTAAGGAAAAAGTTAATAGAAAATTGGAACTATGGAGATAAACATTAGAAAGCAAAGGCCTCCGACTTAGTAGAACAAAGACAGAATATATGGAATATAAGTTTGATCATTTGGTTACTTCAAAGGACATAGAAATTAAAATTGTCACACATTGCATTCCCCAAAAGGAAAGTTTTAAATAACTAGGGTCAATTTTTCAAAGTGATGGAAGAATTGATGGAGATGTTACACATAGAAAATGGAGAGGAGCATCAGGTATTCTTTGTGATAAGAAGATACCATTAAAATTAAAAGATAAATATTATAGAGCAGCAATTAGGCCTACCATGTTTTATGGTTCTGAGTGTTGGGCAGTTAATCATCATGTAGAAAAGATGTCTGTGACAGAAATGAAGATGTTGAGATGGATGAGTGGTCATACAAGAAAAGACCGTATACATAATGAGGTTATTATAAACAAATTAGGAGTGGCACCAATAGAGGATAAAATGAGAGAACATCGTTTAAGATGGTTTGGACATATAGAAAGAAGATCAAAAGAAGAACCTGTAAGAAGGTTAGAAAAACTAAGGACGACTACAAAAGTGTTGGAAAGAAACAATAAAGAATGATCTAGCTTATTGGGAGTTAACTGCTAACATGGCACACGATAGGGATCTGTGGAAACAAAGAATCCATGTAGCCGACCCCGTCTAGTATGGAAAAAAGCTTAGTTGTTGTTGTTGTTGTATAAAAATATGAAAATCTATCAAAGATAGATACAAAATCGATTTAATGGAAAGCTCAATGAGGAAACCATGAGAAGAGGAAAAGTCAAATATAATACAACATTGAGATCAGTGGCAATGGCTAACATAGAAGAGGAAAAGTCAAATATAGTACAAAATCGATTTAATGTACTATATTTCTTGGTTGTTGTGAGGACTTCTACTACTGTTGCCTTTTGTTTGGCTCAACATCCACGAGCTCACCTCATTTGTTGCAATGGCTAACATTGGTATCAAAGCCTGTTGATCAAAGGTTGCATGGTTTATGGTATGCAGTTTCTTTTGTTCAAAATAATAGGCAATTAAAAGATGCCAAAAATATCTTCAACGTAAGAATACTTTTCTTAAAAAAATTAAGGAGAAAGGAGTAAGAAAACTCTCTATAATGGAAGACCCGTTCGAAGTCACCTCTGGTAAGGTGGCCTGAGGCACGTCATTGTTGATAGTTGGAGGCCATCTCCACTGCAATGGCTTGAGGCTAACAATCGAGAAAGGCAACATGCTTGTGCGAGAGGTCTAGGCTGTGACTAAAATAGACTTAGAGCCAAAAGAGCTCTGTTGGTCGGGGAACATGGCTTAGGTAGTAGATTTTGGTTTGTGGCCAGAAGCCGGTAGAGGGATAGAAACTAGGAGAACATAGTGGATAAGATGAGAAAGGAAGAATAGAGGAGAGAGACCTTTGTCTCTCATCCTCAACTGAAACCATGAACTAGTTTCTAGATTCATCCAAAAACTATTTCTGGTTTCTGCCAAACCGTGGGTCGAAACCACAATTTTGATAAAACAAGTGGCAATGTTGGTTTTTGGTAAACCATTTTAGGCAGCAGACTGAAAAGTTAGTTCCACCCTTTTCAAATATTGAAAACAATGGTCTGCCATGTGGTAGAATTATAGTTATGACCAAATATTTTAGTGTTAAATATCTATAATAAGCCTGTGTACTGTATTTTATAGTATTGTCCTTTGGTAGTTAGTTTAAATTACATTAAAGGGAGACAAGATGAATCAATTGACACCAAGATCAACTCTTGAGACAACAAGATATCAGTGGCAAAAATGTGATGGTTGTTTGTGTGGAATCTGCTTGACCGAGTCATCATGACAATTCAGCTAGTTGGGGCTGGTTCAACTCATTGAGACGAATCAAACTAGGCCAGTTAAGTTGGGTTGGAGTCCGTTGGGTTTAGGTTTGGGTGGAAACCAAGTCTAATCTAAAACAATGTTTGGATCCAGAACCTAGGAATCCGATTGTAGTTTTCATCTATTTTAAAGCCAATCATTCTTATTCGAGTCCAAGTTGAGGCGTTGGACTCATGGCTGAATATCTTTTAATATGATTAAGTTTTTAATTATGTTAAAGAATTAAAAATAGAGTTTTTAATTGGTAAAGTGAAATCTAGGGCTTTAATAAGATCTATTGTAGCATTTTGGGAGATTTCAAAGATGTTGTAACTATGATTTATGTGTGGTTTGGGTTGTTGTTATTGTTATTCTATAGGCGATGAACTAATATGATGTTATGCTTAACTAGGGTTTAAATGAGATAACTTAGAAACATTGTTGTGGACCATTGCTTCTTGATATAGATTTGTGCTTTGGTTGAGGTAGGAGATATATTTTTCTCAATATGACCATGCTCAGGTTAGCCTTGAGTAGTTTCCCAAACTGCATGTTTTATATGACATACTTTTGATATCTATTGAGATTTGTTTTATAATGTGTATGCTTGATAAAAGTCATGCCTCCGTGTCTTGTTGGTTGTGTGAGTTCGTAGACTGATAGTGGTAAAAAGTGTATATTTTACAAGAGACTTGTGAGTCTTGTCTTGAAATTCATGAATGTGTTACATGGTTAATTAATATGAATGATAAATATGATTGAAAACCTAATCATAAGATACTAGCAATACTATATTTGCTTATTGTGTAAGATCTTTAGAAATTTGGATAAGATGAGAAACCCTAGGACATTCAACAAAGAGAATGGAGGGTGTGCTTCTAAGCACCCTAGCTATATGTATGGATGATACCATGTACTTCTAATATGTGACCCTATTGGGGGTATCTTTCTACTAAACATATGTTGTTGGTATTCATCCCATGATTTTACCATTTTATATATTGAGTTGCTGGTGTATACTTTGGTTAAGGTTCCACTGAGTTGATCTAGCAAGACAATGGGATATGAGATAAAGTCTACTGGTTATATGTTAGAAAAGGTTGTAAACTAATGTAAACTAGACTAAGTCTATAGTTCTGTGACATATGATATTGAGTTGTAGATGCTAGTGGACCTTATTAATACTCTCTACTTGGGAATTGTTAGTACGTCTCACCTGAGACTTATTAATGTCAATTATAGAATACATTTATAATTATGTAACATGGGGATATTGAGTATATAATTATGATATTTTAAGCATTTGAGTGAATTTTAACATTTTTTAGCATAAGAATCAGAATAGGGATATTATTAACAAAAGATTATAGAATGCTACCAACATGTCAAATTAGTCATTTTTATCAAGATGTTGCCATTGGGAGTTCTAAGAGACTTGAGTGAATTATCATACAAGAAGACGGCAATATTTCTAATTTACCTAGAAACATTTAATATAATGATGTTTTGAATTTCTCCCTTATGCTAGTGTGATAATTGGATTATGTTGTAATTAATTGGAAGCTGATCAATAAAGGCATTTTATTTAGTGTTGTTAAGAAATATAGACTTAAGATTAATCATGACAAGTTAGGGTTGAGATAAGAAATGCATCTTGAGTTAGAATAGTGAGGTTGAATGAGTTTGACAAACAATATATGAAATTGGGTTGTCTTGAAAATTTGCATGTGCATGTGATAAAAAAATAATATATTTTGATCAGATACTTGTGGATGTTGTGTTGGAATCCGTGAGGTGGTTGGTTAACATAAATGATAAAGAGGATTTGGAACCTAATTGTGTAAAGGTACTGGTCACAGTGTGTTAGCTTATTATGTTGAATATTTAGAGATTCAAATAAGATGTGATATCCTTGGCATTTAACAATGGTAATGAAGGGTGTAACCATACTTATGATGTAAATATCTGTTATTTGTAGATGAAAAAATATCTAATTAATTGTGAATTATACTTGTATTTTGTCCTTCAATAGATACTATTTAGTGCCTTAACATGATTACCTCTAGTTAAAGACTGTTTTGGTATAATTTGGTATCAATGAATTGGATATTTGTGCATATTATAATTGTGAGTTTTGTTTCAAAATGCACATTATTGGTGAGTTTCAGATAGGATCTTTGGTTACATTTAACGATTGACAAGTATACTATTTTGTAAGTGGCCACTACCAAATAAATAACCATCCTCAAATTATTGGTGGATATATTTGTAAAGCAAGTGATACCACCCATTGGTCGACTGCAAGAACATTTCCTTTTGAGTCAAGATATTATTTAAAACTATTTAACAGAATTTGAGAAAATCAATGTAACTTGTTATTCATTTATGGCCGAATAAATTTCTATTAATACAATATGGATATATGGGATTTTGCATGTTATTAATTGCATATTATATGTTGTATATTTTTAGATTTGTACAATGATGTGAGAATTATGTAGTTGGCCTAGGCCATGTACACAAGAAAACCATGTAAAGACCACTAGCAAGCTATTTGGTGAGTATTAAATAGTTGAGGAAAATAATTAATTATAATTTAGTCAATAATATAATATCTTGTGTTCCACAAGAATATTTAGGTGATAGTTGGGTTAACTTATATGGGAGGCCATGCTTCTACAAACAAGTTGGACTCTACAATTGGTAGGGTGTTGTTTCTTGAGCTCTAAAGAAACAAACATGTATTGTTAACTCTACCATGACTGCCAAGTATATTGCTTTAATCATATCAGGGAAGGAAGCAATGTTGCTTAGAAATTTGCTTGACGAGATCCCCATATAGCTAAAATCCATAGTGCCAATAAAGATGAATTACGATAGTTGGCGTACTCTATTAAAGGAATGAAAAATATAAACATATTGGTTTAAAACACAATTACCTGAGGGATTTGATGAAGAATGAGGTCATTTTCATTATCTAAATCTTGCAGATTCTTTAACAAAAGATTTAACAAAGGTTTGTGCATAAAACATCAACTGAGATAGGTCTTAAGTATACAGATGAAGATACTAATGATTGAAGCCCAACTCACATTTAAGTAATATTAAATCTTGATTTTAATGAGCAAAAGCATATTATTAATGCAGTTATAAGTATCTATCAATTGATCATCCAAAGATTTGACATCATAAAAGTTAATAAAACAAGTTGAGTTTTTGTTCTTAATAGACCTATAGCAGATATTTGCTAAAGTGCTTACGTAAAATACTTGTAATAGAGTCTAGTGGCTAGCTACTTCATGGAGTCTCAGGCTTGGACTCTTAAAGCATGATATTGACAATAAAGTTACAATAAAAAGCATCAACCTTAATTATGAATCCTATACATAAATTATACAAGCTTATTAAATTGGATTGGATGGTTAGAAAAACTTGTCAATCATTTCAATTTGAATGAGTGAACCCACCTCTTACTAAAAAGAACCTCTTACTAAATATAAGTTCAACCTGGAATGTACTCATATGGAAGGTAAAAGATTTTCAAGATGATGATTTTTTAAATTTATTTTTATAAATAATAAGAAGATTATTTTGAAAATAGAGGAACGCAACAACCATTCGATCTATGATGTCGTGCCATGCACATGACTACCCGAATGGGATGCCTTTTAGTATCAAGCATTAACAAGAATTTTCTCGACCTCTCTCTCTATAGAATTGTAGTTACTACAAATACAGGCGGATCTGACGAAACCCGGAACGTGCAATCAAACCTCCAATTTTAATAATCTGTGCAACTTGTCATTTCAGCCGCAATAAATTGGTGTCTCTACCTGTTAGGAACCGCACCTCCACGTTGATGTCACCCGCAAACTTTTTTTAATGAATCTGTCGCCGTCCTATTCACAACTGACGAATTTCAGCTTCCCGTCCAAGTCTCTCTCTCTCTCTCTTCTTTTAAAGGGGTTACGGGTCCTTTACAAGAAGAGAGAGAGAGAGGCTTGGACCATCAAGAACCTTTGAAGAGTTTCCAGCAATGGCTGATTCCCATGGAGTCCTCCTCCTCGCAGTGTCTCTCTTGCTGCTTGCTAACCATGTTGCTCTTGTTGTATCAGAAAAGAGGGTTGCACATTTGCCAGGATATGAGGGGCCCCTCCCATTTGAGCTATTCACAGGGTCTGCAGTCTCTCTCTCTCTTTCACACACACTCAAACGTGTGTGTACAATAAAGTTTTTGTAGTGATAATGATTATACGTTTGGGGCAGGTACATCACTGTGAACGAGACGACTGGTGATAATCTCTTCTATTACTTCATCAAGTCAGAGAGAAACCCAGCAGAGGACCCTCTCATTCTATGGGTAACTGGAGGACCAGGCTGCACCAGCTTTAGTGGGCTTGCACTGGAGATTGGTAAGAGAGCTTCCCTAAGGTCAGATAGTCAGGTTATAGTTATTATTTCCGCAATTTCTTGGTGAATAGAAATGTCGGGAGATTTTCCGAATTTGTTTTATTTTTTCGAGAAGATAATTAATTAATATTACACATTTGGTTAATAGTCAATCCTTCAGCTACGTTCATAAATGGATCTAAAGCAAGCGTACTTACCATCAAATGGTTCATACGCCTTCAAGCTCTAGCTTTTGGTGTTAAGTTCCCCATTTTTTCATTTCTTTCTCTATACTGGTTCTTAGGCTCAGTATGCAAATATTTCTCGTGATAATTGTTTAATCTAAAAAAAAATGAGTTAACAAAACATATTTAAGATGAAGTGCCTTGGTGTATGTTATTTGAAGATGACATTGTGTTAGTGGAATAGTTTAAAGAAAAAGTTAATAGAAAATTGAAACTATGAAGAGAAGCATTAAAAATCAAAGGCCTCCGACTTAGTTGAACAAATACATAATATATGGAATGTAAGTTTGATCATTTGGTTACGTCACAGGATTTAGAAATTAAAAGTGGCACACATTGCATCCCCCAAAAGAAAAGTTTTAAATACCTAAGGCCAATTTTTCAGAGTGGTGTAAGAATTGATGGAGATATTACGAATAGAATTAATGTTGGTTGGTTAAAATGGAGAGGAGAGTAAAGTATTCTTTGTGATAAGAAGATACCATTAAAGTTAGAAGGTAAATATTATAGAGCAACAATTAGACCTGTCATATTTTATAGTTATGAGTGTTGGGCACATGTACAAAAGATGTCTGAGAGAAATGAAAATGTTGAGATAGATCAGTGGTTATACAAGAAAAAACCATATACATAATAAGGTTATTATAAACAAATTAGGAGTGACACCAATAGAGAATAAAATGAGAGAATATCGTTTAAGATAGTTTGGACATATAGAAAGAAGATCTGAAGAAGAACCTATAAGAACGTATGAAAAACTAAATTTGGAAAGTATTAAAAAAGGTAGAGGACGACCACAAAAGTATTGTGATCTAGCTTATTGTGAGTTAACTACTAACATCACATGAAAGAGCTTTGTGGAAACAAAGAATCTATGTAGCCCACCCCGTTTAATATGGGAAAAGGCTTAGTTATTATTGTAGTAATGCGGCAAGCTATCAGTTTATGAACTACTGGTACAGAATGCCCAATCAGTCTTAATGGGAAGTTTTGTCCATCTTTATGAATCACAAAGTTTGGACTTTAGGTGCTTCAAAACTAAAGCAAAATGTCTCGCAATCACTAAAATTGTACGCGTGAAAGTAACTAACAAAACATGTCAAATTTTTGCATGTTGGTATCTGAGCCCATGTCAAATTTCTGTTTTTCTTGACAAGATTTCTTGGTGGTATATATTTTGAATTATTTTCTGAAAAAGATAAGCAATAATCGTTCTGCCTTGAGGTTGGTGAGAAATCCTTCAACTACTTGCATCAATGCACCTAATTGAAGCGATTACATCAATGCACCTACTTCAATTATTTTGGCTAGCCTCTCATTAATGAGTCACAGGCATATTAGGTGAAGTATCCAGAAATTTATTTCAATTTTTTTTAAAATGCCAGTACGAAGATACAATTTTTAAAATTTGAGGTCACTAACCTTAACCGTTCATTGGAAGGAGATGTTTTTTTGGTTCGAACGGGATGAATTTGTGAAGTGGCGACAGAAATGGAAACAGGAATATAAAGAGCAAGAAAATCATCGGCAAGAATATCATGTCTCCACTCGGCGAACCCAGTCCCAACCCTTTAGAAAGTTACATCTATTTAAAAGTAAAATAAATTATAAGAAAAATAAATAAAATAAAGCATCATCTCTTTCTTAAGTTTGTGAACTCATCATCATTCCACATATTTCATTTCTAATAATACGTTTGAATTTACATGTATTTTATATAAATTGGGTTCTATTTTATATATAAAAGTAAGTTTCAAATATGTTTGAACATCTCTCTTTTTTTCGACGGGTCAAAACTCATGAGAACACGAGGACGAAGATGAGATTATTTTTGGTTCTCGTCATGAGATGGGAATAGAGTTTTCAAACAAGGATGGAGTGGGGACTTTGATCTCCGGCCCAGTCCCACGAACATCTCTATTTTCGAGTACTTCGTTACTTTTTCTCCTATTTTGCACAACAATAGACGTGGCTGGTTCAGTTTATTTAGAACCAAGAACCGAAAATGAAATGGAACCAGGGTTGGGTCAACCCCACTTCTAATTTCAGTTCTGGTTTGAAACTCAAACAATCTAGAACCAGAAAAATCATTATTTAAAAAAAAAATATATATAAATATATATAAAAAATCGGTGGTTTGAAACCACTAGTTTTGGTCCAATTCTGGTTCTATAGAAGGTGAAAATGGAACTGAACCGCGTGATCTCTGGTTCCAAGTTCGGTTTTAATGGTGCTGGTTTTTGGCCTTGTTTGATATTGGTTCGAACAAGCCATGTTATTCTTATGATGCATTGGGGGTCTGTCTACGGGCCTGTCTGCACCCTTTGCCTAGCGGTGGAGGCTCTTGGCTCATAATCGACGGTGGTGCGTTCCATTATCAGGGCGTGCCTACCTCTCTCTCTCTCTCTCTACACACACATATAGTAGATTCAAGCTATTTTCGACTGGTGCACTATCTTAAGCAAAGCGAAAGCTGCAGCTTTATGCATTCCAATAAAAGGAAAGCCGTTCCATGTGTGATGGGATCTAAGAGAAAAGGGACTAATCGGAGCAATGACAAGAAGGAAGGGCGACCATCGTCCTCTTTCTTTTCGAGAGTTATTAAGATTTTCATTAAGCACTTCATTTTAAGTTGCAGGTATCCTACACTTGGGATCTTGATAATGAAGTTCTCAATGAATCATAAGATTTTAAGTTCTAGACTGTAGGTCTTCAGAAAAGTGGTTGTATTTAAATGTAACACATGAAAGTAACCAATAAAGCACGATTAGTTTGCAAAGTTTTGCATTTTTTATATCTGTTAGTCTACACCAAGGGTGACAAGTGACATGCATCTCTCTCTCTCTCTCTCTCTCTATATATATATATATATATATATGTAATATATATTAGCCATATTATCTGTCAGTTTTTAGCATTACCAAAGCTTTGAAACAAGTATGTTAAGGATAGTTACCCCGTGGTATGGATGAAATTTGTTTTGGTACCCTGTGGTTTCGTGGCTTCACATTGTTATCCTATATTCTCAGAATAATAAATTTGGTCCAAAAATACAAATGGTATTAACTTCTGCTAATATGTCTAATTGAAAAACGTGGGAGAACATGACTTGCCTACTAAGTTAAAACTTAATTCATTCATTAATTAAAATAATAATTAAATTGTTTTTAAACATTTAATTTACATTAAACTTTGATTTAAACATTTAGGAATTTTTTAGTTTAAATATTAGTTATCAAAATAACTAAAAAGATAGGTAGCATATTTAAACTGTATTAATTATTTATTAATTTATAATAATCTTAATATAACACTAATTACAAATTTATGTCGATCAATCTTAACTAAGTTTTAATATTGATTTATGTTAATAAATTTTAATTTTTATATTAGCTACTTACATTAGTTGTCGATCTATATTAATAAACTTAAATATTAATTGTTAGGTCCCATTCGTTTTAAAGTGGAGAAGTACAACGGAAGCGTGCCTGGTTTGGTGTTTAACCCTTACGCGTTTACAAAGGTGAGAAGCTTAGTGTTATGTACAACACTTTTTTTCTTTGCTCTTTCAAAACCTGTCTTCCCTTTTGTACTATTTGGCTTAGTGCACGTTACTTTGATGAATGTACTACAATGCATGCGTGAATTTTTGCAAAGTTATGACTTTTCCCATAGATTACTATTTGAAATTCCCTTTCCTTTCCTTAGAAATCTTCTTCGTGTCATATATAGTTGCGAAGGATGCCATAAGAACACTGCCCCTCTCCTATTATCTGAGATCACAGTTTTTGAGGGTTGAACACTCAAATAGTGCTCAAGAATCACAAGCCATTTAGTTTTTATGCAACTTCTTTTTACTCGTAAAAGTTGTTGTGGAAGTTCATGAATGACATTTATGCTAACCCAAGCTTGACCTATTCAGGCATGTCTAGTTAAAAGGATGAGGCTCGCCGTGACAAACATGTCTAGGCTAGCCAGCAAACCACAGGCTGGTTGAATGTGTCACCAAGCATCTTCTTGACTAGATCTAGATTGCTCCTCGAAGGGATTTACAGTTGGTGATGGCAGTAGGATGCTCTCCTACTCAGCCACACTCTTCACATGAGGAGAAGAGAAGCGTAGGCTCTCTTCCTAACCCTGTTCCCTGCCACTCACTCATAAAAGGTATCCTAGACATTAAGATTCTCTCAGCTTTTCTTTCTCTGCAGATTGCCAGCATCATCTTCATCGATTCACCAGTTGGTACCGGCTTCTCATACACCTTGACAGAAGAAAGTTCTCAAACTGGAGACTTCAAGACAATTGAGGAAGCTTACACGTTCTTGACCAAGGCAGGCGCTTATGGGCTTCTTTTACCCAACACATCAACAACCTGACTACTTCTTTAGTGCTCAATATATAATCATCTGATTGATGTAATAAGTATCAGAAAAGGTAGAGGAGAATAAAAGGAGACATAACAAATATACCTTTTCATATCACTAAGAGCAAAATAAAAAGTTTACCGACATTTTAAAAAACAAAAAGTAAACTCTATACTCCTTAAAACTTCTTCAAACACATAAAAAGATAACCACGACTAATATTATATTATCTAGCAGTTGTTCTCTAGCACTTAGGTATTTTGTCAATGTAGCATCAACCTTTTCTAACAATGGGATCCAGGGTTCACATTATTTTTATGGGATTCCCCTTTTCACCTTGGACATTAATTATTTCTGTAAATAGTAGAACAATAATTGTATCACTTCCTCCAACTTAGTTTTATGTAAAAACTACTGCCCACAACTAATATTACTCTACTGCTTCAAACTTTTCCACAAATAAGCACTATAAATAACTCCATCTCACAACTTTTATAGGTTCTAAAGTGTAGCATCACACCCAAAGTAAAAAGCTTATTTTTTCCCTACTATTTGCCCATAACTCATTCCAGATTTACAGTTATTTTTCTTGGAACTGCTTTCACCGATACAACAAACCCATTATTTTGCCTGATTGAAAATAGTAGTTTTCTTAGACAAGGAGGAAATTAAATAAGAAGACATGCTGTCGTTTTCGTTGAATTCCAAAGCCTACTACAAAAGTTGTTTCTGAAGGGAAGGAAGCCTACAACTCGTTTTTGACGGAAAAAGTTGTCCCACCTCAATTTCCAAACTCCACCTACAGCACCATCAACTTTTGTTATATTAGTTGTCCCAAGACGAAGTTAAAAATACATAGGGACACATGTATCATAGCTGTTTCAAAATATCAAATTATTAGAAATAGAGGTGAATGTGCCACTGAATTCTCTTGTAGGATAATGGATGTTCGATTTCCAATATGTGAAATTCAGATAATCAATGAACAAACGAGAGCTATTTCAGAAAATATCACTGAGCGCCATCTTGGATATTTGATCGGATGGCGTTGACCACTATATATCAAAGAATACTTGCCCAATTTCGTCTACGTTTAGCTTTTGTCGCTATTTGCAGGCAATTTTACAGGCAAATAAAACTATTATCCTAACAAGAGAATATTTGATTTGAAATTCTTGCGGTGCAGTGGCTCTTGAATCACCCTGAATTCTGTTCTAATCCCTTGTACATTGGTGGAGATTCATATGGTGGTAAAATTGTAACATTACTAACTCTACGAATCGTGAAGGGTAAAACCTCTCGCTGTCTGTCTGTGTGCGTATCGTGCCATTAACTTTTCACATTGTTGGCAATCTTGCCTTTTAGGAATTGAAGAAGGAAGCAAACTTCTGTCCAATCTCAAGGTTTGGATACTTGATGAACATATGAAAGTTTTTACCTAACAATTAATATTTGTTATGTACAATTTTAAATTAGAAATTGTTTCAGGGATACTTGGAGGGAAATCCGTATACTCAACCACAGCTTACTGCTTGGAGAATCAGATTTGCTAATCGGATGGGACTCATTCCAGATGATTTGTATGAGGTACTAATTTTAAAGTTATAAAAGTTGGAAACGGTGAAGTAATTCAAAGTTCATCATGATTATATCTATGTGATGCATTTAAGGTCGAAACACTCATGCAGATCTGATCTTAGGTGTGTGGGGATGGAGATTGATCCACCAGAAAAGTTTTGAACTGATATATGATCGTTTGGGTGAGACAGAATGCACATATACAATAGAAACGTGTGACTAAACGGGATGGGATTGGGAGTCCTTAGAATCCTCAATAGGCAGCATCTACACGCAGCAACGAGGTTGAATTGGATGATCAAAGGAGGTGGCGGCAACCAGCTGGTAATTGGCATTTCGGTAGACAGAAAAAGAGAGAAAGGGAGACAGACGATCAATAAAGAGAGAAAGGAGAGAAAACAAAATTTTCTCAAAAGAAAACAATTCAAGCATAAGTTATGTCTACATTTGTGCATTTTCTAGAATAAGAGCATTTAAGTCTTCTAACAATTGATACCCTATAAATATAAATGACAATTGTACTATTGTAATCAAAGAGGGTGAGCAGCCAGCTTCATATATATGCTATGTGATGACCTCCAAGCATCTCAGGGTCTGCAAACTCTAGGTCACCTGTTGAGTTACACCAATGTTTGAGTGCGCTTTAATGTATATATATCAAGTTGATTGCTAGATGTTACCCATATTTGTTTATAAGAATGACCTTCGCATGACATTAATGCTGTACGGAGGGAGTAATTAATATTTGGATAGAACTATAGAAGTTATTGTAACAACCTGATGGAGAGCCGGTTGCAGCATTCAACTTGTGGATCAAACTAAACGTGAGCAATAAATTAAGTTAAAGGCTGCAAAAAAGGTCTTGCTAAAGCTTTATAAGTAGCGCAAGAGAGGAAACTTCTTTGCTAAGGCTTCGAATCCTCTAACAATGAAGTCCTTGGATTTCTCAAACATCTTTTCTTTGTTTCAGTAGTTACTTTTTATACAATTTTTGATGGATGAACTCAGTTTTCCACTCCCGTTTCATATTTGGAGGCAACCGAGAGTAGCTGCCATGGGCAATATGAGGTTCCAAATAGCGAAGAATGTGCCAAGAACATTCGTGCTGCAGAAGCGGTAAGAGAAGAGGGCATCCTTTTCTGAAGTGATAGTTGAGAACACATAGTTAATTGGTCCACAAATATGATTTTACTTATGTTGCTGAACTGTTGATAACTTTTTTGTAATTTTTCCATCTTCAGATGTATGCGGACATCAATCTTAAGCATGTGGATGAAGTTTTTTGTGGCAGGATATGGTATCCTAAGCTACCGGAAAGTATGATGTTCTTGAGGAGAACTTTGGGTGAAAATCAGGCAGATTTCTCAATAACTCCCGTACCTCCTATAGAATGCGAGGTTTCCTCTCTCTCTCTCTCTCTCTCTCTCTCTCTCTCTACTTACTGTTCACATATAGAAACTCTAACAGAATGCTTAGTGCAAGATATCGAAATCTGTTGTAGCCAAGGCAGCAATCTTGAAAATTCAAGGTTTTTCAATCGTATCGTATTATGTCGAGTCACCACATTTGGTTAATAGACTGCTAACACATATAATCAGTTTGAATCCAACTACCAATTCTCGGTAGAAGATTGTTGGGCTTGCTTAGAGGGAAATAACATATATCAGTTATTAGTGGGTGAAGACAAAATAATGAAAAACTGAATCGCATCGATTAAGCTGTTGCGTAAACCATTTCACCGGATACATTGATTGTTGGGGATCAGGTGTTCCACAGAAATCAGTTATCGAGATAGTCAAAACAATAAGCGGGTCGAGAGGAAGATCTCTTTTACCACACTGAAACCAACTTCAAAGCTGTCAATGGCCATAAGCATGATGGACGTGTGAAACTCACCCATGCATGGCAAAGGAGGCACGTCGATCACCCTTTATGTCAAGCTTCATACCACAACGCCAAGGCAAGGAAGGTGTGGCTGGTCTTTAGTCGACCCTCATAAAAGCAAGATCCGGGGTTGTGAGGCAAGGACTAGCTAGAACTTTCTTCAATTTGGAATTTCCTTTTGAATATATATTACTCATAGAGAGCCCCCTCCATGCAACAGATATTATCGAATTAAAGAGCTTCCTTTCTCTGTCTCTTAGGTAGAAGATCTCCTTGACAGCAACTGATGTCCTTCATTTTTCTATCTCCATCTATTCTGTGTAAATAGATGACAATCAGCTCCTTTTAGGTTGATTTCCTTGCTTCTTACCCTTGGCAACCTTTCGATAACCCACCCACCCAGTATACTCTATCCCAAGGTGAAACCAGGCTTACCTGACTCCACCATTGGAGGTCACAAAAGATGTGATTTCAAGGTTGGGTCATCCTTGTTACTCCAATACGGGGTGTCAAAAAGGAGGCGTTACTTCTGCCCAAGTTCGAATAAACCACATTCTCCATATAACTGTTCGCGTATTCCAACCAAGAAAGATGAGCGTATATAGTTCTGATGGATTTGTATTAAGTTGAAGGGGCATGAAAATATTTATGAAAAGATAACAATCTTCTTATAAGGTTGATCTTAGAACATTGAGGTAACTTGAGAATCAAATAAGTAATAGTGTAGCAATGCTTCTTAATAAATATGAACAATGCACCATCAATCGCACTTCATGGAGAATTCATGCTTCTACTATTTCCAATTGCATTTTCCAACTCATGCACGTAAGGGGTCAAAGAATCTCCAGGTGACAAGCTAAATTACTGTAGGAAAGTGACATGCATTCTTTTAATCATCATTGTGATCCTTTAGAATTTGTAGATCATTTTGCTTGAGTAAATTAATTTGATTGCTTAATGGATGCAATTTTGTAGGATTATACATATTTTTTAAGCGTAATGTGGGCCAATAGTGAAAGTGTTAGAAAAGCTCTCCATATTCGAAAGGTATCATCTCTTCAACTCCATTACATGTTTTGCATCTAAATTATTCATTTGCTGAATTGACCACTTACAAATATTTTCACCACCTACGTTGTAAGCAGATAAAGAAGCTCTACTCCTCCTAGATGAACTAACATTGTGAACAGATAAACAACGTTATTCATTCTCTTAATTTTGCTTGCAAAATATGAGCAATATTATTATCATAATCTCAAATACGATCCTAAGTTACTACGGAGTCTCAAAAATTGTGAATCTAGTAACAGTGCCTATCCCCGTTCAATGATTGGCCCGCCCTCACGTCTGACAATACTTGTATGCCGCTTGAGGGTGATGTTGTCTAAGCATTTTCTTTATGGGGAAAAACATGATAAACATGAAAAACAATGATATAATTGACAATATCATGTTTAAAATTTTAAAGTCCTGTCAGAAGTGCATCAGAAAAAAGTCTTTAAAATAAAAAAGTGATAGTTATAACTATGATTGCTTCCTAAAGAGTCTAAAGTTTCTCGAGATGGAGGTCCTACAGAGGTTAAACTTTTGACCTTTATAACTACTTAATTTAGAAAAGCTAACTATAGGGAAGATATGTCAAACTTCGAGCATTAGCTTCTCTAGCATATATTCTCATTAATTGATGCTCAATTTATAATTTGGCGTATACCTATATGTATAGGCCATGCATAACTGTATTCCTTTGCTATTAAAAAAGCTAGTGTCCAAATGCTACGCCAGATTGTTGTCCCACTAAAGTCATGCACAAACCAAGCGAAGAAGCGTTCCACAACCCATTGGAAAAGAACTTGAAGTTCAAGGAACTGAAAGAGCTTCCAACTAGCCAATCCACAAGCTCGAAGACTTCATGGGCCAAGAGTGGGTTTTACACATGGATCAAACTCAAACAAAGCTAAATGAAGTGGATCTACATATACTCAAGTCAACTGAAAAATTAAAAGACTTGGATGAAGCACACTTGAAGTGCAAGAGTTTTTTAATGGTTAAAATTGCCTAAATGTTCACATGTAAAGTACTTACAAAATTTATCAAGTATTCCTATAACACCTAGTCTGAGGGAGTAGGTCAAGGAGGTAATTGAACTAGTACATTGTAAAGTAAGCTTTTGGAGATTAAGATCCCTCTAAGGTCAAAGTTAAGAAGTCAAGAGTCTGCACTCACTGAAGCTTAGAGCTTGAGAAGGGATGACCCTAGTATGAAGGACAACCTTAGCTTGCCCTGAATTCAAGGTGCATCCAAAGGCTACATGACTTTTGGTGCTTGGAAGATTGGGCCAAGTCATTTTAAGGTTAGGTTAAGTTATCTAAAGTTAGAACAAGCTAGTCCAAGTTATGTAAAGGTTGGCCAAGCTGGACCAAGCTAGGCCAAGCCACACTACCAAGGGCATTCAAGTCAAACCATTTCATGGAAATTGAATAAGAAGGATGAAGAGGCTTCCTCTATAAGCCAACCAAGGTAAGAGAATTGTAGATTTATCCATACCAAGTGACACAACTGCCTCTTACTGCTTAGCAATTCATACCGATTTTGGTGGACTAGTATCTTTTCGAAGAGGCCAACAAGTATCGGGTTTTAACTGCAAGAGGATCAATTCCTAATGATAGTGCCTTGATCCCAAAGCTACCAAATCAAGATTGAGTCAAGTTGTTTATAATAACATTGACTTATGAGACGCACACAATCTCTTTCGGAAGAATGAATTGCTCCTTTCTCTCAACTCAGTTCTATCTCTCCCTCTCCCTCTCTCATCTGTAAGGTTTTCATTCATCTAAAGCAAACCAAACTCAAGGGAAGCCGACTTGGGCTCGCTCATCATCCTAGCAAACAGAATGGTCCTTGTAGAGTTTTGTGTCTCTTTAAGGCAGCCAAACTTTATTTATGGCTTCCTACTCTCTTTCTATCATACTTGAAGGCCAATTATCACCTTAAGCATCAACCCGAATATCACTAGAAAATTGAATTGTTGATTCCACCAAGAGGTTGAATTGGACAAAGGTTATTCCAAAGAAGATGTCTAAGGCCTTGCCAACTTTGGGTTTGATTGTCGTGCTTTCAAGTGGCCTAGAGCTTGATGGGAACTTTCACAGAGTTGTAGAGCATATTCCACCAAATACACAAATGGAACCTAAGCACTGAGTTATATCTATAAATGTGAATTTTTGTTCTGAAGTATATATAGAGACTTGAAATTAAATTCACAAGATACATGCTCGAGCGTGCCAGCTAGTTTGCTCAAACTAGTAAAGATGATTTTTGACTTCTATAACAATTGTGGATAAGTGAATTCTTTTCAACATAAGGGTCAGTCTAGACTCTTAACTTGGCCTTTGAATGAAAATATTTCAAAATTCTGAAAAACATAAACCGGTTTTGTTTTCAAAAACTTTTTTCAGATTTTTTTATAGCATCCGAATACCCAAAAATCTTAAAAATTTTACATAAAACAAAGTTTCATATGGAGATTCAAAACTATTTTTATTTCGATTTTATGCTTTGTGGATATGTACAATTAAATCCGAGAACATATCTTAGTCAGGTATTCGGGGGAGATCTGTGACAATAGAGGTTTAAAAAAAACGACTATATCTTGGTACACAGGCCTCCAATTTCTGTGAACATAGTCTTGTTAGAAAGCTATAAATCTAAGCTTTCCAATGGAACCATTTTCAATAAAATTGGTTCATTGCAAAAAAGGTTATGGGATTATGACCCAACTTCTATTGCAGGAAGTGCATGTTTGACAAACTTTGTTCCGATTAAGTGTCCAAATTTTAGCATATTTGGAGCAAGGAGTAAGGAATTAAAAATTATATATCAGATATGTGCAAAATACAGAAAACAATTTCTTTTATTTTTACAAGATACGTGAATGCATTTCGTCCGAATTGAAAGACAATCTACAACAATTAAAATGTAAATGACTAAAGCAAATAAAAGCAATTATGATTATAGTATAAGCATAGAGGGGATTAGGAGATATAAGACTTTACAATATATATTGGAGTTGGAGAAATAAAAAATCAAACACATAACATGCATCCATAAACATAAAGGAAATTGGGCAGTATAACCCTTAATTATTACATTATAGAATTTAATTAAATGAAAGAGGAGAAGAAATAAATTTGAAAGGAGAAGGGAAGAGATGACCTTTATCATGGAAGATCGGGTGGTGGCCGACGGTTTGGTGGCAGTGGCTTAGAGGGGGTGGCACTTCTTCTTCCTCCTTCTCTCTCTCTCTCTTTTTCTCTCTCTCTCTTGTTGTAGGATTTTTTCTCTCTTTAATGCCTCAAACCAACCCCCAAGGCCCCCTTTTACTTTTATAGATTTCAAGGGGGACTCTAGGGCCTTCTATGGGTTTGAGTCTTAGTTTGATATTCAATGTGGTTTTGATTTGATCCAAGAAAATTTGGTCCATAGCTGCATATGGGTGTATGTGGGACTAGGAATGGTCTCCTTCCTAGTCCATGTGGGCTAGTGTGGTCCTTGGGGCAGCTATGTGGGCTAGCCCACTCTTGATCGAGCCACCCGCCTAGGTGCGGTTTTCACTTGGCTCTTAGCTTGCCCTCATGGCTTGGTTCAAGGGGCATTTCTCACTTGGTCTAGCTCATGGCTAGGCATGGTCCATCTTTGTATGGTGTAGAGCTTGATTAATTAGTCCCTTGTCTTAGACTTAATTCAGACTTGTCTTTATTTGAACTAAAATGTCTTGTTGAATCATTTTTACCCAACCGTGTACCTTAGTCATGGCTTTGCTTTGATGCCTTCCTTGGTCTTTTGGCTTGAACTTTAGACTTGAATGGACTCTAACCTTGACTTGAATTAGCTAAATCTTACACATCTTATGATCACCAACTTCTTTGGGATGGACCATCTTTGGATTGGATTGAGCTTAGCTTGGCTTTGAGATTTGATTAGGGCTTGACATTTCATCGTGCCTTGACCCATTCCTTGTTTCGAGTTTGGTTAGACTTGGTCTGTCCCTGAGTCATCTTTGTTGAAATTCAGAGTCATGTGGCAGAAGATTAAAACTAGAAATGTTACTAATACTAAGGAGGAAAACATGATGGATTGAAGGAAGGGGCGGACCTCCAATGGAGGCTGCCCCCCTCTTTCTCTCTCTTTCTTACACACAACGTCTTAAACTCTAATGCAACTTACCAGCCCTTATATAAGGAGTTGTAAAACAGAAAATAACAAAAATACCCCAGTATAGAAAATTACCAAAATACCCTTAGTATTTCGGGCAAGTATAATAATACCTAAAAAATCAGAAATTATAAAACTAACACAAAGAACACTAGATAAACACATTCTTCAACACCCCCCTCAAGTTGGGAGTGAGATACTTCGAACTCTAAACTTGCCAAAAAATCTTCATATCTATTTGCAACATTCTTCATATGTTTTCATCACTGATCTGATCTTCAACAGTTTCTTTAGCTAAAACATCTTCAACTTAGTCTTCTTGGCTTATCATCACAAGCAACATATCTGGCTGCAACATCAACTCAACCTTCATGGCTGATCATCTTAAGCAGCATCTCTGGCTGCAACATCAACTCAGCCTTCCTCGTTGTATCAACATAAACTTAGCCTTCATGACTGTAACAACAACAACAACTCAGCCATCCTAGCTGTAACAACATCATCATCTTAACCATCATGGCTGTAACATCTCAGTCATCCTAACTGTAAAAACAACTCAGTTATCCTAGCTGTAATAACATCATAAGCAGCTACTTTGGCTGCAACACACATTTTAGCAGTCCCCATGACTGCAAACATCACAAGAATCGACAGATTGGAGACATTCCATCCAACCTGTCCACAACTTTACTTCGGTGCCCACACATGGCAGCCTCTCCTTCTTTCTTAACTCATCAAATCTAACATACAATCTTCTGTTATCTTTTCTTGAATTTTTGAGTTCTCTTTTAAACATTTCCACAAACACTTGATATTCACCAATCATCTGCTCATACACTTTTTAACTCAAGCAACTCTTGTTCATTTGCTCCTCCGACCATCAACACAAACTTGTTTAGCCACTTTTCAACAAGTGTTTTGCAGGAGAAATATAGCTACCACTTAAAACCACCAGTTTTGGTGGTTGTCGGCCCTTCCATGAGTTACAACAAATTTGTTATCACTTGGTACTGCTTTCAACGATCCAAATAGGCTCTTATACCATGTCGAAATTCAGAGTCATGTGGCAGAAGATTAAAACAAAAAATGTTACTAATACTAAGGAGGAAAACATGATGGATTGAAGGAAGGGGCGGACCTCCAATGGAGGCCGCCCCTCTCTTTCTCTCTCTTTCTTACACACAACGTCTTAAACTCTAATGCAACTTACTAACCCTTATATAAGGAGTTGTAAAATAGAAAATGACAAAAATACCCTCAGTATAGAAAATTACCAAAATGCCCCTAGTATTTCGGGCAAGTACAATAATACCTAAAAAATCAGAAATTATAAAACTAACACAGAGCACTATATAAGCATATTCTTCAACAATCTTTTTGCTTCGGATGCACTTGCGTTTGTAGATTCATACTTATCTCCCAAAAATCTTGTCTCCTATTGATGGAGGCAGTTTAAGAACTAATTAAAGTCTATAGTTGTAGTCAGTCTTAGTCTTTAATCTTAAGTTTTTTGTAATGTAATCATTTGGGTATTTATGTTTATAAGTGTATCGGATCCCAATGGATCATATACTCATCCATTGAGATTCCAGCAAAGTTAATTACTTATTAAGGGCATTTGAGTCATTTAAGTTAGAGCAGCCCTTATAAAGCCCTAAGCTGTAATTAGGTTTACATTAAAATGAATAATAGAATGAGAGTGGGCGGCATCCATGAGGGCATCGACCTGTTCATCAGATCCTGTCTTTATTTTTTATTGATTCTTGATTAATTCCATATCATTCCATGCGCGTATCGACATGGTATCAGAGCCTATCAGGGCAGATGGTGTACCTAGTGGTGTGATAAACTAGATTCCAGACTGGTATCTTTCTTGACTGCACAAAAAAGGGGAGATTTCACCTAATCTTTGATGCAGGTAAGTGTAATTAGTCAGATTTTCTTATGCAGACCGCAGGCAATATTCTTGTGTTTTTGCAGACAGGATTTGTACAGACTGAAAACAGAGGCGAGTGAAGGAAACAACTCTTTCCATGTTGGTTTATGTTGATTTAACACTATAATTTGAACAGAACTACTGGTTAAGAACACAACACCCAACCTTTACCTTACCAAAATATTTGTGGTTAATCTTTTGCACCCCCAAATCCCTACTGTTTTCCTCTTCACGCCTTACTTTCCACAGAAGTCGCAGTGGTACATGGCATGCTGGCTCACTTCCAACGATGACAACATCATATTTGTGCTGGTTTAACTCCAATGATTACAACATCATGTTTTCCAACGATGATAGCATCATATTTTCTAACGATGACAACCTTCTTTATGATTAGTCATCTTCGTTTGGAAAGTAATTAGTGAGAATCTTTCCTATTTAAGACTTAGTTCGATAGATAATAGAGGAGTATATCTATGGTTGATTGCAGTTTTATATTATAGAAGTATATTTCACAAAGATTAGAGTCTGGAAAAATTATGGAAAGAGCAAAGGTGGAAGAAGGAAGTGAACATCTTTCCTGTGACAAGGGAGAGGTGTTTCAGATCACGAATCTAAAGTTAGACAGGAAAAACTACCTTCAGTGAGCCAAATCTATAGAATTGGCTAAATGGCAAGAGGGCGATGGGATTACTTAACAGGGGATATACCTCAACCCCCGGTTATAGATTATCTTTACTCATGATGGCGTAGAGAGGATGCACTAGTTAGTGCATGGCTTATTCGATCCATAACACCTTCAATTGGCACCACCTTTATGTTCTTAGATACTACTAAGGATATTTGGCTAGGAGTGCAGGATGTCTATGTTCAGAGAAAGAATATCGTCAATAAATATGATCTCATTGATAAGATTAGAAAGTGTAGATAGAGAAGAAGATCAATAAGTGAGTATTATGTTGAACTCAGAGGTTTATGGGAAGAATTACAACTATATTCTAAGATAAAATATCAAAGTTGTACACTAGAGCGGAATGAAGAATTTTAAGAACGTAAAGTATTTGATCTCCTATGGGGTATTTTATCAGAGTATGAAGCAATAAAGGATAATATTTTTAGCAGAGAAGAGCTTCCTTCCTTGAGCATGATTTACTCACTTTTACTTCAGGAAGAAGACAGAAAGCATTTAGAGAAGGAAACCAAAATTAGTTCCGAGACCTCTCCGTTTGTGGGGAAGAAATACTTCCGCTGCTTCATTTTCTCGAGAAAGAGGAAGTTATAGACGTGGCAGCAGTGTTGTCCGTATCGCACCGTATCGTACGATACGGTGCGATACGTATCGTATCGTGGGCCACCACGATACGATACGGGCCCCCGTATCGCAGGTGCGGGCGTATCGCACCGTATCGTGCGATACGGCCCGTATCGCACGATACGGTGCGTATCGCCCGTATCGTACGATACGGGCGATACGCCCTGGGACCCTTATAAAGGGTCCCGGGCCGAGGGAAACCCGCGATTTTTCGCGGGTTTCCTCTCTCCTTTTGGGTTCTTCAAGCTCCCTAAGAGTCGGTTTTCGCCTCCTTGGTGTTCAAAGCTCTAAAATCGTGCCCTACGGTGTCCGTCCAAGCCTCCAAACTCGGATTTAGGTATATTTTTAATGTTTTTTTCCTTTTTTTCCTTTATATTTATTGTTTTTTGTGTTATTTCGGGTTTTTTTTTTGAATGACAAAATATGAAGTTATTAAGTGTGTGTATACGATTTTTATTGCATTCATGAAGTGGGAGACACTCGATTTGAGTGTTATTTGAAGATTGGGGGATTTACGAAGTGCTTTATTTTCAGGTTTTTGTTTGAATTAAAGTACTCATTGAGATGGCAGGAAGGGGTGGTAGAGACTCTCATTCAAAGTCTGATGATCCGGCATGGCAGTGGGGTATACCAGTTGAGGGTTCAAGGTTAAAAATCAGATGTTTATTTTGTGAAAAGGTGGTTAGTGGTGGAATTTCAAGGTTGAAACACCACCTAGCAGGAACCAGGAAAGAAGTTGCTCCATGCACAGGCAGAGTTAGAAGTGTGCCAGAAGGTATTAAATGGCAATGCTTGCAGATGATTGAGAGCATACAGGAAAGGAGACAACAAAAGGATGATTTCCAGATGTGTGAAGAAGCTGATGATGCTACTGCCACTGGAGTTGGATTCACTGATAGTTTGCCTTCAGATGCTAGAACAGATATTGGTAGTAGCAGTTCGCGAGCACCTAGCAGAGGAAAGAGGGTTGCATCTGAAGACTTTGGAGGTGGCAGAAGAGGAAGTTCAGGAAGGAGTAGAGGAAGCTTCTTCTTCTAGCATACATTCGTTCTTTCCTCCTTCCACTACACCTGGTGCTCAGCCAGGAATTCGTGCTGCTATGGCTTCAGAACAACTGCACGATCAAGCAGACCTTGCAGTGGGCAGATGGTTTTATGATGCATGCATTCCATTTAATGCAGCAAACAGTTTTCATTTTCAAGCAATGGCAGATGCAATTGCTAACATTGGTCCAGGATACAGGATGCCCTCTTATCAGAAGTTGAGAGGGAAGATATTAGATCAGACCGTGATTGAAGTGCAGCAATACTGTTCGACTTTGAGACAATCGTGGAAGGAAACAGGATGCACTATCATGGCAGATGGATGGACCGATAGGCGAGGAAGGACATTGCTAAACTTTCTTGTATATTGTCCTAAAGGACTCATGTTTTTGAGATCTCTAGATATGTCAGAGGAGAGGCACACTGCAGAGATCCTACAAGAGGAATTTGATAAGGTTATACAAGAGGTTGGGCTAGAAAATGTAGTCCAATTGATTACAGATAATGCAGCTAACTACAAAGCAGCCGGAAAGGAGTTAGCTGATATTTATGGGACTTTCTACTGGACACCATGTGCAGCCCATTGTTTAGATCTCATCCTCGAGGACATCGGTGAGATGGATGAAATAAAGGCAGCAACTGAGTGTTGCCAAGATATTACAAAATTTATTTACAACCATGCATTTGTTTTATGTATGATGAGGAGATACACAGAAGGTGCAGAGCTTCTTCGCACAGCTGCAACTCGGTTCGCAACAAACTTCTTATCTGTACAGAGTATTGTGAGACAGAAGCAAGCTTTAAAGAGAATGTTCTCCTCAGATGAGTGGCAACAATTTGCAGAGTTGCCACAAAACAGAAGGAACAGAAAGTTAAATGAGATTGCAGAAACGGTTTTTAGAAGTTCATTTTGGAATGCATGTATCAGATTATTGAAAATTACTTGTCCTTTAGTGAAAGTTTTGAGATTGGCTGACAGCGAGAGAAACCATCTATGGGCTACCTTTATGAATCCATGGACAGGGCAAAAGAAGCAATCAGAAATAACTTTAATGGAAAAAAAAGAGATTATGTGCCCGTGTGGAAAATAATTGATAGTAGATGGAATAAACAATTGCATCAGCCTATTCATGCAGCAGCCTACTATCTAAACCCATCATTGAGGTACTCAGCAACCTTCAAAAGGGACGGTGAGGTTAATCGAGGAATCATTGAATGCATCGACAGATTAGTCCCTGATGAGAGCATAGTAGATGCGATACATCGAGAGATGGAGATATATGATAATGCTCTTCACTTGATGGGTTTGCCTGTTGCAATTCGCAACCGCTCTACGATGCGTCCAGGTACATTGTTTATTTTCATATTTAAGTTCCATCTTACATTACTGTGGATTATTATGTCTCTAATGTTTATATTTTCTTTACAGATGTTTGGTGGAACAGGTTTGGAAGTGATTGTCCAAACCTTAGAGATTTTGCAGTTAGAGTCTTAAGCCAAACCTGTAGTGCAACAGGTTGTGAAAGAAATTGGAGTGTTTTTGAACACATCCATACAAAAAAGCGCAACAGGTTGGAACACAAAAGGCTTAATGATTTGGTTTATATTCGTTGTAACATGCGCCTTCGTGAAAGGTAATGTTGTATTACTTTCAAATTTTCAATTCGATATTATTTAACTTCAGTTTTCAATTGTTAATATTACTTACTAATTGTTTATCTTTGTTTGTGTCGTAGGCAATTAAAAAAAGTAAATAGAGAAGAAAGTCAGTTCGATCCAATAAGTTTGGATAATTTTGATATATTAGAAGATTGGGTTATGGAAGACACTGAAGAAAATGCCCTCCTAACAGAAGAAGACGTTGCCTGGATTAATTTGGAAGGAGCGCAACAACATTATGGAGATGAAGAATTTGATTTTGAAGAAGAAGGTGTGGGCGTGGCTGATGATGATGAGGATCTGCAACAAGGAGAAGATGAAGTATTTAGTTGATGATCCTGATTACAATTTGTAAAATGTAACATTATATGTAACTGTAGTGTACTGTAAAGTGTAAACTATGTCTGTATTTTATTTTTTGGATTCAAAATATATAAATTTGGATGCAATTGTTCAATGTTGAATGCTCAATCTGTACTAAACTTACATTATATGAATTTAAAGCAATTATTAGATTTTTCCTGATTTTTTCTTGATTTTTTTCGATTTTTTTCGATTTTTTATTAATTTTTAATTATTTTTACATTATTTTAATATTAAAGTACGATACGATACGATACGATACGATACGATACGATACGCCCGTATCGTGGAGCCCAGCGATACACGATACGATACGCGTCAGACAACACTGCGTGGCAGGGGTAGATCACCTCTTACTCTTGAAGAGAAGGAAAAATTAATTTCTTCTCATTATAGAAAGTCGCAACATACAAAGAAAATATGTTGGGAATTAGTAGGCAGACCTTCTCATTTTCAAAATCGTCGATCAAAGCCTATCACAGCAGAATGATAAACAAGACACTAAAAATAGTGCATCCTCATTGGCAGACATGAAGAAAGAGATTGAGTTATTCAAGGCCCGCTTATCTGATGCACACACTCCATTAACCTCTTCAAATACTGACTCTCAAGCGACAATGGCATATCCATTCTCATTTATAGCTCAGGCTAATATAAGTACTTCTTATTTTCGGATATGGGTTATTGATTCTGGTGCTACAGATCACATGGTCAGTAGAAGAGATTATTTTGGTAATTATGAGGTGACTCGGGAACAAATTAATATTAGACTTGCAGATGACTCACACACCTCTATAGTTGGAAAAGTAAGTATTATCACACCATTTGGCATATTGCAAAATGTTTTATATGTTCTTAATATATCGGTCAATTTATTATCAGTCTTTACGATAACTCAGGATATAAAATATTTATAATTTTTTATTCTACTAGATGCCTCTTTCAGAAACTCAGGATGGGGAAGATCTTTGGTCGGGGTAGTGTGAGGAGAGACCTCTATTTTTACGAGAAGAATAAGGGAGCAACTATGCAATCATCAATCATTATAGAGAAATTGAAAGAAGACATATCTTAGTAGCACCAGAGACTAGAACATTTACCTTTATATAAACTTAGGATGTTATTGCCTGAATTGAGTCATTATAATAATTTGAATTTGAATTATGAAACATCTTAGAAGCAAAACATCATCATACTTCTTTTCCTATGAGTGAAGAAAAATCTTCTATTCCTTTTGAGATTGTTCATTCTGGTATTTGGGGTCATTGCTATCTATGTTGTCAATAGCGGTTAGCGGGTTGTTAGCGGTTGACCCTGATATAGCGGTAGCGGGGATATGACGGATTTAGCGGTACACTTTTATTTATGATTAAAAAATTATATATATATATATATATATAAAATAGGTTTTCTAACTTCTAAGAAATATCAAGAAACATAACCAGTTCTTTAATAAATGAATGAGCAAAACACTCACTAATGAACAGGAAAAACTAGTAAAGGAGGAATGCCACATACCTTTTAGCCCATATTATTTGTAGTATGCCTCATCTCCAACCCAGGTGCATGAAAGTTCGGACATTAAAGCAAAAATGAAAGGTAAAAGAAGATTAAAAACTCCTATCACCAACATGTTCAACAGTTGAAATAATGAGAGATTAAGGCAATAGCACCTGCACAGACATATCAAATCCACATGAGATTCCCAGATGTTCCTGAATTTGTTGGATAGCATATGGAATGCACCATTCTGGGATAATAACTTGAGTGTTATTAACCCAGAACGGTGCATTCCATATGCTATCCAGCAAATTCAGGAACATCTGGGAATCTCGTGTGGATTTGATATGTCTGTGCAGGTGCTATTGCCTTAATCTCTCATTATTTCAACTGTTGAACATGTTGGTGATAGGAGTTTCTAATCTTCTTTTGCCTTTCATTTTTGCTTTAATGTCCGAACTATATATTAACCATATCCACTCGATGATCACGTACAACAGAAGATAACGAATGTGCCATCACTTTCAATGCTTAATACAAGTCAAATAACAAACTATAAAAAACACGATCACTTGCAAGTTGCAACTACAGATAACATATTACATTATTTTGATCATACTTACCCACTAATCAAAAACAATGACAATTTCATTCAACAATAATTTGCAATAAAGCATCTTTAAAGATTGTACATGTTATGCTTATGCATCCATCAAAAGTACATAAATGCTAAGCTAATTCAAAAAGTACATAACATCCATCAAAATTCAATTACAAATTTACAATCAGTATCACACTTAATTATTTAGGTCATGGTCATTCATTTTCAAAAAAAGATCCGTATTCTTCTATTTCCTCTTCCTCTTCATCTGTTTCTTCAAAATTAAATTCTTCTTCATCTTCCATAGGCATCTTATCCTTCCCTTTGCTTTGCCTTCTTTGTCGCTTTCGTGTCCTCGACCTTGTATAAATAGCAGTAGCACCTGCTCTTGATGATTTGGATGCCATATCGACATTTCTCCAAGTAAGAGAATCATCGTCACCAACGGACTCATCATCAGTAGGATATTCATTGTGATCTTCAACCGATGCCAACATGATGGGGTCAAAATTTGCTCCATTAGATTTTCTCTCTTCGTACCTTCTTCTGAGCTTTTCGTTATATTGCACAAAAGCTAAATCGTTAAGCTTTTGATACAATAATCTATTCCTTTTCTTCGTATGAATCTAAGATAAGAGAGAATTTAGGTAAGTTGTTAACTCAATAAAAAAAACTTTCATTTACTTATAATGTAAATAAAAAGCATAATTCTTAAGTTTTTACCATTTCAAAGGTACTCTAGTTGCGCTCACATGGGGTAGCACTACAAGTAAGGCTCAAAACCTGTATAGCAAAACTTTGCAATTCAGGGCATCCATAACCAAAGGTCATCCACCATTCAGCTATTACAAAAAGTTAAAAATCATGTGTAAAAATAAGTTAATCATATTCAATAACCTTAAATCATATCTTAATAATGAAATAATTAAGAAAGCAAAGTTGCTTGAATTAATTACCTGGTGCACATGTTTTCCTTGAACTTGTAGCTAATTCTACTCCAAAACAACTTGATGCACTTCGGTAACTTATAAGTTGATGACTCACTTGTTGTTCTTCCTTACTTCGTAAAGTATAGTTATAACCTGCAACAAACTACCTTTAATCTCAACATTAGATTCTATCCCATCATAATCATAATACAACCCTGGATTCAGATACAATGCAGCAGCATGTAATGACTTATGCATTTGCCTGTCCCATCTTTTGTCTATGATCTCCCAAATAAAAGCATATTGCTCTTCTTTGTTTTTCATATTAACCTATAAAACAAGAAGTGAAATGTTATTAATTTATAAGATTAATAAGTAAAGATTAACAAATAACACATAAAATTGAAATATTTACGCACCTTTATTTGTTCCTTTACATGATCCATCTTCTCATAGATGTAGCCCATGGCTGGTTTCTCATCACTGTCGACCATACGTAAAACATCTACTAAAAGATCCATTGATCTAAGTGAAAAACTAATGCCCTTCCAAAATCTAAGTTGCAAAATTATTGCCTTAGATTGCTTTCCTTCAATACTATCTGATAAAGGGCATTTCTCCCATTGTTCAGAAATAACCATCGATCTTAGAGCTTCTTTTGACTGCCACAAACTGTTCAGAGTTAAGAATCTAGTAGCAAAACGAGTCACAGCCGATCTATGTATGTCTTTTCCTCCTGTAAAATGTCTCATCATATGCAATATCTGACCATGAGCATACATAAATGTCACTAGCTTCTTTGCCCTGCTGAAGATGCCTTTTAGTCTTTTTGTCTCTCCAATATCTTCAAGCATCAAATCTATACAATGTGCAGCACATGGTGTCCAAAACAAATGATTAAATTCAGCCATCAACATTCTACCAGCTGCAACATAATTTGCTGCATTATCTGTAACCACCTGCACAACATTCTTCTCTCCAACCTCTAAGATTACTTCTTTTAACAATGTATACAATTTATTTGCATCCTTTACTTCATGGGATGCATCAATGGACTTAAGAAAAGTTGTACCTTGAGGACAATGCACTAAAAAATTTATTAGTGTTCTCTGTTTTTTATTTGTCCATCCATCTGACATAATAGAACATCCATAAGTAGCCCAATGCTTTTTAAATCCATTTGTAAACTCTCTTACTCTTCCTACTTCCTTCTCCAATGTTTCCCTTACTTCATGGTATTATAGAACCTTCATTCCAGGTCCAAACTGCCCTATATCATTTACTATCGCTTTAAAGCTAGGGGATCTCACAGCATTAAAAGGGATTCCATTTTAATACATCCACCTGCTAATGGATAAGCATACTCATTCTCTTTCTTCTTTCTTATATCGATTTTCTAATGTAGCTTGTCATAGTGAGTCTGGCGATGAACGCACAAATGAATCCATGGGTCCCTTCGAAAGCGGTGGTCCTGAGCCAAATGACGATGAAGATGATGAACATTGGGTGCTTGTCACTATATTACCTTCCATACTAGAAATTTCTCCTCGATATGGAAATGAAATCTTTTCGGCCTTCTTCTTAGATGTATTGTGCACATAATCATAAATTATTATTTTTATTTCTTCTGTTGCATTCTTGCAAGCTGCCACATTTCTGCTTCTTCCCATTAAATGGTCCTTGTATTTTGTTATTACTCTCGTAGAAACATGACCACATAATGTACAAAATACTGACATATTATCTATTTTAGATTTTGTCAAACCCCAATTCCATCCTGGATCCTTAGAAGCTGGGAGTCTGTAGTTATATGCTGGACTAGAAAACCGATTACCAATTGCATTACTAGTGTCGGTGCCATAACTACCACTGCCACTGCCACTTAGAGGACAAGCAGCTGCACTTGTTGATGATTCCATACTCACTACAAAAAATAAGAATAACTACTCAGCTTGAGTTTTCGAACCTTATACAAGAAATAGAACATTAAATAATTAACATTCATTGGTATCACTATTCACTAAATAATCATATGATAAGAGAGGGAGAGGCAGGACACTAAATGGTACAATAACCATATGATAAGAGAGGGAGAGAAAAATTTACCATTAAACAAAATTGAACTTATTTTTGAGCAATGTGATGCACTTGCTAGATTGGATGTTAACAATGGCAGATCTACGTTACAGAGATGTCTGCCAATTGAGAAATCCATCACACCCAAATTTTGGGAAATAAATTCAAAAAGTACAGTTCACAATCAATTTGCGGTTGGAATTGACTCTCTTTGATTCATGGTTCTAAGACAATTGGATTTTTTGTTCTCGTAATTTCAAGTTTTGTTGTGCATCAAAAGTAAAATTCACCACCGGTGTGAAACTATAGTTCTAGACACTTAATTTGAGTAAAAAACGTCAACATAAGAAGGGAGATGGGCCACAGGGACTGAACCAATGGGATTTATGCAAAAAGCGAAGCATCTCCTTCACTCTAATATTGTCACCTCATCTTGCACGAAAAACCAAAGAGTCAGTTCCATTTGTGAATCAAAGAAAGAACCATAGTCACAAGGTTATTCTGCATTTCTAGTACCAAGAGGCAAACACCATGAATCAAACACACCCTAAATGAACAAACCAGAACTGAGACCATAATCGAATAGGAACCATCCCCCAAATTTGGTTCTGGTTCCTCCTATCCAAAACCACTATGTAACTAGAATTGTAACTGGTCTTGGAACTACCAGTTCCCTGCTTTAATTAAATTATTTTCTTTAATATATATTTGTAAAATAATTTTAAGACAAGTTAACTCTATGTAATTTTTTCCCTTACAACATCTAATGTGGTATTGGTTAATTTGGTTTTCAGTGTGTTTTAAGAATGTGAACTGAAATCAATCGGAAATCTAAATCAAATTGTCACTGGATTGAAACCAAAACCGCACTGAAATGGTGGCGGGATAGGGAGGGGCCGAACAGGGGAGGTGGTGGCGAGACATGGAGGAGTCGGACAGAGGGAGGTGGTGGCGAGAGAGGGAGAGGCAAGACAGGGGAGGTGGCTGAGGCGGGAGAGAGGGAGATGGTGGCGAGAGAGGGGGAGGAGTGGGACAGGGGGAGGCGGCAGAGAGAAGGAGAGGCAGGACAGGGGAGGTGGCTGAGGCGAGAGAGAGGGAAATGGTGGTGGGAGAGAGGGAGGGGCGGGACAGGGGGAGGCGGTGGCGGTGGCGAGAGAGGGAGAGGCGGCAGAGACAAGGAGAGGCAGGACAGGGAGAGGTGACTGAGGCAGGAGAGAGGGAGATGGTGGCGGGGGAGGGAGAGGCGTACCTGGAGATGGTGGCGGCGAGAGGCGGGAGCGGCCTAGAGGAGAGGATGGAGCGGGAGCGGCCGAGTGGAGAGGATGGAGAGAGAGAGAATCGAGAGACGCAGGGACGAACGAGAAACCCTCGTTCGTCCCTTTATATCATTTGGGTCGGGTCGATTTGGATCGACCCAACCCGAACTATTTTGAAAGCGTCCGCTTACGGTGCCATAGTGGACCGCTATAGTGGTCCGCTATAGCGCTGTTTGCGTTTTGGCGGGTCGCCCGCTAAGGACTACCCGCCATAGCAGTTTTAGCTCCTCTAAAACGCGCTATAGCGGTCGTTATAGCGCGTTATTGATAACATAGCTTGCTATACTACTTTATTGCATGGGTACAAGTACTTTATATCATTCATTGATGTTTATATTAGATTTACTATGATATATCTCATAAAAACTAAAAATAAAGTGAAGAATATCATCCCAATATGTTGTCAGTTTATGCATACTCAGTTTCAGCGTACTATCAAAGTCTTCCGTAGTGATAATGATGGTGAATTTATGTCTCATCTACTTCATGCATATTTCCTAGATCATGGGATATTACACTAGACTCTCCACAGCAAAATGGAGTCTCTGAAAGAAAAAATAGGCATATTGTAGAAGTTGCCAGAACTCTTTTAGTTGAGTGTAATGCTCCTAAATATTATTGAGGTGAAGCAGTTTTAACTGCAAATTTTCTTATAAACTATATGCCAAGTAGATCAAAAGAAGATGTTGAGATGGATGAGTGGTCATACAAGAAAAGACCGTATACATAATGAGGTTATTAGAAACAAATTAGGAGTGGCACCAATAGAGGATAAAATGAGAGAACATCGTTTAAGTTGGTTTGGACATATAGAAAGAAGATCAAAAGAAGAACTTATAAGAAGGTTAGAAAAACTAAATTTGGAAAGTATTAAAAGAGGTAGAGGACAACCACAAAAGTGTTGGAAAGAAACAATAAAGAATGATCTAGCTTATTGGGAGTTAACTGCTAACATGGCACACGATAGAGATCTGTGGAAATAAAGAATCCATGTAGCTGACACCGTCTAGTATGGGAAAAGGCTTAGTTGTTGTTGTTCGTATGCCAAGTAGGGTTCTTAATGGTAATACTTCATTTCATTCGTTATGTCTTTCTCAGAAACAATTTCACCTTCTTCCAAGGGTATTTGGATGTACTTGTTTTATTCATATTCATCATGGTTTAAGAGATAAGCTCGATGCAAGATCAATCAAATGCATTTTCTTGGGATACTCCTCTACTCAGAAGGGATACAAATGTTATGATCCTATAAGAAGAAAAGTATATGTTATCATGGATGTTACTTTCCATGAATATACACCATTTTATAACTTACGGGAAGTTTTCCTATCAAATATACAGTCTCCTAATGTGATACCACCTCCACCAGTCAAAGTTCAATCAGTACATGAAAGATAAGAAGAGGAGATATCACTTCTTGAGGAGAAGGAATGAGAGGTATATACTAGAGGTAAAAGAAATGCACTTCTCCCACATCACTCAACTACCCTGGAGCAAAATGCTCATCCTGAATGAGACCCAATTCCTTCTTAGGTAACTCTCCATAATCCAGATAATGAGCTGAGTGATTTACCTATTGCACTTTGAAAGGAGAAGCGTGAAGTGGCAAAATACTCTTTGCACAAGATGGTGTCATAATCTAAATATCCCAAAGAATATTAGTTGTTTGCAATGAATGCAGATAATACCTATATTCTAAGAATATTTGAAGAAGAACAACTACACCTAGGTTGGAAGGCTATAATGGCAGAAGAAATAACAGCATTGGTACGAAATAACACGTGGGAATTGGTAGATCTACCATCAGAAAGGAAGACAGTGGGGTGCAAATGGGTTTTTTCAGTAAAGTATAAGGTTGACGAGAATATAGAGAGATACAAAGCAAGATTGGTAGCTAAAGGCTACAGTCAGTCATATGACATTGATTACACAGAAACATTTGCTCCTATGGCTAAAATGAATACTATCAGAATTATTTTGAGTGTAAATGTTAATAAAGGATGAGAACTGTGATAGTTGGATGTTAAGAATGCCTTTTTTCAAGGAGATCTTCAGGAAGATATCTATATGGACGTACCACCTGGGTATTCTCATAAACAACAGCCAAACAAGGTATATAAACTGAAGAAATCTATTTATAATTTGAAATAATCCCCAAGAGATTGGTTTGAGAAATTCAGTGATGGTGTTATGAATTTGGGCTTCAAATAGTGTATCAGTGATTATATACTATTTATCAAGCTAGACCAAAAAACTATTATATTATTAGTATACGTTGATGATATAATCATTAGAGGTGATGATACAGAAGGTATAGTTGTCTTAAAGAGAATACTAAATGCATTATTTGACTTGAAGGATTTAGGAAGATTGTATTACTTCTTGGGAATAAAAGTGATTCATAAAAATGATTGCTTATTTCTAAGTAAAAGAAAGTATATTCTAGATCTACTAAAGGAAACTAAAATGGAGGATTACAGAATAAGTTCTACTTCTATAGAAATCCTTAAAGAAGATCATGATAAACCAGCAGAACCCTATGAAGATGTTGGAAAGTACCAGAGGTTAGTGAGAAAATTGATATATGTTACAATTACGAGACCTGACATCAGTTTTGTAGTTGGTTATGTTAGCAGGTGGATGCACAATCCATCTAAACATCGTATGAGTATTGTATTTCATATCATAAGATATTTGAAATCCACCATTACTCATGGCTTACTATATGCTCCTCATTCATCACTCAATATAAAAATCTATTCAAATGCTGATTTAGTTGGTTCCAAATTTGATAGAAAACTAATCTCTGGTTACATGGTATGTTTAGGAGGTAATATTGTATCTTGGAAGAGTAAGAAGCAATCTATGGCGGATAGGTCAAGTGTTGAGGCAAAGTATCATGCTATTGCTATAGGCATGTGTGAAGGGCTATGGATTATATCACTTTTGAAAGAGATTGGTCTGAAAGACACTATCCCAATTAACTTCTTTACTTATAGTAAATTTGCAAACTCCGCCCATGTAAGGGATCACCCTTGCATTGCCGGTCCCAAGCCCGGATAAAGGAGGAGGGTTGTGTTAGGCTTCCGACAGCCAGCGTAAAACTTCGTCGGATTTCTACAACATGGATTACAAAAATTATGAGCATTGCTTTGGGGCGTTCCCGCCTAGCGACGTGCTGCAGAGCCCGAATGCAGTAAGAAGTAAGCAAGGGCCACTACATTTTCGCCCGAATGTAGTGAATCAATTGCAGAGAGGGTTCCCACATCATGGACGGGTGTGGGTAAAGAAGTTAGTCCCGCTACATTGCCGCCCGAATGTAGTGAAAAATTTTCATAGAGGGTCTCCGCATTTTGATTATGGACGGATGCGGGGGGTAAGGAAGCTAGTCCTAGATAATAAGATTCGTATTGGTTCTTGGAATATCGGAACATTATCGGGTAAGCTAATGGAGGTGGTAGATACTATGATTCGGAGAAAGATTCATATTCTATGTTTACAAGAGACAAAATGGGTTGGAGAAAAAGCAAAGGAGATAGATGATACAGGTTTTAAATTATGGTACTCAGGTAAAGAAAAGGTCCGAAACGGAGTTGGTATTATCATAAATAAAGATTTAAAGGAGAGTGTAGTAGACATACAACGATATGGTGACCGAATCATGACATTGAAATTAGTGTTAGGAGTAGAGGTTTTGAATATAGTTTGTGCTTACGCACCCCAAGTAGGACTAGAAGATAGTATAAAGACAGTTTTTTGGGAAGAGTTAGATAAGGTGTTTCAAAAGATTCCACAAAGGGAGATGATTTGTTTAGGAGGAGATTTAAATGGACATGTCGGTAAAGAGGCATTAGGATATCAAGGGATTCATGGAAACTTTGGTTATGGGGATATAAACGAGGAAGGTAGGGAGATTTTAAATTTTGCTATGTCATTTGATCTCTTTATAGTCAATACAATCTTCAAAAAACGAGATGAACATTTAATTACTTATAAGAGTGGCTTATCACAAACACAAATTGATTACTTTATTTGTAGAAAAAAAGATAGAGCGTGTTGTAAAGATTGTAAGGTAATTCCAGGAGAAAGCTTAACCACCCAACATCGACTTTTAGTTATGGATTTACAAATAAAAAAATGGACAAAGAAGAAAAGAGTGCATCGAGCTATTCGGACTAAATGGTGGAACCTCAAAAGTGAGAAAGAAGATATATTTAAACAAAAAGTCCTTCAAGGAGATGTTTGAAATTATGTTGGCACACCCTCTGATATGTGGAACAATATGGCTATACATATTAGGAAAGTGGCGAAGATGTGTTAGGGGTATCTAAGGGAGGTGTACCGGCACAAAAAGAAGCTTGGTGGTGGAGTGAAGTAGTACAAAACAAAATCAAGGCAAAGAGGGCATGTTACAAATTACATTATGCTAAGAAAACTAGTGAAACTTTAGAAGCTTATAAGAAAGCAAAGAAGGAAGCAAAAAAGGCCGTTAGTGAAGCAAAAGCTAAGATTTGGGAGGACTTATATAAAAAACTCAACTCAAAAGAGGGTGAAAGAGACATTTTTAGGATAGCTAGGGCTAGAGATAAGAAAACTAAAGATCTTAATTATGTTAGATGCATAAAAGACGAGGATGAAAAAATTCTAATGGCAAATGATGATATAAAAAATAGATGGAAAAACTATTTTTATAATCTTTTTAATGAAAATAAAGATGTTAGTATTAGTTTAGGAGATTTAGCCAAGTCAGAAAAGTATATAAACCACAATTTCTACCGACGTATTCAAAAGAATGAAGTCAAAGAGGCTCTTAAACATATGAAGAGTGGTAAATCGGTAGGACCAGATAATATTCCTATAGAAGTTTGGAAAATACTAGGAGAAATAGGAATCACTTGGCTCACAAGACTATTTAATGAAATATGGAAAAACCAAAAGATGCCCGAGGAATGGAGAGCAAGTACACTTATACCCATATATAAAAACAAGGGAGACATTCAAAATTGTGCGAATTATCGAGGTATCAAGTTAATGAGTCATACTATGAAATTATGGGAAAGAATTATTGAACGTAGGTTAAGACAAGTATCAAGTACAACAGAGAACCAATTTGGATTTATGCCTGGTAGATCTACTATTGAAGCGATTCACCTTTTGAGACGTCTTATGGAACATTTTAGAGCAAAAAAGAAAGACCTTCACATGATATTTATTGATCTAGAAAAAGCTTATGATAGGGTACCGAGGGAGGTTCTTTGGAGAACTTTGGAAAAAGAGGTATCCCATTGACATATATTAACCTTATAAGAGACATGTATGATGGTGCAAAAACATGTGTGAGGACTCATGAAGGAACGACAGACTTCTTTGAAGTTAATATTGGGTTACATCAAGGATCAACTTTAAGTCCATACTTATTTATAATGGTGATGGATGAGTTAACAAAACATATTCAAGATGAAGTACCTTGGTGTATGTTATTTGCAGATGACATTGTATTAGTGGAGGAGTCTAAGGAAAAAGTTAATAGAAAATTGGAACAATGGAGAGAAACATTAGAAAACAAAGGCCTCCGACTTAGTAGAACAAAGACAGAATATATGGAATGTAAGTTTGATCATTTGGCTACTTCAGAGGACATAGAAATTAAAATTGGCACACATTGCATTCCCCAAAAGGAAAGTTTTAAATACCTAGGGTCAATTTTTCAAAGTGATGGAAGATTTGATGGAGATGTTACACATAGAATTAATGCTGGTTGGTTAAAATGGAGAGGAGCATCAGGTATTCTTTGTGACAAGAAGATACCATTAAAATTAAAAGGTAAATATTATAGAGCAGCAGTTAGGCCTGCCATGTTTTATGGTTCTGAGTGTTGGGCAGTTAATCATCAACATGTACAAAAGATGTCTGTGACAGAAATGAAGATGTTGAGATGGATGAGTGGTCATACAAGAAAAGACCGTATACATAATGAGGTTATTAGAAACAAATTAGGAGTGGCACCAATAGAGGATAAAATGAGAGAACATCGTTTAAGATGGTTTGGACATATAGAAAGAAGATCAAAAGAAGAACCTGTAAGAAGGTTAGAAAACCTAAATTTGGAAAGTATTAAAAGAGGTAGAGGACGACCACAAAAGTGTTGGAAAGAAACAATAAAGAATGATCTAGCTTATTGGGAGTTAATTGCTAACATGGCACACGATAGAGATCTGTGGAAACAAAGAATCCATGTAGCCGACCCCGTCTAGTATGGGAAAAGGCTTAGTTGTTGTTGTTGTTGTTGTTGTACTTATAGTAAATTTGCACTTCAAATACCCTTAAATCCAGTATTCTATGAGAGAACCAAACGTATTGAAAGTGATTGCCACTTTATCAAGGAAAAAATTTCTCATATGTTTGGTCAGAAGATCAATTGACAGATATCTTCACCAAACCTGTTCCAGTTAACGGATTTAAGAAAACTCTTGCCAAGTTGGGCGTTTCAAGTCTTTAAGACCCAACTTGAGGGGGCGTGTTGAAGAATTAGTTAAAGTCTATAGTTGTAGTCAGTCTTAGTCTTTACTCTTAAGTTTTTTGTAATGTAGTCAATCTTAGTTAATATTGGGTTACATCAAGGATCAACTTTAAGTCCATACTTATTTATAATGGTGATGGATGAGTTAACAAAACATATTCAAGATAAAGTACCTTGGTGTATATTATTTGCAGATGATATTGTATTAATGGAAGAGTCTAAGGAAAAAGTTAATAGAAAATTGAAACTATGGAGAGAAACATTAGAAAGCAAAGGCCTTCGACTTAGTAGAACAAAGACAGAATATATGGAATATAAGTTTGATCATTTGGTTACTTTAGAGGACATAGAAATTAAAATTGGTACACATTGCATTCCCCAAAAGGAAAGTTTTAAATACCTAGGGTCAATTTTTCAGAGTGATGGAAGAATTGATGAAGATGTTATACATAGAATTAATGCTCATTGGTTAAAATGGAGAGGAGCATCAGTTATTCTTTGTGATAAGAAGATACCATTAAAATTAGAAGGTAAATATTATAGAGCAGCAATTAGGCCTACCATGTTTTATGGTTCTGAGTGTTGGGCAGTTAATCATCAACATATACAAAAGTGTGAGAGAAATGAAGATGTTGAGATGGATGAGTGGTCCTACAAGAAAAAACCATATACATAATGAGGTTATTAGAAACAAATTAGGAGTGGCACCAATAGAGGATAAAATGAGAGAAAATCGTTTAAGATGGGACATATAGAAAGAAGATCAAAAGAAGAACCTGTAAGAAGGTTAGAAAAACTAAATTTGAAAAGTATTAAAAGAGGTAGAGGACAACCACAAAAGTATTGGAAAGAAACAATAAAGAATGATCTAGCTTATTGGGAGTTAACTACTAACATGGCACACGATAGGAATATGTGGAAACAAAGAATCCATGTAGGCGACCCTGTCTAGTATGGGAAAAGGCTTAGTTGTTGTTGTTGTTGTATGTATTCAAAGACACTGAAATTCCTTTCATAACCCATTGCACTACAGGTTTGACTTAGTTCCTACAAAATCTTTAAGGTTTGGGCAATCACTTTCAAACCTATTCCACCAAATATATGTAGAAAAATGCAAATATTAGAGACTTAATCCATAATAATATAAGAATTAAGAAACTTAAATATAAAGATAAACTATTTACTTGAGCGCATATTAGTGCGATTACGAATTGCTACGAGCAAACCTATTAAGTGAAGAGTATTATCATAGATCTCTATTTGTCAATGTATAGCATCAACTCTACTCTCATAAGGGACTAATCTATTTATACAATCCCTTTTGAAGCTTGTTGAGTACCTGAATGCTGGGTATGCTGCTATATGAATAGGCTGATGTAATTGTTTGTTTCATCTATTATCTATAATTTTCCACACGGGTACATAATCTTTTTTTTTATTAAAATTATTTCTAATAGCTTCTTTTACCCTATCAATGACTTTATAAAGGTAGCTCATAGATGATTTCTCCTTACTATCAGTCAATCTCAAAACTTTTACTAAAAGACATAAAATCCACAGTCTAACACATGCATTCCAAAATGTATTCCTAAAGACTGCCTCTGAAATCTCATTCAACTTTTTGTTTCTTCTATTTTGAGGCAACTTTGTAAATTATTGCCACTCATCTGAGAACATTCTCTTCAAGGCTTGATTCTGTCTAACAATACTTTGTATAAATAAGAAATTAGTTGCAAACCGAGTTACAGTTGTACGAAGAAGCTCTACACCATCTGTATATCTCCTTATCATACACAATACAAAGGCATGGTTGTAGATAAATTTGATGATATCTTGGCATCACTCAGTTGCTGCCTTTATCTCATCTATCTCACCAATATATTCAAGGATGAGATCTAAATAATGGGCTGTACATGTTGTCCAATAGAAAGTTCCATAAGTATCTACTAACACCTTATCAACTGCTTTATAGTTAGCCGCATTATCTGTAATCAATTGTACTATATTCTCTAGCCCAACCTCACATATCACCTTATCAAACTCTTACCTTAGGATCTCTACAATGTGCCTCTCCTTTGACATGTTTAGAGATCTCAAAAACATAAGTCCTTTAGAATAGTACACAATAAAGTTTAACAAGGTCCTTTCTCGCCTATTGTCCATCTGTCTGCCATGATAGTGCATCTTGTGTCATTCCATGACTCTATCAAAGTTGAACAATATTCTTGCACTTCAATGATGGTCTTATCTAATATCTTTCATCTCAACTTCTTGTAAGAGGACATCTTGCATCCTGGATTAATATTAACAATTACATCTACTATTTCTTAAAAATGAAATGGAATGCACACATCATAAAACCATCTACCCACTGTAAGGTCAAATTGATCATGTAGTTGTTCTCAAGTCATACCAGCACAAATTTCAAGTTGAGCACCAGGTGTAGTGCTAGGAGAAAAAAATGGATGTATGTTAGAAGTAACTCTTCCTCTATTTCTTTTTAAGCTTCCTCTTTTACCACTTCCACTTGCAAAATCTTCATCAACTCTCTTTCTCCTATTTGGTGGTCGAGAACTATTACTACTAATCTTTGTTCTAGCATATGAAGGAATACTATCAGTAAATTCAATAGCATCATCATATCTTCCTCAAACATCCCGAAATCATCTTTTTGTTGTTTCTTCTCTTTTATGCTCTCAATTATCTGAAGACATTGCCATTTAATGCCTTCTGACAAACTTCTAACTTTGCCCATGTAAGGAGCAACTTCTTTCCTAGTCTCTGCTAGGTGGTGCTTCAATCATAAAATTCGACCACTAACTACCTTCTCACAAAACAAACATCTGATCTTTAATCTGGAACCCTCAACTGTTGTACCCCACTGTCATGTTGGATCATCAAACCGATATTTGGAGTCTCTAAAACTCCTTCCTGCCATCTAAATTGAACACTTTAATTCTATAAAAAACCTAAAAATAAAAACACTTCATAAATCCCCAATCTTCACATAACACTCAAATAGAGTGTCTCCCACTTCATGAATGCAATAAAAATCATATCCGCACACTTAATAACTTCATATTTTGTCATTCAAAAAAAGAAAAATATAAATATCATTAAGAAATAATAAATATAAAAAAATTCAAAAAAACACTCAAAATATATAACAATCCGAGTTAGGAGACTTGCACAGACACTATAGGGCACTTTTTTGAGAGCCTTGAATGTCAAAGAGGGGGAGAACTATCGGAACAGGGCTTGAGATGCTCCAAAAAAATAACAAAAACCTACATTTTTGCAGGCTTTTGTTCGGCGAGGGACCTTTTATACGGGTCTCTTGGCATACGTATCGCACTATACAGCACGATAACTTGAATCTTATCGTGGGTATCGATATAGGTTATCGTATCGTATTGTGAGTATCGATACGGTGCGATATGAACAACACTGCTCTCTGCAATTGATTCACTATATTCGGGCGAAAATATAGTGTCCCTTATTTATCACTGCATTCGGGCTTTGTAGTGCATCATTAAGTGGGGATACCCTAAAGCAATGCTCATAATTTGTGTAATCTATAGTATAAAAATCTAATAAAGTTTTATACTTGTTGTCGGAAGCCTAACACAACCCTCCTCCCTTATCCGAGCTTGGGAGACCAAATAAATAAATTACTATTCACATTCCTAGTAGTAGTGTGCTCTACTTTTCATGAATTAAAATTGCTACTCATGGCAAAGTTGAATATGCTTATCATAGTCACATTCGTTAGTTTATTTGAAGTATATCTTAGATGTTGACTATGTTTGACAAGTAAAAACTGTTAGATAGTGTACCAATTAGATCAACAATATAATATTATCATAATTAGAGGTTGAGTTAATAACGAATAAGAAGTTTAATCTTTTATATTTTCCTAGTTTGTCAAAGTACATTCATCCATCAATTTGTTTCTAACAATTTCACAATTTTAGGGAACAGTTATGGAGTGGATAAGGTGCAATTTAACTATCAAGGCTACTTACATCAAAGAAGTTGGAAGTGTAGTGAAGCATCATCAGTATCTCACTAGCAAAGGCTACCACGTTCTTGTATATAGGTACCAAATTTTATTTTTAACATGAATGACAACTTTGTTGTTCAAACATTTTTTTACATAAGCAGTACATGACCTAAACACTTAAGTACCTCATTAGCTTTTCAATAATTTGTTTCAATGTATATTATGTTATGAACACATATGGGGTTTATTAGAAATTCATAGGAATAATATTGTTAGATTAGTTTAGGCCTTTATACTCAATTCTTAGAACGCACTATTCCATTACATATACTAGCAAATAATAAGGCTAGATAGATCTATCCAATATTAATAAAGAATCGGATATAAATTTTACTTAACAATACTAAGATTGCGGTGTGACATCATTATGACATATTAGAGCTAGTAAACAAGGTGAATGAACTGCATGCATGCTCTTCATAGTTTGATTCATTCATTGATTTTCTCAGCTCGTGTCAGCTTTGTTCAAGCATGATTCCAGTTGAGTTCATGTATTTGTAAACAAAAGTCAACATGTTTACTAATGGTTCATTTGTTCTTAAAGAAACAAACTTTAGCTCATATATATTCCCCTTCATGTACTCTTATAGCTCACTAGTCAACTGATACATATTTCAGAAACTATGAAAAAATAACATAAAATGAAAGAGAAGAATGATAGAACAAAAAGAAAATGGAAAAGAATAAGAAAAAATGGATCAGCGAAAGAAAATAGAGTGACAAGAAGATGGCAATCGAGCTAGTCATATAAAGATGAAAAAGAAAACATCTAGTAATGTGATGACAAATGGCAAACAAGAAAAAATGCCATTAGATTACTAAGAATTGGCTTGTGGATAGACTGCCATAGAAGGTCATATTGGTGCAGAATCCTGCTCTACCCTCATGAACCCGATAACCCAAAACCTTAAATGTTTAAGTTCATAATAAGGCAACTTTGTTGCTATTATTTGGGACAATCTTTAGCAAAATATAAATCATCCCATCCTTTTGGTTCTTATATTACAAATGCACTACTTGCTCATATGCTTATCACAAATATGTGTTCTTCTTGATCTCTTAACCCTGATTGAGTGATTCACCTTCATGACATAACCTCTACAAGGCTGACACAAGGAAGCTGGTAGTAAGCCAAATTGTGACAAATCACAAGTGAATCAGTTCAGTTTCTGCACTATTTGTACAAGGGAGAAAACATATTTAACATATATCAAAGATAATCTAGGAAAAGAGAACATGTGCAATGACATGTACTTTTTTTGCTTTCTTTATTTTTTCAAAAGATATGTTGCAAAAGTTAGAATCCAACTTCCTAGAAGGGAGTTTCATAAATAGTATATTTGGATCAATTTGAAGTCTTTGCTGATGAAATTTACTTACTTTATAGTGGTGATCATGATTTGTTAGTTCCACATATTGAGACAGAAGAATGGATAAATTCTCTAAATTACTCAATTCTTGAAGAATGGCATCCATGGTTTGTTGGACATCAAGTTGCTGGGTGAGCCTCTTTCACTATCACTTTGAAATGCGATTAGTTAATATTAGATATTCAAAATAACATTTGATTAGCATCTCTTTTCATAATTGTTGTTTACAAGCTCCAAGATCAGCATTAATGAACGATGGCAGTGCAATTGATTAAGAGAACCTAAGTTGCTCAGGTACCAAATCAACAAATTAGAAAACTCATTATTACCATCAATTGCACACCATATTCAAGATTAGTGAGCCAAGAAATGCTACTTGTATTTATCCTGTATAAGCATTTTTTGAATTATCATAAAATTTAGTAACTTTCCATCTGTTACTCCTAAAATCTTAATGAATGTTTGTTATTTCTTTGCTAAAATAATTATTCTATGAATGAATCATGTGGAAGCTGCTAACTTATTAAATCTTAATGCAGGTATACAAGGAAATATGCACCTAATCTTACATATGCCACTGTTAAGGTAGGAATGTTCATCCCTGTTAGATTTGTTTGACTTTATGGAGTCCACAAGACAGAATCTATTAGATCTACTGACAATGTGGTCCATTAAATATGATTGCACAGGGTGGAGGGCATGAGGCTCCATCAGGCAAACCTAAGGAATGTTACCAGTTGTTCAAAAGGTGGATAAGCGGCCAACCACTTTAAATGCTTGTGGCGCAAACATGAAATTATAGAGCTCTTTCTCTTTGATCCCCTTAAGCAAAATGTTCAAGTTGACTATTAACACATGTTTCTCAATTAGTGTAACAAATTTGTATGTGTATTTTGTTTTCTCGGCTTTAAAAATCTAATCTTTACATTAAGTAAAAATTTGTTCCCAAAGCAGGTTTGATAGCTTTGTGGAACAACACTAACATATATATGATTATAATTTCAAACAAAAAATATAATAAACTATAAGTTTTGGTACTAGATTACATGGACCCAAGTTGTGCCACATTTTCCCCCAGACACATATGAGGAGGTTCAATGCTAGCTTAAAGGCTTATCTACAACCACATGACATTAGAACAAGAAGATTGTTCCAGGGGTGAAATGCAATGTAATTTTCCTAAGCTAATCCTTGAATTTTTGTAGCTAACCCATCCCCATCTGATTTGGATTTAGCGTCTGGCATGAAGCCAAATTGCTGAATCGTTAACTTTTCTTGTCCTACTACTTTGTCACATGAAAATGTTTTTGTTTCTTTGGAGCCATTGATTTCACAGGCAATTTGATTTTAAAAGATGAAACAAGCATTGCATATGCTTGCGACATTACTAAAACTTTAACCTATAGCATTCATCACATTATAAATTACATCTATATTCTCTTGATGATAACAATTTTCACAAGGTGGATTATGGTAAGCATAAAATGGACCTCATCGTAAGTTTCTTCACATTAAAATGGATCTCATCACAAGGGACCAGATGGCCTTGATTTCATCCATCTTGAAAATATCCAAAGCGAGACTTCCCATTTGTTAGGACTTGTCACCCCATTTAGGGCATCCATCGTACTGCATAACATTTGAATTTGACTCATCAAGGTTTCAAAATCATAATAATTATATAAGGAATTTTGGTCTTGAAAAGGATATGTAATAGACCAAAAAGTCTCAAGCAATGTTGTAAATATTGTACTGGGTCCCGTATCAAAAGGGGACTGAAGCGTGCTACATATCATTAAATTTGTGTACATGTTTTGTTTTATTTGATTAAAGAAAACATTTCAAAAATAATTACCTTTTAAACTTCTTTTGTGAAAAATGCTTTATATTATATATTAAGCTACGTTTGATTATGCTTGTATAATATAAACTAGTATAATGACAAGTATTGCTACTACTGTCCAACATACCTGATAAGCCTTATAAAGCCTATCTGCAACAATTATACACCTTACTGTAGTAAGGACCTAACAATAGACTTAAAGATAATGTTTTGTAATACTTATTGTTGCTTCGTATATTAAATGTAGAAGAAATACTTATATATTATATAAAAGATATTATACATTACATATAGTAACGATATAGTATGATACACAAGTGATGTTCACAATACATAACGAATTCAATGATACATATACTCAGATCTTATTGATCCAGATATTGATAAATGATATTATATAACATTGCTGTCAAGCATAACTTTCATATATACTTTATGAGTGATGGGTCATTTCAAGTTTCACTAGCTGTCTTTTCACTCTCACAAGATGGGTCAATCATCAATGAAATGCCTTAAGTAGTGGATCTATTGTTATGCTACAGTCCTTCCTTTTGATTAGATCTTCTCCTTGATATGGTTTGGGTCAAGTTAGGTATTGAGTTCAGTTTCTTATATTGTATACATGCAGATTTAATGGAGCATGGAATTCGGATTGGTATATAGCATTAATGGTACCCCATTCTGCTATCTGTTACCAGGTCGGCACCACTATTTCAAACCAATTTAGAGCGGACCGAGTCAGAGAATTGTATGCAAATTTTTAGTCCTCAAGAACCTTTGGTTGTTGTAAACACCCCGAAATCCCACGAACTTCTCAAAACAACCTGGTTTTATAAAAGGAGCCCCAAAGGGCCATTTTGAGTCTGGAAACCCAGGAGCCTTCTAGGCAACCCTGTACATATGTTTTAAACTTTATATATGTATAATATGTTTTAAAAACCTTTTAAATATGTTTTGAAACCCCACGAAGCGGCTTGGCCTGATCAAAGCAGGACTAGAAGAGCTAAAGAGAGCCCGAAACCGGAGCACAGGTCGAGCCCGGCACAGCAACTCTCGTGTTGAATCCACCCCCAGGACCTCGAACGTCCAAGACCCTGCTATAATCAGAAATCATATGAAATCATCTCCCGAAGGTGAAAACAGAAGCGGACGATCATGTTGGCGAAGACCCAACACAGACGGAGTACTGATGCTGTCAGACTCCACACAAACCGTTCATTTCGAACACAGCCTGAAGGAGTCAAAATTCAGTTTGGATTGGATCTGGACCATATATATCCAGATCCCAACCCAAACCTATGTGTGGATTTGGATTTGGATCCAGAGATCCAATCCAATATCCACATCCATGGCCCACATCACCTTCTCATAAATGGAGGTGGGGCCCACTTGAAATTCACATGGGATTATGGGCATAAGAGAGAGTGGGGGAGGATAAGATTTGAGGGTAATTGTAATTAAGCTTGACTTGTGTGTCAAGTTTGGGGTTAATCATGTGGGTTAGCCTAATTAGTATGGGTTTAAGCTTGTATTAGCCAAAACCTAACCTAGGACTGCACTAACATGATGCAACAAGGTCTATGAGTTATGCAAAGGGAGCTTCCTAACCTAATCCTAAGTAAAAACCCCTAATCCTAGTCTTTTACCCTAATCCTAGCTTAAACCTAACCTAATCACCTAACCCACTTCCCTAATCCCAGCTTAATCCCAACCTAATCACCTAACCCACTTCCCTAATCCTTCTCTAAACATAGCCTAATTTCCTTAAGCCTAACCTAATCCTAGCCTAATCACCTAACCCACCTCACTAAACCTCACCCCAAAACCAACCCACCTAGCTAAGCCCTAAAGCCCTAAACCACCCCACCTAAACCTAGCACACCATATCCCTAAACCCCTTAAAGCAAAATATCTAGCCCCTCCTCAAAACCAGCCCAACTTATCACCACACCACCACCACCTAAACCACCTTACCACCCTCCAAATACCAGCTCCAGCCGCCATTTCAAAGTCTATATAACCCCCCCCTAAGGGGCGGGTTTTCCATGATCTTCTCCTCCCAGCCGACCTTGGCCAATCACATCCCAGCCCACCCTTGGGCCAGCCGAGTCTTCTACCTTGCTTCACCTGCACCACTTCCATCCGGCCAGCTCCACCTCGCACCACCACTTCCATTCGGCCTGCTCCACTCCACGCACCACCACTTCCATCCGGCCGAACTCCATCCATCCTCATCATCTGGCTGCCCTTCTTCCTTGGACACCAACTCCTTACCATCCGGTTAGTACCTTACACTTAGCTCCACCTCCTCTTCACTCCCCCTCCACTCTCAACCACCCATACCACCACCACATAGCTCTATCATAGGCTTTCCGCCACCCTGCCACATTCGGCCAGACCTCAACCTTTACATCACCCGCCTTAAACCATTTCCCCTAGTGATACCCGGCCACCCCACTTTGCTCCCTAAGACCTGCCCATACCACTTTCCACCAGCCCTTAGCTCCACCTTCCACAACACCCTAGCTAGCTCCCTTCCCATCCTTGACATCCCCCTAACTACCCTAGCAGCGGGCCACCACTAAACCATCCCTAATCGGCCAAGTACAGTCGACTGCACCAAACCCGTTCGGCCAGCCATACCTTTTCCCCTAGACTTACCTTTAGGCTCCCCTTAACGCCACCTTTCCTAACACCAGCCTATCCCTTAGTGACCCTCCTTAGACAACTCATCCCTTGACATCACAGCAGCCCCCTCCTAGCAGCCGACAATCTCCAAGGCGCCACAACTCTCCTCCTTGTCATCCGGCCACACACCCTTGCCGTGCCATTTCGAGGAGCTCCCTCTTGCAACCCAAGGCGAAGCCAAGCCTACGCACAAGCAAGTCACCTCCGGACCAGCTATAAGTAAGTGCCTAACTCGGTCCTTAGTTGTAGACTTGCTTAAATTAAATTTGATACAGGGTTGTAATAACGGAGCATTGTCTCCCCCCGCTTGTAATAACGTGGCTTGGCACATCCACACACACGTGCACTTGAGCCTACCTCGCTCTTAGTTGTGCATGATTTTGAACACACATGGGCCTAATCAACCCTTTAAATATAAGTTTATGTACATACTTTAAGTTGCGTAGGGTTTTGCTTGAGTTGGGTGTATTGTCTTTAAATTCTCTCACTCACACATATTGAGCTTCCGCTCTTATTTGTAAGACCCAAGTAAGGGCCGTGTTATACTATCCTTGGGTTAATTTCATGTTGTGTGCGTAGTACTTCAATTCAAGCACTCACACACATTGAGCTTTCGCTCTTATTCCCAAGACCTTAGTTAAGGCCATATTGCAATTTATATTTGGGTTTAATTTCATGTTGTGTGCGTAGTACTTCAATTCAAGCACTCACATACATTGAGCTTTCGCTCTTATTCCCAAGACCTTAGTTAAGGCCATATTGCAATTTATATTTGGGTTTAATTTCATGTTGTGTGCGTAGTACTTCAATTCAAGCACTCACACACATTGAGCTTTCGCTCTTATTCCCAAGACCTTAGTTAAGGCCATATTGCAATTTATATTTGGGTTTCATTTCATGTCGTGTGTGTTGTACTTCAATTCTCACACGCACCCACATTGAGCCTTCGCACTTATTTGCAAGACCCAAGTAAGGGCCCATATATACATTATATACGTATTTCCCTTCGGCAATTTCCAATACAAGTCATTTCCCTTCGGCAATTTCTATTACAAGTCATTTCCCTTCGGCAATTTCCCTTCGGCATTGTCTTTTAAATTCGAGTTTTCCCTTTGGAGTTGCATGAGTTTGCATTGCATATACGCCATACCACGAGTTAGGATGTATATTGCATCAAAGCAAACCTCATACTCCTGCTCAAAGTTGCCACATTTTAGTGGAGTGTTCATAACACACACCTAGGTGGCCCCAAAGAGGGATAAAAAGAAAGACTTAGGCACGTGCAAATCCACGTGATCTAAAAACAGAAAATCATACCAAAAGACCTGAATCAACACCTCAAAACCGCTTTCGTAGGTCCTTATATCTAGAAACTCGATCTTTAAAAGCGTACAGACTGACTCTTGCGCATCGGTGCAAGAAGGTCTGCGATGACAAGAGCTTGCTTGCTCATAGTCGCCACGTTAGAAGTCAGGTTTTAGAATATATTTTCGCTAGCTTAAGTAAGCTAGCTGACACGCCCTGTTTGTTTAAATAGGACTTAGGCATACGAAAAGGTTCGCTTCAGGCCTAAGAACCAGGAAGCGGAATTTTTCTGCGTCTGCAGTAGTTTGGCATGCCTGATGGGACCTGAGTCTTTTGAAGTCGAGTCACTCTAGGAAGCTTGCGAAAAGATTTTCAAAGAGGTGTTGTTTTTAACTCTTTTTTTCTTTACTTGTACTTAGGAATTTTGAAAAAGGCTTGAAAGCATGTCAAAATCCAACCCAAGTGAAGTATCGAGCCAAGGCTCATGCGCATCAAGTTCTCACTCTAGGAGGATTTTCAAAAACAAGATCAAACTAGACGAGATAGAGGACTTGAGAAGGGAATTCGAGGCCAAAATCGATGCTCTCAGCCAAGAGGCTGAAGTAGGCGATTCGTGTTCATCAAACGGTGAACAAAGGGCCAAGAAAAAATCTAAAAACCCTCGCAAGCACAAAGAGGCCGTAATGGAAGGCAACCAATACCACGAGTCCTTCACACAAAAGGACCGTAAAGCCCTACAGCAGCTGCTGAAAGGGCAAAATAAAGAGAAAAGGAGTTACGCCCTGTCTGATTTCCTTCCTATGGATTACGAAACAGACAGTGACAATGAAATACCGAACTTCTATCGGTATGATGGCATGGGAGACCCTAGGTCTCACTTGCACCTTTTCTCGCATCGAGCCCATAAGAAGAAAAAGGACTCGATGAAATGGGTGTATTGGTTCCCTTTATCCCTTAAAGGCATAACTGCCAAATGGCTGGCTTCCTATGATTTAAGCCAGTTTGCTACTTTTGAAGAGTTAGCGAACTACTTCATGCAAAGATTTGCACACAACGTAGAAGTCACGCAAACTTTGAACACTTTAAGGGATACGAAGCAAGGCATGAACGAAGACGTACATGCCTTCATTATACGATGGAGGTCCCTTTTGGGCCAAGTACGAGAGCCCATATCCGAAGGATGCACAATCATGCTCATCCTGGATAATTTTAAAAGCGAGTTAAAGACCCTTCTCTCGCTCCATGAGATCTCAACTTTTCATAAGTTGATCAAAAAAGAATCCCTTTTCGAAACAAACTTGAGAAAAGGGACATACGATCACTTATGGAAAGGAAGTGTCGTTTCTAAAACCCACTTGGAAAAGCCCATCACTTATGGGCTACCCACGATGGATAAAGGGGCCAAGCCCCATAAAATCGCCAATGTCCGGGTGGATCCAGGCGTGGCGGGTACTTCCAAAAATTTTGAAAAACTAGAAAATAAAAGGGAGAGGAATTTTCAAAAACCAATTGAAAAATGGGAGTACACACCACTGGGGCAACCTGTGTCAGAGGTCCTAGACCTCCTACTTGCCCAAGGCATGATAGAACTTCCTGAAATCCCCGAGGGAGTCACTTCCAAAGGGGGGTATTTAAATCGTTTTTGCAAGTATCATCGGCTCAAAGGCCATGATACCAAACACCGTTTCTCTCTTTTAAATAAAATCGAGAACTTGATAGCAGAGGGCCGGCTCCAGGTCACTGTGAAACCTGAGCCAACTCAAGCTATCTTCAAAGAACCCTTTCCCAAGCACGCCAGTAGCAGTGGGAAAGGAAAGAAGGTATGTACCCTCACCTTTTCAAAGGAACTAGTACAAAAACGTGAGTCTGGTCGACCCACTTGTGCGCCCACTCTTGTACTTTACAAGAAGCCTGCCCAAGTCGTCATCCGGGGACCACCAAAAGCTGAATTCCCGGTTAAACCAGTTTTAAAACTTCAAGGTGCTCCTCAACTCATACTTAGAGCCAATTCTAGTGCGAACCCTAGGCTGGTCATGGGAGAAGTGACTAGATCCGGGAGGATCTATCAACCCCTGCACCTACAAAGTGCTAAAAAGGTGTTCTGTGTGCCTGACCCCTCAATAGCATGTATTCCTGGAGTTTTGCCAAAAGCAGACAAGAGGAAAGTCGTCCTAAATCCTTATGATTTCGAAAACCATCTTTCAAAGATTCCTATCCACATGTCTATCCTAGAGCTTATACAAACTTCGCCTAGGCATAGACTCGTGCTAGAGAAAATTCTAGAAAGAGCCAAGGTTGATTCGAACATAAGTCCGGAATCCCTATCTGACCAAGTGGCACTAATAGGAGCAAAATCGCCCATCACTTTCTCGGAAGATGATGTAGATAGACCCTACGAGTCCCATAACCAGGCCCTGCATATCGAGGTGGTTCTGAATAACCACTCTTTGGACAGGTGCCTAGTCGATGGGGGAGGAGGGCTCAACATCCTTCCACTTCATGTGGCGTACCAAATCGGAGTCACATTGACTTCTGTGAACCCAAGCCCCATCGTTATCACTGGATACGATGGGAATGCGTCTAGGCCATTAGGATCGATCGAACTCTCGATGGAAACGGGAGGGATCACACACACGGGGGTGTTCCATGTCTTGGACATTCACCCCTATTATAACTTGTTGTTGGGAAGGCCTTGGATACACAGCTTGTGTGCTATGCCATCCACCTTTCACAGGTATGTCAAGATCCCTTTCAGGGACCAAGTCATGATAATCCTAGGTGAGAGTCACCCACAGCTTCAGGGGATCATAAACTCCCCTTGTTTGTCGAACTCCCAAGCCCATGAGGCTAACTTGGGGTAGACCATGGTCGAGCCATCAAGGCTCGTGTTAAACAACCCTAGGAAGGTTGTGTATGTGAAGGGGCCGCCCAAAGCAGGCCCCCTCCCGATTCTAACTCTTCTGGGAAGACCCAAGCATCTCCTATTTCCAAAACCCCTGGACAGAAAGCCATACGAGCACAATATGGATAACAGCAAGTTCCAAGACCACGATCTTTATCAAAATTTTTCAAAAAATAGAAAATCATGGAACATGTTGTTGAATATGGGCTACACGCCCTACAAAAGTCTAGGGGCACAAAACCAGGATCTCCTAGAGCCCATCATTCCTAGAGCTAACCCCAGCCGATACGGGATAGGCTATACTCCCAAAATACCGCCAGAGCCACCCCCTATGACCACCTGGGTCAAGGGTGCCTTGGAGCCTATCCTAGAAGAGACCTATGATTTAGACCTCCTATTCCGAGTCTAACCCGTAGTGTTTTCCCTTTGTAGGTATGATGGAAGATCCCTTTCAGAAAAATACAAAAACATTTGGAAAACTTAAAATCAAAAAAATCAAAAAAGAGAAAAAACCAAAAACAATGGAAAAACAAAAACTCGAAAATAGAGTGGTTTGTATAGTTCCTAAAGTTCTTGTTTTGCAAAAACCCCAAAAAATTGAAAAATCTAGAAAATACCAAAAAGACTTTGTATATAGCTGCTCCTGGTAGGACTTTGGAAAAAGATTTCGAAAGGAACGTCGTCTGTATAGCTAGACCAAAAATTTTGAAATCAATTGAAAATCCAAGTACAAAACCAGGTCTTTTGAAAACTCACGCATCAAATTCCCTCAGGTCTATAACCCACGAGAATGATCGAAGCCTAGAAGTGGATCCCCTTGAGGAAGATCCCACTTCTGAGCTCCCAGAATTTCATAAAATTCTTGATTTTGAAAGACCTTCCAGTTCAGTAGGAGGAGATTTCATAGAGGTGAACCTAGGGAATGATTCCACTCCCAAAACCATCAAAATAGGCGCATGCTTGCATGAACATGAAAGATCAGCATTCATTACATTTCTACGAACCTATTTAGATGTGTTTGCATGGATGTATGAAAACATGCCGGGCATAGACCCCAGCATTGTCGAACATCGTCTTCCCTTAGATGCGGATGTAAAACCCATAAAGCAGAAGCTTAGGAAAATACACCCGAATGTACACACGCAAGTCAAAGAGGGTTTAGAAGATCTGTTAAAAGCCGGATTTATAAAACCCATTGCGTATTCTGATTGGTTGTCAAACATCGTTGTAGTTCGAAAAACCAATGGGAAAATTTGAATATGCATCGATTTCAGAAACCTGAATAAAGCCACTCCAAAGGATAACTATCCTTTACCAAACATAGATTTGATAGTCAATAGTACTGCAAATCACGAAATGTTTTCGTTTATGGATGGCTATTCAGGCTATAATCAAATCAAACTAAGTCCACGAGATCAGGGTAAGACCGCCTTCACAACGCCATGGGGCACGTACTGCTATACAGTCATGCCCTTTGGTTTGAAAAATGCTGGCGCGACATACCAGAGAGCCATGACCATGATCTTCCATGATCAAATTCCTGAGCTCGTAGAAGTGTATGTAGATGATCTCTTGGTGAAATCCAAAACCCGATGCACTCATATCAAATGTTTGAAAAAGATTTTCGAAAGGCTTAGGCTTTACAAAGTAAAGCTAAACCCTCAAAAATGTGTATTCGGGGTAGAATCTGGGAAGCTTCTAGGCTTTATGGTGAGCCAAAGGGGTATAGAAGTCGACCCCTCTAAGTGTCGAGCCATCATAGAGATGGCTCCACCCTCCAATCTCACTCAAATTCGTAGCCTCCAGGGTCGATTACAGTCCGTTCGCCGATTCATATCAAATCTGGCGACTAGATGCGAACCCTTCAACAAACTGTTGAGGAAGGGCACGAAATTCTTATGGGATGACGAATGCCAGAAGTCCTTCAAGAGGCTAAAGGCATACCTAGTTAATCCCCCCGTTTTGAATCCTCCAAAGCAAGGAAAACCGCTTTTACTTTACATCTCTGTGCATACAAATGCTTTAGGAGCCCTATTGGCTCAATACGAGGATGGCACCCACAAGGAGTATGCCATCTACTATATTTCGAAAACTCTCTTGGCTTATGAACAAAATTATCAATCCATGGAGAAGACGTGCTTGGCCCTAGTCTGGGCCTGCCAGAAATTCAAACACTATTTCCTAGATCATGAGATCTGGATAGTGTCCAAGCTTGATCCAATCAAGCACTTATTCGAAAAACCCATTCTCACGGGTAGATTGGGCAAATGGCAACTCCTTCTAATGGAGTATGACCTGAAATATCATCACCAGATCTCCATTAAGGGGCAAGCCCTAGCAGACTACGTGGCTGAGTTCCCCCTAGAGGACGCATATCCCACACTTGATGAAATGCATGATGAAGGCATATTGCAAAACCATTTCCAAAACCACATTTTGGCAAACTCTTTTGAAAACCAAGTGTGGAAGATGCACTTCGATGGGGCACAAAACCAACGAGGGGCTGGTGCTGGAGTCATCCTCATCTCCCCTGAAAAGGGCGAGATTCCCATAACAATCCGCCTAGATTTCAAATGTTCCAACAATATAGCTGAGTATGAAGCACTCATACAAGGCTTAAGAATTTCGAAAACTCTAGGGGCATCATGCATCGAGGTCTTTGGAGATTCGCTCCTTGTCATAAACCAAGTTTTGAAAATTTGACAAGTACATAACGAAAAACTACTTCCATATCACGAGTTGGCCACTCGATTGGTTAAGTCATTTCAATCGTGTAAACTCACACATGTAGGAAGAGAGGACAATGGCATCACCGATGCCCTCTCCTCCTTGGGTTTAGCCCTAAAGGTCGATCCCATTTTAGGGACTCGGTCTTTAGAAATATGGCATGCGCCCAACCCATCCACACACGATTTGGATATTTACCAAAATAACCTAGATTCTATTGAAAAACCCTAGTTTTACGACATAAAATATTTTCTAGAAAATAGGGGATTCACCGAGGATGCCACATCCAAAGATAAGGCATTCATCCGTAAGATTTGGACCCGATACACCATTCTGGGTGGGGTTCTGTACAAGAAAAGTTTTACCGGCATCCTACTTAGGTGTATCGATCTAGAGGAGGCTAGGATAGTGATGCATGAATTCCACGATGGAGAATGTGGAGGTCATGTTAATGCCAACATGATGGCAATGAAAATACTTAGAGGGGGCTATTTTTGGTCCACCCTGAAAAAGGATTGTCACGATCATGTTAGGAAGTGTCATCCATGTCAAGTGCATGGGCACGCCATTCATATCCCATCATCTGCATTGCATTCCGTGGTCAGCCCCTGACCATTCACCATGTGGGCATTTGACATTGTAGGCCCAATATTTCCAAAAGCCTCGAATGGGCATCGATTCATTTTAGCAGCCACGGAGTATTTCTCCAAATGGGTGGAAGCCATTTCCCTAACCAACGTGCTGGGGCAACATGTGGTGGCTTTCATTAGGAGAAATATCTTGGCTCGATTTGGGGTTCCACGAGACCTTGTGTCTGATAATGGCACCCCATTCAAGAACGAGCGGATGGTTAAGTTGTGCAACACGTATGGCATAACTCACCACTTCTCCTCGCCCTACTACCCTCAAGGCAACGGCCAAGCCATAGCCACAAACAAGACTCTCATTAGCATAACTGAGAAAACCTTAGAGAAGGATAGGACATGGCACGAGAAGCTGGATGAAGCCTTATGGGCGTATAGGACTTCCATCCGGACTCCCACGAATGCCACACCATTCGAATTGGTCTATGGCACAAACGCCATTCTTCCCATTCATACTCAATTGCATTCATTCCATACATCCATAGCACTCGACCTCCCCCTAGAGATGCTTCAGTATGCTAGGATGGTCGAACTAGATTTGCTAGATGAGAGGCGACTCTTTGCTATGGATCATGCTCGTGCATACCGGCAAAGGATAGCCCGACACTACGACAAACACATGAGACCTCGCCACTTCGAAGTGGGGGATCTGGTTTTGAAAATCATCCATTATCGTGACCCACATCCACTCGAAAAGTGGCGCCCCAAGTGGGATGGACCCTATGTTGTACGTGCAACCACCACGAACAACTCATATTGGTTGATCGATGTAGAAGGTAGGAATTTAGCAGATCCTATCAATATTTAATACTTAAAGAAGTATTATGTGTAGGATTTGGATTAAATTTCCTATTTTCAAAAATTTTGGGGATAGCTGCCCTGAGACCTGAAAATACGGTGCAAAGGCAAAATCGTGTGACCCTGAGTAAGAGAATTCGCACTTGTGAAAGAGTGGAGTCTTCGAAATCGTGGTTACATTTAAAAATCCTTCTTCTTACAAAGAAAGGCCTAGTTCAATATAGCAAGATACTTGCAAGTAGTACATGCTGTTTCTAAATAGGCTGATCTGGAATGGATCGAGTGTGAGCTTGGGATAAGTCCTCCCCTCTTCTCTTCTACTTCTAAAAGGAAAACAAAGGCCCAAATAAAGGGAATTTTCCCATCCAAAGTCTCTTTCCAAAAGAAAGAAACCAGAATTCAAAGAAAAAAATCGATTCTCTTGTGAAAAAGAGGGATTAAAGAAAAAATACTCCCAAAGGGAGACCCTCTATGAAAAAAAGGAAAAAGAGGCCAAAAAGCTCAAAAAGAGCAGTTTTTCGCCTTTTATGCCTTAAACCACGAGACGCTTCAGAAGGGACCATGATATCTCTTTCCCATCCCTGGCTTATCCCAAGCTAAAGCATGGTTCATTTCTAGGAATCCTAAAGTAAAAATAGGATTTACTTACTTGAATTTCATCTTGTTCGAGAATTCGACTTTTCGAGTAAGACGTAGGAATTTGAGATATAGCTTGTTTTCTTATAAAACCTCCGCTAGATAAGCGAGTGTCAAGACTCAAGCAAGGGAAAACACGAAGAGCTCGAGATCCTTAGGATTGAGACTCAAGACAGTTGTCCATTTTGTAAATAGTTTTGTAATTAGATTTTGAAAATCGAACATCGAACAGCATAGGATTTGCTCACTTGGAGCAGGAGGCCTTGTAAGTCTCTAGAGTTCAACCACATCTGGTCTCTGGGAGGTCGCCACTCTTGGCACCACACCCATGTCATGCATCTGCATTCCACGCATGATACTTGCATAAACCTGATCCCATTTTAGGACCAGAGACCGTTTTGTAGATCCCTTTGGCGTGATATCTCCTCCTATCAGGGTTTAAAAACTGAGATTTTGCTAAAGATTGGGACGATCCCATATTTTCGTGGATAGATCTAGGGAGACATTGAAAGGGGTGTTTGTCATCTTTGCCCTTATCTACATCGATTTGGAAAAGGCCAAAGAGGGGCATCTGTAAACACCCCAAAATCCCACGAACTTCTCAAAACAACCTAGTTTTGTAAAAGCAACCCCAAAGGGCCATTTTGAGTCTGGAAACCCAGGAGCCTTCCAAGCAACCCTGTACATATATTTTAAACTTTATATATGTATAATATGTTTTAAAAACCTTTTAAATATGTTTTGAAACCCCACGAAGTGGCTTGGCCTAATCAAAGCAAGACCAGAAGAGCTAAAGAGAGCCTGGAACCGGAGCAAAAGTTGAGCCCGGCACAACAACTCTCGTGTTGAATCCACCCCCAGGACTTCGAACGTCCAAGACCCTGTTATAATCAGAAATCATATGAAATCATCTCTGGAAGGTGAAAACAGAAGCGGACGATTATGTTGGCGAAGACCCAACGCAGACGGAGTACTAATGCTATCAGACCCGCACAAACCGTTCGTTTCGAACACAGCCTGAAGGAGTCAGAATTCAGTTTGGATTGGATCTGGACCATATATATCCAGATCCCAATCCAAACCTATGTGTGGATTTGGATTTGGATCCAGAGATCCAATCCAATATCCACATCCATGACCCACATCACCTTCTCATAAATGGAGGTGGGGCTCACTTGAAATTCACGTGGGATTATGGGCATGAGAGAGAGTGGGGGAGGATAAGATTTGAGGGTAATTGTAATTAAGCTTGACTTGTGTGTCAAGTTTGGGGTTAATCATGTGGGTTAGCCTAATTAGTATGGGTTTAAGCTTGTATTAGCCAAAACCTAACCTAGGGCTGCACCAACATGATGCAACAAGGTCTATGGGTTATGCAAAGGGAGCTTCTAAGTAAAAACCCCTAATCCTAGCCTTTTACCCTAATCCTGGCCTAAACCTAGCCTAATCACCTAACCCACTTCCCTAATCTCGGCCTAATCCCAACCTAATCACCTAACCCACTTCCCTAAACATAACCTAATTTCCTTAAACCTAACCTAATCCTAGCCTAATCACCTAACCCACCTCACTAAACCTCACCCCGAAACCAACCCACCTAACTAAGCCCTAAAGCCCTAAACCACCCCACCTAAACCTAGCACACCATATCCCTAAACCCCTTAAAGCAAAATATCTGGCCCCTTCTCAAAACCAGCCCACCTTATCACCACCACCTAAACCACCTTACCACCCTCCAAATACCAGCTCCAACCGCCATTTCAAAGTCTATATAAACCCCCCCCTAAGGGGCGGGTTTTCCATGATCTTCTCCTCCCAGCCGACCTTGGCCAATCACATCCCAGCCCACCCTTGGGCCAGCCGAGTCTTCCACCTTGCTTCACCTGCACCACTTCCATCCGGCCAGCTCCACCTCGCACCACCACTTCCATCCGGCCTGCTCCACTCCATGCACGACCACTTCCGTCCGGCCGAACTCCATCCATCCACATCATTCGACTGCCCTTCTTCCTTGGACACCAACTCCTTACCATCCGGTTAGTACCTTACACTTAGCTCCACCTCCTCTTCACTCCCCCTCCACTCTCAACCACCCATACCACCACCACATAGCCCTATCATAGCCTTTCCGCCACCCTGCCCCATTCGGCCAGACCTCAACCTTTACATCACCCGCCTTAAACCATTTCCCCTAGTGATACCCGGCCACCCCACTTGGCTCCCTAAGACCTGCCCATACCACTTTCCACCAGCCCTTAGCTCCACCTTCCACAGCACCCTAGCTAGCTCCCTTCCCATCCTTGACATCCCCTTAACTACCCTAGCAGCCGGCCACCACTAAACCATCCCTAATCGGCCAAGTACAACCGACTGCACCAAACCCGTTCGGCTAGCCATACCTTTTCCCCTAGACTTACCTTTAGGCTCCCCTTAACGCCACCTTTCCTAACACCAGCCTATCCCTTAGTGACCCTCCTTAGACAACTCATCCCTTGACATCACGGCAGCCCCCTCCTAGCAGCCGACAATCTCCAAGGCGCCACAACTCTCCTTATCTTCCGGCCATACACCCTTGCCGTGCCATTTCGAGGAGCTCCCTCTTGCAGCCCAAGGCGAAGCCAAGCCTACGCTCAAGCAAGTCACCTCCGGACCAGCTATAAGTAAGTGCCTAACTCGGTCCTTAGTTGTAGACTTGCTTAAATTAAATTTGATACGGGGTTGTAATAATGGAGCATTGTCTCCCCCCGCTTGTAATAACGTGGCTTGGCACATCCACACACACGTGCACTTGAGCCTACCTCGCTCTTAGTTGTGCATGATTTTGAACACACACGGGCCTAATCAGCCCTTTAAATGTAAGTTTATGTATATACTTTAAGTTGCGTAGGGTTTTGCTTGAGTTGGGTGTGTTGTCTTTAAATTCTCGCACTCACACACATTGAGCTTCCGCTCTTATTTGTAAGACCCAAGTAAGGGCTGTGTTATATTATCCTTGGGTTAATTTCATGTTGTGTGCGTAGTACTTCAATTCAAGCACTCACACACATTGAGCTTTCGCTCTTATTCCCAAGACCTTAGTTAAGGCCATATTGCAATTTATATTTGGGTTTAATTTCATGTTGTGTGCGTAGTACTTCAATTCAAGCACTCACACACATTGAGCTTTCGCTCGTATTCCCAAGACCTTAGTTAAGGCCATATTGCAATTTATATTTGGGTTTAATTTCATGTTGTGTGCGTAGTACTTCAATTCAAGCACTCACACACATTGAGCTTTCGCTCTTATTCCCAAGACCTTAGTTAAGGCCATATTGCAATTTATATTTGGGTTTCATTTCATGTCGTGTGTGTAGTACTTCAATTCTCGCACGCACCCACATTGAGCCTTCGCACTTATTTGCAAGACCCAAGTAAGGGCCCATATATACATTATATACGTATTTCCCTTCCCTTCGGCAATTTCCATTACAAGTCATTTCCCTTCGGCAATTTCCCTTCGGCATTGTCTTTTAAATTCGGGTTTTTCCTTTGGAGTTGCGTGAGTTTGCATTGCATATACGCCATACCACGAGTTAGGACGCATATTGCATCAAAGCAAACCCCATACTCTCGCTCAAAGTCGCCACATTTTAGTGGAGTGTTCATAACACACACCTAGGTGGCCCCAAAGAGAGATAAAAAGAAAGACTTAGGCACATGCAAATCCATGTGATCTAAAAACTGAAAATCATACCAAAAGACCTGAATCAACACCTCAAAACAGCTTTCGTAGGTCCTTATATCTAAAAACTCGATCTTTAAAAGTGTACAAACTGACCCTTGCGCATCGGTGCAAGAAGGTCTGCGACGACAAGAGCTTGCTTGCTCACAGTTGCCACGTTAGAAGTCAGGTTTTAGAATATATCTTCGCTAGCTTAGGTAAGCTAGCTGGCACGCCCTGTTTGTTTAAATAGGACTTAGGCACAAGAAATGGTTCGCTTCAGGCCTAAGAACCAGGAAGCGGAAATTTTCTGCGTCTACAGTTGTGACTCAATCTTTTTAAAAGAAATGATGAAGAATTAAAAATAAAAAATAAAAAATAAAAAAAGAGAATTACCTTTGAACCCTTCTTTTGTGACGTGGGCCATGTTCTTTCTATGGATGTTTTTCTTACTCCATCGAATAAGGGTCGATCTCTCCTACTACCAAATTGTTCTCTTTGGTAAAAAATTAGAATCTATTAAATCACATGCCTAGTGAGCCTTGGATAGAGAGATTTGCCACTTATGTTCCTTGGTTTTGGGTAGGCAAGTAGCATTGGGTCTAGGTGAAATGAATTAGGCTTGGGTTAGAGAATGGGTTTTGGTTATAGGTGGATGGAGCTTGGGTAAGGTGTCGAGACAAAATGGTCTAGGTTAAGGGTTCAAGAGTAGAGGAATGGATTTGGGTAGGCTTTACTGGGTGTAGAACGATCTTTTTTGGATCAGATTGTATTGTGGATCGAAGGAATAAATGGGATCGATTTTGGTATGAAACACGAATAAAAGGGAGAAGTGCGTTGTTGGGTCAGGCATTCGCAATGACTCATATTTGGTTTAGTTTCACTAAAACTATGGAATAATAGGTCGGACTGGGTACAAGGAATGACACCCAATCTGGTTAAGGATTATGAAGGAGGGGGAAATGGAAAAAGGTTGATGGATTTCAAACTAGCAACGGGAAGAGGGTTTAACGCTGGAAGAAAAGAGAGAAGGGAGAGTTAGCAACAGCCACCATGGCTAGGCTCGCTATGGAGAGTGGCAGTGAGGCAGAAGCCAGATGGCTGGTCGGTTTGGTGGCGATGACGAGTCCGTGATGAGTGGCTGGGCTTGAGATGGTGGTTTGAGGTGAGGATGTAGAGAGAGAGAGACAGAGCAGATCGGCTTCTGCTTTTCTTTTTGTTGTTTCTTTTACAGATTGCATCACTCTCACCCAGATTGATAACAAGGGACTTTCATGGGTGATCAGCTCTTACAATAGGACTGTGGAAATCAATGATGCCTTGTGAAGCATTTAAGCTTCCCTTTTATACTTTAATGTAGTTGTTCTTCCTTTAAATGCGTTCTCGTTGTAGATGTTATTTCAACCTCCTATTTTTGACCATGTGATATTGAGCTGGTTGTTGAAAAGTGGCCATGGCTGCTTCTGGTAGCTGAAGAGTGGATGTTTGTCCCCTTAATAGCAGCTGAATGTGAGCTATTTGCGAGCTACGATGGTCTAGCAGCTTGCTCTTGCATGTATCCCTTTACTTGTATATTAATCTCATTCATACTTATCAATGTATTCTTTGATTGTAATGAGATTTTGAAGTGAATAACATTGTAATTTTGTTTCTTAATCCTTAACTAGCCTCTTCAAGGATTAAAAGGTTTAACACCAATCTCATCCATTTTCAAATTTGATTACTCGATTTATCATAAAAAAATTTGAGGTGTTTAGAGAGAGGCTTTAGACCCATATCCGACCTGCTATGCACGTGGTTCCAGTCTAGGCTTTAGCTTTGTGTCACCTTGTACCTAGTTCATCACTGTATAAGTGGCATTCACGTCATTCATTTTCATTCTGTACGCATGAGAGTTGAGAGGGTATAGTTGGCTGAGAGCCACCATCTTCTATCTTTTGTGCCCCATATTCCAGGCGAGAGATTGTTGAGCCGAGAGCTAGAAAAGTTGAGCATCTGCGGAGGCAGAACATCTCGTGCTCATTTGCTCGCCATAGTTGATGGAGGTTTCTGGTTTCTCTCACCCTTCTCTTCTTGATCCTTGTGTTCCTGGTCCGTGTGAGTGGGCTCATGAGACCAACAGCGAAAGAGGGTGGAAACCACGGCTTTTGCTGGCAAGGTCTGGTTTAGGTTAGACCAGCCAACGGGGCCCCATATATAAACTTGCACACAAATATAATTATTACAACAAGAAGTAAGCCTTTTTCCACATTAGATGGGGTCGGCTACATGGACATATATAATTAAAAATCACATAAATGATGTATATACTATATACATTGTGTACAAAACATTATATATTAAGTAAAGTATTATAAAATTAATAATGCAAATCATATTATATTACTTAATTAACAATATACTATATTACTTAATATAGTATAACATAGTAGACACTATATATTATATTACATTAAGTTAATTTTATATAAATATGTTTAATTGCATATATGGGTCGGACTCCTCAATCAAGATGAGCTCATAGAGCTTAATGATGTTGATCTCGACAACCATCATCCTTCAACTCACCCATCTGGCAAACCTAGTTTTGTTCTCTCCTCAGCCAATCGTCTTGTCTAAACAGTTGGATCTAGTCCTCTCCCTCTAAGCATATCTTTTCTTGATCATGATCTACCCCTAGAGTCTCTACCTCTTGAGAATCTACCATCGAGCATAATATCTCCCTCTCCTCTACCATCCTACTTTCTAGGTCCCATGAGCATATTGTCACCATGTGATAACATAGACTTGTCACTCGAGTCTCAAGCATATCTAAGTTAGGATGAGCTTGTAGTCTCTATCATAGAATTTAGTCCTCCAAATAATCCTCTCAACACTCCACTCCATTGAAGTGTAGATTTTGACCTCGACATTTTCTTTATCCCTCTTGTCGAGATAAATATATCTCACATTGTTTTCTTCGTTACCTTGTCTAATGAGGCCTTTGACTCTCAAACATGACTCTTAGACCTCACTCACTTCTTATACTTGTCCATCTTTGATCTTTTTACTTCGATGTTAGAGCACATCCTACCTTTATATGATCTTTTACTTATATCATGAGTCCTTGATTACTCTATGACCATTCTGTCAGTTTAGAATGTACATGTGGAGACCATGTTCATTAGAGATACACTTTTAATGCTCTCACTCTTCCATACCTACCTTGGTCTTGACTATTTTTTGAGTGCTTCTAGATAGGCACAAGGTCCTGGTTATATACTATTATTCAAGAAAAGGTGAAAAAAACCAAAATCAGAAAATCTAGAAAAGCCAAAAAATGTGAGTTTCCTTTGGTTCTTAGAATTCCTAGATTATCTAGAACACCCTCAAAGATCGTTTTTACCTTGAGTATGATCTTTCATCTACTTTTTCATCTATCTATATCATATATTCACCATCCTTTACACATGCCTCTTTATTTTCTTATATTTGCATCAATTCTTCTTACCATCCATGACCTTTCTATCTTGCAGCTCTACTCATCATCCATAGTTGAGAGCTTAGGCAATGATGATGCAATGCTTGATTTTGGAGAAGTGATTGATGATATCATTATTCTTCTTGAGTTTGGTCAAGCCTTAGAGTGTCAAGAAAACCCCTCTACCCTAGTAGGAGACTTCATAGAATTTATGGTCATACCATTCATGCATCTTGTCATGTTCATGCGTCTGTATTTGTTTGTTAGCTCATGCTTCTACCACTTTACCTAATCATACATCATGCATCTTGTCTCTTCATGCATCATACGTATGTGTTCATGCCTTGGATCTTAGATTGTTTCATATCCATGTGTCTCACACATTCATTTCTCATCTATAAATTCAATGTGTGTTTATGTGTCGTTAGTCAAGAAAATTCTATGTAGGTGATTTACCACATGATTGATCTCATTATTTTTCCTGCTCTCATGTTGAATCTTGTTAGACCCAACAAACATCTAGTATTTTAAAAAATAGTACCTAAGATATTTATTGGATTTTGACTTACATTTTATAGCTGGTTTGTATGGATCATAAGATAGTATTTCTTAAAAATAGTCTAAAGACAAAGGATCAGTGTGATATTTCTAGCATCGTACTCCTATGGCTTGATTATTTTGAGTCATTGCCATAATGGTTGAAAGTATTACCTTAGAGTCTACATTTTATATTTTTGGTTGATTAGATAATATTTCTTAAAAATGATCAATGCATGATGCTTGTAGTAATATTTTTAGAATCTAACAAAAGTAGGGATATGCGTGATGCCTGTACTGCTATGCACCTATGGCTTGATCTCTTTGAGTCATTGTCTCTATAGTCGAAAGTACTAGTCTCATATTCTAGTTTTGATATCTTGATATACTTATGCTATTTTATCTATTTGTGTCTTTGGATTTGATTTAAAAAATATGGGCTTCACTTTGTTTTAAATCCGTTTAGAAAAATCATTTACGTTTGATTTTCAGCCTTGAGAAAGTTTAGAAAATGATCAATATATGTATTTTGGTAACATTCTTGTAATTTTTAAAATACTAAAATAATTTATTCTTGGGATATCTTACCTTATTGATCAGCTAATGTCTTCTTCATTCTAAGTTGTGTGTTGTGGCATTTGTACTTAGTGTAATATATTCATTTTGTGTATGTGTTGATTGAAATGCTATATTCTAAAAAAAGTGGAAAGCCAAAAGGGTAAAGAAAGTTCAAAAGTTAAAAAGTGAAAAGCCAAAAAAAGTTCAATTTTATGAGTTTCCTTTTAAGTTATTATCCTTTATACACTCAGAATGCTTCGGAAGGGACTAGTTAAGTTTATTATATATCTTCTCGTATTTGGGATATTGTGCCCTTACATATTGAGTTATTAAAGTTTAGTATATTTGAGGAGAAATCCATGCTCCATTTGGAGTGAAGAGTCCTAGCTTGTTTATTTGTCAATGTGTCACTAAATTGTTATTTTTGTCATTTTAAAAATTAATATTCTGATTACCAAGATTTGTATTATTTTATTCTTCTATTAGTATAAGTAGGGAGTTAATTTGAAAAGCTTCATCTTTCTAGATTTTATTTGAAGTAGTTCATTCAAAAGAGGTTGATTTTCAAAAAAGTCTTTATGATTTTTAAAATTAGCACATGAGCTATCATTGTTCTTATCTCAATACCTAGGTTTGTTCTTGTCTTTGTGAGGAGTCTTGTTCTTTTCTTTTCTTTTAGCTTGCATTAAAATGTATATCCTCCACTGTGATATTTTAATATAGGTATCATTTGTCTATTCATTTGTCCCACTTGTGTTGAGACCATGCATTTTATTACATTATCACATATATAAAGTCACATTTAGAGCATTTTTTTTACTCATGATAAGAGTCAAGTATTATTCTCCCTTTAGTATTAGGTTTAAAGTCCTTTCCTTATTATGGTAGAGATATTTGACTTCACATTGTTCACATATGATAGTCCCTTGTTATTCAAGAAGGTTTTTTAGTCCATTTTGGGTTCTCTCCTTCTGGGCAAGATTTTTCTTCTTCACTTCACTCTTATTTCTATATCACCCATGACATCATTCATGTCATACCTTTACTTTTCTCACATCTCATTCCATTCTCACTCACTTCCTCTTTAGGTCATCTCATGTGCATTCTTTTTAGCTTATTATTTTTTATTATATAGATTTTATGGTCTCATGCTCTTTTCAATATGGTTTTATGTATATTCTTCTTCTAAGATGCATTCACTTGGCCTTGTTAGAGGTCTTTTTGTATTACAGGATTCTACAAGACACTGAAAAGTTCACCACCTATCTTCATCTTACACCTATCACGTATAATAGGAGGAGAAAGTCATCATTTGTGATAATCTCATCTGCACCTTCCTTTATCACATTGGATTCTACTCGACAAGGCATCAATATAGTTACTGTGATACCAGCCATCTATGTGATAACTTGAGGATCTTTAAGAATGGACTCAAGCCATCCACAAGTGTACCTTGAGGATGCTTTCAAAGGAACTTAAGGATAATTAAATATGGGTTACACTCACAACATCATGATGGAGAAAAAAGTGAATTATCAATGACCTCGCAAAATTGTGGACTTAAAGAACAAGATTCAAGTATCATTTTCATAATATTTTAAGAATATGAAAATAAACTCAACTTTCCCTAAAAGTCAAAGATTGTCCTCCTTTATAAACAACCTGAATGTTTTTTTCAAAGAAAATGATTTTAATGATATAATGATCTTATGAAAATTGATGATTCTTCTTTTATTTAAAAAAATCTTCTTTGTCTTGCACTCCGCTATATATGCAATTTATGTTAGGTCCCACAAAAAGACACTTCCTTAGCCCTAGTCCAGTCTAAATGGACCCCAGGAAATTTTTATAAAAACAACTTGGTTTTGACACCAAGTTCCATCAAAGATTCTAAATTTCTCAAGTAAAATTTTCTACTAAGGTTTTTGAAGTAAGTCAAAATTATGTGTTTATTTCTTGATCATCAACCAAGCCTTTTCTTGATTGATGCTAAATAGAGGCATCTATAAAAACCGGAAAATTTCTTTTAGAAAAAATTGATTTTGGTTCATAAAACTAGTTTTAAATATTTTAAAACATGTGAATTGATTATGTAAACCTTGGATTACGGGATATTTATCAAGAAAAGTCAGAGATTGTCTTTACAATGAACCAAATTGGATATGGAGAAATTGATTTGAAAAGGTTAGGTTCAACTCCAGAAGGAAATATGACATTGTGACATGCATCACCAATAGGCCCTACCAGAAGCAACCCCTACTTGATTCATTGAGAATTGTCCTAAGCCGCAGACCTAGTCTTGAAGCACTTTTGGTAAAAGCTTGGGTCTAATCAAGCCCACTCTATTAACCTGGTCCTTATTAGCCTATCTGATCAGCCTTAGCCCACATGAACCCACTTAGTTGAGTCCTAGTTGAGCTGATTCAGGTGTCACATATATTTACATACATAGATGGATATATATGAGGTTGGATCAGCCTATACATTGATTATATACATATACATATGGACATTGTCAATATGTGTGTGTGCATCATCACCTTCATATATGTTACTAGATGCATGCACATAGAGAGCCATCTGGCTGGCCAATTAAGGATAATCTTTTTGGGTCGTAAATATTTCCTTTTTTCAGCTTTCCTATGAAAGGAAATTTCTAAAATTCTGGGTAAGCTTTCTTATAGAATTAAAAGACTAGAATTTTGGCCAGATATCTCAAGAAAATTGCTTTTAATCTATATTTGGAAAGATTGTTCAAGCCTTACATGTGTTTACTTGCATCAATATGATTCATATATTATATACATTTTTGTATAATTTATGTAAGCAAATTTTTTTACTACATTTGGAAACCTGGTACGACTAAACCCTAACTCAATCCTTTTGACACTTGCTTCAATTAAATGGACCTTCAACCCAAAACCTCGAGACTTATAAGACCAAGTATTGGACGGTTCGTTGATTTATATACATTTGAAATGTTGGTTCAAGATTAAGTCAAACAATCAAGTCAAAATAGAGGACACTTGGCTCATTTATGGTAGACCCTAACTGAGTCCATTCAGCTCGTGACAAATGAAAGTCGTCCAATTCATGGTTCCTGCGCAAGTTTGAAGACATCTAATTATGGTTGATGCTAAGGGGGTCATCCAAGCTATGCAAGTGCTGACTCGGTTTAGTTAAGAAATTAAATGGAAATTGACCAAGCAGAGAACAAGGGAGTTGGCGTGACCTTCTATATATGACTCCATTAAAGACTAAGAATTACAGATTTTCAAAAGATCATTGAAGATATAGCTGGCTACAATTTTTGGAAAGATCCATATAATGGTTGACTCTTACATAAAATGACATTCTTTGGGTTAAGATTCATCTTACATTAGGATTGCAGTTAAGATATATCTTATATAATGCCTTGATAATTGTATATTAGTTAACATAGCATTGCAGTTAAGATTTATCTTAGATTAGCATCCTAATAGTTACATTATAGGCTTATTGCTTTGCATGTTTTAAACTCTAAAAACTCGTCTAGCATACATTTAAATTCTCCTTGTTATTGAAATTTCTTGATCAAGTGCATGGTATTCACATAAATCTTCAAGAAACTGAGCCACCTAAGTAATCCTCTATGCTTACTATTCCATACTTGAATTATAGCTAAAAAGCTTAACCTCATTATCCAATTTATCCAATAAACCTCACATAACCGGTCTACAATATAGCCTAATTGAATTCCCCCTTTATCATTTAGCTATCTAATAAAAAACCAGACACAACCTACTCCTAGGAACATATCTAGATTTGTTGGAGGCACAAGTGTGGTTTGGGTAACTCAAATTAGGAATCCAAAACATCTAACCCATTTAACCAGACCTGCCCTATTTAGGAACTCTAGTTACCTCTTTAGAAGACCTAGATCACCCTTAAAATAAACTACCTATAATGAACAGCAAACAACCCCCTTTTGTTACTCACCTTTTTCCCAAGTATATATGAATTTCTGATTTCAATTAGCCAAATAAACTACTAGCACAAAAGTTGACCCTTGTCTGGTGGGATAAGAAGATTCTTTGCAAAAAGAATTGAAATAGGGCCACACACATTTGGAGCGATTGGCCGTAAGTCTTAAAGTATTATTTCCAATTTATTCCTCTCTTTTCAAGAAGATTGTTGTGAATAAAGGTTTTGTAGAACTGAAATTTGCATACAAGACAACATAGTGCCTTTTCTTGACATATAGTAGGTGATAGCCTTGTTACCAGGCGATGAGTCATATTGAGCATCACGGGTAGGTTAGCCTATGATCCAACCCAACTTTGAGATAGATTATGTGGCAGGATCTTCACAACACCACAAGGATGGTACTCCTTCACAGTGTTATTATGATGCAAGTGTTGACGAGTATTTTATAGCAGATGATGTTGTCACCTCTCATATCTTGAACTCACTTCCTAACTTTGCAAGTCACATTGTATACGAAGAAGATAATTCTAAACCTTTATGTGATTTAATGTTCTATGTATAATAAGTAATAGATTCTTCGATATGATTGTAACTAACAAATACTGTGTAAATATGCAAGAATTGTTGAAATTGATGCTATACTATAGACAATTTCATGTTGTAATTAAGTAGCCTTTCTATCAAGGAGATGTTCTAGTGCTAGGTAGTTGATAAGATATCGTGTAGCGGTTTGGATTATTTGAATAGGGAGGCATATTATTTCAAATATTAAGTGATAATAACCGAACATTGAACAACTTCTATATGCTACAAAAGTGAGATGGCATCACTCTCTATGATGTTTATGAGATTCTCAATCTTTAGATGAGTCCTGCCTTTTAGCTTTATCATAGGTGATAGAGATGCTGAATTGAAGCTGCAAATGAAATCTAGAGGTGTGAAGTTCAATATGTTCTTGTTGCATGTTAGAAAAGAGAGATTACAGCTAAGCATAAGGCATTACTAATTATGAACCTCATGCCATACTTTGTTACCGCACTAGCAACAACAACCGGCATTGGATCCTAGAGCCAACAAGCCTTCAAGCTTTTCATCCTTGGTTCAAAACAGGCATGTACGGGAGTGAAATGTGGAAGTGAATGTTGCAATGCCAAGTCTCCCAAAGGAGTTTATTGCTTTATTCATTTGGTCGATCAAAAGATGCTTCCAAGCAGAATCCATGCAACCACTAAGGGAGCCACCTAACAGCCTAGTCCCCTAGCAGTTCGGCTCTACCAATGGAGGCTAATGATGGTGGTGATTGACCCAAGGGGGCATCTCAGATGCCTCTTCCTCATCCTTCCCTCCGTACTCTCCCCTCTAGCCCTCTCTCTCTCTCTCATATTCTCTCTCTAGCAAAGACCAAATGAGACTCTACACTAGTTAACTCCCTTTTATATCACTAAGGGTCATGGTACAAGGACTCCAAGATACTAGTACCAAGACACTTGGGACAGGACACTCTCAACCCTCTGAGTTAATCGGAGCTTAACCTGTTGCTTAAGCTTGCGACACTATCTATATACAAGCCATGAGCCTTAGCTCTGAGGTCCATGAACTGGAACTTAGGAGAATTTGCAATAGTGATGAGATGTAGTAACTCATCTCGTTTTGCCACCCTACAACTATATGAAAGGATAGATGAAAGATTATTAATGTTGAAATCTTGTTGTGAATTGATTGTGTATTGCGGTTAAAATATGATATCTTCTTTGTCTCTTGTTTGATTGAAATATTTGTCATATGTTCTTGTTAGTAGAGCAACACATGCGTGTAAGCTCTATTTCAGACTCTCATAGAATATAATATATATATATATATATATATATATATATATATATATATATATATATATATATATATATATATATATATGTGTGTGTGTGTGTGTGCGCGCACTTGATTTACTGCTTTTATGCGATTCAATGACTGCTTAATAATTAACCCTGGGTAAGCTAATTAGTTTGATTAGGTAGACAAGTTAAATAAGATTAATTTGTTTCTTCAAAGGGATTGCGATCGAATAAAAGTGTGGAAGAGAACATGGGGAAATAGGTTACTATGTTAGTTTGCTGGGACGGTAGCTTGTTAGCATAGAACTCTAGGAGTAATAGAGTCATTGGATATTGTAGATGTGAATTTTTGTTCCGAAGTCTATGTAGATACTTAAAACTAAATTTGCAAACTACGAGTGCGCGAGCATGCCAGCTATTTTGCTTTAACTAGTAAAAATAATTTTTTGACTTTTTTGGCGATTGTGGATAAATGAGTTCTTTTCGACGTAGGTCTTCTTGAACCGATACTCAAAGATAAGCATAGATGCTTGAAAATTTGTCTTAGGATTCGGTAAGTTTTCAAAACAAATCTTCAATCAAAAAGTCTTTCCAAAATCGTGTGATCATTTCCCTTGACCAAATTTCAATTTCAAATCTAAAAAATAGAAACAATTATGTTTTTAGCAACAAATGTTCCTAATTCTTTTAGTATTGTGATGATTCCAAAAATCCCGAAAAATTAACCTATGATAGGACCAAGCATGGAGTTTATTAAGATATTTTTGTTTTTAGCTTTTGGATCTAAGGATGAACATAATTAAATCAATGAGTTTCTCAGCCTTGAAACTTGGGATAGACTTTGTAATAGAAATATAGAGACTTAAAAAAAATATTTGTATCTCAATACATAGATGTTAGAATTTTATGAAAGTAATCACGTTAGAAAGCTGTGAAAATAAGCTTTCTAACAAGATGATTTTTAGAGATTTTGGATTATTATATAAAGAGTTAAAGGGACTTTAACCCAAGCTCTATTGTAGGATGTATAGTGCAGAAAGGTTCTATCTCAGTTTTTATTTAGATTTTCCAATTTTATTCATGACCTTACACATGTGTATAATTATTGAAAACTTTATGGAGTGTTGGTATGTGTATGATGAAATATGCACTGATTTTCAGGATTTTTTGTTTACTAAGTTGGGCTGGAAAATCAATAATCAGATGGATACACATTTTCGAAAATAGAGTTTTCTGTTTTAAGAGGCTAATAAATGCATCCGATTGATCTTTAATGATTTATATGATCATCCAAAGTAATTTTCGGTTGAGGGTTTTATTATATAAGAGAGAAAGTACAATAGTCAAGAGAAATTATCATATAGCTTAAGTATATAAGAGATGAGAGAGTATAAGGTATATAATGTATATTAAGGTAGATTTAACTACAAATCAAATAATTGATAAGCGATTTTACCTTTGCTCTTAGATGAAAATTTGCAGTACCTTCTCTCAAATATTATAATGATTTGGAGACAAATGCTCCTTAATTACAACATGAATTGAATTGAATTGAAGAAACAAAAGAGAAAGAAAGAAAACCAACATTCATTGAAGACCTTGAAATGGCTTGGAGACCGGCAATACCTCCACTATTGGGGAACTCCTCCTCCTTCTTCCTCTCCTCTTCTCTCCCTCTCTCTTTGTTGGGATTTTCTCTCTTAATTTTTCTTTGGGTTTTATTTTAGGTTAACTCTTAGGTTTTTCTCAATTAGTCTCCTCTAAACCAGCTCCTCCAAGGCCCCTATTTATAGATTTCAAGGGGGGCTTCTAGGGCCTTCCATGAGTTGGAGCTTGGAAGTGGTTTGGCCCAAATTTGATCCAATCCAAGAGTGGTTGCTGGCCACATGGCTACACATAGGGTGCATTGTGGTGTCCTCTTGACCCATGTAGAGTCTTGATGTACCCCTAGGTATAGTCCACTCAAGCTTTGTGCGGTTTGGTAGCTCACCCTTGGCTAGGAGTGGACATGAGGCAACTCGAGTCTAGGTGCAACCTTGACCTTTGTCCATTGCATGGGTGTGGACTTTGACTTAGCCCACTAGGCCTTTGTATTGGCCTTTCTTTGATCCTTTTTGACTTGATCTAGTCTTTGGCTTTGTGTCTTGAATGCCTTGTCTTTCTTGCTACCAGTTTTGACTCGACCTTGATTATGATATGTCTTGGTTGGTTTGGTGCACCTTTTTACTTGATTGAGTTTGAATTTGACTTGGGCTTCTTGACATGACCCTTTCATTGTTTGAGCTCCTCTTTAGGTTGGGCTTATACTCATTTTGATTTGATTTGATTTTGGGCTTGTGGTATGTTTCCATTTGATTTGGTTTTAGGATTGATCATGAGCCTAGTTTGACTTGGTTTTGGGCCTGATCATGAGTCCATCTTTGATTTGGTTTCTGGGCTTGATCACGAGTCCAATTTGACTTGGTTTTTGGTATGGGATAGTTTCATGTGTCACCCAATTTGACTTGATTTGATTTGATCCCCTGTAGGTGTTAGAGTTATGCTTCATAAAACTTAATTTCTTCTAGGTGATCATCTGCTTTTATCCTAACCTTGAGGAATTCAACTTTGCTTGATTATCTTTTCAGTTAAAATTTATGATTTTAAATATTTCTTTCTTTAATTATTTAAAACCATTTCATTTGAGATATATTTGAAAATATGAAATATTCAAATATTCTTTTTAGAAAATAACTAAGTTTTATTCCCAATGTTTGTTTGCATGGGTAATTTGCTTTCATTTCGTGAGTTAGACTTTACTATTTCAACTACTTTAACCCTTTGTTGGGTATAGGGTGCTGAACCACTTTAACTCTTGGGTATAGGGTCTCAAAGTTAGACTACTCTCAATCGGGTAAATTTTTGAGATCTGGTTTGAATTTGTTTTGTTTTTGAATTTAAGAGGATTTGTAATTTTGTGAAATTGTTATTTTGCAAATATTTCATGGGTTTGGTTCTCAATGTCCCAATTTTTTTGTTTTTTTCAAAAATTATTTAAAACCATTCTTTATTTGAAGGAAATATTTTAAAATAGCAAAATCCTGTCAATTTGTCCATGAGAGCAAAGTAGTTACTTTTTTTAGCTTTTGTCAAAATTATATTCTTTTGAGAGGGTGCAATATATCCTTATTTTGAGGCTGCTATGAATTTTTGGCATAAAAATGAGTTTGTTTAAGGTGTCTTTATTTGAAAACTCTTAAAAGACCCAAAACCATAATTTTTCTTAAAAAGGCAAATTTTCTAAAAGATCAAATCTTTTGAGAAATTTTTTTGGTGTTTACAGATGCCTATCTTTGGCATTAATCCAAATTTATTTGGTTAGTGGCAAAGAATAGCATCTACAAAATTATTATTATTATTTACTTTTGAATTCTATAGTTGATTTGCGTTGAATCAAGATTTCATGAACTTTCACATTTTTGGTAAGGGATTTTTTCTTGGACTTGGGTTATCCTAATTTCGATGGAAGAGGATTTTTAGGAAGGGTGACTCAACATGGATAGTAGTCAACCAATGAAAGGATCATATATGTATAAGACCATGAATGCATATGGGCATGAAATGTGTAAGATGCAATGGATGAATGTTTGAGGTCTCCATGACTTATTTAGGGAGTTCCATGAATGTTTGGCTGCCCTAAGTGGGATGACCTCCATGTTCATTTTCTTGATGCCTTGAATTTTTGTAAAAATCATTTTGATAGGGATACTTTTGACTTTCATCTCCTATATTTTCTTCACTTTGGTTTTAAAGCAAATTACTTGGTGGAGGTTTTTATTGTTGGAAAAATTCAACAACAATTCAAAACTCCATTTTCCATACTATAACGCATAACCCTCAAATAAAATGAGATTCAAATTGATAGGTTCTATTCCTACTTTAGGATCATAATGATAAGAAATTTTTTTCTTTTGAGATAAGCTATAGGAGTATGGGAGAGAGTTCCCACGGTCCCTTCTAAAACATCTCGTGGTATAAGTAAAAGAGATTTTTTATGAAAAATGTTCTTTTTGATCTTTGACTTTTTCTTTTTTCTTTTGACTTTTTGCCAATTTTCTTTTTTGGAGAGAACAACTTATCCCTCTGGATACTCGGTCTAGTGAAGTATGTCATATTTTATAACAACACATACTACAACAACAAACAACAATAACAACTAAGCCTTTTCCCATACTAGACGGGGTCAGCTACATGGATTCTTTGTTTCCACAGATACCTATCATGTGCCATGTTAGCAGTTAACTCCCAATAAGCTAGATCATTCTTTATTGTTTCTTTTCAACACTTTTATGGTCATCCTCTACCTCTTTTAATACTTTCCAAATTTAGATTTTCTAACCTTCTTACAGGTTCTATATGTCGAAACCATCTTATATGATGTTCTCTCATTTTACCCTCTATTGGTGCCACTCCTAATTTGTTTCTAATAACCTCATTATGTATATGGTCTTTTCTTATATAACCACTCATCCATCTCAACATCTTCATTTGTCACATACATCTTTTGTACATGTTGGTGATTAACTGCCCAACACTCAGAACCATAAAACATGGCAGGCCTAATTGTTGCTCTATAATATTTACCTTTTAACTTTAATGGTATCTTCTTATCACAAAGAATACTTGATGCTCCTCTCCATTTTAACCAACCAATATTAATTCTATGTGTAACATCTCCATCAATTTTTCTATCACTCTGAAAAATTGACCCTAGGTATTTAAAACTTTCCTTTTGGGGAATGCAATGTGTGCCAATTTTAATTTCTATGTCCTCTAAAGTAACCAAATGATCAAACTTATATTCTATATATTTTGTCTTTGTTCTACTAAGTCAGAGGCCTTTGCTTTCTAATGTTTCTCTCCATAGTTCCAATTTTCTATTAACTTTTTCCTTAGACTCCTCCATTAATACAATGTCATCTGCAAATAACATACACCAAGGTACTTCATCTTGAATATGTTTTGTTAACTCATCCATCACCATTATAAATAAGTATGGACTTAAAGTTGATCCTTGATGTAACCCAATATTAACTTCAAAGAAGTCTGTCGTTCCTTCATGAGTCCTCACACATATTTTTGTACCATCATACATGTCTCTTATAAGGTTAATATATGTCAATGGGATACCTCTTTTTTCCATAGTTCTCCAAAGAACCTTCCTCGATACCCTATTATAAGCTTTTTCTAGATCAATAAATATCATGTGAAGGTCTTTTCTTTTTGCTCTAAAATGTTTCATAAGACATCTCAAAAGGTGAATCGCTTTAATAGTAGATCTACCTGGCACGAATCCACATTGGTTCTTTGTTATACTTGATACTTGTCTTAACCTACGTTTGATAATTCTTTGCCATAATTTCATAGTATGACTCATTAACTTGATACCTCGATAATTCACACAATTTTGAATGTCTCCCTTGTTCTTATATATGGGTGTAAGTGTACTTTCTCTCAATCCCTCGGGCATCTTTTGGTTTTTCCATATTTCATTAAATAGTCTTGTGATCCAAGTGATTCCTATTTCTCCTAGTATTTTCCAAACTTCTATAGGAATATTATCTGGTCCTACCGATTTACCACCCTTCATATGTTTAAGAGCCTCTTTGACTTTATTCTTTTGAATACGTCGGTAGAAATTGTGGTTTATATACTTTTTTGATTTAGCTAAATCTCCTAAACTAATACTAACATCTTTATTTTCATTAAAAAGATTATAAAAATAGTTTTTCCATCTATTTCTTATATCATCATTTGCCATTAGAAATTTTTCATCTTTGTCTTTTATGCATCTAACATAATTAAGATCTTTAGTTTTCTTATCTCTAGCCCTAGATATCCTAAAAATATCTCTTTCACCCTCTTTTGAGTTGAGTTTTTTATATAAGTCCTCCCAAATCTTAGCTTTTGCTTCACTAACGGCTTTTTTCACTTCCTTCTTTGCTTTCTTATAAGCTTCTAAAGTTTCACTAGTTTTTTTAGCATAATGTAATTTGTAACATGCTCTCTTTACCTTGATTTTATTTGATATACTTTACTGCACCACCAAACTTCTTTTTGTGCCAGTACACCTCCCTTAGATACCCCTAACACATCTTTCGCCACTTTCCTAATATATATTGCCATATTGTTCCACATATCACAGGGTGTGCCAACATAATTCCAAACATCTCCTTGAAGGACTTTCTGTTTAAATATATCTTCTTTCTTGCTTTTGAGGTTCCACCATTTAGTCCAAATAGCTCAATGCACTCTTTTCTTCTTTGTCCATTTTTTATTTATAAATTCATAACTAAAAGTCGATGTTAGGTGGTTAAGCTTTCTCTTGGAATTACCTTACAATCTTTACAACACACTCTATCTTTTTTTCTACGAATAAGTAATCAATTTTTGTTTGTGATAAGCCACTCTTATAAGTAATTGAATGTTCATCTCGTTTTTTGAAGATTGTATTGACTATAAAGAGATCAAATACCATAACAAAATTTAAAATCTCCCTACCTTCCTCGTTTATATCCCCAAAACCAAAGTTTCCATGAATCCCTTGATATCCTAATGCCTCTTTACCGACATGTCCATTTAAATCTCCTCCTAAACAAATCACTCCCTTTGTGGAATCTTTTGAAAAACCTTATCTAACTCTTTCCAAAAAACTATCTTTATACTATCTTCTAGTCCTACTTGGGGTGCGTAAGCACAAACTATATTCAAAACCTCTGCTCCTAACACTAATTTCAACGTTATGATTCGGTCACCATATCGTTGTATGTCTACTACACTCTCCTTTAAATCTTTATTTATGATAATACTAACTCTGTTTCGAGCTTTTTTTTTACTTGAGTACCATAATTTAAAACCTGTATCCTCTATTTCCTTTGCTTTTTCTCCAACCCATTTTGTCTCTTATAAACATAGAATGTGAATCTTTCTCCGAATCATAGTATCTACCACCTCCATTATTTTATGGATAATATTTTAATATTCCAAGTACTAATACGAATCTTATTATCTAGGACTAACTTCCTTATCCCCCGCATCCATCCATAATCAAAATGCGGAGACCCTCTCTGAAAATTTTTCACTACATTCGGGCGGCAATGTAGTGGGACTAACTTCTTTACCCACACCCGTCCATGATATGGGAACCCTCTCTGCAATTGATTCACTACATTCGGGCGAAAATGTAGTGGCCCTTGCTTACTTCTTACTGCATTCGGGCTCTGCAGCACGTCGCTAGGCAGGAACGCCCCAAAGCAATGATCATAATTTTTGTAATCCATGTTATAAAAATCCGATGAAGTTTTACGCTAGTTGTCAGAAGCCTAACACAACCCTCCTCCTTTATACAGACTTGGGACCGCAATGCAAGGGTGATCCCTTACATGGGCGGAGTTTATAATTGCACATACTATTTGAAAATATTTTGTTATCTTAAACTAAGCCCTATCTTATAAAAAAAAGATTTTTGAAATGTCATTTCATGATTTTGAAAGCACTCCATTTTTCATAAAGCATCAATCCCTAGTTAAGAGGCCCATATTCGACTTGATCCCTTTTTTAAGAAACTAAAGAAGATCCATTTTCAAAAATCATTTCAAAAGAATTTGTGGTCGACATTAAACATCTTTTTAGATATTGGGCATTTATAGGGTCTATCAAGTTTCTTCCCTAGGCATCAATGAGCCAACATGTATGATCAATTTTTGTTTTATTCTTTTTATGATATAAGCACATTCACACTTGGGCCACCCACCCCTTTTCGAGAAGATGTGGGCCTCTTATAGGTGAAACATGTAAAAATGTATTCTCATATGAGATGATGGAGATACATGCTTTATGAAATAATGAATATATTGAAATCTCTACTAAAGGTGTTTAGGGAATGCCCCTAGTTTGGAGAAAATGAATGATATTCACACTATGACCGATCCCTATTGTGGCATGATAATTATTTTCAATGTGATGCATGAATAACTTATAATGCACGATCTTGGTTTTTGGCATTGCATGATATGATTCTAGCCTTTGGTGTATTTTGGGTTAGGTTTGATTTCTATGTTGATCACTTTCTAGGGAACTTAAATGTTCGCACAAGTCCAAGTCCAAGATTTTGTTGATTTTTGAGGGAGTTCATGTAAATTGACATCACTCAAATCATCTCTAAGGGGATTGACATTTTTTTTTTGAAAAATGGTTTTGATTTTTTTTTCTTTTGATTTTTTTTGTATTTTTGATATTTCCTTTTTCCATTTTTTTTTGGATTTTGGGAATAACCTATAAAATATATAAAAAACCTAGAGTTAGCTTCATGTCCAAGTGGGTCCGGGGGTTTGAGTGCATCAAGGATGCGCACCCAAGATGTAATTTGGTTGATGTTTTTAGGATAGATCCTAGGTGCAACCCAATGTGCTTCTAGACGTGGATGAAGTGGGTGTATGTGGATGTGGATGCAAAAGGAAAGCATGTTTGATCACTTGCAACTTGGAGAGATATGGATTCTAAGGAAAACCATGATTGGTCCCTTGGTGAGTTTGTGAAGGTTTTGAAAAATCATGACCATAGGCTTGGGTTCATAATGCAAACATAGGCTCAAGGGAATTTGTTTATGCATGGTAGGGTTAGGTGTACCTAAGATGTTAATGCATGCCTTAGGAGTAGTCATGTTTGCCACTTTTTGAATTTTATTTTCCTTTTGTTTTTTATTTTGAATTTTTTTTGTTGGTGTGGGACTTTCGGCACACCTTGAAAATCCATATCCTTTGACATATTTGGTGGGTTTGTAGGTGCATTTGTGTGATTTCATGCATGAAATGTATATGAATGATTTATTGATCCTACACCAAGAAAAGGAGGATCGAGTAGGGAGTTTTGAGGAGAATGAGTTTTAGGCATACATTTTTTGAGCTTAACTACCTTTCCATGGTGGAAGCAAGCTTTCTTGTTGGTGTCCCGAATCGGCTCAAGCTCATGCATGGCTTTGAGCTGCCATTGCTTTGATAGGCCTTTAATTTCATCCTTAAAGCCTATGTGTATGCAACACTCACTCTTCTTTGTGTTTGAAATGGTGCTCATAGGAATGAAACCCATTGGAGTGCAAGTTTTAGAAAACTTTGGAGTAACTTGTGTGAAGTGAATCTCATGCTCCAATCTGCTTGTGTGCATAGAAATGTAGATTTCACTTTCAATTTTTAGAATTTTAACTTTTTTATTTTTCATTATTTTTTATTTTTGAAGATTTTCTAGATTTTTTTGGTTTTTTTGGACAATGGGGTGTTTGGATGATTAGCAAGGTTAGACGATTCGATCTCCACACTTGCTACATTTGTGGCCTCATATTCTTCATCAGATTTTGGGCTCACTTTGGTTTTTTGGGTATGGTTTTTCTTCGTATGGACCCGAGATGGTTTTTCATTTGAATGATGTGCCTTGGCCTCTTCACTTAGGGCCTCAATTTTCCTTTCAAGTTGTATCTCTCTCAATTCCTTTTTCAAAGAGGCAATTATTTCTTCTTGGGTTTGAGAAGTTTTCTTTTTGAGGTTTTGGAAAACCAATTTGGGAAGTTTGATGAAGCCTTCCTTGACATATTTTCAAAGAAATCATCCAAACTTGATATTATTGAGTTGTTGGAATTTTGAAAGCAAGGGATTGAAAAAGAGAGTTTAGAATCAGGATTTGAATTTAGTTTTTACTTTCAAAATCAAAACCAAATCAAAGCAATTTCCTAAGACTCAAGTCTCACCATGTGTGCCAAATTTATAAATTTAAATTTTTGTTCCGAAGTCTATGTAGATACTTAAAACTAAATTTGCAAACTATGAGTGTGCGAGCAGGAAAACTAGTTTGCTTTAACTAATAAAAATAATTTTTTAACTTTTTTTGGCGATTATGGATAAGTGAGTTTTTTTCGACGTAGGCCTTCTTGAACCGATACTTAAGGATAAGCTTAGATGCTAGAAAAATTATCTTAGGATTCGGTAAGTTTTTAAAACAAATCTTCAATCAAAAAGCCTTTCCAAAATCGTGTGATCTTTCCCTTGACCAAATTTCAATTTCAAATCTAAAAAATAGAAACAATTATGTTTTTAGCAACAAATGTTCCTAATTCTTTTAGTATTGTAATGATTCCAAAAATCCTGAAAAATTAATCTATGATAGGAGTAGGCATGTAGTTTATTGAGATATTTTTGTTTTATTTTTGAATAGAATTAAATCAATGAGTTTCTCAGCCTTGGAACTCAAGATAGACTCTGTAATAGAAATATGAAAACTTAAAAAAAATATTTGTATCTCAGTATATAAGTGTTAGAATTTTATGAAAGTCACCATGTTGGAAAGCTATGAAAATAAGCTTTCTAACAAGATGATTTTTAGAGATTTTGGATTATTATATAAAGAGTTAAGGGACCTTTACCCAGGCTCTATTGTAAGATGTACCGCATAGAAAGGTTCTATCTTAGTTTTTGTTTGGATTTTCCAATTTTATTCATGACCTTACACATGTGTATAATTCTTGAAAACTTTATGGAGTGTTGGCATGTGTATGATGAAATGTGTACCGATTTTTAGGATTTTTTGTTTACTAAGTTGGGTTGGAAAATTAATAATCAAACGGATACAGAATTCTGAAAACAGAGTTTTTTATTTTAAGAGTCTAATAAATGCATTCGATTGATCTTTAATGGTTTATATGATTATCCAAAGAAATTTTCGGTTGAGGGCTTTATTATATAAGAGAGTAAGTGCAATAATCAAGAGAAATTATCATATAGCTTAAGTATATAAGAGATGAGAGAGTATAAGGTATACAATATATATATTAAGGTAGATGTAACTACAAATCAAATAATTCATAAGCGATTTTACCTTTACTCTTGGACGAAAATTTACAGCACCTTCTCTCAAATATTATAATTATTTGAAGATAAATGCTCCTTAATTACAACATGAATTGAATTGAAGAAAGAAAAGAAAAGAAAAGAAAACCAACCTTTATTGAAGACCTTAAAATGGCTTGGAGACCAGCGACTTGGGGCGACATCTCAACTATTGGGAAACTCCTCCTCCTTCTTCCTCTCCTCTTCTCTCCCTCTCTCTTTGTTGGGATTTTTTCCCTTAATTTATCTTTGGGTTTTGCTTTAGGTTAACCCTTAGGTTTTTCTCAATTAGTCTCCTCTAAACCAGCCCCTCCAAGGCCCTTATTTATAGATTTCAATGGGGGCCTCTAGGGCCTTCCATGGGTTAGATCTAAGAAGTGGTTTGGTCCTTTAGACACGAAATTTTTCACTTCCAAGCTTATGTATAAACTGGAATGAGAATTTCTTATCTACTTAATGCGCGAGTGTACCAACTAATTTGCAAAAACTAGCAAAGTTGTGTAAAATATGATTTCTTTGGCGATTGTGGCTAATTGGGCTCATTTCGCTCTAAGCTTTCTTGAACCGACGCTCAAGAGTCAGCCTAAGCGCTTCGAAATTTCAAAATCATAGGTGAAAGAACTCTAATTTTCGTGAAGATGTGGTGTTTTGAAAGATGAAATTAGTGCACTTTGAATTAAGGCTTTGAAATGAGCAAGTCCTAAAAAATAGAATGTTTTGTTTTGAGACTTTATTTCCCGAATAATTCTCAATGTCTTACAGACCTCCAAAAATCACCAAATGTTTAGAAAATTTAGCCTGTGATGTGAAGGATCTGTACAAATCTTGATTTGGAGTTGTATTGAAGCAGAATTAAATCAATGAAGTACGTCTGCTCAGGTATCCAGAACTGTCTTGTCACAGAAATATAATGACTGAAGGATGAGTCTGTATCTCGGTGATATGAGTTCTAAATTTAGTGAATTTAATATTACTGGAAAGCTATGGATGTCAGCTTTCCAACGAAACAAAATTCATCCGATTTGAATCCCTACAGACAGAGTTATGAAATGAAAACCGAAGCTCTGTTGTAGGAAAATAGAATGTGCAGACAGTGAGCAGGTATTAACCTGATTTTGTCTAATTTTATTTACTTAGTTGCATGATCCTAAAATTCTTAAAATTTTTATTAAGAGTGGGCTTGTGTGTATAGAATGTGTGGACAAAATTTTAGATTAATTGGAGTAGGGATTTGAGAATTAAAAATGTAGCAAACAACATATGCAAAGATGCGAAAGTTTAGTTTCAGGTTTTTAAGAACATACGTGATGCAAACTCACATGAATTGAAACTGAAATAACACAACTCAGGAATTGAATTATTGAAAGTAAAGGAATGAAAATATATGTATAAGCTTAAGCATAGAGGGGGTAGAGAGTATAGAGTGTTTATAGATTATATCAAGGTAGAATCGCATAATCAAACATGTAGAGTGCGAGATTCTGCAATTCTAAATCTTATTACAACGTGGGGGGAGACAATGCTCCATTAATACAACCCTATTTCAATTAGATCAATAAGAAAGAAGGATTAAGAATAAAGGTATGAAACACTTATAGAAATTTCACCCAATTGGCCAGAATTTCAAGATTGAAATCTGGCAAGCACCTCTTTCTTCTTTGCTTTAAACTTCCTCTCCTCAAGCCCAGTTCTACCCTCTTCTTCCCCTCTCTTTTTCCTTCACTTGCAGCTCACGACCCTCTTGTGCAAGACCTCACTTCCCAGCCCCAAGATCAGCCCCTAATTGATGAGAGATAAAGCAATTCTAAGCTCCACCAAACATGCTCCACCCACCCTTGGCCTTTTTATAGGCCAAAGAGGCTGATTCTAGGCCCCTCCTTAGGGGCGGGTTGGATAAGCTCCTTATCACCAATTTGATCCACTCAAGGTGGTCCCATTCATGAAGGAATGGACCAGCCCCATGTGGGTTGGTATTCAAGTGAACCCGGAATTAGATTAGGTTCCATCAAGTTCAACCGGCCAATGCTTGACTTTATGATTTTACAACTTGAAACAAGGTGCTTCAATTGGCCGTGTGCACTCGCTAGGCTCTTTCTCGATTTGATAAGCTCGATCCTTGAACTTGATCTCATCTTGATAAGCTTGATCTTTGGATTTGATCTCATCTTGATAAGCTCAATCCTTGAACTTAATCTTGATTGGATAAGCTCGACCCCATGATTCAATCTTGATTGGATAAGCTCGATCCTTGAACTTGATCTCCTCTTGATTTTATAAGCTTGATCCTTAATCTCTTCTTTATTTGATAAGCTCAATCTCCCATTTGAATTTGAACTTGGTTCGATCTTGTCTTCTTTGCTTTTGGGAATTGATCTAGCTCCAAGCTTGGATTGGGTCTCACCTGTTTATCTGCTTCAGAACTCATGGGTTGTTGAATTTAAAACCTTTATTTTGAAATATTCTCCAAAAGACTTATACTTTAAAAATTTGGGGGTTTTGAATTTAAAGGTTCATACAGGCTTTAAATTGACTTTCGAAATTTAGGAGTTTTGAAAATATTTTGAAATTTTGGGTGTTTACAGATGGCCCTCTTTGGCACTAATCCAAATTTATTTGGATAATAGCAAAGAAGAAAACACCCTTTATGGATTTACTTCCCAAATTTTCTTGAGAATATAAATCATCCTTCATTTCATAAACTCCTTTTCCTTGGATCATAAAAGAGAGATTTCAGCCAAAAGGGACTTGACTTACATGGGGTATATATCCTAGGCATGATCATGCATGAATGACTTTTGAATGCATGCATGGTATGAGTGATGTGAGGTGAGTTTTTAGAGACTCATTTAAAAGGTGAATGAGCTTGGGGAGAGCCTCTAAAGGCCGGCCGCCCCAAGCAGAATGATCCCATGTCATTTTGATATTTCGGGTTTTCAAAATCTATTTTTAAAAGGAACTCCTTTTATTTTTAATCAAAAGGACTTCCTATTTTTCATATTGCCCTTCACTCGGGTTTCAATACCTACTACTTAGTAGAGGCTTTTGTAGGAAATTTTGGAAAACATTTCAAAGTTTCATTTCCCACACAATAAAGTCTAATTCTTAAACCAAATGAAATCCAAATAAGTAGATTCTATTCCTACTTTAGGATTTCCATGAATAAACCTTTTTCCATTGGGATAAGCTGTAGGGATATAGAAAAGAGTTATCACGGTCCCTTCTGAAGTGTCCCATGTTTTAAGGCAAAGAGACGGAAAATTGTTATTTTGAGCTTTGGCTTTTCCTTTTTCTATCTTTTTTTATTTTTCTCATTCAAAGAGAAGACCTCTTTCGGAGGAGTTTTTGTATTCCCTCTTTTTATCAGAAGAGAAGACCTCTTTTTGGAGGAGTTTTTGCATTCTCTTTTCTTTTCTTTTTTTTCATTCAAAAAGAAGACCTCTTTCGAAGGTTTTTTGTATTCCCTCTTTCTATTCGAAGGGAAACCCTCTTCTTAGAGGAGTTTTTGTATTCTCTTTGTCTTTTGAATATTGCCAATTTTCCTTTTTGGAGAGAGAAGTAAAATGGGGAGGAAAACTTATCCCTTTGGTTACTCGATTCATCCAAGATCATCCCATTTCCTAATAGCAACTACCATTTGAAAATATTTTGCTATTTTGAACAAGGCTTCATTTTGTAAGCCAAGGATTTTTGAAATGTTACCAATTGATTTTGAAAACTCTACGTAAAGCATCAATTCTCTTATTTAGGGTCATACAATCAATCTTGATCTTTCTTTCAAGAAGTTTCAAAGGAGATCCATTTTAAAATCTTTTTTGAAAGAATTTAACATAGACCCCATATATATATTTTTCTAAGTATTGGGCATTTATAGGGTCTACTAAATTTCTGCCCTCAACATCAAGCAATCAATGTGCATTATCGATTTTTTTGTTGCCCTTTATGACATGGGGACATTCCTACTTGGGCTGCCACCTTTTTGGGCCTCTTTGGGTGAATTATGTGTATGTGATGTATAAAATATAAAAATGTATTCCATGTAATACGATGGAGATACATGTTTTATGAAATGATGTGTATGACATGTGAAATGTATTCCATATGATATGATGACGATACATGTTTTATGAAATGACAAATGTATTGAGTCTCCATGAAAGGTATCTAGGGGATACATTTCCAATGCCCCTAGTTTGGTGGAGATAAATCCTATGATGTTAAAATGGCCACATGGTGAAGTGTCATGGGCTTGCAATGGCATACAAGATGAACGTGGGATATGAATGGCATATTCATGCACTTGACATTTATGACATTTCTAACATAACCATGACAATTTTTGCTTAAGAGTGGACAAACATAACCGGCCCTAAGTATTTTCATGGCCATCATATTGGCATTTACATGGCCTCTACATTCTCCATCGTGGAACTCATGTATCCTAACCTTATCAAGGTCTACATATCAACAAGATGCTGGAAAAATTCTCTCTCAAAATCACATGTAGTGTTGAAATTTTTCGAATCAAAGCTTGATCTTTAGAAGAAGCAAATTCAGGAAAACCTCCATTTTCTAAAATTTTTAATGTCTTGAAACTAAGGTTTTTCAAAATAATTTTGGTCATTTTGGCAAGCCATCCAAATCGTGAGTGGGTGCCAATTGTGCATGATTTGAAATAATCGACCACTCTAATGGCTAATTCGTGATGTGGTATGAATTTTCATTTTGTCTTACCAAATTTTTGAAACTTGGTTTAAGCATAGAATCTCCAAAGACTTCAATACACGAGTCCCTAGATTTTAAAAAATTTTAGGCCTTGAACGAATGCTTCATACTCAGCCATATTATTTTATCATGCCAAATCTAATCAAATAGCAATTGGGATTTTTCCTTTCTCGGGAGATATGAGGATGATTCCTATATCTGCCCCTGATTCTTGACCCCATCAAAATACATTTTCCATACTTGTTTTTCATTAAAACAATTTGTTAAAGCATGGTTTTGAAATTCATTTGCAAATATACCTTCATCAGGTATTTTATCAAGTATGGAATATGTGTCTCTAAGAGGCAATTCAGCCACATGATCTAGGGCTTGTCCCTTAATGGAGTTTTTGATGATGAAATCATACTCCCTTGAGAGGAGCTGCAATTTATGAAGTCTCCCGTTAGGATAGGTTTTTCAAACAAGTGCTTGAATGAATCAATTTTAGACATTATCTCTATGATGTAGGAAATAATGTCTCGATATTTTGGGAATCCTATGCCAAGGCCAAGCACGATTTCTACATGGCTTGATAATTTTCTTTTTTTTTCATATGCCAATAAAGTTTTCGAAATGTAGTAAATAGCATGCTCTTTGAGGCTATCATTCTCATATCGAGCACCCAATGCATTCGCATGTATTGAAATGTAAAGCAATAAAGTTTTTCTTGCTTTGGAGGTTTTAAAAATCGGAGGATTTACCAAATAACTTTTAAATTTTTCAAAAGTTTTTTGGCAATTCATTTCATTCAAATTTAACCCTTTTCCTCAAAAGCTATTTGAAAGGTTTGCATCTTTTTGCTAGATTGCAATCAACCTTGAAGGCTTCAGATTTGACTCAAATTGGAGGTTGGAGGCATGTCTATGATGGCTCAACTCATAGAGGATCGACTCTAATGCCCCTTTGGCTTAACATAAACTCTTTCCTAAACTTGGGTTCTAAGGGTAGACGATGATGTCTAGACCTAGTATTTTTCATGCAGATATAGGATTTCAAAATGCAATGAATGATGCTCATATAAACTTGCACATACTTTGGGTTAGACTCATTTTAAAAATCCCTGTTTTTTCCAAGTCAAGGATTCTATGAAATTTAGAAAGCTCGGAGGCTTGACCTTCCTCATGGATGAGGGGATCTTCCTCCTTGCTTTGATGATTCTCAAGCACTTAAATTCTAGAGAAGTGTTGGGCAAGAGAGAGGGTTTGAGCTTGATCGATTTTGGTTTGGGATATACATAATCTTGGAAGAAATGGGCTTTATACATGGCGATTATTTTTGGAATTTTCGAAATTTTTAATTTCTTTCTTTTTCAACACACAATTTCAAGGATCAATATAAAAGACTTTCTTTTTAAGGCTTTTTTCAACTAAAGAATGAAAACAATTTTTTTTTGAAATTTTCAGATTTTTCACATGTTTTTGGATTTTGGGAGTTTTCTAAATTTTTTTGGTTTTTCCAAATATATAGTTTTTTTGGATTTTTGGATAAACAGGGATCTTCCATCAAACCTACAAAGAAAGCTCCATGAATTAGACTCTAAACGATGGGTCTAAGCCATAGGTTTCGGTTTTAGTGGGTTTTAAGGACACCCTTGACCCAAGTGGTCTTAGGTGGTGGCTCAGGGGGTATGGATAGCATATAGCCCAATCCATATTGACTCGGGTTAGGTGTAGGTAGGATGGGTTCTAGCCTACCTTGACTCTTGGCTCCTAGACCTCGGTATGGTATATACCCCATGTTCAACATCATATTCCAACGCTTTCTGAGCTTTGAAATTTTTTTATAAAGTGCATGTCCTTGGAATATGGAGTCATCCATATCATAGATGTATACACGACTCATTTTTGGTAGGAGCTGGGAGGTATGGGATATGGAAGACTTGGGCTTCCACATGACCCTAGGTTGGGATGACTTAGGAGGTTTAGGCTTAGGCTCTCCTAAGTGGTGGACGGTTTTGACATGGTCCTTAGGTGCAACCCAATTTGACCCTAGGGATGGAGGGCTTGAGTTTATTTGAGTGCCAAGGGAAATCATGCTTGCTCCTTCGTAAAGTTGAGGGGTATGGGTTCCAAGGGAAGCCATGATCGGTCCCTTGGTGGTTTTAGGAGGGTTTATGGCCATGGGTTTATGGTACTAGACTAGGCTTGAGAAAATTGGTTCATGCATGGTAGGGTTAGGTATTCCTAGGATGTCGATGCATGCCTTAGGAGTATCCATATCTTTGGGCATATTCTATGAGTATGTGGGTGCATGAGTGTGATTTGATGCATCCGATGTATGAATGGTCGATCCTACACTAAGAAGGGGAGGATCAAGTAGGGAGTTCATGGGGGGATGAGTTTTGGACATACCTTTTTTCAGCTTGTGTACCTTTTCATGGTGAGAGCAAGCCTTGGAGTTGTTCTCGGGTGGCTCTAGCTCATGTGTGGCTTCGAGCTCCTATTGCCTTTCAAGGTCTTGGATTTCATTTTCCAATCCTACGTGTGTGCAACACTCATCCCTATGTGAAACTTGAGAGGTATGTGGGGTGTGTGAAATGATGTGGATCTCATGCCCCACTCTACTTATTGCCCAAAAATGTGGACTTCATTTCTAACTTTCGAAATTTCAACTTTTTGATTTTCAATTTTTTTTGGTTTTTGAAAAATTTCCAGATTTTTTTGGCTTTTTGAAACATGAAAAACTTTTTTTGATTTTTCCTTGGAAATTGGGGTGCTTGGATGTTTAGAAAGGTTAGATGATTTGATCCGAACTCTCCCTTCATCTCCAGCCTCATATCCTTCCTCGGATTTTGGGCTCAATTCAGTTTTTCTGGCATGATTTTCTCTCTATTTACCTGAGATGAGTTTTTATGTGATCGATGTGCCTTAGCCTTATGTCTTAGAGCATCGGTCTTCTTTTCCATTTCCTTCATCATTTCCCTTATAGAAACAAGCTCTTCATCTCGGGTTTTAGAGGATTTGGAAAACTGTTTTAAAACATGTGATGAGGATTTCCTTAGCTTACTTTCAAATGAATCATCCCTAAGCATTTTAAAATTTTGTGCACAAGTTGAAACTAACACTATGTTTTGCAAAGTGCTTGGAATTGGAAAAATTTTCACCTAAACTTGAAATTTCCTAAGACTCGAGTCCCATCGGGCATGCCAATTCTGTAGACACAAATTTTTTTACTTTCAAGCTAATGTAGAAATTGGAAATGAGAAATTCTTATCTACTTAATGCGCGAGCGTGCCAGCTAGTTTGCAAAAACAAGCAAAGTTGTGTAAAATTTGATTTCTTTGGCGATTGTGGCTAAGTGGGCTCTTTTCGCTCTAGTACTTCTTGAACCGACGCTCAAGGGTCAGTCTAAGCGCTTAGAAATTTCAAAATCATAGGTGAAAGAACCCTAATTTTTGTGAAGATGTGTTGTTTTGAAAGAAGGAATGAGTGCACTTTGAATTAACGCTTTGAAATTAACAAGTCCAGAAAAACAGAATGTTTTGTTTTCAGGTCTTGTTTCTCGAATCAATCTCAATATCTTATAGACCTCCAAAAATCACCAAATTTTTACAAGATTTAGCCTGTGATGTGAAGGATCTATACAGATCTTGATTTGGAGTTGTATTGAAGCAGAATTAAATCAATGAAGTACGTCTGCTCAGGTACCCAGAACTATCCTAACACAGAAATATAGAGACTCAAAGATGAGCCTCTATCTCGGTGATGTGAGTTCCAAATTTGATTCATATTGCTGGAAAGTTATGGATGTCAGATTTAAAATGAATTAAAATTCATCCGATTTGGATACCTACACACAGAGTTATGGAATGAAAACAAAAGCTTTGTTGCAGGAAAACAGAATATGCAGACAGTGAATAGGTATTAACCCGATTTTGTCTAATTTTATTTACATAGCTACACGGCCCTAAAATTCTTGAAAAGTTTATTAAAAGTGGGATTATGTGTGTAGAATGTGTGGACAAAATTTTAGATTAATTGGAGCAGGGATTTGGGAATTAAAAATGTAATAAACAACATATGCAAAGATGCAAAAGTTTAGTTTCCGGTTTTTAAGAATATACGTGATGCAAACTCACCCGAATTGAAATTGAAATAACACAACTTAGGAATTGAATTGCTGAAAGTAAAGGAATGGAAATATATGTATAAGCTTAAGCATAGAGGAGGTAGAGAGTATAGAGTGTTTATAGATTATATCAGGGTAGAATCGCATAATCAAACATGTAGAGTGTGAGTGTGTGAGTGGCAATTCAAGCATAGAATGAAAATTCTGCAATTCTAAATCTTATTACAATGTGGGGGGAGACAATGCTCCATTAATACAACCCCATTTCAATTAGATCAATAAGAAAGAAGGATTAAGAACAAAGGTATGAAATACTTACAGAAATTTCACCCAATCGGCTAGAATTTCAAGATTGAAATTCGGCCAGCACCTCTTTCTTCTTTGCTTCAAACTTTCTCTCACTCAAGCCTAGTTCTACCCTCTTCTTCCCCTTTCTTTTTCCTTCACTTGCAGCTCACGACCCTCTTGTACAAAACCTCACTTTCCAGCCCCAAGATCAGCCCCTAATTGATGAGAGATAAAGCAATTCTAAGCTCCACCAAACATGCTCCACCCCCCCCCCCACCCCTGCCCCCCCTTGGCCTTTTTATAGGCCAAGGGGGCTGATTCTAGGCCCTTCCTTGGGGGCGGGTTGGATCAGCTCCTTATCACCAATTTGATCCACTCAAGATGGTCCCATTCATGAAGGAATGGACCAGCCCCATGTGGGCTGGTTTTCAAGTGAACCCGACCTTAGACTAGGTTCCATCAAGTTCAACCGGCCAATGCTTGACTTTATGACTTTTACAACTTGAAACAAGGTGCTTCAATTGGCCGTGTGCACTTGATACACTCTTTCTCGATTTTATAAGCTTGATCCTTAACTTGATCTCATCTTGATAAGCTTGATCTTTGGATTTGATCTCATCTTGATAAGCTCGATCCTTGAACTTGATCTTGATTGGATAAGGTCAATCCTTGAACTTGATCTCCTCTTCATTTGATAAGCTCGATCCTTAATCTCCTCTTGATTTGATAAGCTCGATCTCCCATTTGAATTTGAACTTGGTTCGATCTTATCTTCTTTGCTTTTGGGAGTTGATTTGGATCCAAGCTTGGATTGTGTCTCACCTATTTATCTGCTTCGAAACTCATGGGCTATTGAATTTTAAAACTTTATTTTGAAATATTTCCCGAAAGACTTATACTTTAAAAATTTAGGGTTTTTGAATTTAGAGGTTCATAAAGGCTTTAAATTGACTTTCAAAATTTAGGAGTTTTGAAAATATTTTGAAATTTTGGGTGTTTACAGGCCCAAATTTGATCTAATCCAAGAGTGGTTGTTGGCCACATGGCTACACATGGGGTGCATGGTGGTGTCCTCTTGACCCATGTAGAGTCTTGATGTACCCCTAGGTGTAGTCCACCCAAGCTTGGTGCGGTTTGGTGGCTCACCCTTAGCTAGGAGTGGACTTGAGGCAACTCGGGTCTAAGTGCAACCTTGACCTTTGTCCATCGCATGGGTGTGGACTTTGACTTAGCCCACTATGCCATTGTATTGGCCTTGCTTTGTTCCTTTTTGACTTATCTAGTCTTTGGCTTTGTCTCTTGATTGCTTTGTCTTTCTTGGTGCCACTTTTGACTCGACCTTGATTTTGATATGTCTTAGCCCGTTTGGTGCACCCTTTTACTTTATTAAATTTGAATTTGACTTGGGTTTCTTGACATGGAACATTCATTGTTTGAGCTTGTCCTCGCCTTGGGCTTGTATCTATTTTGATTTGATTTGATTTCGGACTTGTGGTATGTTTCCGTTTGATTTGGTTTTGGGCTTGATTATTAGCCCAATTTCACTTGGTTTTGGGCCTGATCATGAGCCCATCTTTGATTTGGTTTTCGGGCTTGATCATGAGTCCAATTTTACTTGGTTTTGGGTATGGGATAGTTTCATGTGTCACCCAATTTGACTTGATTTGATTTGATTCCTTGTAGGTATTGTAGTTATACTTCTTAAACTCTATTTCTTTTGGGTGATAATATTCTTTCATCCTAACCTTGAAGAATTTTGCTTTGCTTGATTTTCTTTTGAGTTGAGATTTTTTATTTTAAATATTACTTTTTTTATTATTTAAAACCATTTCATTTTAGAAATATTTGAAAACATCGAGTTTTAATGAAATCCTCAAATATTTTTTTTGAAAAACAACTAAATTATATTCTGAGTGATTGTTTGCAACTGTGGCTTGCTTTCGCTCCATGAGTTTGTCTTTATTGTTTCAACTACTTTAACCCTTTGTTGAGTATAGGGTGTCAGACCACTTTAACCCTTTTGATGGGTGTAGGGTCTCGATGTTAGATTACTCTCGATCGAGTGAGTTTTTGAGGTCTGGTTTTAATTTGTTTTATTTTTGAATTTGAAAGGTTTTGTAATTTTGTGAAATTGTTATTTTGTAAACTTTCGTGGGTTTGGTTCTCAATGTCCTTTTTTTTGTTTCTTTGAAAAATTATTTGAAACCATTCTTTCTTTGAGGTTTGGAAAAATAATAGGAGAAATAGGAATCACTTGGGTCACAAGACTATTTAATGAAATATGGAAAACCAAAAGATGCCCGAGGAATGGAGAGCAAGTACACTTATACCCATATATAAGAACAAGAGATGACATTCAAAGTTTTGCGAATTATTGAGATATCATGTTAATGAGCCATATTATGAAATTATGGGAAAGAATTATCGAACGTAGGTTAAGACAAGTATCAAGTACAATAGAGAACCAATTTAGATTCATGCCAAGCAGATCTGCTATTGAAGCGATTCACCTTTTGAGATGTCTTATGGAACATTTTAGAGCAAAAAAGAAAGACCTTCGTATTATATTTATTGATCTAGAAAAAACTTATGATAGAGTTCTGAGGTCGGTTCTTTAGAGAACTTTAGAAAAAAGAGGTATCCCATTGACATATATTAACCTTATAAGAGACATATACGATAGTGCAAAAACATATGTGAGGACTCATGAAGGAACAACATACTTTTTTGAAGTTAATATTGGGTTACATCAATTATAAACTTTAAGTCCATACTTATCTATAATGGTGATGGATGAGTTAACAAAACATATTCAAGATGAAGTACCTTGGTGTATGTTGTTTGTAGATGATATTATATTAGTGGGGGAGTCTAAGGAAAAAGTTAACAGAAAATTGGAACTATGGAGAGAAACATTAGAAAGCAAAGGCCTCCAACTTAGTAGAACAAAGACAAAATATATGAAATGTAAGTTTGATCATTTGGTTACCTCAAAGGACATAGAAATTAAAATTGGCACACATTGCATCCCCAAAAGGAAATCAAGTACTGGATTCAAGTCCAATTCAGGAACAAAACTGCAAATCAAATCCAAGAGAGAGTGGACCATCCCAATCCGATTTTGAAGCCAAAGCAAGAATGTAAGGACCAAGCTCGTTCATCATACATGAACCGAGACAAAGGATCAAGTCTCAAGTAGGCTAAGAAAGGTGAAACTACCATGGGCTAGACCATACCCCATGTCAAGACTGAGTCTAAGATACTATGGGCAAGCAAGAGACACTAGGGTGGGTTGAGCTCACCCACTCAAGTCCAAGGCGGCTCATGGAGGGCTGCACCCAACCCATGCATGTGAAGGAGTTAACCTTGGATCAAGAGGAATGGCACCAAGGATTGCTTTAGGTGCCATCAAGTCGAGCCAAACTACACCTTGGCCGACTGTGACTCACTTGGCTCAAACACACCTAGCCAGACCATGTCAAACCAAATCAATGGGCTACACTTTGGCTGGACCTAACCTACCTTGGCTAGGCTAGCACTGGTCAAGAGGGGACCATTAAGAGGCCATGTGAGTCTGCCCAAGAATGGACCAAGACTTGGGCCAGGAAGACTCCACCTGATCCAACTGATGGAAGGCTCTAGGAGCCCCTCCCCATGGCCTATAAATAGAGGCCTTGGGGGGCTGTTTCAAGTAATTGAGGGGATTCAAAAGCAAGAGGGGAGGACGTGTAGAGAGCCTAGGAGAGAGAGAGGAAGAGTTGTAGCAAGAGAGAAGAAGAGATGGAAAGAAAGAGAGAGAGGAAGAAGAAGGAGAGAAGAAAAGGAAGGGGTTGATTCCTTCCTAACCCATCCCCATCCGATGCCCATTAGGTCCGTTTGTAAGGTTTTATTCTTACTCGAAATTTACTTTAATCTCTATTTATTCCCATTCAATTAAAAGAGGTTGTATTAATGGAGCATCATGTCCCCCATGATGTAATAAAAGTAGCAATCTTGCCCATTTCATTCATTTATATTTGTGCATGCTGCTGTTTGATTTTAAGTTTCTCTACCTCTCTATATGATATATCCTCTTCTATCTTCTAATCCCCTCTATGCTTAAGCTATAAAGATATTTCAATTCATTTTTCTTCAAACATTTACTTTAAATTTGCTATGATTAGTCATTTAATTTGAGACAAATGCATCCACGTATGTTTTAAACATAGAAAATATGTTTTTAGTGTCCTGCATATGTCTGATATTTTATTTTTCATTTCCATTTCTCTACTCTAAATAATCTGAAATATTGAACACCGAATCCTCACACATAAGATCACATATGATAAAATTTTCATGAATTGTAGATTCATGTAGCCACGTAATTAAAATTGGGGAAGATGAGAAAAATTCATCTCCAACTATGTAAAACTTGTATTTCCTACAATAGAGCTTGGATAATCATCTCATAACTCAATCTGTAATTATTCAACTTCATTAAAACTTATCTCTTTAAAAATCTGACATCCACAGCTTTCGAACAAGACCAAGTTCATAAAAATCAGAGCTCTTTGCACCGTGATACATATATTTCTTTAAGTCTATATTTTTGTAACAAAACTATTCCGAGTTCATGAGTATATGCATATTCTGGATTTAATTATAAATAATCACAGTACACAAAAATATTATAAAAATATTTTTAGAATCTTCATATTCTTGATTTCTCTTTCTAAAATTTTTGTGAATTTTGGAGATTCCAAAACCATTTAAAAAAATAATAAAACAAGTACTAAAAACAGAACCAATTTCTCTTTTCCAAAACTTAGAAAATTTTTCTTTCCAAAGACCTAGTTCATGAATTTGGCTAAGTCACTTGGATTTTTAAAGTGGATTTGAAAACACACTTGGTCTAAATCAATCCTCAAAGCGTCTAGGTTGACCCTTGAGTGTCAGTTCAAGAAAGCCTAAGACGAAAAGATCTCGCTTCCCCACAATCGCTACATGAAGTCGAAAAATATAACTTTGCTAGTTTAAGTGAAACTAGTTGGAACGCTCGTGTAAACTAAGTAGTATTTGGAAATTTATTTCAAGTCTCTACATAAACTTCGGAATAAAATTTTCACATTTACAACTATGTATACCATGATATCAAAAAAGCTAGAAGCAAATATCATCTCTAATTTACAAAAATCTTAAGAATAACATCTTCTAATGCATTTACTCTTCTAATATTAATTGTCTATGAGTATAATTCATGAAAAAATATCCACAACACATTTATGATAATTGCCATTTTCTATGGTAGAATATTACATGTAACCACTAAAATAAGATGTTGCATCAAAACATGACAATCATAAATCTTTAACCCAATAATCTTATGCTCATGCACTTCTACATTTTTGATATATCTAACAAAAACCCTTTGGGTAACTTAATGTATTATAAATTAGTAGGAAACCTATTTTTTCTCTTTTTCAATAAGTAAGAAGTACTCAACAAGATTACCATATCAATTTGCTATTAGAGTCCTTCGCATGCAATGAACTCTCACTGAGCCCAATGCCACCATGATTCATGACTTTATCAAATGTTTTCATCTTTTTCTATTTGAAATGATTAAATAATTTCATATAGATTCTTCTCAATATGAATAATATCAAGGTTATGGTGAACCAATAAAGTCTTCCAATAAGGAAGCTAAAAATATAATTGTTCCTACACCTACGTAAACACCCAAAATTTTTCACAAAAATTTTTGTGATATTTTATAATTTTGCCTTTTTTAAGAAAAATTAAAGTTTTTTGTCTTTTAAGGGTTTTTTAAATAAAGACACCATAAACGAACTCATTTTTTAGCAAAAATTTTATAGAAATCTCAAAATAAGGGTACATTGCACCCCTCTCAAAAAAATCAAATTTTGACAAAGAGATAAAAAAATACTACTTTGCCCCCAATGCCAAATTGGCAAAATTCTGTAAATTCAAATGATTTCCTTCAAAGAAATGATAGTTTTAAACAAGTTTTTCAAAGAAACAAATGAAAATAAAACATTGGAAAACAAACCCATAAAATGTTTGCAAAATATCAAATTTATAAAATTACAAAAACCTTTGAATACAAAACCAAATGAAATCCAAACCAGATCTCACAAACTCTCCAGATCGAAGATAGTCCTACTCTAAGACCCCATACCCATCAAAGGTTTAAAGCAATCTAAGACCCGAGTTAAAGTGGTTCGACACCCTAAACCCAACAAAGGGTTAAAGTGGTTGAAACGGTAAAGACTAATTCAGGGAGCAAGTAAGGTTGCACATGCAAATAAACACTGAGAATAGGACTCAATTGTTTTTCAAAAAGAATATTTGAAGATTTCGATTAAACTCGATGTTTTTCAAATATACCTCAAATGAAATGGTTTTAAATAATTAGAAAAAAATATTTAAAACCATGAATCTTAATTGAAATCAAGCAAAGCAGAAACCTTGAAGGCTAGGATAAAAGTAGATGATGCCCTGAAGAAATGGAGGTCCTCCAACAAATGGATCAAATCAAATCCAACTCAAGTCAAATTGGGCGACACATGGAACTAACCCATACCCAAAACCAAGTCAAATTGGGCTCATGATCAAGCCTCAAAACCAAATTAAAGATGGGCTCATGGTCAAGCCCAAAATTAAGTCAAATTGAGCTCATAATCAAGCCCAAAACCAAACCAAACGGGCACATGCCACAAGCCCGAAATCAAATCAAATCAAAATAGGTACAAGCTCAAAAAAAGGTCATGTTAAAAAGTCAAGTCAAATTCAAATTCAATTAAGTAAAAGGGTCTACCAAACCAGCCAAGACATATCAAGATCAAAGCCGAATCAAAAGTGGTACCAAGAAGGACAAGGTGATCAAGACACAAAGCCAAGGCTAGACACGGGCTACATCAAGCCAAGAAGAGTCAAAGTCAAGGCAAAAGCAAGGGTTGAGTGGCTAAGTCAAAGGCTTACTCATGCACCAAAGTGGTGGGTTGCACCTAGCAATGAGTCACAAGCAAGATCGCACCAAATCGAGCCAAGCAAGGAGTAAGTTGCATGCACCTAGCCTAGGGCTGCACCAAGGCTCATCCTACCAAAATGGGGACCATCCATGTGCTCCCATGTGAGCCATGTGACCATCACCTTCAAAATGGATTTGGATCAAAATTTGAGCCAAACCACTTCCAAGCTCCAACCCATGGAGGGCCCTAGAGGTTCCCTTGAAATATATAAATAGGAGCCTTGGGGGCTGGTTTACAGGAGGCAAGTGAGGAAAACCCAAAGGAAAATTAAGGGAGAAAATTCCAACAAAGAGAGAGAATAAGAGAGGAAGAAGGAAGAAGAGTTCTCCAAGAGTGGAGGTGTTGCCCCTAAGCCACCAGTCTTCAAGTCATTGTAAGGTCTTCAATCATGGTCGGTTTTCTTGTCTTCTCTTTACTTTCTTCAATTCAATTCAATTCATATTGTAATTAAGGAGCATTTGTCTCCAAATCATTGTAATATTTAAGGGGAGGCAAAATTTCATCCAATAACAAAGATAAAATTGCATATTAATTGTTTGATTTATAGTTACATCTACCTCAATGTACATTGTATACCTTACACTCTCATCTCTTCTATGTTTAACCTATATGATAATTTCCCTTGATTATTTAACTTCCTCTTATAGAATAAAGTCCTCAACCAAAAATTTCTTTGGATGATCATATAAACCATTAAAGATCAATCAGATGCATTCATTAGACTCTTTAAACAGAAAACTCTGTTTTTAGCATTTCGTATCCTTCTTGTCATTGATTTTTTCAGCCCGACTAAACATAAAATTCTGAAAATCGGTCCACATCTCATCACACACAGAATAACATGCCATAAAATTTTCAAGAATTTTAGACATGCATAAGATCACGAATAAAAATGGAAAAATCGAACAAAAATAGATACTGAACTTGTTTGCACTACACATCCTGCAATAGAGTTTGGGTAAAAGTTTCTCTGTCCATAGTGATCCAAAATATCTAAAAATAGTTTTGTTAAAATGCTTATTTTCATAGCTTTTCAAGAGATCACTTTCATAAAATTTCAATACCTATGTACAGAGATACATACGTTTCTTTAGGCCTCTATATTTCTGTCACAAAGTCTATCCTGAGTTCCAAGGCTAAAATATTAACGGATTTAATTTTGTTAAACAAAAATATTTTAGTAAACTCCACACCTAATCTCAGGTAAATTTTTCAAGATTTTTAGAGATTCAAAAAAATTAAAAATTAGGAACATTTGTTGCTCGAAACAGAACTATTTCTATTTTTCAGAATTGAACTTTAAATTTGGTCAAGGGAAAACATCACACGATTTTGAAAAAGCTTTTTTATTGAAGATTTGTTTAGAAAACTTATCGAATCCTAAGACAATTTTCAAGTGTCTAGGCTAACCCTTGAGCATCGGTTCAAGAAGGCCTACGTCGAAAAGAATTCATTTATCCACAATCGTTAAAGAAGTCAGAAAATCATCTTTACTAGTTTGAGCAAACTAGCTGGCACGCTCGCGCACACGATGTAGTTTGTGAATTTGATTTCAAGTCTCTACATAGACTTTGGAATAAAAATTTACATCTACAGCCTAACATCTAACAAGGATGATATTATCTTCTATATGTGATGCTTTCCCAAACACAATGTTTTTATGACCTTTTCTCACTTTAGTAAAATATCTTTACCACTTAGTTGAATTGAAGCTTCTTCTCATCAAATGATGATATATTGTTTCGCCAAGTATGTTCCATAGGTAAGAAACAATGATTTATATATATACACACACTTTTTTGGCATGTGGCAAATGAATGTGAGTAATATTTTTATGACGAATTGATAAGCTATATAACTCAGTCTTTTATCCTCACAACATGATATAAGTAAGAAAGTCATTAATTGTTCACATCACACCTACACAAATTCAAAACATTTCATACTTATTTAAATTATATGTTAGAACTCCATCATTTTATAGCACTTTCAACTCATCAACTAATGGTTGGAGATACACATAGTATTATGTATTGGGTTTGGTGACTTTGGTCCATATGCAAACAAGGACCTAATGATAAATGGTTGTTTCATAGCCATCCAAGGAGGCAAATTATATAGCATTCACGTGATTAACCAACAACTTTGGGTATGTCCAGATGAAATTTTAAATGGACTAAATCCATCACTTAGAAGACCAAATTGCATATCTCAGGGCTCTAACGGATACAACAGATGAACTTCATCAAAGTGTCTATGTTTCTCAATCTTTAAGATGACTTATTTTATCGAAAGCATCTCTTGGAGCTATGGCATGCTTGCTCGTAAACTCTATCTCCTGCTTGATATAAACAACCTCTTAAACTTTGGTATTAGTAGAAAGTGTGGGACTATCTTAAAATGTGTATTCTTCTTATGGGTCATACTATTTGTAGGCAACTTGCATGTTGAGTTAGGCTATGTATCTACATGCTCATATTCACCTCTATACAAGACACAATCATTATGACATGCATATATTTTGATGTAGTTCAAACCAAAATGCATTACCAACTTCTTAGTATCATATCAACATTCAAGAACCATATTACTTATGAGGTCATGCCCTTAAACACTTGTAACAATTTATCAATTACCTTACTTGAAAGCTTACACATATATTTTATTTGAAACAAATGAACCACAAATGATATTAGTGAGTACTTTTTACATCGTGACCATAGCGGCTTTGTTATGTTTACAAACATTTCTTCTAAGTCAAATTCCTATCATACACATTTGTGTCTTCATATATTTTAGGTGGAATGAAGGCATCTTGTACCATGTTTACCATATCTCATAATTGGCTGAAACATAAGGTCTTTGTTGTTCACCATGAAAGACCCATCTAGTATAGTTTCAAATAAAATCATAATAAATAAGGTGAAATTTTACCTGTTCCAGTTTTTCTTAATCTCTATCTTGGCATTTTGAACATGGACAATAGATCCTCCTACAATTTTTAAATATAACATTTGTAATGACATAATGAACATTGACTCCCGCATGATAACCACTATCAATAGTACATTGAACCCAATCGTAAGCATATAAATCCAATTTTTATGCGACAAATAACTTACATCGATGATATTCACATATGATATTGACACAATCACAAGAAATTGAGTATATGGTGTCATATGTACTCTATTAGCAATCATCATGAATAATCAAATGATATATGGTATTAAATATATCCTTTTAAATGAAATTAGCTTTCTTATGCTTAGCGTAGAAGTATTACAATATATAAACAATAATCGGTCTATGACAACATGAAGAATATAAGCATAGACTGAAATTAGCAAAAGCATTGAGGCAAAGATATTCATCATGAGTCAAATCAAACAAAGCTATAAAATCACAAAAGCATACGCAGATGAAAACATTCAGCAAATAGAAAAAATGATTACATTGCGAAGATCGAAAGCAACAAATACATGAAACAATATGCACACAAAATAATTCAAGCATGGCATAGATATGAAATAAAATAATTCAACAATTGATTTCTCGGGAATAATACATTAAATCAGAGTAAATGAGTATACCTAGGGTAAATTTGCCAGTATAAAAGGGAGAAAGCAACTTTATTGGCATTTGTGGGAGCAACGGTTGGAGAGAAAATCAGGGGCCACGGACATAGAGAGAAATAGGGAAAAAACGAGAGAGAGCAGTTCGAGTGCGAACACGGGAAAGAGAAAGGGAGGAAATTAGTCCTGCATTGGAGACACATTTTCTGTATGTTTCACTGAAGTTATTTTAACTGTTACCCGAGACGAGAAAAACCTGTTTTACTTAAGTTACTCCGACTGTTCAAGGAGCCAAAAAAATTTAGAGTTGGTCTCTAAATCATTTCCAACTTTACACAGTTTTGTTTTGACTGTTGGACAAGCAAAATATGCTATAACTCATTCGGACTGTCCCTAGCAGTTGAATTAATTTCTACCAATAGCCGAAATAATCCCATTTTCTAGTAGTGTCAGGTCAACTACGAGTCGACCAAAATGTATGTAAAATACACTTAAGATGTACATTTGCATATAATATTTAAATCTTATATTTCTTATATATTTAATTAATTAGAAGGTATGTATGTATATATACATAAATATATATAGATAGATGGATAGATCAGGTGTGAACCATGTTGACCTGGACTCAACCTGACTTTTATTAGGTCTGATTTTCCTAATTCAGATCTTATCCAAATCACTTAAAACTTGATCTAGACTCAGATTTTTTTTATCAAGTCTGGATTGGGTTGTTTGGTCAGGTAAAAAACTGCTAGGTCAACATCGCTTTCTATTTCTAATAAAGGCTTCAACTGCTGCCTATCTTTGTGCGCTTCTACCATATGCCACGACAATAAAACATGTTCGTGGAGCATCCACAATATTAGTAATTTAGTTAACTTTTGAATAGCTTAATTTCTAAACATGACCCTTTTCCTTATTGAAAGCTTTTTAAATATGCTGCTTTTTACTTGTTTACCATCTCAATCACTATAATTGGCAGGGTTTGAAGAGTTCTCGGCAATGGCTGATCCAATGGAGTCCTCCTCGTAGTGTCTCTTGCTTCTTATTAACCATGTTGCTCGTGTTGTATCAGAAAAGAGGATTACACATTTGCCAGGATATGAGGGGCCCCTCCCATTTGAGCTATTCACAGGGTCTGCAGTCTCTCTCTCTCTCTCTCTTTCTCTCTCTTACACACACAAACGTGTGTATACTAAAGCTTTTGTAGTGATGGTGATTAAAAGTTGGGGCAGGTACATCACTGTGAACGAGACGAGTGGTGATAATCTCTTCTATTACTTCATCAAGTCGGAGAGAAACCCAGCAGAGGACCCTCTCATTCTATGGGTAACTGGAGGACCAGTTTGCACCAGCTTTAGTGCGCTTGCAGTTGAGATTGGTAAGAGAGCTTCCCTAAGGTCAGATGGTCATGGTTGAAGTTACCGTTTCCGCAATTTCTTGGTGAATAAAACGTTGGGAGATTTTCAGATTTTGATTTATTTTGTTCTAAAGAAGACCCAGGGAAAACAAAATCTTGATATTTTTTGAGAACTTTTAAGTTTTTTTCCACCTGCTTTTTATAATCTCAAGTTCATTTCCTTCTCTATACAAGGTCCCTGGTTCTTAGACCCTAACTTTCGTAGTTAGGCGAGATAAATGATTGTGCCAGTATTTCGTAGATACTCTTTAAAAAGACCACAATTATGGCAAATATTTCTCGTGATAATTTTATGGACGCGTACAAATACAAGTGATCCACGAAAGCTGCCAGCTTTTGGATTATTGGTACAGATTGCTAAATCAAGTCTTTCCTATAGATGTGTTGGGAGGTTTTGTTCATCTTTATGAATCACAAAGTTCGACTATAGATGCTTCAAAACTAAAGCAAAATGTCTCGCAATCACTAAATTTTACACATGAATGTAACTAAGAAAACATGTCAAACGCGACTGAAATGTAAAATTTTGTGTGTCGGTGTCTGATCCGATGTCAATCAAGGCTTTTTAACACTATAAGGCGTGCTGCTGCAATGCATCTCACCAAGTTTCTCTCTCTCAGAGAGAGAGAGTAACATGTGGCGTTGTACGAACGATTTCAATATTCCAAAACCATGTCACGTTCAAGTGTCGGCAATTTAATTGAGATTGTTACAGTGAGTGCTTATTGTACCAGAAGCGTCGGCAATTTCTTCGTCAACAAAATGTTGGGAGATCTGCAGCCTGAGGGCTAGCTGAACGACAGGGCGTTCTAGAGTTCGACTCTCAGACGATGCATGTGTAGGTGGGTGTGATATCTGTTTTTCTTCATAAGATCATGGTGGCATATTTTGAACTCTTTTCTGAAAAGGATAAGCAATAGTAATCCTGCCTTGAGGTTTGTGAGAAATGTGGGCATCAATACATGTGGTGGAAGCAACATCTATGACCATCAAATGGTGTGTAAGAGTTTGTGGTCGCAAGAAAAGCCTCATTAACACCTACTGTAGTGTTAGATTTGCATTCTCAGTTCATGTCTCAAGCGAGGACGTAGCAAAAGATATATATATATATATATATATATATATATGTATATGTATATATATATATATGTATATGTATATATATATATGTATATATATATATATATATGTATATATATATATATATATATATATATATATATATATGTGTGTGTGTGTGTGTTGTATGGTAGATTCAATATGGCTATACATATTAGGAAAGTAGAGAAAGATGTGTTAGGTATATCTAAGGGAGGTGTACCGGCACAAAAAAAAGCTTGGTGGTGGAGTGAAGTAGTGCAAAATAAAACCAAGGCAAAGAGGGCATGTTACAAATTACGTTATGCTAAGAAAACTAATGAAACTTTAGAGGCTTATAAGAAAGCAAAGAAGGAAGCGAAAAATGTCGTGAGTGATACAAAAGCTAAAATTTGAGAGAATTTATATAAAAAACTCAACTCAAAAGAGGGTGAAAGATTTTTAGGATAGCTAGAGCTAGAAATAAGAAAACTAAAGATCTTAATTATGTTAGATGCATCAAAGATGAGGATGAAAATTTTCTAGTGGTAAATGATGATATAAGAAATAGATGAAAAAACTATTTTTATAATCTTTTTAATGAAAATAAAAATGCTAGTATTAGCTTATGAGAGTTAGCCAAATCAAAAAAGTATATTAACCACAATTTCTACCAACGTAGTTAAAAGAATGAAGTCAAAGACGCTCTTAAACATATGAAGGGTGGTAAATCGGTAGGACCAGATAATATTCTTATAGAAGTTTAAAAAATACTAGGAGAAATAGGAATCACTTGGCTCACAAGACTATTTAATGAAATATGGAAAAACCAAAAGATGCCCGAGGAATGGAGAAGTACACTTATACACATATATAAGAATAAAGGAGACATTCAAAATTGTGCGAATTATCAAAGTATCAAGTTAATGAGTCATACTATGAAATTATGGGAAAGAATTATCGAACGTAGGTTAAGACAAGTATCAAGTACAATAGAGAACCAATTTGGATTCATGTCAGGCAGATCTACTATTGAAGCGATTCACCTTCTGAGTCGTCTTATAAAACATTTTAGAGCAAAAAAGAAAGACCTTCACATGATATTTATTGATATAGAAAAAGCTTAGGATAGTGTACCGAGAAAGGTTCTTTGGAGAACTTTAGAAAAAAGAGGTATCCCATTGACATACATTAACCTTATAAGAGACATGTATGATGGTGCAAAAACATGTGTGAAGACTCATGAAGGAATGACAAACTTCTTTGAAGTTAATATTGGGTTACATCAAGGATCAACTTTAAGTCCATGCTTTTTTATAATGGTGATGGATGAGTTAACAAAATATATTGAAGATGAAGTACCTTGGTGTATGTTATTTGCATATAACATTGTATTAGTGGAGGAGTCTAAGGAAAAAGTTAATACGAAATTGGAACTATGGAGAGAAACATTAGAAAGCAAAGGCATCCGATTGAGTAGAACAAAGATAGAAAATATGCAATGTAAGTTTTATTATTTGGTTACCTCAGAGGACATAGAAATTAAAATTGGCACACATTGCATCCTCGAAAAGGAAAGTTTTAAATACCTAGGGTCAATTTTTCAGAGTGATGGAAGAATTGATGGAGATATTACACATAGAATTAATGCTGATTGGTTAAAATGGAGAGGAGCATCACATATTCTTTGTGATAAGAAGAAGATACCATTAAAGTTAAAAGGTAAATATTATGGAACAACAATTAGTTTTGAGTGTTGGGCAGTTAATCATCAACATTTTCATATCTGTGACAGAAATGAAGATGTTGAGATGGATGAGTGGTCATACAAGAAAAGACCGTATACGTAATGAGGTTATTAGAAACAAATTAGGAGTGGCTCCAATAGAGGATAAAATGAGAGAATATCATTTAAGATGGTTTGGACATATAGAAAGAAGATCAAAAGAAGAACCTTTAAGAAGGTATGAAAAAGTAAATTTGAAAAATATTAAAAGAGCTAGAGGACGACCACAAAAGTATTGGAAAGAAACAATAAAGAATGATAACGAGAGCAATGACAAGGACAAACAACCATCGTCCTTTTTCTTTTGAGAGTTATTAAGATTTTCATTAAGCACTTTATTTCAAGTTGCAGGATCCTTAGAATCATGGGACTAAGTATTTTAAGAATTAGATTAGGATACTACTAAGATCTTACCAATATATACTTGGGATCTTGATAATGAAGTTCTCAATGAATCATAAGATCTTAAGTTCTAAACTGTAGATCTTGATAAAAATAGTTATAATTAAATTTTACCCATGAAAGTAACCAATAGAGCATGTCAGACACTATTAGTTTGCAAACTTTTGCCTTTTTTGTATCTATTAATTAAAGCAAGGGTGAAAAATGACATGCATCTCTCTCTCTATATATATGTATACATATATATACATAGCCATATTATCTATATCATTTTTAGCATTATCAAGGCTTTAAACAAGTATGTTAAAATTAGGGGATAGTTACCCTGTGGTGTGGACGAAATATGCTTTGGTACCTTGTGGTTTTGTGGTTTCGCTGTGTTCTCAAGAATACATCAACTTGGTCCAAAAATACAAATGGTTATTAACTTCTGCTAACATGGCTAATGGAAAAACGTGGAAGAACATGGCTTGACGCTGGTGTGGCTTCGCTACTAGGTTAACAATTAAATTCTTTTTAAACTATAGGCACAAAACTTAGAAGATCTTGCAGGAAACGTAACATATGAAAATAGCAAATGCTATTTTAAGATGACCAGTAGGGAAGTTTTTTTCATAATAATTCTTGGCAGATCACACTTGAACAAATCCCTCGGCTACACCCAAAAAGGAAGGAACTCGATCCACCTGATGTGACATCACAGGGGCCCTGAAGGACCACACCGAGGCCAACCTCAAAGCTTTCAATGTCCATAAGCATGACAGACGTGTGTATATCTCCTGTGAAACTCACCCGTGCATGGCATGCATGCAAAAGAGGCACCATCACCCGTAGGTCAAGCTTCATACCATGACACCAAGGCAAGGAAGGTGTGGCTAGTCTTTAGTCAAGCCTCAATCTTCAATTTGAAATTCCCTTGTGATTATTAATCGTAGCATCTACAAATAGAGAGCCCCCTCCATGCAACAGATATTATCCAATTAAAGAGTTAATTCCTTCCGTAAAACCATTCTAATCTCTCCCTTTCCCTTTCTCTCCGTGTCTCTTAGGTAGAAGATCTCCTTGATAGCAATTGATCTCCTTCATTTTTCTACCTCCCTTCATCTATTATATCTATTATGTGTAATTAGGTGAAAGCAGGAGTCCACTATTGGAGGTTAGAAGAGATTTCAAGGTTGGGTCACCCTTGTTGCTGTAGGGGCTGCGGTACTATTTCCCGAAGCTGACTGAAGTGTAGTCGGGTTTTTTCCTTCCTTTTGTTCTCTGTTTCTTCTTTTTATGTAATATGTTGCAGCTTCGAGTTTCTTGTATTCCTATAAAATGAGACGAGGGAGAAGAGACGAGAGGAGAGAGATAGGGTCGAGGTTACTCACAGAGAGTTTCTCAGGAAGATTGTATTGTGTATTGTATCACACACATTTTTTGTATATTGCTTTTATATTTATACATGTTTTTTTTCATCTTTCGAGTCTTCCTCTCTGAACTTTCCTTTTTAATAGTCATTTCCTTTCATCTGGGAGATGCATAGGACTTTTTCAAATGAAAATAGTTTTTAATAACGTTTATATTTTCGAAAATGCAACTCATGAAGTCCGAAAAAAGGGCCTTTCTTCCTGCACTTCATGGTTTTTGTTAGTAATAAAGTTGATAGTGGTTACCCACTACTTACATCTCCCACTTAGCCACTAGAGTCAACCTTTGATACACTGGTTTTACCTCCCACTACTTTAGGGTTTATAAAGTTGCATCATTCTTTCCTGTTGCAAGTAAGTTGCAACTTTTATCTGTTATGCAGTTTTTCCACAAACAATGTGCTCTTTTTGCATAACTCACAATAACGTGTACCTTCTATACTTATACACTAGGCATATCTCAACCCTATATGGATTACATATTAAACAGTTCTTCTGAGACCCCTTTTGTTAAGGGGTCAGACAACATATCAATAGTTGGCATATAACATATAGTTATTTTATTGGTTTCGAGCATATCATGCACATAGTGATATTTAACCATTATATGCTTATTTTTAGAGCTATCAACTTTATTCTTATTAAGAATAATTGTTGTATTGTTATCGCAATAAATAACAACTCGTTGTTGGTTATGTCTAGCTTCAAATCACGTATGAAGCGGCTTATCCAAATGACACTCATAGCATTCATACTCTAAGCAACATACTCAGTCCCTTGTGTATGCAATGCTACACAATCTTGTTTCTTGCATGCTCAAGAAACCGCACCACCTCCAAATAAAAATATTTGATCAGAGGTTGATTTGTTGTTATCTTTACTCTCAACAAAATCAGCATCTGAGTATCCTATCACTTTCAATTCATCTGCTTGAAAACAAAGTCTCAAGTCTTTTATTCCTTTAAGATATCTTAGAATCCTTTTCACCGTTATTTAATACTACCATCAAGGATTACTTTGATATCTACTCACAAGATCAATAGCAAAACTTATATCAGGTCTTATACACAACATAACAAACATCAAGCTAACCACAACCTATGCATAAGAAACATTAGGCTTATCGTCTCCTTCACTGGGATAATCAACCTTACTTGATTTGACCTATTTCGTAATAGGTGTAGATGCATATTTGCATTCACTCATTTTAAACTTCTTGAAAATATAATCAATATATCTCTCATAACTTAGGCATAGAAGTTTAGATTTTCTATCTCGAGAGATCTTTATACCCAAGATATAAGATGCTTCCCCCATATCCTTCATTTCAAACCTTGAGTTTAACCATGACTTGGTTTTTACAATCATCTCATTATCATTCTTAGTCAACAATATGTCATCTACATATAATGATAAGATGACAAAGTGGCTCCCACTGTTCCAGACATATATAGAGTGATCAAGTTTATTAGCCACAAACTCAAGTTCAATAATGACATTCTGAAAAGTCAAATACCATTGTCGAGGTGACTGTTCAAGGCCGTATAGAGATTTTTCAACCTAATACTTTATCTTCTTGACCTTTAAATATGTATCCTTTAGATTTATCTATATAAATGATTTCATTTAAATCTTCATTTAGAAAAACAGTTTTTATATCTAACTAATGTAAATCCAAATAATAATATATTAATATCATAAGGATTATTCTTATCGATGCAAATTATGCAATAGGAGAATATGTCTTAACATAATTCATCTCCTCTTTCTCTGAAAAACCCTTTACAACCAACCTCGCTTTAAACTTGTCAATTATTTCATCGATCTTATATTTCTTTTGAGAACCTATTTACAACCTATGACTTTCCTTCTTCTTGGCAAATCAGCCAACTCTCAAACTTGGTTTTTCTCAATGGATTCAATTTTTTCATCTATGGCTTTTCCCAATATGTAGATTCAGATGATTCAATAGCCTACTAATATGTCAAGGTATCAGTCAGCTCATCCAAATCTACCGAATTACACACATTATCTTTAAGATAAGTGTGATAATCTTTCAAGTAGAATGGTGTGATCTAAGGTCTTTTGTGTCTACTTAAAGTTTTAGTTTCTTTAGAAAACTCATCTATGGGTTCAAGATGATTGATCTAGATCTACTAGAGTATCAACATACTCATCATCATTTTTAAGAATGTCATTCTTAGTATCTTCGAAGAATTCAACATCTTTGCTTTCTATCACTCCATTGTCCTTATTATAAAACTGATATCCTTTAGATCCTTTAGGATATCTGATGAATATAAATCTTAAGAACCTACTATCTAGTTTGTCTCTAAACTAATCAAAGATCTTCACATAAGCGATAGATCCCTAACTCCTGAAATGACCTAAGTTTGGTTTTCTTCCAAACCAATCTCATATGGTATAAAGAATATAGTTTTACATGAAATTTTATTGAGTATATACATAGTTGTACTTGCAACTTCTCTCTAAAATGCCCTTGGTAGAGAAGCATCTATTAACATAGATATTGTCATATTCAATAGGATCATGTTATATCTCTCTACTGTACCATTCTATTGAGGTATCATGGGTATTGTATTTTGCTTTACAATACTAAAGTCTTTATAGAATTCTAAAAATTCTACAAAGATGTATTTTTCACCTCCATCCGATCTCAAGACTTTTATTGTGTGCCATAATTGATTCTCAACTTCCTACTAATATTCTTTGAATACTTCAAGTGTTTAAGATTATCTTATTGAGTAATTATCAATAAAGATTATAAAATAAACTTTTCTTTGATGTGATCTTTACTCTAAAAGGTTCATATAAATTGGTGTGAATAATCTCTAGTAGGGTTGTTGCCCTAATCACTTCTTTGGGAAAAGATTTTCTAGTCATTTTCTCTTATATATAGGCTTCACACTTATTAAAAGTGTTTTCATGAAAGTGGGGAATAAGTTAGAGTTGATTAATTTTCTCAACTTCTTTAAACTTATATGACTCAATCTTTTATGCCATACATTCACATCAATCACATAGACACTATCAATATAAGTAGAAGAAGAACCTTCATTTTCATTTATGTTAAGTTTCAATAGTTCATGCTTAGTATCAAATAAACCAGAAAAAATTATTATATCATGCCTTCTCACAGTGACTTTGCTAGGGACAAACCTTACCTCAAACCATTTTTTTACTAAAGCAAGGACCAATACAAAATTACACCTAATAGTGAGCATAATTAATACATCAATAAGTACAATCAATGTGCCTTGTACAAAAAACTTAAAGTATTCAACCTCAAGAATATCAGAAAAGGTATTATTCCCCATATATATCCCATGCTTGCCATGCTTGTATTCCTTTAAGTTCATTGCTCCTTCTTTGCTCTTTGATATATATTGAGTCACTTTAAGGTCGATCCACCAACCAGTCATCGAGTGGTCCAAACAGATGCACTCTAAAATGATGTAGATTATGTTCTACTTCTTTGATGGGCCATGTCATTGATTGTTTTCAGTATTGGTCTTCTTGTTACGATAATCTCTTTTGTAGTGTCCCATCTTATCACAGTTGAAGCACTTAATTCGACAAGCGGATTCCTATGATTTCTTAAAGTTTTGACCATTTTGTCTTTTATTCTTAACAAATTTCTTATTTGGTTTTCTTTTATACTGGTTATTTTTGGAGCTAGACCCTAAATCCTCTTAAGCAACTAACCACCTTTTCATTTTGGTTTTGTTCATATGTTCTTGTTCAATTGTTAGTTTTAGTGAGAATTTTAAAAGGATAAAATCTGGTCTAAGTCTAAGTGTTGTGGTTACCATATTCAAGAAAGGGGTAGACTATTTAGAATCATAGATATTTGCATTAGTTTAAGAATGATTGACTTTACTATAATTAAATTTCTATCCATTAGTAGCATTTTCAACTACGTTATCGTCTTCTTTCATTTTATAAGAAATGTATTTCTAAAGGAGTAATTATACATGCAGCTTAGTTGTAGTACCATATTTAATGGTTAGAAAATCAAATAATTCTTTAGAAGTCTCGTATTCCTTAAAGACCCTAATCAAATCTTTCATGTAGGTCAACATTATGGTTCTAGCTATAGTATCATTCTTTAGAAATGACTTATATTTTTCTTTTTCTTCATCTACTTCAACTAGAGTAGGGGTAAAATCGTTCCCTAAGTAAATAATCAACTCCTTCTAAAGTTAAGGCTAGTGGAATTCTCCTTTTCAAAGTTTGAAAATTTAGGCTATTTAACTTTTTAGTCTTTACAAATTCAGACACACAAATTCTAGAAGTCAATTTTAAATTTTTGATAGAGACAACAAGTAGAGAGTCTATAGATTTTGAGATAGAAAACATAAAACATGCATCAGATGAATTTACATAAGAATTTTATAAAAAATAACAACAGAAAATAGTCAAGCACCTAAATACAATATCCATAAATTATAGGTACTGAATTATAAATATGTCTAGGCTCTCTACTCTAGTTTATTTAACATATAGGTACCTTTTTAGAAATACAATAAAACTAGGGAGTAAATATTCATAGGCAATATACTGCAATTTATTTAACATGTAGGTACCTTTCTGGAAATACAATAAAATTCAAGATTGTACATGAAAAATGCTATTCTCGGTATTTCTCAAAAAGTATAGGGGTAAATTGTACTTTTCTCAAGTGGCATAATGAATAATCTTTAAAACTGAGAGGGGTATTCCATAAAGCCACTTAAATCCAAGATTTTGTAATTTTTTGAAATGACTTAAGGACAAACCAGTAAAACTACTCTCTGGTTTTTTGTAGCTTCACAGACTATCGAAGGGCAGAAAAGACTTTTTACATGCACAAGGATATAATAGTCTTTTCGCATCAAAATATCTAGACATTTCAGTAATTTTGTCTCGTAATATTTTCTAGTTTATATTTTCATATAAGGGCAAAATGATAACTTCAACTCCAAAACCATTACCCTAGGCGATTTACCGCCTATAGTTTCGCAAAATCGGCGGGCCTATCTTCGCCTCTATCCTGACCCTGGCTTTCGCCTCTGGCCGTCTTGGCTTTTGCCTCCTACCTAGCCTGGTTTTTGCCTCCTATCTAGCTTGACTTTTTCCTTTGGTTTGGCCCGACTTTTGCCTCTGGCCTGGCCTGACTTTCACCTCCTTACCTATGTTCCTCTCTTTCTTCCTCTTCGATTTTTGCATAGAAGGAGAGAAACAGAAAGAGGAAACAAAGAGGAAGTCATTGATGGTTCTTTTCTACTGGCCTAGCCAGCATAAAAAGAAGGCAAAGAGGGCATGTTATAAAGGAGGTGTACCATCATAAAGAGAAGCTTGATGGTTGAGTGAAGTAGTGCAAAATAAAATTAAGGCAAAGAGGGCATGTTATAAATTACATTATGCTAAGAAAACTAGTGAAACTTTAGAGGCTTATAAGAAAGCAAGGAAGGAAGCAAAAAAGGCCATGAGTGAAGCAAAAGCTAAAATTTGGAAGGATTTATATAAAAAACTCAACTCAAAAGAGGGTGAAAGAGATATTTTTAGGATAGCTAGGGCTAGAGATAAGAAAACTAAAGATCTTAATTATGCTAGATGCATCAAGGAAGAGGATGAAAAAATTCTAGTGGCATATGATGATATAAGAAATAGATGAGAAAACTATTTTTATAAGCTTTTTAATGAAAATAAAGATGTTAGTATTAGCTTAGGAGAGTTAGCCAAATTAGAAAAATACATAAACCACAATTTCTACTGACGTATTCAAAAGAATGAAGTCAAAGAGGCTCTTAAACATATGAAGGGTGGTAAATCGGTAGGACCACATAATATTTCCTATAAAAGATTGAAAAAATACTTGGAGAAAAAGGAATCACTTATCTCACAAGACTATTTAATGAAATATGAAAAAACCAAAAGATGCATAAGGAATTGAGAGTAAGTACACTTATACCCATATATAAGAACAAGGGAGACATTCAAAATTGTGCGAATTATCGAGGTATCAAGTTAATGAGTCATACTATGAAATTGTGGGAAAGAATTATCGAACATAGGTTAAGACAAGTATCAAGTACAACAGAGAACAAATTTGGATTCATACCAGGCAGATCTACTATTGAAGCGATTCACCTTTTGAGACATCTTATGGAACATTTTAGAGCAAAAAAGAAAGACCTTCACATGATATTTAATGATCTAGAAAAAGATTACGATAAGGTACCAAGGGAGGTTCTTTGGAGAACTTTGGTAAAAAGAGGTATCCCATTGACATACATTAACCTTATTAGAGACATGTATGATGGTGCAAAAACATGTGTGAGGACTCATGAAGGAATGATAGACTTCTTTGAAGTTAATATTGGGTTACACCATGGATCAACTTTAAATCCATACTAATTTATAATGGTGATTGATGAGTTAACAAAACGTATTCAAGATGAAGAACCTTGGTGTATGTTATTTGCAGATGACATTGTATTAGTAGAGAAGTCTAAGGAAAAAGTTAATAGAAATTTGGAACTATGGAGAGAAACATTAGAAAGCAAAGGCCTCCGACTTAGTAGAACAAAGACAGAATATATGAAATGTAAGTTTGATCATTTGGTTACCTCAAAGGACATAGAAATTAAAATTGGCACACATTGCATCCTTGAAAAGGAAAGTTTTAAATACATAGGGTCAATTTTTGAGAGTGATGGAAGAATTGATGGAGATATTATGCATAGAATTAATGCTGGTTGGTTAAAATGGAGAGGAGCATAAGGTATTCTTTGTGATAAGAAGATAAAATTAAAGTTAAAAGGTAAATATTATAGAGCAACAATTATGCATGTCATGTTTTATGGTTCTGAGTGTTGGGCAGTTAATCATTAACATGTACAAAAGATGCCTGTGACAGAAATGAAGATGTTGAGATGGATGAGTGGTCATACAAGAAAAGACCACATACATAATGAGGTTATTAGAAACAAATTAGGAGTGGCACCAATAGAGGATAAAATGAGAGAATACCGTTTAAGATGGTTTGGACATATAGAAAGAAGATCAAAAGAAGAACCTATAAGAAGGTATGAAAACTAAATTTGGAAAGTATTAAAAGATCTAGAGGATGACCACAAAAGTGTTGGAAAGAAACAATAAAGAATGATCTAGCTTATTGTGAGTTAACTGCTAACATGGCACACGATGGGGATCTGTGGAAACATAGAATCCATGTAGTCGACCCCGTCTAGTATGGGAAAAGGCTTAGTTGTTGTTGTTGTTGTTGTACATGTTCATGACTTTCAAGGGCTTAGATTTTCAATATGTCTCGGATCCTTTAAAGATATTCTAGTTTATTATATATCTTGGGATGAATATCTTGTTTAATTATCTCATGTCTAATTATATTTCATGATAATAATTTGTTTGTTGTCATTCTAGTACTCTTTTGGGTGGCACTTCATGCATTATTTGAGCCATAGTTTCACATGAGATGCCTTCAAAAGATGATTTGTCCAAAGCTAAAGACATGCTCTCTTGGCCCACGTCCAAGACTATCAAGTCACTATGGGGTTTTCTTGAAATGACAAGTTATTATTGATGACTTATATGTGAATGTTCAAGTAGTTTCAAAAAAATATGACTGCCACTCAATATATATTGCATAAACAAATAATATAAGCATTATTATTGTATGTATAACATCCCTTCTTTTGTTAAATTAATATTCTTGACAATTTACTTGATCTATCATCATCAAATCTAATTGTTTATTGTAAGAAGCAAGTTGATGGGTAGGAGAACACTGATAGATATTTTTCTTCTATTTATTTGCTCATGGTTGTTTGTTATCCTATGCTAGTCTTAAACTTGCTCTAAAGGCTGAGAAATATTTATAAATCTTAGCCTATAATCCAATACAATATTTATGTATTGTATTATAAAAAATATATTAAAAGACCTAAATAAACATAATTGTAAATTGTTATCTGAAGTAGAGTAATATCTCCACTCAGTTGTTGTACCTTGATTTAAGAAGCTTTTTCAAACTACTTGTATAATGTTGGAGCACCCCAAGCATACCTACTAACCATCTCAACATCGTGAGCCAATAGTTGCACGACCACAATTGTTACTCTATTGCTAGACTTATCTTGATATGATATATTTCTGAGTACATACAATAAATCCCATACAACCTTCTTTTCGGGTCTCGATCTCTTCTATCAATGATGGTTACAAAATATCTCAAACTTAATGACTTCAAACTTAATCTCCAATATAACTTCATAGGTAGAATTCCAAACATATCATCCAAAATATCTTCCTTACTTTCAGTTGTCTTGTCTGGCCTCAAAGCAACAAATTCACCATCCATTGAACATTGATGTCATGAGGGTTGATTCAAGATACGTGGAAGTTGTTTGTATCTCATTGTCATAACTATATTCACCAAAGCATGGCCCTTCACCTTATGAAGAAAATCTACCAACTCACTCTCTTGTACAATGTTGACCCAATTATCCCAGCTCACATGTAATGTATCAATGTCCACTCTCTCGAAACATCATGTTGTGTCATTAACTTTAGCAATGTCTACATACTTGAAGGTATTATATTTTTATTAAATAAATAATTACACTAAAGCTTATCATTACATGATCCTATCAAACGATTTTGAAAACATTATTTCAATTGAAAACTTGTTTCGAAAACTGACTAGATCCTAAGACAATTTTTTAAGCGTCTACACTCATCCTTGAGTATCGATTCAAGAAGGCATATGTCAATAAAAAATCACTTATCCACATTCGCTAAAGAAGTCAAAAATCATCTTTACTAGTTTGAGAAAACTAGTTGACACGCTTGCGTACTTGTATTTGCGAATTGAATTTCAATTCTCTTCATAGGCTTTGGAATAAAATTCTCATCTCCAGTACTATCTGCAGACATAACATGTTTATAACATCTATGCTCTTTCTCTATTGCTATGTGTACCATTAAATTATTAAGGGTCATCTAACCCTTCTAGTGCTTGAGATCTAGGTCGAAACACTCCCGAGACTTAGGAAATTTATCTATAATAGACATAACAATAAACTTATCAGGAAGCTCCATTTTGGCTTTCTTCAGACCATAGTATAAAAACTGAAATTCGTGAGTCTATTCAGGTTACAGAATTTTCTTTACCATTTGATATCAATTTGAACCTAAAATTTTGTCAAGAAAAATATCACATTTTGTAAAGATCATTTTAATTAAAAACTTGCGAATTGAATTTCAATTCCCTTCATAGGCTTTGGAATAAAATTCTCATCTACACTATTGTCTACAGGCATAACCGATTTATAACTTATATACTCTTCCTCTATTGCTATTTGTAGATGTGAATTTTTATTCCGAAGTCTATGTAGAGACTTGACTTTATAAGCAATGTGACCTTCAAAGTTAGAGAGTAGCTCTAACATATCAACAAGTTCATCATCATTACTCTTTAGATTGTCATTGTCACACTTTCTACTATCTAGCTCAACATCCATATGATACTCAAAAAGGATCGACTTCATCATCATGTTGACAAGCTAAAGGACAATCCACATCATTGACATTTCTATACAAGAGAGTCTCTTCGTCTTCTATTCTGTATCATCTTTATAGTTGTCCTCCATAAGATATCACATTATGTCATTTAGATGTACTCACATTATAACCTTCTACTTGTTCTTTAGGCATCATATGTGATAATGGAAACGAATAATATAACTATGAGTGTGGTTGCAAGATATATATTTCAAAGGCCTAATACATAAAGATACATATATTGTATGTATACATATATATAATTTTATACAATATATAATATATATTATTGTATATGGGAGATGCGGGTATATCACCTCTCTGTATATAGGGAGTTGACGTACAGTTGCGATCACCTCCATGGAAAGATACAACTTTAATGCATCCCCTGATCTACTAAAATGCGAGATATGCAATCTCTTCTTTCATAGTAACGTGGCACAACCATGTCCTCACCTCAATTGAGATCGCGAAAAGAAACTGAAATATGGCCGAATCCATGAACGTACTTCTGGAGTGTGCAAAATGTCTCCTTCAATCAAGCCAAAAAAAACTCTTCTTGTGCTTCTTTGTGTTCCATGTCGCTCAGGTATCAGAGATTTTGATGGCGGCACCAATCTGGCGGGGTCGACAATAACAAGAAAAGACGAAGGAGAGGGTTCAGGAAAGGAGAGAGATAAGCCGTAGTTGAGTTCGGGGGTGTCATGTGAATTTTCAATAATGTGCAGAAGTACTTTGGAAACCCATAACAAAAAAAATGTGCGTATAGTAATTTGGGGTGTATAATCCCCTTAAATTGTTAAGCCTCAACATTTCTTTCCCTTCTTTTCCAAAAGGAATATCCTAATTTGAATCTATGGGTGGCAATCTGAGACCCCAACACGATAACCCAACCTGAACCCCACCCAAAGAAAACTGTGTCAAAGGTCGAGGGTTAGACAGCCCGGGTCAGGTCCAAGTTGTTTGAAACTGACCTGGTAAAAAATCGGATTGGGTCTACCATACCCAAACTCGACCTGCACGCCATCCAGAAAAATATTTGTCTATTTTTCATGCTTATATATACATGAATTGACCCACACCCGACTCGAGTCGGGTCCAAGTCCTTAAAATGGACCATAGTAAAGAACTGGGTCGGATCCAAATCCACAAAATTTTAACTCGGTTCCGAAGTGACCCGATTTTCAATCCTTTACATCCCAAGTGCCACTTCTTCTTTACGAGGCCCCCCTCCCGATGCGGAATACGTCCAAGACACTTTATAATATCTAGAGTTATCAAAAATTTTAACATGGATTCTGACATAACAATATGTGGTATGAAATGTAAAAAATATAATCACAAGAAAGTTGCGACTTTCAACGCGTAAGAAACAAAATAAAGAGAGGAATTAAAAATAGTCATGTATGGGAGAAAGCTACGGCTGCTGAAAGACGTGTACGCAAAACGTACAGAAAGCGTCCCTTTCCTTTGCGTTGCGGGCCCTCTCTCTTTCTCTCTCGGTGTGAATCCATTAAAAAGATGGCGACTCTGTTCCCATCGTTCCGTACGGATGATGCATTTGAAAAGGAAGCAGCCCTCGTAGTGAATCCGAATCACTAGACCATGGTCCAGACCCGATCAGAATGGATCTGGAAGGTCCGGACCAGGTTCTGGCGTGGACGAATGAGAACCGCATCAAGTTGTTTATTTAAAGCATTTGTACCTTTTGCGCAAAAAGCAATTACTCATCGGGTTAGAGTACTAGACTCACAAGTTGAAGGGTATGAGTTCGATATCGGCAGTGTGCGTGCATCTAGCTATATGACCTCCTTATTGTACCCCCCCCCAAAAAAAAATATTTGCATTTATAGGACATTACCTTCACCCGATAGATAATTCACCAAATATCTTGAAAACTCGCATTGGGAACTGCCTTGTTCAAATATCATTTATAGTCCATCTTCGAATTCCCGTCATCGGAATAAAAGGATTCCAACTGGGAATGAATCAATTTCAATTGGATGAGATTCACTCAACATCTAGAACCTCTTGTTTATTGTATTTGGAGCCACAACCATCGAATCATAAAATTATCGGTCCGATGGCTCGTCGAGATCATTGTGGAGGATATTTCTTGATGTGCTTTTAAAAATCACAGCCATTTTACCGTTCCTCTTTGTGGTTTCCGAAGCCAGATGCAGATTGATCTTGGGGTGAGGCTTTTAGGGCCTGGTTGCATTTAAAACTCCACATGAGGAACTGGCGTTTTTCGAAGCAAGTTCCATCCAGACGAAATTTGGTGCGAGTTCCAAATGAAGAAAACGGGCCGGGAATAAGGATTCTGGAGCCAAGCATTGTCAGCCCTTCTTGTCCCACAAAAGCAGAAATCCGTGTCCTGGTCGACAAAGTCTTAGGCCTAGAAATTCCATGTAGGACCTGTTGTTTTGACACGAACTGACTAATTCGACTCATATTTTAAGCATCCTACAAGGTGATTTGACTTAGAGGATGTCTAAAACTAAAACTTATTCACACTGCAAAACCCATAATCAATCCTTTTTCACTCTCAGTGGGGTCAGCCACATGGATTTTTAGAATTTGACTTTAAAGAGGTAAACAACAAACAGCAACAACTAAGCCTTTTCCCATACTAGACGGGGTCGGCTACATGGATTCTTTGTTTCCACAGATCCATATCGTGTGTCATGTTAACAGTTAACTCACAATAAGCTATATCATTCTTTATTGTTTCTTTCCAACACTTTTGTGGTCCTCCTCTAGCTTTTTTAATACTTTCCAAATTAGTTTTTCATACCTTCTTACAGGTTCTTCTTTTGATTTTCTTTCTATATATCCAAACCATCTTCAACGATATTTTCTCATTTTATCCTCTATTGGTGTCACTCTTAATTTGTTTCTAATAACCTCATTATGTATACGGTCTTTTCTTGTATGACCACTCATCCATCTCAACATCTTCATTTTTGTCACAAACATCTTTTGTACATGCTCATGATTAACTGCCCAACACTCAAAACCATAAAATATGGCAGGCCTAATTGCTGCTCTATAATATTTACCTTTTAACTTTAATGGTATCTTCTTATCACAAAGAATACCTGATACTCCTCTCCATTTAACCAACCACCATTAATTTTATGCGTAACATCTCCTTCAATTCTTCCATCACTTTGAAAATTTGACCCTAGGTATTTAAAACTTTTCTTTTCGAGGATGCAATGTGTGCCAATTTTAATTTTTATGTCCTCTAAGGTAACCAAATGATCAAACTTACATTCCATATATTCTGTCTTTGTTCTACTAAATTGATGGCCTTTGCTTTCTAATGTTTCTCTCCATAGTTCCAATTTTCTATTAACTTTTTCCTTAGACTCCTCCACTAATACAATGTCACCTGCAAATAACATACACCAAGGTACTTCATCTTGAATATGTTTTGTTAACTCATCAATCACCATTATAAATAAGTATGGACATTAACTTCAAATAAGTCTGTCATTCCTTCATGAGTCCTCACACATGTTTTTACACCATTGTACATGTCTCTTATAAGGTCAATGTATGTCAATGGGACCTCTTTTTTCCAAGGTTCTCTAAAGAACCTCCCTTGGTACCCTATCGTAAGCTTTTTCTAAATCAATAAATATCATGTGAAGATCTTTCTTTTTTTGCTTTAAAATGTTCTATAGGACATCTCAAAAGGTGAATCGCTTCAACAGTAGATCTGTCTGACATGAATCCAAATTGGTTTTCTATTGTACTTGATACTTGTCTTAACCTACATTTGATAATTCTTTTCCACAATTTCATAGTTGTAAACACCCCAAAAATGCCATGTTTTTAAACTCCCGAACTTCAAAAGTGAACTCGAGGCCAAAACAAGAGAAAGAAGAAAAGTTCAAGCCTGTTCGGAGAAAAGCCAGACAGAAGGCCAAAAACTGGAATTCGGGTCAAAATCAAGTTCAGCTCTCAAAAGAAAACAGAAGCCAAACCCCTGATGAAGCCGTCAGAAATCAAGCACCAAGCCTGTCAAAATGAAAATCCGAAGTCCGTGAGAAAATCCAAAGATTGACTTCATAAAAAACAAGCCTGAGACAGAACCAGACGGATCAAAAAATCAGACGACAAGCAGTCCTGAAAGTGAAACCGGACAGTCAAAGGGACTGAGAAAAACCTAGCCTGAAATCGGGTCACCGACGAAACTGGGGCCCGTTCAAAACCGCCCGTTTCAAACACCAAAGAAGGACAGAAAAAAGAAATTTTGGATTGAATCTGGACAAAAATATCCAAATTCAGATCCATTTGGAATTTGTATTGGGTGGGATCCTTGGATCCAAACCCAAATCCAAGACCCACCCCTTGGCCTATAAATAAGGCCAAGCCAAGGGGGGGTGAAGTTCACAGGAATTTCAATTGGGAATGGTGGAGCTTGAAAAGTAAGAGAGAGAGTGTGTGGGAAAAGTCAACAATGATGGGCCTTAGCCATGTTGGCTTGTTCAAGGGCTAAGTGGGCTTGAACCTTATGGCTTGAACCTAGCTTGGGTTGCAACAAAGAAGATCAAGGTGGCTGCAAATGGTGGACTATGGTGGACTGGCTGCAAGAGGTAAGCCCCTAAACCACACCTAGCTCGACCCCACTCAAACCTAGCCAAACCGCACCTAGCCTAGACCATACCCCAACCGACCCCACTCAAACCTAGCCAAACCACACCCACTCGGCTGGACCAAACCTACCCTAACCGACCTACCCCATGACCTAAAACCTGCCCCACTAAAACCTGGTCGAGCCATCCCTTGAACCCACCTAGCTTACACCTAACCGACCTTGACTCCCCCACCTAGACCGACCTAACTTACTACCCCAGTCGGACACCCACTTTGCACCCGACTGCACACCGTGACCACACCCTAGCTCGCCCCTTGAAGCCCTCCTTGACTAAAACCACACCTAAAGCCAACCCACCTAGCTAAACCAAGGTCGGCTAAACCGACCTTGGCTGCCTCTCAAAACCTAGCCATACCTAGCTCAGCCCTAACCGACTTGACTAGGTTGGCCCTCCTTGACTAAAACTGCACCTAAACCAACCTTGGCTGAACCAAGGTCAACCTTTAACCTACCTGGCCGAAACCTAGCTTAAACATAGGACTTGAAGCCACCTCGAGCCCTTACCTAAACCACTTGCTGGTTGGTTGAACTTGCTTTGATGCAAACCTGCCCCACTTGATCGACTTGGCTAAACCTACTTGAACCAAGCCACCTAGTGTTGCCCTTGGCTACAACCATGCCCCAAACTGAATCTAACCTAGCTAGACTTGGCCTAAACCTAACTTGGTTTGACCTACCCCTTGATCCACCTAGCTAAACTGCCACCCATGGCCAGCTGCACCCAATCCAATCGAACCACCATTTGGCTCGACTTGGCTGAACCATAGCCACTTGAAGAATCAACCTACCTTGGCTGCGACATGAAGAGGCTTTGACCCAGGTTTGACATAAGAAAGGTGGACTTGCCCTAGCTGAATCCTGAACTCAAGTTAGGAAAAGTGTAAGTCTTTAAAACCATATTTCAAACTGCTTTTCCTTTCAATTCAATTCGTAATGGGATTGTATTAACGGAGTGAAGTCTCCCCGTGGATTGTAATATTCGTGGATAAAACACAACCACACACACGTGCACTTGAGCCTTTTTGCTCTTAAACTGCACATGATCGCACTCACGCACACTCGAGCCTTCCCGCTCTTAAGATAATTATATATATTTCAATTCAGGTAAATTTACTTCGTGAAAGTCGTGTGAGTTGCACTTCCTTTTGGGTGGATTTACTTTCCAGTTATGTGAGTTGCAATTACATTTGGGTGGATTTACTTTCAAGTTGTGTGAGTTGTAATTTAAATTCCATACGAGAACACTCACGAGCACTCGAGCCTTTCCGCTCTTTACACTCACACACATTGAGCATTTCCGCTCTTAGGATAAAACCTATATATACATTTCAAGTCGTGTGAGTTTACTTTGTGAAAGTAGCATCGCATTTCAATTTGTGTGAGTTTACTTTGTGAAAGTAGAGTCGCATTTCAATTTGTGCGAGTTTACTTTGAGAAAGTAGAGTTGCCCTTAAATTCATGTGGGTTTTACACTAGTGAAAGTTGCATGAGTTGTATTTAAATTGGCGTGAGTTTACTTTCAAGCAGAGTGAGATGCAATTTCAATTTGGGTGAGTTCTCATCATCGTTCTCAAAAACCCAAACAAAGTTTCAAAGCATCTCTACATCCACTCAAAGTGGCAACCTCGCTCAAACCACGTTAAATCTAGGCTCTCACACTCCACACACAAGCCAAGGCGAATAAAACTTGCAAAAATCATAGGGTCGTCCAACCCTCGTGATAAAAATGGCCAAAATGTACGAATCGTATTCTTCCAAAAACACTTATCGTTCAAGTTAGTTTGAAGTAAAAACTTGTTTAAAATTGAAGTTCCTAAGTGCTTAAACTGACTCTTGAGCATCGGTTCAAGAAGGTTTAAAGCGAAAAGATCCCGCTTTCTCACAATCGCCAAAAAGTCAGAAATATTTCAAAAACCTTTACTAGTTTGAGTAAGCTAGCTGGTACGCCCACAAAAAGATGCAGGCACGAAAAGGTTCACTTCGAGTTCCATAAATTCAGGAGTGAGAATTTTCATTTTTACAATAGTATGGCTAATTAACTTGATACCTCGATAATTCGCACAATTCTTAATGTCTCCCTTGTTCTTATATATTGGTACAAGTATTCTCACTCTCCATTCGTCGGGCATCTTTTAGTTTCTCCATATTTCATTAAATAGTCTTGTGAGCCAGCTGATTCCTATTTCTCCTAAGATTTTCTAAACTTTTATAGGAATATTGTATGGTACTACCGATTTACCACCCTTCATATGTTTAAGAGCCTCTTTGACTTTATTCTTTTGAATACGTCACTAGAAATGGTGGTTTATATACTTTTCTGATTTGGCTAACTCTCCTAAGTTAATACTAACATCTTTATTTTTATTAAAAAGCTTATAAAAATAGTTTTTTTATCTATTTCTTATATCATCATTTGTCAGTAGAATTTTTTCATCCTCGTCTTTGATATTTAGTTTTCTTATCTCTAGACCTAGCTATCCAAAAAATATCTCTTTCACCCTCTTTTGAGTTGAGTTTTTTATATAAATCCTCTCAAATTTTAGTTTTTGCTTCACTTACCACATTTTTCACTTCCTTCTTTGCTTTCATATAAGCCTCTAAAGTTTCACTAGTTTTCTTAGTATAATGTAATTTGTAATATGCCCTCTTTGTCTTGATTTTATTTTGCACTACTTCACTCCACCACCAAGCTTCTTTTTGTGCCAGTACACCTCCCTTAGATACACCTAACACATCTTTCACCACTTTCCTAATATGTATAGCCATATTATTCCACATATCACAAGGTATACCAACATAATTCCAAACATCTCCTTGAAGCACTTTCTATTTAAATATATCTTCTTTCTCGCTTTTGAGGTTTCACTATTTAGTTTGAATCGCTTGATGCACTCTTTTCTTCTTTGTCCATTTTTTTATTTGTAAATCAATAACTAAAAGTCGATGTTGGGTGGTTAAGCTTTCTCTTGAAATTACCTTGCAATCTTTACAACATGCTCTATATTTCTTTCTACAAATAAAGTAATCAATTTGTGTTTGTGATAAATCATTCTTATAAGTAATTAAATGTTAATCTCATTTTTTGAAGATTGTATTGATTATAAAGAGATCAAATGCCATAACAAAATTTAAAATCTCCCTGCCTTCCTCATTTATATCTCCAAAGCCAAAGTTTTCATCAATACCTTGATATCTTAATGCCTCTTTACCGACATGTCAATTTAAGTCTCCTCCTAAACAAATCATCTCCCTTTATGGAATCCTTTGAATCACCTTATCTAACTCTTCTCAAAAAGTTGTCTTTATACTATCTTCTAGCCCTACTTGGGGTGCATAAGTACAAACTATATTAAAAACCTCTACTCCTAATACTAATTTAAACGTCATTATTCGGTCACCATGTCGTTGTATGTCTACTACACTACCCTTTAAATCTTTATTTATGATAATAACAACTTTTATATAGTTTGTCTATCTCCTTTGCTTTTTCTCCAACCCACTTTGTCTCTTGTAAACATAGAATATGAATCTTTCTTCGAATCATAGTATCTACCACCTCCATTAACTTACCGGATAATGTTTTGATATTCGAAGAACCAATACAAATCTTATTATCTAGGACTAGCTTCCTTACCCCTCTTATCCGTCCATATTTAAAATGTGGAGACCATCTCTGTAAATTATTCACTACATTCGGGCGACAATGTAGCGGGACTACGCCCGTCCATGATGTGGGATCCCTCTCTACAATTGATTTACTATATTCGAGCGTAAATGTAGTGGCCCTTGCTTACTTATTACTACATTCGGGCTCTGCAGTGCGTCGTTAAGCAGAGATGCCCCAAAGCAATGCTCATAATTTATGTAATCCATGATATAAAAATCCGATAATGTTTTACGTTAGTTGTCGGAAGCCTAACACAACCCTCCTCCTTTATCCGGGCTTGGGATCAACAATGCAAGGATGATCCCTTACATGGGTAGAGTTACTTTAAAGAGGTAATATCATATTTTATTGTCTTCATCCAATGCATTAGATTTCTTTTCTTTGTTTTCAATTTTTCACATTTCTTTGCTTCGAGTCCTTTGTGATCTATTCTTTAAATGTCTCAATGATGTTAATTCTATTGTTGTTATTTTATCTTTTATTAGCATACACCATTTCTTTGATAATCTCATTATTGATACAGTTTTTTGTAGTATGGTGAAACATTCATCTCAACGTTTTGATTTCTGTTATGTGCCAAATCTTATATCAAGGCTGATGAGGAGGGGGTATCCATTGTCGATACTATAAAGCATGGTTGGCATGCATGATAAACTTGCTTTTCACGTTTAATAGTATTTCTTGCATCTCAACGTTTTCATTCTGCTTCCTCAAATTCTCTCTCCCTCGCAAACGAGGATTCTTAGACTTCTTTTCTTCACAATCGCATTTTTGGAAAATGAGAGTTATGATGGGACTTGTGTCCAAATTTTATACATAAGTATCGTTGACGGAGACGATATTTGTTGACAGTGCACCCCGATCGAAACTATCATCCCTTGATATGGAAATGATAGTCGGAACAGATTTTATAAAATCCATAATTAAACGCCATTGCCTTTACATCTAATAGTTGGGTAAAAAGTTCAAATTTTGGCACAGTAAGTTTTTTGAAAAACAAAAAGTGGCAGACATGAAACGATGGCTTTCAAAGCTCAGCTGCATTACGCTCACACTGTGTTTTAGCCGTCCCTCCACCCATGACCTGCCTATTACTTTGTTACTGCTTATGACATGGAGGTATATATTGGTGTGAAAGATCAACTTTCTCAGCTATGCACAGTAGATGCAGTCACCCAATATATATATATATATATATATATATATATATATATTTATTTATTTATTTATTTATTGTAGAGGGAGAGAGTAGAGAATGCAAATCACTTGTATACAAGCTTTGTCTAAGTCAATCTTATCATTTGATTAAAAAATGTTCAAGATTGAAAATAAAAAATGAAAATTACATATTAAGAACGTATTGTGCAAAAAAATAATTGTAGTTTTTGGTGCTATATTCTCAATCAAAATCGCTTATAGCCCTTATAATAGTTGAGAAATGTTCATATGTAGTTTGTATTTAAATGGTTTTCACATACATACATGCATACATACATACATACATACATATATATATATATATATATATATATATATATGAGAAATGTAGTACTCAACGATATTCAACAGTGAGATGGTGATAGTCCTATTGCAATAAATGCAGTGGGGGCATATCTAAAAACCATTAGTAAGTTTAGTATCTATATATATATATATATATATATATGAGAGAGAGATTTGCAAGTCTTATTGTACGGCTAATTGAAATCGCAACATCATCATCATCTTTGTTTTGTCAAATTGTCCACAACTAAATTCCGTTCATATAAGACAAACCGAATGTCTTCGTTGTATCCTAATGGTATTTGTTAGGATCTATTACATTCGATTATTTGGTACCGATTACATAAATAAATCTATGTTAATGTTTATCACGTTTCAAATAATATCAATATCTTAACCTATTTTATAGTGTTAAATTTGATCTCTCGATTGCGATTGCCAACCATTCAAGAATGGTGTAAGATATAACAGCTCGACTCCAACAATTGTAATTAACATGGTTGCGCATGCAAGATTTCTGTCTAATTTTTAAAATAGCCATGTTACTTGGGAGCTCCATCAGCAGATCCAAACTTCCGTTCCTAATTTCTGGATTTTTAAATCCAGTTCTGAATTTTGACATTAGATCGTTCCTGCCCCAAAAAATATCCGAATAATCATCCCTGCAATAAAAATCGGAACTGCGTACGGTACAGATTTACTGGTCTACCCAATGCAATTTCTGGCTTTATGCAGGTTTCAGGGTCAATATTTGTGTTCACATTTATTGCTCAAGTTAGGTCTGGAACATAATTATCTGGATACCCTTTTGCAGCTTTTAACACGTGAATGCTTTGACTTCCATGAAATCTTTTACTGATTTAATTAGTATTCCACCTTTTATGAATTTCTCGAGGGAGGGGATGGCGAAAACCTGATTTGGATATTGTCCGTCACTGACTTCATTGTTTTTCGGGTATAAATATAATAACATTATTTTTTTTTAACTTTAAATCTTCATATATTACTTGTTTTAAAAAAACCAATAAACGAGTATGTCAAAAGTGAGCAGGATATGATTTTCTTATATATATATATATATATATATATATATATATTATGTATGTACGTATGTATGTATGAATGAATCAGAGAAAGAGATTAGTGCACGCAAACCATGCATGATTAAGATTAAAACAGCAAAAAAATTTATTTATATTTTATACGATGACATAACACCTACTAAAAAACAAAAAGTAACAGAACTATTCGCGATGCATGATAGAACAAACAAATAATCAAGCACTGTTCACATTGTTTTGCATATAGGGTCTCTCTCTCTCTCTCTCTCTCTCTCTATATATATATATATATATATATATTATATTAGGTCCCACAATTACTTTTGAATAAGATGTGCTTTATGGATTATGCTAGTGTTGTCTGAATCAGCTTTTGAATTGAATAGTTTAGGATTGTTGGAAGATGGCCAAAACAATCGGTCACAATTCATTTCTCAAAATTCAAATGGTATAAATTGGATAATGCCAAAGTCAGTTGACGAGGCTTGGATTGCTCATACCCAGGGCACCAGATCGAGCCTACAGTGTGCAGTGTTGGCCACCCCCCTGAACCAGCCTTCACTAAATTTTAAGTCAACCACTCGACTGGATTCAGGCAAGGCTGGGTTGTACAACCGTATATTCATGCCTTAGCATCGCTTAAAGTGTAGTTAAACCATAAGGTATGTGTTGTTCAGGACTAAGCGAACTAATTACCGGATCTTCATAGCACCCTACCTAGCGAACTCCTTCCCTATTTGGGTGATCTCTTGCTTTTTAGGAAACACTTCTTTTTATTGATTTTTTTTTTGTGTGGGAGTTATGCTTAATTTGTTTTTGCTTTTAAACTGGCTTCTTAGTTTGTACAAATTGGTATCGGAGTGAGGTTTAAGAGAGGTTCAGGTTCCCGGAATCAGAACCTCGCTAAGACTCTGCAACTCTCCCTCTCTCTCCCACCTTGGCCAGTGGTAAGTTTTGTAAATTGCTATTAGTTTTTTTCTTTTTTCAAAACATAACCTAAAATGAAAAATCCTTACACCTAATCATCTTTGACTGTTTGAATCACTCATTGGTACGAAGAATAGAATTGTCATCCAATAATCCTTGGATGCTTTTGTCAATGTACTTTATGTTTTTCACCCGGTGACCATTTTTGTCCAATTTGACAAAAGGCAGGGCCCATTTTGGGGAAGGCATGTGGCAAGGCAGCCACACGTTTGGGGAAACCTATCGAAGAAAGCGATACTTTCTAGAGCACCAAGATTCAACCCAAAGACTGACCCTTTTCGAATCCACAAGTCGAATTACGACTAGCAACATTGGACACAACACGAAAGATGAGATGAACATGACTCATATTTCTAAGTTCACCCAAAATAACTAGTAATGTTGGTTCATGGAGATAGTGAACAATCGATTTACCAATACCAAAAAAAGGAAAATGCCCATTTTTACCTAAAGGAGATAGTGAAACCGATGGTTCATGGAAATTATCAATTGTTAATGGAATACATAATCGTCTCTTGGGGTTATATCTTGAAGGGCATACATATGCATGCAAGTTGACTGATGATGAATATATCTAGTGATCAAGGATAAGACAAAAAGTCATTGTAAACCGAAACATATATTATCTCATATAAAATAGCGAGATGATTCAAATATGTCTACGGTAATGAATATGCAAGGATTAAGTTACAAAAATAAGAAATGAGTAGTTGATCAATTTTACAACAACTATTATATCAAACCAACCTTCCGATACAATACATACCATCATAAGCTACATGGGACTAATTATGTTGGCAATGTTGTTTTATTCATCTATCCTCACTTCAATTGTTAAGCACATTTCCAAACATTATAAAGTTTGATTGCACAATTAATACTAATAGGTATAAGATGACTTTCTTGAAGGTTGTTGGATTTACCTCAACCATTAAGAATTTTTCTATAGCATTTACTTTTATGAGCATAACAAAAGAAGATAATTATATATGGGTATTGAGATGCATTAGGGAGTTATTTTTCTAAAATAAATTCCTCGAATGTAATATGTATTGATCGTGAGTTAGCATTGATAAATGCAATTGAAAGTATTTTTCCCAAGATAACACATCTTTTATGTAGACATCACATTGTGAAAAACATTGAAGGATATATTATTTGGTTAATGGGAAAGAAAGAAATATATATAAAATTCGAGATTAGTTGGCAAAAAAGTTATTTTATCAACAACTGATCATATGTATAATGAGCAATTGGTCATCATGGATTCAAAGTAGAAGAATTTTGTTAAGGAATAAGGGTTGAATCTTGACAAGGTGAATACAATATTAGCATGGATTGATCAATACTATCATCATGTCACACATATTACTAACATATATGTTAATTATTATTTGTTATTTGTTATTGTATTTGATATATGTTAAAGTTTTGTATATATTCAATGCATATGCACATTGATTTGCTCTAAACTCAATTTTATTTATTGATTGCATTAAATGTTACTTTAGAGGACATGGAAATTAAAATTGGCATACATTACATTCCCCAAAAGGAAAGTTTTAAATACCTAGGGTCAATTTTTGAGAGTGATGGAAGAATTGATGGAGATGTTACACATAGAATTAATGCTGGTTGGTTAAAATGGAGAGGAGCATCAGGTATTCTTTGTGATAAGAAGATACCATTAAAGTTAAAAGGTAAATATTATAGAGCAACAATTAGGCCTGCCATGTTTTATGGTTCTCAGTATTGGGCAGTTAATCATCAACATGTACAAAAGATGTCTGTGATAGAAATGAAGATGTTGAGATGGATGAGTGGTTATACAAGAAAAGACCGTATACATAATGATGTTATTAGAAACAAATTAGGAGTGGCACCAATAGAGGATAAAATGAGAGAACATCGTTTAAGATGGTTTGGACATATAGAAAGAAGATCAAAAGAAGAACCTGTAAGAAGGTTAGAAAAACTAATTTTGGAAAGTATTAAAAGAGGTAGAGGACGACCACAAAAGTGTTGGAAAGAAACAATAAAGAATGATCTAGCTTATTGGGAGTTAACTACTAACATGGCACATGATAGGGATCTATGAAAACAAAGAATCCATGTAGCCGACCCCGTCTAGTATGGGAAAAGGCTTAGTTGTTGTTGTTGTTGTTGTTGTTGTATTGCGTTAAATGTTACAGAAATCAAGAAGTCTTTTAAGGAGTTGAGGACCATCAACTGACATTATCTTAGAGTTTTTTGAATTAATATGACATTTAGAGAAAAGAGTGTCACATCATGCACTTGAATTAATAAAAAAGAAGCTAATCATGGAGAAATAGTTGGTTTCGATCCATTAGCCTATGGTTGCATGTTGGATTGGTCACGTAGATTGCCATGTGTTTATTAATTGAATGGACTCCTCAAAAGTAGCTGACAAATATGGTTGTCATCGATTGATTTATTTTAGAGAAAGCTAGACATAGAATTAAAGCCAACCAATATAAATGTGGATGAAGAGAATTAAATAAGTGAGACAACTCAACTTGATGAATTGGTTCAATAGTTGAAAGATCATCTAGTTTTGAAATGGTGAATGTACATAATTGAAGTGTTGAATGATTGCTTGTGTTTTGAGTTTACGAGCCTTCATGAGCCACCAATTTGTCATCCCAAAAGTTGACCACCTAAAAACTCCACGAAGAGACTCAAAATGAGGGTATGGAGAGACCAGTGTTGCTCGAGGTAAGCCCACAGATGATACTGGTCATGGGGAATCTCCTACACGTGGGATTTCTTTCTCATAGGATAGGGTTAATTCCATTCCTGATATCAATTTGATACATCGATATTCAAATTCTCTAGCACCTCTACAACCATTACAAAGATTGAACTTTCTATAGGTATCTGTTGCAACTGAGCTATCATGCCTTATTATTCCATATATTTTGGATAGACAAATATAGGAGATGGAAATTATGGACATCGAGTAACCGGTGAGCTTCTAAATAAGAAGACATATTGTCTACAAGTTCATAGAGAATGTTTTCTAGAGGTTCAAACACACCATAATACTTATTCTTGAGTTTTCATTGGAGAGTAGTGTTGATGTCATTTTGTGACATATTGCACATTAGAGTATTGGTGCCTATATACCTAATTTTTGGATGTTCACGCTAGATATGAAATTCATCATTGCAACCTATTAGAATATAGCATTGGTACTACTTTTTAGGATTAGATTGACTACTTTTTACTGTTGGTATCAAATGTCGACAGACATCCTTATAGGATGTATGATATATGTGTTATCATGAATCAAGAAAATATTTTTTTGTAGTGAGATTCTTATTTTGCAAAATTTTTATATACTAATTCTTTCATTTTATTCTTATTATTTTATGTTTAGGTATATTATTGTTTAGTTTCACATTTTATTTTTTATGTAGTTGAATATGATCGATACAACTCCAATACCACCCATTCTATCTTCTTAGACACAACATTAGGATAAAAGCATTGTCAATTAGAATTTACTATTTTGTTCATGCATTGAAGCCTACTTGTAGTTGAGAGGACCTAGTAATGATACTATGTATAATCTTGATAATTAGTCAATGTATAACAATATATGACACCATTGTTATCTTGAAAATATTTGATGGTTTGTAGTGTCAATTGTAACATCTTTAATTGATAGAACACGTCGATTGTAGCATTGGAATGAAATACAAGTTATAAAAACCATTGTTTTAAATAGATAGATCATATGGACTAAGAAGATAAGAAGCTCAAATCATTTATTCTTAGTACTACCCATAGTTTATTTATTAGACACCACCAAGCTATGAACTAATTGGCAATACTCGTCAAGCATTTTGATGACACTGGGATGCAAAGGCAAGAGATGTGACACATGTTCAAAACGTTGTACAACCGATATCACTATATCGCGTATGATGGTAGGACAATACAAATAGTAATTACGAATAATAAGGTTACCTAAGTCATTCAATCATAATTGTTATATGAATATAGTATAAATGATTACTAAGAATACCTACATTAAGATTGACTCTTCTTGGTGTCGATCGGTAGGAAGATGATGCTGGTTATACTGAGGGCTTAAATCTCTAATAAAAATGTGATGTTTTTGGGTAGCATACCAATTAATGTAAGTCTTTGCACTTATGTGGATATGTTGCTCGAATACCAAAGTATTGTGGTCGAAAATAATGTGACATTTGTCTCTCTCATGTAGTATCTCATGGATCATAGTGTATTTTATAAACATGTGTTTTCTCAAGCCTATGTGCAAATACAGGCTTAATTAGTGCAAAATGATTATCTGTTAGTGACAAAATTATCGAACTACACAATGATGCATACATGGCTCCACAATATCTAAGCATTAAATACAATCATGGTAGTGTGAAAGTAACATATGTTGTCATTCAAGTAGTTACTATGAGCATATAACTGCCAATCAATTTGGATTGCATAAACAATAAAATAAATATTTCATGTAAAATTAGTATTTAGTGCTGTAATACATGATTTTCATGAATATATGCCTAATCTGCAATAATCAAATCTAATTTCTGATAGTAAGAAGCAAGTTGTTCAATAGGAGAATGCCTATTACTAATATTTCTCATCCATTTCTTTGTTCATACCTATCCATTAGGCCATTTGGATTCAATGTTTACTCTAAATGTTGGAGAATATTTATAGATTCATGCCTACAAGCACAATAAATAAAATATTTCATTAATATGATATTATCATAAAATTACAATAACTTATAAATTCTAACAAATAGCAATCTAATGCAGAGTAGTATAACCACTAAGTTGGTGTGCATCATGTAGACGTGAAATTTTCACTCCAAGCCTATGTAGAGACTTGAAATAAAATTTTCAACTCTACTTGATATGCGAGCATGTCAGCTAGTTTTCTAAAACCTATCAAAATATGAATTTGACGGACGATTATGGCTAAGCGAGCTCTTTTAGCATTAGACCTTTTTAAACCAATACTCAAGGGTCAGTCTAAGTGCTTGGAGATTCCAACTAAATAGGTGAGACTTCCAAATTCATGTGAAAAGCAAAGGTGGTGAGAATGAAAAACAAGTGCAATTGACTTCAAGTTCCAAAGTAAACAAGTTCTAAAAAATAGAAAACTTTGTTTTTAGGGCTTGTTTCCTGAATCCTTTTGAATACCTTTTAGACTTCAAAAAATCATCAAAATTTTACATGCTTAACCTTAAGATGTGAAGAGTCTGAGGCATCTTTAAGATTGTGATTCAGAATAGTATTGTTGCACAATTAAATCTGAGAATTGCCTCTACTCAAGTACCCAAAACTGATCTATCACAGAAATATAAAGAATCAAAGATAAGCCTGTATCTCGGTGTTTAAAGTTCCAAATTTAATGCATTTGGTCTTCCTAGAAAGATATGGAAGTCATCTTTCTAATAAACCAAAAATCATCGATTTCAGATACCCACGGACAAAGTTATGGGATGAATACCCAGGCTTTGTTGTAGGACAACTAGTTAGATAGTCAGTTTATAAAAACTTTCATGATTTTACATAGTTTTAATTATGATTTTCTACCGCCCTAAAATTCTTACAAATTTTATTAGAAGTGGAACTGTGTGTGTAGAAAAGGTGTGCAAAGCTTCGGGACAATTGAAGTAGATATTTGAAAATTAAAAATCAAGCAATCTACATATGCAGAGATGATGAAAACCAGATTTTAGGTTTTTAGAATATACGTGATGCAAACTCACACGAATTAAAAATAAAACACAACATCACGAATTAAATTGCTGAAAAAAAATGAATTGAAATATACTTAATAGCTTAAGCATAGAGGGGATTAGAGAATATAGAGTGTTTATAGAATATAAAGAGGTAGAATCAATAAATCAAACACATAGAGTGTATAATCAAAGAAAGAGAAATTTCAGCAACATCTACTTCTATTACATCATGGGAAGAGACAAAGCTCCATTAATACAACCCCTTTTGAATTGAATTTGAAGAAGAGATGTAGAAGAATCAATTAGAGCAACACTTACCCGGACTTATACAATCAATCGTCCTCCAAGGTAATGGTCGGCCCTCACTTGATCCCTTTTCCCCTTGGATTGATCACTCAACTCTCACAAAATCGTGGCCTAGATTCTATACTACCTTCTCTCTCTAATGCTCTTTCCTAGTAACTCTCAAAACTCAGAAAACTCTCAAAGTACAACACCCTTGTTGGCCTCTCTTTAAAGCTCTCCCTAAGATAAACTCCCAAGATGGTTCACGCCCCCACCCTTGGCCTCAATTTATAGGCCAAGAGTGGATCTTTTAGTGTCTTCCTTAGGGCAGGTGATCCAAGGTCCAAACTTTGTCCCAAGGCCTTCCATTTCACGTGGTCTTGGTGGTCCCTCATGGTCAAAGGTGGACCGACCCCCATGTGGGCTGGTTTAAGCTTGAATCACATGCCTTGGTTCTAGCCGATTGGACTTGAAGGCACTCGGCTAGTGCCTTGATTCAAGGCCTTGATCAACCTTCATTATAGCTCATCCTTTATTGCTCAATTTTAAATGGATACAAGGGCTGGATAAATCTTTGGAATCAACCTCCAAATTCGGTCTATTTTAACTTGCAAAAATCGGTCAGCCTTGGTCTACGTATGACACTTGATTCAAGCAAATTGTGGATTGACTTTGATTTGATAAGATAAGTACTTGAGCTGCCTTGTGAGAGATGGCTCATGGGATTTGATTTTGATAAAAATATGCTTTTGACATGGTCCACTCCTTTGCTTCTGGGCTTATCCTTCGTGAGCTCGATCTTGGCTTGAAATGGGCCCCACCTGTTCGCCTGACTCGTTCATATCCTCCGAGCTTTTTGACTTCAATTTTAAAACCTTTAATTTGAAAACTTTAAAAAGATTTAAAATCTTTATTTTAAAGCAAAAGGTTTTAAATCACTTGAGCTTTCGAAATTTGGGAGTGTTAGAAAAAAAAATGGTGTTTACACATCACTGCACGAAGCTTTATCCAATTGTCTGTATAGATAAGCTAATGTTATTATAGCTCAAGCATATCTACTAAGCCTCAAAATGTCGTGAGCTAATACTTGCATCTAATACTTGCATGATTGTAATTGACACTCCATTGTAGACGTTGAAATTTTCACTCCAAATCTATGTAGAGACTTGAAATAAGAATTTCAATTTCTACTTCATGCGCGAGCATGCGAGCTAGTTTTCAAAAACTAGCAAAGAATATAAAATTTGACTTGATTAACGATTGTGGCTAAGCGGACTCTTTTTGCTTTAGGCCTTCTTGAACCGACGCTCAAGGGTCAGCCTAAGCGCTTAGGAATTTCAAATTCATAGGTGATAGACTCCAATTCACATGAAAATAAAGTGTTTTCCTAAGAAATAATGAGTGCACTTAGTTCTAAGCTTGAAATTTAACAAGTTTTGAAAAATAGAAACTGGTCCTATTTTCATAAATTGTTCCTGAATTTTTCTTAGTGGCCTAAGAATCTCTAAAATTCATAAAAATTATACAAGGCGTAGCCTGATGTATTGGAATCTTGAATTACCTTTTACTTTGAATTTTGGGACAGTAGATTTGCAAAATTAAATCAGGAATTGTACTTGACTCAATAGTTTAAGGATATTCTATGATAGAAATACAGATGTTCAAAGAATCCTCTATATCTTAGTGTATAGAACTCCAAATATGATGATTTTAGTCTTTTCAAAAAGATATAGATATCAGCTTTTCAATGAGACTAATTTTATCAAATTTGGATTCCTACAAACAGAGATATAAAACTTTTACCTAAACCCTATTGTAGGAAAACCGATTATACAGAAAAAAAAAATGGGTTTGTCCGATCTTTTCCAATTGTATTCACGAGGTTGAACTGTCCTAAAATTCTAGCCAATTTTATTTCTAGTATACTGGTGTGTAGGTATTGTGCCTAAAATTTCAGCCCCATGTGGGTTGGTTCTTAGCTCCATTGGGCATTCCTAGCCCTAGTCGAGTGAGTCAAAACGTGTCCAACTAGGCATGATCAACTCCTTGTGTAGCTCTCCTTCACTTGGCTTAATTCATGTTGATTTGTTGGCTGGGTATAGCTTTGATAATCCTTTAAAATCGGCACTCCCAAGTCCAATCTATTTCATTTTGTAAAGTCGTCCAGTCTTGGCCCTTGGTTCGAAGGGAACCAGTCCATCTTCATCTTATCCAAACGGTATCCTTGATTTTCATATCCAATCTAATATGCTTTGTTGATGGCCCACATAACTTGATTTGTTTGAAGAAGATATGCCTCTGACTTAGTCCATCCCTTCGCTTTCGGACTTGATCTCGATCTTGAATTGGATTGAGTCTTCACTTGTTCGTCTGATTTGCTTTGAATCATTTGAGCTTTTTTAACTTGATTTTAAAACCTTTATTTTGAAAGATTTAAACTTTTCAAAAGGTTTTAAATCATTTGGATTTTTAAAATCTGGAGTTTAAGAAAATTTTTGATTTTGGGTGTTTACATCCATCTCTCTATTTGTCTTCATATATAGTACATTTGATTTGATACATCTTTTCTGGTGACAGTTTCTTCTAACGTTTTTGGTCTCAAATTGGACTAAACTTAATGGATGCATACATAATATCCAAAATCAACTCATCAATAGGTAACTGGAGGCAATCTTATAAAATGTCTTCCTTGCTTTGCTCCATCATCTCTATCGTCAAGGAGATAAACTCTTCACCCATAGGAAGACCTAGAATCTCATCCATATCATGAAGAGTGATAATCATCTCACCCCATAGTATATGATTGTCAACATTCTATAAATGTGCTTACAAAAAACATCCTATTATCTCATAAAGCAATGCTCTTTGCTCTAACAACCCACTCTACTTAACAATATCATGTCAACTACCGGGTTACACCTCATATGAAGGAGGTAAATTTCATTATCTCAAAACATTGCAACGCATGTATGATGTCACTAGTTTCAGCAAACTCTGTATATATATGGTTAAACACGGTGTTAGAAATAATCAATATAGTATTAAAATAAAATATTTCAACTGACATTTAAGTTTACTAAATTACTTGATCTTACTATATTTTGTAAGCAATATGGCCAACAAAACTAGGAAGCAACTCAGGAACATCAATAACTTCATTTTCATCATTATTTGCATCACCGTCATTGTTTGCATTATCTTTGTCTATATGAAGATCTTCTTGATAATTTGAAGGCCTAGCTTCACCATCATGTTGCTATGGAGTCCCTAATCAATATCTACCTAATCCTCTTTTTCTTTTCTCTTTGTTGTCTTAGTGGTGATCTCCTATACGATACTACATTACATTGTTTCGATGATGTTGTAACATTATGACCTTCTATACATCTACTACGTACCATTTTATCTTATAAAACAACATAAGTTGCAATCGTAACAAGAGAGATGCAACATGTTTGTGTATCTCTTAAAGGAGAGACACAAACAAGTTGCAACTCTTTATGTTTGCGATTCTCCCAACTGAGAGTCACACATAGGTTGTGATTCTCATAAATGACAGTCGTAAAAATGTTGTGCACATATTGCGTTTCTTATACTAGAGAGTTGCACGGAATGTGCGACTCTATAAAGATATCAAAAAAATAATCAAGAAACCAATGAGTTTCTCTACGAGAATGAGAAGAGAAAGAAGGGAAGTCCAATCAACCTATGAGAGAGACACTTACAAGAGAGAGGTGACTCAACACCTAACCGGGTGAGGAGGAGGTGGGAGAGAGGAATTAATAGTAAAGGGGCGAGAGGAGGAGGCAAGCAAGGGAGGGGGAGGAGGGAGACAAAGAGAGAGAGCACGATCGGGTTTAGAGTGATAAGGGTAAAATAGGAATAGAACCAAGAAACTCATAATTAACACAAAAAGAAAAACCAATCAATTCCTTGTTAAGTTGATTCCTTAGCGAAACATGAAATGAAAAGACATGACCAATTTTTATTTTTCCATTTTTCATCTCAGCCACCATTAAAATGTTCTTGGTAGGTTGTCCTTTGATGAAATACTTAAAGAAAGAATTTAACTTGCTTTTGCAAAGGTGCTTGATTAGAGAGTCGAGAAGAAAAGCCTTGTTGGGGATCTTGAGGAGCTTGGTGAAATCCATTCTATATGGAAAGATAAGTTTTTTTGCTTGTAAAATTCTACAAGCTTCAATCTTGCACGAAAGTGACTTTTACTTCGTAATGTCAGTAAACAAGAATCTCAATATTTCCTATCATTTTCAAAATAAGTTTAACCATCTTGAAAAAATTTCTACCTTTATTATAGGTATCTTGTAATTTTAACATATACAAAGTAAAAGGTGTTTTCCTACTCATGTGAATTCTAATGATAGACAAGCTTTAAACCATCCAATCTATTTGAACAAGTACAACTTACCTATAGAATTTAAGTATGAGTAAAACCATAACTAAAATTGACACATTTATAGTGACCTTTTGTCTAGTATATTTTCTCATGAATGCTTTGAGAGTCTACTGACGAGACTCCATTAAGCGACTCAATACGAAGATTATATTAGAAGTACCCCCATAAGAGCACTTCAATAAATATCTATTATAGATCTATTAAAAGCAGTACTTAATCTACTTTTGTCATTACTTTTATGAGACAAGTATCTTTCATCTTGAGATGGTTAATTAACAAATACTTGCCCGTTGAAGTCAAGACTTGATGTTACTCAATTGTAAGATCGGTGTTCATTATTGGTGGTTTCATTAACAATCTTAAGACTAACCTAGTTGATTCTTTACACATATACAAGATTCAACTCTAATTTAATATAGATGATGAGAATACAATATTCTTGATTAGATCACTCACAAAAGTATCATTCAAACTAATATTCTAGATTACCCATTATATATCTGGCAATATTCATTTGATAGAGTACTCTGACTATTACATTTCATCAATATTAGTGTCATGGATTTTATCCATATCATAATTTCATGAAGTAGATTTCTAGTTCACCTACTTCTTTTCATGTCCTTGCTAAAACAATAAACTTAGCAACTATGGTTGAGTCAACAATACATGTTTGTCTATTTGAAGATTAAGGAACTACACTCCCACCAATCATGAAAACCTATCTACTTATAAAAGCATGATCTTTTGTATAGGTTACCCAATTGGTTTCCGAATGTTCTCTAATATAGAATGACTTCCATTATAGATAAAGATACAATTTACTATTGTTTTAGGTACTTTAATACTCATCGAATAACTTGTTAATGGTCTTTGCTTAGATTGCTTGTATGTTGGCTTAGCTAATCCATTGCATATGCAATATTAGGTGTAGCACATGCCATCTCATATATCAAACAACTATCCACTTTGGTATATTCAGATTTTACAGTTGAATGCTTTAATGGTATTAATTTAGCATTAGGGTTAAACGGGTAAAAATTATAGCATAGTCATGAGCATCAAATTTCTTTAATATTATTCTATATAATAATATTAAGAAAGTATTATGCTATCTCCTTTAGTTATTCTAATCCATAGAATAATATCAGCTACTCTGATATCTTTCATATCAAAACGCTATATAAGAGTTTTTTAACATTTTTAGCCTCATTTAAAACATTACCTAATATAAGCATATCATCGATATATAAGCAAATCAAGACACATTTTCTATATATTTATCTAATTCATTAATTTTTAAGTCTATCTAACCTTAATAACTTCTCTCCAAAAAATCACATCATGAGATCTCATAACCTCTTGATATGTTTGAGGATCACTTTCAATGTTATAGAAAATCATATAGAATTCATAATAAAATCACATATCCCTTAAGTAAGAACACTGTACATTTTGATCCAAAGGTCTTTTTATTTTTTGCTTGTTATTCTTTTGGGCTCTTAAACTTATCAATATTAGTTTCATGAAGTTCTTTATCTCGACCACTTTTATGAATATATCCTTTCGGCTTAAAGTTGAGATAAATCTATCTTTTTGAAAACAATATTTCTAGACTCAATTACCATATGTACAAGATAATGAGTCATTTGATTCAATTACAATGAATTATGTTTTGGCATACTCAAACAAGATACATCCAATTTCTCTTTCTCCTAATTTCATTTTATGCTAAACAACTTTTAAACACAATAACTCTAAACTTTTAATGATTTAGGAACTAATTAGATCTAACATGCCATCTAATTTCCTAAAATTGACATGGCCCAATCAGTAATTCCATACATTATATGAATCAAGATTATAAATAGAATCAACATTCTTATCATTAGTAACATTTTATTTGAATATATTCTCATAAAGATACCTTTTCTATACGAATATCTCTCTTTGATAATATGAATGTATCTCGTCAAATATACATCATCAAATCACTTCTTATATCTGAAACATAAAATACATCTATAAGAGTAAGAGTCTTTCCCTATGTAAATTCAAGTACTACAAAACCCTTGTCTTTGACTTAAACCGTTAAAGCATTATTCATATTAAAATCTTAGTTTCTATCCTTTAAGACTTTTCTAAACTTACCTTCCTAATTACATGTACTTTCTCTTCAGTAATTATTTCTTTGAAATCTTTTTGTTTATGATATTCTTCCTGAAGCCTAAGATGATTCTATAATTGCTCAAAAGAGACATTGTCTTGTTTTTAAGAGTATTTTTGAATTTTTTTTAAATAGAGATTGTTTATTATCGAAGAGACAATGATGGTATCATCCATGTCCATCTTATATTACGTAAAATTATTTAAGATGCGTCTAAGTTTGTGAAATTGTTGCATGATAGATCTATTATTTACTATTTTATATTCATTACATCTAGTAACAAAGAACTTCTTACTTGCTATATCTTTTTTCATATATTTTGGTTCCAACTTATTGCATAAGTCCTTAATGCTAACTGAGTCTTGATAGGTAATGAACAGTGCATGGGACATGCCATTTAGGATATAACCCATGCACATGTAGTCATGATTAACCCATTTCTATTGTTGTTGAGTTTTCTCAAGGAGTCCATTTTGTGCCTCTTGTAGCCTTGGTGTGATCAAGACGTATATACGACCTTTAGGGTGGTGAGGAGGAAGTGTATTTTCTTTTACTACCTTAGAAATTTGTCTCTATCAATAAGTCAAGTTTAATGTTGATGATCTTGAAGGGCTTGTCAAATTGGCCTCTTATGGAGAGATCGTCTTCATGAGAAAAATCAACTTTTACTAGAAGATATCGTTGAACTTGTATCTTGCACAAGGTCGGTCTTTTATACAAAATATTGACAAATTTGAATCTTACACTAAATTGTCCTTTACTTTTTAATGTCGACAAACCAAAATCTTGCACTACCTAACATTTGAAATTGTTGCAAGAAAAATGGTTAGTGTGTGACTCTCTTCAAGGAATGCTTGAGCACTAACCATTTTGGTTTTTGCCGCTCCCAATATCTACTTTTCATATGCAAAGAACCCCAACAATTGCCTACAAGATGCAACGAAAAGCCCTCAACTTCTCTTGCACATGAGAAATCAAGTCCTTGGCAATATCAGTGCATTAAAATGGTTGGTGCTACAACTCCTTTATGCATTTATAGAAGGGAATTACTATCTACATACTCCTTTTACTATACACACACCCCTATTTTTATAAATATCCAAAATACCCCTATAATTTTTTCTCTCTCCTCTCCACAACAAATTTTGGTGATTTTTCTCTCTTCTTCTGGTGATTGATTTTCATTTATTTATAAGTGATATATGATTATTTGCAACTAACTATCATCAATTAGTTACTTACAAACCTAGCTAGAATCAAACTAACCAAGAAATTAGAATGGAAAACGAATCTTGAAGAGACAATCAATCTGCCAATCTCATGGTCTACCATGTGCCCACGAGCTCACCATTTTGCTTAATTATAGTTTTTCGATAAAATTATGTACTATTTATTCATTTTGAAAAAAACTAGACATAGAGGACGATACCACATGTATTGTCAATCAAGTAGAAGATGATGTATAAATATCTATAGAGACTGATTGGAGGAAGTTATGTAACCATCTAGAACGAGATAAATTTTTAAGATGTTGGATGAACAATTGACTCCTAAGTATACCGCCCTATAAGAACCACCAATTTGTCATCCTAAAGAGGGGCTTGTTGGCTTGCAACCATGTAGGCACACAGAAAGGTATTTGCGTACATGTGATCAAGAACACGATAACTCTCTTGCGATGGGTCGATCATCTTCAGGGAGTTATGAACCTCTCTCAACCATTGACAAAAACACTTCTACGTAACTTGACTTCGAACTAATATATGAGACAATAATACCACGATTTATGGGTCTCTATGAAAAAACACTCCTATTAATCATCTATAATGTTATGAGACAACAATACCCTACAAAAACGCTCTCCGATGCCTCCTATCTTTCCAACATGGTAGCATCACTGAGATGAAAGTGTTGGGAGTTGCCCAACTATGTTTCAAGAACATATTGACTTGTATACACAAATGAGAGAACTAGAAGACGATGTTGTACACGATATTAAAGATGATGACTAAATGTTATTGTCTATTTGTATATAAAATTGTATAGTTTTGGGCTTTGAATGAAAATCATGTATTTCGTTGATTGAGAGACTATGATATTTCATTGCAATCATGTATGTAAGCTTAAATAACAAAGAAACCAATTTTTTTCATTACAATCGTTATTTATATACAATATTTGAAATTTACAAAATAACATCCTACATACATCTCAAACAAAAAAATATCACGCATCGTCACCATTATCATCATCAAGTTTTAACCAATAGATTCATTTGTGCCATTGCTCATATGTATGTACGAGACCCAAGAATATAGGATTACCCGATGATGGTCATGACACAAGCTTTGAATGTAGTGAAGTTGTTGTAAGTATCTCACGTATCGCACTCATATGCTAGTATAAAAAATTAAGCAGAGAAAAATTATAAAAACAAAAAAGAAAATGCTACCAATATAAATATAATGATTCATTTACTTATACGTAGAATGATGTATCATGTTGCCTAGTTGGAGTAGGCCGAACAAGACGTAATTAACTAATAGAATCACATAAAATAAATCGATGCATTCTCTGAATGTGTCACTCCATTTACATCTCGTTACACTCATATGGTACAATGTTGAGACTCTAAAATGCTCAAGCTTAAAACAATGTGAGCATTAAGCTTCCCAAGTCACATCACATAATTCATACTACACCTTATATGTGTGTGTCTTTGCACGTCGCTTTTCAATGGAGGGTATTATAGGTGGTACTAGGATGCCTTGACACCGGCCAGATTGACTAACTACACAATCTGGCATATAAGGCTTCACAACATTTATGCATTGAATACATCCATGATATTGTGATAGCTTATATACATTACAATCCATATATTTTGAAGAACTATATTGTTGTTAGTCAATCTATATTGTACAAAATAACATGTAAGAATATATTATATATAAATATATAACATACAAGGTTGTGTTTAATTAAAAAATTAAAAAATCAGTCAACTCGCTTTAAAATACTTGATCAGTAGTTATTAAATTCACTTGTTTACGATATTGAGTAAGCCGAGATCAATAGGAGATTGCCTGTGATACATACTACCCATCTATGAGCCAACTCATGGTTCTCTATTTTGCCATTCTAGTCACATAGCAACTCTAAAACCTAGGAAGTACTTATAAATTCATTCTTACAATTAAAACATATAGCTTGTTAATTTCTTAGTAAAAAAAGTTGAACTATACATATAGCAAGCAATAATAGTAAAAATTATTACCTAAGCCAAAGAAGTATTTTCACTAAGTTGTTTTTATATCTAATATGGCTTCCCTAATTGTCTATATAAATACGCTAATATAGTTGCACCCCACATAACAGTCAACCCTTTAAACATCATGTGTCAACAAATTTACAAGCATTATGAGCACCTATCTCTAGATTTATCATGATACAACGTACAACCCAATTGATACAATAAATTACACAAGGTCTTATTTTCGTTACTCGCTCTCCTCATCGATACCCATTCTTAACATATCACTCAAAATATCTTTCTGGCTTCTAACCATCATCTCTTGTGTCAAGACAATAAGTTGCCCTTTTATTGAAAGATTAAGTATCTTGGGGACATCGTGAAGTATGATAGTTGTCTCACCGTGTGACATGTGTAAATTGTTTGTGTTTGGTTACCAACACTCGATAAAAGTAGTTAGCAATGCATGATTGTCACCTCATATAGTAAATCCACTTATCCAATTAGCCCACTACGCTCTACAATTTCAACACAATTTTTGGGCTTTACATCTATCATCTTCACTTGCTAGACTCAACCCACAGTGTAACGTGTGTGGGCTATTATTACTTTTCATATTGTCTACAAATATATATTTACATAATATATTATAATAGAGAGTATTAATATCAAATATAAATTTACATGAAAGTTTTAAAGTATAGGTTCCTTGCAGGCCTTATATGCAATGTGACTTTCAAAACTCGAGAGTATTCCCAGTGTATCAAGACATCTCTCATCCTCATTGTGTATAATATCAATCTCAGTATTTGATATTGATGTATCTTCCTCGCAACATGAACGGTTGGCTTCTTCTTTTCCTTATTATAGTCCACAAGGTGTTTTCTATATGATACCGTGTTGCATCTCCTAGATGAAGTGATGACATTATGGTCTTGTACTCATTCCTTATTAGTCATATATGCATAGAATAAATAATTTATGAGGTTTACATTCAATCTAATAACATTAACATAGGAGCCGGGCCTCAAACTTTGGGTTTTGTTGCACTAAATCACATGATAAATTGTATTAAGCGAATGAAAAATGAAACAAAAACACAAAATCAACAACATACATTGATAAATTTACAAGTCCCCTTTGAATAGGCTCAAGAAGTCGGGTTTCCTTTCTTTCTCTCCTTTTCCTTATCGGTTCTTTTCAAATTTAATGTTTCAACATATTTCAATCCATTCTTTTGGTATAAATTGTTGTAGATCGAGTATTGTGTGACTAAAATATGGCAAGAAGTGAAGAATGGCCAAAAGAATGGATGAAAATGGGAGTTGGAAGTAAGTTCATGCCGGAGGAGAGAGAGTCATGTTTTAATCATAATGATATTTTGTAAATACCAAAAATAACCAGGAGTATTTTAGAAAAAACAATAAAAATGAGATGTGTGTATAATAAAAGGGGGATGCACATATCAATCATATTACTCAATTGCAGTAAGTTGCTTGAACAACTTAAGTAAGAAAGGACATGGTTCAAGGTACAAGTAACAAAATTAGAAAAATGGAATTGGTAAAAAATTTGTTAGAAGATTAAAGGGTGCCGCAACATTCAGACTTCTTTCTTCAAATGCTTTTGCACTATTTGGCTTAAGATCATTATTTATATTGACTAAAATTGATTTCATGTGAAAAGGCGTGATCATTGTGAAAGACTATCCATTCATAAGGGTTGTATCCAATTGGTATTTGTAAAGGGTATGGGTTTTCAAGCTATAACAACATAATGTGAACATACTGATTTTGTTTGAAACGTTATACCCATTCATGATGTCATCACAAATTATGAGATGACTTCTGAACTATATAATAACTCTTCTCCAATGAACCGTTAAACTTGAAGTTAGAAATTACCACCTTCTGTTCTCCTTGAATCATGAACCATAATTGAACTGGATGGAACCAAATCAATTCCAGTGTATAGCCACCTGTTCTAGTTATAGTTTCACTGTAAACCAAAACCCAAAAAATAAAAAAGATAAAAAGTCAGAAGAACTTACAAAATGGAATCAAGATCTACAGTTTGAAATGTCTATTCTTGTTTCACGGGAGAAGGAACCGAACCAAAGGTCCCCAATTCAGTTAGAGTTCATGCTTGATGAGTTGAACCGATCTCGGCCCCAGTTTGGTTCCTGTTCAAACCGCTAAACCAGTTCCCAAATGGTGATGTCAGCTTATCTATAAAAGGAAAAAGGAACTTTAAGAGTTGGGGTACTCACTTTCAGGACCTAACCTTCCTTCATCTTTCATGAAGACTCCACACAGGATTCGAACCCCTTACCTGCTTGTCTTAATAGCTCCAGATTCCGTTTGCTTCCGCAGCGCCTTTCGCGGCTTGCTTCCATTTTGTATTTTAGGAAGTATGGCCATTTTGTACGAAGCATGGGCCTACAGACACCGACGTTGTTAAGAGTCGAATCATACGACGTAGAACATTACAAAGCGCGTAGTATACCGGAGCTTAAACACTAAGTGGTTCGTTCAATCAATGCTTTTTCGTCTTTCACCTCGGTGCAAAAACGGAAACAGAAAGAGAAGGATTGTAATAAAGACCAGTGCATAGATTCGGGGAAGCCCATGGTCTGATAACGGTCCGAGTTGAGAGTTTTATCTCAGATTGGACGAATTGAGTGACAGATTTGACGATGGAATCGACGGTAGGAGAGGATTCGCATTCACCATCTTCCGGCAGTGCCGTTTCCGTCAATGCGGTCGCCGTCCAATTGGAGAAATTGAGCGTCCGGGCCTCTGTTTCTCCTGATATTGCCGACGATGCCAACGACGCCAACGACGTTACCCATGATGGGAAGTTTGCAGACGATGATGGTGGTGCTGGTGCAGATGACGACGACGACGACGACGACGATGGTGCCGAAGAGGAGTGTGAAGATGATGATGATAGTGAGAAGAAGGAGAAGATAGAGGGAGATGGAATCAACGGTATGAAGAAAAAGAAGAAGAAGAAGGAGAGGCAGAAAGGGGTTGCTAATGAAGACGAAGGGTCAATCTCTCTCTATCCACAGAGGCCCGATGAACCAGACTGCGCGTACTATATGCAAAGGGGGGCTTGTAAGTACGGCATGAATTGTCGATACAATCACCCTTTGGCCAGAGGGAGCAACCATCATCAGGTGCCGATTGTTGTTGTTTGTTGGTTTTGTTATTGACTTGTTTCTGTTGTTGGCAAGACGAGTTTGCAGTAGGTTCTCTGGTGCTTTCAAGTTGAGGACTGATATTTGGAGATCATGTATATATGCGTCTCTTGTCACTTGTTAGGTCCGCTATGTGGTGGTTGGTTGGTCCTTTTTTTTGGATCTCTGATCAATCGTGGTCTTAACTATTTCTCTTTTTTTAACTCTCTCTCTCTCTCTCTCTCTCTCTCTCTCTCTCTCTCTGTGACACACACACACACCAAAAGGAAAAATTGCACTTGCCTTATTCGTATCGTTTGGCCTTCAGATGCTCATGATGATGGTTACCGCAGTAGGTAAGAGAAGGAGAAGTCGGATGATGGGGGAGGGGTGGTCTCTTTTAGTTCTTCCTTTTCGTTACTATTTTGTTGAGTGATGGTAGAGATCTGATCAAGTCAGTATGTGTTTCATGTTCATCTTGATCCGCGGTAATATCTCCGGAGGGTTAATCTGCGGTTGATATTTTATTTTTAAAGGTTCCCAAGGGAAAAGAAGCACTCCCGGAAAGGGTTGGTCAGCCAGAATGCAAGGTAAGATATATAAATTATTCTAGTTTTCAATATGGTGGAGTAGGTTCGGATGAGTTATGGTAGGACTTTGTTTAACGACCATTTAAGAAAGAAAGAATGGCTTGAGATTTCTCACATGACTCTGAAGTCTGAGAAATATGTCAAAGTGTTATTCTCTGGTCTTGTGTTTCATCTCCATTATTGTGAGCTATCTGCTTTCAAAGGACTCTATTTCTCCTTGCTAGTTAGGTCATTCTAATGTTGCTTCAGTCATTATCATGTTTTTCCAGCTTTTGTTTACTCATGATGTTGTATCTTGTTTTCCGTTTTTACATTCAAAAGTGGTGTTTTACCGTTGCTTTCCATTTTATTGAAAGGAATGAAGTGAAAGAAGCTTTCAGTTTATCAAATGTAGCTACCTTTTAACCTAACAAATCCATAGACGTATGGAAACTGCATGAGAACTGCTTAGGTGGCTGAAAAGATTTTCAATGTCCCTGACCAAGAAAGTGACAAGAGTAAAAAATTACTAAAAGAAGTTTGAGATGACAATTTTGTAATACAACTAAAGGTTCTAAGATATCATGTGTATAGATAGCTACCGATGCAAATTGTTTCGACGAGGAATTATGATGTGGCACGAACGAGTATCCTAACCTTTATCATATCCGAGACAATATGGTGCATCATAGATACACACAATAAGAACTCCCTGGACTCAAGTTAAATCTTAGTTTTCCTAGGTGTCTGGTTGGTGTTTTTACTAAAGGCAAGCATCCTTTTATCCATCTGTTTGTGGTTTTGAAATGTAAATCATCATTTGTCTTAATCTCCAGTGTTTGGTTGGAAATTCTTTGCACTTATTTGAGTCATTTTGATTTTTCTCACTTTTCAATGACTTCCATTACCATCAATCATATTCTGAAGTACTGCATAATATGTTGTTAATGCACTATGGGCCCTTAGCCAAACCGAAGTGCCGATTGGGACTATTTTAGCATAATTTCCACGCAATGATATTATGTATCACATGAGCCACATATACCAGCTGCATAGTCCGTATGTGTTGCCCGTGTATCTAGTCTGTGTATATGTGATCATAAGGGGTCTGATGGTTATACTCTTTTTGGAAAATGCTTGGTGAATTAAATTATGCACTCCATGATGTAGCTTGCATTAACCACAGTTAATCTTGAAAATATTATGTTTCTTTTGTTATGTTAGTGTGAGGTGATATACAAAAGGGTAGTGGTGGTATCTATGTTTTGGATTAAATGTTATAATAAAATAGTAGTATCCATACCATAGCAAATTTTGTCAATGAAGTGTCAATTTTTTAAAATTTATCGTGCATCAGCTATGGATGTTTTCTATGGTCGATTATTAGACAATGTATATTCCTAATTTTTTATATTTTTTAATGATCTTTTACATTTTTGTTGTTATTTTCTAGAATTTAGACAAATTCTGAGAAATACAATTTTCATACATACGTTGCAATAGGTATCTCCTGTATCATATTGTCGATTATGATGAAATGGGGTTCATATCAATAGATACAACAAAGGACCAATTTTGATATGTAACACGTGATCTACTATTAAAGCTGTTCACTTATTAAAAAATCTATAGGATACCTTAGTGTCAAGATGAACTTCATCAGATACTCATTGATTTCAGGGAAAGCCTATTATATGGTATCATCTACCATAAGTATTATTTGAAGAACCTTGAGCAACTTGTGTTACAAGAGAGAGAAGGACCAATTTATTTGATGGTAATATCTGCATAACCTTGGAGTCAATGCTAAGGCCAAAATGGACATTCAAGTTTAAGTACTTTGGTGCATGAAATTTGTATATAACATTGTGTTGAAGATGAAATGAGTGAAGGAGTGAGCAAAAGTTTTAACTTTTGAGAGAACCTTAAAACTAAAGGGCTTGCAGTTTTTTTACAAGTTCAATATTTTAATTTAGGCAAATATTAAAAGAGTTAAAGTTGCTAGATATTGTATTCCCAAGAAAGGCTTCACATAGACAGGTTTATACTAGAAGGCTGAGAGAGAGACATAATTAATGCAGGTGGACTTGGACAGGCACATCAAGTGCTCTCTTTGAGCATAAGACATTGAAATTAAAAGGAAAATACTATAGATGCAATATGACATTGTTGAGCAGTCAACTTTTGACATGTAACAAAAATGTTCATGATAGAAATGAAGATGTTGAGGTGGATTCGTAGCCACATAAAGGCAGAGGTATGTTGAAGAAAAAGATGAATGAGGGCACACCTAAAGTTGTCTGTGCATTTGGAAAGGCAGCTAAATGAAGCTTAAGAAATGTCAGAAAATTACATAGTGAATATGTAAAAGATGCTTTTGAGGAGGCCATGATGCTTAGCTCCCTCGGCATCATACTCTAACATGACACGAGATGGACCATGGTGCTGACTAAGAATCCTGTAGCCTACCCTGCTTAGTGCGGGGGAAGGCTTTGTTTTGATTTTGGTTTTGGTTTTGGTTTTCCCATGGCCTGCCTTTTCTATGTAATTAGGCTCTTGCTTAGAATGTCAACCCATTGAAACCCAATTCTCATCATTATGCTTGGTAAAAGGAAGGAGGGAAGCAGACATAGTGAAGTAGTTGGAAGGGACATAAACACAACATATTTGCTATTAAAAACCAAGAGTGCCTGATCAATTTGGTTTCTTGCGTTTCTGTATAGGGATACATCCTTTTCACTCAAGTAGTTATAGACGATAACAAATTCCGCCCATGTAAGCGATCGCCCTTGCATTGCCGGTCCCAAGTATGGATAAAGGAGGAGGGTTGTGTTAGGCTTCCGACAGCCAGCGTAAAACTTCGTTGGATTTCACCCAATTCTCACCATTATAAATAAGTATGGACTTAAAGTTATCCTTGATGTACCCCAATATTAACTTCAAAGAAGTCTGTCGTTCCTTCATGAGTCCTCACACATGTTTTTGCACCATCATACATGTCTCTTATAAGGTTAATATATGTCAATGGGATACCTCTTTTTTCCAAAGTTCTCCAAAGAACCTCCCTCGGTACCCTATCATAAGCTTTTTCTAGATCAATAAATATCATGTGAAGGTCTTTCTTTTTTGCTCTAAAATGTTCCATAAGACGTCTCAAAAGGTGAATCGCTTCAATAGTAGATCTGCCTGGCATGAATCCAAATTGGTTCTCTGTTGTACTTGATACTTGTCTTAACCTACATTCGATAATTCTTTCCCATAATTTCATAGTATGACTCATTAACTTGATACCTCGATAATTCGCACAATTTTGAATGTCTCCCTTGTTCTTATATATGGGTATAAGTGTACTTGCTCTCCATTCCTCGGGCATCTTTTGGTTTTTTCATATTTCATTAAATAGTCTTGTGAGCCAAGTGATTCCTATTTCTCCTAGTATTTTCCAAACTTCTATAGGAATATTATCTCGTCCTACCAATTTACCACCCTTCATATGTTTAAGAGCCTCTTTGACTTCATTCTTTTGAATACATCGGTAGAAATTGTGGTTTATATACTTTTCTGACTTGGCTAAATCTCCTAAACTAATACTAACATATTTATTTTCATTAAAAAGATTATAAAAATAGTTTTTCCATCTATTTCTTATATCATCATTTGCCACTAAATTTTTTTCCTCCTCGTCTTTTATGCATCTAACATAATTAAGATCTTTAGTTTTCTTATCTCTAGCCCTAGCTATCCTAAAAATATCTTTTTCACCCTCTTTTGAGTTGAGTTTTTTATATAAGTCCTCCCAAATCTTAGCTTTTGCTTCACTAACGGCCTTTTTCGCTTCCTTCTTTGCTTTCTTATAAGCTTCTAAAGTTTCACTAGTTTTTTTGGCATAATGTAATTTGTAACATGCCCTCTTTGCCTTGATTTTATTTTGCACTACTTCACTCCACCACCAAGCTTCTTTTTGTGCCAGTACACCTTAGATACCCCTAACACATCTTTCGCCACTTTCCTAATATTTATAGCCATATTGTTCCACATATCACAGGGTGTGCCAACATAATTCCAAACATCTCCTTGAAGGACTTTCTGTTTAAATATATCTTCTTTCTCGCTTTTGAGGTTCCACCATTTAGTCTGAATAGCTCCATGCACTCTTTTCTTCTTTGTCCATTTTTTTATTTGTAAATCCATAACTAAAAGTCGATGTTGGGTGGTTAAGCTTTCTCCTGGAATTACCTTACAATCTTTACAACACGCTCTATCTTTTTTTCTACAAATGAAGTAATCAATTTGTGTTTGTGATAAGCCACTCTTATAAGTAATTAAATGTTCATCTCATTTTTTGAAGATTGTATTGACTATAAAGAGATCAAATGCCATAGCAAAATTTAAAATCTCCCTACCTTCCTCGTTTATATCCCCAAAACCAAAGTTTCCATGAATCCCTTGATATCCTAATGCCTCTTTACCGACATGTCCATTTAAATCTCCTCCTAAACAAATCATCTCCCTTTGTGGAATCTTTTGAAACACCTTATCTAACTCTTCCCAAAAAATTGTCTTTATACTATCTTCTAGTCCTACTTGGGGTGCGTAAGCACAAACTATATTCAAAACCTCTGCTCCTAACACTAATTTCAACGTCATGATTCGGTCACCATATCGTTGTATGTCTACTACACTCTCCTTTAAATCTTTATTTATGATAATACCAACTCCGTTTCAAGCCTTTTCTTTACCTGAGTACCATAATTTAAAACCTGAATCCTCTATTTCCTTTGCTTTTTCTCCAACCCATTTTGTCTCTTGTAAACATAGAATATGAATCTTTCTCCGAATCATAGTATCTACCACCTCCATTAGCTTACCGGATAATGTTCCGATATTCCAAGAACCAATACGAATCTTATTATCTAGGACTAGCTTCCTTACCCCCCGCATCCGTCCATAATCAAAATGCGGAGACCCTCTTTGAAAATTTTTCACTACATTTGGTCGGCAATGTAGCGGGACTAACTTTTTTACCCACACCCGTCCATGATGTGGGAACCCTCTCTACAATTGATTCACTACATTCGGGCGAAAATGTAGTGGCCCTTGCTTACTTCTTACTGCATTCGGGCTCTGCAGCACGTCGCTAGGCGGGAACGCCCCAAAGCAATGCTCATAATTTATGTAATCCATGTTATAAAAATCCGACGAAGTTTTACGCTGGCTGTCGGAAGCCTAACACAACCCTCCTCCTTTATCCGGGCATGGGACCGGCAATGCAAGGGTGATCCCTTACATGGGCGGATTTATTGAAGGCATCCTATAACAGCCAATAACATTAGGTTGAGGACCTATAACAAAAGGAAGCCCATATTTATCTATATTACATTAGGTTGAGGACCTATAACAGCTTGGCCTGGAAGAGTGCAACAAAAGTCTCAATCATTTTGAAGTTGTTGAAGGCATCCTTTTTCTTCATCAAAGATACTTGTAGGACTCTTATGGAAGGATCAATTCTGCTGTCTGTGTTGTTTCAGTTCTATTTCTAGCTTTTTGAAAGTTTTATTCCTCGAATATCTAGCTTTGCAGCCGTTTATCTTTCTGTCAGTCACAGATGCTTGAAGCTTTCTGCTTCTAGAATGTCTCTGGTCAACCTTTTCCAAGTTTGCCACATACTTTGTTAGTGGGTCTCACAAAGCATTAGTGTATCTGTTGCACAACCTGATTTGCTTGTACGACTCAGAATTTGTTACTACTCGCCCCAAACATGTTTCCTTCTACTGCATTGAAGATGGTGACAATTTGTGATGGGTGGACATATAAAAATACAAGTTTCTTTTGCCGTGCTGTGCCATGCCATGTGTTGGAACGCTGTGATGTACCTTGCATTTTTTCTTGATGTCCTCATAAGGGCTCACCTTATTGAAGAGGGAGGCCCACCTGCCTCTCTTCTTAGTCAATAGGTGACTTACCTTTGTATGAACCTTTTACTTTACTAATTGATGTTTTGAGCAGTAAATATGCCAAAATACTAACTTGTCTTCAAGGACATTAATTGCTTGGATAGCTACATTTCATGTTTTATGTAAAGGAGTTTAATGGGTCCTCCCTTTGTGGTATTAAATATAATATTAGCTTGCACCATTAATTTTTAGTATGTATCTTCCGTCTAAGCCTCTTGATTTTGGTGTGTGCTTCACTGTTAAGTTTCTCTAAGTTTGTAATAATATTGAGTATTAAAAGTATCATAATTTGGTTTATGGAGAACATTGGCATATTAAATGCTTGAATATTGAAAGTAAGGTTTGCACCTTTTCTGGATCTTTTTAACTGTAGATCATTTGTGTACTAATTTATACATTTTTATAGCTTCCTACGTTCCTAATTTAAGTCTATGAATATGTAAGTTTAACTGTTTATGGTATAAGTCCTGGAGTAATCAATTGATGCAAAAAGAGATGGTGCTAAGTAATGCTTTATAGAGGATGAACTTGTAAATTGTGTAACTAAGGAGGAAAAAAAGGAGTTTTAAAGGACTTATATTCCCATAACATATGTGTTAAAAGGAATGAATCAATATGTATATTTGTGGGTGTTGGTCATAGTCCTTAGATTAGTGGGTCGGTTAGTTTAATTAATAGATCAGTCAGTTTAATCGTGTGGAACCAAATTGGATCAGATATAGATCCAATTTGGGTACCGTACTTAGTTAGTAATTAGTGAGTCTAGCTAAGGGCATTTCAGTCTTTCAAGTTATAAACCTGTATAAAGCAGCCCTAATTGTAATTAGGTTTTCCAAGCAAGAGAAAATAAAGAAGGTGTAGGCGGCAGCCAAGAGGGCGCCGATTCCCAGTTTCCAGTTTCCACTTCTTTCTATATTGCTTCATTTCATGAATATTTTGCTTAATAGAGTGTTTAAATTCATCATGGTATCGAAGCTTTTTGGTTGAAATTACCGCAAGTTCTTCATACAATCTGGTGGAAAAGTCGATCACTGTCAAGAAGAAGTTGTGGCAGCCTGCAACACAACAAAAAACGTGAAGAAATATTGAAGAAAATCAAGGAAAGTTATATCCCTGGCCCAAGGCTGACTGCCTAATATTTATTCAAGCAAACGTGATCATCTTCCAATGTGTGCAGGCCCACTTTCAAGGTAAACATCCCACAACCATCACCCCTGAAGGGTGCAGACAACATATAGTTATCAAGGCAGAAACACGAAGGCATTAGGATCAAGTCACCCACAAGAAACTTTACTAACGCACATAAGTAATTCTAAAAAAAAAAGAGAGGATCTCATCTGTTTTCGTTTAAGGAAAAATACCACCTGGAATTGGTTCTTCTTGTTTTACAGCAACGGTGAAGTACAGTAGTGGCTGATTACACATCAATATCCATCCATGTGTGACCTATAACAGGATAAAAATCAGTCCCCAAGACTCTTGTCGTGGTTCACCTGCACATCATAAAAAAAAAGGGGGGATTATCAGTAACCTATAATATTGATGGATGGAAACAAGATGACAGAAGAAAGTGACAATATTACTAGAGACAAAGGAGAAGTCTTCCAAATCACCAATACTAAATTGGATGGAAAGAATTATCTACAATGGGCCACATTCATTGAACTTGCTATAATGGCCAGGGGGCGTTGGGATTACCTTACGGGAGATATTCTTCAACCACCACCAATAGATCCGCTTTATGCAAGATAACGTAGGAAAAATGCACTTGTTAGTGCTTGGCTCCTACAATCAATGATACCTTTTATTGGAATTTGGAAGTACATTTATATTTGGAAACTGCCAAAGATATTTGATTGGCTGCTCAGGATGCATACGCTCAAAGAAAGAATATAGCCAAGAAATATGATCTCATCGAGAAAATTAGAAAATATAGACAGGGTGGATGATCAGTTAGTGAGTATTATGCTAAACTCTAAGGCTTATGGGAAGAACTGCAGCTTTATTCCAAAACCAACTAAAGCTTACTTTAGCATAGGCCTAACAGAGCTTACTTTAGTAGTGATCAGAGTGGAAAACAAACTACTAAAGTAAACACTAAAGGCTCGACTGGATGATTCTGCTTCCACTTCCACTTCCACTTCTACTTCTACTTCCACACCTCAAGCAACTATGGCGTACCCCTTCTCATTTATGGCTCATGGTAACGTAAACACTTCACATCTCAGAATCTTGGTAATTGACTCTAGAGCTACTGATCATATGGTGGGTAAAAGAAAGTTATTTGATAATTACCAGTTGACTCCAAGTAAAACTAACATTAGATTGGCCGATGGATCCTATACACCCATTATTGGGAAAGGAAGTATTACTACACCGCTTGGAGTATTGCAGAATGTTTTACATGTTCCCAATATTTTAGTTAATTTATTATCAGTATTTGCTATTACCCAAAACTTTAAATGTAAAGTGATATTTGATTCATCTGGGTGTTTCTTTCAGGACCTGAGGACGGGGAGGATCTTTGGTCAGGGTAGCATAACAAGAGGGCTCTATGTCTATGAGGAGGCAAGAATGACAACATTTCAGACAGTGACAGATACAGAAAAGCAAAAAGAAGATCTATCTTTATGGCACCAGAGATTAGGCATCTACCTCTTTCAAAAATTAAAAGCCTTTTACCTGAATTTTTTACTTGTAATAATTTGCAGTTGAACTGTGAAACTTGCCAAAAGGCAAAACACCACCGTATTTCATTTCCTTTGAATGAAGAAAAATCCTCTATGCCTTTTGAGCTTATTCATTCTGATATATGGGGCCCTGCTCTATTACTTCTTTACATGGTCATAAATACTTCATTTCTTTCATTGATGATTGTACCCGTTTTACTGTTATCTATCTCATGAAAATGAAAGAGGAAGTGAGGAATATTATTCCTATCTATTGTCAGTTTGTGCATACACAATTCCAGAAACCCATTAAGATATTTCGAAGTGATAATGATGGTGAATTTATGTCCCAATCACTCAAGTTATATTTTTCAAATCGGAGAATTTTACACCATACCTCATGTCCTTATTCTCCACAGCAAAATGGTGTTTTAGAAATGAAGAATCGACATATTTTGGAAGTAGCTAGAACTCTCTTAATTGGTTATGATGTTCCAAAAGTTTTTTGGGGGAAAGCAATTTTAATTGCAGTTTATCTTAACAACCGTATGCCCAATCAAGTACTAAAAGGCCATACTCCATTTCATTCTTTGTGCCTTTCTCAAAAGTCATTTCACATTTCTCCAAAAGTCTTTGGGTGCACATGTTTTGTTCATATAGACTGTAATCTAAGAGACAAACTAGATGCTAGAGTTGTCAAGTGCATTTCTTAAGATATTCATCCACTTAAAGGGGTATAAATGTTATGATCCTAGAACAAGAAAATCGTATGTTACAATGGATGTTACCTTTCATGAGAACATACCGTTTTATGGTAAACCTGAAAGTCAAACTTCTGGTAGATACTCACCTATGGTGTACCCGATTCTACCAAATGAAGACCACTTAGAGTTTGAAAATGAAACAACAGAGGCCCCACATGTTCCAGAGAAAATGTGGCAGAGTTATACTCAAGATGAGAGAAGAATTTTTGCTCAGGATTAGTCTTCTACCCAAGCTCAAAGCTCTCACCCTGAATCAGCTCCAATTCCCTCTCAGGTAATTTCCCAAAATCCTAGTGTTGATCTTGATGATTTACCTATTGCTCTCAGAAAAGGAAAATGTGACAAGAGTAAATATGCACTACAGCAGATGGTTTCATATACTAACTATCCAAAAGAGTATCAATTGTTTGTGATGAATGCAGATAATACTCATATTCCCACGTCATTCGAAGATGCTTCTCAATATTCAGAATGGAAGACTGCTATGAAAGATGAAATTTCAGCATTGGAAAAGAACAGAACTTGGGAACTGGTACAACTACAACCAGATAGAAAAACAGTGGGTTGCAAATGGGTATATTCAGATGGGAACATAGACATATATAAAGCAAGACTAGTAGCTAAGAGCTACAGTCAATCTTATGGTATTGATTATACTGAAACTTTTGCACCAGTAGCAAAGATAAACACAATCAGAATCATTCTTAGTGTTGCAGTTAATCATTGTTGGAATTTATGGCAACTAGATGTAAAAAACGCCTTTCTTCAGGGAGACCTCAGAGAAGAAATTTACATGGATTTACCTCCTAGGTATTATCAAGAGCAGAATAGCAACACAATGTGCAAATTAAGGAAGTCTATCTATAGACTAAAACAATCACCTAGAGCTTGGTTTCAAAAGTTTAGTGACGGTATTATCAGTTTGGGACTCAAACAATGTATCAGTGATCATACCCTATTTATAAGGAAAAAACTATTATACTACTTGTATATGTGGATGATATTATTATCACTGGAGATGATGATGAAGGTATTGTTAAGTTGAAAAAGGAATTACATGCGCTCTTTGACTTAAAAGATTTGGGTAAGCTCCACTATTTTTTAGGAATTGAAGTTATACAGAGTGAGAACAGGTTATTCCTAAGTCAAAGGAAGTATGTCCTGGATCTATTGAAAGAGACAAAAATAGAAGATTATAGAATATGTTATACTCCTATCGAGATTGCCAAAGAAAACAAAGAAGCCAAATCAGAACCATATGAAGATATTGAAAGATATCAGAGATTAGTAGGCAAACTTATTTATCTCACTATTACTCGACCAGATATCAGTTTTGCAGTCAGTTACGTTAGCAGGTAGATGCATTCTCCTTCTAAGCATCATATTAGCATGGTATTCCATATCATACTTGAAATCAACTATCTCTTATGGTTTATGGTATACTCCTCATTCGTCCATAGAATTAGAGATCTATTCTGATGCTGATTGGGCTGGTTCTAAGAGTGATAGGAAGTCTACCTCAGGTTATATTGTATATCTAGGAGGAAATGTGGTATCCTGGCAGAGCAAGAAACAAGCTGTAGTGGCTCGATCTAGTGTAGAAGTAGAGTATCGGGCAATTGCTCTTGGCATGTGTGAAGGAATATGGATTTTATCACTATTGAAAAAATTGGTTTGAAAAAGATGATACCAGTCAAACTTTCTTACAGATAGTAAGGCAGCACTGCAAATAGCATCAAATCCAGTTTTTTATGAGAGAACCAAGCATATTGAAATTGATTGTCACTTTATTAGAGAAAAAGTTGCACAAGGAATCTTTAACATTATACATGTTCGATCCGAAGCTCAGCTAGCAGATATTCTTACCAAGCCCGTGTCTACATGCAACCTAAAGAAGACTCTCAACAAGTTGGGAATTTCAAGTCTTCAAGACCCAACTTGAGGGGCATGTTAAAAGGAATGAATCAATATGTATATTTATCATTTGTGTATGTTGGTCATAGTCCTTATATTAGTGGGTCGGTTAGTTTAATTAATAGATCAGTCAGTTTAATCGTGTGGAACCAAATTGGATCAGACATAGATCCAATTTGGGTACCGTACTTAGTTAGTAATTAGTGAGTCTAGCTAAGGGCATTTCAGTCTTTCAAGTTATAAACCTGTATAAAGCAGCCCTAATTGTAATTAGGTTTTCCAAGCAAGAGAAAATAAAGAAGGTGTGGGTGGCAGCCAAGACGGTGCCGATTCCCAGTTTCCAGTTTCCACTTCTTTCTGAATTGCTTCATTTCATGAATATTTTGCTTAATAGAGTGATTAAATTCATCAATATGTTCATGTATGTGTTAGTAGAAGTTGGTCATTGAAAGGGCAGAGTTCTTTCTGTACGAAGTCTGATAAAATGTTATGATGCATAATATTAATCTCTTGGCTTTTTATGCATCTCAGACAAGTCTTTGTTTGCCTAGTGCAACTCATCACGTTAAGTCATTACTCTTTAAGCGACTAAACTGTAGTGTGCAATGGGGTGTCTAAAATATTAAGAGGCTATTACCTTGTCTTGCATTTCTATTTCTCTGACACCGTTATGAAACTTGTGCAGTATTACCTGAAGACTGGAACTTGTAAATTTGGAGGATCTTGCAGATATAATCACCCTCAAGAAAAAGATGGAACTGGAGGAAAGTTGGAGCTTAACTTCTTAGGCCTTCCAATAAGAATGGTAGTTCTATTGTATTGTTTGAGCCGTGATTATTGCCATTATTGGCACATTTTCTTGTAGAATTTTATGTTTTAGTCTGTCTAAACAGTTTCTATACGTACAGGGAGAAAAAAAATGCCCTTTTTACATGCGGACTGGTTCCTGCAAGTATGCAACAAACTGCAAGTTCCATCATCCTGATCCAACAACAATTGGGGCTTGTATTCCTGTTTCAGGATATCACGGTGGTGGATCTTTTCCTATGCATCCTTCAAGTACATCACTCACACCTGCGACAACATGGCCTCTGCAAAGGAACTCAAATAATTCAAGAACTTCCTTGGAATCATCTCCACCGTATGTGCCTGTCATGCTACCACCCCATCCAGCAGTCTTGCCGATTTCAGGTTGGAATAGTTTCCCGGTAAGTTGCTTGATTACCTTATCTCTAGTTTTTGTGGCTGTAAAAATGTATAGTTGCTATGTTTTATTTTATTTTTATTGTCTACATCAATTTGTTTCTTTCTGCCGATATGAACCACTCTCTCTATAAAGCCTTTTTGTTTTTTCACCAGTTAGAGGTTCTCTATCCATGGTTGACCGGTTTAATTTCTTTATCTGCAGAAGCAGTTTTCTTTCTTTCTACTACTATTATTATTTTAGAACAAAAGATCTTGATTGCTACTATGTCCAAAGCCAACTCATAATCTCTAATCTCTATGTTCGACGTGTATCAATATAAATCACTTTGTTCAAGCTGTAATTGACTTGCTAGGTGTTGGCTAATTTTTATGAGTTCTGTTTTCTGATAATCATTGTGGATTTAGGTAGACATAAGAATATGAAATTAAAAAAACCATTATTATCCGTATCACACTATATCGTACGATATGGTGTGACACTATCGTATTGTGGAGCTCCATGATTCGATACACCATTTTGTATCTCATTGTTTCACTTATTGGGATACATCGTGTGATATAGCGATATAAGTGATACAACCAGGGACCTTTAACCAAACAGAAACCCACATTTCTATAGGTTTTTGACACCTATTGAAAGCTCCCAAGATGCTCTTCGGTGGCTCTCAAGGTATTTCCCAAGGTGCTCTATTGGAGATCGAGTCTTATCTATGTTTCTACATATTTTACTTTTATGCATTTGAATTTATGTACCAGAGTCATTTGGATCCCAATGGATCATAGAAGTCGGGTAGGATTAGTGTTACTAATTAAGGGCATTTCAGTCTTTTAAGTTAGAAATTTGTATATATATAATGTCTTAAGTGTGGTCATTAAGGTTAATTAACAAAAATAAAAGAAAGAGAGGTTGCGGTAGCCATGAGGGTGCCGACTTACTTCTGAGTTTATTGATGTTGGATTTATTATTGTTGTGCAAGGTATTTCTTCATGGTATCAGAGCTTAGTAGTGAGATTTGTGGCCTTGCAAAATCGCTACAGGTGTAAATCAATGGCAGTTGTGGCAGCAGAAACTGAATATGGCCTTTAGGTTAAGAGTAGAAGATTGGGTAATATCTTGTAGCATTTTCTGTCCTTTTATTTCAATATAGTATGAAATTGTGGCAAAGCTTAAACATCTCAATATTGCAAGGGCGATCAGACACTAGCTGGACGTATTCCATGTTGAGGTCAAGTTGATCTTATGGAGTACACAACCTCTTTGCATGTGAGAGAGTACCAGTCCGTATTTGGCGCAGATTTGTGCAATCAGTTTTCAGGAGTGTTTGTCTTATGAGGTGAAAAAGAGAAAGACTACGATCTACCTAAAGGAAGGGGACAAATTTGATAATAATGGAAAAAAGTAAGATGGGAGATGGTTGTGAAAACAATTGGAGGTGTTTCAAATTACAAACATGAAGTTAGATGGCAAAAACTATCTTCAATGGACCAGATCCATTGAACTAGTTGTGATAACAAGGGGGCGGTGGGATTACTTAACTAACGACATTCTCCAACCCCCTACAATGGATCTTCTCTATTCACGATAGTGTAAGAAAAATGTACTGATTGGTGCATGACTTATACAATTATTTGTACCCTCGATTAAGAATACATTCATGTTTCTAGAATCAACAAAGGATATTTGGTTGAAAGTTTAAGATGCCTATGTTCAAAGGAAGAATATGACTAAAAAATATGATATTATTGAGAAGATTCAGAATTGTAGGCAAGGATTAAGATCCGTAAGTTAATATTATGCAAAACTTAGAGTTTTATGAGAAGAATTTCAGATCTATTTTAAGACAAAATGTCAAAGTTACATGAAAGAGCGCAATGAAGAGTTTGAAGAACGAAAAGTGTTTGATCTTTTGTGGGATATCTTATCGGAATATTAAACTGTGAAAAATAATATTCTTAGTAGAGAAGAATTTCCTTCTTTGAGCGCAGTGTACTCTCTCTTACTTCAGGAAGAAGATAGGAGACATATAGAGAGGGAAACCAAGATTAATTCCGACACCACTGCATTCGTGAGCTGGAATACTCCTAACTCTTCATTCTCTCGTGAAAGAGGAGGATATGAGTGTGTTAGAGGTAGAATCTCACTTACCTCAGAAAAAAAGGACGAAATAAGCTGCTCACACTGAAGGAGACATGATGAGAATTGGTGGGCATACCTACTTACTATCAGAACAGGCCTAATAAAGCCTACTTCAGCAATGACCAAAGTGAAAACAAATTACATAAAGCAGTGAAACTTCATTGGCCGACCTGAAGAAAGAGATTGAGATGCTTAAGGCTCGTCTAATCGATTCACAGACTCCATCCACATCCTCTAATGTTGATTATCAAGTAACAATGGCATACCCATTCTCATTTATGGCCTCCTGTAGATGGGACTTCCTGTTGACCTCCTAATCTCGTTCTTATTGCTTCCCACTTGAATCTCATTTCAATTCCAAAAATCAAACTTTTTATGTATCAAATGGGTCTCAACTTCTAGTTTTCTAGAATGTTTTGAATGTTCTTTAATGTTTCTTCCTTGTTCCCCTTCTTGAATCAGTTCTTGCTTTCCCTTCTCAATGCAGCATGCTTGAGTAACACAAGGTTCTTGTTGATTCTTGATTAACCACCCTATTGGAGATATTTGAGATTTCTGTATTGGTATTCTGCAACTGCATTTGACCTATTTTATTTGTTCATCTCATTTTATTTTTTAAATTATAAACCTTTTTTCTCAAAAAAATCATTTATTATATTGTTATTTTCTTTAAAAATGCCAAATATATAAAATCTATCAGATTCTCTTTAGCCTTTTCTTTTCTATATTACAATGTGAACTACAAATATTTATCTCAATCCTTCACTGTGTTATGCATATGCCTTTCATACGTATGGTTCATAGGGTCAACATAACATTTGGAGTAGTCTATCCAGCATGCTTTGCCAAATGGCACATTGATGAGATGCTTGGAGGTCCATGAGTTCATCTACATCCATCATTTTTTTCAATTGGCAAGAAAAATATGGTGGGATATGATAAAAAAACTTGCAATTAATAAGAACATACGAAGAACTTAAGATTTGGCAGATTGGAGACATCCCATCCAATCTGCCCACGATATGGAAGATGGCGCCCTAGGTTGGCTGCCTCTCTCTTCCTTCCCTTAACTTCTAAACAAACCCTATTCACTTATTTATAATCACAATCTAACTTCAATGACTAATATACCCCTATTACTAATTAAGTATTACTGATTAGACATAAAACATAAAATAAAATATAACATGTTCACATTAGGACCCGATCCCAATATCTAACAGAATATTCTTGTTCTGAATCTGTTACATAGATTTCTTTTGTGTTGCATAATGTTTCTGGAAGTCTGACAAGTATCTGCACACCGTGCTTTGCTACACCTGATACACTCTCTGGTTGCATGCACCAGAGAGGATTGAACTCGATGGCTTACGTTCAACCCCCTCTATCATTCTGGCATGTGATGGTTGATTGCGATGATGCTGATAGTTGTAATGGTGCACAAACAACAAATGGCTGTTTATTGTATATTTCTCTTGAATACATGTTCTTGCAAATGCATGGTATCGATGACCTGACTATGCAGATTAGAGTTTCCCTGTATTTACAATGGTGTAATATTAATTTGATAGTGCCAGAAAGCAAACTGAATTTACTTCTTTTCTATAATACTGTTAGGCTCCTTTCAGTCAAATGCTCCCTCCTGTAGCTGCAACTATGAATGAGCAAGCTGCAAGATTGGTAGATTATTCAACAAATCTGCACCATCAAGAACCGCTCGAGGATTTTCCTGAAAGACCTGGCCAGCCCCAGTGCCAGTATTACTTGAAAACAGGAACCTGTAAATTTAGATCACAATGCAGGTATCATCATCCAAAAAGTATGGCTTCAAAGCCACCGATGTGCCCTCTCAGTCCAATGGGCCTTCCATTAAGACCGGTAAGTGTTTCTCATTATCTTATTCATAAGGATGCTGGTTAAGGTGACAGTATAAAGAGTTCTTGTGTTTCTGACATGCATGAATACGTACGCTTGCCATTCATCCAGGACCAAACGGTGTGTGTACATTACAGCCGCTTTGGGATTTGTAAATTTGGGCCGGCATGTAAGTTTAATCATCCACCAACATATGGTTATCAAGGTCTATTGGCAGCTTCTGTTAATGGTCAGTCTCAAGCTACTGATCAATCTTCTGTAGAAGATGGAAGAAACATTTCACACAGTAATGGCAATGTGAGCTCAAAGGCATCGTGTGCTGAGGATGCTAATGGAATCACTGATTGATCTGGATTTCTGGCAATTGGTATGAGCACAGTATGAGTACGAAGCTATCAAGCATATGGCTGCACCTGACCAACTTCTTGGACTTATAATTTTGGTTTTTTCTAGCTAGTCTTATAATTAAATTACTCATTTTGTTTTACTTCTCGGCATTTCACAAGGACATGCAGAGTGCTCCTTAACTTTCCTGTATATTTATGTCTTGGTTTTGGACAAACTGGTGATCCATCAATGGTGAAGGCCTGCTCTGACTTCCACCTAATAAGGCTATGTTTACTTAGTTCCGAAGGCTGAGGCTCTATATCATTGTTGGGAAAACTGCCGATTTCATTGTATTTAACACTGAAAAAACAGCGGTTGAGTACTAATGGAATTGATTACAGTAATCAAAGGAATGGTGTTTCCTGCTTTCTTAAATGATCACATGCTTATATTCTATCTATGATGTGAATTATAAATTGCTTCTCTATTGTCTACTGTAAGAGTTGGGGCTGGTGAATCAAGGGTGTGAGAAAAGATTATGCAAAATCAAGCGGGGGTTGCATGAATATGATTGTTCTTCATAAACTGTCTTGGCTACCATGTTGGGCAAACTGGACATCAGCTTGGATTGGCCAAATGTTTGATTTCACAGTTAGAAAGTTGATTTTATTAACTTTGTTAAGCTCTGTGTTTAGACGTACAGCCTCACGCAGAAACTCGTTAGGTGTTAGCGCTCAAGCAAGGCATGACATTGAATGTACACTAGCTTGATCTAGTGTGCGAGTATAAACAGAACAGCCTCTAATGTAGATTAAAAATTGAATGTGAGATGCGTACAGAAAAACAGGTAGCCTTACAGTCTTATATAAAGCAGAACCAAGTTATATAATAAGCAAGAGCCAGCAATGTCAATTGTCTATGGTTGATATAACCAAGTTGTTTCCAAAGGCTCGAATCTGATTCTTAGATTTTTAGGAAACCAGGTTAAAATGCCAAAGTTTCGCCGACCAGGTTTTTGGAGAACCTGATTTTCAAAGTGTCGTCCCTTGATGATTGCCACATTTAACTTTCCAGTGCTGCATATTTAAAGGTCCTCCTTGATGAAGCACTTATATTGTTTGTTGCTTTTCAGACGTTATAGAGACGTTTACTTCTAGTGGTATCCTGTCTTTAAGCCTTGATTTAGTATGAATTTTCCTTTTTGGCTCTGATGGAGAGAAAGTTGCCTCTTTCACCCTTAACTCAGTTGACCATGATTACCTGTCACTGAATTGCCTTCGTTTCGTAGAAATTGTTGAAGAGATCTCGAACTTAAATGATCGATTCGTTGATGGTGTCGCTGTGCTGAACAACCAGTCATGAAAATACGCTGCCAAAGAAGCTCCACTAAACCAAACCAGATACAGCAACGACCTTCCTCGACTCACTCTTCAGATGGAGTCGCACCACGAAGTCCCTGCCCTGAGGGTGCATGGCCAGGGAGCAACCCGCTAATGTTCGACCTGAACTGTTCACCGGTTCTCAATGTCTCACAAACAAGACGAGAGGAGGAAGACGACTCCAAGGACTCCTCTTGGTTGACTGCTGTCTCTCTAATCTCAATTTCCATTGATCCTCTCTAAACCATGATCTCTTATATACATGCGGGATCAACACAGAATCAGCTCCTAATCATAACATAACTCTGATGACGAGAACCAAACTCCTAGCTTGACCAGGCTTCTAACTCAAAACCCACGATTCCAACTGAATCTAGGCATGATCAAGCTTGTGCATGGACGTGCTAGAAGCTTGGCCGGTGTCCTATGACAATCCTCTCCCACTGAAGCTCAATCTCATCTGTGAGGTCCTGTAATATACCTGTAACAGATCCTCATTCTACCACAACTAAGTGCTCGGAACCCAGATGTCTTCATCCTTCTAGTGACTTGTGCATTGTACCAAGTACTATGTCTGCTGTATGGGACTGCTACCCTCTACTTTATGTACAAAAATTTCAACCAAATGTCTGATATCTTCACGGACTTGGGGTGGTGGTCTGCATGCTCTATGCTCGGGATCCTTGAAATATATCCTCAATGAGCTCACGTGGAACATTGTACGCACCTTCAGATGCTCTAGCATCTCTAACCTGATCGCCACTTGTCCAGTCCGCTCCTAGATCTCAAAACGGCCCATTATAGCAAGACTTACGACTAGAGCACACCTCAATACACCTACTTCCCCAGATACTTAGGGATCTTCAATAATACTTCATCTCCAACCTCAAAACTCATGCAGTCGCTTATGTCGGTTAACGTACGTAGTCATCCTTGCATGTGCTCTCTCCAACCAGAGGAATGCTTGTTCTAACGCACCATCCCGGCTCCCCAACCCCAACTCCAAGCTCCCCAATCCCAAACCACTACTACACCGACCCAACACCCTACTCCAAGCTACTCGACCTCGACCCTAACCCCGAACTGTGCAGGAAGGTTTCCCATCACACGGCTCACCAACTTTATCTTCCACGGGAACCATATGTCGCCGATAGGTATTGTCTCTGTTTCCTGTGCCACTCAAGTCTACGGCATCCGCTGTGTCGTTTAGGTTTTGGGAGTAGGCTAGGTTAAGCTTACCATGATATGCAATGGTATGCGTTTGGTATGTGGATGGTTCAGTTTACAATTAAGATTGGTCGGGGATTCATATAGTTGATGTTGCCGAGAATGGATTTTTCAAGCAATTCCTTCAGTGCTGTCAATTATCTTGTCTTAGCTGCTACCCATCGGGAGTAGTTGCAATTAGGAGAACAATAGGAATAGTTTAAGAGTTGGCCTAGGGAGTCATAGGAGGAGGTTCGCACCAACCCGATGCAAACAACTCTGCCTTTAAATCAAAACCCGACGCCTACTAGCTTACTAGTAGTGTGCAAAAGACCCGACTTAACGCTTCTACAACCACGTTTTGCTACCCCGGTTGCTGGACTGGATGGAAGTCATACTCCTCCATCAACTGTAACCATTTGCTTAATGCAGATTCAGCTTCTTTTGGGTCATCAAGAAAGTATTTGTTACATTATTTGTGATCACACCAAAAAGCATTCCAGAAGATACATATGCCAGTCTACAAGCAATGCATGACCATCAATAGCTCCTTCTCGTGGGCTGGATATTATGCTTTAACATCCTTGAGCTTGTGGCTCTCAAACACCATTGAATGACACTGTTGGATCAACGGTCCACCAATGGCTTTGGCACTGACATTTGTCTGAACCTTAAATGGCAAAGAAAAATCTGACAAAGTATAGGCTCACTACAAATGGCGGCCTTCAACGCCTCAAATGCATGTTGGACGTCCACATCTCAACTTCGAGGATGGTTCTTCTTGAACAATACTAAGATGGACAAGTAATCTCAAAAGTGTTGAAAATAAAGCACTAACAGTAGTTGGCAAGATGAAGAAGACTCCTCAACTGTACCATGTTTTTGGGAGTTTCTCACTCCTCAATAACACTTTACCTTACATCCATCCATCTTTACTATACCATGCCCAATGACACGCACCCATAGTAGTTGGCCGAATGAAGATGACTACTGAACTCTTATCACATTTCTAGGAGTCTCCCGCTCCTCAATAATACTTTAGCTTACATCCATCCATCTTTACCATACCATGCCCAATGACACACACCCATAGTAGTTGGCCGAACGAAAATGACTATTGAACTCTTATCACATTTCTAGGAGTCTCCCGCTCCTCAATAATACTCACCTTACGTCTATCCATCCTGACCACACCATGCCAAATGACAACCAATAAAGGTGATGTTTATGTTGGAGATATGGATCTTGTTTGGACCTATAGATTAGTCAAGATCTATCTTATCTACTTTATTTTTTTTACTTGTTAAATGTGTAGTAAAATAAGGGTATATTAGTCCTTTAAGTTATAAGTCTTAGTTAAGTATTTTGTAATTATCAAATTAGGAAAGTGTAATGTATGTGAGATTGAGAGAGGGAGGCGTGTGCCCCTATGGGTATGCTTCTATCAAGGAATAATCTTATGATGTCTGTGTGGTAGATCCCTATCAATAAACAATTCAGTTTTAACATGGTATACGAGCAACATTGAGTTGCCAATCATTGCCATTGACTGTTCGCGGTGGCTGACACATTCAATAGAACTATCGAATGTTGTTGAGTGTAGAATAGGTCAGTTTTTTATTCTAAGAGGGTGTGTTTCACCAATTGAAGGTTTGAGTGGTTGCTTAGGTTTGTGTGTGAACAACCCATAGTTGTGGTGGTGGCCAGAGATTGGCCGTCTTGAGTGGAGAGCAGGCAATCAAATAGTCCCTATACTTCTGCAAAAACCATAACATAGTGGATGGTTGCTACATTTTTTTGATGATGCCGCCTTTTTGAATCACGTATAGCTGGCTTGGATTGGTGGTTGTGGTCTACATTGCATGAAATGTTGGAAAAGAAATAGACTCAAAAGCAGGAACACGCAAATCATAATGTTTTGGTTTCTTTTTTAATTTTTTGAGTAGTTATGTTTTTCAAATTTCTTTTTTTAGTTTTTGGAATACATGGTTTAAGTTTTCAACAGATACTTGAGAATCGACCCATGACTCAAAAGATGAGGATCTAGAACGATTCACAAAAGGATCACCTAATTTAAGGCAAAATATGGCAGCTCATTAAGAGTAGTACCTTTGACCCAGTGAGTAGGGCCAAATAGAGAGTGAATAGTAGGATAAAATATAAAGTCAAAGGTACTATGATGGGGAGTGCTTCGTATGGATTGAGTTATTCCTTTAATTCCTCTCCAAATACCACTAAAGAGCTAGTAGCCATCCCCTTAAGTGCTCTTGCAATGCCACCAAAAGGTCGGTAACCTATCAGCAAAACCATCTTCCAAGTAATTGAGAACCAAATAAATTCAGGATAAAAAAGAGAAGACCTGAAGGGTGAGTCATCTACTCTACCTATTATTCAAATTTTTTTGAAACAATGAGACAAATCAGTAATAGCAATATGTCCTACAATAGAGCTTGGGGATCACGAGGATGAAAAGTCACTTGGGATGGAGTATCACAAGTGAACCAAGTAGAAAGAATCTCAGGAGTAAGACTCGACTCATCATATTGAGGAATGGAGGGATTGTTTCCATAGAAAATAAAATGGCTATGCTAATGAAGTTTGATAAATTGGTGATAGGTGCAAGGGCACAACTTCAAGATCATGAATCTAAGGTCACACAAATAGGAGGCCGTAAGAAGTTGGATATCCATGAAACTGAAATAGATTCTTACAAAAAAAATAGGACTTGCAAACTAATAATAGGATCAAGTGTGATGGTAACCTTAGTAATAGTGTGACATTCTATATCCAACAATTTAGGCAGCCTAGGGTGTGAGATCTTCTTTGCATAGGATAATATTTTAGGCTACCTAGAGTGAGAGGATATTCATGCCTTCACCTCCATCAACCACAAAGCGACTCCATTGTCTTGAAGAGTGATACAGAGAGGAAGGTCGTGAGGAAGGATAGGTTTGCAGATGTAAGCAAAACCTAGGTGAGAATAGATAAGACAAGAGAGACCAAGCCTTTTGGATGAGTAGCACTAGGGATTTTAACTTTCTTTAATATATCAAATACAGCATCTCTATGCTTGGGAGAGATGTAAATCAACAAAATAGGCATAGCAACAAAGGTCTTCCCCAATTGCTTCTCAAGGTCATATTCTTTGGCAAGTTCTTCAGTCTTTGCCTTTTATTGGGAAACAAGGAGTTTAAGGTTATGAGTCATAGGGATGTGGTTGATCTTGAAGATGTAAGTGTAAGTCAAGAGGGAGGCTGGAATTGGCATGATTAGACATTGCTTGTTTTGGTTATTCATAGACCTGGAATTATAACCAGTTTTGTAACCAATAAAAATATTTTAAATTTAAATAAAATAAGTTATATTGTATATCATAAATTTATAAAATAGTTATATATTATTAACAATTTTTTAATAACCCGCCATCAATGGCCAGTCATTCCATCATTATGCGGTTCTCAATCTTGACATGTTGCTAGGTTGGTATCCTCCAATATTCAAATCTTCTAAAAAAATCTCCCTAGCGCATGGCTTTGGGGAGTTGGGGGGGGACGCAACGAAGGCTTGCAGAGAGTGGAGTGCTTGGTGGTTTGGAATACCGGTTCATGACTAACGGTTCTAACCACCGGTTACTGAACCGGTTTGGGTTATGGTTGTGGTTTCGTTTTCAAAAATGCAAAATTGTAATTTGAACTTCATGGTCCCTAGTTCAAGTTTTAGTTCTGGTTCGAATCAGCAATTTGATTTCAAACCTGCCATATCAAGGGGTGACTTTTTGGCCTAAGGTAAGGCCTATGAAACTAACCTCAAGCTGACTCTTTGGATTGGTTCATTGGCCTATCCTATGGGTAGACTTAGTGGGTCTTATTCGTGCAGACACATGTTGGGTAAAAACTTGAGCAACAAGCTCAATAGGAAGTGAGAAAGGTTGGATAAACTCATGATCAAGATGAGTCATATTTAGGTCAACTCTGAAAAAAGAACGATGGCCAAGATGGTGGTGGCGGAGGAGGAGGAACCGAAAGCTGGATGACTAGACTCTGGTGTGAAATGAGCAAGGGGTCCACCATCAAGTTGAGTGAGGTCAATAGTGATAGGGAGTTGACTCAGTATGAGTGGGTATTGGATCAGCAAAAGAGAAAGAACACAGTGTGATATGGTTAAGAGGGGTTTTTGAAGACTCCCTTATCTTTGACCCTTGGGCCAATGGGGATTATAGGATGTATCAAGGTCTTATTGGATCTTCTTGGAAGGTCTAGGCTCTGGGTTAGGTTTAAGGGGCAAGAACCACGTCTTGGCTCTTGTCTTATCTCTCGTCGGCACTAGGTGACTCTATAACAGTCCCAAGATTGGGCTTATCTAATTACGTAGTGGTGGTGACGAGTAGTAGGTGGCTCTATAATGGTCCTAAGATTGTAATGCTCTTAAGATTGGGCTTATTTGATTAGGTAGTGGTGTTAACATGGGCCATAGACTTTGGTTTTTTGTCTCTTGGATAGCTAATTTTCAAAATGTCATCATAGACCTTTCTTCATATTAGATTCATACCATAAAGCATCTTTCGTGAATTCCTCAAAGGTTGCAACCATGTGCACAGTGATCATTGGCTTTGAATTTCTAAAATTCTCACATATCATCATAACAACAATCTCCTCTCTATTGATTTTTACATCTTAGACATGACATTCTTAAATTTAGTGATAAAGGTATAGGCATCATCGTCCTTCTTTCGTCTCCTCTTGTTTAAGGTGTTGATAGTGCACAAGGATTGAATGTTATATATGAACCTTTCTAAAAAAGACTCACATTAGAATCAAAGGTTTCGTAACTTGTAAAGTTCGAGGTCATAAACCACTTAATCACTTCTCCTTTTAGACTCAAGGGAAAGAGTTGGATAACCTTCCTATCCTGATGCTTGTACTTGCATGTTGTTTCATTAAACCTAGAGAGATGAGATTTTGGGTTGCTCAAACCATTGAACTTCACGAACTCCCATTTTTCTCTCTAATCATCATAAGAATTAGATGACTACAGCTTAGACATATCAAATTTCTTACTCGTTCTTGTCAATCTCCTTTTTAATTAGTTGTTTAACTAATTCACTCAAATTAGGGCCCTTCGGAGGGTCAAGGAAAGATTTCCTAAGTTCTTCATCCTTTACTCACATTTATCTACTTTTATAACAATCTTCTTTTTCCCTCTCTTTTTTTTCTTCTCTTATTCTTTCACATTTTGTTGAAGTTCCAAGAGTTGTTTTAGGTAGGCTATTTTCTCTAATGAGCTCATGGATTTTTAACATACTAGATAGAGCGGAGAACATAGACTCAAGGTTGGACTCTTTAGACTGGTCGTGATCCTAGAATTTGGTCAATTTGGAGGTCTTAAGATTCACCGGTACAAATATGACTTTCTCCCACCATTAGCACAACAATTCTGACAGTTAAAACCCTCAAAATATATTTGAAAACAATTTCGAGAGTCAAACTATCAGAAATAAGACCAAAACCATAAACATTTATGCCTACATACTTCATTGACGGTCGTACTCCTTTTTTCGACGATCGAAAAAACCATCGGTAATGATTGAAAACATTTTCCGGCTATTGTAGACCTCAAATCTGGAGGTTTGAAACCATTGAAAATGTTTTAGATATTTCCGGCAGTTTCGTATGCTTATTGCCAGTGATTTACAACCGTTGAAAATAGCTATCCTTTTTAAGTTTATAAAAATGGATCAGACTGGCCCGTACCCAAACTGTTTTAACCTGATCCAGAATCTAAACGAAAAAATCAAATCTCTATTCTCTAATCCTCTCTCTATCTTCTTAGAAGAGGACTTTGACTCCCATGGGCAGTGGCAACTTTGTGATATGATTACGCATCGGAGTCATGGACAGGGTCTTTCTCTAGGTGGGGGATTTGACACAGGAATCCGAAGATGACTAACTATCATGGTTCATGTTTAGTTTTCCCACGAATATGATATAGAAGGAATGGGTTCCACTAATACAAATAGACACAACCAAGGATGACACAAGAACAAAACAAGGCAGTGCAATGTCATAGATGTGAGGCAATGACACGCATGAATGGAATGAATAAGGTGGGATTCAATAAGCCTTATTTTCCTTGTAGAATAGTCCCATATCGGTCAACTAAGCTAGTTCGTGCAAAACTCACAAGCTCCACACAAGTCACTCACAGGTGTATATAGTGGGAAATATGTGCAATAATGTGAGCAAGACATAAGCAAAAATAAAGCAAACAAGAGTGATTACAGAAGTACCAACAAGATCTATTGTGACTCATTGCTTTGAAGACTATTGGGTGTCTTGAACCAAGATGTTTACCATGGAACCAATTTCTAGGTGCTCAAAGTAAATAGCAAGAGAGAATGGTTGAGGAAGAGAGAGAGTGTGACAGGAAGAGAGAGCAACTTTACCGTCATCAAAGAGAGATAGAGGGTAGATATGGTCACCGATGAGACGAGGTGAGATACCACCCGAGATCATGAGAAGGATTCATTCATCATACAACAGTCGATATAAAGGAGACTAGAGAGGAGAGCGCTAAGAGTGAGTGACAACCAGGTAGGAGAGAGCAAGAGAGAGAAAACATGAGAAGGGCATTTTGGGAACATTAAGGATAAGGGGGTGTGCATATACTAAAAAGTTATATGCATATAATAATCCTCATATCCTAAATAGAATGTCTATCATTTACCTAGAACCTTCAAAGTTAAAAGTTGACACAAAAAAGACCTTTCATTACATTAAATACCTTAATACAATTATTACCTTGAGGACTTGGGTTGGGTAAAAACTAAAAACCAAGAGTCATTTTAACAAGCTTTGATGGTCGAATATACCATGTCATGTTCAACTCATAAAGAACGAGCTAGAGACAAGCCGAACTATAAGTGGCTTGTAGCATCGTTTTAATAAATTATATATATTTTTGGTAGCTACTGGCAACTGCTTTTCTGATAAGCCAAACGAACTCCACCGAGTCTTGCCACAGCATAGTTTGCATAAACCATATATAACGTTTTGGTTTCAAAGAAAAAATGGAAAAAAATATCAAACAAATCATGGATAAAAGAGTACTTGACTTCCATTTTCACGTTGTTTTCCGTGGTATAACGTTTTATTGAGATCAACAAAGGAACTTGCAGCCTACAAACCTTAACAAAGATGTTAAATATGATTACATGGCTGCAAAGATATTAACATACTTGAATATGGTGGCAATTACTAATCACCACTTAACCTTTTCTTAGCCATGTCGAGCGAAAACATGGATACAACCACACAGCTGCTTTATATAATATGTATAACTACTTAATATACCATTGGTGTCACATGGACACTGATTTTAATGGTCTGTCTCGTGTCCTGTGGTGTCAATGTCTTAACGATGAGTTTCTGTTATGCAGAGCATGTATTAAAAAGTAATACATGTAGTACTCTCTCTCTCTCTGCGTGTGTGTATGTATGTGTTTAGATTTACCATTTTGTTATTAAATATAAGCTATTAGGAGTTTGATGATGGGAGTCGCCACTTGGGCGTAGTCGTTTAGTGTAAATTGATACCTGCAATTCGCTCATTTCTGTGTGCAGGGAGGTGCGAATATAAATTACATTATCAAACTAAATGAATCTGGATTATTATTAGTTTATTTCCTTTGTTTCTTGAGGTAATTATGAGAACCTATTTTGTGTGTAGGGAGGGCCATTCGTGCCCCGGATCGTGTTCTTGTCATGTCATTTCGTGTTTGTGCCCAGAAAGAAACATCGAATGAAACCACGACTTGATATATTGTTCAAGTTAATTTGGGTTCACATGAATATGAACTTTTCACGTAGTGCCACCCCCATTTGGTGTTAGATTCCCAGCCATTTCTTGTTTCTGGTAGTGTTCTTGTCCAGTCATTCAGGTTCGTGGCAAAAACACGTCAATCTCAACACACCCAATTTTTTCAGGTCAATTTGGGTTGAAATGATCATGAACTTTTGCTCTGCGTCAGGTCATTGTGTCATGCCTTATATTGTTTAAACCCAGTTGTGTCTGCCTATAGTGACCAAAAGGGCGTTTTATACATAGAATTAAGAATTATAGAAAGGGTCCCCATTCTCAATATTACTTTCTTTGCAGTTGTTGATTCTTATAACCATTTTCTAAAGCCTGTTTGGAGCATTTTACTAGAAACTACTTTTTATAGCTAAAACTACTGTTTACTACTTATTTTTAATTAGTCCCCTTTTCAGTTCAAAGCAAGTGTTTTTGGGGAAAATTTGAACTTTCTTGAGAGCTCCCCCTACTAGTGAGATTTCACTCTCGCAATCTGATCTATGCATTTATCCCATAGATAGATAGCACTTAACTTTCTTGGGTCTTTTGTCCAGAAGGCAATCTTTTCAATATTATCTCATATGAGAGCGAAATTAAGCGTGCGCAGGTGAGAGTAATATTAGAACAAGAAACCGCCAAACTAGATGACCTTGTATAGCATGGATTAACTGATCTCAAACCTCGAAAAGGTTTGTTTAAGGTTAAGAACTCATAAAAATGGGCTAAGGTGTGTGGAAATTAAAAGAAAAGTGTAGTATTGCCGGTAGAAGTAAACGAAGATCTCTTTTTTCGGTTGGTTTGCAATTTAAAAACTTAAATGGAGATCTAATTCTATAACTATAAACTTAACAAAATTATCTAAATTATGATGAAAAAGTCTTTAAAAAATCACATCCACTGACAAACTGGCAAGCCTTTAAGAAAATAATATAACTGCTTTAGTTAAATGTTGATATGACAGAAGATAAAAAAATAATAACCATTACTAATTCATATAACAGACTCAAGTTATTTCGAAAGAATAGCTTATTTTGGCCTTTAACCACAATCGGGTTAGATTGAAAATGAGAGCCCATGAGTGTCACTATTTTTTTCTTAATGGCGGCGAACTGACCTGGTGGCGTGGAGCCGCCACATCATCTGGTTTCCTGCAGCATGAGGCCAAACTCAAACCACGCCGACTCCCCTCTCTGGAACCCACCTTCGAGCCCACACGTGGTCACAGCCCATTTACCAGAACACAGACGCGGGCGCGACAGCCGACTCCAACTCGCCAACCTCCTCAGCACCAACAACTTAAAACAAAACATATTTTTTCCCAAATGCTCCCTCCTGTACTTCTCACTACCAAAATCGGTTAAACATTATTAATGACAAAAGGAGTCTGCTTTTGGTTTACTTAGCAAAATGGTTCACCACGTTAAGAAAGAAATCAGTGAAGAAACTTAACAAAAGAGGCCATAGAATGAAGCACTTATTCACCCTTATCAAGAATGTTCTTGGTATGATGGAAGCAAATGCCTTGCAGGGTCTATCGATAAATTAGGTACAGAAAACGAACTAAGCTACAATTGCTGCGATCATTCTTGCTCGAATTGAGCACGAGTTGGCACATAAAACTACATTGATAGTATGTTCTCATAGTTAAGTACGTCTAATATTTATGTAACATGTATATGCATGTAACGAAATCCTATTGTTAGTGCTTTAATTTTGAGTATATCAAATATGGCGTTGCAAATTGGAGTTTTTTGGTTCAATAGAAGAAACCAGTCTGAACTTGTCAAACTCTTCTCATACTCTATTCACTCTTAGCCCGATTGAATGAAGTAATAGATAGTATTAATTTAACTTGAAAAATGCTCATCAACATTCTGCCTAAAACTTGTTCATCTACATTTCTTATCTGATGAAACAGCAAAGAAATCAATTGATGGTACGTGCGAACCTAGCCGTCTCCCCGGAAGAAAAAGTTAGTTAGGAGGGGTTTTCCGTAAAACAAGTCGTGATCCATGTCGGCATATCGTACAAGATAAGGATCCGTTTGGAAAACCCGGATATATGGCACGCGACGGACAGCGAGCCCGAGAGCCTTTTAATAGAAGACGGAGGAGGGGTTGCAAGGGGTGCCTTCCATCTATGTGTTTTCCATTTGCCCGCCAAGTCAGAACCCCGGCGATCACCGATGAGGGGACCGTGGTTGGTTCGTTCACTCGGAGCGAGGTCTTCTTCGTCTTGTTCGTCTCTCTGGGCAGCCACCGGCTCGCAACTCATTCATTTCCGGCAAACAGCCACCGCCACCAACGACTCGAAGCAGAAGAAGCACATGAAGACGTTCTCCATCTACCGCTGGAACCCTGACCGCAGCGGTAAGCCGGAGATGCAAGACTACGAGATCGACTTAAAGGAATGCGGCCCCATGGTTCTCGACGCTCTTATCAAGATTAAGAACGAGATGGATCCGACTCTTACATTTCGTCGATCCTGTCGCGAGGGTATCTGCGGATCCTGCGAGATGAATATCAATGGCTGCAACGGCCTCGCGTGCCTGACGAAGATCGATTCCGCGTCCTCGGAATCGTTGACCATCACGCCGCTCCCCCACATGTTCGTCGTCAAGGATTTGGTTGTGGACATGACCAATTTCTACAATCAGTACAAGAGTATAGAGCCGTGGCTCAAGCGAAAATCACCGCCGCCGGCGGATGGGAAGGAGATCTTGCAGTCCAAGAAGGGCCGGGCGAAGCTTGACGGAATGTATGAGTGTATTCTCTGTGCCTGCCGCAGCACTTCTTTCCGTAGCTATTGGTGGAATCCCGAGCTTTACCTCGGCCCGGCCGCACTTCTGCACGCTAACAGGTTCTGTTCTGTGCCCGCTTCTTCTCCTTTTGCTTCCTCTGTTTCCTCGTTTTTTGTTCTTTTGTGGTTGTCCTATTGGTATTCCTTGCTCTGTCTATGATTCTATGGATCTTAATGGTCTCGGTCTGTGTTGGTGTTCTTCCTTATATTTCTTTGGCTTTTAGAATCTGAGGCATCTCCAATCATATAGCGGTTCCTTCTGTCTCTGCCCATTCGTTATTTTTACGTATGTTGTCTGCTATTCGTGAAACAGAAAAATCGACGTTTGGTCTAAGAGTGGCGTATAGGGCATGCATACAGTAATCTAGTGTTGGTCTTTTTCTTTCAGGTTGTTCAATCAGGCCATGCAAATGAAATGTATGTCTTTTCCTATCAATTGGTTTCTAATTTGCGATTATATTGACAAGTCCAGTAGAATTGGCATCTGATGCAACAAAACTGGATTTAAAGTGCATGTGTTCTAGATAAAAACAATGGATGGCTAAGAAAGGACATCGAGCCTGCTTATTGAATGTGTGCTATGTGAAAGTTAACATCTGGTACATTAGTCGATGCAGTGTCAACAGAACGAAGGTTTTGATTATTTGTAGCCTTTAAGTGGATTATTTTCTTGAATATTTGTAGCCTTTAAGTGGATTATTTTCTTTTGCAACTTGATTTGGGAGACCCAAGTTTTCCTTCTTTCTTTCCTTGTTTTCGTTTCCTGATAACTGGTACCCCAATTTCCTTAGGAGCGTGATGCCTTAGTTCATCTTGTTTTGTGCATTATTCTCACCCTTCACTTAATTGCATTATTAGTTCTTTGTTCTCAAAATCATGATTTAAGTAAAAGTATCTCGTCTCAACTTTCAAGTAGCTGCTCTTTGGCTGGGACTTTAAGTCCATACTTATTTATAATGGTGATTGATGAGTTAACAAACATATTCAAGATGAAGTACCTTGGTGTATGTTATTTCAAATGACATTGTGTTAATGGAGGAGTCTAAAAAAAAAGTTAATAGAAAATTGGAACTATGGAGAGAAACATTAGAAAGTAAAGGCTTCTGACTTAGTAGAATGAAGACAGTATATATGGAATGTAAGTTTGATCATTTGGTTACTTCAGAGGACATAGAAATTAAAATTGGCACACATTGCATCCCCCAAAAGAAAAGTTTTAAATACCTAGGGTCAATTTTTCAGAGTGATGGAATAATCGATGGAGATGTTACACAAGAATTAATGCTAGTTGGTTAAAATGGAGAGGAACATCAGGTATTCTTTGTGATAAGAAGATACCATTAAAGTTAAAAGGTAAATATTATAAAGTAGCAATTAGACTTGCCATGTTTTATGGTTTTGAGTGTTGGGTAGTTAATCATCAACATGTACATGTTTTTGCACCATCGTACATTTCTTATATACGATCATCTACATTTCTTATCATGAGTCCTCACACATGTTTTTGCACCATCGTACATATCTCTTATAAGATTTATGTATGTCAATGGGATACCTCTTTTTTTCAGGATTCTCCAAAGAACCTTCCTCAGTACCCTATCATAAGTTTTTTCTAGATCAATAAATATCATGTGAAGGTATTTTTTTTCTCTAAAATGTTTCATAAGACGTTTCAAAAGGTGAATCGCTTCAATAGTATATCTGCCTAACATGAATCCAATTTTTTTTTCTCTATTATACTCTATACTTGTCTTAACATACAACAACAACAACAACAACAACTAAGCCTTTTCCTATACTAGACGAGGTCGACTACATGGATTCTTTGTTTCCACAGATCCCTATCGTGTGCCATGTTAGCAGTTAACTCCCAATAAGCTAGATCATTCTTTATTGTTTCTTTCCAACACTTTTGTGGTCGTCCTCTACCTCTTTTAATATTTTCCAAATTTAGTTTTTCTAACCTTCTTACCGGTTCTTCTTTTGATCTTCTTTCTATATGTCCAAACCATCTTAACCGATGTTCTCTCATTTTATCCTCTATTGGTGCCACTCCTAATTTGTTTCTAATAACCTCATTATGTATACGGTCTTTTCTTGTATGACCACTCATCCATCTCAATATCTTCATTTATGTCACATACATCTTTTTGTACATGTTGATGATTAACTGCCCAACACTCAGAACCATAAAACATGGCAGGCCTAATTGATGCTCTATAATATTTACCTTTTAATTTTAATGGTATCTTCTTATCACAAAGAATACCTGATGTTCCTCTCCATTTTAACCAACCAACATTAATTATATGTGTAACATCTCCATCAATTCTTCCATCACTCTGAAAAATTGACCCTAGGTATTTAAAACTTTCCTTTTGGAGAATGCAATGTGTGCCAATTTTAATTTCTATGTCCTCTGAAGTAACCAAATGATCAAACTTACATTCCATATATTCTGTCTTTGTTCTACTAAGTCGGAGGCCTTTGCTTTCTAATGTTTCTCTCCATAATTCCAATTTTCTATTAACTTTTTCCTTAGACTCCTCCACTAATACAATGTCATCTGCAAATGACATACACCAAGGTACTTCATCTTGAATATGTTTTGTTAACTCATCCATCACCATTATAAATAAGTATGGACTTAAAGTTGATCCTTGATGTAACCCAATATTAACTTCAAAGAAGTCCGTCGTTCCTTCATGACCTCACACATGTTTTTGCACCATCATACATGTCTCTTATAAGGTTAATATATGTTAATGGGATACCTCTTTTTTCCAAAGTTCTCCAAAGAACCTCCCTCGGTACTCTATCATAAGCTTTTTCTAGATGTGAAGGTCTTTCTTTTTTGCTCTAAAATGTTCCATAAGACGTCTCAAAAGGTGAATCGCTTCAATAGTAGATCTGCCTAGCATGAATCCAAATTGGTTCTCTGTACTTGATACTTGTTTTAACCTACGTTTGATAATTCTTTCCCATAATTTCATAGTATGACTCATTAACTTGATACCTTGATAATTCGCATAATTTTGAATGTCTCCCTTGTTTTTATATATGGGTATAAGTGTACTTGCTCTCCATTCCTCAGGCATCTTTTGGTTTTTTCATATTTCATTAAATAGTCTTGTGAGCCAAGTGATATCTATTTCTCCTAGTATTTTCCAAACTTCTATAGGAATATTATCTGGTCCTACCGATTTACCACCCTTCATATGTTTAAGGGCCTCTTTGACTTCATTCTTTTGAATACGTCGGTAGAAATTGTGGTTTATATACTTTTCTAACTTGGCTAAATCTCCTAAACTAATACTAACATCTTTATTTTCATTAAAAAGATTATAAAAATAGTTTTTCCATCTATTTCTTATATCATCATTTCCCACTAGAATTTTTTCATCCTATCTTTTATGCATCTAACATAATTAAGATCTTTAGTTTTCTTATCTCTAGCCCTAGCTATCTTAAAAAAATCTCTTTCACCATCTTTTGAGTTGAGTTTTTTATATAAGTCCTCCCAAATCTTAGCTTTTGCTTCACTAACGGCCTTTTTCGCTTCCTTCTTTGCTTTCTTATAAGCTTCTAAAGTTTCACTAGTTTTCTTAGCATAATGTAATTTGTAACATGCCCTCTTTGCCTTGATTTTATTTTGTACTACTTCACTCCACCACCAAGCTTCTTTTTGTGTCGGTACACCTCCCTTAGATACCCCTAACATATCTTTTGCCACTTTCCTAATATGTATAGCCATATTGTTCCACATATCACAGGGTGTGCCAACATAATTCCAAACATCTCCTTGAAGGACTTTCTGTTTAAATATATCTTCTTTCTCGCTTTTGAGGTTCCACCATTTAGTCCGAATAACACGATGCACTGTTTTCTTTTTTGTCTATTTTTTTTATTTTTAAATCCATAACTAAAAGTCGATGTTGGGTGGTTAAGCTTTCTCCTGGAATTACCTTACAATCTTTACAACACGCTCTATCTTTTTTTTTAAAGTAATCAATTTGTGTTTGTGATAAGCCACTCTTATAAGTAATTAAATGTTCATCTCGTTTTTTGAAGATTGTATTGACTATAAAGAGATCCAATGCCATAACAAAATTTAAAATCTCCCTACCTTCCTCGTTTATATCCCCAAAACCAAAGTTTCCATGAATCCCTTATATCCTAATGCCTCTTTACCGACATGTCTATTCAAATCTTCTCCTAAACAAATCATCTCCCTTTGTGGAATCTTTTGAAACACCTTATCTAACTCTTCCCAAAAAACTGTCTTTATACTATCTTCTAGTCCTACTTGAGGTGCGTAAGCACAAACTATATTCAAAACCTCTGCTCCTAACACTAATTTCAACGTCATGATTCGGTCACCATATTGTTGTATGTCTACTACTCTCCTTTAAATCTTTATTTATGATAATACTAACTCCGTTTCGAGCCTTTTCTTTACCTGAGTACCATAATTTAAAACCTGTATCCTCTATCTCCTTTGCTTTTTCTCCAACCCATTTTGTCTCTTGTAAACATAGAATATGAATCTTTCTCCGAATCATAGTATCTACCACCTCCATTAGCTTACTCGATAATGTTTCGATATTCCAAGAACCAATACGAATCTTATTATCTAGGATTAACTTCCTTACACCCCGCATCCGTCCATAATCAAAATGCGGAGACTCTCTCTGAAAATTTTTCACTACATTCGGGCGACAATGTAGCGGGACTAACTTCTTTACCCACACCCGTCCATGATGTGGGAACCCTCTCTGCAATTGATTCAATTCATTCGGGTGAAGATGTAGTGGCTTTGCTTATTTCTTACTACATTCGGGGTCTGCAGCACGTCGCTAGGTGGGGACGCCCCAAAGCAATGCTTATAATTTTTATAATCCATGTTATAAAAATCCGATGAAGTTTTACGAAGGTTGTCGGAAGCCTAACGCAACCCTAAATGCAAGCGTGATCCCTTACATGGGCGGAGTTTCGATACTTGTCTTAACATACGTTCGATAATTCTTTCCCACAATTTAATAGTATGGCTCATTAACTTGATACCCTAATAATTCACACAATTTTGAATGTCTCCCTCCTACCGATTTTCTACCCTTCATATGTTTAAGAGCCTCTTTGACTTTATTCTTTTGAATACGTCGGTAGAAATTGTGGTTTATATATTTTTCTTATTTGGCTAACTCTCCTAAGGTAATACTAACATCTTTATTTTCATTAAAAAGCTTATAAAATAGTTTTTCCATCTATTTCTTATATCATCATTTGCCACTAGAATTTTTTCATCTTCGTCTTTAATGCATCTAACAAAATTAAGATCTTTAGTTTTCTTATCTCTAGCCCTATCTATCCTAAAAATATCTCTTTCACCTTCTTTTGAGTTGAGTTTTTTATATAAATCCTCCCAAATTTTAGCTTTTGCTTCACAGACGGCTTTTTTCACTTCCTTCTTTGCTTTCTTATAAGTATCTAAAATTTCACTAGTTTTCTTAGCATAATGTAATTTGTAACATGCCCTTTTTGCCTTGATTTTATTTTGCAGTACTTCATTCTACCACCAAGCTTCTTTTTGTGCCGGTACACTCCCTTAGATTTACCTAACACATCTTCCACCACTTTCCTAATATGTATAGCTATATTGTTCCACATATTACAAGGTGTATCAGCATAATTTCAAGCATCTCCTTAAAGGACTTTATGTTTAAATATATCTTGTTTCTCGCTTTTGAGGTTTCAACATTTAGTTTGAATAACTCGATGCACTTTTCTCTTCTTTGTCCATTTTTTTATTTGTAAATGCATAACTAAAAGTGGATGTTGCATGGTTAAGTTTTCTCCTGGAATTACCTTGCAATCTTTACATCACGCTCTATCTTTTTTTCTTCTATAAATAAAGTAATCAATTTGTATTTGTTATACGCCACTCTTATAAGTAATTAAATGTTCATCTCGTTTTTTGATGATGGTATTAACTATAAAGAGATAAAATATTACAACTACAACTACAACTAAGCCTTTTCCCATACTATAAAGAGATCAAATGCCATAGCAAAATTTTAAATCTCCCTACCTTCCTCATTTATATCCCCAAACCAAAGTATCCATGAATGCCTTGATATACTAATGCCTCTTTACCGACATGTCCATTTAAGTCTCCTCTTAAACAAATCATCTCCCTTTGTGGAATTCTTTGAATCACCTTATTTATCTCTTCCCAAAAAGCATCTTTATACCGTCTTCTAGTCCTACTTGAGGTGCGTAAGCACAAACTATATTCAAAACCTCTACTCCTAATACTAATTTCAACGTCATGATTCGATCACTATATCATTGTATGTCTACTACACTATCATTTATATCTTTATTTATGATAATACCAAGTCCATTTTGAGCATTTTCCTTACCAGTGTACCATAATTTAAAACTTGTATCCTTAATCTACTTTGCTTTTTCTCTAACCCACTTTATCTCTTGTAAACATAAAATATGAATCTTTCTTCGAATCATAATATTTACCGCATCCGTTAGGTTACTGGACATTGTTTCGATATTCCAAGAACCATAGAAATCTCATTATGTAAGACTAGCTTCCTTATCCCCCCACATTCGTCAATATTGAAAATACGGATATCCTATCTCTAATTTATTCACTACATTCGGGTGACAATGTAGAGGGACTAATTTCTTTATCCACACCCGTCCATTACGTGGGAACCCTCTTTGCAATTGATTAACTACATTCGGGCGAAAATGTAGTGACGCTTGCTTACTTTTCAGTGCACTCAAGCTCTCCAGCACGTCGCTAGGCAGGGACGTCCCAAAGCAATGCTCATAATTTATGTAATCCTTGGTATAAAAATACGACAAAGTTTTACGTGGGTTGTCGAAAGCCTAATAGCAGTGTTATCCGTATCGCACCGTATGATACAGTGCGATACGTATCGTATCGATACAGGGTCCTGTATCGTAAAACAAAGTGTATCGCATCATATCGCACGATACGGTACGTATCACCCGTATCGTACAATACGGGCGATATGCCTAGGGAACCTTATAAAGGGTCCCCGGCCGAATGGAAACCCGCTATTTTTCGCAGGTTTCCTCTCTCCTTTTGAGTGTCTTAAGCTCCTAAGAGCCGGTTTTTGCCTCCTTGGTGTTCAAAGCTCCAAAATCGTGCCCTATGGTGTCCGTGCAAGCCTCCTAACTCAGATTTAGGTATATTTTTAATGTTTTTTTCTATTTTTTTCCTTTATATTTGTTGTTTTTGTGTTATTTCGTATTTTTCTTTTTTGAATGATAAAATATGAAGTTATTAAGTGTGTGTATACGATTTTTATTGCATTCATGAAGTGGGAGATACACCATTTGAGTGTTATTTGAAGATTGAGGATTTACGAAGTGCTTTTATTTTCAGGTTTTTGTTTGAATTAAAGTACTCCATTGAGATGGCAGTAAGGGGTGGTAGAGACTCCCATTCTCGGTCTGATGATTCGGCATGGCAGTGGGGTATACCAGTTGAGGGTTGTAGGTTAAAAATCAGATGCATATTTTGTGAAAAGGTGGTTAGTGGTGGAATTTCAAGGTTGAAACACCACCTAGCAGGGACCAGGAAAGAAGTTGCTCCATGCACAGGCAGAGTTAGAAGTTTGCTAGAAGATATTAAATGGCAATGCTTGCAGATGATTGAGAGTATAAAAGAAAGGAGACAATAAAAGGATGATTTTCAGATGTTTGAAGAAGCTGATGATGCTACTGCCACTGGATTTTGATTCACTGATAGTTTGCCTTCAGATGATAGAACAGAGGTTGGTAGTAGCAGTTCACGAGCACCTAGCAGCGGAAAGAGGGTTGCTGAAGACTTTGGCGGTGGTAGAAGATGAAGTTCAGCAAGGAGTAGAGGAAGAGCTTCTTCTAGCATACATTCATTTTTTCCTCCTCTAACTATACCTTGTGCTCAATCTGAAATTCGTGCTGCTATGGCTTCAGAACAGTTGCATGATCAGGCAGACCTTGCAGTGGGCAGATGGTTTTATGATGCATGCATTCCATTCAATGCAGCAAACAATTTTCATTTTTCAAGCAAAGACAGATGCAATTGCTAACATTGGTTTAGGATACAAGATGCCCTCTTATCAGAAGTTGAGAGGAAAGATATTAGATCAGACCGTCATTGAAGTGCAACAATACTTTTCAACTTTGAGACAGAAGGAAACGGGATGCACTATCATGGCAGATGGATGGACAGATAAGCGAGGAAGGACATTGCTAAACTTTCTTGTATACTTTACTAAAGGACTCATGTTTTTGAGATCTCTAGATTTTTCAGAAGAGAGGCACACTGCAGATATCTTACGGGGATAATTTGATACGATTATACAAGAGGTTGGGCTAGAAAATGTAGTGCAATTGATTACAGATAATGTAGCTAACTACAAAGTAGTTGGGAATGAGTTAGCTGATATTTATAGGACTTTCTACTAGACACCATGTACAACTCATTGTTTAGATCTCATCCTTGAGGACATTGGTGAGATGAATGAAATAAAGGCAACAATTGAGTGTTGTCAAGATTTTGCAAAATTTATTTATAACCATGCATTTGTTTTGTATACGATGAGGAGATATATAGAAAGTGCATAGCTTCTTCGAACAATTGCAACTCGGTTCGCAACAAACTTCTTATCTGTACAGAGTATTGTGAGACATAAGCAAGCTTTGAAGAGAATGTTCTCCTCAGATGAGTAGCAACAATTTGTAGAGTTGCCTCACAACATAAGAAATAGAAAGTTGAATGAGATTGTAGAGACAGTTTTTAGTTTATTTTGGAATGCATGTGTTAGATTATTGAAAATTACCTATCCTTTAGTGAAAGTTTTGAGATTGGCTGACAGCGAGGAGAAACCATATATGGGCTACCTTTATGAAGCCATGGATAGGGCAAAAGAAGCCATCAAAAATAACTTTAATGGAAAAAAGAGAGATTATGTCCCCGTGTGGAAAATAATTGATAGTAGATGGAATAAACAATTGCATAAGCCTATTCATGCAACAACCTACTATCTAAACCCATCATTCAGGTACTCAGCAACCTTCAAAAGGGATGGTGAGGTTAATCGAGGAATTATTGATTGTATCGACAGATTAGTGTCTTATGAGAGCATAACATATGCGATACATCGAGAGATTGAGATATATGATAATGCTCTTCACTTGTTGGGTTATTTGTTGCAATTCGCAACCGCACTACTATGCGTCTAGGTAAATTGTTTATTTTCATATTTAAGTTGCATCTTACATTACTGTGGATTATGATAATGTCTCTAATGTTTGTCTTTTTTACAGATGTTTGGTGGAACAGGTTTAGAAGTGATTGCCCAAACCTTAGAGATTTTGCAGTGAGAGTCTTGAGCCAAACCTTTAGTGCAAAATGTTTGAAAGAAATTGGAGTGTTTTTGAACACATCCATACAAAGAAGCGCAACAGGTTGGAACACAAAAGACTAAATGATTTAGTTTATATTCGTTGTAACATGTGCCTTCGTAAAAGGTAATGTTGTATTACTTTCAAATTTTCAATTCAATATTGTTTAATTTCAGTATTCAATTGTTAATGTTATTTACTAATTGTTTATCTTTGTTTGTCGTAGGCAATTGAAAAAAGTAAATAGAGAAGAAAGTCAGTTCGATCCAATAAGTTTGGATAATTTTGATATATTAGAAGATTGGGTTATGGAAGACACTGAAGAAAAAGCCCTCCTAACTGAAGAAGACATTGTTTGAATTAATTTGGAAGGAGCGCTACAACAACATCAAGGAGATGAAGAATTTGATTTCGAATAAGGTGTCGCTGATGATGATGATGATGAGGATCTGCAATAAGGAGAAGATGAAGATTATTTAGTTGAGCATCCTAATTATAATTTGTAAAATGTAACATTGTAATTGTACACTGTGTTTGTATTTCATTTTCTAGATTCAAAATATGTAAATTTGGATGCAATTGTTCAATGTTGAATGCTCAATCTGTACTAAACTTACATTATATGAATTTAAAGCAATTACCAGATTTTTCTTGAATTTTTCTAGATTTGTTTTGATTTTTTCGGATCTTTACTAATTTTTATTGATTTTTAATTAATTTTTATATTATTTTAATATTAAAGTACGATACGATACACCCCTAATACTACCTTCATATCTTTTTTTTTCTTTTCAAAATATCATTTGTGGATGGCTCTACTTTGGTTCTACTAGCATAGTCTCGTAGGTTCTACTAGCATAGTCTCGCAGTTTTAGCTAGTCAAATGGAAATTAAATTCCTTTTCTTCCTTCAAGAACCTTAAAAGAAAATTTCAAACTTAATGGAAGTATATTAGAATAAACAATGAATATTCTTACTTGAATCGGTGAGAAAACAGTCCACAGGAGAACCGAGTGTCTTCTCTTCTTTGAAGATGTTTCGTCACATGACCTGCTTCTCATTGCAGTCCCACATGCGATTAGCACTCTACTACAATACAAAGAATCATCACCTCTAGTGCTTTACCGATGACTGCCACAGTCAAACACTTCAATTCACAAAAAGATCAGCCACCAATGTGACTATAGATAACTTCAAATAGGATGTAAATCACAGTAAAATAATTCTGAACTGAATAATCTCTTAATGCAATCTCATTAATCTGCCACCAAAGCTTAACATGATACTGAAAAATGGAGTGTCTTAAGTAGGAGAGGGCAACACCAGTAAGGGCCCTCCAAACAGCTAGATTTCCCTTGTTGCTGGTCCCCTTACAATAGAACAACAACTAAGCCTTTTCCCATTCTAGATGGGGTCGACTACATAGATTCTTTGTTTCCATATAGCCCTATCATAATTTGTAGAATTGATGATAAATAAGTCCGACAAAATTTTATGTTGGCAGTCGGAAGCCTAATGCAAACTCCGCCCATGTAAGGGATCACCCTTGCATTGCCGGTCTGAAGCCCGGATAAAGGAGGAGGGTTGTGTTAGGCTTCCAACAGCTAGCGTAAAACTTCGTCGGATTCTTATAACATGGATTACAAAAATTATGAGCATTGCTTTGGGACGTCCCCGCCTAGCAACGTGCTGCAGAGCCCGAATGCAGTAAGAAGTAAGCAAGGGCCACTACATTTTCTCCCGAAGGTAGTGAAACAATTGCAGAGAGGGTTCCCACATCATGGACGGGTGTCGGTAAAGAAGTTAGTCCCGCTACATTGCCGCCCGAATGTAGTGAAGAATTTTCAGAGAGGGTCTCCGCATTTTGATTATGGACGGATGCGGGAGGTAAGAAAACTGGTCCTATATAATAAGATTCGTATTGGTTCTTGAAATACCCGAACATTATCGGGTAAGCTAATGGAGGTGGTAGATACTATGATTCGGAGAAAGATTCATATTCTATGTTTACAAGAGTCAAAATGTGTTGGAGAAAAAGCAAAGGAGATAGAGGATACATGTTTTAAATTATGGTACTCAGGTAAAGAAAATGCTCGAAACAGAGTTGGTATTATCATAAATAAAGATTTAAAGGAGAGTGTAGTAGACATACAACGATATGGTGACCGTATCATGATGTTGAAATTAGTGTTAGGAGCAGAGGTTTTGAATATAGTTTGTGCTTACGCACCTCAAGTAGGACTAGAAGATAGTATAAAGACAACTTTTTGGGAAGAGTTATATAAGGTGTTTCAAAAGATTCCACAAAGGGAGATGATTTGTTTAGGAGGAAATTTGAATGGACATGTCGGTAAAGAGGCATAAGCATATCAAGGGATATAAAGGAGGAGGGTTGTGTTAGGCTTCCGACAGCTAGCGTAAAACTTTATCGGATTTTTATAACATGGATTACAAAATTTATGAGCATTGCTTTGGGGCGTCCTCGCCTAGCGATGTGCTGCAGAGCTCGAATGCAGTAATAAGTAAGCGAGGGCCATTACATTTTCGCCTGAATGTAGTGAATCAATTCCAGAGAGAGTTTTCACGTCATGGACGGGTGTGGGTAAAGAAGTTAGTTCCGCTACATTGCCGCCCGAATGTAGTGAATAATTTTCAGAGAGGGTCTTCCCATTTTGATTATGGACGGATGCGGGAGGTAAGAAAACTAGTCCTATATAATAAGATTCGTATTGGTTCTTGGAATATTGGAACATTATCTGGTAAGCTAATGGAGGTAGAAGATACTATGATTCGACGAAAGGTTCATATTCTATGTTTACAAGAGACAAAATGGATTGGAGAAAAAGAAAAAGAGATAGATGATAGTTTTAAATTATGATATTCAGGTAAAGAAAAGGCTCAAAATGGAGTTGATATTATCATAAATAAAGATTTAAAGGATAGTGTAGCAGATATACAACGATATAGTGACCGAATCATGACTTTAAAATTAGTGTTAGGAGATGAGGTTTAAAATATAGTTTGTGCTTACGCACCCCAAGTAGGACTAGAAGATAGTATAAAGATAGCTTTTTTGGAAGAGTTAGATAAGGTGATTCAAAAGATTCCACAAAGGGAGATGATTTGTTTAGGAGACTTAAATGGACATGTTGGTAAAGAGGCATTAGGATATCAAGGGATTCATGGAAACTTTGGTTTTGGGGATATAAACTAGGAAGATAGAGAGATTTTAAATTTTGCGATGGCATTTGATCTCTTTATAGTCAATACAATCTTCAAAAAACGAGATGAACATTTAATTACTTATAAGAGTGGCTTATCACAAACACAAATTGATTACTTTATTTGTAAAAAAAAGATAGAGCGTGTTGTAAAGATTGTAAGGTAATTCCAGGAGAAAGCTTAACCACCCAACATCGACTTTTAGTTATGGATTTAAAAATAAAAAAATGGACAAAGAAGAAAAGAGTGCATCGAGCTGTTCGGACTAAATGGTGGAACCTCAAAAACGAGAAAGAAGATATATTTAAACAGAAAGTACTTCAAGGAGATGTTTGGAATTATGTTGGTACACCCTGTGATATATGGAATAATATGCTATAAATATTAGGAAAGTGGTGAAAGATGTGTTACGGGTATCTAAGGGAGGTGTACCGGCGGCACAAAAAGAAGCTTGGTGGTGGAGTGAAGTAGTGCAAAATAAAATCAAGGTAAAGAGGGCATGTTACAAATTACATTATGCTAAGAAAACTTGTGAAACTTTAGAAGCTTATAAGAAAACAAAGAAGGAAGCGAAAAAGGCTGTTAGTGAAGCAAAAGCTAAGATTTGGGAGGACTTATATAAAAACCTCAACTTAAAAGAGGGTGAAAGAGATATTTTTAGGATAGCTAGGGCTAGAGATAAGAAAACTAAAGATCTTAATTATGTTAGATGCATAAAAGATGAGGATGGAAAAATTCTAGTGGCAAATGATGATATAAGAAATAGATGGAAAAACTATTTTTATAATCTTTTTAATGAAAATAAAGATGTTAGTATTAGTTTAGGAGATTTAGCCAAGTTAGAAAAGTATATAAACCATAATTTCTACCGACGTATTCAAAAGAATGAAGTCAAAGAGGCTCTTAAACATATGAAGGGTGGTAAATCGGTAGGAGCAGATAATAATCCTATAGAAGTTTGGAAAATACTAGGAGAAATAAGAATCACTTGGCTCGCAAGACTATTTAATGAAATATGGAAAAACCAAAAGATGCCCGAAGAATGGAGAGCAAGTACACTCATACCCATATATAATAACAAGAGTGACATTCAAAATTGTGCGAATTATCGAGGTATCAAGTTAATGAGTCATACTATGAAATTATGGAAAAGAATTATCGAACGTAGGTTAAGACAAGTATCAAGTACAATAGAGAACCAATTTGGATTCATGCCAGGCAGATCTACTATTGAAGCGATTCACCTTTTGAGACATCTTATGGAACATTTTAGAGCAAAAAAGAAAGACCTTCACATGATATTTATTGATCTAGAAAAAGCTTATGATAGGGAACCAATGGAGGTTCTTTGGAGAACTTTGGAAAAAAGAGGTATCCCATTGACATATATTAACCTTATAAGAGACATGTATGATGGTGCAAAAACATGTGTGAGGACTCATAAAGGAACGACAGACTTCTTTGAAGTTAATATTGGGTTACATCAAGGATCAACTTTAAGTCCATACTTATTTATAATGGTGATGGATGAGTTAACAAAACATATTCAAGATGAAGTACCTTGGTGTATGTTATTTTAAATGACATTGTGTTAATGGAGGAGTCTAAAAAAAAAGTTAATAGAAAAGTGGAACTATGGAGAGAAACATTAGAAAGTAAAGGCTTCCAACTTAGTAGAATGAAGACAGTATATATGGAATGTAAGTTTGATCATTTGGTTACCTCAGAGGACATAGAAATTAAAATCGACACACATTGCATCCCCCAAAAGAAAAGTTTTAAATACCTAGGGTCAATTTTTCAGAGTGATGGAATAATCGATGGAGATGTTACACAAGAATTAATGCTAGTTGGTTAAAATGGAGAGGAGCATCCGGTATTCTTTGTGATAAGAATATACCATTAAAATTAAAAGGTAAATATTATAGAGCAGCAATTAGGCCTGCCATGTTTTATGGTTCTGAGTATTGGGCAATTAATCATCAACATGTACGAAAGATGTCTGTGACAGAAATGAAGATGTTGAGATGGATGAGTGGTCATACAAGAAAAGACCGTATACATAATGAGGTTATTAGAAACAAATTAGGAGTGGCCCCAATAGAGGATAAAATGAGAGAACATCGTTTAAGATGGTTTGGACATATAGAAAGAAGATCAAAAGAAGAATCTGTAAGAAGGTTAGAAAAACTAAATTTGGAAAGTATTAGAAGATGTGAGGACGACCACAAAAGTGTTGGAAAGAAACAATAAAGAATGATCTAGCTTATTGGGAGTTAACTGCTAACATGACACATGATAGGGATTTGTGGAAACAAAGAATCCATGTAGCCGACCCCGTCTAGTATGGGAAAAGGCTTAGTTGTTGTTGTTGTTGTAGTCGGAAGCCTAATGCAACCCTCCTTTATCCGGGTCATACAAGGGTGATCCCTTATATCCTTCAATTTCCAACAATAGGAGACAAGATATGATGAAGGCCTTGGTATGCATGAGATGAGGATGTAGCATCAAAAATCTATTTTTCAAATGAACTGTTTGGAATATCCAAGCATGTCCTTAGTGATTGCTATAGGTGAATGATTGTGGACATGAGTGAACTGTGTAAGTTTTCTCTGTATAAAACATTGAAAGGCCGCATCACCAGTAAATATCTGATGTAATATGATTTGCACCTTCAAAGGAAAAGTTATATATATATATATATATATATATATATATATATATATAAATATATATATATATATATACACACATGTATGTATCTATGTATACAATTAGACATAAGAAACTTTAGGAGGAAAAGGAAGAAGACATAAGTTGTTCTTGAATCATTTTACCTTGCCATTCTCTGTCCATAGATGCTTTAGCATGTCTCCGGTCTTCCCTTGGATTGATGTATATAAATATGTAGTTTGACCAAGTGTCGGCGTACATGTCTTCTTTACAATTACTACAGTGAACATCTTTAATGAGAAATGAAAAATAAAAATGGATTGTTTATGCTCTTAAATCGTGTGATTGGGTTTGTAACTCATTTGACTGTTATGCGGCTTTACGTATTTGGGAGTAAGTAAATCCATATGAGAACCCATGTTTCACCCAGATAAAAACATCAGAATGCCTGTGTCTACTTGAATTTTGGATTGCTGTTTTAAATTTGAGGAGATGAACATTTTTAATTGTGATTTTGGAGATTTCATGTAGTCATACTCGGTAATTCTATTTTGTGCTGCAGTATCTAATTTTAGTTTCTAGCATGGATGTCAAGAATGTTAAAAACATTCTTCAAACTATTCCACATTCTCTGGACAGCATTTGATGGAAATGCAAGCAATTTTTCTTCTCACTTGTGTACTTAGTTTACTTAAAAAAGTTTGTGGACACTTGTTGGAAGCTGAAATTATGTACCTCTTGTGGAGCTGTACGATATACTATGTAAAATTGCTTATGTAGTACCTGTAGCTAAACTTATTGAATAGATGATGGGTGGTACATTTCTGTTATTTTCACATGATTAATTCGTTCTGCACATAAATTCGTGAAAATCAGTTGTTGGTCATCCTAACATTCTAGGATTCTTGGAATTATAACGGATTTTAATCTTATTCATTGTAGACCATGTGTGCAGATGAAGATTTTCATGCTTTGAATAAGAGTGCTGTATGTAATCCGGATTTTGTACTGCTTGCATTTGCTGTTGTTTTCATGTGCTCTGTTAATGAAGTAGAGAAAAACATTTGAGCACATTTTATTATGGGTATTACCCATTAGTTTCCTATTTTAGTGTGAGAAAAGAGGCTTGATATTGGTTTGGAGTCACTCATTTGTTTGAAACGTCTTTTTTCTTTTCTAATACGGATCCTGGCCCAGTCATCGAATATCAGATGAAGATACCCAAAATCTAAGCGACTGGCCCATTCTGACATCTATACTTTGGTGAAACTGTTGCAATTTATAGATATCCTAATGTTTCTAAAAAGATCAGACTATTGGAAACGGTGAAACATTGTTCATCTGATTTTAGAAAATATATTTAAGTGAAATTTTCATTTGCTGATGACTTACTTTTAGTTTACATTTGTGGTACTGCCAACAGTGATCATTGTTTTGCGACTGTTTTCATGTTCTGCATTTCTAAGAAGTTCTCATTGTGTTATCACATTTAGAGATTGTATATAAAGTTTGGCTTTTCTTAATTTATATTGAGAATGTTCATACATTTGTCGATGTAGTGTCAACAGAATGAAGGTTTTGATTATTTATAGCCTTTAAGTGGATTATTTTCTTTCGCAACTTGATTTGGGAGACCCAAGTTTTCCTTCTTTCTTTCCTTGTTTTCGTTTCGTGATAACTGGGACCCCAATTTCCTTAGGAGTGTGATGCCTTAGTTCATTTTGTTTTGTGCATTATTCTCACCGTTCACTTAATTTCATTATTAGTTCTTTGTTCTTCTCAAAATCACGATTTAAGTAAAAGTATCTCGTCTCAACTTTCAAGTAGCTGCTCTTTGGCTGGGACTTGATGAATCATCTCAATGGCTGAGGTTGGTGAAGGTTTCATGATTCAATGAACAATATTTAGGCAATGACTAGTAAGCAGTATAATGCTTTTTTCTAGTACATAAGGATCTGAAGCTTTACGATTCAATGAACAACATTTAAGCAATGACTAGTAAGCAGTATAATGCTTTTCTTTACAAAAAAGTATAATGTTTTCTTCTAGCATTAAAGAATCTGATAATATGGATCTTGCTGCACATAATAATTGTCAACACCTAAACTTGCGCTTCAGGTTTTTGTATTAGCTGGCAAGTACCATGCGTATGGGGTTAGGAGGTCAGCTGTTGAAGTGTGAAGTATGTTTTGCGTGAATGCGTGTAAAACACCCACATGGTATCAGAGCCTCTCTTTGAATTATAGCAGTCCACAGTACCTGAAAAATAGACCGAAGTAAGCTTCCTTAAACTTCTAATTGCGGTGTTTGTCAAGAAGACTCTGTTGATATTGCATAATACAGACTGCACATTACTTCCTGTGAAAGAGCCAACAACCATCTGCACGTTCACAATTTTTACCAAAAACATAAAGGTTCTTGTCAAGTATCATGACAAGAAATTTCCTGCCAGGCATTGGCAAGAGGATAACATCGAGTTCTGGTCAAGTAGCGCAATAGAAGAAATATCATACGGCAGGAGTGGGCCGCACCAGGAGGATCAAGTCCTGCCCTATCACTCAACATGAGTCAAGTCAGGCAGTAACTATATCACATGGCAGACAAGAACTAAGTTCTCATCACAAGGCAGACAGGAGCCAAGTTCCCATCACTGCAGAAGGATATATCTCTGCCAAGTATCAAGTCGTCCAAAATTGCAGATTACACATTGCATATTGAAGAACCTGTATATCAAAAATTACAGTGAAAGTTATTAACTACATCATAGAAGACATCAACACAGGCAATCAAACAATATGGAAGGAAGATTGAAAGAGGAAACACTATCTGCTTCTTATGAAAATGATCAAAAACTGGAACAACCATTCCAAATTACAAATATCCGATTAGATGGAAGAAATTATAGAGAATGGGCTCGGTCTATAGAACTTATCCTATGATCCAGAGGAAAGGCTTCTATCATCAAACATAATCCACCCCTAGAGGGAAGCAGTGCAGATTTTGAAAGGTGGTCTAAAGATGATGCACTTGTAAGCTCATGGTTAATCCAATCCATGAATCCGTCAATTAGCAAAACATTTATGTATATGGAATCAATTGCTGAAATTTGGTCTGTTGTGAAAGAAGCTTATTCTAGACAGAGAAATGTTGCCAAAGAATATGAGATTATTGAAAGGATTAGAAAATGTCGCCAAGGAACCAAATCAGTCAGTGAATATTATGGAGAACTACGTGAACTTTGGAATGAACAAACATACATTGGAAAAAATAAGTGCAGTCACTGTGTAAAAGAAAGAACGGCTGAAGGAGAAATTAGAAAAGTGTTTGATTTACTCTAGGGAGTTTCATCAGAATACGAATCTATCAAATTAAATATTCTAAGTAGGGAGGAACTACATCTCTCATAATAGTATATTCACTTCTTCTGGAGGAAGAAGATAGAAAGAATTTAGAAAAAGGCGAACATATACAGACTGAGAGATCTGCATTTATTGGTAGGGAACAGAGTAATTATCAGAGAGGAAGAGATTCGACCAGAGGCAGAGGAAGAGGTAGAAATAAATATTATGATGATAAGAATAAACTACAGTGTACTCATTGCGGGAAGAAAAGACACACAAGAATATTATTGGGAAATTATTGGAAAACCACCAGATTATAAAGATTACAGTAGAAGAAACACAAAAAATAAAGATTATGGCAGTCATGTGGCTAATGTATCCGATAAGAAAGCAGAATTCAGTCCTGCAGATGAAATGGCAGAATTGAAGAAACATATTGCTGAAATTGAAACACGTTTACGTGATCAACCATCTACATCTTCATCAAAGATAGATTCCAATCCTCCACCTGCGTTTTACAGTATTAGTGGTAATTATTCTCCTACAGATTTTACATCTTCTCCCAATTGGATAATAGATTCAGGGGCTACTGATCATATGGTAGGGAATAATTATGATCTAATGCAGTATGAAAAGATTCGAACTCCACAGTATGTGAAAGTAGCAAATGGGTCTTTAATTCCTATGGAAGGAAAAGGGGCCATTCAGAGAAATGATCTTCGACTCAATTTAGTGATATATATTCCAAAATTTCCAGTGAATCTTCTTTCAGTAAGTTCTTTGGTTAGAGATATCAATTGTACAGTTACATTCTCTCCCCATCGTTGTGTTTTTCAGGAATTGAAGATGGGACGAATCTTTGGAAATGGTAAACTACGCAATGGATTATACATACTATCAGGAGATCAGAGATTGAAGTAAAGAAGAACATTGGCAGCGATTACTACTGAAGAAGAAATAAAAATTTGGCATAGTAGATTAGGACACTTGCCTTTTTCTAAAATAAAAGATTTTGTCTCATTTTCGATTCTTAGTGATGTGATTATTCAGTGTGATGTATGTCAGAGGGCTAAACATCATAGAGCTACTTTTCCTAGTAGTGATTCAAGATCAACTATTCCTTTTGAATTGATACATTTAGATGTTTGGGGACCATGTGCGATAGATGTTTGGGGACCATGTGCGATACCCTCTTTGGGAAATTTTAAGTACTTTGTTACTTTTGATGATTTTTTAAGACTTACCTTTGTGTATCTCATGAAATCCAAAACGGAAATACCCACAATTTTCCCTCTATTTCATAATCTTATTAAGACTCAGTTTGGTTACACTATTAAAACTTTCAGATCAGATAATGGTGGAGAATTTTGTAATAGTCAGTTGACATCATATCTTCAGTCTCATGGCATTATACATCAAACATTATGTGTTTACACCCTGTTAAGGAAAGTCGTGTAAATGAATATCGGGTCGTGTAAATGAATATTCCTGTCTCATGTTATTTTGAGTCTTATGTCATCTTAGAGATAGTTAATACTTATTAGGGGTAGATTAGGAAATTAAGTTAGATAGGGGGTATTAATAGTTGATTAGGGTTTAGATAGAAAGATAAGAAGATAGGGGACGACTGCGCAAGAGAGCAGTCCTTTGGGCTTGATGCAGATTGGAGGAATGCCTCCAATCTGCTGCATATTGTAAGTTCTTTCTATGTTGATTAATAAAGGTTTTATTCTTAAGATGGTATCAGATGTCAAGTTCTATTTTTTGGACAATCAAAAATCGTTTGAGGCGTTCTATTGATAGCCCATACGTGATCTTCCACTCACATCCTCTTGTTTGCACAATTTCCACCTTGGCGATCTCATTTCCTTCTCCAGGAGGACACGATACTTGATCATTGATCGTGCCACCAGCGCCCCATTTACGACAGACCACAGTGCAGTGAAAGGCGTTCTCGTGCGCCACCAACCTTAGTTGAGTCTTCAGCCGTTGCTCCAATACAGAGGGGCACCCGTTAATTTTTCACATCTGTGGATGTGCACCAGCAGGTTCCTCCTCATTCTCTGATTGGGCGGCCACATGTCAGGTTCATTTTTTTTGAAAATCAGATCTTGCACCCTAGAAATCGCCTCTAGTCATTGACATTTCGATTCTTACTGCTTTGTTTCTTGATGTTAAAGAGTATCTTGCTCTCTTCTATTGGTTGATCACGTTGGTTGATCACGATTCAGCCGCCCTATTTCTGTCTTACTACAGTACACGATTCAGCCTGCCTTCACCTTTTAGCTTCACCTTCCTTCTCCATGTCTGACAAAGGTAAGGAACTTGACAGTTCATATCATACAGGCGAACATTCAGGTTTGTTTGACAAAGCAAAAACTCTTCAGATTACCATCACTAAATTAGATGGTCGCAATTACATGGAATGGGCAAGGTCTGTGGAACTTGCAATTGTAGCAAGGGGGAGATGGGCTTATTTGATGGGTCAATCTTCCATTCCCGAGCCTCAAGACAGTCGTTATGCCTCCTGGAAAAGAGAAGATGCATTAATCTTATCGTGGTTACTCCAGTCCATGATTCCATCCATTGCTAAAACTTTTCTGTTTTTGGGATCTGCCCATGAGATCTGGTGTGCAGTAGCAAAGACTTATTCCCGAAAGAAGAATGCTGCCAAAGAATATGAAATTCTGGAGAGAATCAGGAAGTGCAAACAAGCCAATCGGTCTATCAGTGAATATTATGCCGATCTCCGCGGTCTTTGGGATGAACTACTCTACTACACGAATATCAAGTGCTCTACTTGTTACAATGAACGCCACGTTGAGCTTGAAAAAAAGAAAGTATTTGATTTATTGTGGGGTGTGAATCCAGAATTTGAATCAGTTAAACTGAATATCTTAGGCAGAGAATAACTTTCGTCGTTGGGCACTGTTTACTCCTTATTAATCAGAGAAGAAGATCGTAGGAATCTTGAGAAGGATCATGTTATTCATACAGATCAGCATGCCCTTTAGGTAAGAGGCGATAGTTCTCATTTTACAGAGGGGGACACCACAGTCGTGGCCGTAGCCGTGGTCGCTTTACTTCCGAAGACAAAAAATGGTTTGCTCCCATTGTGGCAAATCGCGTCATACCAGAGATCATTATTGGGAATTACATGGTGAACCAGATTACTATAGAAATCTCAATCCCTCAGTACATTCTGCAGACAGTTCCACTCCCAGCACCGATGGCATTCAAGAGATTATAAAAAAAATAGAAGGTCTTAAACAAAGATTCTCTGAAAAATCCTTTGCTTCCTCCAATCTAGCTACAGTAGCTCCGGCTACACATACCGTACATGGTAACCACTACTCTCCTTCTCATTCTAAAAATTGGATAATTGATTTAGGGGCTACGGATCATATGGTCGGCAACTTATCATATTTTTCAGCTTACAAGACTCTGACAGATCAAGCACCAATTAAATTAGCAGATGGTTCTCTCACTTACATGATTGGACAGGGTAGTGTATCTACATGTATTTCAGATTTACCATCAGTTTATCATGTTCCAAGTTTTCTGATAAATCTTCTTTCTGTTAGCTCCTTAACTCGTGCCTTGGATTGTTGTGTAACTTTTCATCCTACTGGTTGTGTATTTTAGGATCTGAAGACGGAAAAAATCTTTGGACATGGTAAACTGCAAAAAGGATTATACATTCTAGAAGACCATTCTCCGCCCTTAGCCTCGTACAGAGTTTCAGCACCACCAGTTCCAGATGCAGATCTTCGTCTTTGGCATTATCGTCTTGGTCATCTCCCCGTGTCAAAAATTCCATCTGTTATTCCTCATTTTAGAGTCCCGTCCAATAAATTTCAGTTTGAATGTGAAGTCTGTCAGCTTGGGAAACACCAAAGGGCATCTTATCCCTTCAGTGATTCTCGTCGATCTCAACCTTTTGAACTTATTCACTCTGATGTATGGGGTCCAAGTCCAGTCAACTCTTTGTTTGGTCATAAGTATTTTGTCTCCTTCATTGATGATTGTACTCGTCTTACCATTGTTTACTTAATGAAAACAAAGTCTGAAGTGGCCTCTATTTTTTCTATTGTGCATAAATTTCTTTGTACTTAATTCAATGCTACTGTGAAAATTCTTCGGTCCGATAATGTGGGTGAATACCTTGGCACTCAGTTAGCAACTTATTTACAAGTACAGGGTATTGATCATCAAACGACATGTCTTTATACACCTCAGCAGAATGGTCTTGCTGAATGAAAGAATCGTCATATTCTGGAAGTAGCCTGAACTCTTCTCCTTCAAAGTAATGTTCCAAAATTCTATTGGGGAGATACTGTCCTTATTGCTGTTTATCTTATAAATCGGATGCCCAGTAATACCATTCACGGGGAGAGTCCTATCCATAGTCTTAATAAAGCTTTCGAGCCCTTTTATCTAACTCCTCGTATTTTGGGTGTACCTGTTTTGTTCATATTCCTCTTCCCAATCGTGATAAACTTGATGCCAAGTCCAATAAGTGTATTTTTCTTAGGTATTCAACCTCTCAAAAAGATACAGATGCTATGACCCATTGCTTAAAAAACTATATGTTTCCAGGGATGTTCCATTCTTTGAATTTATTCCTTATTATTCTACCCCCATAGAATCTACTCTAACTCCATTGTGTGTCCTTTCACTCATTCCTAGTGAGGGGGAGTTTCATGGGATCGTTGACCATTCGAGTGAGAACACACAACAATCAAAAGAGCTTCTGACGTACAAGAAAGGACAGCGGAAGATCTTGTACTCTCAAGAAGAACCATATACTAAAGAGATTTCCCCTGAGTCAGATCCTCAAGTTCAAGTGCAAGCGGACAGTGACCTTGAGATTCCTATTGCTGTTCGCAAAGGTAAGCGTACATGTGCACGATATCCAATTTCTAACTATGTTTCATATGTCAACACTTCTCAGAGTTATCAAACCTTTATTATGAATGCTGAAAAACATAAAATTCCTTCGAAGTTTGAAGAAGCAATCACGTGTCTATTATGGAAAGCTGCCATCGAAGAAGAATTGAATGCACTGGTAAAAAATAATACATGGACCATCACATAGTTGCCTTATGATAGGAATACTGTAGGATGCAAGTGGATGTTTATTATTAAATATAAGGCCGATGGAACAGTGGAAAGATATAAAGCTAGACTGGTTGCTAAAGGATACTGTCAGTCATATGGCATTGATTATACAGAAACATTTGCACTCGTGACTAAACTTACATCAATCAGAATACTTCTAGGTATGGCAGCAAACTTGGGATGGGACCTATGGCAATTGGATGTTAAAAATGCTTTCTTACAGGGAGACTTAAACGAAGAAGTATACATGGAACTACCTCTAGGAATGACTAGAAATTTGTCATCGTTTAATAGAGTATGTAAACTCAATAAAGCAATATATGGGTTGAAACAATCTTTAAGAGCTTGGTTTGATAAATTCAGCAAAGCAGTGTGTAGTCTGGGATACAACAGAAGCCTTAATGATCATACAATATTCTTCAAGAAAGGGACAAAGATATCTATACTCGATGTTTATGTTGATGACATTATTGTTACAGGAAATGACCTTGAAGAAATATCAAATTTGAAAATGAATCTTCATAAATTATTTGATATTAAGGATTTGGGCAGGCTTCACTATTTCTTGGGCATAGAAGTTCTTTACTCTGACAAAGGTATCTTCTTGACTTAGCGAAAATACCTAATGGATCTTCTTGAAGAAATTCAGATGCTTGAATGTAAACCTAGTAACATTCCTATAGAGGTAAACCAGAAATTTTTTAACGGTGATAGTGAAGAGTTCAAAGACATCCACAAATATCAGAAGCTAGTGGGTAAGCTCATATATTTGACTATTACTCGACCAGACATTGCGTATGCAGTTGGGATTGTGAGCAGATATATGCATTTACCAACTAAAAATCAGATGGATGTAGTGTATAGAATTCTTCGATATCTCAAATCAACTTAAGGAATGGGTTTACTTTATTCGAAATCATCAAATTTGGACATTGAACTTTATTCTGATGCTAACTGGGCTGGTTCTTATGATGACAGAAAGTTAACTACAGGCTATGTTACTTTACTTGGAGGTAATATTATATCTTGGAAAAGTAAAAAACAGACGGTGGTTGCAAGATCTATGGCAGAAACTGAATATAGAGTTATAGCACAAGCAATGTGTGAAGGAAAATGGATATCTTCATTGATTAATGAATTGGGTTTTTCACTTAACCATCCTATACTTCTATATTGTGATAGCAGTGCAGCAATTCAGATGACATCTAATCCAGTATATCATGAAAGGACCAAGCATATAAAAATTGACTGCCACTTCATCAGGGAGAAGATATCTAATAAAGAATTCCAGCTGGAGGATGTTCATTCTATCAAACAGAGGGCTGATTTTCTATCTAAAGCTACTACCAGCAAATTATTAAAAGAGACCTTATCCAAGTTGGGTGTCATCAACATTTTCCACCCAACTTGAGGGAGAGTGTTAAGAAAAGTCGTATAAATGAATATCGGGTCGTGTAAATGAATATTCCTGTCTCATGTTATTTTGAGTTTTATGTCATCTTAGAGATAGTTAATACTTATTAGGGATAGATTAGGAAATTAAGTTAGATAGGGGCTATTAACAGTTGATTAGGGTTTAGATAGAAAGATAAGAAGGTAGGGGACGGCCGCACAGGAGAGCAGTCCTTTGGGCTTGATGCAGATTGGAGGAATGCCTCCAATCTGCTGCATATTATAAGTTCTTTCTATATTGATTAATAAAGGTTTTATTCTTAAGACACCCCACTGCAGAATGGAGTAGCAGAAAGAAAGAATCGCCACATCTTGGAAATTGCTAGAACATTACTTCTTGAACACAATGTTCCAAAATATTTTTGGCGAAAAGCTATTCTCACAGCAATATAGATTATGAATAGAATTCCGATTGTGATACTCGGAGAAAGTCTCCATTTAAAGTGATTAAACTTGAGGAGAACCCGTTTTATCTCGTTTTTAGAATATTTGAATGTGTATGTACATCAACAATTTAGAGATAAGCCGGATCCAAGCGCAACTAAATGTATTTTTATTGGGTATTCTTGTGAAAAGAAAGGGTATGTCTGTTATGATCCCAGTTCTCATAGAAAATATGTTTTTATGGATGTTACCTTCTTTGAAACTATTCCATACTACAATAATGTAAATGATGTGCCTAAGCCTAATATTGAAGAAACAGTTCTACCAAGGATTATTACTAGTGAAGAATTTGGGGAAGAAAGAACTTTTACGAGAACAGATCTTTCAACTGAAGAAAACAGAATGTTGGTATACAAAAAGGGGGAGAGAAATATATTCAGTAACAGACAGACAGAGAATATGAATCAAGGAGGAGAAATAATAACTGATCCAGATGAAACAGTGGAAGAAACAGATGATAATAATCTGGCTGACTCAGATATTCCTATAACACTCAGAAAAGGCAAGAGATCATGCTGTAAGTATCCAATTTCCAAATTTATTTCATATGGTAGAATATCAGAGAGCTATTACAATTTTGTACTAGCAGCTGAAATACATCAAATTCCGATGAACTACTATGAAACATCCAAGAATAAGCAGTGGATTGAAGCCATGGAATCTGAAATTCAAGCACCGAAAAAGAATCAAACTTGGGAACTTAGTGACTTACCAAAAGACAGAAAGGCAGTATCATGTAAATGGGTATATACAATAAAATACAAGGCGGATGAATCATTGGAAAGATATAAAGCAAGGTTAGTAGCTCGTGGATATAGCCAAGAATATGGGATAGATTATGAGGAAACTTTTGCACTAGTAGCAAAGCTTACTTCTATACGAGTTATCATTAGTACTGTTGTATAGAGGAATTGGAAACTATGGCAACTTGTTGTAAAAAATGCATTCTTGCAGAGGGAGCTTAAAGAAGAAATTTATATGGAATTACCACCTGGTTATCCGAATCCTGAAAAGAAGATATGTAGATTAAGAAAAGCTATCTATGGATTAAAACAATCTCCAAGAGCTTGGTTTGAAAAATTTAGTCGAAGTATTATAAACTTGGGATATCAAAAGAGTATAAGTGATCATACACTATTCTTTAAGAAGGGAGAAAAATTAACACTATTATTGGTATATGTAGACGATATTATTGTAACCGGTGAGATATTGAAGAAATCAAAGATTAAAGGCAGAACTTCATTGATTATTTGATATTAAGGATCTTTGAAGGTTACATTACTTCTTAGGCATTGAGGTAGCCTACTCAGATAAAGAAATTTTTTTAAATCAAAGAAAATATACTTTGGATCTATTACAAGATGCGAAAATGGAAAACTGTAGACCCACGTATACTCTAATGGATGTAAATCATAAGTTATATATGGAAGATGGAGCTGGAAAAGTTGATGTAACTAGATATCAACAGTTGGTTAGAAAGTTGATATATTTGACGTCACTCATCCAGACATTGCATATGCTGTCAGCATAGTAAGCCGGTTTATGCAATCACCATCAAAATATTTGCGCAAGATAATCAAAGCACAGGATTCGTGATCTCAAGGCAGAAACTCATTAAAAAAAATCTTGGTAAGGAGTTGTTTCTAAATTTAAGATTATCAAAATTCATGGATAATCAATGATATGCTGGCATAAAAAAATGATATTTTCAGGATTCATGGTGTTGCACACCTGATTTTGTTACCATCTCACTAATGATACCATAGCAAGTGCATTCTTAATATCTGTATCTCATGAAACGACATAAATAGAAGTAGAATATCTTCCCCTATTCTTTGAAATGATTTAGCTAAAATTTACTTGATAAAAAGGAAAAGGGAATGAAACAAGAACTTTAATAATCTTTTGTGTTGTGGAGAAGAACTTAATGTTGTATTCCCTTTGTTTTTCATTTAGTTTGCATGTTTGTAAATAACAATTATGTAGCAATCATGTTTCTAAGGTTATAATTCGCTATTCGTTATTCGCACAAGATAATCACCTTATTGTAATATTCATATTCCTTCACAATGTTATTCTATTTGGAAACGAAGCCACAATTCTAGTGATTCCTCTGAAGTAAGAACATTGAAAATTTTTGGCTTTGTATTTGGTAGATGAATCATGGTTGAGTGAACTCTTTAGCTTCCATGTTATTGTTACTCAATGAAGATGGGTAGACCCTAGTTTTGTCCCTGATATTAGTGACTTATGTTTCGCAGACATTTTCATGGAACTAGGGAGCTACAGGCGAGAGGAGAAATGGATGAAGTAGTTGGTATAAAAGGATCTCGGAAGGGAAAGTTTGTGAAGAAACCTAATAGAACACAACCGCCTGTTGAAGCACGATATGTTCCTTCTCCAAAGCAAAGTTTCAAAACCCATCCTGACAGAACCATTGACATATTTGACGGCATGACTATTGTGGAACTTGCTAAGCGTTCTGGGAGATCTATTTCCTCTATCCAAGACATCCTTGTGAATGTTGGCGAAAATTTCAACTCAGAGTTTGATGCTATCAGCATTGATGTTGCAGAGCTAGTAGCTATGGTAGGTTTTGTTCCTACCTTAGTGGTTCTCTTGGCTTGTACACTCATTCTTCTATAGATTCATCTTTCTTGTATGTGGATCTTATTCATTTATACACACTGGATGTGTGCATCTTATTCGACAGTTTGTTCCTGTTTTACTCTAGTGGTTCTCTTGGCTTGTACATTCATTCTTCTATGATGGTAGATTCATCTTTTTGTATGTGGATCTTATTCATTTATACACAGTGGATGTGTGCATCTTATTCGACATGAACACTACTTGGATAATCATTGACAACCGTGCAAGACATCCTGAACTCAATTCTGTCTTGCCATCTCATTTCCTTTGTTTGGCTTGGTGTTTAGGGAGCATTGGGAATGACTTCCTCTCTTTTTCATGTTACACATCAGACACTGCAGAATCTAAAATACATACAAAACTTTCAAACTAGAATTTGATTTGATACTCTAAGAATCGCATGTCCATAGATATCAGGTTCAATCACCCTCCATTATTAATAGCAATGTGCATAAATGAAGAAAAAATCTAGTCCCATGTATGTAGAGTTTGAACACATTGGATCTTGGTTAGGACCCATGCAGATATCAGGATGTGATCTTGTCAAGGGACCTAAAAGTACCTTGATATCAGGTTTTGCTATCCATAACACTCTTCTGATCCCATATAGTTGAAATAGAAACTGGAGAAATTTTCATGTTTCCATTGATGTGTGGACCAAGAACCCCTTATCCTGATTAAACATTTTGGTTGCCATGTGGCATGTGCCACATCAGCAATAACTCAAACCCAAGGATCTGACTGAGCTATCAATAGCACCCTAACGGAAGATGTTTTCTACAAGTTTGGGTCCAAGTATAAACAATATGAGAAAGTTCTCTGCAAGTTTGATTTGTAGCAGAAGATGTTTTCTGAATTTCTTGCATTTCTGGTAAAGCTGACTTTGCAAACCCAAGTCGTCTGTATAATTTAGAAGTGCCAGAGTCACCTAAACATATTAAGCTGTGTAGTGTGTTATAGTCCTCGAATTTTATCTGAATAGTAGCCCCATCTTCAGATTTCTCAGTAGGATCACAGTTCCCTGTAAATCTACTGAGGTACTTATATCATATGGTATAGTTGTGCTACTGCAAATGCAACGGTCATGTTGATCATGGGAAAACTTCCCTACTTGACGCCTTGCGCCAAACATCAGTGGCAGCCAAGGAGGCAGGCGGCATAACTCAGCATGTAGGTGCCTTTGTGGTGGTCATGCCATCTGGAGCCTCCATAACTTTTCTTGATACTCCTGGACATGCTGCATTTAGTGCAATGAGGGCAAGAGGTGCGGCAGTTACTGATATTGTAGTTCTTGTGGTAGCTGCTGATGATGGAGTTATGCCTCAGACACTTGAAGCAATGTCGCATGCAAAAGCAGCTAATGTGCCAATCATAGTTGCAATTAATAAATGTGATAAACCAGCTGCAGATCCTGAAAGAGTAAAACTGCAGCTTGCTTCAGAGGGCTTGCTGCTGGAGGAGATGGGGGGTGATGTACAAGTGGTTGAAGTATCAGCAACCAAAAGAATTGGACTGGACAAGTTAGAGGAGGCTTTGTTCCTTCAGGCGGAGTTGATGGATCTGAAAGCTCGGATCGATGGGCCTGCTCGACAGCTGAAGGGACTTCTGAAATGGCTGAGATGCCTATAATTGTTAAAGCTGATGTACAGGGTACTGTCCAAGCTGTCACAGATGCATTGAAGAGCCTAAATAGTCCGCAGGTAAGAGTGTTTGCTCACGATGGTGAAGCTCTTTAGACATGTATTCTGCATTCGTGATATCAAAATCTGTTTTGAAATGCTCAGTGACTGTTCCGCATGCATAATTGGAATAGTAATCTGAGTTATTTTGAATTAGCCAGTCTGGAGGAGCTCATGAGACGATTTCTTTGGAAGGAAGCTTAAATTATTTGCATTTCTTCGATTTCTTTCTTCTTTTCCAATTTCAAATGGTGGCCATTTTTTGTTATCATGGAATTACATGATTATTGCATTTTGTGATGACAAATTGTGCAAATTCATTTTTTCTACGCGCTGGTAAATGAAAACATGTACCTAATGGAGACTGGTGGATGACAGGATACGCACTTTGAGAAGTGTCCGCTATATGAGTGAAGTAGGAATGTCGTCCTTGTAAAATGAGTTCTGTGATCTTAGCAAAGGATTTTTCCTAGTAACCAGTGCTTTGAGAAGTATCCGTTATATTAGTGAAGTAAGAATGTTGCCCTTGTAAAATGAGTTCTGTGATCTTAGCGAAGGATTTTTCCTAGTAACCAATGCTTTGAGAAGTATACGTTATATTAGTGAAGTAAGAACATTTTCCTTGTAAATTGAGTTCTGTGATCTTAGCAAAGAATTTTTTATAGTAAACAGTTCTTTGAGGTCGCTAAGTTGTATGTGGCCATCCTCTAAGTCACACAGACACTTCTAAGGGTGGAGTGTCGACCTCGACATTGGTGCGACACCGACACCGACACCGTGTCGGTGTGGCATGGCAAAAAAAAAATATTTTTTTGGTAACACACGGATAAATGGGTCCAAATAATGAAGATTGAATTGTGTATTATGATGAAATTAGTAGTTGTTTACCATTTATGTGTTTTGCTTTAATATAAAGTTGTGTACTTGCTATTGTAGTTGTATACAATATTAGCTTGAATGATTTTGGGTGCGGACAATTGGTTTCTTATTTCTCAATCTGATTGGATTCTTGACTCCATATTGTACAGAATAATCTCTGTCACCAAACACATTTGAAGACCAGGAACATTACCAGATCAATAGAACAGAAGAGTATGACATCACTAGTGGATCCTAGCACAAATACTAGTATATGTTATATCCTACAAAAGATCTAGAAACTCTTTGAATCCATACCTTTGATATTTTGCAGCTCGTAAAATCATTCTAAGTTTCAGATCATTATGAGGGAACTTGTTAATTGATACCTACGTGCACCCAAAATTAGCAAATACTGGTTGTATTATGATTGATTTATATTGCTTGAATATTATATATAATATATAATATTATATACCCTAGCCGTGTCGCCGCACTCAAATTTTTTGAAATTTGCTGCATCCCGCACCCGTACCTGTGTGACATAGGCCATCCTAAATTGTTTGCATTTATTTAGCTTCTTCCGTTTCCAACTTCATTCAAATTCAAATGCTGCCCATTTTCTGTTATCGGAGACTTATGTCAAGCAACATAATTTGTGGAAGTGGAAGAATATATGGCCAACGGACAGTGGTGGAAAACCAAGTATCCATCGTATAAGTGAAGTAGGGAATGCTATCCCTTAAATGACTTGGGGATCTTATCGGAGGATTCCTCCCAATAAGTGATGCTTTGAACTCACTAAATTAGAATAGTGACTATTATAATTTATTTATGCTTTTTTTGACTTCTTTCTCCATTTCTCAATTCATCCAAATTATAGTGCTGCACATTTTAGATTGTCAGACTTGTATAAAAGGTGCATATTTTATGGTTAGAAGTTTGTGCAAATTCATTTGCTAGTAGAAGAAGAATGCCCAATAGACAGTGGTGAATGACTTGGTATGCACTTCACGAAGTACTCATCATATTTGTGATCTATGAACTATTATACAATGATTTGGATGATCGTATCACAGGTTTCTTCCCAATAAATAGTGCTTTAACTTTTATCTTTTCGGCTTTCAAGTTGTTTGCAATTTTGAAAGTTCACAATATTTATGTATCATTTATTAATTTAGTATTAGCTGTTGGTTAAACATATTCTACCTTATCGTCAGGTCTTTGTTAATGTTGTCCACACTGGAGTTGGGCCAATTTCTCAATCAGACGTTGATTTAGCCCAGGCTTGTGGAGCGTGCATAGTTGGTTTTAACATCAAGACTCCTCCAAGTTCTGTTACTATTGCAGCTAAGCGTTCATACGTTAAGGTACTTCCTTTATGTCCTCTGTTAGTTTTTGTTTTCCAGTGGGAAATCATCTGAATATGTCAATATCGATAGAGTGAAAGAATTTACTTTAGATTGTAAGTTAGCATAACTGTAAACGTGCCATGTTTATTGTACCGTGCCTTCCTATATGGAAAGGTCACTCCATATAAACTTCTTCCTCAGATTTCCATATAGGGTGGCTCTTTTGGCATCTATTGCTTCACTCCTAATCTTGATCAACGACAACAGCCAACCCACTAGGTGAGGTAAGCTATATGCCATAACACTCAATCTTATGTCATATCAGTAGTTATCTCCGTAAACACTTGACCCTGGTCTTGCTCTCCATCTTTTAAAGTGTTTACTGTTTAGTTTTTCCACTTTATAAGAGTTTCATTTTGTCACCCCTTTATACGGCCAAACCATCTTCAACGTGTCTCTCATCTTATCTTTTATCATCTCTATCCCAACTTTTTTTAATAACCTTACTATAAATAAAGTCTTTCCTTATTTGACCACATATCTGTCTCAACATTTTCATTTATCAGAGATATCTTTTGCACATATTGATGATTGACTTCCAAATGCACACCATATAACACTACTTGTCTAACTTCTCCTTAATAATGTTTGCCTTCAACTTTAGTGGTATCCTCTTATCACACAAATACTTGAGGTATCTGTCTACTTTAACGAATTTACATTGATTAATCTATAACATCTCTATAAATTTTTATATTGCTTTGAAAGACTAATATTGATTTTTAGTTATAGATTTGTAAGTAAAAAAATGGACAAAGAGGCAAAAGGTACATAGAACTACTCAGACTAAATGGTTGCTTCAAAAATGAAAGATATATTTAAACATAAAGTTCTACAAGGAGATGCTTGCACCTTTTGATATGTGGAACAATATGGTTAAGCATATTAGAAAAGTAATAAACAAAAGGAAGCTTGATGGTGGAGTGCAGTGGTACAAGATAAGATCAAGGTAAAGAGGGCATGTTACAAATTGTATTATGCCAACATGACTATTGAAACTTAAGAGGCTTATAAGAAAAAATTTAAAAACCATTAGTAAAACAAAAGCTAAAATTGAGGAGGATTTATATAAAAACTCGAAAAAAAAAGGTAAAAGAGGTATTTTTAAGATAGTTAAGGAAAGAGATAAGAAAACTAAGGATCTTACTTTTGTTAAAAGATTGTAGTAACAAGTGATTATATAAAAAATTATTTTAATAATCTTTTATAGAAATATAGGTGTTAATATGAGGAAGAGCTAACCAAATGAGAAGAGTATATAAGTTGCAATTTCTATTGATATAATTAAAAATTGAAGTCAAAGATACTCTTAAACTTAATGAGACTTGGTAAATTTGTAGGGCCAAAGAATATTCCTATAGAAGTATGAAAAAGTCTATAGACGGGTATTATTTGGCTTACAAGATTATTTAACAAAATATGAGAAAACTAAAAGATGCTTGAAGAATGGAGGAAGAGTAATTGTATCCATATAAAAGAATAAGAGAGACACTAAGAATTGTGTAAATTATCGAGGTATTAAGTTGAGCCATACTACGAAATTATGAGAAAAAATTATTGAATGTAGGTCGAGACAAATATCAATTACAATAGAGAATCAATTTAGATTCATGTTAAGAGGAGGTAAGGAAGATCTACTATTGATGTTATTCATCTATTGAGACATCTTATGGAATATTTTAAAGCAAAGAAGAATCTTTATATTGTATTTATTTATATAAAAAAGCTTATAATAAGGTGTCAATAGATATTCTTTGGAGAAGTTTGAAAAAAAGATGACACATCATTCTTATAAGATGCACGTATGATAGTGTATAAACATGTGTTAGGATCCAGAAAGAAATAACAATTTTTTTTGAGGTTAATATTAGATTACATCAAACATCAACTTTAAGTCCATATTTATTTGTCATGGTTAGTGATGAGCTAACAAAACATATTCGAGATGAAGTTCCTTGGTATATGTTATTGAAGGATGATATTGTATTCGTTGATGAGTCTAAGAAAAAGTTAATAGGCAATTTGAATTATGGAGAAAAACTTTAAAAAGTTTTTTTTGAGGTTAATATTAGATTACATCAAACATCAACTTTAAGTCCATATTTATTTGTCATGGTTAGTGACGAGCTAACAAAACATATTCAAGATGAAGTTCCTTGGTATATGTTATTGAAGGATGATATTGTATTCGTTGATGAATCTAAGAAAAAGTTAATAGGCAATTTGAATTATGGAGAAAAACTTTAAAAAGTAAAGAAATCTTTCAATTTAGTACAACAAAGAAATTATATGGAATGCAAGTTTGATTATTTGGTTACTTTTAATGACATAGAATTTAAGATTGATAAACATTACATTTCTTGTAAGAAAAGTTTTAAATACTTAGGAAGTTTTTTAGAGTGATGAAGAAATTGATAGAGATGTTATACATAAAGTTAATGAAAGGTTGGTTAAAGTGGAAAGATGCATGAGATATTTTATGTTACAAAGAGATAACATTAAAGTTGGAAGGTAAATATTATAGAGTAGCAATTCGACCTGTTATACTTTATGGTTTTGAGTGTTGGGCAGTTAATTATCAACATATAAAAAAGATGTTTGTAATATAAATAAAAATGCTGAGATGGATGAGTGGTCACACAAAGACTGTATACGTAATGAGGTTATTAGAAACAAATTGGGAGTGATACCAATAAAGGACAAATAAGGAAAAATTGTTTATCACTCATGTTGAGTTAACTGTTACCATGGTACATAATCAATCTCTATGGAAACAAAAAATCTGTATACCCAACCCCATCTAGTACGGGAAAAGGCTTAGTTGTTGTTGTTGTTGCTTTGGAAGACTAACCTTGAGTAGGAATTATCATTTTGAAGGCTACAACTACCGCCTCCCCATGTGTCCTATCTCCATTTTCATTGTGCAGCATAGGGTAGAAAGTTAGGCCACATTTTCTAGTGTCAGAATGATAGCTTTAAGGCAGGATCCTTCTTTCTTCTCTTTATGAAAGTTTCCTGACAGTAACTTCTGAGGGCTCTGTACGCTGCGGCAATCGTTGATTCAACTTGCCACATTTTCTTCAGTTGATCATTATACTAACAATAATGGGCAGTGCTTTTCCATGTTAACTAATATTGACCTTTCGTTATGCTTGTTATTTCTTTTTGTAGATACGGCAACATCGTGTCATTTATCATCTTTTGGAGGATCTAGGCAATTTGATTGTGGACAAGGCTCCTGGAGTTTCTGAAACTCTTGTTGCAGGCGAGGCTGAAGTCCTGAGTATATTTGAATTGAGGGGAAGGAGCAAAAGCAAAGGTGATGATGTTAACATTGCCGGTTGTCGGGTAACTGATGGCCGACTCACAAAGTCATCAACCTTGAGACTGCTTCGAAGTGGTGAGGTTCTATTTGAAGGTTCCTGTGCATCTTTGAAGCGGGAAAAGCAAGATGTGGACACTGTTGGAAAAGGTAATGACTGCGGCCTTATCATCAAGGACTATGATGATTTTCAGGTTGGAGATGTCATTCAATGCTTGGAGCTCGTTAAACGGAAACCAAAGTTTGTTTCGTCAGAAAGTGGTGCTGTGAGGATCGATTGCTGAAACTGCTTTTTGTCATATTTATTATGTAACAGTGACTTGAGAAGGTCGATAATTTTGTTGCTTATCACTATTTCTCTCGACTTAGAGCGTGCATCTTTCGCAGCCAGCCTGCAAATTTTTACTCTAAAATTTTCCTTGGCTTGTAATGCAGGCACATGAGGTTGAAACTATCTATTTGACTAACATACATGAATCTGAAAATTTTGGGTTCTCGAACAAAGGTTTAGGCATGAATGCTTCTTTCCGTTGTCAATTCACATGCCAGCGCATTTCTTCTGGAGAAAGAGGATCGAGGCAGCACAACATGCATCCCAATGGGCGTGGTCTTTTCATTTCTGGAACTCAACTCACAACATCTCAGTTGTTTTCCAGCCTTGAAGCTATCCTAGCTAATTTTGTTAAGACATACTTGGGCAAGGTGGGCATGTTATAAGATCAGACAGCATAAATGCTGCTTCCGGTCCATGTAGCTTCATAAAGAGCAGCTTCATACAGAGCGAACGTGGCTCATATTGAACTTGTTTAAGGTCTCTAATACAAAAAAGGATGAGCCAATCTTGAACGTATGCTCAAGCCTGAGCCTGCTTAAGAGACATTTATAGATCACTCACCCCTGTGGTTGGCGGCAGCAGGCGGGATTTTTTAAAAATCCTTTCTTCAGCTGTATTTGTAGATATTCCTTGATTAGCGTGTGGTTTGGACATGGAATTTTAGTTATTCAAAGCCAAACGAAGTTGGGCACTTTCACAAAGCGGGGTGGGTTTCAGGTGTCCCCTTCTTTGAACCTTGTCGACAATGGAACTTACTGACATGAACCGAGTCACAAGGAACAAAAGAGAGGAAAAAGGAAAGAGGGGAATAAGAGTAGTCCAGACATCTTTATAAATGTTATGGTGTCCTGAATTCACCTCATGGAACGTGTTAATCATACGTATCCATTTGGAGTCAACGCCTTTTGGAGTAAACAAATTGGGATTAGCATCAATAGATTATTAATAAAAAATAATTTAAGATAATTTTGGCACATGAAAAAATGACCAAATGAGAGTTAAATAAGAAGGTTAAGAAAATGTGAGAAACTAGATAGTGAAACAGTTGAAACGATAAAGTACTGTTTGGTTTGAGCATTGACGGGGTTTGAAGGATCACGCCCCAATCCTTGCAGCTGCCTTTCAGTCCGGCTCACATTTTATGTGGGTCAAGAAATAGCTGCCCAGCCATGCCTTCGAAGAGTCACAACCCCTCGTATCTAAAACACACAAGGGTGTATGTTCACACACATAAAACCAACTTTATTATCTCAACTATTTGATCTTTGGGATGAATGATTATTCACATAAAAGATTGTGTTCAAACCACACCATACATTTCTATCTATTTATCATCTCAATTGTTTGATCTTTAAGATAAATGGTTATTCACAAATATCATGCTCAAACCTTATCCGTACTTAAATCTACTCAAACATATCTACTACTTAATTAGCATGATCAACAATAGAGATTTAAATTAAAAGTATCATTGTAATTTTATACTTTACATCTAAATACTTTTGCTATATCACCTCAACATATCAAAGATCTAACATTTGAGATGATAAAGTAATTTCAACATGAATAGGGTTTTAGCATTTATTTTTACATCTCTCTCTATATATAATATTAATTACGTAGTTTTATATGCATAATGTTTCACAATACAGAATCCTTCTTTTGACATGGTTTCACCCACCGCCACCTTCCACTACCTTCTACTGCTACACTTTCCAAAAAACCATCTTCCACTGTTCAAAACCGCCTTTATTACCATCAAAGTCAACTAGAAAACCTAAATATCTATATAAATTAATGGTTTATAATTTATTTAAGTGTTTTAGATGGTTTTTGAACTCCGCCCATGTAAGGGATCACCCTTGCGTTGCCGGTCCCAAGCCCGAATAAAGGAGGAGGGTTGTGTTAGGCTTCCGACAGCCAGCGTAAAACTTTGTCGGAGTTTCAGCGTATTAATTCAAACATCATATAAGTTAGTTTCAGCATATACATTATTTTGACATATACATTACTGCATATTTAGAAATATTTTAGCAGCATATAGATCATTATAACACATCCATTAGATTAGTTTCTTGCCTTAGTTACAATTAGCATAAATGCATTTCAGTATATAGAGTTAATTTTCAGTATTTTAGAATAGCTCTCTTTTCATTAAATACCTTCCTGAAATTTCCAACATAAGCATAGAATAATCATTTTCGTTTTTTGGTATAAATTTCAGCATGTCATATAGATAAATTTCAGAATATCATATAGGTTATTTTCTGCATAAGCATATAGATTATTTTAACATATTTCAGAATATCTAGATTTTATTCTTGCATATAATTCCATTGCACCATCAAATAGTTGCTTGCATTATCTCATATAGTTAGCATCGTCCAAACTACATTAGATCCACAATCCATTTGGATCCAAACGTCCCATTAGATCTATAACCATATTAGATCCATAACCCCAATTAGAAACCTAAATCTAATTTAGAAACCAAATCCATTTAGGACCCAAAACCAATAGGAATAGAAACCCCTTTTTGTAGTGTGTAAGTAATTTTCTCTCTTATTAGACAACAATTTTGTAGTGTAAGAACAAACCCTTGCCCACCGGGGGAAGAAGGTGATTATGAAAAAACTTGATTTGGGCCCACAACACATAAAAAGAAAGTGAATTAAATGTAAGTCTCTCCAACTTAGTTTTATTTTGCTTTTATAAAATTAAGAAGATTAGATATAAGTTGAAGATTTCATAGAACCTAAAATTTATATACACCATTCTCGACATCCCCTCATTGTCATCCGTAGCCTTAGCTTGCCCCCTACGAAAATTTGCTCCATCCATGACTTTTACAATTCCTTTGTAATAGGAAGAAAAGAATGTGTTTTCTACTTCCTATGGGGATTAGGATTCACATACCCTTTTACTATTCACATACTCTTATTTTTGAAAATATAATATATGACTATATGGAAATACTTTAGCAAACAAAAAGAGTACGCTATTTTACTTAGAACGGAGAAGTATACCCACTAAGTTGTGCCTTGATTGAGAATAACTTTTAGCTTATACAACAAATATAATAAAGTTCACTTTATTGATGAGTCTTTTCTCCTAAAATTGGTTCGGAGTAACTTGAACTTAATGACTCTAATATTACTTCATCGATGCTCATCTCCAACATATCACTCAAAATGTCTTTGTTTCTTCTAATCATCATTTTTACCATCAAAGCAACAACCTAATCCTCCATTAGAAGATCAAGTATCGTGTAAACATCATGAAGGGTGATATTTATCTCATCCCGTGGCATATGGAAGTTGTTTGTGTTTTGGTGTCAACGCTTGATAAAGCAACTAACGATGTATAGTTTATAACTTTATACAAGAAATTTTCTTACCCAATCAACTCACTCCTATCTACAATCTCAACCTAGTTATCAAGGCTCGCATCCATTCGCTTGATTAACCACCTTGCTAGCAATATATCTTGTGTGACCAACTACTACTTTTCACATTATCTCTATATTTACATTTACATAGTCAAATGGTAGAGCATGTATAAAACTAGAAATATACAATAAAGTTCAAAATTACATGTTATTATAAGATTTTATCACCAATGTGACCTTCAAAACTAGGATGTAACCCCGGTATATTAGGAATTGTCTCATCATCTCTCTACATTATCCATCTCAATCTTTGAAGTATCTATATCATCCTTATAATATGAAGGTTCAATTTTATCAACATATGTATCAGTCAAAATCTCTTCATTTTATGCTCGTGGTCTTCTTCTTTATGATATGATGTTATGTCTTCTACATGATATAATGTCATTATGCTCTTTTACTCATACCTTATAAGCCAAGTGAGACATGAGAGTTTCTAAAACAGGAGAGACGAGACTCAACCATGTTCCCTACTAGTGAGACATGAGAGTTTCTAAAACAGGAGAGACGAGACTCAACCATGTTCCCTACCAGTGAGACGCACCTACTCCACATCTTTTACTAATATAAACTCGTCCACTAGGCACGTCTTTCACCATGTCTCGAAGCAAAAACTCAATGGGTTTCCTCGTCGCGATTTTGACCAAAAAAATGAACCAAACTCCAAAAAATATACCAAATCACCTAGACATGGCCGGATCGGAATCGTCCCGATGATTTAAATAGGAGCCGAATCAGTCTGCAAACTAAATGGAATCGGAATCGTCAGTTCCAGTTCCAAAACGAGAACCACAACCAGGTAGGTCCCATTTTGGTTATTGTTTTTGGATTTCAGAAAGCGATTTGAAACCAAAACTGGTACTGCAATAGCGGTTCGATTTCAATTCGAACCATTGGATCGGTTCTATAACCAAACCGCTAGTTCCAAATTGCCAATTTAGATCCAAACAATAAACTATTGTTCCAACCCGAAATTAATAGTAAAAAAAAATTAAAGAAATAAGGAGGCACTACATGGCATCCCCATATTCGTTGATTTGAGAACAACGACTGTCAACATGACAACCGCTATCAAAATAAAAGGTGTACCGCTATCAAAATAAAAGGTGTACCGCTATCAAAGCTGATAGCCAGGCCGATTGTGAGTTGGGAAAGCGGGCTCCATGTGACTTCCATTTTCATCAACGTGTGTTAGTGATGTTGAACATCTACTCGTTGTTGACAGCCAAACTGATTGCTAGCTAGTCAAGCTGGTGCCATATGGTGTGCGCGGTCACTCAGTGTGTACCCAAGCGCCATGTGGCATTTGGGTACTAGATAGGTGGTCAGCATAAAATTTAATTTAATTTAAATTTTTTAATTAATTTTTTTAAGAAAATGCACTATTGATAGTTTCAAAAACCATAAGTTCTTTCTTAGTTGCTTTTACTCTTTTTCTCAATCTCGCTCTTTCTCTTGTGGGACTCTTATTTCAATCGCAGATAAAGACTATGTCTATAGTTTAATGGAAGTGTATTTGAGGGTTTCTTCAATTTCTATCTCTAATTTATATATTTTCATATTAGTGTATTCTTAAATTATTAATTTTTAGCTTATTTAAATTATTTTATTAAGTGAATGACTTACTGTAGTGATGATTCTTTAAGTTCCAAAACCAAAAGGAAAATTGTTTTGAAAAGAAACAGAAATTGTCATATTACTCAAAGACCTATATTGCCAATACCACTTAGTTAAGAAAGCACGATAGATATAGGAGTTTACAAGGAATTGAACAAATATAATGATGTGACCTATATTGCCCATGATCGTAGGATTCACATATTCTTTAAGTGATATAATTTCACGTATCATTTGTGCATGAAATCATTTCACCACCTAGAAATTGAACAAATATAACCTATAGATGAAGGATGCGCTTTAAAAGCTAAGTTACAAGGATCCAATTTATTTTGTAAAATTATATGATGAACAAGGCATTGTGAATTAGGTGAAGTACAACTACTGTGATATATTATATAATTTTAAGATATGAGATGGCTATGACACATTAAGAAATCATGTTATGAAAAACATTAATGAGTAATGGATTTAAAAATTCATCAAACTCAATTTTGTGTGTAAGAAAGTTACTTTGCTAGTGGATCGGATTTTATGTGACTTTTTTACTATAACTCCACTTGAGACTGATAGGAGTTTACACATTTTATTTAGTAAAACATCTTCCTTTCAATTTTGGTGAAAAACTTAGATTTATTAATTATATAAAAAATACTCATAATCCTTTAGCTATACCTATTTCTAAGCAATCAATTAATAGACATATTCATAAATTATATAAAGAAGGAAAAAAAGTTACCTTCATTTTTTGTTCATCTAAGTATAGTGTGTCACTATGTGCCAACATATAGAATGATAATTGGGAGATGCATGCATATATGAGTGTTATTGTTCACTAGATAGATGAGAGTTGTTAAATTCAAAAATATCTTCTTCCACTTTGTTATTTTAATAAATCACACACTACATAAAATCTTTGCTTTATGTTAAAGTTAGCTTTTAAAGAGTATTGATTATCTTGTAAAAAAAATTCAATTTCACTTGATAATGTTGTTGCAAATACATGTACTATTTTTGAATCACAAAATATTTCAACCTATTTTAGGTTGTATTTTTTTCAGATTCAATGCGCTTGTTATGTATTTAACCTATGTGCACAAGACGGTTTAAAAATTATATGACATGAAATACAACATATTAGAGATGCACTTAATTTTCATTATAGTCATCTTAATATTAAAAATGAAAGAGTAGATTTTTGTAAATGAAAAGTCGAAGATTATTAAAATTTCCAAAAGAGGTTGGAAATTATTGGAACTCGACTTATCAATTGTTGTCTATAACTATAGCCTACAAAGTTTATGCACCTTCATTTTCCACCATCAAATTTGTTTAAATCTAATTGAAATATTTGTACATATCTTTTGTAATGGAGAATGGTCAATCCTAGGCTATAAAACGTTACATGAGAATAAAGAAATGATAATATTACAGAAATTAAAACAAAAAATATTACAAACATAGAACGGCTTGTAACGTAAAGTTCAAACGTGAAAACCAGGAAGATGAAGTTAACTATAAATATTAGACAAAGAATACAATGAAGATAACTCAGAAAAATACAAAATCTTCCCAGCATAACCCGTCTAAGGGAAACCATGTACAATCAACCTCTCCTTCTTCTCCTTTTTTTTTTGCAAATCTTCTCGACATTTTTTGTTGTAAACTTCAACAATCATAACGAATAAGAGTTGAAGCAAGTTCGATTAGAGCCGGGTTGTCGAGAACCTACACACAAGCATAGACAATTAAAAAAGAAGAAGAAGAAAGACTAAGACAATGCTCGATTGGAAAGGTAGAACAAAAGATAAAAGTAGAGGTGACACCAACCACAAAGGCAGAGTAAAAGAAGAAAGACAGAGGCAAGCAGTGGGGCGGAGCGACAAGATCAACCAAAAGGTTATGCAAGGCGTAGCGACAAGATCAACTAGAAGAGAAGTGGAGAAGTGGAGAGGCAAGATCAACTATAAGGCAAGTGGCAAGGTGGAGCGGTGAAGACCGGGCAGAGCGGCAAAGAGGCACTGGCCAACCCTTCTCCCTCTTCGCTTCTCTCACTTCTCCATTACTATATTCTCCCCCTTGTTGTAACCATCTCTCTATCACCACTCTCTCTCTCCCCCCATCACCATGTTCTTCCCTCTCTCTCCCTCTCTTCTTTTCCCTCTCCCCTCTCTTTCTTCTTGATTAATTTATCGCCCACAATTTTTTGAAACAGAGGATGACCAAAAGCACCTAATATTTTATTTTACGAAACTGTCATTGAGTGAAATTATGAGAATACCCATATATATTTTTGAGCAAAAGACATGCCCCCAACGACAAAAAGACAAATTTGTCCTTTGAGAGTTTCTGAAAATTACAAAATTCCAGATTGTGAAAATACAAAGTTACCCTTATACAGTTAAAGATTCATAATTTGTTTTTACTATGCAAAAAGATAGTAATGCCCCTATCTTTTTAATATTGTCTTGAGTCTTTTTGAAATATTTCAAAATAAGACAAAAAGGTAAAATTTTTGGTTTGCCCCTGATTTTTTTGGAGATTACAATGATACGAAATGAAGGGAAAATTATAGTTTTATCCCTTACCTAGTTTTGAAATAGTAGAATCAAGTTAAGAGTTTTTTTCAATTCATATCTAAGTATCAAATGAAAATACTCATAGGTACTTGGATATATTTTTTAAAATAGTACCTATATATTGTTGTAAACTGCTCTAGTCTACTAATACACATGGTTGATTATTTCTTTTTTATTCCATCCTATTATTATTTTTGTCAAACAAATTAAAATAAACTCTAGGATTTGTGTATCGAAGTTGACAAAAATATAAAAACTGAATGGTCTAAATTTTTAAGTGTGAAAAAGATGTATCCCTTTACCACTTACAGTTGAAGTTGTAAACTATGTTTTAAAGGATACAATTTCACTACCTGCTCCAACTATAACAAACGAAAAAAAGAAACTGTACAAAATGTTCCATAGAGATTATACTATAGCCAAAACTATAATGCTAACCTATATAGAGAATGACCTAATTAGGGTATTTGAAGAATATGAGACTGCAAAAGAGTTGTTTGATTCAATAAAAATGCAACTCCTACAAAATGAAAGAAGGAGATAATGTAGTAGAACATGTAAACCAAATGTTGATAATGGTAAGAGACCTACATGTAAAAAAGTCGGTCATCTCAGATGTTATACAAATATCAACTATCCTAAATAGTCTTTCCCTTCATAGAATATGGTTGCCACAATCTTGAGATTAGGAGGTGAAACAAACCTTTCTGAGTTATCTCTCGAAGTAGCAATTAAATAAGAGCACATGAATAGAAATGAGAACTAGTAGCTCAAGAAGATATTGGAATAAGCTCTAAACTAAACCAGAAAAAAATAAACCAAACAAAAAGTTTGACAAAAATAAAAAAAAAGGTGTCAAACTTTTAAGAAATCACAAGAAATTATTTCTTCGGTCAAGTGCTTCAATTGTGAAAAGATGAAACACTATAAGAGAGACTGCACGACAAGAAGACTTGACTATGAAAATACCTATCAATGTGGTCAATTAGAGAAGTAAGACATAATTTGTGTGGTTTCAGAATACCTCTACATGGATCACCCAATATCTGGTTGGTGTTTTGACGTTGGAGCAACAAGACATATCTCGAAGTGCAAATAAGGGTTATGGACCTAAATGAATATAAACTAGTGAAACATGTGATATATATGAAAAATAACACTTTGAAACATTTATCTGGTTTCATAACCTTTATCGATGATTACTCGAGATATACATGTATATATATCTCCTATTACATAAATCTAAGACACTTAAAACATTTAAAGAATATAAACAGGAAGTTGAAAACCAATTGAGGAATACAATAAAAAGCTTGAGATGAGATAGAGGCAGTGAGTATACCTCTACAAAATTCTTAGAATTCTATAAAAACTTTGGTATTTTAAAGCAAAATACAATGCCTACGGCACCTCAACAGAATAATGTAGTAGAAAGATATAAAAAGGCCTTATTGAATATGATAAGGTCCATGTTAATAGACGCATCTCTACCAAGAGTATTTTGAGAAGAAGATGTAAGTACAACTCTATATATTCTAAATAGAGTGTCATGTAAAGTTGTATTCTCTACACCATATAAGATATGATTTGAAAGAAAACATAACTTAGGTCATCTATGAAGGTAGGGATCTATCGGTCATGTAAAGACCCTTAATTAGTTTAGAGATAAGCTAGATAGTCGGTCCTTAAAATATATATTTATTGGATATTCTAAAGGATCTAAAGAATACCAGTTTTATTACAAGGACCATGGACTCATAGAGAACAAACATGTTGAATTCCTAGAAGATACTAAGAATGACATCATTGAAAATAATGCGAAGAATGTTGACGATTTAGTAGATCTAAATCAATTATCATTTGAACCAATAGATGATCTTTTTCAACAAACTAAAACTTTAAGTGAATATAAAAAACCTAGTATGACTCTTACTTAAAAAATTATCATACTTACCTTGAAGAGGAAGTATGTAATTCAATAAATTTATATGAGTTGACCGATAATCTAACATATCAACGGGCTATTGAATCATCTAAATCATTAGACTAAGTAAAAGTCATGAATGAGAAAATTGAATCCAGTAAGAAAAATCAAGTCTAGGAATTGACTGATTTGCCTAAAGGAAGAAAAATTATATAAATGGATTCTCAAAAAGAAATATAAGGTCGATGAAACAATCGATAAGTTTAAAACGAGGTTGGTTTAAAAGGGTTTTTTACAAAAGGAGAGGATAAATTATATTAAGACATATTCTCCTATTACAAAATTTACATTCATAAGAATAATCCTAACGATATCAGCATATTATGATTTGGACTTACATTAGTTAAATGCAAAAACTGATTTACTAAATGAAGATTTAAATAAAATCATATATATGCAACAACTCGAAAGATAAAGAGTTGAAGGCCAAGAAGATAAAGTGTATAGGTTGAAAAAAATTCTATATAGCCTTAAAGAGTCACCTTGTCAATGGTATTTGACTTTTCAAAATATCATTATTGAACTTGGGTTTGTGACTAATGAACTTATCACTGTGTATATGTTTGAAATAGTAGGAGTAATTTTGTTATCTTATCATTATATTTAGATGACATATTTTACTAGGAATGACAATGAGATGATTGTCAAAACCAAGTTATCGTTAAGCTCAAGGTTTGAAATGAAGGATATGGGCGAAACGTCCTATATCCTAGGAATAAAGATTTATCGAGATAGATAATCTAAACTCCTATGTCTAAGTGTGGAGAGAGATATTGATTATATCATCAAGAAGTTTAAAATGGGAGAATACAAGTCTACATCTACACCCTTGTAAAAGGAGTTAACTTGAGTAAGTTTGATTGTCCTGGTGAAGGAAACGATAAGCCTAATGTTCATTATGCACAAGTTGTAGGGAGCTTGATGTATGTTACGTTATATACAAAACCTAACATCAACTTTGTTGTTGGTCTTGTGAGTAGATATCAAAGTAATCTATGATGGTAACATTGGATAGTTGTGAAAAAAATTATAAGATATCTTAAAAGAACAGACTAAATTATCTTTTCATGCAAATGAACTGAAAGTGGTATGATACTCAAATGTTGACTTTGCTTGGAGCAAAAATGACAGCAAATCAACTTCCAGATAAATATTCTGATTCAGAGGTGGAGCTCTTTCTTAGGCTTGGAAGAACAAAGGGTTGTTTAGCATTGCATACAATAGAGGTTGAGTATGTGACTTACTGTGTCAATGTAACTAGTGTCGTTTGGATAAGCCACTTTATAAGTGATTTGAAGCTAAATATAGCCAACGAGTTGGTTGTCATTTATTATGACAATAATGCAGCAATTGCCCTAATTAAGAGTGGGGCTGATAACTCAAAAAACAAGCATATAATGGTTAAATACCACTATGTTCATGATATAATTATGAGAAAGGAAATATTCATCTCATACATGCCAACTGATGATATGTTGGCAGACCCCTTAACCAAAGGCATAACAAAAGATCTTTTCTCAAAGCATATTACAAACATGAGTTTGAGATATGTTTAAATGTTTTGTTGGTAAGAAACAACACGACATGTAATGATTGAAATGACAATCATACATGTCATAACTTGGAAAACCTTGTAAAAGTGGGAAGAAAAATGTATGTCAAGATACTTTACTCAAATGACTAAGTGGGAGATGTACCGGAAAATGATCATTCTCAGGCTGTAAAATGTTACATGAGAATAAAGAAATGGTAAGGTTACATAAATTAAAACAAAAAACATTATAAACATAAAACGACTTGTAACAGAAAGTCAAACGTGAAAATCAAGAAGATGAAATCATTTATAAATAATGTACAAAAAATACACTAAAGATGACTCAGGAAAAATACAAAATCTTACCTTTGTAGCCCGTCTAAGGGAAACTGTGTACAATCACCCTCTTATTATTATTTTTTTTCTTTACAAATCTTCTCAACACTCTCCATTGCAAACTCCGACAATCACAGTAAACAAGAGCTCAAGCAAGGCAAAGATAGCCAGACATCTTTTAGGTCTCCTTTCTATTTTTAATAATACAATAAATATACTTTAATGTTTACTATCCAACTTCTTTCTTTTACCTTGTCTTCTTTTCATACACTTTCTTCTTCTTTTTTCTTTTTTCTCTTATGAAAGCAATAATGAAATCGTTTGAGTCATGGGTCACGAGTTATTGTAAAAAAGTGCGATGGTTTGCCGTAGAAATAAGATTGGGATTTTCCGGTTTCACACTAAAAAAAAGATACGTGCTGTAAAAAAAAAAAAAGTATGTGCGTATCAATTCTGTCTCCTATTTGGAATGCAGATGAGTCGTCGTCGAGCGGGTACTTTGGGCATTGCAGAGGCTACATGACTCGAATCCGGATCAGTAAATATCAATCAACCGAAAACATCTCGGATCTTCCCGACGCATGTTGCGAGCCACCGATGACCGAATCGCCAAAACGTGGCGGGTCGTGTTAGAGGGAGGCACGTAGCGACTCGATTTGCCACCCGAACGTGATCCCCACGTCAGCACCCACCTTCTAGTCTCTTCCATCCAAAACCGCCGTTCGCCGAAAACCGCTCCGAATTCCTCAAACCCTGGTTTCAGTTAACCTTCCTTCCACACCCTAAAAGCTCCCTTCCCCCTTCCCACTCCTTAAATAACTCTCACCTGCTTCCTCCCGTACTTGCTTCCCTTTCATCGCTCTGTCTCTCTGGTCTTTCTTGTCGAGTTCGTCATGGGTAAGATCATCGATGGCTCTTTGTTTTCGCTTCGAATCTGATCCATTCTCGATTCTGTTTTTCTTTCTTGTCGTTCGGAGTTCTGACTGTACTCCCCTTTGTTTTTGTGTCGGTCTCGCTTCAGCTGGCAAGATTAAGATCGGCATCAACGGTATTCTCTTCCTGTCTATGTGGATATCTATCTACCTTTGTCGCTTTGTCTTGTTTTGGCTTAGTTTGCGTGGAGAATGACGGATCGGCGTGTTGTTTATTCAAAAATAGGCTTTGGAAGAATCGGGCGTCTCGTCGCTCGTGTGGCACTTCAACGCGATGATGTCGAGCTTGTTGCTGTTAACGATCCCTTCATCAACACAGATTACATGGTCCGTTTTGTGCCTTTTATTCTTCTTTGATGTTAAGTGTATCGAATCGCGATTTGGACTCTTGTGTGATCTAGCGATCTTGATTGTTCTGTTTCGGGGAAATCGTTGTGCAGATCTACATGTTCAAGTATGACAGTGTTCACGGACAGTGGAAACATTTCGACTTGAAGCTCCAGGACTCCAAGACTCTCCTTTTCGGTGACAAGCCCGTCACAGTTTTCGGTCACAGGTAGTAATTCTTGGACACATTGAGTTTGTTGCTGTTCCTTCGTCGGTCCTTCTGAAGATCTTATTTCGTCGGTGCGTGAAGGAACCCGGAGGAGATCCCATGGGGTGAGGTTGGCGCTGACTACGTCATCGAGTCTACCGGAGTGTTCACTGACAAGGATAAGGCTGCAGCGCACTTGAAGGTCAGCGGTCTGCTTCCATCTATTTATGCTTATGTATTGGACTCGATGACGTTCATTGGGTCATAATGATGCATTTTTTTGTAACATGTATGCATTCTTCTCTTTTTTATTTGAATGTGTTGGCTACAATTGTATTACTTTCGGTTCATTTTTGTCTCTACTGCATTTGCATGTTTTCCTTTCCTCTGTTGATGTCTCTTCCCTCATTTGGTATTGGGTGCTACCGTTGATTTTTGTTCTTGTACTCCTTTTGCCATCCATCTCCTTCTCTCGGAGTTGATGTTGGCGATTTCTCATAGATTTAGTTGGGTTGCATCATTAAGACTTTATTTTTATGGTCCTATGAGGTTTACGGATGATTTCGAGGGGGTCCCTTTAGATATCTTGAGAAATGATTATTGAAAAGGCAAGCGTTAATGGGAAGTTTTGGTTGATGAGATACAGGGTGGTGCCAAGAAGGTTATCATCTCGGCCCCGAGTAAAGACGCTCCCATGTTCGTTGTGGGTGTTAACGAGGACAAATACACCCCTGATCTCAACATCGTTTCCAATGCCAGCTGCACAACTAACTGCCTTGCCCCTCTTGCCAAGGTTTGTTTGTATTCATTTATTATTTATTCCTCTGCTCTTTCTACTCAGTCGTCTGATCGTAATGAAATTTCTGATTTTCAGGTCATCCACGACAGGTTTGGCATTGTCGAGGGACTCATGACCACCGTCCATGCTATGACAGGTGATAATAGTTTTCGTCCTAGTTATTTTCCCATTTCTGCTCCTTTTGCTTTTCGGGGGCCAGGGTCTGCCTGAGCTTCTTTTTGGGTTAGTCAAGTTGCTTATACAATTCTCTTTGCTTGTTGTTATATGTCTTTGCTATGTTGGAAAGCAACTTTTGTAGAATGTCTGGAAATGCGTCTCTTTTTGTATTTGATTGGTTTTCTGATGTCTTACATTACTTTGTTATTCCAGCAACTCAGAAAACCGTTGATGGACCATCCAATAAGGACTGGAGGGGCGGAAGGGCTGCTGGATTTAACATCATCCCAAGCAGCACCGGAGCTGCCAAGGTAATTTATCGAATGCTTTATTATGTCACCACACTATTATAATAGTCCTTTTTTTTTGTCATACAATGTGGTATTGTGAACGGAGACCGATTTAGTTGAAGTGCTCATGCCTGATGGTTTTACACTTCAAGAAACATCGTATAAATGGTTATACAAATTACATGCTGGAATCTGTCTTGCTTAACACCTTCCATCTGATTTGATTTAAAATATAATTTCCAGCTTAGACTAATTTTAGAAGGTTTCTTTAGATTGTAGGTGGCCTAACTATTTCCCTGCGTTTTCCTGAAATATGTTCCTTTGCCAATAGGCCGTGGGTAAGGTTCTTCCAGCTCTCAATGGGAAGTTGACCGGAATGGCTTTCCGTGTGCCCACCGCGGATGTCTCTGTCGTGGATCTGACTGTTAGGCTGGAGAAAGGCGCATCATATGAAGAGATCAAGGCTGCTATCAAGTAAGACACCATCTACCGTTAATCTTGTATCTGATGGTGGGGTTTCTTTAAGTGGCCTTTTAGAGAAAAAAAACTATCCATGTTAAAAATTTACAGTAGACATGTTAATATATTGAACAATGCAGGGAGGAGTCGGAGGGGAAGTTGAAAGGAATCCTTGGCTACACTGAGGATGACGTTGTGTCCACAGACTTTGTTGGTGACAGCAGGTGCGTGCTCTCTCACTTCAGTGCGAAATGCTTTTCTAATTTGCCTCCTTCTACGAGAAGGTATTTGTCTCTCCGTTTGTGTGTACTGTGTATGCATGTGCGTGCGTGTCTAGAGAGAAACCCATTTAGCCGTAGCTTGTTCTTCAATCTGTTTCACCATCTAGCCATTATTTCCACTGCTTTGTGTGGCCATTTATGTGCGTCCGCATAGACGGGCTACTTAGACGAGTTCTGCCGTTTGTGCTTCCACCGATACTTTTGTGGCTGCTGGCGTTAAATTTGCTTTCTTGGCGTTTGAAAACGTGTAGGTCTAGCATCTTCGATGCCAAGGCAGGAATTGCTTTGAACGATACATTCGTGAAGCTGGTGTCTTGGTACGATAACGAGTGGGGCTACAGGTAAAAGGACCACGTTCATTTCCTTGAGAATCTGCTTTTAAAAATGTTTCTAGTTGGAGTGTATTGACCTTACGTTTCGTGTTCAATGAATTGCAGCTCTCGTGTCATCGACTTGATCAAGCACGTTCACACCGTGTCCAACCAGTAAACAAGGAAGAAGCAGATAAGCCAGCGATGCTAGGATGTTATGAATGTGACCGAGTGTCAGGAAAGTTTGCCTAATTTTTGTCTGCTCATTTTTGGTTTTTCTATATTATGTGCTGCCTTTTTCTTCCACTCGGGAGTGCGTAAGAGAGGCGTGTCGGGTTCGTTGGTGATTTTTAAGCGTCATATTGTTGTCTTAGGGGAGACGAAACATCGATCTAGTTTGGGTTTTTGTTGAACATTTTGCTTATTACCGTAATAAATCATCGGGTCTCTCTCTCTCTCTAACATATCCAATTGCATTGCCAACGCGTCGTTTCTGATAGGATCTACCAAAAGCGTGAGCCGTTCCCCTAGATGGGGTTGGGAAAATTGTTTGGCAAATTTGTTGTGTAGTTAAAATGATGGTTAGTTAATTCAAAACGTACACAATTATCAGCCAGATGGGTAGGTTGGAGCCCTGATCCTAAGGCTTTGTTTCTAGGCACGCACTTAAAAAGTCGATGAAGAATATGCGGTAAGCAATCGGAGGTTAAAAAGGTCGGTTTAGGCTTATGATTTCTATGAGCAGGATGTGATGGTGCTCAAGGTTAGTGAGTGGCAGTGCAAAGGTGGTTGGAAGTAGTTGAACTTTTTTTTTCAGAAAAGCCTTCCCTCCTTTTTTTTAATTTTCTCGATGTATCTTCGTAATGTTCACGTCAGCCAATGCCTTGGGACACGCTGCTAAATGAAGACTGTCAAATCAAGACGGTGTCATCGAGTCCTTATTCGTTAATGAAGTAAATCTTTCCTCAAAAGATACAATAAGATCCGGTCACTAAGAGACTGTTAAAACATTCTTCAAAAAATTCAATGATACGAGGTCATTCACTCTTAAATGCAATTCAAAATGCATTTCATTTTTATCTTCCTTTAGTTCAGTTGGCAAACATGTCATGAGGATTTTAATTGGACTGGGGTTATGATAGCCGAATTGAGGTAAGAGCCGTCTTACACATGCAATGATCTACCATGTCATGAGGATTTTGATTCGATTTGGGTTATGATAGCCGAATTAAGTTAAGGGCCGTCTTACACAAGCAATGATGGACAACCTTGAAAAAAAGAAAAGGAGGTTGATGCAAAAGAAGTTTGACTCTTTGATATGTCTAAACTCGTCGCATCTATGTTTTATTGTTAAAAGATTGGTAGATACATCTTCTCAAAGGTTACTCCGTTCTTACTTAAGAAAACCTCAACAAGATGTTGACGTATTGCAAATGGGATAATTGTAACACTTACAATATCAATACGTGTGCAAAATTCTTCCTTTGTATACAACAAGCCATATTCTACCTTTGTGTACGACAAGCTATCAAAGAAGGTTGCCTTAAGTAGATAAGCAGCTCAACACTCATGGAGACTCACTCTCAACTATCTACCTTGAGAAGATGGTCTCATTTTACGATTATGTAGTGTCTCGACTTGCAAAACCGAAAAGCATGAAATTCATGAACGGAATAGCCTCCTAATCGATCCTACTGTACAACCGGCCCGAGGGCCTACACAACATCACAATGAAGCGAGTAGTTCCAAACTAAGAAGGGAATGGTGGGTCACTGATAGCGGGATATGCTTAGACCATTGTATTAGTGTTGCTATAATCACCAGTTTTACCTCGACAAACTCTAGGTCTGTCTCGAAGAAAGTGAAGATCTCGTATATACGAGGAACGATGATCTTATAATCAGAGATCATCTCAACAAAGATCACATTCCACTATATTAGTGATGGTTTAACCTAGATGACCGTAGACACGTAAAGGCCCATTCAAGTTGATTGAGGATGAGCTCACCTATGTGGCACTACCAACATCCTCTTCTTCAAGATGTTGTAGTGTTCATTCGTGATAGAATGACCACTTTGAATATATTAGGTGAAGATTGACTAGAGGTCGACCCATGTGACGGTCTTGACCTTACTAAAAACGTACTTAGAGACCGGATGTAGTAGAGCTTGAGAGATTCTTCGAGGAGCCAGAGGCATCCTCTCATCCCACTTACGCCAGCATTCTATAAGATTTCAGTGATGAGTCAGAACATGATTATCCCCAATATAAAAAAGGGACAACAAAGAAAGTTACATTTGTCGCTGCCAGACCCCAAAGGAGGTGTTGGTCATCCATTCACACTGCGAACCTAAGGAAATCAGCGTTGCACCAACAAATGAATAGTCACATTTGGCAGAAGACACACTAGCTAAGCTGGAAGGGTGCATGTATTTTCCTTCTTAAGGAAACCAATGAATAGATTGAAGGGGTCCTCAAAGAATGGAGAAGTGGTTGGGAAGCTTTTATTGATTGCATCTAAGAGGGAGCTAGTTAGAAGATTTAGTCTGTTACGATCCTTTGAAGAGCAAACCTATGAGCATACATGGCTCGGTGTATGGAAGATACCAAAAGTTAAGATCCTTGTCCGTCTCATATTGATGATCACATTGTTCGGGAAGGCAAAGGTCCAATGCCAACGATAGAGCCTAGTGAATTGTAGTCCTAAGGGAATCTGTTCCTAGCCTTGGTTAAGCATCAATTGTTGTGTTGGTAACCAGTAGGATGGAGCAACCGAAACCAGATCTTCTTACGGTTCCTAAACTTAGAAAGCAGGATCCCATACTGATTAAGCAACCTAGTGAATTGGATAAAGAAGTCCTGCTACAACCCAAGCTAATCTCCTACAAGTATTATCATGGGCCACAGTTGAAGATGGATATTTGTTGCATGATACTTATATATCGGATAAAGACTTCAATATAGATATCTTTTGTCCTCTAGAGAGTCTAATTACAATTCTTTCAACATGTTTTGCTCCTATAAAGCTTGAGTAAACTTTTGAGGAAGAAGATTTTCTAGAAAACAAATTAGGTTGGGTGGCTCTGGTTAGTAAGATTGATTTGCCAACAATCATTGACAAACACATGAAGTCGCTACAAGATATCTCCGACCATTTTTTATCCAAACTGTTGTAAATAGTCATCCTCTTAAAATGGTGTTTGTCGATGGAGGTATCGTGCTAAATGTAGTCCCTCATGGCACCCAACAGTAAATTGGTAAGACAAATTGATTCCCACCAATCTCAAGATGTTTGACTTTTGAGGAGAGTCATCCATCACGATGAGGTGATAACCGAGAAACTTACACTAGAATTGAAGACTTCAAACACTTCATTCTTTGTGGTCGATTACAACCAGAGGTATTCGTTACTCCTTTATAGAGATTGGATACATATGAATTACTACGTGTCCTCAATTTTTTGCCCCAAAGTTGATGTTTTGTATAAATCTCAATCAAGGGGAAATTCATATGTTATTGTGTACCCTTGATAGAGGGTACTGTTTACCACGAAAATATCAAAAAATGCTGGGTTACTATGAGACCTGGTCAAATTTAGGATTTTCTTGAAATCAAAGTTAGACCCCATAAATAGCTAGCTTGAAGATTTAAGTCTTAAATGTTGTCAGTTATTAAACAAGAGATTAAACATTTCATCAAAACCAAGTTTATAAGAACAACCCAATATGTTGACTGGTTGTCCATTATTGTGCCAATCATTAATAAGAATAGAAAGCTTATGGTATGTATAGACTATAAGAATCTTAACGTGACCATACTAAAGGAATAATATGTGATGCTTATGGCTGATATGTTAATCGATGTTGAATCTTGTCATTCATGAAAGGTACCTCAAGTATAACCAAATCAAGGTAAACCTTAAGGACACATAAAATGACATTTCAATGCCCAAGAGCTTTCAGAATATAGGAATTAGAGTTGTAACTAAAGGAACAAAACCTTGATACTACCACACAACTAAGCCTATTTGGATTGAAGAGCACTAGTGCCACATACCAACAAGGGGTGAATTGCATCTTTTATGACCTGATCGAGAAAAGTATGAAAGTGTATATTGATGATATGGTAGTTAAATCAATAGATTTTGAACAATACTTACTCAATACTGAGCAAGCATTCTAGCATATTGTAAACAAAAATTTTTGGTCTTATGTAGACTTAAAACTTTGCTTTAAAAAATATGCGCGAGCATGCCAGCAAGTTTAGTCAAGCTTGTAAAGAAATTTATCTAACTATTTGGTGATTGTGGGAAATTGGTTCTTATAGGCCTTCTTGAACCTATACTCAAGAGTTAGTCTAGACACTTGGGAAGAGTGATTTTAGAATCCAAAGTTTTCTCAAAATAATTTTGATTCGAAACAACCTTTTCTAAAATGCCAATGATTTCACTTGGCCAAATCAGGTTTAGCAATATGAAAACATAATTTGTTTTGTTTTACAACGTTGAAATTTGTATTTTCTAGAGGTCTTTATTTGGGTAAAAAAATCTCAAAATTTTTACTTAAATGAGAATTAGGTATAAATTTTTATTGAGAATTTTTATTTATATTTTTGGGTCCGTTGATGATCAAATAAAAATTTGAGAAAAGCTTATGACAGAATGCTATTTTGGAATTTTGGATAGCATCGATAATTAAGATTTAGGGTCTTAGTAAAATACTTGTATTTCTGTACATAAACTTCCAATTTCTATGTTATCAATTGAAAACTATATGGATGCTATATTTCAAATGACACCATTATTGAGGTATTTAGATACCTATAGACCAAGTTATTGAGGTTTTACCGAATGTTTGTAATGGGATTTTGTCATAGTCAGGTTCGATTTTAGGTTGAGTATGATCTTTGTTGATCTTTTTTATCACCCTCACACATGTCTAAAATTTGCGAAGATTTTATTAAACATTGGCCAGTATGTGTCACGGGCCAAATTTGGAAGTATTTTGCTTAGGGATCACATTTGGAAAATTCAGGGATCACAAACGATCTGTGCAATATGCTGAAATCTACAGAAATTTTCCTAGAGAAAATAATAATGCATCCGGTTAGAATTTTAGTTATTTAGTAATCATTTATAGAATTTTATTGAGGACTTATGATTGTTCGGGAAGAAACTCATGTACATACAAATCTTCGAGGCATCGCTCTTAAAGATGATTACTCAGTTAAAAAATATGCAATTATAGCACAATGCCCTTCTGTAACATAAACTTATGGGTGATTAATCTACATATTCATATCATCGTATGTAAACGTGACAACTATATTCCTCTTATAACTTCTTGAATTGAATTGGAATCAATCAATACATTGAAGAAAGGGGAGAAGGGATGATATAATATATAAGCATAGAACGGATGAGAACGTATAAGATATAGAGTATATTGAGGTCGAAGAAATGAAATTTTACAAAAGTGGTGGATTTCTCTTACCTATGACCCTCTTTTTTGTGCTTTCAAACTGTGATGATTCTCCTTTAAATGATATTCCATGAAATGACTGTTATTTTTAAGCTTGCAAATGATTGAAAACAATAACTCAAAGCTTACAATAAGAACAAGCAAGAAAATTGTACAAAAGATGATGGCTTGAGACTTTCTCTCTCTAGGTATCTCCCTTTTCTCTTTTTCTTGGATAAACTCTTCCTTGGGTTGAGAATAAGCTCCCTCATATCCTCCTTGGTTGGCTTATCACCTTGGGTTGAAATCCCCTTTCTTGGTCACCCACATCTTCCTTTTATAAGTATTTTCTTGAATCGGCTCCTTTCAAGTTGTTGTGCTTGATTCAGACCCAAATTCAATCCATCGAGAGTATTCTCATGTGAGAAGAGAAAATAGACTCATATGCCATATGTTGAGGGTAGTTGTGCATGTTTTTGGTATTGGAGCAGGTTTAAGCATGTGGGACACATTTCGCACAGAAAGCACGTAGGGGGCACGCGTAGGAGGAGGTCCCACCAAGCATATGGTGGGCTCACCCTTATTGCTTGATGACGTGTGGTAGCTTGCGGGCAGTCTATGGTGGCCAATGGTGGTGTGTCATGATCGATGGTGATGTGAGAGGCACGTGGTTGCACCTATGGTAGCCGGTGGTGACACTTTTACCCTTGTCTACTTCGTGAGTTGATCTCTTTAACTTTTTTGAATCGCTTTAACCTTTTGGTGGCGTAGGATCTTCCTCATTTAAGGGTATTTTGAGCTTTTTGGTTTTATTGTTCTAGATTGATGATTTTATTTTTTTTGCTAAATGAATTAATCTCGTTAACCTTTCTGAACCACTTTAACGTTCTGATGAGTTTAGGGTCGCTTGATTTAGGATCGCCCTTGGTTGGGGTATTTCAAATTTTTCGTTTGACACTTGAGCTTGAGCGTGAGTCATCACCAAACATGAGTCTTCTAGGGTCCCTCTCCTTCTTGCCATTTTTAAGCATTTTTATTCTTTTTTATCTTTTTAATTAGAATATTTTATAAGGATAAAATGGTTATTTTGAAAATATTTTGCAGTTAGATCTTATTTTGATTGCAAATGCCATCTTTTAACATTTGTAAAACTTTATCTGATAGAAATATACTTGAAACAACGAAATTTTACTAGTACAACCTTTAGGGTAAAATGAACATTTTTTAGATTTTGTAAGAATTTGAGTTATTGGTGGGTCTTGAAGTAACCTCTATTTTGAGGTTCCCACAAAATTTTGGGTTAAAAATGAGCTTATTTAAGGTGTCTTTGTTGAAAAAGACCTTAAAAGACCAACAACCACAATTTTACTTGTAAAAGGAAATTTTGAAAAATCAAATTTATTTTGAAAAATATTTACTTGTTTACATATGTCCGTCTTTATCATTAATCAAATTTATTTGGTTAATGACAAAGAATAACATCACTAAAATTTCTCTTTTTTTTGAATTGTAGAGTTGATTTGAATTGAATCAAGATTTCATGAACTTTTCTCATTCTTTGTTAAGTAACTCACTCCTTAAACTTGGGTTAACCTAATTTTGATGGGAGAGGACTTCTAGCCAAAGGTGACTAAACATGGATGGTAGCTGAGTAATATGAGAAACATATACGAACAAGGCCATTAAAAATACACATGAGCATATGAGCATGAGGTGTGTGAGATGCAATGGATGAGGTGTGTTGGATACGTCTACGAAATATTTTGAGAGCTTGGCAAGATCCCATGTTAGATACCTCTATGTTCATTTGCTTGATGCCTTGGGTTTTGTAAAAATTATTTTTAAAAGGTAATCTTTCTTAGTTTCCATTTGACAAAACTTTCATCCCCTATATTTTCCTTAAGCTCGAACTTAATTCCCATTACTTTTGTAGAGGTTTTTATTGTTGAAAAAGTTTAAGAACATTTCAAAACTCCATTCCTTACATTACAAGACGTTAATCCTCAAACAAAATGAGATTGAAATTGGTAGATGCTATTACTATTTTAGGACTATAATGATAAACTTTTTCTCCTTTAGGGATTAGTTTTGGGGTATAGGGAGAATTCCCACGATCCCTTTTGACCCATCTTGTGGTATAAAGAAGAGAGAATTTTGAGGAAAACTCCTTTCTTCTTTGGGCTTTTGATTTTTCTTTTTCTTTCTTTTATGGGGGTTTATTTTTTCTTTATTTTATTTTATTTTTTATTTTGAATTTCGACGTATTGGGCCTTTGCCCATTTTCTAGGAGAGAATAAGACGGGGAGAACAATTTATCCCTCTAGGTACTCAATCTAATCAAGTATGAACTATTTTCATAATAGCACCTAGTATTTGAAAATATTTTTTGTTTTGAACTAGGCCCTATCTTGTAAAATAAGGACTTTTAAAATATTATTTAGCGATTTTGAAACACTCTACCTTTTCATAGAGTGATAATTTCTAGATAAAATATATATAGTCAACTTAACCCGCTCTTCAAGAAACTAAAGACTATCCATTTGTAAAATTATTTCAAAAGAATTAGTGGTAGATTTTAAACATGATATAGTCTACCAAGTTTCTTTCCTCGACATCAATTAACTAGTATGCATTGTTGATTATGTTCTCTTATGACATGGGATCTTCCCAATTGGATTGCCACTTTTCAAGAGGATGTGGGCCACTTTGGTGTATGCTCGACAACACGAGATCTCCTACCTTAAAGTGATGAGTCTTCATGTGTTTATCGTAATATCGGGTTATCCTTTGCCGGTATGCTTGTGCGTGATCCATGGCAATGAGCATTTTCTTATCAAAAAAGTTGAGCTCGGCTAGTCTAGCTTGTTGTAGGGTCTCTAGGGGTGTGATGTTCATGAGATACATGCTATGTAGAAATGTATTCTCATAGCAGATGATGGGCATACATGCTCAATGAAATAACTAATGTATTCATGTTTCCATAAAAGGTACCTAGAGTATACAAGTTACACGCTCCTAGTTTGGAGGAGATGGACAACATGGTTATTCACACACTATGGAGTGAGATGCATGAATGACCCATACATGTACTATGTCATTGGACATCTTGGTTTTTGACATGACCTAGAAATACATGATATGATCGTAGCCTTTGATGTATTTAGGGTTAGATTTGATTCCTATATTCATACCTAAGAGATTACCTTCTAGAGAACTTGAGTCTTTGCCCAAATTCAATATTTTGTTGATTTTGAGAAGTTCATATATATTGTCTTCACCCAACTCATCCATAAGGGGATTGACATCCTTTTGACAAATGGTTTTAGGGTTTTCTTTTGATTTTTTTTTTTGTTTAAGTTTTTCTTTGTTTTTCCAAATTTTTAGGGTTTTGGAGATAACATATACACAATACACAAAACCCGGAGTTAGCATCATGTCCAAAGAGGATCCGGGGATTCGGGTGCACCAAGGATGGATACTTGGGGTGTGAAATGGTTGATATTCTTATGATGAATTCTAGGTAAAACCCAATGTTCTCCTAGGGGTAGATGATGTGAGTTCATGTGTATGCCAAGACAGAATATGGTTGATCTCTTGCTAGATGAGAAGGCATGGGTTCCAAGGAAAACTGTGGTCAGTCCCTTACTGATTATGTGGAGGTTATGGGAATGCATGACCGACCCATTAGGCATGCATGGACCCATTAGACATGAGCCCAAGATTTGTGCGGGCGTGGATATGGTAACACCCATAGGATGTGATGCACTCATAGGAAAGGGCATCCAGAAGAGCTCACAGTCTCATAGTACAATGGGGAGGATGGGGGATGATCTTTAAGGGGACCAAACCTAGCTAGGATAGTTTCAAGCTTATCACATAAGAGGTGGGCTTGAGCCAGGGTTAGGTTCATGGTCTAATTTGGACTTGAAGGAAACATGGAATCTACATGAGTCATAGTCATAGGCTTGCATTTATGATGCAAACCTTGGCTTAAAAGAATTGTTTTATGCATGATAGGGTTAGGTGTACCTAGGATATTAATGTATGCCTAAACAATAACCATGTCTACCAAGTTTTGAATTTTATTTTATTTTCTTTCATTTTGAAATTCCTTTTGTTGGTGTGGAACTTTCTGTGTACCTTAGAAATCCACATCTTTTGGCACATTATGTGGGTTTGTGGGTACATGATTTGATGCAAGAAATATATGTGAATGATTCACCAATCCTACGCTAAGAAAGGGCAGATTGAGTAGGGAGTTTTGGGAAATGAGTTTTAGTCATACCTTCTTTGATCTTGACTACCTTCTCATAGTGAAAATAAGCTTTCTTGTGGGCATGCCGAGATGGCCCTAGGGTGTGCGAAGTGGTGCTCATGGAAATTGAACCAATCAGAGTGCATGTTTTTGAAAATTTTGCGATGACTTGAGTGAAAAAGACCTCATGCTCCTCTCCACATGTGTGCCTAGGAATGTAGACTCATTTTCCTTTGTTCGTCTATTTTAAATTTTTACTTGACAATTTCATAACTTACAATTTTTAATTTTTCAATTATTTTATATTTTTAAGTATTTTCTAAATAATTTTATTTTTCCAAATATACATTTTTTTTATTTGTAGTAGAGGAAGGGGTAATTCTAACACTTGCTATTTTTGTGGGCTTATATCTTTCATTGAATTTTGATGTCGATTTGGTTCTTCGAGTATGGTTTGTCTTCCTATGCACCCAAGGTTGTTTCTCATTAGAAGAACATAACTCGACTATATCGGTTTCTTGACTTAGAACAACAATCTTTCTTTCAATTTTTAACTCTCTCAACTCTATTTTTAGAAAGGTGATCATATTCTCTCGGACTTGAGATAGTGATTTGATAGAGCTTTGGGTTATTTTCAAAAACCAATTTGTAGAGCTTGAGGAGGACTCACTTGACACATCTCCGAAGGAACCTTACGAACTTGACATGATGTATGCTTAGAAGTTTGGGACCTATAGTTAAGTTTTGAAAAGAGTTTAGAACAAGGCTTTGAAATTTACTTGCTTTAAAAGAATGTGAATGAATCAAATGACTCCTCTAAGACCTACATCTCGCCGGGCATGCCATTTTTATTTTGTAAACAAATTTTTTTGGTATTGTATAGACTTAAAACTTTGCTTGCAAAAAAGTGCGCAACCGTGATAGAAAGTTTACTCAAACTTATAAAGGGATTTATTTGACTATTCGGCAATTGTGGGAAATAGATTTTATCGTTGTAGGCATTCTTAAACATGTGCTCAAGGGTCAATCTTGACGCTCAGGAAGACTAAGTTTGGAATCCGACATTTTCTCGAAACCTTTTCTAAAATGACAATGATTTCACTTGGCCAAAATCAGGTTTAGCCTATGAAAATATAATTTGTTATATTTTACAGCATTGAAGTTTTTATTTTCTAGAGGTATGTGTATTTGACAATGATTTCACTTGGCCAAAATCAGGTTTAGCCTATGAAAATAGAATTTGTTATGTTTTACGGCATTGAAGTTTGTATTTTCTAGAGGTATGTGTATTTGCCTCCATCTTAATTTTCATGTCATCATTATTCTATATAAACCAAATGATAAAACTTGCATTTCATATATTAATCAAAAGTTTATTTTCTAATGTTTCTCTTTAATTTTTTTCAATTCATGTTAACATTTTCTCTAGACTGATCCATTAACACAATGTCATCCACGAATAACATACACCAAGGTGCTTCATCTTGAATATACTTTGTTAATTCATTTTGATAACCAAGATAAATAAGTATAGACTTAAAATTAATCCTTAATTTAATCCAATATTAACTTTTAAGAAGTCATCATTATTAAAATATAATAGGATTAGGCCACCAGAACCAAAGGCCACCAAAGCTCAACCAGCAATAAGGTCGGGCCACCAGAAGTCAGTAGGACCCAACTAATAGGGCCCAAACTAATCGTTGGGCCAACCATTCACAAAACTAGTTGTTGGATGCTAACTAATGGTTAATTTATATGTATATAAATACATCATGTGTAGCATTGTATACTAAGCATTGTGTGGCTGATTGTGTATGGATTATTTGATTATTCAATAAAAATGAATTCAGTAATTTCACATGATTCCTAACATGGTATCAAACCTTGTTAGAGTCGTTGCAAGCCACCTATGTTATCAATAGCGCGCTATAACGTTTTAGTGGATCTAAAACTGCTATAGCGAAAAGCCTTTAGTGAGAGACCCACCAAGGCTAAGTTAGCGCCGCAAATAGCATTATAGCGGTCCGCTATATCACTGTAAGCAGACACTCATTTCGGATTGGATTGGGTCGGGTCAATCTGGATCGACCCGACGCATAGCATATAAACAAATGAAAAACCCTCGGTCGTCCCTCTCCCTCTTCCACCTCTCCATCTGGGCCTCTCCCGCCTCTTGCAGCCTCGCCAACTCTCAGTTTTGCCTCTCGCCGCCACCACCTCCAGGTACGCTCCTGTCTTCCGCCTCTCCCTCTGGGCCTCTCTCGCCTCTTGTAGCCTCCCCAACTCTCAGTTCTTCCTCTCGCCACCACTACCTCCAGGTACGCTATCTTCTGCCTCTCCCACCTCTCGTTTGGGTCTCTCTTGCCTCTCGTGGCCTCGCCAACTCTCAGTTCCGCCTCTCCCAAAATTTGTGAACATTTTACGAACATTGGACAATATGTATTTGACAATATTTCACTTAGGGATGACATCTGGAAAATTCAGGGATGAAATCTGCAAAAAAAAAAAAAGAAAAATATTATTGCCTCTAGTTGGAATTTTATTGGTTTAGTGATCATTTAAAGAATTTTGTTAAGGATTTATACTTGTTCAGAGAGGAACTCATCTACATATAGATCTCAGGGACATCTCTCTCGAAAATGATTACTCGCTTGAGAAATGTATGAGATCATATTTCAATGCCCTCCCATAATACAAACTTATGAGTGATTAATCCAACATAAGAGTGATTACATACTCATCATCGTATGTAAATGTGGCAGCTATATCCCTCTTGTGGCTTCTTAAATTGAATTTAAAACACTCGTTACATCAAAGAAAGGGAAGAAGGGATGATATAATATATAATAATAAAACGGATGAGAACGTATAAGATATAGAGTATATTGGGGTAGAAGAAATGAAATTTTGCGAAAGTGACAAATTCCTTACCTATGACCTTTTATTTTTATGCTTTCGAACTGGGATGACCCTCCTTTGCAATAATATTTTATGAAATCATTGTTATTCTTAAGCTTACAAAGGATTGGACACAACAACTACAAGCTTACAATAAGAACAAACAAGAAAAACAGGTAAAAGAGGATGACTTGAGGCTTTCTCTTTCTAGGTCTCTCCCTTTCTCTCTCATTATTGGATGAACTCCTCCTTGGGTTGGAAATGAGCTCCTCCACATCCTCCTTAGTTGGACTTATCACTATTGGGCTAGAATCCCCTTTTTTGGTCACCCATATTCTTTTTTTATAGGATTTTTTTTAAATTAGATCCTTTTAAGTTCTTGGGCCCGATCTACATACAAATCCAATCCATCGAGAGGTAGTCTCATGTGGGAAGGGCAACTGGACTCATGTGTCATGTGTTGTAGATAAATGTGCACAATTTTAACACTTTTGGAGCAGGTTTGAGTACGTGATAGATATTTCGGATGGAAGACACATAGGGGGCTCATGTGGGGGAGGTCCCGCTAGGCGCATGGTGGGCTCGCACTTGTTGCTTGGTGCCACATGGTAGCTTGCGAGCAGTCCATGCTGGTCGGTGGTGGATGATGGTGGCACGTGGTTACACACGTGATAGCTAGTAGTAGCACTTTTACCTTGTTTGCTCCGTGGGCAGACCTCTTTAACATTTTTGGATCGTTTTAAGCTTCTCATAGTGTAGGGTCGCTTGGTGTATGATCTTTTTGAGTCAAGAGTATTTTGAGCTTTTTAGTTTTCTTATTCTAAAAGCTCAAAATGATGATTTTATCCTTTTTTGCTTCGTGAGTTGATCTCTTTAAACTTTCTGGACTACTTTAACCTTCTAATGGGTGCAACATCGTTTGGTGATAAATCGCCCTTTGTCGGGGTATTTCAAACTTTTCACTTCATACTTGAGTTTGAACTTGAGTAAACACCAAACTTGAGCCTTTTGCTGTCCCGCCATGTTTTAAGCCTTTTTATTCTTTTCTTGTCTTTTTAATTCAAATATTATATAGGGGTAAAATGGTCATTTTGTAAACATTTTGCAGTTATAACTTATTTTGATTGCAAATGCCCTCTTCTAATTTTTCAACCCTTTATTTGAAAGAAATACACTTGAAACATCGAAATTTCACTTGTATAGCCTTGAGGGTAAAATGGTCATTTTTATTTTCTCAGAATTCAATTTTGTTTGGTGGAGCTCACAATTAATCTCATTTTGAGGTTCTAACAAAATTTTGGGTTGTAAATGAGCTTGGTTAAGGTGTCTTTGTGGAAAAAGACCTTAAAAGACCAACGACCACAATTTTGCTTTTAAAAGGAAACTTTGAAAAACCAAATTTTTCTTGAAAGAATTTTAGGTGTTCAGGCATTTCAGAAACAAAAGTCTGAAAATGAATCCTCATAAGTATGCTTTTATTATTTCCGTAAGATGTTTTCTAGGTTTCTTGGTGCACAATAGGTAAAATGAAGTAGGCACAATAGGGCCAAGGCAATCTTCGATGCAAGACCCCAAGAACAAAAAAGGAACTTTGGAGTCTCATCATAAAGGTCAACTACTTCTAATGTTTCATTGTCAATACTCTAGGAAGGATGACACCTCTAATGACATTATTCAAGCTAAGAGATGTTGATAACTTCATTTGAGGTTAAGAACAATAGAAGATGTTTGTAATGATCAAGGAATTTCAAGTAAAACTTTTACTATTAATGCCCTACACACAGAAAACTGTTAAAATTATAAATACTTATCATAGATGACTCTATTGGCATTCTACCAACACAAGACTATGATGATAGTATCAAGCAAGTTATATTTTATTTGTGTCATTTATTCATTGATATTAAATATTATTGTTCTCCAACAACAAGTTTTGTTTGGCCTTGTACTATGCTTGCATGAAGCTAGAGTACTATCTTTTGGTAACAAAAGTATATGTAATATACAAAGTTGATCTTTTACGATATCTTCTTAGTTGTCTAGCTTTTCGGTATAAGCTTGTCAAATGAGTGATTAATTATGTCCATTCGACTTAAAATACAAGCCGTTTAGAGCAATTAAAGGATAGATAGTGGCAGATTTCCTCATGCATCATGTGTGAATCATTATCTCGGATCCATTGGAGGTAGTGCAAGGGATGCTTACTAAATAATTATGGAGGATGGTGTGTGACGGGTTCAAATGCAACAAAGATGTAGGAATTGGCATATGCACTATATCCCCAATAGGGAATATCAGGATGCTTATTATGTATTTAGAGTTGATCTTGACCAACAATGATACAAAATACTATGCTTTGATCCATGAGGTTAGTTGTGACACTAGCAACCATCAGTAAGAAATTAGAAGTGATCGGTGTGATTCTCAAGTTGTTCTTAACCAACTCATTAACGACTACCAATACAACAACCCTAATTTATTACCCTTACATTGGCGAGCAAGGGAGTTAATAGAGACATTGAGTGCGGTGAAATTGTAGTATATTACAAGGGGCAATAACCACGTCGCAATGGTTTGACTCAATATACTTTAAGTTATGGATCGAATAACGCGAATCAATGGTCAATAATGTTGACATCAAAGCAAGGACCTATGGTTCTCAATGACTAGAGGGCCGAATTGATATGATATTTTCCATCCCAATGTACAATATTAAGACTCGATGAAGGGTTTTAAATTATACCTTTCTAGGCAATGATTTGTATAAGTAGATCCACTAAGGTTTGCTATTGAAATGCCTAAACACATCTAAAGATTGGAAGATAATGACTGAGGTTCATGAGGGGATACGTGGTTCCCACTCATCTGGGCCCAAGATGAAGTGGTTAATATACAAACACGAATATTATTGGCCCACTATGAATCAGGATTGCATTGACTATATTAAGTTGTGGATATTTCGAGGATGGGTTATGGACTTGATTCGAAAAATTCATCCCAAATCTTTTAAGAGCTATGCATTTATGATAGTGTCTATCGATTACTTCACCAAATGGGTTGAGGCTTTGCCCATGAAGACAATTACACAAGAGGATATGATTAAATTTATTAATGATTATATTATCTTCCAATTCGATATTCCTCAATCATAACTATCAATTAAGGAACAATGTTCAAGAGTAACAAAGTAGTGGCTTTTGTCAAGAGTTTCAATATCAAGTAAATACATTCAACACCCTACTATGGCCAGACAAACGGATAGGTTGAATACACTAACAATATAATCATCGACTTGATCATGAAGTCTCTTGAGAGTTATCCACAGAAGTAGCACGAAATTTTACTTAAGGACTTATGGGCTCACCGGAGTGCTAAATCTTTGCATACAGGTTTGACTCTATTTCGTCTAACATATGGTTAAGATGTTGTGTTGTCAATGAAAGTCAATGTTAAATCCTTGTAGGTGGCTAGTCAAAATGACTTGCAACTAATGACTATTTGTAACTGATGATGATGGAACTTGATTCTATCGACAAAGATCATTTGATGGCCTTGGATAACCTATTAGCCAACAAATGTAATATGGTGTGATCATACAACAAGCATGTTTAGCTTGAGCAATTTCAAGATGAGGATTTAGTATGGAAAGCAGCTATGTCTATAGTCATACAGAACTAGTAATTTGGCAAGTGGTCTCCCAATTGAGTTGAACATTTTATAGTGTCAAAGGTTCTACTAGGTGGAGCATACAGGTTCATACCAATTAAAGGAGAAGAGCATTCAAAGAGTATTAATGTAAAATACCTGCAGAAATACTATCCTTCAATTTGGAAGGTAGGTGTAATTTATTCAATAAATTTAAAGAAATTCAAAGAATTATAAAGAATGGGACAATCTCAAGCCGATCGTCTTGCTAGAAGGGAGGACTTTCTTAAAGGCAAATAGAGCTCCCAACTGTAGACATGAATTTTTTTTCCTATGTAGAGACTTGGAATGATAATTTCTTATCTACATGGTGCGCGAGCGTGCCAGCTAGTTTGCAAAAACTAACAAAGTTTTAATAAAATCTGACTTTTTAGCGATTGTGACTAAGTGGGTTCTTTTCGCTTTAGGCCTTCTTGAATTGATACTCAAGGGTCAGCCTAAGTGCTTAGAAATTTCAAAATTATAGGTGAAAGGCTCTAATTCTTGTGAAGATGTGTTTTCAAAGTAAATGTGAAATGTGCTTAGTTTTTAAACTTGAAATTCACCGAGTTTTGAAAAAAGAACTGGATATGTTTTTCAGACCTTGTTCTCGAATTTTTCTTGGTAGTCTAGCGATCTCCAAAATTCACAAAATTTTTACAAAATATTTCCTGATGTATTGGGATCCTAAACCATCTTTTACTTCAAATTTTGGAATAACATATTTACAAAATTAAATTGGGAATTGGACCTAACTTTACTGTTTTAAGAGATTTTATGACAGAAATACAAAGACTTAAAGAAACCTTTCTATCTTAGTGTACAAAACTCCACATTTAATGACCTTAGTTATTTTGGAAAGCTACTGATATCAGCTTTCCAATGAGACTAAATTCATTCAATTTGGATTCCTACAGATAGAGATATGAGACTTTTACCCAACCCCTGTTGCAAGAAATCTGACTGTACAAAAACAGAAATGGATTTGTCCGAGTTTTCCCAATTTTATTTATGGGGTTGCACGGTACTAAAATTCTTGAAAATTTTATTTATAGTGGGCTAGTGTATAGATGTTGTGCCTAAAGTTTAAGTGCATTCAGAGCATAGATCAGAGAATTAAAATTCAAACAATCAGAGTATGCAGATGCTGGAAATCAGATTTTCGTGTTTTTAGAATGTACATGAATGCATACTCACTCGAAATTAAATTACAACAACACGACATCACTAATTGAAATTGGTGGAATGAAATGAAGGAAAATATGTATAATAAGCTTAAGCATAGAGGGGGTAGAGAGTATAGAGTGTTTATAGAGTATATCGGGGTAGAATCGCATAATCAAACATGTAGAGAGTGTGTGTAATAGTGAAATTCAGCAACATAATTGAAATTCATCAAATCTAATCACTATTACAACGTCGGGGGAGACAATGCTCCATTAATACAACCCCGTTTCAATTGAATGAATAGAGAAGAAGATTTTAGAATTGAAGGATGAAATACTTACAGGTTTTGCATCCAATCAGCCGAAATTCCAAGAGTGGAATCCGACCCTTCCCTTCTTCTTTTTGCTTCAAACTCTCTTGCACTCAAGCCTAGTTCTACCCCACTCTTTTTCCCTCTTTCCTAAGCCTCTTGCAGCCCACGACTTTGGTTGTGCAACACTTTCTCTCTCAGCCCAAAACCAGCCCCTAACTATTCCCCCAATTGATGAAAGATAGAAAACATTACAAGATGGTTCACCCGCCCCCCCCTTGGCCCTTTTTATAGGCCAAGGGACAGGTTCTAGGCCCTTCTTTGGGGCGAGTTGGATCAGCTCCTAAGTCCAGCTCCTTGCTCCACGTGGTGGTCCCCTCCATGATGGCATGGACCAACCCCATGTGGGGTGGTTCCAAGACTTGGATCGGCCTTGGGAACTTGGTCCAATTCGGGTGCATGGTTGGCCGGCCCATGATGTGAACTTGGCTTGATCATAGTGATGCTTTGATTGCCATATTTCAAACCATGTCACTTGATGAAACATGATTTATCCCAGCCATATCACTGATTTAGATCCATTATGATCTTGGCCCAATTTGGATGCATTTGAGCATGACATGAACTTGAATTGTTGTGGTTCGATCCTATGATGGAGTCTTAGTGATTCTTGCTACTTTTCGAATCCATATTAGTTGATATAATATGGTTCATCTTGGCTATGCATATGTAGTTGAATTGCATCTTTTGATTTGAGCTAATTCATCATAAGCTCGACCCGTGCATTTGTATTTTGAATTGCCTTGAACCGCCTGGTGAAGCTTGATTCAATCCATGATTCTAGACCAATCCGTTTGTGATCTTCATCTACTTCTGATAGGCTTTAATCTTACTTGCTTTACCTGACTCGATCTTTTTTTGCTTTCTGGAATTGGTCTCGATCCATACTTGGATTGGGTCTCACATGTTTATCTACTTTGTTTCAAAATTCATGGGTTGTTTAATCTTGAATTTAAAACCTTTATTTTGAAATATTCCCCAAAAGACTTGAACTTTAAAAAGTTGGGTTTTTTTAATTTAAAGGTTCATAAAGGCTTTAAATTGACTTTCGAAATTTAAGAGTTTTGAAAATATTTTAAATTTTGGGTGTTTACACCAACCAAGTGAGTTCATCATGAACAATAACCATATGACACTCCTCATACTCTTTTTCAAGGGTCTTGTGGTTTTGAGATGCTCAGATCTTCTAGCATCGGATCACTGGAGATATATGTCGAGTATACCTCATTAAGGACTCTTAGTTTTGTCAGTTCCTTTCCTCTTCATATGTAGCTTTGGCAAGTACCAAGTCATGATAGGATAGTACCACTCACTCATTGAGGGTCATAAGTAGAGCCATCATATAGGTAATTTCCTAAGATATAGTAAGGAAGTTTCATCAAAAAGTCTCCATTTTCTTGTCATTGTGTAAGATTATCTTGTTTTGACTGGATGCCCCTTAAACATTGATGGTTTAGAGAGACCATTTTTAATTGTTAACCAATCGTTTTCTTTAGGTCCTAACCAACCTATCGAGCTAAGGGATACACATTTAGGTCGCAACCTTACTTTTTTAGAGAAGAGAAAAGAATTGCTCAAAGACTCATCCCCTATTCAGGACCTTTATTAAGTAAGTTTTCAACAAACTAGATTTTAGTGTAGCCCCAAAGGAAAGAGTCCGAGAATTGGTTCTATCCATGTTCATAATGTTATCGTTGGTTGGAGCAACTATCACAACAATCTCAATTGTTGTTGACTTAGAAGCACTTTCTTATCCCATTGAGGTTAGAGAAATCATCGATTGTAGTAGCAAAGTAATAGGAGTCCTTGATTGAGTTTGTAATATAGGGAGATGAACTTGTTCAGGAGACACTTCTTATCCTAGTAGTATAGGGAAAGAGATGAAGCAACTTTCTTCCTAAGGCACAATCATTTCCTTAGGTGATCCCGCTTCAATGAAAGCAATGTCCTTAATAATTTGAGGTTGGGATGGTATATGGGGATCCCTCGAGGTCCCATTTGTCCCAGTGGACAACTTTCCTTAGTCTTCGCTAGAAAAGATGGAGTGCCACTAGAGGGCACGTGGTCTCGAAGGTTGCCTGGTGATATCTCGATTAAAAGCCTCACGATGTTATGATTATCCACCCAAGTAGCAAGATTAGGAGCTATAAGAGGGATGTTGCCATGAAAGAAGTGAATCTTCGACACCCACAAGACCTTCCATTATTTGGCCTTAGGCTTTAGAAGGAGGCATTTGGTCGAGACAAGTGGCTTCATGAACATCATCCTCAAAAGAAACTACCTGTCCAAAGTTGAGATCAAGGTTAGGAGTGAATGGACAAATGGTGATAGGAAAACGAAGGAACTAAAGTCAGCCACCAACATCACTTTCGGGACAATGGAATGCACTCTTCATCATCATAATAGTCTGATTCAATAATAGGATCCTATAAGAAAATAATGAAAGGTGAGGTAAGGAAAGTCTTACCAAACATGAAAACATGGGAAGGTCTATAGCACAAATGCTTTAGAGAAGGTTTAGCTGAGTTGACCAAAGCGAATGACAAAGAGTTGGGTCTAGTAGTAGTTGAGATGATAAAAAGTTGTATAAATCCTTTGGCTCTTTACAAAAAATTACAAAGATTGTTGTTGACCACTATTCTTCATATTCATTAGTTATTTTCGGATTATGTATGGAACCAAGGATTCCTTGGACAAGGTTGAATTTATGGGCTAAACATTGAGGGAAATACTTCTTAACTATCGTCTGGTAGGTAGAAGAAGATGATATCCCAACCCCATTCACTAAGTCCCGAGAGGAAAGGAATCTTCACTACTCTGCTAATGTTATATGCTCGGGAATGAATAGTTTCTCTAGCACATGTCGAGTCATGAGTTCACCATGACCTAGAGGTAAAAGGTCGGAATTATTGGAAAGTCCAAGTAGAGTAATGTGCCAAGATAAATCGGCAGTGTGTCGATTGATTTATCACTGAAGTCTCAATTAAACTTCACCTGAAAAGAATTCTTGCAGCATAAGTTATGCAAGCTCTTCAAGATTATTAATGAAACTCATCCAAGAGAAATACATATTTGTTCAACATTATAAAAAACACCATGGAACAGAAGCATTATTGGGCATCTTATTAGTGGCAAGATGAGAGATAAATGGACGTATTTCTTGAAAGAGAGTACTCAAAAAGAGAACAAAAATAAAAATGTTGACTACACAGTAATGCCTCCATGATGACATCATACTCCTTGGTGACCACTCATTACTCGAGCAAATAACAAATTTACATAGCTAGAACAAAAGATAACTGGCATGCCCATCAAATATGACCTCCCTATTTGGCAAGCATTGGCTTTGAAGAACCCCTTGTAAGATATGTTCTTTGAATTAAATGAAAACTTTAAGTTGGGAGAACCAAAATATAGAGTTCAGGGACATCACAAAGAAGACTAATAATTATATAAATGTCTAGAAGTGTAGGTCTATCATCCCAACTTGAAGACAAAACAATTAAGATTAGTGAACTAGAACACGAAGAAGCCAAAAGGAGTCTAAAGTCTACATGAAAGACAAGTCAGGAGTAGTCAATAAGGTGATAAATTTTTTCAGTCTTAAGCATACCTGACGCTCACTCTATTGAGCCATAGAACGTATTCCTCAAAAGGTTTTGACCAGGTAAGAAGTTATTTTGGAAAGCAGTCAACTGATACCAACTCGTGTAGATGGGAAAAGTTTCTGGCACAATAACTTCCTCTACGACTGTCAAACATTTACTAAACGAGATGGTTGAACCAAGAAGTAAGTAATCAGAAATAACCCTTAAATTGGACACTAGATAACCCATAGTTTGGATTCGCGTTATCATTGACTCAAAAGAACTGCATGCCTCCTTGTGTCTTGAATGTTCAAAGCCGTGGAACCAACTAAAGGGAAGTAAATGATGGAGACTAGGGTAGAAAGATAAAGAGACACTATCAGATGATCGAGGGAAATGGTGGAGAAAAAAGAACTTGAACTATTTTTTCACAGATGTTAAGTGAAACGTCCTATCACTATTAACCAAGTAATCTTTGACTCAATATTCAAAGCGACATCAAAATTTTGCCATGCAACATGAGGGGATTAAATGACAAATGTGCATATATTTTCGGAACTTTAAAACAACAAAAACTGAGGTACATAATAGTGAATGCAAAGACAACCAACATGTGCCACAAATAAATACGAGTAAGAATTTCAAACCAGTTATTAATATAGGTATAATGCAATCAAGTACAGTTTCAGCCTCGTCTTGTCTATTTTGTTCCTAACATCCCTTGGATGATCTTGAGCTTTGTCCAATACTTCTCAAGGTCATTGATCTTTGTGATGTTGTGTATAATGCATTTCTCAATATCTTATTATGGGATCGACATAAAATGCAACTCCAATACCTCAAGGATGAACTCTTGAGACATTTGGACCCATGCTTTAATAGTGGCCAATGCTTGGAACAATAAGAAAGTGAAGTCGAACAATGCTCAAGAAGTCTCGACATGGAGCTTGCAACGATGTTTATAAAAGATATCAAGTTTCCCATCATAGATGCACTCTTGGCGGTTGGCTATAGAGGTAAGTTGGACTTGCTAGATAACTTGTGGGTAGATGGTTCTCAATATGATTTTAGCACATATACCAAAGGCCTCTTTCACCTGATCTCCTAATTCAGGAGGAGAGGTATTTCCCCACAGGTCAGATAATAATTACAAGTGGTGGACAATTGCTTCTATGATGCTCCAAAAGGAAGTCTCTCATCAAGTTGGCGGTTTGTAGATGTTAGGACATCTCAAAACATAATTGAGGGAGAGCCATCACACCTAGAGAATGTATTGGGGTTGGCAGGATGATCACAAAACCTCAAGGCTTGACCAATAGGCATTCCACATAAAAGGATAAAGTTCACCACTAGTTGCCTATGAAAGATAACTAGGGTCATTCTCAGCCAAATCTATGTAAATGGAATCATAGGATATATGAGATGTGATCTCCATCTTTACCTGTGCTCTTCTCCTCATAGTCCTTATTGAGATAGCTAAATCTCAATTTTCTTTCAGCAAAGGGTTAGAAGACCGAGATTGTTACAGATCCATTAGAGAAAGCATGAGGAATCAACAAGATTGTTTATGATGCTTGTAGGATTTGGGACAGTTATTGGTAGCTGAGTCTATGCTATAACCTTGGTTGATAATCTTCTAACAAAATCATGCCGCTATGGTGGTGGGATCACCAAGCAAAACAATTTGAGGTTTCTCTAGAGCAAGAAAATAAGTATGGAACCGAAAGAAAAATTCTGTTATAAGAATGGTTGATCGAAAAATCTATAATAGCAGGCAAACCATGCTGAAATCTCACTTATCAAGTGAGGCAATGAGAGTAGTGAGACTTAGTAGTTATGAGATTGAACCTTGAAATCCAAGATACCCTGCATAACAAAAGTCATGAGAAAAAGACTTTTGACACTCATATGCATATTAGGTTCACAACGAATGCTATGATAGAAGGTGAGTAAGATGGTTCAAAATATATAGAAAGAAAATTGTCTCAATAGGACCAATAGATCTAAACATTTTGACATTGTCATAAGGTATCACACTCAGCACAATGCCTCCATAGATAAATACCCTTTTTAAGGGATGATCATCTATAATGATCTTGATGTATAATAGTTGGAGATGTCATATAACATCTTTTTGTAGTTTGTCGAATAGTAGCGATAAGTTAATCCCGCTAATGAGAGCTACTCAATCTAGTTCATCTACTAGTTAGTCTTCATCCTCATTGACCTATTCACACTCAATGGGAACAAAACTTACTCAAATAATAGTGATCACACCTTCTAGGAGATAGAAGATGTTAGCATAGAAGTCTTTATCTCATATATAGCTATTGTCTTAGGAATAATCGCCTTTGGCCGTGACCTATGACAACACTTGTGGGACATCGGCTTGGGGACATGGTAAGACTTCCTTATTAGTTTCACCAACCTATTAAATCAGGCTGGTACGTCCTTGCAATGCCCAAAAGTCACACCTTGATTTGGTTTCTATTGCTTCATTCTACTAATCATCGACAAAATGGTTGGTGCTTCCTCAAGATTGAGATTTTCTTAGGATTGCAACTCAACGTGCTATGTTGTTGGAGTTAGACCTTTGTTTTTCTGAACATTCTTATCGTCGATGTTGGAGATTTAGGGATCCTGAACTTTAGTCTCTTCCATATGTTGAGCTATGTATGCTTGTAGGCATGCTTGTAGGAGGCTTTCAAATCTTTTCTCCACTCATTGAGGACTATTTTGATACATTCATCACTCTTCATGGAGGAAAAACAATTGCCTTTCTGACTTGCTCGATGTATCTTCTGCCAAACATTCTTATTCATCATGTGGCATAATGTCAACACCATTAGCTCCTTGAGGAATCTCCTGGGTTCTGTTGCGACCACCCACTCTGCCCTTTATCTGGGAATGTGCCTTTCCTATGTATGTGTGAGCACGGTAGGTAGGATTGAGGCAACTACCTAGGTTATGTATTTTCAACCACGGGATCAACTTGAGGTCTCATCATACAACCTTGAGTTTGGAATTGGTCGCCATCTCGCATGTCAAAGGTAACCATTCCATTATGAATCAACACTTTGATCGCTCAAGGAAGAGGATGTTGGTGGTGACATACAAGTGAACTTAACGTGATTCGGCTTGAATGTGATTTTGTTTGGTTTTGACCGTTCAATTTAGTTTGTCTCTCCTATGATGGAAAGGGGGATCTTCACTCAGGTGGTCCTCGATAGTAACGTTGTTATTACACGTGTATGCCAGTAGGGCGCCTCCATTTTATTTGCACCCTCAAGTTTGTTGAGGGTAAAACTGGTCATTATGGTAGGATAATGGGAGGGGTCTAAGCATATTCTGCTCATTGTTGGATTATCATCTCAACTGGTCGTGCTATTTTGTGGGCTCTCAAATCGGCTGTATGTTAGGACCATGGGCTTCCCGCTTTTACATATTGATAGCTCAAATGACACAAAATGTTAATATAGGACCATCTTTTGCAAAGGCTGACATGGTTGGAAACATATCTACATCAGTCTTGAGTTGATTTTCTATGAGCTTGAGGCAACCTTCTTTGATGGCATGTTATGTCATAGTGTGAAATTTGACTAACTTATTGACATTGTGAGTGTTGACATTTTGTTATTTGTAACTCTTGGAAAGACATATTTGTCAATCTTTTAGCATGAGATCTAAGATTTGATCAACCTTACATGTATCAAAGAGCAACAACTCTTTCATATCAACCTCATTCTCCTTGCCTTTCAGAGACCATAGAGCACTACAAGTGTAGGGAGGCCCCTACCTCAATTCGGTTATCATAGACATGACCAATTTCATGTTACCCAGAACCTGGAACCATAACCAAATAGTCCAGCAGATGGGTCTGGTTCCAGTTTCGCATTTGGCAGTTTTAGATCCAATTCCAGTTTAGTGATGGTTCTAGATCTCGATCCGGTTCCAGGATGGTTCCGAATCTAGTTTCTGGCAGCTTCCGATCCGGTTCTGGGCAATTCCATATTTGACTTTTGGATGGTTTCAAACCGGTTCTAGATCCGCTTTCGGGTGATTCATTCTAAATCTGATTTAAGTTTATAACTATATGTATTAGTATATAAAATGTATTACATTATATATTAAATTAAAAGGGTATAGTTACATCATATAAATTCTTATAACTTATAAGTATTACATTCATTAATTAATTTATGTACATAATAATTGATATATGACATTACAAAATTATGTACAATATGTAGTAGTAAATTAGTAATGAAGCTATATAAGTATATATATTAATATATATATATATATATATATATATGTAATGTAATAATCTAACTATGTAAGTATATAACATATTGCATATATGATATATGTAATGTATTATGTAATATAACTACATATGCATTGCGTTATATATAATAATAAGGCATTAAACTGAAGTTCTAATATTATAAAATATAATACAATATATGTATAAAATTTTGTACAAGATGTAATATATATTATAAAAATAAAAAAATAATGGGCTTTGACCATAATTCACCTATCCATGAATTATGCCTCACCTATCCATGAATTATGCCTCTTACGTATCCTGTTGGGTGGAGAGAAATTAAAGCCCACATAGTTCTCTTACGTTTTGATAGAAACACCCTACCTAAAATGATTTATTTTGAACTTAATGATCATTGTTGCTTCATGCTTGCATGGGATTAATGCCAATAGTACTCATACTAGTTCATCATTTATTAGTATAGTCTTTGGTATATATATCAACCGGTATTTCTTCACGCTCCTATGCCTCGATGCCTTCTTCTTGTCTAATTATCTAGACAATCCTAAGCATTTAAGGTCTTATGTTGTAAGTTAAAACAATGTTCATCTAAAGACAATAATTGAAGCTAGAACAACAAAAACATCTTTAGTAACTGAAGACAAAATTGGATAAGTTGATACTCTCATCATCATTTTAAATTATTTAATTTCTCTTCACTCTCATCTTCTTCAAATTTACGAAGATGATAATGAGTAGCATTATATACCTCAAATTGAGTCAAGTTTTATACAATTTTACTGCTTTCTAAGTCTAGATTTCAATATATGACAAAAAAACTTGCCACCAAAAGAGGAGGATGCATAAGTGGTAATGTTTTCTTCTACTTATGGAACAAGATGATCATGTGCAAAACTGCTTATATCCTTAAGCCCGTTTAATAAAATTTATTATAATAAATATTCAAAGATAATTCTAACACTTCTAATTTTAATTTAGGATCTAATGGAGATAATGATTTAGTACCATCATTATCATATATAGATTTAATATATTTAAATATACACAACTGAAGATGAAGTGTTCCAATATTAAAATATCCAATAACATTCTATTGTTAGTGTTATATATATATATATATATATATATATATATATATATATATATATATATATATATATATATATATATATATATATATTACTAAAGTGAATTCTATGTGAAATAATGGTTCTCAAGTACAACGCCGCGGATGCTCTCCAATTGCATCACAATTATGATTCAAATTTAGAGGCAGCTCAGCAGTGGGTGGGTGTTACCGTGTTAGGCATCGGCCTCCTCTTATAACCAAAAGAAAATTGTTGTTTCTCAACACTCTGGTATCTAGATAAATGGCTTTTTTAAATGTATTTATTTTCTGAACACATCTATCGTAACCTTAGTTGACAAAAGCTATATAGAAAAACTGTTGTCGTTAAAAGCGATCATGCAATTTTAATGACACTTACAAAAACCGGTCGATAGAAGTAGAATTTTCGGTGTCAAACAGAACGGTAGATCACATTGTGGTAGGGATCTTTAACATGGTTTCTATATTCTCCTTAAAATAGTTTAGCTTTTAACATGGTTTTCATATTCTCAAAACAATTTAGCTTTAAGATGTTTTTGTATTTGCCTTGAAATATTTTAATCAAAACGGTCCCCGGTGAACCTTTTCAAAGGTAAACAAGGGCATAACAGGCCGACTTCATTTTATATAAATTTCTTTGTTCTTGCTTTTGCGTTTCCATTTATGACGCATGAGTAATTGCTGCAAAAACTATGCTCTTTGCCGCTTCGATAGCAACTGTTGATACAAGAACGAGTGAGGCAAATCAAATAAGCGTGTCACTCATCTGATGAGTCAACACATACACACGCACGCGTCGTATTAAACAAGCTTAGATATGCACATTCTTTTCTCGTTTGCCTTTTTTTCCTATATTTAGGACGTATATCTAATACCCTCTATAATTAGAGTGATTCCCTTCATCTGCTTCTTCTGACTCTTCCTGCATGTGCAGACCCGCAACCCGGGGCCTGCAGATACTTCGTTGAGAGAGAGAAACTTCTTTTGGAGAAGAGAGACAGTGATAATCGTGACGATGAAATGGTTGTTGGGCATTGCTGTTTTGGTAATACCGTCATGGTGGCTTTGGTGGTATTCATGATCATCGGATAAGAAATGGAAGGATGAGTAAGGTACCAAAGGAAAGGATGGAAAGATGAGTAAAGTGTCAAAGAGAAGGTTAGGTTGGCCTATCATTGAGGAGACTCTGATGGAGATCAGCTCAAGCTCCGACTGCGTTCTTGTTTGCCGGTTGCCGTAATCCTTTGACAGCTGCTCTCTCTCAATCTCCTGGATGAAACTTGGAGTGTAAAAATGGCGATTGTGAAAATAGTGTTTCGGGTTGTTTGAGGTTTCCTCACAACAGTCTTTCATAGAGAGGCGATATTTTTTGTGGTGTTTTGTATCAGTTTTTTCTCTATACCACTGCTCTTATTTATCTGTTCCTCATCTCCTGGCTTTTCATGTTGGGTTTCCCTCATCTAAGCAGTTATATCCGGACTGTTACCGGAAAATTCGGTAACGGCCCAGCGGTTATAGGCCTTATCTGTAACTCCTACCTCGATAACAGGCTGGATGGTCAGTCCAGCCGTTACAGGGCTGAGTTGCCGAGAATGATCAGTGTAACATGTGTAACATCTCACACTTGGTCATTCGAGCCAAGTGTACTGACATACTGATTTTTCTCCCACTTTTCTAGGGTTTACGTAGTAATGTCAATTCATGATTGTTGTTGCAATCAATACCCGTTTTGTGGTTATTTCCCTATACAACAATACGTTCGTTGTGTGGTTATTTCTTTGTACAACAATTTATCCATTGTGTGGTTATTTTCCTACGCAACAATTTATCCATTATGTGGTTATTTTCTTACACAACAATTAAACCTCAAACTCATGTTTGTAACATATTTTGAGAAAAGTTCCTCTATTATGCCTTTAGTCAAGGGGTCTGCCAACATATCATTTGTTAACATGTATGAGATGGATATTTCCTTTCTCATAACCATATCATGAACATAGTAATATTTTACCATTATATGCTTGTTTTTTGAGCAATCTGCTCCACTCTTGATAAGAGTAATTGTTGCATTGTTATCACAATAAATAACAACTGGCTCGTCGGTTATTTCCAACTTCAAATCACGTATGAAGCGGCTTATCTAGGTAGCACTTGTTACAGCCATACAATAAGCTACATACTTAGCTTCTTGTGTATGCAATGCTACACAACCCTGTTCTTACACTTCCAAGAAATACCACCACTTCCAAATAAGAATATTTGACCCGAGGTTGATTTGTTGTCATCTTTTCTCCCAACAAAGTTAACATCTGAGTATCCTACCACTTTTAGTTCATCTGCTTGAAAACACAGTTTCAAGTCTCTTGTTCCTTTCAGATATATTTAAATCTTTTTTACAGCTATCCAGTGCTGCCATCAAGGATTACTTTGATATCTACTTATAAGACCAACAACAAATCTGATATCAGGTCTTGTACATAGCATAACATATATCAAGCTACCCACAGCTTATGTATAAGAAATATTAGGCTTATCATCTCCTTCACCGAGACAATCAGCCTTACTAATTTTGACCTCTTTTGCAACAGGTGTATCAGAAGACTTGCATTCACCCATTTTGAATTTCTTGAGGATATAGTCAGTATCTCTCTCTTAACTCAGGCAAAAGAGTCTAGATTCTCTATCTCGAGAGATCTTTATTCCTAGGATATAGGATGCTTCCCCCATATCCGTCATTTCAAACTTAGATTTTAACCATGTCTTGGTTTTGACAATTATCTCATTGTCATTTCTAGTCAACAATATGTCATCTACATATAATGATAGAATGACAAAGTGGTTCCCATTGTTCTAGACATATACACAGTGATCAAGATTATTAGTCACAAACCCAAGTTCTATAATGACATTTTGAAAAGTCAAATACCATTGGCAAGGTGACTATTTCAGGCCATATAGGAATTTTCTCAACATATATACTTTATCTTCTTGGCCTTCAACCACAAATCCTTTGGGCTGCTACATGTATATGATTTCATCTAAATCTCCATTTAAAAATGTAGTCTTTACATCTAACTAATGTAAATCCAAATCATAGTATACAAATATTGCCAAGATTATCATTATGGATGTAAATTTCGCAACTGGAGAATATATCTCAACATAATCTATCCCTTGTTTTTACGAAATCTATTGCAACCAACCTCATCTTAAACTTGTCGATTGTTCCATCAACCTTGCATTTCTTTTTCAGAACCCATTTATAGCATATGACTTTCCTTCCTTTTGGCAAATTAGTCAATTCTCAGACTTGATTTTTCTCAATGAATTCAATTTCCTCATCTATGGCTTTCCCCTAGTTTGATACTTCTGATGAGTTCATAGCTTACTGATAAGTCAAGTTATGAGTCAACTCATCTAAGTCCACCGAATTAAATACTTTTTCTGTAAGATAAGTGTAATAATCCTTTAAGTAGGACGGAGTGGCCCTTGACCTTTTATGTCTACTTAAGGTTTCGATTATTTCAAGAAGAACTTCTATGGGCACAAAAGATGATTTATCTAGGTCTACTAGATCATCAACACATTCATCATTGTTTTTCAAGATGTCATTCTTAGTATCTTCTAAGAATTCAACATCTCTACTTTCAATTAATCTTTGATCCTTATAATAAAACTGATATCCTTTTGAACCTTTTAGATATCCAATGAATATAAATCTTAAAGATCTATTGTCTAGCTTATCTCTAGACTGATCAATGATCTTTATATCTGCAATAGATCTCCATCTCATGAGATGATCTAGGTTGGGTTTTCTTCCAAACCACATCTCATATGGTGTAGTGAATATAGTTTTATACGGTACTCTATTGAGTATGTAAACTATTGTACTTATTGCTTCTCCTCAAAATACCCTTGATAGAGAGACATCAATCAACATTGACCTTGTCATATTCAACAAGGTTATGTTACATCTCTCAGCTACACCATTTTGTTGAGGTGTTCTGGGCATTGTATTTTGCTTTGCAATACCAAAGTCTTTACAAAATTTAAGAAATTATGCCGAGGTATATTCACCACCTCTATCTGATCTTAAAACTTTGATTGAATACCCTAATTGGTTTTTCACTTCTTGCTTATATTCTTTAAAAGCATCTAGTGCATCAGATTTATGTGCCAAAATATATAAATACATATGTTTAGAGTAATCATCGATAAAGGCTATAAAATAACCCTTTCCATGATGTTATTTTACTCTAAAAGGTTCACATAAATCCATGTGAATAACCTCCAACGGGGTTGTTGCCCTTGTTGATTCCTTAGGAAAAACTTTTCTTGTCATCTTTTCTTGTATACAAGTTTCAGACCTATTGAAAGTATTTTCTTCAAATCCAGACAGTAAGTCAAAGTTAGATAATTTCTTCAACTTTTCTAGACTTATATGCCAAGCCGTTTATGACACATATTCACACCAACAATAAAGGCACACTAAATATAAGCAGAAGAAGTACCAATTTCATTATCGCAAAATTTAAATAGTCCATTCTCTACATCAAATTCCCATAGAATAATATTCTCACATTCTTTCCCACAGTCACCTTTATAAGAATAAACCTGACCTCAAAACCTTTCTTTACTAAGGCAGGGATCGAGATGAGATTGTACCTTATAGTTGGTACAATTAATACAATCAGTTTGCCTTGTACATAAATTCTAAAGTACCCAAAACGCCTATTCTTCAATTGTCCGTGCTGTGGGTTGTTTCCTCCACCTTTTTTGTTGCGACAGTTCTTTTTGAAGTGCCCCAACTTTCCATAGTTGAAGTACTTGACCCGAAAAGTGGTTTCCTGCGATTTCTTAAAATTTTTACCGCCCTTCTTGTTATTCTTGTTAAACTTCTTGTTTGTTTTTTTTTTCTTTTTGGTTGGGTTTGGAGTTCGACCCTATCTCATCTTGTATCACTAGCAATTTTTGTTTCTTCTTTTTTATCATATGTTCATGTTCTATTGCTAGTTTGAGGAGCAATTCAGAAAGATTAATTTCAAGCCATAATATAAGGGCAATGGTGACCATGTTTCATGATGGTAATAGACTGTTTAATATTGTTGATATTTGCATCGGTTCAGGGATGACTGATTTTGTCACGTCTAACTCCTTAGCCATTATTAACATGTGATTTACATGTTCTACTACATTATCTCCTTCTTTCATTTTGAAGGAGTTTACTTTTGTAGTAGCAATTGCACATGGAATTTGGTAGTTGTGTCATACTTAGTTGTTATTGAGTCAAACAGCTCTTTGGTGGTCTCGTATTCTTTGAAGACCCTAATCAAGTCATCCTCTATGTAGGTCAACATGATTGTCCTTGCTATCTAGTCATCCTTTAAAAATGCTTTATACATTTCTATATATTGCTCAGTTGCGTCTGGTGGTGGCGGACGCATGGTTTCCTTTAGTACGTACTCAACACCTTCAAGTGTTAGAGTAAGTGGGATTCCTCTCTTCCATGTTTGGAAGTTCAGACCATTCAATTTCTCAGTTTTTGTTAATTTAGATACATATATTCTAGAACTCATTTTTATATGTTTGGCAATTATAATAATTAAACGGTCTAAAAAGGAAATAAACATAAAGCAACAAACAGATATAGCAAGGACCAAGTTAGAATGATGCATGATATCGTAAAAGCAAACTAAAAACATTTTATAAGCAACTTGGGACAAATTTATAATTTTCTCAAAAATTTATGCCTTTAGCATTTTTAAATAATACCAGGGGTAGAACTATAATTTTAACTATTTGTCCACTTTTCAAATTTTCTGAAAAGCCTAATGATAGACTCATAAAATTACTTTTTTGGTATTTCTATAAAATTCGTGACTGATCATAGTTAAAACTATAATTTTAACACTCAGCTCAAAACTGTAAATTTTTAAAAGGTATAGGGACAAACCTACCTTTTAACATAATAACAAAAAAGTAATAATGTAAACTAGGAAGGGTAATAATGTAAACTAACATCCCGGTATTTTATAATTTGCACAAACTTCCAATGGGTAAAAATGACTTTTTGCTCAATAAGGATAGAACAATTTTTTGATCGGGGGCAGAATGAACTTTTCAGTCGGTTGCCCAAAGCGGTTTCTCTGAAACCGATAGTTTCGGGCCGCAGTTTTTGAAAACCGCCTAGCAGTTTTTGATTTTTGATTTTTCGTTTAAATGAAGAGAGAGAAAGGGGAGATCCATGGGTGGCCATCGCTGGCAGGCGCCGTTTCTTTCCCAACTGCGGCCAACGACTTTTGGCATTTTGCCATGTGTTGTACAGTGGGCGGTTGTCATCGGCGGGCGTTGTTTCTTTCCCAACTGCGACCGACGACTTTCGGCATTTTGTCATGTGGTGTGCAACGAGCAGCCATCGCCGGTGGGTACTATTTCTTTCCCAGCTACAGCCGACGACTCTTGGCGTTTTGTCGTCTGCAGTTGTCTCTGACCTTTGGGTCGACTGCGACTGTCTCTGGCCTTTCAGTCGTTTGGCCGACTACGGTTGTCTTTATGTTTTCGGGGGCTATCTGGATTTCCGACAAACTGCCTTTTGGGGTTCTCTGGCTTTTCGACCAACTGCCTTCAACCTCTCCTCCTTTCTCTCTTTATTTTTTTTCTTTTTTCCTCTCTCTTCTTGTAAAATGCGTACCTGATTTGATTTTTTTTGCAGGGTCACCAACGAGGCCCTAATACTAGTGATGGAGATCAGCTGAAGCTCCAACTGAGTTCTTGTTTGCCGGTTGCTGCAATCCTTTGACTGGTGTTCTCTCCCAATCTCTTTGATGAAACCTGCTACAGAAAAATGGCGTTTGTGGAAATGGTGTTTCGGGTTGTTTGAGGTTTCCTCACACTGACTTTTCATAAAGAGACGGTATTTTTGTATGGTGTTTTGTATCAGCCTTTTCTATATATGCACTGCTCTTATTTATAGAGTAGTGCCTGCTCCTCGTTTTGTGACTTTTAACGTTGGGTTTCCCTCATCTGAGCATCTATATCTGAACTATTACCAGAAAATTCGATAACAGTCTGGCGGTTATAGGCCTTATCTTTAACTCTTGCCTTGGTAACGGTCTGAATGGCTAGTCCAACTGTCACCGGGCTGAGTTGTTGAGAATGCCATTGTAATGTCTGTAAGAGACTCAACTTCATCTCCCATGGCTACTCTTCCCAACGTGAGGCTTAGCTCTCTCTCTCTCTCTCTCTCACACACACATATCAGGGTTTCAGTTGCAGGTCGAAACCGGACCCGGAACCAACAGTTTTATTCAAACCAAAACCATTGGTTCAATTGGGAACCAAAATCGGAGCCAGTCCGATGGTTCAAATTGGAATCCAAACCGTTGGTTTTTAGTGCAGTTTCAAGCCATTTTTTTAAATAGACAAATCATAATCGAATTGGGATATATTCGAGTGTAGTACCATCCGTGAGTTATAGTTCCATTAAGTTTATGAACTGGTTTGGTTTTGGGTTGAACCGCCCAATCGGTTTTGAACCGATCATGTCTAGGTTATCATAATTTTACAGAATTGGGATCTCATGCATCATCTCCTCGTGCATAAAGGCCAGCCATTAGGACTTCTTGTGTCCTTCTCACTTGACAGTTTCTTGCGTAAGCCACTTATTAGGCTTCGTTGGATTGCATTTGACAACCGGTCACGAAACTTCTTAAAAAAGGCCTTAACAATTTTTTTAATCTTTTGTTAGAGGTTCACTTAACAATTTTTTTAATCTTTTGTTGGAGGTTCACGAAATATATTAGAGCATGTTGAAACCGAATCTTAACTCCGCCCATGTAAGGGATCACCTTTGCATTGCCAGTCCCAAGCTCGGATAAAGGAGGAGGGTTGTCTTAGGCTTTCGACAGCCAGCGTAAAACTTTGTCGAATTTTTATAACATGGATTACAAAAAATATGAGCATTGCTTTGGGGCATCCTCGCCTAATGATGTGCTGCAGAGCCCAAATGCAGTAAGAAATAAAGAAGGGCCACTACATTTTCTCTCGAATATAGTGAATCAATTATAGAGAGGGTTCCCACATCATGGACGGGTGTGGGTAAAGAAGTTAGTCCCGCTACATTGCTGCCCGAATGTAGTAAAAAAATTTCAGAGAGGGTCTCTGCATTTTGATTATGGACGGATGCGGGGGTAAGGAAGCTAGTCCTAGATAATAAGATTCGTATTGGTTCTTGGAATATCGGAACATTATCGGTAAGCTAGTGGAGGTGGTAGATACTATGATTCGAAGAAAGATTCATATTCTATGTTTACAAGAGACAAAATGGGTTGGAGAAAAAGCAAAGGAGATAGAGGATAAAGGTTTTAAATTATGGTACTTAAGTAAAGAAAAGGGTCAAAACGGAGTTGGAATTATCATAAATAAAGATTTAAAGGAGAGTGTAGTAGACATACAACGATATGGTGACCGAATCATGACATTGAAATTAGTGTTAGGAGCAGAGGTTTTGAATATAGTTTGTGCTTACGCACCCCAAGTAGGACTAGAAGATAGTATAAAGACTGTTTTTTGGGAAGAGTTAGATAAGGTGTTTCAAAAGATTCCACATAGGGAGATGATTTGTTTAGGAGGAGATTTAAATGGACATGTCAGTAAAGAGGCATTAGGATATCAAAGGATTCATAGAAACTTTAGTTTTGGGGATATAAACGAGGAAGGTAGAGAGATTTTAAATTTTGCTATGGCATTTGATCTCTTTATAGTCAATACAATCTTCAAAAAACGAGATGAACATTTAATTACTTATAAGAGTGGCTTATCACATACGCTTGGGGAATTAGTGGGGACTGAAAGAGTTTGAGCTTGTGAAACTTGCTGTTCTCCAACTCTCTGAGAGTGAATCATACCAAATGTTTATATCTTGAGAAGATACTAAACTTTGCTTTGAAACTCTTCGGGACAAGACCAAGTCTGTCATTCCATTCAGAGTTAGGCGATCAACCTTAGCATATGGTGCTTGGACCTTGATATCAAATGCATGTTGAACAAAGTTGATGATACCATCTTGTTCAATGGCGTGTTCTCGAGGTCTAACGATGGATGAGGCATTGGTTGTCCAACCAACTGATATTATTAATTAGACGACTAAAATTGCTTAACATATTTTTGAGGTGGATGTGCTTCGGTTAGATACATGAACCATATTCCATGGGTTTTGGTGGAAGAAAAAAATCTACAATATCATGGGCCATCATGAAGGTGGATACTAAAAGTGGAACATTGATTAAGGAACATGATTTGCTCTCAGTGTATTAATAAAGACTTAGATTCCTGTCGAGAATACAAATGTTCACCCTCTCAAAAACGTCGACAAGAAAGATAGCGTTAGAAGATCAACTCCACTTGGGCCATCAAATCGGGAGGGCTTTGGGTAATGTTGACATGCTCGTATTGCAGGTCAGGGTGCTATGATATTGATGACTTCATAATAGTTTAACTTCTTATATACATACCAAAAGTCGGTCATTGTTGCGATGGAGCATGAGTAGTTACTTGAGTAGTCTGTTTTCATTTCTTAGCTAGCATTTTCTAGGGTAGATAATTGATTTGTGATTATGGTGTGTATGGTCTTTGATATATGACAGAACAGACTTGAAAATCCCCGAATTGAGTGTGAAACCATTCGTTGATGGATGATTTTAGCCATTCAAGTGTCATTTTATCATGACCTTGGGGATGTGAAGTGAATGGTGTATTCTCACGCAGTGATTATATTGTGTGAGAGGCGTTTGTGAACTGTGGATTGATGAGTCATGCTTGAAATCAACATTGGAAGAGGTCATTAGATACACTCGACGAGATCGAGTCCTCGTACACTTTGACACTAGAAAAAAGCATATCGTCCCACCGAACATATTGTCATCAAAATTAACGAGACAATTCAAGTAATACTCACAGAAACCTGTTAGTTAAGATATACATGGTATGGGGCGTGAGTCCCTAGCATTCCTTCTGAGCATATATCTCATTTGCCGTTGATATTACGTGCTCATGCAAAGAGGACTGAGATGAGATAGGCAAGGTGTAATGTTGTCACGTCTAAGGAAAACATTGGTAAGGGGATTGTTCCTAAGAAAAAGAAAAAGCTACATTAGTAACAAAAGAGATGTAATCTTATTGACTCAGTCCGTTGCTTGCAGATTACAATTGTTATTTATCGACCTCCCTTGATGTAGCAACAATTGAACCCGTTCTTGATGCACATGATTTTGAATAATTCTCCACTTGTCTCGTCGATGTTGTATTTATACCGCAATGTTAAGTAGTGTTTGCCAACTATCACTTACTTTGTGCCTCAAGGCTTGTGTATATCATGGTTTTAAACTAATGTCCCTCTTTTTTAGACTTTCAAAAACTTGACATGTATCTCTCTCAATTTTTCGGCATCATCATGAAAATCCTCTAGAAAGACTGAAAACCATGAAGTTGTTGGCCCGTTGGAGAGAGTAAGTGAGGGAGGAATAGGGTTTGCTGGAGGGCATTTATGGCCTTAATAAAATTTAATCTAAACTGTCTAGCTTTTAACAAATGGCTCATATAAAAAGTTTCTTGTTATAAAGTTGGTTCATACCATACGAAGAGCTCTCATTTGAGAGAGAGAGAAACTAGATCCTGCTTACCTCACCCATTCATTTCCTTTACATGGTACAGTGTAATTTAAATTTTTTTACGAAGCTTTAAAAGAGTATGAAAGACATTCTTATTACCATCCAAAAGCATTGGGTTGGTAAGTGTCACAGATGGACATGATCCAATCACTCTCACTCTCTCTATATATAAATATATACATATGTATATATATATATATATATGCGTATATGTATACATATATATATATATATATATATATATATATTTATATATAAGATAGTTTTATATGCAAAATATTTAACTATAAATAATTATGCATAATCCTCTATTTGATATGATTTCATCACTTCAACCACTACTCAACACCTAACACCACCTCGCACCACTCTACTTTTCAAAATCATCTTCTACTTGTTAAAATTACCCCAACCAAGAACCATCTAAAACAACAACAACAACAACTAAGCCTTTTCCCATACTAGACGGGGTCGGCTACATGGATTCTTTGTTTCCATAGATCCCTATCGTGTGCCATGTTAGTAGTTAACTCCCAATAAGCTAGATCATTCTTTATTGTTTCTTTCCAACACTTTTGTGGTCGTCCTCTACCTCTTTTAATACTTTCTAAATTTAGTTTTTCTAACCTTCTTACCGGTTCTTCTTTTGATCTTCTTTCTATATGTCCAAACCATCTTAAATGATGTTCTCTCATTTTATCCTCTATTGGTGCCACTCCTAATTTATTTCTAATAACCTGATTATGTATACGGTCTTTTCTTGTATGAGCACTCATCCATCTCAACATCTTCATTTCTGTCACAAACATCTTTTGTACATGTTGATGATTAACTGCCCAACACTCAGAACCATAAAACATGGCAGGCCTAATTGCTGCTCTATAATATTTACCTTTTAATTTTAATGGTATCTTCTTATCACAAAGAATACCTGATACTCCTCTCCATTTTAACCAACCAGCATTAATTCTATGTGTAACATCTCAATCAATTCTTCCATCACTTTGAAAAATTGACCCTAGGTATTTAAAACTTTCTTTTTGGAGAATGCAATATGTGCCAATTTTAATTTCTATATCCTCCGAAGTAACCAAATGATCAAACTTACATTCCATATATTCTGTCTTTGTTCTACTAAGTAGGAGGCCTTTACTTTCTAATGTTTCTCTCCATAGTTCCAATTTTCTATTAACTTTTTCCTTAGACTCCTCCACTAATACAATGTCATCTGCAAATAACATACACCAAGGTACTTCATCTTGAATATGTTTTGTTAACTCATCCATCACCATTATAAATAAGTATGGACTTAAAGTTGATCCTTGATGTAACCCAATATTAACTTCAAAGAAGTCCGCCGTTCCTTCATGAGTCCCCACACATGTTTTTCCACCATCATACATGTCTCTTATAAGGTTAATATATGTCAATGGGATACCTCTTTTTTCCAAAGTTCTCCAAAGAACCTCCCTCGGTACCCTATCATAAGCTTTTTCTAGATCAATAAATATCATGTGAAAGTCTTTCTTTTTTGCTCTAAAATATTCTATAAGACGTCTCAAAAGGTGAATCGCTTCAATAGTAGATCTGCTAAGCATGAATCCAAATTGGTTCTCTATTGTACTTGATACTTGTCTTAACCTACGCTCGATAATTCTTTTCCATAATTTCATAGTGACTCATTAACTTGATACCTCGATAATTCACACAATTTTGAATGTCTCCCTTGTTTTTATATATGGGTATAAGTGTACTTGCTCTCCATTCCTCGGGCATCTTTTGGTTTTTTCATATTTCATTAAATAGTCTTGTGAGCCAAGTGATTCCTATTTCTCCTAGTATTTTCCAAACTTCTATAGGAATATTATCTGGTCCTACCGATTTACCACCCTTCATATGTTTAAGAGCCTCTTTGACTTCATTCTTTTGAATACGTCGGTAGAAATTGTGGTTTATATACCTTTCTGACTTGACTAAATCTCCTAAACTAATACTAACATCTTTATTTTCATTAAAAAGATTATAAATATAGTTTTTCAATCTATTTCTTATATCATCATTTGCCACTAGAATTTTTTCATCCTCGTCTTTTATGCATCTAACATAATTAAGATCTTTAGTTTTCTTATCTCTAGCCCTAGCTATCCTAAAAATATCTCTTTCACCCTTTTTTGAGTTGAGTTTTTTTATATAAGTCTTCCAAATCTTAGCTTTTGCTTCACTAACTGCCTTTTTCGCTTCCTTCTTTGCTTTCTTATAAATTTATAAAGTTTCATTAGTTTTTTTAGCATAATGTAATTTGTAACATGTCCTCTTTGCCTTGATTTTATTTTGTACTACACTCCACCACCAAGCTTCTTTTTGTGCCGATACACCTCCTTTAGATACCCTAACACATCTTTCGCCACTTTCCTAATATGTATAGCCATACTGTTCCACATATCACAGGGTGTGCTAACATAATTCCAAACATCTCCTTGAAGGACTGTCTATTTAAATATATCTTCTTTCTCACTTTTGAGGTTCCACCATTTAGTCCGAATAGCTCGATGCACTGTAAAGCTTTTATGAAAAGCTTTATTTTTGTATGTATGTATTGAAATCATTATTTTGTAAAGAAGCCTCATTTGGTACCCTGAATGTATATAAACTTATATATGCATATAAGTTTAAATTTTTTTATGTGCAATAAATAAAAACTAGTCTATATTTAATGCACAACATAAATAATTTTATTTTAAAAAAATTCTATGGACAACTAAAATAAAAGCAGGTTTTGATTTTGAATGAATAGGGTTTTTGTGAGTAAAAACAATGTAACTAAACCAAAATTTTTAAACCAAGTTTAGTTAAGATAAGAATACCTAAGGAAGGTAGGATACCAACCATGGTCGACTCACTTCATGGAATAAATTTGTGGTGAAGCTTTCTTTGTCATCTAGAGCCAAAAGCCTTCAAAATTCCACATTTCATCTTCTTTCTTTCAAAATATTTCATTTCTCCTTCATGTGAGTTTTAATTTTTATAAAAATTAAGGCTCAGGGTCTCACCCCTTTTGCCTTGACATTGGTGTTTTGAAAATAATTTTTAATATATGCATTTGGTTGTGCATGGATATATACCAAAGTGTAAGCACCCAAAATTTTTCTCAAAACATTTGATTTTTTAGAAATTTTGCCTTTTCAAGAAAAAATTATGGTTTTGGGTCTTTTAAGGGTTTTCAAATAAAGACACCTTAAACGAAGTCATTTTCTTACCAAAATGAGTTTGTTTAAGGCACCTGCTCGGTTCTGCACAAGGCTCTTCTCTGCACTCTCTCACTTGGTTCTGCAAGTCCCTCTCTCTCCTGCAAGTGTGGGAAGGCCGACCCTGAAAAAGAGCTTGGTCAGTTGACCTCAAATCCAAGGGGAACGGTTACGCGTAACCATTCCCGCTCACTAGGCGCGGAGCGCTGGGCGTAACCGCTCCCGCACGCTGGGGCGCGGGGCACTAGCCTGCTGCCGCTGAAGAAGCGCGGGGAGCTGTCTGCTCCCGCCCGAGAAGCGCGGGGCACTGTCTGAGGCGCGCGTCTCTGCTGAGGCTTCCACCTGTCCACCCGGGGTCTAACCGTCGACCCTATTGTATCTACCTGTCCTGGCCGACCCTAACTAGGCTAGGACTTAACCGACCTACACTAGACCATGCCCTAACTACCTAGGACTTGGGTCACCTTGACCCTACTAGGACCGAACCACCTAACCTAGGGTTAAACCGACTTTGCCTTGGTCAAGCTTAACGGACCAACTTGACCTAACCCATGCCTGGCTAGTTCCTAACCAACTAGGCTCGGTTCGACTCAACTCATTTTGACGCACACGTCTAACCTAAACATGACCTAGTCTCGACTTGGACCTAACTCGACTAGACCTAGGTTCACATGACTTGGCTCGGGTTTATAAACACACCCCGCCATTACAAAGACGCATATGTACATGGACTAAGTACACTTTACACATGATGAAGCCCTCTGGATGAGGGGTGCGCGTGCCCACGAACTCACGTCCGTGACAACTCTCCCCCAACGAAATTCGGACTTGTCCTTGAGGCCGTGTGGTAGTCTCTCAGCAATTGCTTGTACTGCCATAGCTGTGCACAAGGCACCCATGAATCATCATCTGCATTCCTGCCTGTCCAACTGACCAGATACTGAGTTTGTCTGCGAGGTCCGGCTCCCTGGACTGGGTGAGCGATGATGGCCTCGACTGCTGGTATGTCTTCTCGGACCAGCGGCGATGGTCGACGATCCAGCCTCTCTAGGTCTTCGAAGTACTTCTTCAACTACGACACGTGGATGACCGGATGGATCTTCAGTCGATCGGGCAACTCCAGTCTGTAGGCAACAACACCTACCCTCTGTATCACCTTGAATGGTCCGTCGTACTTCGGCTTTAAGCCCATGTGACTGCCTTTGTACACCTGCTTTCGGATATAGTCCGGTATCCGAAGCCAAATAAAGTCTCCAACCTCGAACTCAACTGCCCTCCGATGCTTATTCGCCTGCCTGATCATACGAGCCCCAGCTCTCTCGAGCGAAGCTTTCGCTTCCCTGTATGTCGTTTGCCCATCACGTATCTCACGCAAGGCTGTGGGACAATGACTAGTCCCATTCCCTTGTACAAGCTTTAGGGGTCCAAGCGGTTGCCAACCCAATGTAAGCTCAAAAGGAGTCTTTCCAGTAGACGAGCTTTTATGTGAGTTGTAACTGTACTGCTCTACCTCCAAAAGGGATACCCAATTCTTCTGGTTTGCGGGCACATAATGGCACAAGTACTCCTCAAGCATCTCTTTCAGTCATTCTGTCTGTCCGTCGGTTTGTGGGTGCTGAGATGATGAGAATAGGAAATGAGTTCCCATCAACCGAAATAGCTCAATCTAAAACCGATCGGTGAAGCGAAAGTCGCGATCACTGACAATCTCTTCCAGAACACTGAAATGTTTAACTATATTTATGAAGAACAGACTGGCTATCTCTTTCGCACTGCACTCACGTGGTGCGGATATGAAGATACCGTACTTCGAAAACCGATCAACAATCACCAAGATTAACTCGAAGTCGTCTACTCTAGGCAATCCTGAGATAAAGTCCATGGAGACAGATTTCCAAGGTCTCTCTAGCATAGGAAGAGGCTGGAGCAAACCAGCTAATTGACGTCGCTCAACTTTATCCTGCTGGTATATAGGACACATCCGGATGTAGTCAGCTACATCGCGTACCATGCGGGCCCAGTAGTACCCACGAGCAAGCAAGGCTACTATACGATCAATGCTCGGATGTCCGGCGTACTCCGCGTCGTGAACCTCATAAATCAAGGTCCTTCTCAAATCTCCAGTACCAGGGATGAATAACGTGTCGTGAACCTCACGCATCAAAATTTTCTCAAAACATTTGATTTTTTAGAAATTTTGCCTTTTCAAGAAAAAATTACGATTTTGGGTCTTTTAAGGGTTTTCAAATAAAGACACCTTAAATGAACTCATTTTCTTACCAAAATTTTGTAGCAGCCTCAAAATAAGGATAAATGACACTCCACTAAAAAAAATTCTATTTTGACAAAGAGCCAAAAAATGACTACTTTGCCTTTAAGTCCAAATTGACAGGATTCTACTTTTTCAAAGAATTACCTCTAAAGAAAGAAGGGTTTCAAAGAAGTTTTCAAAGAAACAAATAAAAATGAGACATTGGGAACCAAACCCAAAAATGTGGCAAAAGGTCAAATTTACAAAAATCTTTGAAATAAAAAAAAATCAAATCTAAATCATGCCTCAAAAACTCGCCTAATTGAGGATAGCCCTACTCTGGAACCCTACACCCATTAAGGGTTAAAGAGGTTCAAGATCCTACACACATCGAAAGGGTTAAAGTAGTCTGACACCCTACACCCAACAAAGGGTTAAAGTAGTTGAAACGGTAAACACTAACTTATGGAGCGAAAGCATGTCACCCATGCAAACAAACACTAGGAATGAAACTCAGTTGTTTTTCAAAAAGAATATTTGAAGATTTCGATAAAACTCGGTGTTTTCAAATATATCTCAAATGAAATGACTTTAAAAAAAGAAATATTTGAAATCATGAATCTTAATTGAAATCAAGCGCAGAATTCGAGCCCGATCTAATTCAGAGACAAGTTGCGAATCAAATCTAAGATGGAATCATATCAAAGGTTGCTCCAACATAACCTAAGATCAAGAAGATGCATTTGTACCAAATCAAAGGCTCAACTAAGAACATAACCAAGGTTGAATCAAGTTGGGCCGCAAATAACCCAAGTCAAGACTCGAGGCAAGCTACCATGGTCAAACAAGGGACGGGTTAGGGTGAGTAGAGCTCACCTAGCCAAGCCCAATAAAGAATGCAACTCATGTGGGCTGCACCATGCCCACATGGGCTAAGAGGGGACCACCCTCCCAACCCATGTGCATGAATGGGCCAACTGTGGGAATCGGATCAAGCTTGGGGCTGGTTTTCCAGCATTGGAGGAAATTGAAGGAAATGAAGAGAGAGAGGGAGAGCTGCAGTCAAGTGAGGAGAGAGAGAGAGAGAGAGAGAGAGAGAGAGAGAAAAATAGAGAAAGAGAGAGGAAGAAGCTTGGAGGTGCTGCCCACCCCAAGTCGTGTTCATCAAATCCGCCCAAGGAGCCTTCGATTAAGGTCAATCCTTCTCACTTCTTTTTTATTTCCTTTCTCCTTTCTTCCATTCAATTAAAAGGGTTGTAATTAAGGAGCAATTGACTTCATTCAATCATGTAATAGCTAGTTGTTATGCTCCCTAATTTCATTTCATTAGATATCTTCTATGTGTTTGATTTTCAGTTTCTTCTACCCCTCTATGCATTGTAATCTCTTATATCTCATAATCTCATCTATGCTTAAGCTATGATTATACTTTACTTTATTTCCTTCAGTCATTTACTTTGAAATTGCTGTGATTTGTCTTTAAATTTCGGACGAAATGCATTCATGTATGTTCTAAACACAAAAATCTATTTGCTGCATCCTCTATATGTCTGATATTTGATTTTTAATTTTCTGTTTCATGCTCCGAAGGA